>OX638371.1:116337699-117598139 GCA_951812925.1 Calliopum simillimum | reverse complement strand
AAAACTTAACATTAAGCTCTTTTTCAACTACTGAATGTAAATGTTAACGTTATGTTTGTATTATTGAAACTTTATTTGTCTCTTTGTGTTTACAAATTTGTTTTGTTTAGTTTAGTTAATAAACAGACGCCCTGAAGAAGAGGACAAATAATCCTCGAAACGTCGGCGCGAAAGCAGTAAAATTTAAAATTATTGTTTTAATTAATAACTTTAATCGTGTTTTAGCCTTTTATAAAATAAAGAATATTTAACTAAAGCGATTTTAATCTTAAAATAATTCATAAGAACGGAAGGCCCGCCGTACAACTAAAATTATCTTACATAACGTAAATTCAGTGACAAAAAATGGAACAATTCTACAAACATATAAGTTATAAATATAACATCCAAATCTCACATTTACTTAAAAAATACCATAACAATAATAAAAAACTTGGCAGACAGAATTCGCGAATAAAATTTCTTCTAACTTGTAAATCGTACGGAATTATTCCAGCACACATTTTTTATACAACCAATATCAACAAAAGTTTAATGATGGACAATAAAGTGGAAAAAACAATTTATAATTTTCATAAAAAAATTCTTCGTTCGGAAATACAGCAGACATTTGTTAATATAGATTCCCTTAAAAAACTACTAAAATCTCAAGAAAACGTTATTAAAACTACTTTAGAAATAGAAGAATTTGAGAAATTCGTACAGAAACAACAACTGACATATGAACACACCAAAACTATTAATGATTTAACGCTCGTTAACAAACTAAATAATTTGAAACATAAAAAGTTCAAATCTTTAGGACTCATTTATAACGAAAATTGGATTGTTAACAAAACAGATATTGAATTTCCTTTTGAAAGCAAGTGGCTGTTATCTTTAGGCCCTAAATTTGCAATTCCTATTGATAATAATAAACTCTCCACACCACGCCTGATAGCCGAGGTAGAAGAATGCATTAAAATGATCAAGGACGGAAAAGAAAGGGAAATGGCGAGATGTAAATTCGCAGACCGAATCGTGACATATAAAAGAAATCGCGCGTACAATGCACTGGAAACATACATAATAAAAGTTTATACTGACACACAAAAATTATTACGGATACACAAGGACAAAATTGTAGTGACCAAATCTGACAAAGGCAACAAAACAGTGATCTTATATAAAGCTGAATATGAGAATAAAATGAAAGACATTATCAATGACAAAAATACTTACAAAACTATGAGAACTGATCCTACGCAAAAATTAGAAAATCTAAATAATAAAATTGTCAAAGAACTATACAAACTTGAACAAATAGACAAAATGCTAAAATACAGACTAACTTGTCATTCGGCTGTAGCCCCGCGACTTTATGGACTTCCAAAAATCCACAAGGACAATATCCCCTTAAGACCCATCGCTTCATCTACACAGGTCCCATGTTACAAACTAGCCAAACATATAGGTAGCAAACTTAAACACATAATTTCCGATAAATACAACGTAATCAACGCAGTCGAGGTAAAAAATCAATTGAAAGACGTTACACTGAAGGAAAATGAAGTGGTCATTTCACTAGATGCTATTTCCCTATTTACAAATATACCCATACACTTGGCAATTAAATCTATAATGAAAAAATGGCCAGAAATATCTAAATATACAACCATCAGCAAAGGATACTTTCTTAAAATTCTCAACTTTTGCCTCAAAGACAACAACTACCTAATTCTTGGAGAAACTATATATAATCAAGTCTTCGGCATGCCAATGGGTAACCCACTTTCTCCACAAATTGCTGACATAGTCCTTGATGACCTTCTCGATAGAACAATTAACAAGCTAGCGGAAAAAAACATACAAATCACCAAAATTTTCAAATACGTGGACGACATTCTTGCTATTGTGAACCAGAATGACATACAAATTATTTTAGACGAGATGAATTCCTATCATCAAAAGCTACAGTTTACTGTAGAGACAGAAAAGGACAATTCAATAGCATATCTTGATATGCGCATAATTAGGAACGACAACAAATTAGAATTTGACTGGTACACGAAGCCGATATCTTCAGGAAGAATTTTGAATTTCCATTCTAACCAACCAATACACCATAAAATAAATACAGCAAAAAATTTAATAAATAAAATGTTAAAAATCAGTGATACACATTTTTGGACTAAAAACCTTAAAATAGCTAAACAAATTCTAACCAACAATAGTTTCCCAATTACTCTAATTAACAAATTAATTAAAACAATCACAACAGAAATAACAAACAAAACTACAAAAACAAATTCTAATAACATTAACACAAATAAACGTTATCATCGTGTACCATACATTCCAAATGTTACAGAAAATAAACAATTAAAAGAAATTATTAACAACAACAACAACAATATAAATTTCGCGCACAAACCAATTTGGACTTTGACCAACATCTTCACCAAAACTAAAACACCAATAGAAAAACAACAACAATGCAATGTTATTTACAAAATTAACTGTTCAGGCAAAGATGAGTCATGCAGTAAAATTTACATAGGGACCACCAAACGTAAGCTGACGACAAGAATCAATGAACACACGAACGACATCAAAAGCAACAAAGAAACAACGGCTTTAGCGCAACACATAAAAAACACCGGACATTCGGCGGACCTCGGCAACGTAGAAATAATCGACAGAGAAACAAACTATAACATTAGACTAACATTAGAAAGCTTACACATACAGAAAAACATAAACAAAACAATGAATAGGAAAGAAGACTGTGATAACATCAGCAGCACTTACTATTTAGCTTTAACATAGAGCTTTTAAAACTTAACATTAAGCTCTTTTTCAACTACTGAATGTAAATGTTAACGTTATGTTTGTATTATTGAAACTTTATTTGTCTCTTTGTGTTTACAAATTTGTTTTGTTTAGTTTAGTTAATAAACAGACGCCCTGAAGAAGAGGACAAATAATCCTCGAAACGTCGGCGCGAAAGCAGTAAAATTTAAAATTATTGTTTTAATTAATAACTTTAATCGTGTTTTAGCCTTTTATAAAATAAAGAATATTTAACTAAAGCGATTTTAATCTTAAAATAAAAATATTAACGTTTTCAAAAATATGTGAAACATGAATGGGTTTTCTTGAAAGTGGAATAAGTCGGTTATTTGACCGATATCATTTTTTTCAACTTAATGACATCAATTCAACTCCATCAATTTTATTGATTCCTCACAAAACGATAGCCAATTCGTATTATGACATTACTTTTGCTTCTTTATGGACTTAAAAAAAAACCCATTCATATAAGAACCTTAATCATCAACACTTCAGAATAAGTTCGGCTATAGAATTTTACATCAAGTTTTGCAAGTAAGCCTCTTTACCTTATATATAAATAAACGCATATCGAATTGATCATAATTAATTAAACAAAACAAAAATAATATTGGTATAAATGTTACACAAAAAGTGTAAAAAAAAAGACGTGTAATTGTTAACAATGTAACTTGTCAAAGATATTTTTATGTTTTGCTTTTGTCAAATTGCCCGATTTATATGAAAAATCATAGATGACGTTGTAGATGGTCGGTGACACAGTAGGCGAACTGACTGACTGACTGCGAAACAAGGAACAAATCATAACGTTCTGGCAGAGTTATGATATCATCAACAACAGTGCCTGGTGGTGGATTTTGTTTGTTAATAAAATAACGTGTATTTATGCGCTTCGACACAACGACAAAGCATAATCGACACATTTCTGCTGCACCAGCCGATTGATATATTTCATCAAGTTTTTGTTGAATGAATTTTAATTCCGTATTATCAATATATATTGTTTTCTAAATACGTTGGAAATACATTCAAAACTTTAAGTTTGTTTAAGAAGCGGTTTGAATTTATTGATATTAACCTTTAATTAAAGATTAAACACCGTTTTTCAATAATCTTTAACATTGGACATATCATAATTCGACGTTTTTTTTTCAGATTTGAGGAATTTCACTTTAAATTGAGGAATTTTTCTCGATTTTGAAAATTTTTTATTGGTAATACTGATTAAAATTGTATTTTTATATACATATCTCAATATTATTAAAATTATAGCAATATTGCTTCTCCCCATTTATGTGTAATAAACACAGCTGACACTGCTCAACGGTTCCAAACACCTCCTAACTTACTTTTCATTAGTTTTTGACAATCATCGTGCTTTAAGATTGTGAAACATTTTATCAATTTCAACAAATTTTACAGACCATACTATCAATATCCGGCACGTTATCGCGCTGATTTTATGCCAATTCGTCTTGCCATGATTCGCCGTGCCTAATTTGGAGGATCAATTTCTGACATCTCCCAAACTCAATGATTGTAAAATCGATTCTGTACACGTGCAGAATAAAAACAAAACTGACGAAGACGACGATGTGTGGAACGCAACAAATTTCATGTATCACGTTTTTTTAATGAAAAAAAACCTGATACATTTTAAAAAAAATGTATCTGAAATTTCAGATACATTTGAAATGTCCAATCATGTATCTGAAACATTTACGCATACATACAATTACATACATACATACATAAATAAATTTAGATTTAGCCACGTCAACTGACTGTTTTTTTGGTTCGCAGTGTTGCGAACTTTTAAACTTGAAAATGCACCAAATCCGGCAAAAAACGCGTTTTTTTCCAAAAAAAAGCACTAAATTCTATTTTGCAAAAAAAAAAATTAAAAAAAAAACGAAAAAGTTTCGTACGTGTACGGACAAGTTTAGTAATTTTTAATAAAGACATTTTAATTACGAAACAATTCTTTTATAAAAAGACTTCAATAAATAATTAATATATATGTACGTGTATACATATATGTATTTAAATATCAAAACTGCCTAAGTCCCTTAGTGGGCAAAATAAAATAAATTAAAAACAATTCAATGAAATTTATTCTATATTGCCTAAAAATATGAGAGGGACTTAGGCAGTTTTGATATTTAACGACACATATAATCTTCTCTTCTAATACGAGATAAAATTGTATTTACTTATGTACTTATGTATGTTTGTTTGGAACGGGCAAAACTTTTTCTCGAAAACGGGTACAGCGATTTTAATGAAACTTGGAACAGTGTTAGATATTAGCATACAATGAAGAATGAGCTAGGCTTGAACTTTGTAAATGCTCACCAGGGGGCGTGGCACCGTCCTAAATTTTAAATTTGATTTGGTCATAACTCGCAAACCATACAAGGTATTTGAATGAAATTTGGTAGGCTGGTACTGCTTAATAATACCTTGTGACAGACAAAAAGTGGGCGGGATCGAAGAAGTGCCACGCCCACTTTTTAACGCTTCAAAATTTTGATTCAATATTTCTCGAAAACGACTCCGACAATTTTGATGAAAATTTAGGATCTGTTACCTCTTCAAACAAGTATTAATATGTCATATGCCATTATATTGGGAAAACTCGTTAAAGGGCGTGGCACCGCCCACAAAAATATAATGCGCTATGAAAAGAAAACTACTAAAGCAATCTTTCTGAATTTAACTGTAGGGAGTTTACTTGCTATTAGGCACCTGAAAGTAGGAAAAATATCAATATTACTCGAAAACGACTCCAAAGATTTTAATAAAAATTAAGGGGATTTTACCTCTGCAAACAAGAATTAATATGTGGTATGCCATTATATTAAGAAAACTCGTTGAAGAGCGTGGCACCGCCCACAAAAATATAATACGGTATAAAAATAAAACTAATAAAGTAATCATTCTAAAATTAACTGTGGGGAGCTTACTTGCTATAAGGCATCTCTGATCTGAAAGCGGGCAAAATATCGCCGTTGCGCGTGGAACCTCCCATACAAGCAAAATACGTTAAATGATATTTCTCGCAAATATTACGAGGTATTTTAATGAAATTTGGTATGTAGGTACTGCTTAATAATATCTTGTAACAAACGAAAAGTGGGCGGGATCGAATAAGTGTCACGCCCACTTTTTAACCCTTTAAAATTTTGATTCAATATTTCTCGAAAACGACTCCGACAATTTTGATGAAAATTTAGGATCTGTTACCTCTTCAAACAAGTATTAATATGTCATATGCCATTATATTGGGAAAACTCGTTAAAGGGCGTGGCACCGCCCACAAAAATATAATGCGCTATGAAAAGAAAACTACTAAAGCAATCTTTCTGAATTTAACTGTAGGGAGTTTACTTGCTATTAGGCACCTGAAAGTAGGCAAAATATCGAAAGTGCGCGTGGAACCTCCCATACAAGTAAAACACATTAAATGCTGTTTCTCGCAAATGATACAACATATTTTGATGATATTTGGTATGCGAATCTGGATCAGGAGTATCTAAAGCATAACAAAAACAAGGCTTTGTTTAATAATTGCCACGCCCACTTTTTTATCAAAATAAAAATTTTTGTTATTGGGTGTACAACTTTGCTTCCGCCGTTTTTTTCCAAAATTAAAAGGTTTATTGCGAAAAAGTGCTTACAGATGTATTATTCAAAGTATTGTCCGTCGCTAGCGACAACTTTCTCCCATCATTCCGGCAATTTTCGGATCCCGGCTCGAAAAAAGGAGTCCTCTTTTGACGCTATCCATGAAGCAATCCATTTTTCCAGTTCTTCGAAGGATTGAAAATGTTGATTTGCCAGGCCGTGTGCCATCGAACGGAATAGGTGGAAGTCAGAAGGGGCGACATCTGGGGAATACGGCGGGTGGGGCAAGACTTCCCATTTCAGCGTTTCCAGGTACTTTTTGACCACTTTTGCGACGTGAGGCCGAGCATTGTCGTGTTGGAGGATGACTTTGTCATGTCGCTCTTGATATTGTGGCCGCTTTTCTTTTAGCGCGCGACGTTCTTTCACTCAGAGCAGCATCACCGTAAGTTTCTGAGAGCATTCGATGCGCTTCAGCTGCATTTTTTTTCGAATTGTAACAGAAAAGTAAAACTTCCCGCAAATGGCGAGAATTGGGCACATAAACGGACATTTTCGAGCGTGAATAATACAAAACCAAGAACAACTGTCACTGAAACGGCGATGACAATTCGTTAGGCACTGTCCACACTCACTTTAAAGGCATTATCATCTATGTATTTCAACCAGCCTCAGCCGGTACAGCCACCTATCGGAAAACGGCGGAAGCAAAGTTGTACACCCAATAATAACTCAGGCACAAAAAAACAAAAATGGAATGAACTGTTTAATTCTTATATGCAGTCTTATGTACTTTTTGACGCTTAATCCGTCTTCATCAGCAGAACTGTCATTATACCTGTAGGATTTTGAAATATCCTTGCTTGAAGTTGAAGAAAACGCTGTGTTCAGTCTTACAGCGTAGCTACAAGAAAAGGTGAAATTCTTTTTTATTAATAGCATCGGATAGTTACATTCTTCCTTATCTAAATATCCTTTCTGATTTTTCCAATAGGATTCTTATTTTCCGAGTTATGATCCTTTGAAGATAAGATATTTCAACCGCCACACAAAAGACAAAATATTTTGGGTGCGTGGCATATCCCATTTATTTATTTTAGGGCATTCTGTTTCGCCAAAAAAAAATTTGAGTTTTTGATATTTTTCTATACCATTCGATGCTTTCCGAGTTTTTTCTTATTATTATTCTCATCGGTTTATTTATCATTTTGAAAGCATGACCATTAGAAGTGAAAAGATACAAGTTTCATAACAAAAAATAAATATGAATAAAAACATTGACTAAAATAATAAGATTAGATTGTTGACCGAGCAGGGATCGGTCTCCAGGTACCATATACATAAGATTAAGATCAACATTACTTTGGCTTTAGATGACTCGAACTTGTAGCTAATAAGTTTAAAACAAATCTGTTAAATTATTTTCACTACTTTCGGGTTCCTCCGGCTACAACATGGTTTCTATGTAATGTTCTGATTTCTGGTATACTTGCAGACTATATATTTTTAACAGTGTTCCATGTGGTAATTCATAAGTGTCGCAGCAGCAACCATTCCATTTTAATCCATATTTAATATGGAGTAAAGAATTTACAGAATTAAATGAAAGTTTGTTTATTTTTGATTTAAACGCAGCCATCGAACTAAATACTCTCTCTACTTCAGCATTGGAAGAGGCAATGACAACACACGTAGGGCTAAATTTGCTAGATCTTCAAAAGCCTTCCAAATTAAAAGCATGTTCACATCAGCATTTTATGAATTTTATTCAACAAAGCACTAGGCCAAAAATTTTACGGGTAATAATCCCAAAAAAGCACTAGATCTTGTGTGAAAAGCAGAGATTGGCAGCACTGGTTGATGAGCTGAAAATTAGTGATGCCAAACAAATTCGAGTTCATTAAATCAGTTTGAAAATGTGAAAAACTTAATTTCGAAGTGTGTACAGCACTAATTTGGCACCATTTTGTATGTACGGTCGAAGTCGAATGTGAAATTTCTTGCGCTCCGGTTTTTATTAAGAAATTTTAAAATAAAAACATATAAACTAAATAAAAGGAGATTTTGTTTTTAAAACAACTCAAGTGTAAGTGGTCTTTAATATTTCATTAAAAAAGAATTAGAGAAAAACGAAATATAAGTATGTACTTACATATTGGGTCGGTTGCCACACCCCATAAAAAAATAACAGCTAATTTACGTTAATTGGTAAAATAAAGCACAGATTTTCAACTTTTAATGCGTATAATTGAGTTTTGAAAAAATGAAAACATTTTCAACAGGAAAATTCTGTATCAGTGAAAAATTTAAGAAAAAAATTGTGTTACAAAAAAATATCGAGTGAGAGTTGTGACGTCATCACACTGCAAAAACGACTAACTCAAATAAGTTATCAAAATCAATAGTCTTGGAAATTGCAATTTTGTTGCAATTCTACCATTGCACTTTTTTTTTGGCAATTTATTTTTATGAATTGAAAGAGGAAACTGTTTTTTTCTACCAAGAAAGTAATAAGTGCAAAAGTTTTTAATTCAATTAGATGAATGAAGTCACTGTTGGTTTGTGAATATGTATGTGTTTAAGAGAGTGTGGTCGATAGAAAGAGCGAGTGGTTGAGGTTCTCTTATAATAATAAGTTTTGTCTATTGATGTTTGTCTTTACGAATGCTAAATTAAGGAGTACATATTTCGAAATTTTCCATTGGGTAAGTTGGAAACGGACAAAGTTACTTTAGGACCAAAAAGCCCAATTTTTTGGCTAAAAACCCAATTTGATTTAAACCCAACTTTTCTTATTAAACTTATATTCTAACAAAGAATCTGTAATTAAAAAGTGGAGAAATGCCTCTAGTTTCGGAGATATAGCCATCGGGATATAGCTTATATGAAAACCGGTATAAGTTCGAAACCCCTAGATGTATTTTAATAATATTAGTGTCATATGAAAGGTATTTTAACTAGCTACAAATTTATTACAAACTTATGTACAACGAGTCATGGTTTTCGATATATGGCGAATTTTAAAATACCACTACAACAACACCAACAACAACAACAATAACACCCACAACAACAACGGAAACAAAACAAAAAATTGGGCTTTAAAACAACTGGTAAACCTGGCTCCAATTTATTTTATTGGCCGAAATAGGGCTTTAGGAATTACCCAGTGTGCCAGACGGTTCATATCTCCGCTTTTTTACCCGTTACGGATCCGTTACTGATCCGTTTGCGGGAGAAATTCCAAAAAAAAAAAAAACGATTCGCTTTTTTTTTGGGAATCTCTCCCGCCAACGGATCAGTAACGGATAAAAAAGCGGAGATTTGAACCGTCTGACACACTGGAAATCGTTATCCCTCGATTTTCGAGATACATATTAAGTTTTTTTTTTTTCAATTTCGACCCTATTTTTCCCAATACCTACTTTTTCCCCATACTTCTGTTATCATAATGAAGAAGCCAGATTCAATTTCATTCACCTGCTTTGCCATTTATACTTGAATTAGCGTGGTTAGTACATTTTTTATATAGAAAAATAAAAAATGGACCCAAGGAATTGTCTTGAAGCTTAGAAACTAGTACAACAACTGCGAAAATAACAATAATGTACATATATCCATCAAATGAGCCATGTATGTAAAAACAGCATTATAAATAGGTGTTCCATAGTTCCAATAGCCAAATATCGGTAATTTACGATTGAAAAGATATCGATTTTTGAACATACATAATTCAAAAGTAGTACAGGGTGGGCCATTTAAAGTGGAAGCATTTGTTTCTGAAAAAAATATATGAAAAAAACATTATTATTTATTTTCATTTCGATTTTAATTATTTTGGTTCAAGGAGATATGTTACAGCTATTTTTTGAAAATGATATCGCGTAAATGGCCACCTTTGGCCTTGAGTACAAAATGTGCCCTTTTTTCGGCGATTTCCATCGTTTTGGCCAATGTATCGGTCGATATGGCGGCGATTTCACGTCGTATGTTGTCTTTGAGTTGAGCTATGGTCCTTGGTTTATCAGCGTATACCTTGGATTTCAAATAGCCCCTCAAAAAAAAGTCTGGTGGCGTCAAATCGGGTAATCTCGGGGGCCAGTCAAATCACCGTTTTTCGATATGACTCGTCCGGGGAACAATGGTCGTAACAAATCGATTGTTAGTCGAGCTGTATGGCATGTTGCACCGTCCTGTTGAAACCATTCAAACCATTTTCATGAACAATGGGCATAACAAAATCATTTATCATGGCTCGGTAACGATCGCCATTAACAGTTTTCGTTGCTCCATCATCGTCTTCGAAAAAATAGGAACCAATGACCATATCCGCACAAACACCACACCAAACTGTAACTTTTTGGTCATATAGAGGCTGTTCCTCAATTAATTGAGGGTTTTCAGTGGCATAGAACCGACAATTTTGCTTATTAACGCATCCATTTAACGTGATATGAGCCTCGTCTGACATGATGATTTTTCGCCAAAAGTTGGCCTCGTTCTCGGCCATTTCGATGATCCATTTCAGCGCGTTCTTTTGGTGCGTACTGTTCCATGGTAAAATTGTCTTGGAATGACGCTTCCAACGCGGTATGTCATTAGTCGATCTGACAATTCTGTCAAAAGTTATTGGGTTGCCCGATGCTTCCACTTTAAATGGCCCACCCTGTACTTTTAACTACAATAACATAGCGGTTTTTTTTCTGCTATACTTAAATAAATAAATAAAAGTTAAAATAAAAATTGCCTTATCTTGTTATATGACCTCAACAATAATGAAAAACTGAAAGTATGTCGGAAATGATGATGGTCTTATTTCTGTTTGTTTTCTTTTTTTTTTTTATTTACTTTTTTAACGATTACGTCATTTGTTTTTTATAAAATTAACTCAAATAATTTGTGAAAAGTTTATCTTTTATGCTCTTTACTGTTTCTAAAGAATTTTCCAATTGATACTTTGTTTGAGTGTTACAAAAAATTTGTTCTTTTATGTTTAAAATTATAATAGGTAAACTTGAACGTGAGATTTTATACGAAGGAATTGTTTACGATTCAATTTATACAGCAATAGACGGCAAAGAGGGATGATTTTACCTCTAATTATTGAATCATCGTATCTATCACACTCGTTATTTTTTGGGTTTACGACATAGAAGAGCTCTTCTTTTTTTTAAGCCCTATAGTGTTCTCAGGGCCAATTCATATTTTTAAATTTAGTCTTCCTATTCGATGTTGTTTGGCATTACTGAATTTAAAAAATGTATGGGTTTGACGAGTAGGTTGATCAGTAGAAAGCTCATCAAATAGCTTGCCAAACATAAATTAAAATGTTTGAGCTTTTTGTCGTTTTGACGAGTAATATTTTTTTTTTTTTTGTTTTGTTTATACCAAAAGGGTGGTTTTTTTGAGGGTTGAGTTACAAAAAAAATGTTGTGGTTAAGAGAGAGGATTTAAAGAGAGTTTTTATTTCATAATAAAGACTTAACCAAATCGCTTCTACATAATAGTTGCAGCTATGGGAAAGAACTTTAAAATGCAAAAATATGAATTTTTATGAAATTATACCACTACATATTTTAATTGGTATTGAGAGAGACCTCGACACGTATTTTAAGGTGTGAACCGTCCCTTTGAGTTACCTGAAATATATTGTTATAGCTCTTTCTCAACTCATATACGATGTTCGTTATGAATCTCTTATCCTTAGGACAAGAAGAAGAACAAGCGTAAATGAATTTTTCTGTATGCATTTTTTCAATTAAAAAAAGATATATGGCCGTCTTCCTAAAAGTCAGTACAAAAAACAAACTTTGTTGCTGATGCGCTCATTGCTGTGTATTTTCGTTAATAATGAAATGACGTAAATGATGAAATCTTATTGCATTTATTAATTCACGTAGATTTTATACCCTAGGTATTCCAAGGTATTTTCACTTTGTTCTTCCAATTGTAACGCAGAGAAGGGGGCAAAATCCATATTTTCTAGCCAAAAGTCAAAAAATCTTTCTTCCTGCAAATTTTAGTAAGATATTTAACCCTTAAATGCATAGTGGACCTTATATGGTTCATGAACAGAATCATAGTTAAATCATTCATTAACCATGGTTAAATTTAACCATGAACCATATAATATCCACTATGCATTTAAGGGTTAAAAAAAAACAATTGTTAAAAACATCATTAACCAAGCAAGGTTTTAATTCGATAAGCATCGCGAATATCTTATTTCAAAAGCAAACTCACAATTTGGCTTTCTAAAGAGAAACTGTAGGGAATTTTTGGATCCTTTAACATCTACAATTATTTTTAATAATCTTGTTAGATCCCTATTACAATACGAAAGTGTGATATGGGATCCCTATAACGACGTGTCTATTAATCGTATTGAAAATATTTAGAAACGCTTTTCCAGGTTTGCTTTACGATGGCTATATTCATGGCAGGGCATGCCCTTTTATTATGTGATGAGGTGCCATCTACTGAATCTTAGTAGCTTGGCAGATAAGAATTTTCAATAACGTCATGTTCATCAAGTGACTTATTGCCACTAATTCCATTTAATGTTCTGGTTCGAAATCTTAGTCAAATTTATTTTACTCGTCTTTCCATAGAACTAATTGGACACTGTTATGCAATAACGAGTCAACCCTCAAACAAATTTTTTTCGACTTATGAATACAATTCGATTTTAAATATGAAGTAGCATCTATTTTTAAAAAACCGAACTTAAATATTGTTAATAAGAGGTTGAAAACAACAAAATTTGTTTGACATTTTCATATCATTTGTTCTACGGCATCTACACAAAAACGTAAATATCTCAAAACTAATTTCGAGTGGGTTGACTCGTTATTGCATAACACTGTCCAATTATGGTCTTAATGAGCCTATCTCTACTTGCCCTTCTAATTGTAATACCAAATAGATTTTAGTATAAATAGAAATATTTTTTGTTATAGTTAGTTAAGTTTAAAATCTCATGTTCCTCTAGTTCCCAAGTATTTAAGATTTGTAATCTGTAAGGGTTTTGACCCGGTAGATGATAAATAAATAAATATACTTTACAGCGTACAGAGGTCAGAATAAAGAAAAATGTTTGATATCGAAAATTGTGATTCGTACGACAAAACATTAAGAAAAGATAAGAAAAAGTAAAACTTTTTAAAAGGTTGTTATATATTTGAGTAGTACTTAAAGTAGCACTTTATTTAGTAAAAAAATTGCAACAATCGACCTAAAGGATTTAAAGCTATAAACAAAAATATGCGATGACGTAAAATTGAATTTCTGTATATGTCATTCGAAAATTCATCTTCAAGAAAAATTTTTACAACTTCGTTTGATTTCGCAGGAGAAGCGTTTGAAAAAAAAAATACCTTTTTACAAGCGCCAAACTTAAACATTTTTTTCTCAAAAACTCTGCGAAATACACTCAAATAAAAAAATACGTATGTATCTGATATATTCGAGTGATGTGTCTGCCGTAAGAACCATGTTTAAAAAAAAAAAAAAAATTGGTGGCAAATTTTGCGTGGAATGGCCCATATATAAAACTGTAGTGTACGTGTGTTTGATACCTTATAACTTTGAAACCGCTTAACCGATAGTAATCATATTCGCACTATGTATTTGTTATTTACTGCAGGTGGTTCATGGCTACGCTAAAGGGAAATTGTAGCCCTCATACAAAAGAAACACTTAAAAATGCTATATCTCTGTAGGAATAGCAGCTTTTGTTATAAAACTTGGTACATAAATATAAAGTGTCAACCATTTGCCTTGCGAAAAATTGCAGGGATTGGACATGAGGTTGTTGCGCACGTTATACAACGAAATTAGTTTAAATGCTTAATCTCTAAACCTATAGCAGCTTTTGTTCAAATCGAACTCATTGCGTTCTTTTTTATACCCTACACCCAGGGTATATTTACTTTGTCCTTCCGTTTGTAACACAGAGAAGGAGGAGTGGCGGATATAGAAAAGTATATATATTCTTGATCAGCGTCACCTCTTGAGTCGATATAGCCAAGTCCGTCTGTCTGTCTGGTTGGCTGGCTGGGAAATACGTTTTCTGGAAAAACTGAGAAAGATAATTCAATGAAATTTGGTACACTGCCTCCGTTGTCAAAGTTAGCTCGTGGGATTGAAAATGAGCGAACTCGGTCAACGGACACGCTTACCACCTCTACAAAAAATATATTCAAAATGCAACTTTAGGAGTATTTTTCCTGACAATGCAACCGAAATAAATACTAAGAATTGTAAGCGCAAGCTCTAAAGAAAAACTGGGCGAATTCGGACAAGTGGGCGTGGCACTCCTACATAAGCAAAAGCTTAAAAACGCTATACTGAAAGAATTTTTTGAGATAATCCTACTAAATTTCAGTCAGATAATAAAGACTATAAATGCGGGCTCTGAGCTAAAACAAGACGAACTCGGACAAGAGGGCGTGGCACCTCCCGTATAAGCAATAGCTTCAAAAAGCTATACTGAAAACTCAGGCACTAAGGACTATAAATGCATGCTCTGAGCAAAAACTGAGAGAATTCGGACAAGAGGGCGTGGCACCATATAAGCAAAATTTTTAAAATACTGCAGTGTGGGGTGTTTAATGTTTGGCCAGGCCAAAGGTTACACCCTTACTAGTTTAATATTAAGGTGGTGTATCACTAACTTTCATGAAAGAAACTTTTTAAGAAACCCAAAATTTCTGTTAAGCAAGTTGAAATCTAGAGTGGCAACAAATAGTACCGCTTGATCCCAGCGATTTTTTGACATGATTTGATACCTTGAAGTACTGTTTTCCTTTTTTATATATATTTGTTCCTTATGGACACGGAAACTAACCAACCGATTGGAAAATGTCTTTTTGTTATATTCTGATACAAACGAAATACATTTGATTTTTCAGGATCTGAGATATTTGATGTTAAACGTTTTTTTTTTAATGTTATGGTAATAATAATTTAGCTTTTTCAAAATAAGCTCCCACCGGCTCGCTTTTTGCCTTCTTTTCTTATTTGCTTGACAATGTTAAAATTTCGTTTCTTTATCATTGTTTTGGAATTTGGAAAATTTATGAGCATGTTATGTTAAACTTATTCAATTGACTTTTGCAGAACGATGATAACGTTAGTGTTTTTTGGTGAACCAAATATCTGATAAAATTTCAACGGAGATAGCTAATATTTTGTCCTATAATATTATTTCTTCTAGTTATAAAACTTTCGTAGCTAAATAGTGTTTATTAGTTTTTTAATTTGTAACAATTGGAATAAAAAAAAAGAAAACTAATAAATGTATTTAAAACGTGACGTCATTCTGCAAATATTGTCAACTTGAACTTTTCCTTTTTTTTACATTATATCGTTTCAGAATTAAGTTAAAAATGAATAAGACGGTAATATCATAACTTTGTCAGAACTTAACATTGAAAATACCAATAAGATGACAACAGAACAAAAATTAAATGAAATTCTAACGTGTTACATTGGTGATGCCAATGAAGATTTGTCGACAGGACATTTTAGAAAATGGCTCATTGCTCAATTTGAACACAGCAACAGTAAAACAAATACAACGCGTTTGGAAGATTTTGCTGTATACTTTTTAAATTCAGTTCGACAACAAACAGAAATTCATTTGCGTTGCAATGAAAACGCTGTAGAAGCACCAAATTGTCAAACGCCAGTACGCAGATTTAAATCTGCATGTACCACTAATGATAATATCAATGTGGCTACACCAAAGCGTTTATTGTTGAATGCTAGCCAGCAAAGTGTTACTTCGATGCCAGATAAAAAAGTAGAATCCTTACATACGCATAGTTTAGATGATAGCAGTCAAAGATGGGATAATTCGCACAGTTCTCGAGACACATGCAATTTAACCCCATCAACTTCGTGCACAAGGACAATTTCACCTTTAGAAAATAATTCATTAAAGAGCAACACTTCAACTCCTATACGACACTCATCGTACAAAAATCATAATCATAATCGTCGTGTTAGCAGTACAAATTTTAGCAATAGTTGCAATACAACGCCACCAAATAGCGCTGAAAAGTCCAGTCGTAATAGCGCAGTATGTCTAGGTGACTTTCTGATGTTAAACACATCTAACAACAGATCTCATAAGAAGAAACAAAATAACTACCCCAGCTCACAGCAAAATCTTAAAGCAAATGAGTCCCCAGCTACGCCATTACATACTGGTAACAAATCAAAAAAACGTGTTGTGCCGACAACAATAAGTGATGGACGACCGTCAGCTTTTGGAAATAGTTCTGCATTTGGAAATGAAAATAATATTTTAATATTATCCCACACAGAAATCGATGATAAAAATAAATGTGCCATTTTAGAAGCCAGAAAATCACTTAAACAAAACGCAGTTAAAATCAGCAAAGAGTTGGAAAGTTCAGTTGGTGAAAGTAAATTTATTGATTTGACTGCAAAAGCTGCAGGAATAACACAAATGGATAACATAGAGTTTTTGCAACCAATTGATTTAAAAAATCTTCAGCAGCCTGCGCTTATTAAAAAAATAGCTTATATATATGCAACGCTTATAGATTTAAATTTCACAACGAATATACTCAATGAGATCTCATTTTTATTAAATATACTAAATGCGAATGAGAAAGAATTATATCAACAATCAAAAGGAAGTGACGAAGCAGCGTTGAACATTGAAATGCAATTGCTTCAGATAGAACCTGCAGTTAGTCCCAATACAACACAACTAAAACCCATTGAATTGCTGCGCAACGTAACCAATTGCGTTTTCTTTGCTCTGAGTGTTTTAAAGTTGCAACGTAATACACTTGCAATGCTCGATTTGAAAAGCTTAAGTGTTGTGCTTCACAGCGAACGTATACTAACACTCTCGCAAGATTTGAAAGATTTTTTGGAAAATGCTTACCACCATAAGCACACTGAAATACATAAATCTAAACAGCAAGATGATGAATTTTCATTTCGACTGGACAATTCTACATTTAATAATGTAAGCTACCAAGAAGATAAAGATTCGCGACAAAATTTTTCGTCCAATAATGAATTCGGTGCCTTCAAATCACAACGTGATCTATTTTACAAAACACTGAAATGCTGGGAAAGTAATCATTTAAGTCCAGCTTGGAACTTTCAACAAGAAATAGTGCCAAATATAAGGGACATTTTTCAATTGTCGGAACATCCTGTAAACATGGCACACTTTGCAAAGCTATTTGTATCACAGTTAATAATATCATCCAATTATGCTAGCTCACCAGAAGAAATAGGTGTTGATATTGATGTACAAAAGTTTAGTAAACTTACTCAGCGTCTGTTGGCACCAAGTAAATTTAGCGTAGACTATCAATTTCCAAATAATCAAGCATTCTTTCGAGATTTTATTTACGAAGCACGTTCGATATCGTTTTTGGAGCAATTAAAACTGACAATATATGCTGAATTAATGTCGCTCAATGATTCTAGCTATGAAATGTTAAATATTTTAAAAGGAACAAATGATGAAGATGATGAAAATATAGTCGCGTGCCCAACAAAATTTATTGTACGCCCAAAAGTGCTGTCATCAATGCAAGTGCTTGCAAAATTTTTTGGATTCGTTACTGTGCTACCATATAATTACAATAGCTCATCATTGGTTGCTCCATTCACAAGTGCTTTAGATAAGAAACAAGTAGTTTTACGAAGTTTGTTTCAGCCAAATTTTAATGTGAGTAAGCTGTTAGAAGACGCTTTAAAAAATGGTAAAATACTAATAACCTTACCGTGGTTGGTGCAGTACTTAGCAATGCTTGATAATGTAACACTTCAATTAGATAATTATGTTAAAGTCATACAATTGTTATTTTACATCTACATACATATTGCAAATTTTGCGCAGGATGCAAGAAATGGTCAATCAACAGTGTTTGCAACAACACTTTTTATTATACGATGCTGTTTGGGTTGGTTGTTCGACACGAAGTCAATTATTGCTGAACAATACTATACGTATAGAATTGTGGATGACAATAAACAAGAAAATCTACTAGCTATGACGGCGTGGCACAGCTCATGCAACAATGAAACAATTGAAGTGCATCATACTATGATTGAATCGATTCTAAACACTGCTTGTCCGTTTCTTTCAGAGTTCCGTGTGTCAATTATGCCCGCTAAATATTCTATGACGAAATACGTCTCACGCACTGGACGATATCGGCATATAACTACTCGTATATCGGAGCTGAACACTGGCGCTTTAAATAAATCACAACAAAATACAACTAAAGAAAATTTAGACCAAACTCAAGACTTCAACCCCAAGCAGTCCGAAAACAAATTAATCGAAGCTTTTCTCCACTCTCAAAATTTAACGATGCGACGCCTAATCGAATTTATCATAGAACGTGCTTATAAATCTACAGTTAAAGACGCTCAATATAAAATATTGTTGCCATCAAAAGCTTCAGCTGACCAAAAGATTAATGAAATTACTACCAATAAATATACTGAGGTATATCAACATATAAATGAAATCTACAAAGCAGCACGCTTGTCTGCCATCAGCCAATGGGATGAACAAGTGCCACATATAATTTACGGACGCATTACTAAAGCATTGGATGCTTTA
Organism: Calliopum simillimum; assembly: GCA_951812925.1. NCBI lineage: Eukaryota > Metazoa > Arthropoda > Insecta > Diptera > Lauxaniidae > Calliopum > Calliopum simillimum. The sequence goes on along the minus strand of OX638371.1, from coordinate 117,579,052 downwards.
TTGCAACAAGATATCGAACCAAAAGTAAAAGAAACATATTTTGAATTAATAAAGCGAAATACTACAACAAAAGTGCTTCAATGGCGTCATGCAAACATGTTTAAAACCAATTTTTATTGCGCTAACTTTGAAGACATGGCCCAAAAAATTTGTAAAGTTAATAGCAAGTCGCAGCAAGTATTTATGTCTTCGGAATTGCGTTTGATAAATTCAGTACCAAGCATATCTACTACACTTGATGAATTGCAATATTGGCTGCATTGCACTTCGATGCGTCCAGAATTAGTGCAGAATAATACAAGCATTTTAAAACTATTAAATACACTTCCAATCACTTTTGAAAATGTGCTCCCAACAGCACTATATCGTGTTGTTAGCTTTTCTCTTATACAGTTATTGCAGAATATCATTGTAAGACATCCACTGATAATGACTACTGAACTCATAGATGCTTTCAATTCCATTTGGTTGTCAAAAGAAATGCAGCGGCATACTATTGTCTTAAATAAGCAATATAATATTGAAGTAACTGTAAATTATGGCGATAAAAAGGATGATGCTGCTGATGATAACTACGATAATAATTCTGTTATCATTCCAAGTATTTTTGATTCTTTGATAACAATTACATTTATTGAATCCCTTGGTTCGAGAAGCATTTGCTATGATAAATTAGATAATCTCTTAGTTGCAATGATACAAGTTAATGTTATTAATGTTGAGTTTATAAATGATTTATTTGTAAAAATTTTCAAATTAGATTTGCAATCGAGTGTGCTTAATGAAATATCTAATATGTTGACAAATATTGCAAAAAAATCGCAAAAAACCCGTGATGGTTTTTTTTCTAATAATGAAGATGGTAAATCTAAATTATTTATGGAAGTTCTTGCGGATTTCTCAAGAGACGTAGATAACTTTTAAATACATGTTTTATTTTTAAGTCAACTGTTTGTTAATAAAAATTAAGATTTTAAAGTTGAATAAAAAAGTTTATAATTACATACATAAAATATGAAATCAATCTGTATAGTTTTTGTGTGTTGTGCAACAATTGCCTATAACGTTTCACGGTGTAGTGTGGTGGACGTAAGATGTCTATACAAGCAACTTTTAGCAGAAGTAAATATTGGAAACTTAATTTCTAGAAAAACAAAAATTTGCCAAATTAACTGGTTAAAAAAAATGTTGCGCAAAATCGTCTCGCGTAACTTTTTTTTCATTTCCTCTGTAAAAAAAGCGGGTGTTTTCCAATTACTTCAGTTTGTTGAAATAGTAAGGGGAGTTGCGAAGCTGCTCATTTAAAAGCATTAAATTCTTAAAGAAAAATCTGGAAGTGCATTGAAATGATTGAAAAAAGTGAAAACTACATAATAGAACCTTTGCTGTACCAAGAGTGTATGGGAAAGAAAACTCCAGTTTGCTTTGGTCTACGCTTCAGCAGCATTTTACGTGAACTGAGTGTAGCGTCGTTATAACTTTTCAAAAAGATAATATGGAGTATAAGAGTTCATTAGTTTAAAAAGAAAACCACAGTTTCTTGTCAAGAGATAATTTTCAAGCGAACACTAAAGGATATTTTCTTTCCACGAAGAGATATGATCATATCTACGCAGTGAGTAAACATATCGGGTTGCATTATTGGAAGTAACCTGTTAGTTTGTGTAATGATTTCGAGTCCAATTTACTGTACACCATATCATATTTAATAGAAGGAACTAAGATACACAAAACAAGTCTGCGCTTAATTACAACAGGAGTAAAATCGGTAGACAAACGAAGGCATCGTTGAGTAGATTTTTACCATTAACAGAATTGATATGATAACAGCATGTAAGAGACGAATTGAGAAAATACCCAAGGCATGTAGTTCTGTTGACCAGTTTTAGTTGGGAATTACCAATAAGAAGAAATATCATTCAGATCAGGATTTGTACGGCGAACTGATAAAACGATTTGCGATTTGATAGGATTTAAACACAGTTTATTTTCTATAGCCCATCTGTTAACAGCGGCTGAATCCTCTTTAACTCTATAACATAAATCATCAACAAGTCCGGTTTAGCGGGAAAAATATATATGTATATTAATTAGGTGGGCCGATTTGTATGGAAATAAATTTAACCGGTCCGGCTCAGTGAAAATCGAAAACTTGGATAATTTAGAGAAACTTTGCCGAAGAAAGTATATATTTTCATTGGCTCCCTGAAATAGCGCCAGAAAATTTGTTTGGAAATAACGCCACAAAAATCTTCATACAAAATTCTGGCGTTATTTCCATTTTGTTTCGGAAATAAAGCCAACACCTTTTCTGGCGTTATTTCCAAAAATTATGGCGTTATTTCCAAAAATTATGGCGTTATTTCCAAAAATAATGTAGCTTAGAAAGGTTACCGGACATAAGCCCAACGGACATAATCCCCACTTCGTAAATGGGGACTATGTTCGAAAATTTTTCGGTCATAACGCCCATTTTGGTAACGGTATTGGAATTTTTGGGGGTTGTTAATCCTTAGCTACGGCTGTTGTCAATAACAAAATAAGGCGTTAGGAAATATCGTTAAGGGGATTATGTCCTAAAAACTTGCGGACATAATCCCTATTTTAGAAATAGGGACTAATCCCCATTTTAGAAATGGGGACTATGTCCGAATTATTGGCGGACATAATCCCCACTTCGTGAATGGGGATTATGTCCGTGGGGACTATGTCACGGCACCGTTTAGAAAAAGGAAATATTGCCATAGGAAATAAAACAAAATGGAAATAACGGCAGAATTTTGTATGCAAATTGTTCTGGCGTTATTTCCAAAAAATTTTCTGGCGTTATTTCCTTTGGCATTATTTCCAAAAATTCTGGCGTTGTTTCCAAAAAATTTTCTGCCGTTCATTCATTAGATTTGGATCAGCATTGCATTCAGCAACAACTTTTTACAATCAGCAGTTCATTTTTTATTTTTTTTGTATATTGAATAGAATTTATTACGTTCTTCAATTTTAATACCGACAAGAATTGTTTGTAATCCACGGACAGAAATTCCAAAGAAGAAATTTTAATATAATTTCTTAATTTTACTAGTCTGAGTAACATTGGAGTCAAGGGCATTGATGGCTTCCTGGTTTAAAAATTTTCCATTTGATAAGTTAGCATGCCAAATTTTCTCTTAAAATACACTCCAGTAAAAGTGCCAAGAAAAGGACTCGAATTCTCGAAAGGGGAGTGTATATTTCTTTGATAATAAGTATGGGTTCCCAACCCTTTCTCTCGCGGTATTTTCCATTCAAAGCATATTGAGACTGGAAGTAGTTTAATCAGACCTACATCCTCTCAGCTTGATAGCACTTTTTGCTGCAGCTCTAGTGCAAATATGAAAGGCTCTAAATCAGTGATGATGTTCAAAGGCTATTCCCACGAGCACTTGAGCTTTTGAGCTTAAAATCTTTCCGTATACAGATAAGCGTTCAAATGTGTCAGTAGTTATGCAGAACTGCGTCACTGGCTAGAAGCTTATGCAAAACACAAAAGCTTTCACAAAGTGTTTGTACGTTTTATGCGTAATCGAAAGCTTTTTGGACTAAAACTTTAATTGTGGACTAGTAAACGAACACTCTGAAAGTGTAGGAGAGCTGGTAAAGTTTTTCGGGTAAGGGCAAAAACATTTGAAACATCACCAATTTCTAAGCGTTACGCACTTAGTACTAGTCAAAAATTTTATATGGACCTAATTCGCAGTGAGTGAACTAAAACGCTTGCTTTTGACTTAAATCAAATTTGCTAAAAATTATTATTACCTACTGCTAAAAGAATTCGAACGCTTATCAATACATAAAACAAAAACTAGATAAGATAACACATTTATTTAACTTTATATGAGTAAAGTAGTCAATGAAAAAATGATAACTCACCGGCATTTAGTGTAATGCTTTACGTCACCTATGGAATTATAGTTGCTGTGCCTCAAATGTGTCAATATATCTCTGATATAATGTATTTGTGCATGTATAAAATTGAAAACTGTATAAGAGAGTAATAATCATAAAAAACGTAGTGAACTCAAGCGAACACTAGGGGCAGTTGATTCATATTCACTCAGATTTGAAACCAAGTTACACAGTAAAGTATGAGGTGCGGTCGAATATGGCAGCATAAGCAGAGCAACAATAGTCATTAGTAGAGAGTGTAGCTTTTAAATCGTTTTACTTGCTTATGATGTAATATTTGCTCTCGGGGCTCGTTTTATTTAATTTCAAGATAGAAGCTGACAAATTTTTATTTTTTATTTTGTTTTTCAGAGTGTTGAGGAATACAATATCAGAAGCAGAATTAAATTGAATACAGTATTATAGATATACAACAAGGAGTGAAATAAGGTAAGTAGTAATTTTATCTAAATGTGGCTATTTTTACAATTACACATCTTTTATATTTTAAATGAACGAATGTTGTATGTTTTTCTTTTTGCTTTAGGATCAATTTGACTTTACAAAAATAAAATAAAAAACGAATATTACGAAGATTAACGACTAAAATGGAAAATTTCACACCTAAGGAGGTGAAAATCCTCGAAACTGTTGAAGATATACAGGAACGTCGTGAGCAGGTACTCTCACGTTACAATGAATTCAAAATTGAAACACGCCAGAAACGTGAAAAGCTGGAAGACTCTCGACGCTTTCAGTATTTTAAGCGTGATGCAGATGAACTTGAGTCGTGGATTCATGAAAAATTACAAGCTGCTAGTGAGGAGAGCTATCGCGATCCAACAAATTTACAAGCTAAAATACAAAAACATCAAGCCTTTGAAGCTGAAGTATCAGCACATAGCAATGCCATTGTTTCGCTGGACAATACTGGACAGGAAATGATTAATCAACAGCATTTCGCATCAGAAACTATACAACGACGTCTTGATGAACTACATCGTTTGTGGGAATTATTACTTAGCCGTTTGGCAGAAAAAGGACAAAAGTTGCAACAGGCCTTGGTGCTTGTGCAATTTCTACGCCAATGCGAAGAAGTTATGTTTTGGATCAAAGATAAGGAGGCTTTTGTTACAGCTGATGAATTCGGACAGGACTTGGAGCACGTTGAGGTTTTGCAAAGAAAATTCGATGAATTCCAGAAAGATATGGCTTCACAGGAATATCGCGTAACTGAAGTTAATCAGCTGGCCGACAAGCTGGTCCAAGATGGTCATCCAGAACGAGATACCATAACCAAACGCAAGGAGGAATTGAACGAAGCATGGCAGCGTCTTAAACAACTTGCTATTGTGCGACAGGAGAAACTTTTCGGGGCACATGAAATTCAACGTTTTAATCGTGACGCTGATGAAACCGTCGCATGGATTGCTGAAAAGGACGTAGTGCTTTCTTCAGATGATTATGGTCGCGACTTGGCCAGCGTACAAGCACTGCAACGTAAACACGAAGGTGTCGAACGTGACTTAGCAGCACTCGAAGACAAGGTTAGCACGTTGGGTGCTGAGGCTCACCGTTTATGCTCTATTCATGCTGATCACAGTGATCAAATACGTGATAAGCAGGCAGAAATTGCTAATTATTGGCAGAGTTTGACTGCAAAAGCACGTGAACGTAAACAGAAATTGGATGAATCATATTACTTGCATCGATTTTTAGCAGATTTCCGTGACTTAGTATCTTGGATAAATGGCATGAAAGCAATAATCTCTGCTGATGAATTGGCTAAGGATGTTGCTGGCGCAGAAGCTCTGCTTGAACGACATCAAGAGCACAAGGGAGAGATCGATGCACGCGAAGATAGCTTCAAGCTGACAACTGAATCTGGGCAAAAACTCCTTGAACGCGAACACTATGCCGCCGCAGAAATACAAGAAAAGTTGGCTGCACTTGAAAACGATAAGAGTTCTTTGTTGTCCCTCTGGGAAGATCGGCGTATCCTCTATGAGCAGTGCATGGACTTGCAACTTTTCTATCGAGATACCGAACAGGCTGACACATGGATGGCTAAACAGGAAGCTTTCTTAGCCAATGAAGATTTAGGCGACTCACTTGATTCCGTTGAGGCTTTAATAAAGAAGCATGAGGATTTTGAAAAGAGTTTGGCAGCACAAGAGGAGAAAATAAAAGCACTTGACATTTTTGCGACTAAACTAATCGATGGTCAGCATTACGCCGCAGATGATGTCGCACAACGAAGGCAAATGTTGTTGGCACGCCGTGCTGCACTACAAGAGAAATCAGCAAGACGCCGACAACTGCTAGAAGACTCCAATCGCTATCAGCAATTTGAACGTGACTGCGATGAGACAAAGGGTTGGATAAGCGAGAAACTGAAGTTTGCTACTGATGACAGCTATTTGGATCCTACAAATCTGAACGGAAAAATGCAAAAACATCAGAACTTTGAGCATGAGTTAAATGCTAACAAATCACGCATTGAAGATATTACTACTGTCGGTACAGAACTCATAGAGAAAGAACATTATGCCGCTGATCAGATAAATACTCGCATGCAAGAAATCGTTGTGTTGTGGGAAACACTTGTACAAGCTTCAGATAAAAAAGGCACTAAGTTGAATGAAGCCTGCCAACAGCAACAATTTAATCGTACCATTGAAGATATCGAGTTGTGGCTTAGTGAAATCGAAGGTCAACTTTTGTCTGAAGATCACGGCAAGGATTTGACTTCTGTGCAAAACCTACAAAAAAAACATGCTTTACTCGAAGCTGACGTAATGGCCCATCAAGATCGCATTGAAAGTATCAAAGTCGCCGCTAATAAATTTATCGAATCTGGCCATTTTGACGCAGACAACATTCGCAACAAAGAGGCTAATTTGTCAAGTCGTTATGCTGCTTTGGCTGCACCCATGTCTGAGCGTAAGCAACATCTACTCGACTCCTTACAAGTTCAACAGCTCTTCCGCGACTTGGAGGATGAAGCAGCTTGGGTACGAGAAAAAGAACCAATTGCTGCTTCCACCAATCGTGGACGTGATCTTATTGGCGTGCAAAACCTTATTAAGAAACATCAAGCAGTTCTTGCAGAGATCAATAACCACGAGGCACGTCTATTGAATGTAATCAGCTCCGGAGAAAATATGCTTAAAGATCAACCATTTGCAAGTGAGGATATACGACAACGTTTAGACGCTTTGCAAGAACAGTGGAATAATCTTAAAAGTAGATCCAATCAACGTAAACAGGATTTAGATGATTCATTGCAGGCTCACCAATACTTTGCTGATGCTAACGAAGCCGAATCATGGATGCGCGAAAAAGAACCCATCGCCACTGGTAATGACTATGGTAAGGATGAGGATTCTTCGGAAGCTTTGCTCAAGAAGCACGAGGCTTTAGTTTCTGACCTGGAGGCTTTTGGAAATACCATACAAGGCCTGCAAGAGCAGGCCAAGAACTGCCGTCAGCAGGAAACTCCAGTTGTAGATATAACAGGAAAGGAATGCGTTGTGGCACTTTACGACTATACTGAGAAATCACCGCGAGAAGTATCAATGAAAAAAGGTGATGTGCTAACTTTACTGAATTCGAATAACAAAGATTGGTGGAAAGTTGAGGTTAACGATCGCCAAGGTTTTGTACCAGCGGCATATATCAAGAAAATTGAAGCTGGTCTTAGCGCCAGCCAACAAAATCTCGTCGATAACCACTCAATCACTAAGCGTCAAAATCAAATAAACTCCCAATATGATAATCTACTTGCCTTGGCCCGTGAGCGCCAAAATAAACTGAATGAAACTGTAAAGGCATACGTCCTGGTACGCGAAGCAGCTGATTTAGCCCATTGGATCAAAGACAAGGAGAATCATGCACAAATTGCCGATGTCGTTGGTGAAGATCTAGAAGAAGTAGAAGTATTGCAAAAGAAATTTGATGATTTTAGTGATGACTTGAAAGCCAATGAGGTCCGATTGGCTAACATGAACGAAATTGCTGTACAACTGACTTCATTGGGTCAAACTGAAGCTGCTCTTAAGATTCAAACTCAAATGCAAGATTTGAACGATAAATGGAATAACTTGCAACAACTGACAACTGAAAAAGCAAGTCAGTTGGGCTCAGCGCATGAAGTTCAACGTTTCCATCGTGACATTGATGAGACAAAAGATTGGATTGCTGAAAAAGAGAATGCCCTAAATAATGATGACCTTGGAAAAGATTTACGCAGTGTACAAACATTGCAGCGTAAGCATGAAGGTGTTGAAAGAGATTTGGCCGCACTACGTGATAAGATACGTCAGTTGGATGAGACCGCCAACCGTTTAATGCAAACACATCCTGACACTGCTGAGCAAACCTACGCCAAGCAAAAAGAAATTAACGAAATGTGGGATCAAATAATAACAAAGGCCACATTGCGCAAAGAAAAACTATTAGACTCCTATGACTTGCAACGGTTTCTCAGTGATTATCGCGATTTGCTTGCATGGATTAATTCTATGATGAGTTTGGTAACATCTGATGAATTGGCTAACGATGTCACTGGCGCAGAAGCTCTAATTGAACGCCATCAGGTAAGTTAAATTTTAAAGGGGGAGAACAATTCTTTTGACGTATTGATTAATTATAAAGTCCAAAAAGTTTTAAAGTTTTAAATATAATTGAAAAGTATTTCGTCATGATGATAATGATATCTATGTGATTTTTAAATGATGCAAAAAATAATTATCGTGTCACTTACGTTTCATTTACATTGAAAAGCAATAAAAATATTTTGTCTTATAAAATTTTACAGATTAAGAAAAAACTATTTTTGAAAAGTTATGTTAAAAAATAATTTTTGAACTTTAAGGCTTTTAGAAATCTACGCACGGTTGCCTTCAAGCTGCGGCTGGTATTATTAAAATGGATGACTCAAATTTGATGTAGAGTATTTCAAAACAATCTCCAGATTTCAAATTCGCATATACAAACATATCGTCGGGTTATAACTACAACAAGGTATCTTCATTATTGAGAAAACGCTTTTTAAGTTTTTTGAAATTCAATTTTTGTATGGAATTTTGAAGTTTTGGTTTTTTGCATATAGTCGGATGGAGACTACATTTCAACCAAAAATTGACTAGATAAGACGTAAACCTCTTTTTCATATTATTAGATACTTAACTAAAAAGATCAAAAATGTAAATGTCTAGTTGTATTATTAACTCGGTAAAATCTGTAGATAATTTTAAAATACTCTACGATAAAATTTTAACGAATCCCTTTTAATAACACCTGCCATCGCCTGGAAACGAAAGTATGAGCTTTATTTATTCATTATACACACATACATACATATTTATCTGTTTCGTATGTTGCTTTTTTGTTTCACATGATGGTTTGTTCCCGACTCTCACGAAAAAACGATACGTAAAACAATGTGCAAATATTTATTTTATGACAATATCGAAAACATTCAAATTCTTAACATTAAAATCACAAAAACCCTAGGCTCATCGTGCTGAAATTGAATTCATATTTGGACCCACCGGTACCATTCCTACAGAGGTAGTTTCATCAAATCATATTTTATTTGCAAATAAAGCTGTGTACCTTAAAGCACAAACAACATTGTTGCATTAAATTTCTATTTGTCCGTGCTATATTTTTGTGTTTAATCTTTTTTAACTTAAAAAAAAAATAACGCTGTTTATATCGCCCATTCCAAATGTTATTAACAACACTGAACCTTACTGAATAACTCTTGCTGAGAAAGCATATGGTCAACTTTGACTATGTGCAAGTCAACCATTAACAGTGCTCAACTAATGTTGTATTAGTAAGGACATATCTTATAAAATTTCATTGTGCATATTTTTGCAGTAGTAGCATTTTATATATTTATGTAGCTAGTCAAAAATTTCTCAAGTGAGCCACCTAATAATCTAAGCATTTCAAAAAATAATTTTTGTAAGAACTACTTAAGATTTTCGACCAGGGAATAAATTGGTATAATAAATTGATCAAAATAATTATTATTGAAAACCCCAAATTCTAATAAATAAATTAAAATTCAAGCAACTTCTTCGCCTCTGAGTAAATTATAAAATAAGTCTGCACTCCGCATAGATCTAGGAAATACACTATAATCACTTAATTGTTCACCCTAATCATGTAATTTGATTTCGATTCGAACTAAATCGATTTTGCTGTCATATATTTTGATATCGAAATCGAAATGATCTTATTATTTTTAAAGACAATTTATTGGGTGTACAACTTTGCTTCCGCCGTTTTCCGATAGGTGGCTGTACCGGCTGAGGCTGGTTGAAATACATAGATGATAATGCCTTTAAAGTGAGTGTGGACAGTGCCTAACGAATTGTCATCGCCGTTTCAGTGACAGTTGTTCTTGTTTTTGTATTATTCACGCTCGAAAATGTCCGTTTATGTGCCCAATTCTCGCCATTTGCGGGAAGTTTTACTTTTCTGTTACAATTCGAAAAAAAATGCAGCTGAAGCGCATCGAATGCTCTCAGAAACTTACGGTGATGCTGCTCTGAGTGAAAGAACGTCGCAGCTATGACAATTTTCTTAGACTAAAATTTTATGTTGAAGTCACATTTATTAAATGTAAATAAATCATAAAACCTATCGAACTACGGTATCAAGATTGTCTATTAGGTTTAGGTTAATAAAATAATAATTTTTTTTTTGGAAACTCATATTTTTGCAGTTGCAAAAATAATCATGATTGAATAATGAATCATGCCTCTTTGGGGTGCTTCGCATGCATGCCGTTCTAAAAGATCGCTCTTTTCTTTTTTGTACAGGAATGTCAAATGATTTTGATTGCTACTATGATTCATCCATGATTCTCTCATGCTTTCGAGTAATTGTTTCGTTAATGTGATTTCAAGATGCAAATTGTTTTCAAAAACAGGTTTAAATAATTTGTATGAATTTTACGCTTTTTTCCTACAAGCATGGTTCATGAATGCTACAAGTATGATTCATGAATGCTACAAGCATGATTCATAATTGCTAAAAGCATGCATGCTGGTTTCTGCAACTGAATAGCACCTTAGCAGGGACTTTGTTTATACAATTTAATTGTTTAATAACTTTTTTTGAAGTTTTTATGGAGTTTTCCTCACATCTTTTTCCTTCTTGTATCTAAAAAAAACATTCATGAAATCGAAAATTGCACCAAAAATTACATACCTTACGCTGCAATAACAGTTAAAATGTGAATACATGATACTTGTAGTCTTAACTTGGACTAAGGACTTGTAGTCCTTAATTTACAATAAAATTGTATTTTGTCTGTTTTTGTGAATCAATAACGGTATTCACGAAGTAGGGCAGCTAGTGTGGCAAAAGGATAAAAGAGCAAATCTGCTCTAAGCAACAACAAAATACATTAAAGAAATTTAGTTACAAGTTAGCTCTTTTGCTACACAAAACAAGTAAGTAAATTTGAATAGCTTTTCTACTACAGCAAAATGTGTCGAATTATGTTGACATTTGGGTTTAAAAAAAATTAAATTTTTTATTTTTTTGCAAATTAAAATTCTGTTGCACAGCTATTGGACATTTTTCATTCTTCCATAGTACGAATTTTCACAAATTTTGATTCATAAATTTTGACACAAAATTTTTTTGTTTTTCAAAAGTAAACAAAAACCACGTGATTTCGTAGCTCTTTAACAATGATGCTACACAGTCGTTCACTAACTTGGCTTACACTATGCTATTTTGCTCATCTGCCCTACCAGCTGCCCTACATCGTGAATACCACTAATATAAAATCTCATTGAGCACTTTTGATTTCAGTAAGTTTTCCCATACCGCATTTTTATAATTCCTTTTGTACAGATTTTATCTTTTTGCTTGTATTATTCGTGACACGCCCACTCCAAATGTCATGCACCTTTCATACCTAAGTTGATAACACTAAGTTGAAAGATTCCTTTGTTCTTTGTTTAGTATATTTCACATTTTTGCAAAACAGTTCAGTTCAGAAAAACCTAAATTAACACTAGAAACTTTTCGTTTTAGGTCCACGCTATCCCACCATCGGTACCTCTAGTGGATAACGTAGCGCAAGATAGATTTGTCAAACTACATTTCTGAGAAATTAGCGTTTCTAAACTTTTGCTTGTAGCGGATTATTACTTATTTGAATTATTCAGATAATTATAGATGTATCTTCACATGAGGAGTAATCGAACAAAAAGTAACATTTCCATGTTTCCTTTTTTTTCAGAAATCAATAAAATGTGATTAAAAAAGGTAGCATATTTTTTTTTAAAAATATGTTTATGCATAAATATACACTAAAAAAACTGCCTTATAATCGCGTTTTTACGCATTGAAAAAATTTCATATTAATGAAGATAACTGAGTTTGAAATTTGGAAATGTTACCTTTTGTCAAGAAATGTTGGAAATTTTACTTTTTGAAAACACTGTTCAACGAATTTAAGGTTTTTGTTTTTATCTGAGTTCAGACCATAAAATTATTATTCTTTGCTATTGACATAATAGAACTGCATTTACAAAATTTTTCCATCACGTCTCAATTTTCAGATAAATTGACAAATCCAAAATCACGACTAAAATAAATGGAAAATTTTAATCCGTCAGAATTTAAAAAAAAAACAATGTCAAACGATTCAGAAAATAACTATAATTTCAAATCTGAAAAAAATTTTGAAATCGGTCTGGCAGATTTTTTTATATGCCCTTTTAATTGAGAAATTGTACTGAAAAAACCAAAAATCAACAATCTCTAATTACATAAATCTTGCCTAAATCAATACAAAATTAAAAAAACTTCACGAACTTGTGCGTCATTATTTTAACTTAATTTGGACCATGAATAACCAACTTATTTCCTTTTGAACAAAAAATGTACATACAGAAAATCATACAAGTACTTTTATTTCCAAATAGTTATGATACAAAAATTCAATAGCTTTTGTATGATGGTTTTTGGTTTTTTCAGTACATTTTCTCAATTAAACGGGCATACAAAAAAATCTGCCGGACCGATTTCAAAATTTTTTCAAGATTTGAAATTACTGCTATTTTTAGAATCGTTTGACATTTTTTTTAAAAAAATTCTGATGGATTAAATTTTTTTAATTTATTTTCGCGCGGATGTAAGTCGTGATTTTGGATTTGTCAATTTATCTGAAAATTGAGACGTGATGGAAAAATTTTGTAAATGCAGTTCTATTATGTCAATAGCAAGCAATAATAATTTCATGGTCTGAACTCAGATAATTTTTTGCCGTTGAACAGTGTAATCATTAGACTGAAATTATGCCTTGTGGGAGCAATAAAAGCAACTGAAAATGTTCGACGAAGACTATGATTAGTGATTAGTATTAAATACAATAGGTAAATGTAATTTTTCGTCAGAACTACAAAAAAATTGTAAGTGGAGTGGAAATGTTACTTTTTGTTCGGAAATCGACGAAAAACGCGTTTTTCTTCGGAACTGTTATTCTTTGAACCGTCAAATTCAACTGGAATGCGTAGTTCATAGATTTACATACGATTCTTCAAAAAAAAAAGCAAAAAGACAAAAACTGGAAATGTTACCTTTTGTTCAACTACTCCTCACATGTGGGTGATTCAGATAGTCCTTGAGTTTCTTTACCTTTCAACTTTGTTCGTGTATTAAGAATTGTATATATGGTTACTTATATGCTTTATGATAAATTAAAGATTTGAACATTGAGGATTTTTAATTTGAAGAAAGAAAAATCATTCTTCGCTCCACTGATTAGATTATAAATAATAATATGTTTTTCATGTTTTTTTTTTTTTTTTTTTTGTTTTTCCATATTTGTTGTTTTTGACTAAAACCAAACTTTCACTCTTAATTATTTGTTGTTGATCTAACATTGTTTAATTAAGCCGAATTGACAAATTGTTGTTGTTTTATATTGAAATGCTTTTTTTAATTTTTTGCGTAGTTGATCTTATTTTAATTTGTTTTCTTTGACATCAACCCTAACTCTACAATAGGAACATCGCACTGAAATTGATGCACGTGCTGGTACTTTTGCCGCTTTTGAGCAATTCGGCAATGAGTTGCTACAAGCTAATCATTATGCTTCACCTGATATTAAAGAGAAAATTGAAGATTTAGCCAAGACACGTGATGAGCTTGAAAAGGCATGGACCGAGCGTCGTCTGCAATTGGAGCAAAATTTAGATTTGCAATTGTACATGAGAGATTGTGAACAAGCCGAAAATTGGATGTCAGCCCGTGAAGCTTTTCTTAATGCCGATGATGTTGATGGTGATGATAAGGGTGACAATGTGGAGGCTTTGATTAAAAAGCATGAGGACTTCGATAAGGCTATTAATGGTCATGAAGAAAAGATTGCTGCTTTGCAAGTACTTGCCGATACACTAATCAATCAGAACCATTATGCTTCCAATGTGATTGATGAAAAGCGCAAACAAGTTTTGGAACGCTGGCGCCATCTGAAGGAAGGTCTTATTGAAAAACGCTCACGCTTGGGTGATGAACAAACTTTGCAGCAATTCTCACGTGATGCCGATGAAATTGAGAATTGGATCGCTGAAAAATTGCAATTGGCTACTGAAGAAAGCTACAAAGATCCTGCAAACATTCAATCCAAGCATCAAAAACATCAAGCTTTCGAAGCAGAGCTTGCGGCCAATGCTGATCGCATTCAAAGCGTTCTTGCAATGGGAGAGAATTTGATTGACAAAAAGCAATGTAGTGGCTCTGAGGACGCTGTACAAAAGCGACTTACACAGATCGCAGATCAGTGGGAGTATCTTACTCATAAGACAACTGAGAAATCATTGAAATTGAAAGAGGCCAACAAACAACGCACTTATATTGCTGCTGTCAAGGATTTGGACTTCTGGTTGGGCGAGGTCGAGAGTTTGCTGACCACTGAAGATTCTGGCAAGGATTTGGCTTCGGTTCAAAACCTTATGAAGAAACATCAGTTGGTTGAAGCGGATATAATTGCGCATGAAGATCGCATTAAAGACATGAACAGCCAGGCCGATTCCTTGGTTGACAGCGGTCAATTCGATAGCGCTGGTATACAGGAGAAGCGACAGAGTATTAATGAACGTTATGAGCGTATATGCAATTTAGCTGCACATCGTCAGGCACGTTTGAATGAGGCACTAACATTGCATCAGTTCTTCCGTGATATTGCTGACGAAGAAAGCTGGATTAAAGAGAAAAAATTGTTGGTAGGCTCAGATGATTACGGTCGTGATTTAACTGGTGTGCAAAATCTTAAAAAGAAACACAAACGTTTGGAAGCTGAACTTGCTTCCCATGAACCGGCCATCCAAGCTGTCCAAGAAGCTGGAGAGAAACTAATGGATGTTTCCAACCTGGGTGTACCCGAAATTGAACAGCGTCTTAAGGCACTCAACCAGGCATGGGCAGAGTTGAAGAATTTGGCTGCTACTCGTGGTCAGAAGCTTGATGAATCCCTTATTTATCAACAGTTCCTAGCACAGGTTGAAGAAGAGGAAGCTTGGATTACCGAAAAGCAGCAATTGCTCTCGGTTGATGATTATGGTGACTCAATGGCTGCAGTACAAGGCCTCCTGAAAAAGCATGACGCTTTTGAGACCGATTTTGCTGCTCATAAAGATCGCTGCTCCTTGATTTGCGAACAGGGCACCGACTTGGTTGAAGCTAAAAATCATCATGGCGATTCTATAAGTCAACGTTGTCAACAATTGCGAAATAAATTAGAAAACTTGAATGCTTTGGCTGCACGTCGTAAGGGCGCTTTATTGGATAACTCTGCATATTTGCAGTTTATGTGGAAAGCTGATGTGGTAGAAAGCTGGATCGCAGATAAAGAGAATTATGTACGATCTGATGAATACGGACGTGACTTGTCGACCGTGCAAACGCTGTTAACCAAGCAAGAGACATTTGATGCTGGTAAGTTGAGGCTGCTTTAAGTGGATCGTTTTAATAATTTTTATCAAATCTAACAATAAATTTCTGCTTTACATTATTCACTTAGGCCTCAATGCTTTCGAACAAGAGGGCATTCATAATATTACTGCACTAAAGGACCAACTTATAAATGCTAATCACGCCCAATCGCCAGCTATATTGAAACGCCATGAAGATGTTGTTTCACGTTGGCAAAAATTACGTGACGCATCTGAAACACGTAAGCAACGTCTTTTGGCTATGCAAGAACAATTCCGTCAAATCGAAGAACTCTACTTGACATTCGCCAAAAAAGCATCGGCTTTTAATTCTTGGTTCGAAAATGCCGAAGAGGATCTTACTGATCCTGTACGTTGCAATTCGATCGAAGAAATACGTGCTTTGCGAGAAGCTCATGCCCAATTCCAAGCGTCTTTGTCATCAGCCGAGGCTGACTTTAAGGCATTAGCAGAACTAGACCAAAAAATCAAGAGCTTCAATGTTGGGCCGAATCCGTATACTTGGTTTACCATGGAAGCTCTTGAAGAAACATGGCGTAATCTGCAAAAGATCATAGAGGAACGAGATGGCGAATTGGCAAAAGAGGCAAAAAGACAAGAAGAGAACGACAAATTGCGCAAGGAATTCGCAAAGCATGCAAATCTCTTCCATCAATGGCTTACTGAAACAAGGTAAGAATATTGTTAATGTATGAATTAACTTTTAACTCATCGATTGCAATATAAATCTGCTACCATTAGCAAATTGATAAACATTCTTCCACTTTAATAATAGTGGTAAAGATTGCTAACCTGCTCAGCAGAATGAACAAAATTTTGTTATTTATAGTTTTATATAAGAGTTATATTAATTTACACACAATTTTCTCTATTTAGATATTATATGCTCGGTTATAATGGTCAAGGGTAATGCAATATAATACAGTAAAGCGTTATAAAATTAATACGACATTTCTGTTATTATTTTATAACACTAGCTGCTTGAGCTATTAACAATTCTAACAACGGAGAAAAAGTTTACATACATTTATCAAGAAACTTAAAAAATGCCTAATCAGTTGCGATTGTCCTTTGCATGAGGGCTAAGGTATTATTATGAAAATATTAACTTGGGGTGCAAACATACTTTGCTGCACTTATTGAAGGCTTAGTTTGATTATTGAATCGATTACAACATTAAGATAGTCTTCTCCTTATGCCATTGCTTCCATACTACACATAAATTTTATCCATAGAGTAAATTAGGCTAATGTGGTTACCTTTTCTGTTTTTACCTATTTCTTTCAAAGTAATGGCAGTAATTTAATTTGGTCAATTAGTTTGTATTAGTTATTCTACTGTTTTAACTATTAGATAATTCATAAACTAAAATATTATCATTTTCAAGCGTGAGCCCAGTTAAATTGAAACTACCTCAAAATAGCTGGAAAAGAAAAGTGTCGGGTAATGTGGCTCACCCTGTCCATTTCCTAAAGTAGTACCGTTAATCACATTTTTTTAGATTATATTTGCTACGAAATGGCTTTACAGGCTTATTAAAGAATATTTTTTAGTAAGATAAACCAAATTCATACTAACAAGTGAATAAGTAATAAGGGTTCCCGAATCATACGTAAAATAGTACTCCACATTACTCAAACTCAGCTTTCTCACACATGCAATTAGCTTTTTAAGGTTAAATAGTAATCACAGTTGATATTCGGTATATAATATGGGGTATTCCTCATTACCCGAATACATCACTTTTTTGAAATTATCATTGATTATATAAAAGAAATATGAAATCAGACTTGTTAATATATTTTTTCATTGAATAATAGTTCCACAATTGCATTAGAGTTATTTGAATTTTAGAAAACAGAGTTCTGAGGAAATTATTTAATTACTCAGAGCGTACTAAAAAAAGTCAACTTAACAGTTAAGAAATTGCACACGTGTAAGGAGCATAATAGAAATGCCGAAGATCGTATAAAATATGTTTTTCGCGTTTTAATGTCCACAAATAATCAGAATTGTTATACAGTCTTTAATATGGGAAAAAAAAGGGCGCACCACATTACCCGCATAGTCCACGCATATTCATTTCCATTCGGAAGAACAGAAATGCGCATCTTCGTCATAAAATGGAGATGTACATTAAAAGCGCTCATGCCTTTACAAAACGGAAAGTAATTAGATTTCCCAAAACTACAGCAATCAGAATTTACTTAAGAGGAAAAACATACAGGCGCTGAGGTAATTGAATTTGACGATGCACATGATGAAATACCAAGCGGTTCGTTTATCGGTACAGACGAACTTGTGAGTCACCAACGAGCGTTATGGAATGAAGAGTTTCAAATATACAAGTACTCGTATTTTGAAACGTACCTTACCTTACCGTCGCCCCTGTTGTGTTTTATCTAGTCAAATTAAAACCAGAGAGAGGCCTAAGTGTAATTGACTACATCACTACTTAAGCGTCTGCGTTATTTTGGCCTTCCTAACTTATTTTTGTATTTGCTTAAAACACAAAGCTTATAAATTTAATTAATAAAGAAATTATGTTAATTTTTTACTTATATGTAAAATATATTAATTTAGAACATCAATGATGGAAGGCTCCGGTTCTTTAGAGCAACAATTGGAAGCACTTCGTGTTAAAGCCACTGAAGTACGTGCACGTCGTGTTGATTTGAAGAAGATCGAAGAACTAGGTGCTTTGCTTGAAGAACATTTAATTTTAGATAACCGATACACAGAGCACTCAACTGTTGGCTTGGCACAGCAATGGGATCAGCTCGATCAACTATCCATGCGTATGCAACATAATTTAGAACAACAAATTCAAGCGCGTAATCATTCGGGTGTCTCGGAAGATTCACTCAAAGAATTTTCAATGATGTTTAAACATTTCGACAAAGACAAAAGCGGTAAACTTAATCATCAAGAATTTAAATCATGTCTGCGTGCTCTTGGTTATGATCTGCCAATGGTTGAAGAGGGTCAACCTGATCCAGAATTTGAAGCTATACTCGATGTTGTCGATCCAAATCGCGATGGTTATGTTTCACTGCAGGAATACATTGCATTCATGATTTCAAAAGAAACTGAAAATGTTCAATCCTACGAAGAAATCGAAAATGCCTTCCGCGCAATCACTGCCTCCGATCGTCCCTACGTAACAAAGGAAGAACTCTATTGTGTAAGTGTTGTGGTAAAAAATGTATATTTGAAATTATACAGTTGCTAAGTTTCGTCAAAATCGGCTTAAACTAAAACGAAGTTTTCTGAAAATTTCAACAAAAGAAACAATTTTTGGCGTTAAAAATAATGCAAAAAAAAACAAATAACGTCCAAATTATCTTATCTTCATATAAATCATTTTGGAAATAACGCCCAAAATATATTTATATGAAAATAATTTGGGCGCTATTTTATTTGTGTTAAAAAAATGAAATAACGCCAAAAAAAAAAACCAAATAAAGCCCAAATCTTGGGCGCCTGAAAAATAAACAAAAAATTTTTTATTTTGTACTTCAAACCATTATAGAACCTCACTAAGGATATGGCCGACTATTGTGTGCAGCGTATGAAACCCTATGCAGAACCACGCTCTGGACAATCCATAAAGGATGCACTTGACTATATTGAGTTTACGCGAACCCTTTTTCAAAATTAAGCACGCAACCCATAAACAGTGTCTGCGTAAACCAGTGTATGTTCATTATTTAGGAAATCAGCCTGTCAATTTTTAATTTGTTTAATTACAAAATTTTGCTTTCTTCTGAGCGATTTAAATTTAAGTCATAAATTATATTAAAAAACACAACCAACAAAGCTGTTTTTGGAATACAGTAATAAACATTTTAAGTTTTACGACAAATTTATTTATAAGAAAAAAGAATCAAAAAAGGATACTATATTTACACCACAAAGTGTAAACCACTCACAAACATATACGCAAGTACGATATCAAAAAAGCACAGTTTGTACACGCATTTATTATGAAATTTCAAATTTATATTTATCCACATTACTCTTACTATTTATCAATACAATATGCGATATTTGTTGATTACAAAAGTTTTAAAAAGGTATGCATAGTAAATGTTAAAAATGTGTAGACAAAATTTTGTAAAAGTTGTGTTTGATACAAAAAAGTAAACAAAGTTAAAAAAAAAACGAATTCTCGTACAAGAAAAATACATACAAATATTAAAGAACGAAGCTTAAAATTATACAATCTATTAATGAAACGCTATTTGTGAATTAAATTCCGCTTAAGAATACTATTACTACGCCCATTGAACCTAAGAAAGATGCTTATTAATTTTCTCATTATCAATGCACACATAGAGACGTTTCCATTTATTCGTAATACATACTTACTTTAATACTAACAGGCTTTTATTCAACAGTTATGACAAGAGATACAAAATACTTTGAATCAAACGTGCTTATTTTTGCAAAAATTTATTTAAAAAACCGTAAATTACAAATCCAAAAAGTTATACATTTAAAATTATATATTTACACTTATGTATCTACTTATTAGTAAATTATAAACTTGATGCATGTCAAAGAAAATAAATCTTTTGTGTTTTTATTTTGGGAAATTAATTTAATTTGATGAGATATCCAACAAAATCTTTCATATCACTTTCTGCCATGTCTTTTACCTCAGGAACCAGATGGTGTAGAAATATATGATTTTGTCAGCTCCTAGATCACACTGAGGACTGCTTAGATAGAGAAGAAAATCCAACATATATAAATTTTCTACAATAGAAGTGTAAGTGTTTAGGAAATGCAATACTGCATAGCACTGCCGTAGTAACATAGTTATAAAAACATCTTGCAACAGCTGCTGCGTAATATTTTAACAAAAATTGCAGGAATAGGCTATTTCGTATCGAAACGAATTTTGGTCTCGCTTCTAGTCAAGAGACGAAACGGAAATTTTATTTGACATTGCCAATCGAAATTATTTTTAGTACCTTTTTCAATAGTGCTGCCAAATTACGATTTCATTAGTTAAAAAGGGAACTATGTTACTTCAGGAGCAAGAGTTAATATGTAATGAAACAAAAAAAAGAAAAAGATATAGACTTGAGTACATTTTAAAACAAAAGATAAAAAATCAATATTAATAAGTTTAAAAAAAAAACTATTATTCTGTTAAAAACTATTATTCTGTTAATAATTAAAAAAAAAGAAAAATATAAACTATGTTATTTTGCTCCAAAAAAAATTTAATACGGTGTTTACAAAATTCGATTATCTTTTGAACGGTTTTTTAATTTTGTTTTTTTACGACTCCTCGTTAAATAGTATTCCCAATTTTAAAAGTAAAATATTTTAATATGAACTTATACGTAGCATTTACATATAAAAACTGTGCACAACTTTTTAAATTGGATTATCTCCTAAACTTTAAGCTACACGAAAATATTTTTTACATCTACATAGGAAATTTCCTGTGTTACAATATTGTGGAAAAAAATTTTTCTGTAAATGTTTGCGTTAGCGAGATATTTGCAAGAAACTGATTTTAGCGACCTTTGAGCCTGAATAACTTTTTATGCGCACAATGGACTTCAATGGACTTTTTACACATTATTCATTATGTTTAATAAAGACAATTCCGGTGAAAAAAATTCACTTCGAATTTTTTCGCAGAAATATTCTTATTTTCCTGGGCTAATGGTCTAAATGTGCATATGTTTTTACCGTCACGCGATATTACAGTAAAATTTTCTGTATTAGAAAAGTAAAATGGACTTTTTTACCGTTCCCGGTTAATTACAAGAAAATTAATTTTTAATTAAAAAGTACAACATCAGTCTCTCGCGCGGGGTTTGGTGTCGGCCTCCGGGAACGTGCTGGTGGATTACGCTAAGGATTACAGAAAGGACCTCGAGTTCATGGTAGTCCTTCCCGATACCTTGTATTGTTTACAATATTCAGTACACTAGAAGAAGAAGAACTTCAAAAGTAAGTGTGAATTTGTGATTAAAAAGACTGCAGTCCAAGAGGCATTATTTTAGTTATAATAGTGAATTTTATAAATAATCTGTACGATCGTTTTACAAAAAAAGTCTCAATAAAGGATTCCATTCAATTTTAATGTGCATGAATTGGAAAAATTTGTTCTTTGAACTAAATCCAAACCAAAAAACCCTAAAGTAAATTTTAGCCAAAACAAAATTTCCTCCAAAAGTATGGTTCGGAACTGTCCAAGTGTATGCTCTACTTTTTTCATAATTTTGGAACACTTCACATTTCATACCAATTCAATTCGCAAAATTTTTTTAACAAAACACCAAAGAAACTGCTACTGAGCAGTTTCGTAATCTGGTGACCAAAATAGGAACTGAAAACGAAAGTGACAGCTTTGGTTTCCGTCGGCAATGCGAATTTTATGACATAAACCAATTTAGAAACGGAACAAGAAAGCGTTTCGATACGCAATAGGGGGCTATATGTTGCGCGCCAAATTATCTACTGCGCAGTGCAACTAAATTTTGTTCCATTTCCGAAAACACACTGTATTTCCTCAGCTAAAAATCAAGTTAATTTAAAACTCGAACATATTCATTCAGAACCGTAATCCCAAACAGCATTGTTTTCTTAGTATTCATCTGTGGGCAAACTGAAATCAAGTTAAAACCATAGATAACAGCTTTTAAAATTTGCTAATAAATTTTAAGAAAAAGGAGTGTTGACCTTGTATTTCATTATTTTTTTAATAAGAAATAAAGGAGTTCTCTTATGTAGTTATTCGTCTCAGTAACAAAAACTACTGCTCCTGTCATTTATCATATACAATTTCCTCAAAAATCTCGAAAGCCATACGAGATATAGCAATTCTGATGCTATATTTCTTGCTAATTTTCTAAAACAGCGCAAAAGTTCAATTTAGAATTTTTAAAATACAATATCGTTAACGCGAACGGCTAGAAATTTCGAAAATATTGGGTGTACAACTTAAAAACCGGAATTTTTTAGCGAAATTTGATGCTTTATTGTGGAAAAATGTTACAATATATTTTATTCAAAATATTGTCCATTGGAAGCTACAACATTTCCCCATCTTTCAGGCAATTTTTGAATTCCATCCCAAAAAAATTGCGCCGGCTTGGCGGCCAAAAATGAATCGAGCCAATTTTCGATATCTTGAACTTAAGTGAACCGTATTCCTGATAGGGCATTCTGCATCGATCGAAACAAATGGTAGCCAGATGGTGCAAGGTCTGGGCTATAAAGCGGGTGAGGCAAAATTTCCCATCCGTTGTTTTCCAGATAATTTTTGACTGGGGCAGCAATATGTGGCCGAGCGTTATCGTGGTGGAAAATGATTGACTCGTGTCTGGTCGCATACGTTGGCCGCTCTGCCTAGATTTTCTGCTTCAATCGGACTAATTGTTGACGATAGAGTTGAGCATTAATGGTTTGGCCACCTGGCAACAGCTCATAATGGATCACACCTAGCTGGTCCCACCAAATACAGAGCATTACCTTCGAAGCGTGAATATTTGGCTTCGGCTGTGATGGGCCGGCCTCACCTTTCTTGACATACGCTGTTTTGCGCTTGGAATTATCGTAATGGATCCACTTCTCATCGCCAGTGACAAAACGATGCAAAAAACCCTTCCTTTTGTGGCGTTCAAGCAGCATTGTGGACATCAAAAATCGGCGTTCGACGTCCCTTGGCTTCAACTCGTATGGCACCCAATTTCCCATCTTTTGAAAAATTCCCAAGGCTTTCAAACGTCTGGAAATTGTTGCTCGATCCTTCCAATGGTTCTGCAAGTTCTTCTTGCGTTTGACATGAATCTTGATCGAGTAATGCCTCCAATTCTTCATCCTCAAACTTTTTCGGCTGACCAGGACGTTCTTTGCCTTCGACATCAAAATCACCACTTTTAAACCGTCGAAACCACTCACGACAGCTTGATTCAGCTGGAGCATAGTCCCCATAAACTTCTACAAGCAAACTATGACTTTCCGCAGCAGTTTTCTTTGCAAAAAAATGACCCAACAGAACCTCCCGCAAATGCTGTCTTTTTCTCCAATTTTCGAAGTTATTCATCGTGAAAAATAATAATGATGCACACAAGATAAAATTGTTTTGTTGACTGATTTTGACAGCTGTCAAATGTACCTTCAAAATGACATATATATAAAGTTCGAGCTTTCACGATGTTTGTTAGTACGGACATCCACCGTCAAATTCCGGTTTTTAAGTTGTACACCCAATACTATTTTTGATTCTACAACGGGAAACTAACGGCATACTCAGATTTTTTAGTTATTTTTTGACTTTTTTTTTTTTTTTCTCAGGGAGTGGTGTCTCCAGTTTTTCTGGTTCGCTCCGGTGCCCTTTACATACTATGACTGTAAACAAAAAATAGAAACGAATTTTAATTTTTTATTGAGGTAACAAAAACTCTAATGTGTCCTTTACAAATTTATAATAAAACAGAAACAAAACCATAACATTTTGTCATGTTCTGAAATCCGATTAACTTCGGAAACGGAATGAAAGCAATTTTCAAGAGCTCTGCATTGCGACAAATAAAATGGAATCGGATTAGTATTTTAGCAAATAAAATATGCTAATGGTTCCTTTTCGGTTTACCGAAACATAAATCCAATTTGGTGTTAATTATCGAAATGCGGAGCTCTTGAAGATTGCTTTCATTCCGTTTCCGAAATGAATCGGATTTCAGAACATGCCTGATTATTTTTTTTTTTTTAATTTTCTAATAAAAGTAAAAATCTTTTCTAGGTGTTGACTCACATATGACGCTCATAGTATGTAACAAGTCTTATCTACCTACGTACGAATCAATAGAGATATCACGAATACCGCTATATGAAGTAGTGATACCGCCCATTTCTTCAGAAGGGGTTATTTGCCCCGGTGTCCCTATATATTTGTCAAATCGCATCTATAAACGTTAAATTGTTTCAGATGTATGAGAAATTATGCCTTTGAGAGGCGTGGCATCGCCCATTTAGCCTATAACCTTCTCCCGATCTATAGATAGTAATTTACTGAAAACGAGCTACAGGTCAGTATTTAATGTCAAATTATCTAAATTTTAACGAACAAGACATAACAAAACAAAATTGACAAAAATTAATCATCGACGTCCAGTGGTCAAGTGTTGTTTGTAAAATATTATATGTTAGATGTTGTGTTTTATGTTTTTTGTTTATTATTTTTTTCAAATAATGTTTAAAATCAAAAAATTTTCCAGTCAATTATTTATGTAATTTTTTTGTAAGTTTCTGTTATTCGATTTTTATGTTGAGTGATTATATTGTAAGTTTTTCTATTTTTGTATTTTTAGTTGTTCCTGATGATGTTTTTCAAAGAAAAACGAAATATCGACAATAAAATTTAGATAATTTGACATTAAATACTGACCTGTAGCTCGTTTTTTTAATCAATAATATCAATAAAAAAGGTCAAAAACTTAAAAATATTGATAGTAATTTACTATGAAAATTTCATCAAAATCGGTTATCTCAAAACTAGAAAATTGGAGTTACCTAGTTGTAGTATTGAGGTTACGATTTTGGACATATCGAATTTATGAATAAACAAATTTGATATAATTAACTTTATTGCATAATTTTTAACTTGTTAACTACAGTAGGGATTTTTGCACACTGTCATTATATGACGCATTTTGTAATGTATTTTCTAATGATGACTTATCCAACCATTTGAAGTTCTTATTTACATCACCGTCGACATTTCCATTAATTACTGCTGCACGAAAGAAGAAAATTTTAGCACCCACAGCCTCTTTGCGGACTGCACTCGGATATTTATATTTGTAGAAACCACAAGGTGCATTGCCGTAAAATCTAACTATTAGGGTGTTACCACACGTTTCACGCAGTGCACGTTCAGCTGTCTGACGCATTGTTTCACCATCTATACGTATACGTTGTGGTAGCAAAAAATGTTTTTTCGAGCCAAGAGTAATCTCCGTGAGCAAATAAAGCATATCCTCCAACTGACGATGATGCGATTTTAAATTGTTATTTGTATCATCAACAGTAATTTGCGATGCAAATTTGAATTTTTTTAATTCTTCTTTGTAGGCATCTTTAAGATCTTGTGCAGTCTGTTTTGATGTATCTTCAAAATGCACCTCCACCTCTAAAATTAAAAAAAAAAAAAACATTAAAACAAATTGAAAAAATAAAGAATTGTTTTTGACATTTGTCATTTTTGTAGCATGGAAGGATTTTGGATTGAATGAATTTTATCTTAAAAAAACATGATTTCTAACACATGTATTGCAATTTTTTTTTAGTAAAAAAATGAAGTTCATATTTCCTATGCAGATAAATTCGCAAAAAAATTTTTTTAAACGACCTAAAAAGGCTATAAAAATGAATCACAGCAATAAGTGTCGGCAAGATCTGGTTTCGGAGACATAGCCATTTAATAGCCTATAAAAATGTACTGCATAAATTTTTCAATCAAATGGATAGTTTTCGTGGCAACAACAAAAACAAAGACAACAACAAATACAACAACGATAACAACAATACCCAGCAACCCAAATGCTCCGAAATCGTAATGGTGTACGGTGGACAAATCGTCATATCTCGAAAACTAAGCATTTGATTGGAAATGTAGGTACAATTTTTTTATGAGTCTGTCTATTCGGGGGGACAAGCGTACGCGAAAGCTGAAATAGCGTACGCGAAAGAAGCTTTCGGAAAACTTGCGTACGCGAAATCCAGAGAAGTTATTTTCCACGGGGCAGCTTGATTACGCATGATTAATTTAGCGTGCGAAAAAATTAAAAAAACTTCTCTGGATTTCGCGTACGCAAGTTTTCCGAAAGCTTATTTCGCAAACGCTAGTTCAGCTTTCGCGTACGCTTGTCCCCCGATTAGACAGACTCTTTTTTATAGGCTATTAAAATGCCTTTCATATGACCCCCATATTTTCCAAATTCATTCAGGGGTTGCCAACTTATAGCGGTTTTCATACGATATCCTGAAACTTTTTGATTGATAACATATTCTTTCTTAGAATTTAAACCCTAATAAAAAAAAGAGTCAGTCTATACGGGGCGGCCCGCGTACGCGAAAGCTCCTCTCTCTCTCTCTCAATTTACTCAATTAGCGTACGCGAAATCCAGTGAAGTTTTTTCCCCCGGGACGCATTTTCGTTACAACAGTAATTTTACATAAAAGTAGGGGTAAGTGGGCGGCCTGCGGCCGCAGCTCAGGATTTAAAACTCCCAAAAATCCGACACCGGCTTCGCGGCGGCCTTCGGCCGCGGATCAGTACATAAATTAATCAAGCCCCGGGGGAAAAAACTTCACTGGATTTCGCGTACGCTAATTGAGTTTCGCGTACGCTAATTGAGTTTCGCGTACGCTAATTGAGTAAATTGAGAGAGAGAGGAGCTTTCGCGTACGCGGAACGCCCCGTATAGACATTTCCTAAAAAAAATTAGCTTCAGAATTTATCCGGTAACGATTCATGACAAGAAACCGTCCAGCTCGACTTCCACTTTACCTTTTTTAATACGTTCAGCTTGAGCTAAATCGCGTTCATGTTGCACCTCGAAATTGGACTTAAGGCTCTTTTCAAATTCAACCTGCAGAAGATGTTCCTGAAATTGTTTTTCAAGAGGCGATAGCGATTTAGATACAACTGGCAAACGTTCAACAAGCACACCAGCATATAAGTCCCATCTTTCCTTTTGACTAGCCGTAGAGATGGATGAAGTAGTTGATAACAATTTTAGCTGTATGACACTTAAATTATGATTTTGTTTTACTGGTAGTAAACAAATCCGTAGAATGTAGCGCAACATTTTCTTTATTAACCGACTTTAATAGTTAAAAATAAAAATAAAATATGTAAAACTTCATCAGCTGATAAATATGAACAGTCCTTTTTACATGATCAATTCTTCATAAATTTTCAGTGATGCCAAGTTTTTTTGGAATCATCAAATCAATCGTCAAATCCTCAAAGGGCCTGTGCCAATCGAAAACTTTCACTCACCTATACAAATTCTGACGTCTCAAATACGATTTTTGAAGCATATGAGGTGAAATTGTTGTGTCAAAATTTGTACTAGCCCCAGGGGCTACTGCAAATTGTGACAATCGAAATAGAAATTTAAAAATGTCAATGGACAATGAAATAATTCAAAATAAAATTTTAAATTTGTAAAAAAATATGTATGAGCACTCCAAATAACAAAGAGTTATTCCACACGTAAGTATAATGAAATGTGTGGCGATAAATGATTTTGCTTGTTGTTGACTTTTGGTAATTTTGTTTTTTTAGGGAAAATACAAAATATACAATACAAGACATGTACATACATAAGCAAAACTGCAGATATTAGAATCCAAAGAACATGGTTTCAGCAGAACGGAACAACGCAACACATGTCTCTGTCAAGAATTTGAGAAATTTGTCCTGAGAAATTGATTTTCAAGGCAAGTGACATATATTGGCCTCCACGCAGTCCCGATGTAACGGATTTTTTCCTGATCTTTTTTAAAATCTGAAGTTTCCGCCAATAGACCAAATTCTCTGGCACAGTTTACTAAAAATATCCATCACAAAATGGTAGCCTTCATAAGAAATTTTAGTGGTTGAATGAATTAGTTCAGTGACGGCTAGAAATTACATTTGGACGATATTATTTTTCAGAAATAAACTTCCAAAATTATATAATTTCATAAATAATAAAAACATTCGATAGATGGGGTTATTTTTATTTTTTACTATTCCACTATATATAAACTTTCTTTTGGGTCACCATATGTCAGGCTTTTTCATTCCAAATAAGCTCCATAGCAGCGTCTTTTGCTGACCCAGCTCCTTGAGCATATTCAAAATTAAATTCGAATATCCTAATCAAGTCCCATTTTTTTTTTTTTAAATTTTTGAATGTTTTTTACTTATGTCGTTTTCCATTGGGAAATCTAGATTTTGCTCTCAGATCAAAAATTTTTCTTGCTGAAAGGAACACGAAAACGGAGCAATTATTTTGTTTTTGCTGGGGCGGATGATGGGTACAAATGTTTTTACATTTGCAGTAACAAACAAGGTTGTAGTAGTGTATTGTCAGTTTGACGTTTGTATTTTCAAAGTAAAAAATAAATAGATATAAACAAAAAACTTTCTTTAAACTTATTTTATTTTTGCGCTTAAAAGAAGAAATTATATATTAAAGAAATGATTTAACTAATGAAGTCTGTTATTTTATATATATTTGTTTCTTTATCTGGATGAATTTGACCTAGATATTTCCAATATTTTACGCCTTATATTTCATCTACGCATTCACTATTCTTAATTGCTTTTTCCAACCACTGGCAGCTTGCAACACCATCTCGAATGTGCCTTTCAAAGATACTTTTAGCATCTGCTTTGGTTTTTGGCAGCTTTCAATTACTGCAGATTCCATTTATTGTATAGCTGGATTCTTGGTGACGTTTATTTTTTGGCACATGTAATTTGCAGTCAAGTATTTAATGGAACTGGAAGCTATCCATATCTTCCCATGGCAATTGATTCGTTCCGTGGAACTCCAAATGAATTTGGTTGACTTTTAAAAAATAACAAATGTTTTTTGATTTCAAACAATGCTGCCACTTTGACACTCGCCCTACTTGCTTTGTAATAGTGTGAGTGCGAGCAAATTAAATCTGAGAAAAAATCTAGATTTCAAAAAATTGATCTGAGATCAAAAAATTTTGCTCTATACCCGATCAAAAACACTTGTCAAGTTCTTGTCATTGTATCAGAAATGTATATCAAAATGATATCAAAAATGTATCAGCCGCTGATATCCATTTTTTGTATATCATTTTGATATATTTTTGATATCATTGAATGACATGTCAATTTTGTATCAGAAATGTATATCAAAATGATATCAAAAATTTATCAGCCGCTGATATCAATTTTGTATCAGAAATGTATATCAAAATGATATCAAAAATTTATCAGCTGCTGATATGTCAAATTTTACGTTTTCGTTTGTGAATTTTATTTAAAGATAATTATAGAAGACGAACGCGCAGCCAATTTTAGTGAATAAGTTAATTTTCTAATGAAATTAGTGAAAAGCACAAAATTTTATAGTTGAGTGCAAAAAACCGACACTCCATTTCAGTTGCTGCATGCGGCCTGTGGTTGGGAAAACTAAAAGTATGGAAAACGGACGAGCAGCCAATTTTAGTAAGAAGTGAATTTTGCCATGAAATTAGTGAAAAAGCATATGAAAAATATAATTGAGTACAAAAAAAAACTAGTTGACGACGATTAACCACAATATTGTAAAATTTGGCCATAATCTGCGTCACTTTAGTTATCGGACCCAAAATTGGTTGTCATTTTTTTGTATCAGAAATGTACAAAAATTGTATATCATTTTGATATCTTTTTTTGATATCATTTTGATATCTTTTTTTGATATCATTTTGATATCTTTTTTTGATATCATTTTGATATCTTTTTTGATATCATTTTGATATCTTTTTTTGATATCATGGTGATATACAAAAAGCGTTACATTCCGTATATCACTGTGATATCCTTTTTTTATCAAAAATTTGTATGTCACTGACAAATTTTTGATATCATTTTGATATATTTTTGATATACTTTTTTTGATCGGGATGGAAAACGGCATTATTTATTTTCTGTAATTGGTAAAAATTGTACAAAACAAATGTAAAAAAAATTCGATTCGCTGAAATGTCAAAAATTGAATCTGTCAGAAATTGTAATCCATTTGGCACAGGAAAAATTAAAAATTTTAGTCACCAGAGTGAAATTTTTTTCACCATTATTTGCTTAAGGTAAAAGTTTCGATTTGGCACACGCCCAAAAATTCTTTAAACACGAG
This sequence comes from Calliopum simillimum, assembly GCA_951812925.1. Taxonomy (NCBI): domain Eukaryota; kingdom Metazoa; phylum Arthropoda; class Insecta; order Diptera; family Lauxaniidae; genus Calliopum; species Calliopum simillimum. Next base: position 117,548,235 of record OX638371.1, on the reverse strand, counting down.
ATAGGCAATAAAATAATAACACTATTTTTACACTTTGAAAGAGCATTTGAAACTATTGATCGAAATACAGTTCTCAGCAAATTATCAAAATAAGGTATTAAGGGCTCTTAGCTGGAATGGCTCAGATCGTACAGACAGAACACAAGTGACAAATATAAGTAATGTAACGTCGAGTGCAATCAAAACATGCTTCGGTGTCCCACAAGGAACCATCCTAGGTCCCCAACTGTTCTTGTTGTACATAAACGATGTCTGTAAAATATTACAAAATTGCAAAATATCCTTTTAAACAATCTTTGTGTATGGCTTCAACTTAACAACTTAAAAATAAATGTTAATAAGACTAAATGTATGATTATCAATAATAGCAATGACATTGTTAATTTAATAACAGATGGAAAACCCATAGAACAAGTGAATGAAATTCAATTATTTAGTGTTGTAATCGATTGTAAACTAAACTTTCATAATCATATGACATACGTGGCGAAAAAAATTTCAAAGAAAATAAGGTTCCTTATGAGAACTATTCTCAAATGTATTTTTTATACACCAGTTATGTGGATGCTATTGTGTCTAAAATGGCTAAATATTAAAGAACGAATCATCATTAATGTCCTGCTGTGTTCGTGTTTAAAATGAAACACTCCATGGTGCCTAAATATCTAACGTCGAGCTTGATTTCCGTTGGTGATTCGCACTTTGAGATTAAACTTTTTAATCTTTAGCAATATAAATAAATACTCTTAGTTTAGTTAAATATTATCCCAGCAAATCCTACGTAACCATATTGAATTATGGACTGACCCATTTAACACATACTACGATACATTTTTCAAAATTCATTACCACAAAGAAATTTAAAAAGGGAAAGATATAAACGAAAAGATGCCTTGCTCCCTTACTCAAAAAATATCAAGTTGACAGAGAACAAAATTGAATTTTTTTTTATTGTCAAACAATGACTGTGAAAATATTGTTGTTAATCGGAAAAACACGTAAGTTCCGTTTGTATTGTTACTTTGTATAATTAAACTCATTTTTGTAAAATTTGAAGGAAATATGCTGAATCAACTGTGGATCGTCTGAAGCTATGTGTTGATGTTCTTTTTCCCAACAAAGATGTTCCTGGTCTACCTGCAGAACATCGCAACATGCCCGTAGAAGACGCCATTCAATTAATAGCTGAAGATTTTCGTGCAAAAGTGGCACTTGATCGCAGTAATGCACCACGCATGTTGCTGAAATCTGTGCCGATAATACCAGCAGGGGGCAGTGCGTCGGTTGCACCAGATCGCCATCCTGATACGATACAAAAGTAACTAAATTTGTTGGCAAACAGCTCAAAATTATGACGAAGCCTCATCCATTTAAAAAATTGTAACTCATTCATGACATTAAAATAATTTTTTTAAAATTTCAATTTGATTTTTATTTGTTTACATAAATCGAAAGAATGTCTACAAAAGGAATTGGAAAGAATGAAAGAGATAGCTATAGTTTTCTATTATTTTTATTGATGAGATAGTCGTATTGATAAGACAAGGATGCACGATCACACTGATAGGGATAAGGTGGTTATTTTTTTCCCGATGCTAAAAGAAATGTAACTGGTATAATACGAGATTTGTAACTCTTATTTAATAAGGTTGGTAACGGTTACAGGATTTGCTGGGATGTAATTTATAAATTTGTAGCAAATTTCAATAGTTATACTAACTAAATAAATAAATACGTACATACATGCATCGGCGTACAAAGTAAAACTATAATTTGAAGAGTGATCTCGGATCTCAAAATTAGTGATGCCAAGCAAATTCTACACCTTTTTTAATTTAATTTCAGATGTTTTCATTTATATTTGAGAAATTTTCATTTATATTTCAGAAACTTTCATTTATATTTGAGAAATTTTCATTTATATTTGAGAAATTTTCATTTATATTTCAAAAACATTCATTTATATTTGAGAAATTTTCATTTTAATTTCAGAAATTTGCATTTTAATTTCAGAAAAAATGTTATTTTGGTTTAATAAGGTTTGTATGAGAAAAACACTTTGCTTATTTTAATTGTTTAAGACAGATGGTACGTAGAGTTAACAAAAGGGCATGAATCGATATTGCCCATTGATACTTATAGGGCTATTCTGGCGACAGTATTAGAGCTGTCAAACAGCTCACCACAGTATTCACTGCTACGAAAGTAGCAACGAAGATGTTTTGGTATTCTGGCAGCATTTCGAAAGCTCTTTTCCGTCTTTATGAATACGACTTTTAATACCTGCTACGTAGGAGATCTTAGAGCGATCTTAAAACTATTAGTTGCTTGCTGTCAGGTTTTTATTATGTGAAAAGTGCAGAATTATGAAAAATTTTATTTTATTGCTTGTTTATAATTTTTTATCATAAAACAGCTGGGCTTAATGTTAGATTATCGACTGTTAATATTTTCTTTTTAAACCTAATTTGGCTTATTAAACTTTTAATTTTGAGAAAGAAAATATAATCAAAAATGTCTGGTCGGATCTACTTTCGGAGATATAGCCATCGAAAGATCGGGATATAGCTTTAATAAAAACCTATATAAGTTCGGAACCCTTGGCTGGATTTTGATAATATTGGTGGCATATGAAAGGTATTTTAACACACTACAAAACTGTTTTACAAAAATTTTAAATCCGAGTCAACATTTTCGAAATATGGCGTATTTTCAAAAATTTTGACCAGTTTTTTATTTTTAAAGCATTATTTTTCCAAAAAATGTCTTATTAACCTATAGTTTTTGTATCAAATTATGAAATCCTAATCAATTTCATTTGATTTGATATGCAATTTTTACCTCATTTCCTTCATTAGCACATTTTTTTATGGGAAAACAAAAAAGTAAGCCAAAGAAATTTTCATGAACAACAACAACGGAAATTTGGAATTTTGCTAGCAAACTATTTGATGGATATATTATAGACTGATTCGCGGCCGAAGACCGCCGTGAAGCCGGCATTGGATTTCTGGGAGTTTTAAATCCGGAGCTGCTGCCGAAGCCGCCCACTTACTCCTACTCTTATGCCAAATTACTGTGGGAAAAAAAATCAGCCCAAATTTCAGAAAAATCGTAATATCTCGAAAACTACGAACAACATTTAGAAAATTATTTGTCCAGTATTGTAGCTTATTAAATTACCTTTCATATGCCGTTTTTGTTAATAAGACATTTTTGGAAAAATAGTGCATTAAAAACAAAAAAACTGGTAAAAATTTTCGAAAATTCGCCATATCTCCAAAACCATGACTCGGATTTAAAACTTTTGCATGTCGTTTTTATAGCCAGTTAAAATACCTTTCATATGACACCAATATTATTAAAATCCATTAAGGGATTCTGAACTTTTACTGGTTTTCATAAAAGCTATATCCCGATCTTCCGATGGCTATATCTCCGAAAGTAGATTTGACCAGAACTTTCTGTTAATGTTGTTGTAATTAATTTTGAGAGCCCTATTTGGGCAAAAAAATATATAAACAAAACAACAACAGTTTTTAAAGTAAAATTGTTGCCTAAGATTTGGCAGTTGTTAAATTTTTGTTTGTATGAGTGATAATGATAAAGGGAAAAACAAAATTCCCAAGAGGAAAAATTTCTAGCGCTTCTGATCCAAGCACTTCAAAAGTGCTTGTCCCCATAGAAATTTAGAAGCACTTCACAATGATTTTTTATAAGGCTGCAGTAAGAACAACGTGAGTTCGAACCCAGCCCGGGAGATTTTTTTTTTTTACTTTTTTTTACTTATTTTTGCATAATTTTTTTTTTTAATTAAATATTTTTTATTCAACATCTTTTATTTCACTTTTCCATTTTCCTTTCTCTTATTAATTTACTTTTGCTTAACCGAATTGAAATTGATTACACAATGATTCCATATAAGGCTGCAATAAGAACGACGTGAGTTCGAACCCAGCCCGGGTGATTTTTTTTTTCCGTTTTTTTATTTGTTTTTGCTTTATTTTTTTTTTATTAAAATATTTTTTATTCAACCTTTTTTATTTCACTTTTCTATTTTAATTTCACATTTTTATTTACTTCATATCATCGGGCGTTGGTGGAGCGGTCTAAAGGGTTGGTAAATGTAAGAAAAAAATATCTAGCACGCGGAGGGTCGTGGATTCAAATCCTGGCGTGGGCAGTTTTTTTTTTTTTTTTTTTTTTTTTTCTTTTTTTTTAATTTTATTGAAAAAACGCTTACCTCAGCATTACAAATAAGCGCTTTAAAAACTCTTTTTTGGTAAGGCTGCGGTAAGCTTTTGCTCGCTTACATCCTATGACATGCAATGTTAAAAAGAAAGTATTCTTCTTACGGAGCGGAAGCGCTTATTGGTGAAAAGGATGCACTTCAGAAGGGTTTTTGAAGCACTACTTTTCCCCTTGGGTTATAACTATTTTGGTTTAATATTTGTTCTAATAGTTACAAAAGAAAAGAAAAGTTTGTGTAAAAACATATAGCAACAATTTCTGCACAATATTATATGGCGGCGCGCAGGAAGAACTTATTTTGCATGTCAAAATAAAAAATGTAACCCGGCATCTTGCCTTGCTATCTGTCAAAAGTCTATAATCAAAACAAAGAATTTTGACATTTTCGTAGTTTAAGAAGAAGCAACATTTGTTATCGCTGCAACCAGAAAATTCAACCATGTTAGTTTGCACAATTTGACAAGTTCACCTCGAAAGCTTTTATGTGGTGAATTCATGAGCTTTTTCTAAAAGATTTCTGCGCCAGAATACCAAATGTCTTCGGGAATCTTAGAAAGCAATTCTGACATGTATTCAGAAAGACTTTCTGCTGTCTTAGCCAGAATAGCCCTATTAGTATAGAAAGTTAGGACCCTACTCGCCCATGCTCAACCCAATTGCAACCATTTAATATAAGCTAAGGACTCATGTCAAGTCACACATTCAGGTTCCAATTGTTTACGCAGTAGGTGTTGGAGAGCAACGGCTTGTTTATTTAGAGCAGCAAATAGACGGAGGAATTCCAGCAATTGCTTGCAGTGACTGCGCTAGGGCTGTGCAACATACATCGTCATTTACAGCAACTGCTTTGAAGCTCGAAAATATGCCGGTTGGAGAGTTAATTGTATATGCATCAATAACTAACACGTCTTATTCAGTTTTCATTGTAATTGTTTCATTGTTAAATTATTATCTCATGACTTTCTTTGGAATTAAATATCTGAACTGGTGATTTTCACTTTCCGCTTACTATACTGTTAATGGGCAATATCGATTCATGCCTTTTGTTAACACTAAGTACCATTTTTCTTCAAAAATTAAAATAAGCAAAGTGTTTTTGTCATACAAACCTCATTAAATTGTTTTCTGAAATTAAAATGAAAATTTCTGAAATTAAAATGAATATTTCTGAAATTAAAATGAAAATTTCTCAAATATAAATGAAAATTTCTCATATATAAATGAAAATTTCTCAAATATAAATGAAAATTTCTCATATATAAATGAAAATTTCTCAAATATAAATGAAAGTTTCTGATATATAAATGAAAATTTCTCAAATATAAATGAAAACTTCTGAAATTAAATTAAAAAAGGTGTAGTTCATCAAATTAAAAACTACAAAATTTGAAAGTACGAACGGCCCAGCATTTATAATGAGTTGATTGATCATATAAAATGTCCCATTGTCTGCATTGAACTGTCAAAAATTTATTTTTAAATAAATTTTATATTACCTAGTTTTAAAATATTTATAAATATGCAGAAGCCATGTCGGTAATGACACACATAAATTGGTTTTTCATTTGCGGTCTGGCATTTTGCTTAGGTGCCATAGTTGTATTAAGTTTAATGCCACCTTCAGGTAATGTAAAAAAAAACATGTAAAATTGTCTTTGAATTTATGAATGGAAACCTTTCCCACTCGTTAGATTGCAACTGTCCTGTCAGTGGATTTGGAAATGCAGAAGTGGAAATCGTACACGACAACACCAATTTTGATTCACCGCATAAATTAGCGGTGCTTGTGCCATTTCGCGATCGCTTCGAAGAGCTACTAACGTTTGTCCCACATCTCACTCAATTTTTACGAAAACAGCGTGTAAATCATCATATATTCATATTGAATCAAATTGATCGGTATCGCTTCAATCGCGCTTCTCTCATTAATGTAGGTTTCCAATTTACACGCGATGTGTACGATTACGTTGCCATGCATGATGTGGATTTGCTGCCACTAAATGATGCACTACGATATGAGTACCCGGAAAAAGGACCGCTACACATAGCATCGCCCGAATTCCATCCCAAGTATCACTACCAAACTTTTGTCGGTGGCATATTACTAATAAACAGAAATCATTTTGCACAAGTCAATGGCATGTCCAATAAATATTGGGGCTGGGGCTTAGAGGATGATGAATTTTATGTACGTATCAGGGATGCCGGACTGGAAGTCAGTCGGCCTAAAGGCATAAAGACTGGAGTTAATAACACTTTTAGCCACATACATAATCGCTATCATCGCAAACGTGATACTCAGAAATGTTTTAATCAAAAAGAAGTTACTCGAAAACGTGACCGCTTCACCGGTCTTAGCACATTAGAATATAAAATACCTAAGATACACGAATTGACCATCGATAACACAAAAATAACAATCCTCAACATTTTGTTGGAATGTGATTTGCAAGAGACGCCCTATTGTGACTGTAATGGGGAAGCTGCGTCAACTAGAATTTGAAAAACTAAAATTAAATAAATATTTGAAAGTTAATGGTTCATTTGTTTCTTTTTTATTCTTTTCCGGTAACTTCTAGAAGAACAAAGAACCTAAATGGGAGGGTATTGTAAAATGGAAATCCATTGCTTCATCAATAATTCAAATCAAGTTCTTCATGAGAAGTTTCAATCGACTGATATTAACGATTGACTCAGTCACGTAATTCATTTCGTCTTCCATGCTTAGGCTATTAATCTAAATGATGAATGCAACGTGTTTTCGAATAGCTAACTGATGCAATGCTCCAATTTCCATTCACAAGGTTATTGAAAAAATAAACAAATAGTTGAATAACAGAACGAACCATCCCGTCGGCACTGTGTAGTATTTTTACACAAAAATCATCACTAGCAATATATCAAATATGTATATTATTCTTTATGTACATATATATGTACATTTATTCTGTTGACATTCATATATTTGTTTTTTTTTATGAAAAAATCCCTCAGGAGCAAATCATGCCCACGTCCTTTAAATGAATTTCATATGTACGCAAAGCTAGATAATTTTTTGTAATAAAAATTTAAAAACATGATTTGTCTACGAATTTATTTTATAGAAATTAAATACTAAATCCATTAAATACCCGTTGCAATTTCGAACTAAATATTTGTATACATCTAATAAACATGCACCATTCCATAAAGAAATGTCCAGAAAAGTACATAGGTACATAAGCCACCCATAAAGCCGTTGGTTAACAAGCTCTGCCTGTTTATAAAGAACTTTTTCCACTGCGCTCCAGATTTAAGCAACACAAGACACCACAGTCCAAATACAGCAACAAAATAGAATAAAAATCCCAACAGTCCACTTAATCCAAGTATGCCTGAAATAAATTGAAATTAAATAATGTGTAAATTAACTATTGCTCTAGCACATTAGAATATAAAAAACTTAAATATACAAACTAAAAAATTTAAACAAAATAAAAGTTAATAATTAATAATATAGACAACTTAAATAAAATAATTTGACTTGCTTATTTGTTGCAAAGTTGTTGTTGTCCTCTGTTGTTGTAAATAATATAAACTTAAAATTACTGTTTTATTAATTATTGTAAATTCAATTTTTGTTGCAGTAGATTTGTTGTTGCAGATGTTGCTTTTCTTATTATAGATGTTCTTGCTTTAATTACGTTGTGGGCTTGATCAATTGATATGCATAATAGATACAATAAGTGTATGCTTTAGTTTCTTCTTAACATTTTCCGGTAGGTTTATATTCTTGCAGTTCCTTGTTCAAGTGAATTGTTGAAATTTGAATCACAGAAAAGATTCGCAGGATCGCCAATTGTAGTTAATATTTTAATAAAATTAATTTATATCTTTATTTCAAATTCAACATGAACATGAAGTAAACATTCATATATAAAATTCAAATTCGAATGAATATAAAAATATTTTGAAAACTCAAATAAACATAAATTAGCTTTGTTCGCGTTCAAAAAATTGTTAACAATTGTTAACAAGAAAATTTCAGAGAGTAAGTAGAATTTACTCTCAAAAAAACAAAAAACTACAAAAGTACGAAAACGAAAAATTGTTAAAAATTGTTAGAAATTAAGGGGCTAACTGCCTTTGGAATACTCGTATATTCAATATAATTTGCTTATAATGCTTAACCCGATTTTTAATTGGAAAACAAAGCAGTTTAAATTTTGTTTTATATGTATAGAATTTATGTTGCTTTTTTATCGAATATCGACTTGCTGTTTTTCCTTATTGCCACTGATATAATCGAACGAAATGTTCAAAAGGTAAATTATTAGGCCTGTTGCGGAATCCGATCGGTTTCAATTACTTTTCATTTCGAAGGTTTTTTGGTGAAAACGATGAAATAGTATTTAGATCCGTATGGTTCGAAATCTTATGAATAACAACTATACCTGTTAACCAAAAAGTAACCAACTAAGAGAATTTTTTCCAGTTTTGCGGATTTTTAATGATATACGTTAATTTTTCCGTACACACAAATCCATATTCTTCATAGAGCATGTAATTTAGTGATGATCAAAATTTATCTTGAGCCTTTGTCTTGGTCTTGATAATTTTTCGAAACCAAGACGCTGATATGATTTCAAGACCAAGATCAAGACTGCTTTTCAGTCTTGGTATTTTATAGTTAATAGGTGTGTCACGCCCATTTCAAACATAAAATCATCTCTCAATTCGAAATTTGTCATCTTAAAAAATCAACTGTTTTGTAAAAATAAGGTTTGGAAATTTTCATTACTCAATAATCTTTAGAAATTTTTTCAAGACCAAGATCGAGACCAAAACTCAATATCAAAACCAAGACCAAGACCTCAATGTCCAAGACCAAGACCAAAACCAAGACTGTTATGGTCTTGGTCTTGGTTTGCTCATCACTAATGTAACTATCCACAAAAGAGATCTTGGTACTTTTTATCGTGTGACTAACCGTTTTCATCAAAAAAGTTTCAAAACGAATAGTAATTGAAATCGCAGGGATTCCGGAACAGGTCTGTATCTTAAGGATCCTTCGAACGAGAGGGCTATAAACTGGAGTAAAAGTGAATCGTCAGCTAAATTTTGCGAATTGCCTCAAAAAATCCTAATATCAAACAAACCCAGATTAGTTTTTTAAGTGCCTCTCATTTAATTTGTAACGTCCCAAGTGACGTCACAACTTTTCTATTTGTAACAAAACTTTAAAAAATTGTAAAGGGAACCAATTCTAACGGGAATCCAAATTTAAAACTAAAACAAACAAACCAAAACAATTTTAACGCCGTCAAACATATGTTCAAAGAGCCAACAACAAAATATACAGTACAAACACACATACACACATACATACGTGAACCCGCGACGATAAAAGCAGCAGCAGTCGAGCAATCGACAGGCAGTCACAGCCTAGCGTTCGTCGAGTGAACATCAGTGTTAATTTATTAATATTGATTATTAACCATCGAAAGCTTAAAGGAAAGTGCAGAGGCCTCGTATTTGTAAGGTATTAGAAATACTTCTATAGTGTTTCACCCGAACTTCCCTCGAACACCTTAAGTGATCATTGGGTCGTAGTGGACCACACTGAATACTCCATATAGTATTCACTCCAGTGTGAGTTCGATATTTGAAGTGCTCCATATAGCATTTCGCCCCGATCTTCCTTTGGACACCTTAAGTGGCCAAAAGGTCGTAGTGGACCACACTGAATACTCCATATAGTATTCACTCCAGTGTGAGTTCGATATTTGAAGTGCTCCATATAGCATTTCGCCCCGATCTTCCTTTGGACACCTTAAGTGGCCAAAAGGTCGTAGTGGACCACACTGAATACTCCATATAGTATTCACTCCAGTGTGAGTTCGATATTTGAAGTGCTCCATATAGCATTTCGCCCCGATCTTCCTTTGGACACCTTAAGTGGCCAAAAGGTCGTAGTGGACCACACTGAATACTCCATATAGTATTCACTCCAGTGTGAGTTCGATATTTGAAGTGCTCCATATAGCATTTCGCCCCGATCTTCCTTTGGACACCTTAAGTGGCCAAAAGGTCGTAGTGGACCACACTGAATACTCCATATAGTATTCACTCCAGTGTGAGTTCGATATTTGAAGTGCTCCATATAGCATTTCGCCCCGATCTTCCTTTGGACACCTTAAGTGGCCAAAAGGTCGTAGTGGACCACACTGAATACTCCATATAGTATTCACTCCAGTGTGAGTTCGATATTTGAAGTGCTCCATATAGCATTTCGCCCCGATCTTCCTTTGGACACCTTAAGTGGCCAAAAGGTCGTAGTGGACCACACTGAATACTCCATATAGTATTCACTCCAGTGTGAGTTCGATATTTGAAGTGCTCCATATAGCATTTCGCCCCGATCTTCCTTTGGACACCTTAATTGGCCAAAAGGTCGTAGTGGACCACACTGAATACTCCATATAGTATTCACTCCAGTGTGAGTTCGATATTTGAAGTGCTCCATATAGCATTTCGCCCCGATCTTCCTTTGGACACCTTAAGTGGCCAAAAGGTCGTAGTGGACCACACTGAATACTCCATATAGTATTCACTCCAGTGTGAGTTCGATATTTGAAGTGCTCCATATAGCATTTCGCCCCGATCTTCCTTTGGACACCTTAAGTGGCCAAAAGGTCGTAGTGGACCACACTGAATACTCCATATAGTATTCACTCCAGTGCGAGTTCGATATTTGAAGTGCTCCATATAGCATTTCGCCCCGATCTTCCTTTGGACACCTTAAGTGGCCAACAGGTCGTAGTGGACCACACTGAATACTCCATATAGTATTCACTCCAGTGTGAGTTCGATATTTGAAGTGCCCCATATAGCATTTCGCCCCGATCTTCCTTTGGACACCTTAAGTGGCCAAAAGGTCGTAGTGGACCACACTGAATACTCCATATAGTATTCACTCCAGTGTGAGTTCGATATTTGAAGTGCTCCATATAGCATTTCGCCCCGATCTTCCTTTGGACACCTTAAGTGGCCAAAAGGTCGTAGTGGACCACACTGAATACTCCATATAGTATTCACTCCAGTGTGAGTTCGATATTTGAAGTGCTTCATATAGCATTTCGCCCCGATCTTCCTTTGGACACCTTAAGTGGCCAAAAGGTCGTAGTGGACCACACTGAATACTCCATATAGTATTCACCCAGTGTTCCATATAGCATTTCGCCCCGATCTTCCTTTGGACACCTTAAGTGGCCAAGAGGTCGTAGTGGACCGCACCGAGTACTCCATATAGTGCTCATTTAGGTGTGACTTCGATATTGGAGGTGTTCCATATAACACTTCACCCGGATTCATTCCTACGGAGAATTAGAGTCAAAGGGAGACACGTGGTAGCAAACCGCTGATCCTGCGGGACCCTCACGAATTAAAAAGGAGCCGCAGTTACAAAACAACCATTCTAAGATTGAGACACTTTGTATTATATTCCTTCCAAGAACTTAAATTGTAATTATTATTTTAATACTATTGTAAGCTAAGATTATTGAATTGTATTAAGAAAATTGAATTGTAAAACTATAATATTTAAGACGATTTCTGAGAGAGATTCAATAAACGATCATTTTACCACTAAAAGTTTGATTGTCTTTTAGTTGACCATGGCAACCGCTGACGCTACTTCAGCCTCTGGAATAAAACAATCGTTACAAATGGCGCCCGAGCAGGGACTTAGCTCAGACAATGGCGATACAGCGTCAGGATCTGCAGCTATCCCACAAATAATAGTAAATGGAATTTTAACTCAACAATCAGAAAATGGAGTAAACCACCGATCGCGCAGCCCGTCCTCACTTGGCTGGATATACAACTTACGAAAGGAAAGGCTGATGGAAGAAATGGTGAAACAAGGCCTCGAGACGGAAGGAAATATGGATGCCCTTCGGCGACGTTTCAGCACCTTCTTGAAAAATCGTCGCGGCCGACAGTCGACCGAAAATTTAGTTAAAGAGCTAACTGAGGAAGCCACTAAAGAGGATGTGCATATCTGCGAAGGCCAAAGAGGCTTAAGTAATGCAGACATAATGGATATCGTAATAAAGTGGAATCTAAGGTATGAAGGATCAGAAAATGTTCTGGATTATATATACGAATTAGAGGAAATGGCGAAATACTACGAGATTCCGATGGACAAAATGTTGGTACCCATGGTTGTGCTGCTTAAAAGAAAAGCTTATGATTGGTGGAGGATCAAGAACCATACGATATCCACTTGGAAACAGTTCCGCATGGAAGCAATCAGTTTCTTTATGTCAGCGAGGTACTTCACACATTTAGAGGAAGACATCCATAGCCGCCGGCAAGGTCCCCGTGAAAGTGGACAGGATTATATTTTAGCTGTTCAAAACCTAATCTTTCAGCATCCACATTTGTACTCTCAAGATTTCACGGATAGGATATACGACGGATTGCGCGCTGAATATCGCTTATACATAAGCAGAAATGGATTCAGAACTTTGGACGAATTGATAATGCTCACTAAGGAGTACGAATTTATCCGAATGGAAGCGAATACGTTGAGATGCGGACATCCTAGCCAAATTACGCAAGTTTGGCCAGAAGCATTCACAGAGTATTCTCGGCAAGGCAATGAACATCTGGCGGACGAACAGTGGGTACACACTGTGATCACGGAAAACTCAACTAGCGAGGATCCTACTGTTTTTCAGGAAGGCCGGACGAATCAGCATGATGGTGAAGTTCCAATTCCTCGAGTGCAATTTAATGAAAATGTTCAATATGAAACGGAGCCACCTCTCCTACTGGGTAAAGCTGATAGAATGCCAAGCGCAATAAACAAAGAGGATCGTTACTTCATCAGGTCTCTCGAGGCTGAAAGCACTACAAAAGTAGGACTTCCAGTTAAATCATTAATTACTGTAGCAGAATCATACAATGCTACAATACAGCGGCAAAAAGAGCATCACGACGAAAGTTGCCGTTGCATTCCCGCCACACAAACTGAAGATGTCGAATACACTTCGCGTTATGGTCTCCACGAGTTCCGCAAACTTGAAATAAGAGACCATAAATCAAATCAGCCAAGGATTAAAAGTACCGTTCCTATCGAAAGGAAGTATTATTCACGAAAAACTTACTTCCATAAGGAAACACGCAGAAAAACTGGCATATTACTGAATAAAGCCACATCTTTCACAGAGCATGACTTTGGAATCATAAACCAACCACGAAACAAAACGTTAAAGGAATACATGAATAATTTTCATCTCATCGCAACTAAGCTGGAAGAATCGAGTTTCGCAAGCAAAACAGACACTAAACAATTCAATTGGAAAAAGAGGAAGAAAATTTCGTGCCGTTATAGTGGGGAAAAAATAATAATATAAAAAAATCGGCGGAAATTTTTTTTAAATCAATGAACTGTTTTCAACGAGAAAGCTCTCGTTTTGAAAGTAGGGGGGGACTGTAACGTCCCAAGTGACGTCACAACTTTTCTATTTGTAACAAAACTTTAAAAAATTGTAAAGGGAACCAATTCTAACGGGAATCCAAATTTAAAACTAAAACAAACAAACCAAAACAATTTTAACGCCGTCAAACATATGTTCAAAGAGCCAACAACAAAATATACAGTACAAACACACATACACACATACATACGTGAACCCGCGACGATAAAAGCAGCAGCAGTCGAGCAATCGACAGGCAGTCACAGCCTAGCGTTCGTCGAGTGAACATCAGTGTTAATTTATTAATATTGATTATTAACCATCGAAAGCTTAAAGGAAAGTGCAGAAGCCTCGTATTTGTAAGGTATTAGAAATACTTCTATAGTGTTTCACCCGAACTTCCCTCGAACACCTTAAGTGATCATTGGGTCGTAGTGGACCACACTGAATACTCCATATAGTATTCACTCCAGTGTGAGTTCGATATTTGAAGTGCTCCATATAGCATTTCGCCCCGATCTTCCTTTGGACACCTTAAGTGGCCAAAAGGTCGTAGTGGACCACACTGAATACTCCATATAGTATTCACTCCAGTGTGAGTTCGATATTTGAAGTGCTCCATATAGCATTTCGCCCCGATCTTCCTTTGGACACCTTAAGTGGCCAAAAGGTCGTAGTGGACCACACTGAATACTCCATATAGTATTCACTCCAGTGTGAGTTCGATATTTGAAGTGCTCCATATAGCATTTCGCCCCGATCTTCCTTTGGACACCTTAAGTGGCCAAAAGGTCGTAGTGGACCACACTGAATACTCCATATAGTATTCACTCCAGTGTGAGTTCGATATTTGAAGTGCTCCATATAGCATTTCGCCCCGATCTTCCTTTGGACACCTTAAGTGGCCAAAAGGTCGTAGTGGACCACACTGAATACTCCATATAGTATTCACTCCAGTGTGAGTTCGATATTTGAAGTGCTCCATATAGCATTTCGCCCCGATCTTCCTTTGGACACCTTAAGTGGCCAAAAGGTCGTAGTGGACCACACTGAATACTCCATATAGTATTCACTCCAGTGTGAGTTCGATATTTGAAGTGCTCCATATAGCATTTCGCCCCGATCTTCCTTTGGACACCTTAAGTGGCCAAAAGGTCGTAGTGGACCACACTGAATACTCCATATAGTATTCACTCCAGTGTGAGTTCGATATTTGAAGTGCTCCATATAGCATTTCGCCCCGATCTTCCTTTGGACACCTTAAGTGGCCAAAAGGTCGTAGTGGACCACACTGAATACTCCATATAGTATTCACTCCAGTGTGAGTTCGATATTTGAAGTGCTCCATATAGCATTTCGCCCCGATCTTCCTTTGGACACCTTAAGTGGCCAAAAAGTCGTAGTGGACCACACTGAATACTCCATATAGTATTCACTCCAGTGTGAGTTCGATATTTGAAGTGCTCCATATAGCATTTCGCCCCGATCTTCCTTTGGACACCTTAAGTGGCCAAAAGGTCGTAGTGGACCACACTGAATACTCCATATAGTATTCACTCCAGTGCGAGTTCGATATTTGAAGTGCTCCATATAGCATTTCGCCCCGATCTTCCTTTGGACACCTTAAGTGGCCAACAGGTCGTAGTGGACCACACTGAATACTCCATATAGTATTCACTCCAGTGTGAGTTCGATATTTGAAGTGCCCCATATAGCATTTCGCCCCGATCTTCCTTTGGACACCTTAAGTGGCCAAAAGGTCGTAGTGGACCACACTGAATACTCCATATAGTATTCACTCCAGTGTGAGTTCGATATTTGAAGTGCTCCATATAGCATTTCGCCCCGATCTTCCTTTGGACACCTTAAGTGGCCAAAAGGTCGTAGTGGACCACACTGAATACTCCATATAGTATTCACTCCAGTGTGAGTTCGATATTTGAAGTGCTTCATATAGCATTTCGCCCCGATCTTCCTTTGGACACCTTAAGTGGCCAAAAGGTCGTAGTGGACCACACTGAATACTCCATATAGTATTCACCCAGTGTTCCATATAGCATTTCGCCCCGATCTTCCTTTGGACACCTTAAGTGGCCAAGAGGTCGTAGTGGACCGCACCGAGTACTCCATATAGTGCTCATTTAGGTGTGACTTCGATATTGGAGGTGTTCCATATAACACTTCACCCGGATTCATTCCTACGGAGAATTAGAGTCAAAGGGAGACACGTGGTAGCAAACCGCTGATCCTGCGGGACCCTCACGAATTAAAAAGGAGCCGCAGTTACAAAACAACCATTCTAAGATTGAGACACTTTGTATTATATTCCTTCCAAGAACTTAAATTGTAATTATTATTTTAATACTATTGTAAGCTAAGATTATTGAATTGTATTAAGAAAATTGAATTGTAAAACTATAATATTTAAGACGATTTCTGAGAGAGATTCAATAAACGATCATTTTACCACTAAAAGTTTGATTGTCTTTTAGTTGACCATGGCAACCGCTGACGCTACTTCAGCCTCTGGAATAAAACAATCGTTACAAATTATATGATCATGCACCTCCAGAGTTTATGCCTCTGATATAAGCTTGTGCAAATTTCAAATTAATTCTTTTATGGAGGCAAAGGAGTTTCGAAAAAAATGTGCGCTTACGTAAAAGATGGAAGCGGGCCAAGCAAGATAATCTATATAAAATAATAATACTGAATTAGTAAAAGGGCCACCGCATTTTTTGTGTATTGTTATTTTTGTGTCAGTAGTTTTAGATCTGATACAATAGTACCGATTCCTAAATCCGTTCAACCTCATCGCCAAATATAAATGCATAGCAAAAAGCACAAACTCTTAATCAAAGTCTTTAATAAGAAAGAATTTAAACTTTCAAGTTGTGTCTAAATTATTTCTAAACACCACCAGTTTGTTAATTTCATTATTTTTCCCATTGGTTTTATATTAAAATAAAAAAAAATCTCTGATATAACAAATAAATCCGTATTGTAAAAATAGCATTTATTTTATAATTTCCTATGCTATTCCCCTTAAGACACAGAATTGCTGCCGGCCCAGAATTCTTGTTTTATTAAAACCTATTTTTTCAGTGAACCTAAAGGTCAATTCGAGCAAAATGCATAACATTTGGAAGATAATTTAATTGGCTAAATATTGCTGTACTAAAGTTCCAAAACCATTCATTAGAATTTAAAATATTTCAAGTCTTCCAATTTTTTGTCAGATTTTTGAAATATTTTTGAAATTCAATTTATTTTAATTTAATTTATTTGACACTTGGAACAATTTTTGCCTCATGAAATTTTGTTGTTAAAATTTGTTAAAAATTGTTTGGAGGGGAAATGGGAAGCCATATTTTTTTCGCTCTCATTTCAAAATTTTTTGTGTACAAAAACGCTTTTAAGGAAAAAATTGTTAACAATAGTTGACAATTGTTTGAACGCGAACAAAGCTATTATTTTGAATACATAATTTGAGTCTAAATAAAAACAAAGTATGTATATAACAAAGTATATTGAAGATGCTACACTCCAATTTCCATTCACAAGGTTATTGAAAAAAATAAACAAATAGTTGAATAACAGAATGAACCATCCCGTCGGCACTGTGTAGTATTTTTACACAAAAAGCATCACTCGCAATATATCAAATATGTATATTATTATTTATGTACATATGTACATTTATTCTGTTGACATTCATATATTTGTTTTTTTTTTATGAAAAACTCCCTCAGGAGCAAATCATGCCCACGTCCTTTAAATGAATTTCATATGTACGCAAAGCTAGATAATTTTTTGTAATAAAAATTTAAAAACATGATTTGTCTACGAATTTATTTTATAGAAATTAAATACTAAATCCATTAAATACCCGTTGCAATTTCGAACTAAATATTTGTATACATCTAATAAACATGCACCATTCCATAAAGAAATGTCCAGAAAAGTACATAGGTACATAAGCCACCCATAAAGCCGTTGGTTAACAAGCTCTGCCTGTTTATAAAGAACTTTTTCCACTGCGCTCCAGATTTAAGCAACACAAGACACCACAGTCCAAATACAGCAACAAAATAGAATAAAAATCCCAACAGTCCACTTAATCCAAGTATGCCTGAAATAAATTGAAATTAAATAATGTGTAAATTTACTATTGCTCTAGCACATTAGAATATAAGTAGCAGCAGAGGACATTTGTGCAAACGATTTGTGTAGTGTATGGAGGTGATTTCATGTTTGTGTAGTACAGACGCATACGGAATAAAAATTCTGACGAAAGTCAGTTTCTACAGTTGGTAGCAATTGAGAGTTCTTTGCACCGTCGAGTTTTACGGGTCATAAAATCCTGCAATTTTTGCTTTGCGATTTAGCATGTCCCCATGTAAGTTTTATAATGATAGCATCTATAGATGGAGAGCTAGAGAATTTCAATAGTTTTTTGTATGGGGATACAGAGACTTCCCTCTTAAATCTTCCATGTTGTTGTCAGGTGGATGTTTGATAGGTACGGTATATGTAAACACATATTATCTTAACAAAATCAAAAACCTATTTTTTTTTTTTTTGCTTTTTCTAATAGTTTTCTATACTATTTTGAATAAATTGAAACCTCTTTCTATTATTTGTTCAGATCTATTGCATTTAAAGTGGTTATAAGCAAATAAACAAACTGGCACTTAAAGTGAAATAAAATTATACCAAACTACTTACCAGCAGCACAACCAGAAATCGCGGCCATGGAAGTTCGACAGTATTCCACTGCAGAGATATTGTTGCGTATAGCCGCTTCACTGTATGCTATTATTTCGCCAGTTTTAGTTTCTCTTGTCTTTACACGTCCAGGCATTGTGTATATAAATTTATTTTTTAGATTTTTTCGGAATTCTAATTATTTTCGCAATGAACGAAGAAAGACGATGAAAATGAAAATTAACTTGTGTCAGCTGTCAAATGCGTTGCCGAATTATCGATAATTTGTTCTTACATTGTGTCAGTGCCCAGTTGCAAAAATAAACATGATAGAAGCATGAATCATGCCTCTTTGGGGTGCTTGGCATGCATGCCGTGCTAAATGCTCGTTCGTTTCTTTTTTGTACAGGCATGTCATAGGAAATCATGCATGCTCAAAAAATGATCTGGAATGTTAGAATCATGTTTTCTATTCATGATTTGCTCATGCTTTAGAACACATATATCATATTTTCTATTCTATACTATCCATGATTCTGTCATGCTTTCGAACAATTGAGGAGTGGCCGTACCAAAGGGCCTAAGTACCATTACGAGGCAAAAGTAGTGTCATAATATTAATCGAGTGACATTTTGTTACAAATGTTTAAAATTGTTTTCTATTTTCACGAAAAATTTTCTTGATGATTTGGAATTGATGGCATTGTGTTGAAAAAATGATACCGGTCAAATAACCCATTATTATGGCACATAATATGTATGACATTACTTTTGCCTCGTTAAGGTACTTAGGCCCTTTGGTACGGCCACTCCTCAA
This sequence comes from Calliopum simillimum, assembly GCA_951812925.1. Taxonomy (NCBI): domain Eukaryota; kingdom Metazoa; phylum Arthropoda; class Insecta; order Diptera; family Lauxaniidae; genus Calliopum; species Calliopum simillimum. Next base: position 117,528,996 of record OX638371.1, on the reverse strand, counting down.
TTGTTTCATGACAACCCTACTACACATGATTCACTGTAGCTAAAAGACAACTTCTTCATGTTTTATTTTCCATACATGATTCATTCATACTTTTGAAGGATTGTTTCATGGAACCCCTATTTTACGTTTAAAAAACTAGGTAAGAATTGCCGTTATAAATATTTTTATTAATAGTTATTATTGACATTGTTTTGTTATAATAAAAAAATGATGTCAGCACCGCCAGAATCTTCTCAACAAGAATCATGAAACTCTTTACCCGCGGAGCAAATATGATATATTGGTGATAAGTAGATGTATTTGCACGTTTAAAGATATCTTCACATACTGAGAAATCTTTATGTGGCATTACAGCACACTTTAGGAATCAGAGTAGAGACTGTGAAATAAATACAATAAATAATATTGCGGAATTTAAAAAAACGGCTTCAGAATAATAATTAAATGAGCCGGTTATTTTGAAAGTGACCTAAGTCCATTCGAGAGCAAAAGTAATGTCATAATGTGAATTGGCTGCCATTTTGTTAGAAAAGAAACTTTCGCGGAAAGTTTACCTCATGGTGTAAAATTGAAGGTAATACGTTTAAATTTGATATCGGTCAAAAAACAGATTATAATGGCACATATTGTATATGCCATTACTTTTGCACTTCAATGGCCTTGGGCCACTTTTAAAATAACTATCTCAAATATCACAAGAGAATTAACAATATATTTATTCCAAAAAAGTTAAAATCTTACCATTTTCCGTATGACCGTAACCCGAAGCAAAATACTCGTTGCACAATTATTGTAGTTCTTAATTATTCTGATATTGATTTTGCTCTAATATGCTCTTAAAATAAATTGATTAACATTATATTACATTCTCCGAAAATTATTAGACTAATATAGAAGTTTACCTTTGAAATCCGATCTACTATTGAGATGTATCAGCGCTATATCATTTATTATCTTATGATTCTCCAGGTGATTTATGCAATGCTTACATATTCTATTGGAGGCGCATAACGCACTCTCTCAGCGAATCTCTGACGATCCATTTCACTAGTGATATTATGGATGATGTGGTGCAAATTGCTTTTAGCGTCTGACCGATTTATTTTTATTTTTTGTGACATAAAAAATGTTGACTTCACTTCACTTCATATAAAAATTCAATTTAAACATGATCCAGGAGTACAAAAGAATATCAAAAGGAGTTTTATATTATTTGATTTTCTATTATATTTTCCTAAATGTGATTTTAAGATGAAAATTGGTTTCAAAATCAAGTTTAAGTAATTTGAATAAGTTTGAGACTTTTTTTTCCTCAAATCTTCCGTATTGCTACGAAATGTATGCATGATTCATGAATGCTGCAAAGCATGCATGCTGGCTTTTGCAACTGGGTGATGTCGTTTATACTACTATAGTAATTTTTAAGGCCTGTTTCAATTTCGATTACATTTCATTTATGAGGCTTTTTGATCAAAACGTGACTCAAACGATTATGGAGAATTAATGGTTCTACAAATAATACTGATTTTCATTAACAAAAAAGGAACCGTTTACGAAATATTCAATAAAATCGAATTTTTCGACTTTTTGCCGTTTTTTGAGAATATTTCTTAAATGGTTAATTTATCGTTAATGCGTATTATTTGTAGAACTTGTAATTCTCCACAAAAGAGATTATAATACAATTAACAAGGTAGCGTTCTTCTTTTTTGGTACGAAGTACTGTCAAAATTAACTAGCAAAACAACAATTTTACAGGACTTTCGTTTTGTCCGTGACAGAGTACAGGCACTCGGGTGTAATCGTTCACGAGTGTTTTTAAGTTAGACCCGTTACACGTGTTTTTTCCAAGGCGCGTGAATCGCACATAACCTAATTATAGGTTAAAAAGAAAAATCAATTTCAGTCAAGGCAGCTCCCGTTATTAGGGACCTATGTTACTCGTAATGAGTAGCATATATGATGAAGAACAATTTTACAGTTTTCTGATTTTGACATTTGTCTCTAGGCGATTTGATTGGTTGATTTCGTTCTCCGCTTTGCTCTTATTGACAGAACATGCTACCAATTTTGTCTCCGCTTTGTTCGTTTTGACAATTTGGCGCTACCTCTATAATTGTACAATGCTATCAGCAATAAGTGTGCGATAGTATCGATTGATAAATATTAGGAAAAGAAAGGCGCGCGATTTTTTATTGTGAGATTTCTTTTTCTTAGTATAATAATATAAATCGTTTAAAAAATGGTAGAAAATGTAAATTTACGTTTAGAAATCAATTACACAAACTTGGCACATAAGTTTTGTATGCGTAGATGCGATTACCAAAAGCAGTTTTCACATCTTTACGCTTTTCGCTTAGCTGAAATGAGAATGCTGATTAAGGTAAAGGCTCTAGAAAAATGGGGGGATGAGTATCCGATAAAAAAACTTTGTGAACTGCGTGAGGAGGAGGAAAACTGTATTATTATTGGCACTATATTCAAACACCAAGTGCATAAACCTAGCATTTTGCGTGAAATTTCCGAAGAGAATCAGTTAGCACCACAACCACCGCGACAGCACTACGCCGATCCTGATGACAAGCTAATAATGGAAGACGAACTTCAGAGGGTCCGCCTTTTCGGTAAAGTTGATATACGTAAAATGGCTACGGGCGTTGTTTGTGCAGTACTTGGAAGTATCGAAGAAGACGGGCGTTTTGATGTAGAAGATATTTTGTACTACCAAAGTGGACCACAAAAACCATTCAAAATGTCATTAGAGCAACAAAGTTACCTGGTCTTGGCGTCGGGTCTTGGTCAGGTAGAATCGCATCTTTATGCTGATTCACTAAATCTATTCCAAAATTGGCTTTGTGGAAATATGGGTGGTTCAAGTAATATTAGCTCCCAGCTGGTGCGCTTGATTATTGCAGGAAACTCGGTGCGTACTTCTGCCGAAATGAAGGTATCTTCATTGCAAGCACGTTCAGCTGAACCAAGTTGCACATTGGATGCAGTACGTAATTTAGATACGTGGCTTTCTAGCTGGTCGCGTTCCATACCCATAGATATCATGCCAGGTGAATATGATCCCGCCAACTTTATGCTACCACAGCAGCCATTTCATCGTTGCATGTTCCAAGAGGCAGGCAAAAATTCATCATTCAGAAGTGTTCCAAATCCTTATGCTTTTGATTTAAAGGATATTTTGGTTGTTGGCTGTTCGGGGCAAAATGTTAAAGATATTTTGCGAACTACTTTTATTGATCACCCATTAGATGCTTTACGCTCAACATTAATATGGAGTCATATTGCTCCAACATCACCTGATACTCTATCTTGTTACCCCTATATAGATAGTGATCCGTTTATAATGCAAGAGTGTCCTCATATCTATTTTGCTGGGAACTGTGATGAGTTTCAAACAGAGCTGTACATTGGCTCTTTAAATCAGCGCACTCGCCTTGTTTGTGTACCGTCATTTTCAAAAACGCAGTCTGTTGCAGTGGTAAATCTGAGTACATTAGATTGTCATCAAATTTCTTTTTGTATTTCTAAATAAATGCGATTTTGGAATTAAATGTAACCTGTGTTTTACATACGTTATCACTCGTTTGTTGCAACACCGTCAAATAAAAATAAAATAAATTTTGAGATAAGTACGCAGAAATTGAATGACGCACGTAGAACCTTACTTTGCAACAAGAGCATCATAACTCGAAGGAGGGTCAGTTTAAGACTTGTCAACGAGTAAGAGTTCTACCCAAAGTCAATTCACACGTTTCTTATCAAAGAGATATAATGATTACATTGGCAGTGTTCACGATCCGGAGCTTAGACTTGCAAAGTAGCAAAATAGCAATAATTTCCACTTGATTGTGAGCAATATTAAAAGTATAAACATTGCGAGCTACGAAAAAATTTATTTCTCTGAGAAAATCGTATGAGCAAAGAGAACGAGAGCATAGAAAATGTAAATGTAAATGCAAATTCAATCCTACATATTTTGTTGTTGTATAGCAAAATTTTTCAACACCTATTTACAAATGCTATGATGCAAGACCTTTTGCACCGGATCGTGAACATGGCTATTATTATAACTGCTATACAATTTTTGTTTTTATTTCTGTGATGCAATTGTAAATTCAAATCTTTAAAGGCGTTTTTCTCGAAATTTTGATTTTTTGACTAATAACGGTTTTGCAGCAAACGAGCGAGATGTTTTTTTTTTAGGGCCAATCAAGAACCAAAGTTTTGCACAAAAACTAAATCCATTTCGCGAAACATTTTAGGAATAAATGAAAAATTACTCAATTTTCAACAGCAAAAGTAAAGATGAAATAAAGCGTTATGGTTCCCAACTTATAGCGGTTTTCATAGAAGATATTCAGATCTTCCGATGGCTATATCTCCGAAATCAGGTCTTGACGACACTTTTTGATGACATATTCTTTCTTAATAAACACACTTGGAACAGGTTTACCTACCAGTTGTCTTAAAGCGCAATTTTTTATTTTTTTTAGTGGTCTTTTTAAAATTTTTTAAAATTCGCCATATCTCGAAAACCATGACTCGATTATAGAATTATAAGTTTAATAAGAAAAGTTTGGTTTAATCAAATTGGGTTTTAAGACAAAATGTTTATTTTGAATTAGGCAAAATTGGACAGTCACCAAAATTTAGTTGCCTCCAACCAGCACGGAATCCATCATGAAAACAAATTGTAAAGTATGTAGTTTTCTTTTTTTTTTTTTCTTATTTTAGTTTAGTCCCATAGCTTAATGAACAACTGGGCCCAAGGGCTCTCCCCTTATATTGCTGAAATCTAATCGGGAATCTATTGTCTCATCTATCTGTCCAATTACTGCAATATTGTCACCTCTTATAATATGCAATCCAAGCACAATTTGCTCAATACCTGTTGTGGTAGAGAAAACTCTTTCATGGGACTCATCCAAGATTACGTTGATTGTTTGGTCAAAGCCCTTTAACGTTCCAATGAAATTACGGCCATCGGCTGTTATTATGGAAACTGTGTGATTGATATAACCTAAAATAATGTTTATTAATGGGTGCTTGAGCTTCAAACATGAATGATAAATTGAGAAAACCTTCCAGTCCAGAGGCCATTGCAATTCCAAATCAAGTTAATTATGTGAAAACAAATGAAATAATTTGTAACGAAGTGAATGACAGCTGCGTAACAAATTGGGGTGGACAGAGCATCAAATTATAAAAATTTATTTGATGAATTCGAATTTGTTTGGCATCATTGCGATCATTTTATCATAAGAGCTATTAACTTTCAGACCCAGACTACACGATTGTGTTATCTGAATTTTCCAGAGTTAAACCATTTTTTATTTATTACAATAAAATCGGTCATACAGTACATACATTTTTCGCTATACCAGAAATAGTAGTACTTTTACAAAAATTTTTATTTTTTTTGATACCGGCAATAATACATTGGCCCAAGTACAATATATTGATTTACTTTGGGATTGCTCACTGCCATATCTCTTATGCCACCGGTATCTGGGCTGCTTTCTCGAACTCTAATAGTGTTCAAGTAATGCAAAATAAAATGTTAAAAAATGTTTTCAATCTGCATTCTCGATATCATTCAGTTGATCTTTACTCCAATTATCGTATTTTGCCTGTTAAGGCCATTCATACATTCATAGGTTACAGTTGTTATGGCACGTTCATAAAGTCCAAAATAATCTAAGTCCTAATAATGTTCAGATTTTGACGCTTCAACACTCGCATGATACAAGGCATAGAAATGTTCTGGTCATTTCTCGAGCAGTAAATGCTATGTCGTCGCAGAGTATATCGCACAATGGACTTAGGTGGTATAATGAGTTGAACAGTTCGATCAAGAACCTGTCGAATATGGAGTTATTCAAAAAGAAGTTAAAAGAATTCCTCTTAAATAGAACTACGCTGCTAGCTATATTGTAAATTTTGTATTTTTCTACTTAACCTGTAAAATTGTATAAATTTGTAAATTTTCAATTTCGCTTAAGTTCCTAGTTATGTCAATGAATTGTTAAGGGTTATATTTTCTTTTCCTTGAATTGTTCCATTTTAATGATTTCAAAAATCACTTCTAGCTTTTAAGTTGTCGGTCTCTTTTAGTTCCTTAGACCTTTTGGTTGAACTAGTCATTTAATAATTATTTATATTAGTTAAATTATTTTTAATTATTTATAACTTTGTACATGAATTAATAAGACTAAATATATATATATATATATATATATATATATTAGCACCATTAACATCACGATTTTAACAAGTATTGCAATTTGGACAAAATTGATACCTGTGTGGTGATCGTGATGTTTTATTTTCAAAATAACAACTTACACATAGCTTAGTGGTTCTATATTCATTAACTAACATAACGTCGACATTTTTATGTTCTCGCAATGCCCGTACAAATTTCCGATGTGGTGTCCGTATATAGCCGCGTACTGGTGACCCTGATGAGATTTCACTTGAACCGATACAAATTAGAGTCGATCCATTATTACCAGGTCCAACAAGTTCTTTAGCCAGCTTATGACAAGTCTTCTCTACACAAATGTATTTTTGTAATTTTAATCTGGTTACTTTACGTTGACTGAAAATCATCCTCAATTTGTATTTTCTGGGCACATTGTTGAAGTGAATCTTTTTAATTTACATTTGCGCGAATAGAATCCGCTCATATGATGATACGTAGAATTTTTCATTTTAATTGGCTTTCCATTACAAACTCCACCATATATCAAACGTAATCCCGGATCAAGACCAATTTTGTTGGCATATTCTGTTGAGCATATTTTCTCCAAAATGACATTTGTATAGTATTCAATTTCTTTGTTTTCGCCACGAATTGCTGAAGTTCTTTTTCGTTTTACAGAATTCTTTGCAGTGTTTAACTTTACAATTGGTTTTCGCATTAGAAACGATACAGCTATACCGTCAGCCTGTAAAGAATATTAGCATAGTCCTCGTCGATAATGTACTTTGATTTTTTCTTTACCATCAAATGATAATAATAATCGGCAAATTTTATTTCGTCAAAATCTCCAGCTTTCCATTTTCTCATTAGAACAAAATGTATATATCTGTGTGTGTGTGTGTGTAGAAAAATAATGACATTGTAACTCTTGAATTGTATATTAAAAGAAATATTATAATAACCTAGAAACTTCTACAAAGAGTGCCGACATTTCGTCAACGTCTTGTTGAATTTTATGGTAAATTTCTTCCTTCTTGCATGCTGAAAATAGAGCTTTTTTATTACAAATTCTGTATGTTGTTTACTACTATTGTTAAAATCACTTAGTCTTTTCGCCATTGAAATTTCAATTCTTACGAAATTTCCTGTCTCTATGACGATGATTTCAATCACTTATAGTTTTCTGAGTTCGATCACTGGATTGTGTAGCAATCAAAAACACACACTTTATTTAATTATAAAATGGTTTATTTAAATCACAAACGTTTATTATAACACGGTACAATTGTTTGTTTTACTGTTTATTTACATTCAAAATCTTATATTTCAATTAGCACTTTATTTACTTTCACTGGCACTGTGTGTACAACCTTTTAGCTTTGTTGCTTAAAATCAACTGTGTTCAACTGTCATGAACAGCTCCTTTTATACCCATATGAATATTCTAGAATTGCATTTGCGAAACATCTGGCAACATCTCGAACTGTCAAGTACTATCGTGACGTCACTGGTTTTATTGACGAACTGTCGCTTATTTTCGTGAAGTTTTTCAAGTGATTAAAATATTACCCGGTTTTTTTATGAAATGGATGAAATGATATGATGAATGAGGAACAAGAAATGAAATATATTTTAAGTAGATAAAAAAATTACATCAAAAATTATTGAAATGTTTGTGGATCATCCGGATTTTCGTAAATGCTAGCAAATATTAAAGTAACTTAAGACTGAATTTTACCTTTGAAGATTTAGATAAATTTTTAAAAAATTTAAGAAAAAAATTTCCATAATTCATACATAATCTTACCGGCAAAAAGCCCAGCGCTTTTCGTCGAGATAGTGGTTGCATTGTATAGCTTTTTTTTAGCACTTGGGTGGTTCGTGAGCCTTCTCTGTTCCACTACTACGAATCCAACTGGTTATTTGTGGGCTGTTTTTATACATGGCATTTATTGTAATTTTAAATAAATAAATGAATAATATTGGAAATAGGAAAGCACCTTAGATACCGGTCGCATACGAGATAGTCAATGAGCTAACCCAAAATAAATAAATTCGAATAACCTTATAAAGTAATCTGTTTACGATTGCAAATTTGTTTTCTTATAAATCGTTTAGATTTTGTTATATTTATTATTTTTTTTTTTAAGTCACTAGGTTTCAGACTTAAAATTTTTTTAAGAATCTTTATATTGGAGGCTCCACACATTTTATATATACATATTTTTTTTCCAGATGATTATTTTAAAAAAACTTATATTATGGAGAAATTTCCTTGAGCTTACTGTTTTGTTTACTTTCATGATATTAATAGTAAAAGGTAAAGTTTCGGAACAAAGTTGAAAAGTTTTTTAATTAAAGAAGCTTATAAGCTTATAACCCTTTCAGACCCGTCATACACAGTTGTGTTATCTGAATCCGAGCAGAGTTAAACCATTTTTCCTTTTGATCAAAAAGAGAAACGGTCAAGTAGACACATTTTCCTCGGTAGGAGCAATAGTGTTACTTTTGTATTTTTGGAAATTTTCGTGTTTTTGTGTCCCACTAATTATGCAGTCGCCCAGGTACAATATATTTACACCGGCATTAACATCTCGGTTCCAACAAGTATTGCAATTTGGACAAAATTGATACCTGTGTGGGGACTGAGATGTTTTATTTTCGGGTGATTTGCAATTTGCGCACAACTTTGTTGTCCTGAATTCATTGATGAATATGATATCGACATTTCTTCGCTCTTTTAGTGCTTGTATGAATTTACGATGTGGTGTTCGTATGTAACCGCGAATTGGTGAATTTGATGATATTTCCGTAGACCCAATGCAAATTAAAGTTTGTTCTGCTACATCTCCCGCAAGTTCATTTGTTAACCGCTGACAGGTTTTTTCAACTTGTATGAACTTTTGTAATTTTAATCGCGTGACTTTTCGTTGACTAAAAATTTTTTGTTTCTCTTGAAAAATTTCCAACTCGTACCGAATATATTCGTCAAGATCGTTGATTGAATTGGAAGAAAATTTTGTATTTGGCGGACATTTTGAAGTAATTTTTGAAAGTTTGTATTTACGTGAATAAAACCCGCTCATGTGATGATATGTCGAACTTTTCAATTTTATCGGTTTCCCATTACGCACACCACCGTAGAGCAACCGAAGCCCCGGATCTAGACCAATTTTGTTTATATATTTGGTGCATCTAATTTTCTCCAATTTTGTCGCTGAAAAATAATCCGTTTGTTTGCAACTTGTCATTTTGTTTTTTTCCTTCTTTTTCTTTAACACACACTTTGTCTTTACCATTGTTTTAGAATTGGGCTTTTGCATCAGGAATGAAACTGATACACCATCGGTCTGCAGTGAAAAAGCAAATTGGCTTTTCGGTAGTTTAAAGTATTTACACCAATATTCCTCACGGTTGAAATCCTTCCATGCGCCCTTGAATAATTTTAAAGAACAAAGTAAATTGAAATAAGCAAAAGAATCATAGCGAATATGGTGTGCGCCGTGTTTGAAAATGGGTATCATTGAAAAGTTTTTGTAATTGTTGCGCTCGTTGAAGCGTTGGAGATTGAAAAATATTTTTATCGAAGCCCAGTAATTTTTTTTATTTTGCAACTTTGCAAATTTTTCGCCACGCCATTGCAATTCCTCGGTCATGTGAAGCAGCAAATCCAAATCGGGATCTCGTGACTTTTGGTCCAACTCGTTGTCCTCGCTGAATAAATAACGAAGAGTATTGTATATTTTTGAGTGGTCTTGTGTGAATTTGCTGAAAAATCTACGCAGCCTTGAATACGCGTGCATCCATATGTTGTTGTGAAATAGTGTACTGTACTGGTTAGCGGAATCTATGAAGAGATTCGATCTATATGAGCTGTCGTAGAGTGGCAAATGTTGCCTCAATGATGCATATGTAGCGTCTACAACGTATTTGGGCTTCTTTTTTTGCATGAGATGATAGTAGTAATCGGCAAATTTGATTTCAGAAAAGTCACCAACAGTCCATTTTTTCATCAAAGTAAAATGAATGTACCTACAAATGTATGTACAGTAAAATCAATAAATGCCATTGCGACAACATTTCGACAACACAAAAATAAAATCAATTTCACCTTGAAACTTCGACAAAGAGCGCTGACATTTCGGCAACATCGCGTTGAATCTTATTGAATACGTCCACATTTTTACATGTTGAATAGAGTGCCTTCTTGATGACAAAATTTTGCACTTGCTCTTTGTTGTTATTGTTGCAGGGTTCCTTTCGTTTCGGCATCACAGTGCCAAGTGTGACAATGAAATGAAAATTATTGTGATTGATTTATTAAAACGAATGAAAAATATTTTTCTACATCAAGGAAAACTTAAATTCAAATTCTCAAGTATAAAATTGTAGAGTTACTTTTTGGTTTACAAAGTTTAACTTCAACAAAAATGAACCGCTTTTATAGTCTACGCTCACGGAAAAAAAGTCTAAATACACTATTGTAATTTGGGGTTTATGGGTCTGAAAGCTTATAAAAATGATTAAAAATTTAATATTCATATACTAACTTTCAATAAGGTACGACTGATGATAAAATCGTTGTTTGTTATATATCAACCTGGTCCGTTTATCGACCAGGAAATGGTGCATATGCCATAGAAAAATTTGATCCAAACTTGTGTACACATGCCGTACACGCATTTGCTGATCTTAATTTAACACTAGCAGCAATTAAGTCATTAGGTAAATAGAAAACTTTATAAGTATATTCAAAGGCAATTAATCTGTAGATCTATTTCTTTTTTTCAGATCCTTGGCAGGATCTTAAAGATGATTATGGTAAAGGTGGTTATGTACGGCTAACAGGTCTTAAACGAACTTATCCCCACCTTAAAGTTAGTTTGGCAATTGGTGGTTGGAATGAGGGTTCCGTAAACTACTCTTTACTTATCGCCGATGCTTATCTGCGGCAAAAATTTATAAAGCAGACTTTAAACTTTTTGCGTAAATATAATTTTGATGGTTTGGATCTGCATTGGAAATATCCAACTCAACGTGGAGGTGCGCCAAGTGATCGTGAAAACTTTGTATTATTGACAAAAGAGTTACGTGAGGAATTTAGTCAATATAATTTGATTTTAACAGTCTCGATTGGTTCGGTAAAATATGCAATCGACCAAGCATATGATGTCCCACAGTTATCGCAATACTTGGATTTTTTTCATGTAATGTGCTACGATTATCATGGTCACTGGGATAATAAAATTGGCTATAATGCACCACTAATGGGCGAAAATGTATTTGATGTTATGAATGTGGTAGGTATTTTAAAAAGATTTACGCTCGTTTTGTTCGAGCAAAGCACACACAGATCTCGTATTGTAAAAAAACTCGTAGATATGTATATGTTATTGAATCGGCGTATTCTGAAACCCCATATGTTACAAAATGCACTTTTTTATAGAAGACGAAAAAAACCTTTTAGGTTGTATTGTTTGGGCTTCTTGACAAAAAATTATTTTAAAGATGAAATATTGAATAATAGAAACTTTTAGCTGATTCGTTTGAAAAAGTTTTTATTGCTAACTAGCTATTGCCCAGTGCGCGTTGCCTCATCTTTGTCCCAGTACCTTATTTGATATATTTGATATAAAACATAAAAATTATTTAAATATAAAACCGAGATATTTAATGAAATTTTTTGCTCTTAAAATCACAAATCTTTTAGTGAATGAGGATGTGTGGGAATCATATCCACAAGAATTTACCAAAAATTTAAAATCGGGAAAAAAGCAACTTAAATTTTGAAGAACCGCCGTTGAATATAAATGTTTGCAATTCTTTGCATAAAACTATAGCACACATTTTTTTTTTTTTTTCCTTTCAGAAATTCACCATCGAATATCTCATTGCACTCGGTGCGCCATCCTCAAAGCTAGTGCTTGGCCTACCATTCTATGGTAGAACTTTTAAAACATCATTGGATGGCAAAATTGGCGATGATACAGATGGCATGACTTTTCAAGGTCCCTTTACTGCAGAAAATGGTTTTCTAGGCTACAATGAAATTTGTCTTGAAATATATAACAAAATTTCTGCTTGGACCATCAGTTGGGATGTGAATTCTTCACAAACGCTTGCACGTTCTACACGCTCGAATGGATTGGTCAGAGTTATAGCTTTTGATAGCTCACGTTCGATTGCCAATAAAGTTAAATTTGCGATGAACAAACAATTGGCAGGTGTTATGATTTGGTCTGTGGATACTGATGATTTCATGGGGTCATGTGTACAACCAAACGACACATATGCAGATTTTATATTTGATAATGAAGTTGGAGTACATCTTCCTGTGTTGAAGCATTCAAATTCTAGTTATCCACTTTTACGCATAGTGAATGAAGCAATGGTTCTAGCATTGCAGTATTTGTTCGACATACGAAAAAAATAAATTTAATAATAGCTTTGTTTGATGATTGCTCTAGAGTACTCTAGAGCAAGTTAGAGCAGTCAAAAGTGTCCGATGAAACTTTTTTCTGCTCTAGCTTGATGTATTCTACTCTGAAAAGTGTTCGATGAGTCTGCTCTAAACTACTCTGTTTGCTTTTTTCTGCTCTAGAATTTTATGTAGAGCAGGTTCGAGCAGCAAACTTTCATAAGAAAAATCAAAACAAAATAAATATTTTTAAAATTTTACGTAAATTTTTTTATTTATTTTTTAATTTTAACGTGAAAAAATGTAAATATTTCTAAATTTTTGCTGATTTACTCAAAGTTGCTTATTTTGTGCTTTTTTAAATTTCTGCTCTACACTACTCTACTCTACTCTACTCTACTCTGATCTAAATTCGTCAAACAAAGCTATTAATAGTATTAATCAAATCGTCACTCTAGTGCAGAACTTTACTAAGTCACAAAATCAAAATTTTTTTAGGAGAGTATTCGACAGTTTTTAGAACTCATACACTTTCTAAATCGATGAACAATTATTGCTCAGAAAGAAAACTGTTTAAAAACGGGAATTTTTAAAATTTTGGACTCAGACTAGTTCCGCATTAGGGCAACGAAATGTACAAGAATTGTATTTATAGGAAAAAAGTAAACCAAAGAAATTTTCATGCAATTGTAATGTTTTCGGTGCTATTACAATGTTTTGGTAACTTCTTTGATTTGTTTTTTTTGTTTTCCTATAAAAAATATGATAATGAAGGAAATCAGGTACAAAGGAAATAAATTGAGCTTTCATAATTTGTTACTAAAACTATGTATTAATAATAGTTTTTAAAAAAAGCACACTGGTAAAAAATTTTGAAAATTTGCTATATCTCGAAAACCATGACTCGGATTTAAAACTTTTGCATACCAATTTTGTAGCCAATTAAATACCTTTCATATGACAACAATATTTTTAAAATCCATGAAGCGGAACTTATACCAGTCATCATAAAGCTATATACCGATTTTCCGATGACTATATCTTCGTCAGTTTTGCGAATTTCGAAAAATGGACCTAAGAAAAGTTGTTCAGAATAGTTCCAGGGATCTTACATTTTCCGGTGTTCTACCGAACCCCAACCACTCTTTATACTTATCTTGTTTTTTGACCTCCATTTGTAAGCGTACTCACGACATTCCAAACATCCTAAAAATTATCTCAAAAATGCTATGAATATAAATTAACCCTATTGTAAAATTAATTTTCGTTTGGATTTGTCATTTTTTTGTTTGTTTTTCTTCATGCGAAATGGAGTGTAGATTTTCACCCGGAATTCATATAGTAAAGTCAATAAATGCATAAAACAGGCAAACCTTCTGGAGCTGGTAACTATGGAATTATTTATATTTTTAACAATATCACAATATCAATGATAATTATGAAGGGAGAAAAAAAAAAAAAAACACTAGTAAGAGTGCTACCCTTGGCCTGGTCAAAAATTATATACCCTACACTGCAATAATATGAAAACTTTGATTGTATGGGAGGTGCCAAGCCCTCTCGACCAAAATAACTTAGTTTTTGCTCAGATCTTTGACTAACAATTCCAAGCATCTGTGCGAAATTTGGTTTCATTTCCTCAACGCTTGCACTACAGAATTACGTGAATTTTGCTCGTAAGCCACGCCCTCTTGTCCGAGTTCGCCCAGTTTTTGGTCAGGGCTTGCACTTACTGTTTTTAGTGTCTGAGTGAAATTTGACTTGTTATCTTGAAAAACGCTTTCAGTATAGTACTTATGTCGTTTTCCATTGGGCAAAAAAGAGCAATCTTTTTTTGATCTAGATCAAAATCTATTACAATTTGCATACCATTGGGAAATCTAGAGCAAAATTTTTTGATCTCAGATCAATTTTTTCAAATCTAGATTTTTTTTTTCAGATTTCATTTGCTAGAACTCACACTATCTGCCATACCTAAATTGGAGCGTCAGCGTTATTTTACTGTCAAAAATTTCTCATGTACATACAATTTGTATGGCGCATACCGAAATTGCCAACGCTCAACGCTGAGCTATTCGAATTTCCAATTTTGACAAAGCGTTATGGAGTGAAGTAAGCTGCAGAAAAGTAAAAAAAGAAACAACAATATGATTTTGACAAACAAATGACTTCAACGCAACGCTCTTTATTTCGGTATGTGTAACGTTAAATAACGCAACGCCTGACGCTCCAATTTAGGTATGGCAGTATTACAAGCATGTAGGACAAATGTCAAAGTGGCAGCATCATTTGGCCATCAGAAAATATTTTTGATTTTTTAAAAAGTCTGCGAAATGCTTACTTGACTCAAGTATCTGCATGTGCGGTCTTCACTCTAATATGGGAAATTTGGAAGATGCTGCGAATGGCACTCAACAAGAACTAGCTGAAAACACACAACTTTGGAGGCAGCCAAAAATCTTGTTGAATGCTGCTTCGCCAATTGAGTTGTGCTAAGTCGACTTTGATAATACAACGGATGCGGCTTACAAGGCCGCAAGTGCTGCGCATGAAACAAAGGTCAATGCTTCGCGAGTTCATCGTATGTTAGCCCAGAAATATAAGTATATGTTCAAGACATTACCTTTCAAGGAGGTTTACATATTTCACATTTTGGGAGTCATATTGTGTATAGTAAACATATGCTTATATAATAAAGCACAGCTAAAAAGTTCAAAGAATCGTTTTCTTCTTTTCGAATAACTGCGTTTGTTTTTAAAAATTCAAATGTCAAATAATTTGAAGATTCACTACTACAACCTTGCTTGTTACTACAAATGTCAAAACATTTATAGCCGTCACCCGCTTTAGTAAAAATAAAAAATTGCTCTGTTTCCATGTTCCATTCAACACTAAAAATTTTTCATCTAAAAGCAAAATCTAGATTTTCCAATGAAAAACAATAGAGTTATTCACGATCTGGAGTAACAGCTGAGTAACAGGGTAAAATTGCACTCGGTTACTCTGAATTGTGAGCATACTCAATACTTTTGCACGTATATTTTATCAAAATAGTTTTAACTGAAATCAAAAAATAAAAAAAAATTTTCAAATGAATATTTGCTCTCATTCTAAATTGTCTCTCAATAATAAACAAGTTCAAACGATTCTATAGAAATAGAAATAGTAAAAAAAGGCAAAAGTGTAAGATTATTTTACACTAGAAAACAGCTTGACTAAAAGGGTAAAAGAGTAACAGAGTAACTTACGTACATTTTGTTGTTGGGATTGTGCACCGTTACCCTGTTACTCTGTTACTCAGGACGTTACTCCTGATCGTGAATACCCCTAATATTAGTTTGAAATTTTTGGTTATATGGGAGGTGCAACGCCCTCTTGTTCGAATCCACCTAGTTTTTAGATTTCACTCATTTTCAATCACAAGAGCTAACTTCTACAACGAAGCCACTGTGCCAAATTGCATTGAATTATCTTGATTAGCTATCCCGTGAAATATATTTCCACAGGCATATACCCAGCCAGTCAAACAGACGGACATGGCTATATCGCATCAGCAGGTGACGCTGATTAAGGATATATACACTTTTCTATATCTGCGTTACAAATGGAAGGACAAAGTGAGGAGAGAGCAAATTTAAATTTTGAAATAATATGAAAAAATCATAAAATCCGGTTTTTCAAGATGTTTTTCTAAGGATCGACAAGTCCTAGAGCAAATCTGATTTCGGTAGCTTGTAGATCTCACCGAGAACAATACCCTGGACTACATTATTCATTTTCTCAAAAACTGCTTTTGCCATCTTTGCACAGATTTGAAGTTTTATGCGATGCTGAGTCTGAATCCGAGAGAGAAATCTTCTGTTTTTATACGACTTAAAATTCGATACATCCAACGTAAAAGGTTGTAACTCAAGTTACCAACTTTTTACGGGACAATGATTTTCGAAATCTGCGCATTAGACTCCATCTTGTATCAAATTTTGGTACCTCTAGCTTGAAGTTCAATAAAAATATTAAAAAAAATTCACTGAGTTAGCCTTACTTTACCGACAATTATTCAAATGGGTATGCAGACGACGAAGAGAAAGAGGATGATGCGGAGTAAGAAAGCAATAGTACTATATTTTTGATATCAAAACAGTTGCATTTTTTTAAAATTACATAATAATATTATTTATGTAATGATAATTTCGTTTTAGCTCCAAAAGATTTCTGATTTTAAATAAAATAACAAAAAAATATATAAAAAAAGATCATCGAAATCGGAGCTGTTCTTAAGGACTTCTGAGAAAAAGGCTTCATTGACTCCACTAATAATAAGGGTGAAATATTGGTGAAATATTTCAAGTTCGAACAGAAAAAAAAGTATTTTAAATTGGCAGTAGTTAGGTTTTTACGTTTGAAGTTTCTATTAATTGTTTATTAACATATTTAGTGGTTCATTTCTTATGTGTATAATACATACGTATTAATACATGTTTGAATATTATTTGGATCATTGTATATGGATCATTGTATAAAAATCTGGTGTCGAATCGCCGCATCCGTAAACGTACAACTCGTGACGTAAAATCATGTGTTTCATATGTATTTCGCATTACTAAATAAATGATTTTACGTCACGAGTAATACGTTCACTGATGCGGCGATTCGACCCCTGGTGAATTCGGACAAGTGGGTGTGGTATTTCCCATTAAAGCATCTTTAAAAAAAAAAATATTTTCACACATCTTCCAGCAGAATCCTGAGCACAATTTTCTTACACTACAAATAATCTTTTTGGATATTATATTAAATGTATTCACGATCTGGAGTAACGTCCTGAGTAACAGAGCAACAGGGTAACAGTGCACAACTCCAACAACAAAATATACGTAAGTTACTCTGTTACTCTTTTACCCTTTTAGTCAAGCTATTTTCTAGTGTAAAATATTCTTACACTTTTGCCTTTTTTACTATTTCTATTTCTATAGAAACGTTTGAAATTGTTTATTACTGAACGACAATTTTCGTTCATCAAAAATAAAAATTAGAATGAGAGCAAAATATTCATTTAAAAATTTTTTATTTTTTTTTTGACATTAAAATTTATTTTAATAAACAAAAAGAAAATATACGTGCAAAAGTATTGAGTATGCTCACAATTCAGAGTAGCCGAGTGCACTTTTACCCTGATACTCAGCTCGTTACTCCAGATCGTGAATAACTCTATTCTTTGTTAACTAGTGTATTCTCAGAAAGAGAACAGAGAAAAAACTTGACATAAAGACACAAAGTGGTTTCTTTATTGGTTTTCTTAAATTTTGCATTATTGGTTGGTTCGTTGGCTGGTTTTTAAACTCATTTCAGTTATTGGTAGAAAAGTCACCAAAGAAGTTGCACATTTTCAAGTGTGTGGTGACGTTGATAATAAATAAATAAAAAAAGTAATAAATTTTACCTAAGGGTGTGCGTGTGTGTGTGTGTGTATAAAAAATAAAGTAAGTTAATATTGGGGTAGCTCTGGCCTAAAAATATTTCCGTTTTACACCTGCTTTAAAAAAATTATTACCATCCGCAGTTAAATGAAAAACAGAAAATTGTACAAAGTTGCGCATGCGCAAATGAATTTTATTTTGCGTATAATAATATGAGAACAGCAAAAGTGAAATGACTTAGTTTTAAGCTTTAAGCTTCAGCATATGAGTTTACGTACGTACAATAAAAAAATGCTAAAAAAAGGAAATCCGGTTTTTGATTTCACCCATAAAGATTCCCTTTCGATTGTGAAGATTATTTATTTCTGCCAGCCAAAATAGGTTGTTTTTTAATTAATACGCTAAAGAATAAACAAGTAAATGCTTTTTTTCTGTAAATTGAGTCACTTTTAAATTATTAAGAAAAAAAGTTCCGTGGTATCATTCATATTTTTTAAAATAAACAGCCTAATGGTGTGACTCTTCAGCTGATAAAACTGAAAAACATTTTTATAAAACTCTTATTAGTAACAATTGTGTGAAATTTTGAATTAATATCAATTTTTCATCACTAAATTGTTTAATTTCCTTGATCATTCAGCAATTTTTGTCAAGGAAACTATTTCTTAGTGCTCTTTTACTATTCAAAGTATTTAATTGGGAAAATTAAACACAACAAAATGCTTTGATTGAAAAATCCATCAATTTGTAATGTTGAAAAATTGATGTCACAAGAAATTAACAAACAAATATTGACTCATTTGTTTACTTTGTAAAAATGTGAAAGAAACTTTTTGTAAAAATAAACTAAAGAAAGGTTAATTGAAGAAAAGGGCGTGTTCGCTTTAATTGCTTTGCAGACGCTGATGCATTTACTTGTGTACTTGATATTGTATTTTCACGCGATTTGAGAGTCTTTTCATTCATTAAAGCTAAAATATCTCACCATTAGCACTCAAAAAACCTTTCATTGAACAAGATTGCATATATGTACTGTATCTACATTTATATGTACAGAACGCGAACTTGAAGCTACGCTCTCAGCTGATATATCTTCACTAAATAAATCTTTCAGCTATTAAACAGAACAAAAAAAAAAAAAAAAAATGCGCATATTATGAATGCGGAAATTAATTTGTTATTGTTTTCTAACCCTTAACCTGATTTTTTTACTATATAACACTGGCGATTCTGAACTACTTTGTTCAATAACTTTTCGCATAGGTCAAATTTATCAGAACTAAGTATGTAAAAATACCAGTTTGGTTCTTAGTGGAACCACTAGGCACCCGGAAAAATGAATTTTGTAACTAAGAACTTTTAATGAGAAAAAATAACAAAAATTTACATTCAATTTATCAGCAATCCCATTAAGTTTTAGTTAAACTTTTCACAACAGCGTTTTTAGGTAAAACACAAATGTATCAGACATATTTGCATATTTGCCATAGAACATTTGTGTGGACTTTTTTGGACTTTTGCATCGCGACTTCCCTTTCTTGATAAATCCTGGTAAATACCCAAGGCTGTCCAGGCAAAAATTGAGTTGTGCGAGTACAATAATGTCTCTCCTAACTGAAAGAACAATTTTAGTTATATTTTACACAGGGCAACGTGACGTATGAGTGATATTTGCAATATGAATTTCTCGAAGTTCAAGAAAATTCAAGAAAATATACTAAAGTAAAAACGAAATTTTTTTTCAAAAACTCACAATAGCTTCTAGAACCTTTAACGGGCACGGAAATATTTTTTCCATCTTTTATTTGTTATTAGCGAATTTAACCCCCAAAGCAAATCCTGGCTACGTCCTTGCAGTCTTATATACTTTTCGATGCTGAATAAGACTGCTTCCTCAGAATTGTCAATATACCTGCAGTATTTCGAAATATTTTTGCTTGAAGCTGTTTTCGGGATTATGGTGTAGCTACAGGAAATGGTGAAATCCTTTGAAGAAAAGGTATTTCACAACCCAAGCAAAGAACGAAAGGAATAAGAGAAGAAAAAATAAAGAGACATGCGGCGTAGAGTGTTCATAAAAATATGTTAATTTTCAAATCGCGCACGGTGTGCCTTAACCCGTTCTAAATCGGACGTCGTAGCACATCAAATTTTTTTCCAGATTCTGTTTGCTTATCGTTCAAATGATGTATAAAAAAAATTTCACTCGTGACTCCTCGACTAAATTTTGAGATAATCGCTTTTCCAATTGGGGCATTTTCCCATACAAAAAGAAAAAAAAAATTTTTTTAAATACATTAAACAAAAATTAAAATAATCACAATCGATGTGTTTTACGATGCTAAACCCGAATTCAACCTCAGAATTGCTCTATCGTGTACAGTTTATGAGATATTGTAACCTAAAGACCAAAAAAAGTCGTTTTTTGCCATTTTTTTAAGCTATATAACTATGTAACATATCATTTATTCGTCAAATGTGGCTTAAATACTTGAAAGCCCCAATTTTTTCCTTTAAAACCTAATTTAAATTATATTTATATATCCATGCTTCTAAGAGATATCGTAAACCGAAATATTGTCAAAACGGGTTTTTTGCACTTTTGTGTCTTTTTAGGTTAGGATATCTTTGAGGAAAAAAAAGATAACAACATAATTTAAATTAGGTTTTAAAGACAAAGATTATGACTTTAAAGTTGCTTACCAGACTTAACGAAATTAAAATTTCTTTCACATTTCAAACATGTTCAACGAACCGACCATTTCAAAATTCAGCCGTATGCTATACACATTACAACAACACTCGGGGTGTCAAACGGCTGAATTTAGAAGTAGTCGGTTCGTTGAACATGTTTAAAATGTGAAAGAAATTTTAATTTCGTTGAGTCTGGTAAGCAACTTTAAAGTCTTAATCTGTGCCTTTAAAACCTAATTTAAATTATGTTGATATCTTTTTTTTCCTCAAAGATATCCTAACCTAAAAAGACACAAAAGTGCAAAAAACCCGTTTTGACAATATTTCGGTCTACGATATCTCTTAGAAGCATGGATATATAAATATAATTTAAATTAGATTGTAAAGGAAAAGATTGAGGCTTTTAAGTATCTAAGCCACATTTGACGAATAAATGATATGTTAAATAGTTATATTGCTTCAGAAAATGGCAAAAAACGTATTTTTTTGGTCTTTAGGTTACAATATCTCATGAACTATACACGATAGAGCAATTTTGAGGTTGAATTCGCGTTTAGAATCGCAAAACACATCGAATGTGATTATTTTAATTTTTGTTTAATGTAGTTAAAAAAAATTTTTTTTTTCTTTTTGTATGGGAAAATGCCCCAATTGAAAAAGCGATTATCTAAAAATTTAGTCGAGGAGTCACGAGTGAAATTTTTTTTATACATCATTTGAACGATAAGTAAATAGAATCTGGAAAAAAATTTCATGTGCTACGACGTCCGATTTAGAACGGGTTAAGGCACACCGTGCGCGATGAACGATAAGTCGGCAGAAAAAATTTTCGTAGGGATATTAATGGGGAATTGCATGTTCTACAAAATGTATGAAATAGTTTTTTCTTCAGTACATTGTTTTGGAGATATTTTGCAAAAACAGTTTTTTTCTAAGTTTTAGGATTGTCAAAAAATATCTCCTTAGCTATAAGTTGTATGAAAACAATAGGTATTTTATTTTTTAAAAATCAACACATGATTATGTAAATAAGTTTTTGTTTATGCTCTTGCTCCCTTTGCTCATACGATTTTCTCAGAGAAATAGCTTGCAATGCTTATACTTTTAATACTGCTCATAATCAAGTGGAAATTGTTGCTATTTTGCTACTTTGCAAGTCTAAATGCTTCCGATCGTGAACACAGCTTATATTTTTTTATACCCTACACCCATGGTATATTCACTTCGTCCTTCCGTTTGTAACGCATTGAAGAAGGAGCGGCAGATATAGAAAAGTATATATATTCTTGATCAGTGGCACCTCCTGAGCCATGTCCGTCTGTCTGGCTGGGTGGCTGGTTGTGTGTGGAAATACATTTTTTGAGAAAACTGAGCAAGATAACTCAGTGAAATTTATTGAAAATGAGCACAATCGGTCAACAGACACGCCTACCACCCATATAAAAAATATATTCAAAATGCAACTTTAGGAGTATTTTTCACGACAATGCAACCAAAATACACATAAATACAACATATTGTAAGCGCAAGCTCTGAGAAAAAGCTGGACAAGAGGACGTGGCACCTCCCATATAGCAAATGCTTCAAAACGCTATATTGACAGCGTTTATAGAGATAATCAAACCCAATTTGTTTCAGACACTAAGAATTATAAATGCAAGCTCTCAACGAAAATTGGGTGAACTCGGACAAGGGGGCGTGGCACCTTCCATATAAGCAAAAGTTTCAAAATGCTATACTGAAAGAGTTTTTTGATATAATCCAACTAAATTTCAATCAAATGCTAAAGACTATAAATGCACGCTCTAAGCTAAAACTAGACGAACCCGGACAAGAGGGTGTGGCACCTCCTATATAAGCAATAGCTCCAAAACGATATACTGAAAACGTTCTTTGAGATAATCAGTCACTAAGAACTATAAATGCAAGCTCTGAGCAAACTGGGTGAACTCGGACAAGAGGGCGGGACACATCCCATATAAGCAAAATTTTCAAAATACTGCACTGTAGGGTATTTATTTTTTGGCCAGGCCAAAGGTCACTAGTTTGTTATTCCTTTTTACCACAGATATCGTAATTTTAAAATTTAATTAGTGCATGATATTTTGATTTGTTATTTACAGATGATTTCTTTTTGGCCGTTAAGAGGAAGGCAAACCTTTCTTACACTTTTTGCGGTTTTTTCTGTCATTACGTTGGCTTCAGCAAAAACAGGTACATAAAGCTAATTAGAACAAAATAATATCCTTTACATCCCTTGCAATAATGACGGACTGATACTTATATACATATAATCAGGTAAAACAGATGACGCATACATACATACATACCTCAGTACCTTGCACATTGTATGTTTTGAGTAGACAGTAGTACTATATAACTATATAACTTTTAACATTTCATTAGGTCCCAGTCATGATAAGATCGTTGTTTGCTACATTTCAACATGGGCTGTTTATAGACCAGGATCTGGCGCATATGCTATAGAAAATTTTGATGCAAACTTGTGCACTCATGCTGTGTACGCGTTTGCTGGATTAGATGTAACACAAGCGGCTATTAAGTCACTGGGCAAGTTATTTATCTTACAATATTTCCATATCACTCGTAATAAGTATAAGATATCTTTTCAGATCCCTGGCAAGATCTTAAAGATGAATACGGTAAGAATGGTTTTGAACGACTCACAGGCTTAAAGCGTTCTCATCCCCATTTGAAAGTGAGTTTGGCAATTGGTGGTTGGAATGAGGGATCCGCTAACTACTCCTTACTTGTTTCGGATGCATCTCAACGTGGCAAATTTGTTAAACAAGTTACCAGCTTTGTACGCAAGTATAATTTTGATGGCCTAGACTTGGATTGGGAATATCCAACTCAACGCGGTGGGAAGCCAAGAGATCGTGAAAACTTTGTGTTATTGACAAAAGAACTACGTGAAGAATTTGATAAATACGATTTGATTTTAACATCGGCAATTGGTGCCGCCAAAAATGTAATCGATCAGGCATATGATGTGCGACAATTATCGCGATTTTTAGATTTCTTGCATATAATGTGCTATGACTATCATGGTAGCTGGGATAAAAAAATTGGATATAACGCACCATTGACGACAGCCAACAAAGATGACGAACTAAGTGTGGTAAGATTTTGATATCCTATATTTTCTCGATGGCGAATTAATTTCAGAATAACCATCTTTTATTTTAGCAATATACAATTGAGTATCTCATTAAATTGGGTGCACCTCCAGCGAAACTTGTTTTAGGTTTACCATTCTATGGTAGAACCTTTAAGACTCCATTTGATGGCAACATTAACGATGATACCGACGGCACTGGATTCCAAGGGCCCTACACACGTGAAGATGGCTTCTTAGGTTATAATGAAATTTGTGCAATATTAAGTAATAAAACTTCTGGCTGGACCACTAGTTGGGATGCGAAAACTTCACAAATATTGGCACGTTCTGAGCGGGATCATTTAAATGGATTAATTAAAGTTGTAACTTTTGATAGCTCACGCTCAATTGCTAACAAAGTTAAATTCGCTATAAAAAAGCATTTGGCAGGTGTTATGATTTGGTCTGTGGATACTGATGATTTTTTGGGATCATGTGAGCCAGCAGAAGATGCGTATGCCGATTTTAAATTTGGACCTGGTCGTCTCACTGTGCCAAAACGTTTAAATTCTAATTACCCGTTACTACGAACAATAAACGAAGCAACTCTGCTAGCAATAGACGAAATCGAACAAGATTTACGAGACATAACAGAAAATGAAATTCCTCATGGAACCATAGATGATCACAAAGGAAGTGCAAGTGCAGCGCTGACCGGATCATTTTTATTATTAATAGCAAGTGTGCTAAGTTTATTTTGACGCTTAGGTTATAAAAAACAAATTTAATAGGTAAGATCTATTTTATTGTAAATACTTAATAAAAAAATATAAGAACTTTTTTTTTTGTCTGAATTAATCAAGTTTCTGATCGGAGCTTGCATTTATTATCCTTAATATCTGAGTGAAATTTGGTTGGATTATCTCAAAAAATGCTTTCAATATGTGATTTTGAAATTTATGCTTATATGGGATGTACCGCTCCTTGTCTGAATTCACTTAGTTTCTGCTCAGAGCTTGCACCTACTATCCTTAGTATTTACCTGCATTTTGGATGCGCTATCGTGAATAATGCTCATAAAATTGCGTGTTAAATGTGGCGTGTCCGTTGTCTGATTTCGCTTATTTTCAATCTCACTAGCTAACTTTTATGACAAAATTTCATCGAACTACCTTGCTTCCAAAGCATTTTAAAATTAATTCAACAGACAGACAGACGGACATGGCTATAGCGACTCAGATGGTGGCGGTGATCAAAAATATATTCATATAATCTTCCATACTTTCCACGCCTCCTTCTCTGCGTTACAATAGGAAGGATAAAGTGTATATACCCGTGTGCAGGGCGCTTCAAAAACAATGATTTCAGTATAAAGGACAGTCCCAGAAAAATTAACACTTTTGCATCGAAATATGGATGCCATTTTTTTTAAGTATAACAAGATGTTTAAATAAATATAATATTTGTGGCGATAATAGTACGAGATCCGGCAGTAAAAAAATTTATCGATCGAGTTTTTAGTTAAAATCTAGTTTTTACATATATTTATGAATGGGGGAACATATTTTTGCCGGGTTGCCTATCACAATGTGGCCGCAAATATTATCAAATTGCGATAACTTATGAACCGTGAGTCTCACGAGAAAAAGTACCCAGATCTTTTTTATGGAGACTCATATGCTATACAAGTAATTTACATTATAGGTAAAAAGAAATTTACCGCTTAGGAGTTATTTGTTAAAAACCGATTTTTTTACGTTTATTGTTTATTGCGTAAAAAAAATCGGTTTTTAATAAATAATTCTTAAACGGTAAGTTTTTTTTGGCATATAATGTAAATTACATGTAGAGCATATGATTCTTCATAAAAAAGATTTTGGCACTTTTCCCCGTGAGACTCACGGTTCATTAGTTATCGCAATTTGATAATACTTGCGGCCACGTTTTGAGAGGCAACCCAGCAAAAATATATTCCCCCATTTCTAAATATATATTTTAACTAAAAACTCGATCGATACGTTTTTTTACTGCCGGATCTTAGACTATAAGGAAAAACTTCTTAAGTCGGTAGCAAGAAGCAGAGTAGAAGGCTGGAGTTGGCCTCGTATGCCGTGGCAACGTAATTCACCCCTTACAAGTAACAGATTTCGTCAAACCCCATCCAGTCCGGATTCACAGTATGGATTCTCAAATACGACAGCAGCAGTGCCGCCGATAAATGAAGGTACCCTCTCAAATGGTCATCGCAAGCGGCAATTGGGGGCCTCCGCCTCCATATAGCGACCCCAATAGTCCTTCTCGTCGTGGTTACTATTATATGCATGCAGTAAATTCAGTTTGTCCTAACGCGGCATCCCAATCTACAACGTCTGTTGTTGCTGACCAGCCACTGGCATTGAATGTCGTTCGCATTACCGATCTGCTTATATTGATGGAAATCAGGGAACTGACGGTACAGCGTTTTGTGCTGCGCAATCATCCAGCATGCGTAGTTTGACCAGTAAGAGACAAGCAGCGAATGGTTTCAAGTCAAAGGGTGGAGATTATGAAAACACTTTCTCAGATAGTGATGGTTGTGGTGGTGGCTCCCGTGATCGATTCTCAAATACACTACCAACGCGTAAGGTCAAGAAACGCGTAGAGGCCGGTATTAAAAGCATTGGGCCGAATTCACAATCTTCTCAACGTGTAAACGTGCAGAATGTTTTCACAAATAACGTAAATTTGGAAAATGACATGTCTATGGCAAATAATGAGCACAGTTATCCTGAACTTGTTGAAACTGCTGATAACACAAACATGCTTGGACAAAATGCAGGCATTAATATGACTCGAGTGTAGTCAATACGACGACATCAATCTGTTGGAGTAGAGAACTCAGCCTTTCAAAATAGTGCCGATGCTGAGAGTACACCCACAACGCATACGGATAATCAGGAAAGCCGTGATCCCACTGAGTCAGAGGTATATTTTGCCGACGTAAGTAGCTGCTGTAATATTTCAGTAAAGAACGACAATAACTATGACGACACAAATCAGAAATCGAATAAACTTTGCCGTAATCATCACTCAACATCAGCGCACAGTCCTATTAAAAATAACTCTGACGAAGACTATCTTGCTCAACGCTTTGGTAAACGTGAAAATTCTATTCGTAGCCGACTTCCTTTTCCTCAAGTTGCATGTATTGATGACTATCCCTCAAAGAACTCCATGCAAAAGGAAATCTCACGACAGAGCATGTGTTCAATCGAATCTGAGGCTAAGACTGAGTTTACCGATCTTTCGCCATCAACACCTTGTGAGAATAAAATGCTGCCATCACAATTTCGAACAGTACCACAGTGTGATAATTCGATAAATGGTGAACTGGCACCTCCAAAATTCGTTGCATCTTTCCCATATCATTCAGAATCACAAAATCTTGAAGCTCATCGTCGTTCGACAAGAAATATTAATGAGTATGAGATCATAAATGAGCCAGTGATGCAACCGACCTGCAAGCCCGTAAACTTCCCTACATCTCCTAAGGCAAAACGTTCATTGAAATGTAAAAATTCAGCAAGTTCGAAAACCCAAAATGTTAAAAAATTAAATATAAAGGGTGTTTTTTTTAGAGGTATAGAACTTCGAATTAAAATAAAACACAAGAAAATCGTTTTAATGTCCACCAATTTGGCTTTATTTTAAGGATAATTTTATGCCATTAATGTTTAACCACTTTTTCGAGCATATGGGGCCGTATGT
This sequence comes from Calliopum simillimum, assembly GCA_951812925.1. NCBI lineage: Eukaryota > Metazoa > Arthropoda > Insecta > Diptera > Lauxaniidae > Calliopum > Calliopum simillimum. The sequence continues at coordinate 117,501,382 of OX638371.1, read as the reverse complement.
CGGCAATAACGCCACGAATGTTGGCTTCCAAGTCCCCTAACGTTTCTGGTTTGTTGGCGTAGACGAGCGACTTCACATATCCCCAAAGAAAATAATCCAATGGTGTCAAATCACACGATCTTGGTGGCCAATTGACAGGTCCATTCCGCGAAATTATGCGCTCATCGAATGTTTCCTTCAATAAATCGATTGTGACGTGCGCTGTGTGGCATGTAGCGCCGTCTTGTTGGAACCACAACTCATCCACATTCATGCCATCCAAATCGGGAACAAAATAGTCGGTTATCATGGCTCTATACCGGTCTCCATTAACGGTAACTGACTCTCCAGCATTATTTCGGAAGAAGTATGGCCCAATGACTCCACCAGCCCATAGAGCACACCAAACAGTCAGTTTTTGTGGATGTAATGGCGTCTCAAGGGTCTCATGTGGATTCTCTTCACTCCAAATGCGGCAATTTTGCTTGTTGACGTAGCCATTCAACCAAAAATGAGCCTCATTACTGAACAAAATTTTGCGATGAAAATCAGCATCGAGATCAATCTCATTTTCGGCCCATACACCAAAATCACGACGCATTGCATGGTCTCGCGGATTTAATTCTTGCACAAGCTGGATCTTGTAAGGTCGCAAGCCAAGATCTTTGCGCAAAATCTTCCATAAAGTTGATGGACAAAGCTCCAATTGCTGTGCACGGTGGCGAATCGATTCATTCGGGTCCTCTTCAACATTTTGCTCTACAGCGGCAATTGTTTCTTCGGTGCGCACTGTTCGACGTCTCTGCGGATGCGTATTATCACATAGAATAAACGTAGTGCGAAAACGACCAATGGTTAACCGAATTAATTGCTCTGATGGACGATTATGTCGACCATAAAATGGACGGAGCTTGCGGTAAACTTCGCGAACCGAACCATTATTTTCGAAATAAATTTGCACGATTTGCAAGCGTTGTTCTTTTGTCAACCTGTTCATGATGAAATGGCAAACCAAATTGAACATAAATGACATTAGATTTGCCAGATTTGACCACAAAATGCCAGTTTTATCTCTTTTCGAAAAACAAACCTCTAAAAAAACCACCCTTTAAAAGAGAAACGTTTCGAAAAGAGTGCACCGCCATATCCTCAATCAGATCTAGAATGGTCTGATAGCAGTAATTGTACTAACGATCGACAACGTTTGTGAGATGAAGTTTTTGTTTAATCGCTAAGCAGTTAACTCCGTCGTTTTGCAGAAAATAAAAATTGCTGCTAAACGCTTGCCAGAAATTCCAATTTATTTCGTTTCTAATATAAGTAGAGCACAGCTAGCGTCTTAGAGTTATGGAAAATATGATATGATATGTATATTTAGTCCTTAGTATTATTAGTACTACTGAAGTTTGCTGACAAGCTAATGACTTATGCAAAAGTAAAGTATTTATGGTTTTGAGTTAACTTAGGCATGACCTTAAAACTAAAGGAAATTTAAGCTTAACCTTTATAGATCCAGTATCTCTATAATGAAATGTTTTCGTTTTAGCCATCTAAATAAATTTTTACGATAATGTGGCAATGAGAAATTGGTACATACATACATATATCAAATTCTATGTATGAGAAAGTGTTTTGAAATATAACTCTCAAGCTTTGGAGTTTTATTTGTTTTTGTTTTTAGTATGCAGTCAATGCTAGCTCTGAGCAGAAACTAAGTGAATGCAGGCAAGAGGACCCAGATATTTAATTTTAGACCTAAAGATAACACCCTACCTAGTTTTGTTTTGCTTTAAAAGAAGGATTCGGTCCATATCGAATTCGTTTACGAAATATTGGCCAAAATGCCCTCGAACTTCTTTTTGGATCTCATTTAAAATTTGTGGAGCCCATCGAGTCGATTTCATTTTGTACAGAAGATCATTATCCAATATTTTGTTATTCCCTTCGTATACACTTCAATATTTGTGAAGAAATCAAGTTTTCAAAAACACTATTCGACCATTCTCGACATCCTCCTAAAATCGTTTATTCATTAAAATGAATTTCCTAAATTTCCAATGATATGCTATGCCACATTACTCATACTCATATTACAGATAAACTGATGGCACCTCCAAAATTCGTTGCATCTTTCCATATCATTAAGAATCACAGTCTTGAAGCTCATCATCGTTCTACACGAAATATTAATGACTGACTGATTTTAGCGCATATATTAATATAATTCAACTATTATCCGTGTGCTAACTTGATTTTTAGTTAAAAATGTAAAACAATTTTAGGATATGTATCTAAACAATAGTACATATATATCATTTGTTTAGCATTCGCAAACAAAAATAAAAATTTTAAACTTATGTGGAATTATGTAAGTAAAATTGTAGATTTAAATTTAAATCCTTTATCGCTGTAATAATAATAAGGACTGTCCCAGAAAAAATTTACACTTTGTTTTTCATCAATAAATAAATAGGCAATGCATTTTTTTATTTTTTTTTTTATTAATGAGCAGTATAAAGAATAAAAATAACTTTAAAACTGTGAACAAATATTTATTTCCTCAAAAAATTGTAAATTTTTCTTAATGCCCTTTATTAAGATTCGTACAGTTGTTTCGTCGTACATTTTTATTCTTTCTGTGATAGCTTTAAAGTAGTGAGAGGTGGCTAGATTTGGCCAGAATATTACAGTACCTTCGTGTCCACGAATAAATGGCAAAAGACGTTTTTCAAGACACTCAAATTTATTATGCCCTTATTGACATTCGTACACATAAACGAATTTCAAACATAAATTACCTTACGTGTGAACTTGTTGATAAAGTCCGTAAAGTTATATTTACAAAAAAAAATATAGTTAAATAATAAAGTAATATTTACTCCAAATTGTCTACAATTGTCATTATGTAAAGAACAAAATTATACTTTCAGCCAAAAATGTGTTTCCATTTTGAATTTATAAAATAATGTTATTTTTTTCACGCACAAAAATAAGTTTCATAATTTTTACTCCACTCGAGTAAGGTAAATATCATAAAAATATATAATCATTTTGACTTTTATAATTTAAGTAACAATTTCTATTTTTAGACAGAATATAGGGGAATGTCGTCAGGGTTGGGCCGCTGTCAGGGTTGGGCCACTGCTATTTCTCGAATATGACAAGTGCTGCCATCTGTGTTATAGCGTCGAATTATTGTTCTCGATGCCAGAAAACTTTTTTAAGCATTGCTTGTCACCGGGATTGTCATTAAAAATTTTTGTGCCTTGGTGTTGTTTTCGATAGTTAAAAAAATTTTGTAATAGCAGTGAAAAACGACTCAAAACTTGGAAAAGAATAATGCCACCGCAAAAGTAAGTATATGTATCCATTAAGGGGTGAACCATTATCAAGTTCCCAAAGGGAAAATTCGATTTCCTAACCTGTTCACGTGTAGTATTGAGCGATCGAAAAACTTGCTAGTCGTCAGGGCTGGGCCACTTGTGTAGTCAGGGTTGGGCCACATCAATTTTTATTTAGAATCAGTAAAATAACATCACTCAATCGGTTTTTCGGAACACAGAACATTAACATTACAGTTTTGGATACCCCCAGAGATGACACAAACGGAAAAGTAGCGAGTTATATGGACAAGCACGAGAAAGAAACGAGTGAAACGCACGAGGAACTATCGGCTTCTTCTCAGGGTTCAACTTCTTCATCTCAGGAGTCCACCTTTTCTACGATTTTGTCATTCGTCGGGCCTCTGCAAACGGCGGCGCCAACAGTGAAATCTAATCGGGGGCCCCCGATGAAAAGCACGTTCTTAACCTCCCAGAGAAACGCGAAGAAGTACAGAAATAGCAACAGATGCGCGATGCTTCGAAAACGCCTAAAAAAGTTTGAATTGAAATAATTCAATCGCACGCTTTGAATGCAAGCGAGACGTGCACTTGAAGTGGCAATCTCACAAAAAGTTACTATGTATGCCCAAATTGCGATTCAGATTAATGTTATTAAGGATATTTCTCATCGGAATTTTGTATAATCGAATAAAAAACAATAAAAAGTTTCATGCTATTCATTACTCACTATTTTTGTACATATTTCATCGATATTTGGTTGTGGCCCAACCCTGACTACAATGGCCCAACCCTGACTACTTTTTTTTTTTTAGTTTCGTCAATAACTCTTTTTTGCGAAATCGCAGCGAGTTGTCCTAGAGGTATGTTACAGATAAAGGTCCGCACTTTTAAATAAAACAAATAATTTGGTAGTATTCAAATATATGAAAAAGATACAGAGGAAAGTTAAAAAGTGGCCCAACCCTGACGACATTCCCCAAAAAATTTTATAGCTCTTCATCATAAGCGCCAGTAGCGCTGTAGGATATGCAGTGATGGATTATGCCCAGTGGGGGCCCTAAACTATTAAAATTTTGGGGCCCTCTTTTTTTAAACATTGTAAAATTAATCGTTATTTATGCATTTATAGAATTAAAACAGCTTATCAATATCATTTAAAGGTTGTGAGCAAAATAAATCAATCAAAATAGTTTTTTTTTTTTTGATTTTATATAATTTACAGTATAGTAATTTATAGAATAATTTTTGGACATCTCTTTCAAATATTAAAACGATGTTCATCTTTAAAAAACTTTTCTCCTACATTTCAAATCACTAAAACCATTAATGACATCTTCAAAATCAATTTGACGAAGAACATCCGATTGAATGGACATCAGAACTAGCATGTAAAATCGGTCTTGACCCATAACACTTCTCCGCTCGTTTTTTATGCGTTTCAACTTTGAAAAGTGCGTTGAAGCCTTTTTTGAAGTTATTGTAAACAGCCCATTAACGTTTTTTCTCATTACTGAAAATTTGTTTAACATGGTTTTACGCCCTTTTGAAAAATCACTCCTCAAATATTTAAGCTTCCAGCTTTTCATGGTGGCCCTAGGCCATGGCCTAGTCCGGCCTAACGGGTAATCCAGCACTGAGGATATGTAACTATCTATTACACGGACGGCCCAGGGTTCGAACCCTAGTGCGGTCAGCTGGTTTTTTTTTTTTTTGTTGTTTCAACTTTACGGTAATGTAAATATCACGCCAAATTTTTCAAAAAAAATTACTTGCAAGCATACACTCTGAAAGGTGAAATTTACTTCAGAAATTGTGGTAAAATTTATGAGAAATAAAGTAGCAAGTACTATTTGTTTTCTCCGTGTAGGCCTTCAGTCTGCTTTTTTTCTTAAGTCTTTTGTATAGTAGATTTCGAGATACCTGACTTTACATAAATATTTCGTACTGAGTTGCTTCATATTTTTCACCAACTGTGCGTCTAAGTCAGGCTTTCTTTTTTCGTACAATAAGTAACCCTTTGAATAGTGCTTTTTGATGCACCTATTTTTTAGCTATATATTAAGACGGACCGAACGTTTTCCCCGATCCGGCCCAGCGAAAATCATAAAAATTGGATAATTTAGAGAAACTTTGCTGAATAAAGTATATATTTTCATTGCAGTTTACCAACCCCCCGAATTTTACAAAGTTGATTTGTCCTTATACATTTTTTTGTATGTATGTATTCTCCTTTAACTCCTAGGAGGAGCATAGGGCCAAAATCAAAATCATTTTTTTAAGACTAGGAAAATAAGGAATTTTCTGCGAAATAATTCGAAGTGAATTTTTTTTACGGATTAATCTTTACAAATGCATGAAACATAAAGTGTGAAAAGTTCATTGCAAAATTATCTTTGCATTAAAAGTTATCCAAGGTCAAAGGTTGCGAAAATCAGTTTTTTGCAAACATCTCGCTAACAGTTACATCTACAGAAGAATATTGAGGGACAATTATGAAGCTCAGAAAACTACCTATTAAAAAATATATGAAATGTTTTCGTATAACTTGTAGTTAAGGAGATATTGTAATTAAAGATATATCGCTGCGCACAAAATGTGCAGATTTATATGAATGTTGTTTTCAAAGTGCTATAATTCGTGAACTGTATGGCGTACGAATGCTATTTCGACAGCATTCTATAAAAAATTTTTAGAGCCATAAAATTGTCGGCCAATATTTTTCTGCCAAAGTCACCGTTATATAGCGAAATATTTGCAAAAAAGTGATTTTTGCAACCTTTGACCTTGAATAACTTTTTATGCAATCACAATTGTGCAATGGACTTTTGGCACTTTATTATTTATGCATTAAATATTGGGGGGGTAAAATGCAATTTTCTTTCTTTCTTAGACAAAGTTTCTCTATGTAAATTATCCAAACTTTTCGATTTTCACTGAGCCGGACCGGTTAAATTTTCCTCCATATAAATCGGCCCATAATACTATACAGCCTTAACGAAAAGTATAAGTCAATTCAAAAAATGCATAATGCATGTTTTTATAATTGAGAAATGAATAAATATTTATCATAAATACATTAAACAATAAGCGGCATTTTTTTAAGTTCATAAAAAAAATGGTGACCAAAAACAAAAGGCACGGTTTTTTTGCCTTTTTGTTGATCAATGTTTTTTAATTTTTTTTCGGCGAAAAACCGATTCTTCTGGTTTAGGTCAACATTTGTTTTATGATCTTAAAAAAATGCCGATGTGTATAGAATTTATGTTGCTTTCTGTTTTATCGAATACCGACTTAAGAAGTTTTTCCTTATAGTCTAAGATCCGGCAGTAAAAAATCGTATCGATCGAGTTTTTAGTTAAAATCTATATTTAGGAAAGGGGGAATATATTTTTGCTGGGTTGCCTCTCAAAACGTGGCCGCAAGTATTATCAAATTGCGATAACTAATGAACCGTGAGTCTCACGGGGAAAAGTGCCAAAATCTTTTTTATGAAGAATCATATGCTCTACATGTAATTTACATTATATGCCAAAAAAAACTTACCGTTTAAGAATTATTTATTAAAAACCGATTTTTTTTACGCAATAAACAATAAACGTAAAAAAATCGGTTTTTAACAAATAACTCCTAAGCGGTAAATTTTTTTTACCTATAATGTAGTTACTTGTATAGCATATGACTCTCCATAAAAAAGATCTGGGCACTTTTTCTCGTGAGACTCACGGTTCATAAGTTATCGCAATTTGATAATATTTGCGGCCACATTGGGCCTTATCGTAAATCTGAAGGGAGTTCCATTCTCTCCCTCCCGGGGAAGGAGCACTGGAAGTAGTGAATATATCATGAATGGAAACTCCCCTTCCTGCAGGGATACTTTTTTTATTTTAACATCGTTGACATTTTCAGAAATAACCAGTTTGCAACGCTGTGTTTTTCCAAGAGCGTTGACATTTTACACAAAAACAACATCTGGCAACGCTGAGTCTTTCCCATATCTTTGACATTTTGCGCAAACAACCTGCCCGAACGCTGATTTTTTCCAATTTCGTAGACATTTTGCACAAAAAAAAAACATGTGGCAACGCTTTTTTCCATAAATCGTTGACATTTTTTTCCGTGACCGAGTACAGACGTACTCCCGTGTGCAATCGTTCGCGCGTGTCTTAAAGTTAGACCCGTTACACGTGTTTTTTCTTAAAGGCGCGTGTATCGTACATAACCTAATTATAGGTTAAAAGAAAAAATCAATTTCAGTCAGACTGAAAATTTCGATATAATATGAAATAATTTTATAAGTCTGTAAAGACGCTACGCTGAGAGCTGTGATAAAAACCTAGTGTTTACGGCAGCTCTCTTACTAGGGACCTATGTTACTCGTAATGAGTAGCATATTCGAAGAAGAAGAAGAAGACATTTTTTTCCATTTTCCACTGGATTTTAACAGCTGACTTAAAAAAAAGATAAACAAGAAACAGCAATTGCAAAAGAAGAAAAAGAAGCAATTGCAGCAGTGAAATTGAAGTTAATGCTTTACTTTTTAAAGTAAAAAATGTCTTTAATCATTTTTGTGGACTTGGAAAACCAAAAGTTTGCACCAAAAAGTTTCCAAAAAAATTTGAGTGAAAAGTAGTTTTAGCAGAACCAGTATAAGTTGGAAACGCTTGGATGAATATTAAAAACTTTAGTGTCATATGAAAGCTATTTCAATAAGCTTTAAAATTGTTGTACTAAAGTTTTTAATTTGTCAAACGTTATTTATAACTATTCATTTATACTTTAGTACTCCCTAGCAAAAAGTTGAGGAGCAAAATTAACAAATAAAAGTGAAAAAACTCGCTCCCAACTTATTGCCGATTACATAATTTTTCCAGTGAATTTTCCCTTTCCACGAAATTTTTTTGCGATTGCAAACTAGGGAGTTAGCGAATAAATTCTCGAGAGTATTTATTTACGATAAGGCCCATTGTGATATGCCTTGCCAGGAAAAATATAGGCAACTCTACGTAAACACATTGTAGAGGCTTTAAACTTTCGATTGGTATATAATTTTTCATTAAACACATTTTTTTTAAAACACATAGTGCAAATTTGTGGTATTGGCCTACCTTTTAAAGCCTGGCAACCCTATGCCTTGCCAGGAAAAAAATAGGCAACCCTACTTTAACATATTGTAGAGGCTGTAAACTTTCGAATGGTATATTATTTTTTCATTACACAGATGAGTGCATTTTTTGAAAAAAAAACGTATTTACTTTCATAAAAAATAGGTTTCATCCATTAAACAGATGGGTGCAAATCTCTCCTTATTCGTATCTTAGACTTTAAGGTAATTTATGTTTGAAATTCGTTTACGTGTACGAATGTCAATAAGTAAGTACCATGTCGTTCCGATGAATAGCAGATGGTGACTTAAAAGCAAGCCCGAAATTTATATGAAGGCAATCAGACTTAATTTGACTGTGGACATGAAACACACGTTAAGGCAAATTTCAAACAGCTAACAGTACACGAATTTTATACATACCTGTACGGAGCAGAAACAGGTACAGAGCAATAAATTGTTTGGCACCATATCCACCTGCGGATTGAAAAGATTTTTTTTTTACAACACAGGGCATAATAAATTTGAGTGTCTTGAAAAACGTCTTTTGCCATTTATTCGTGGACACGAAGGTACTGTAATATTCTGGCCAAATCTAGCCACCTCTCACTACTTTAAAGCTATCACAGAGTGGTACAAGAGCAAAAATTAACATTAACATTATTATAGTCAATTTTGACCTGTGGTGGGTCCCGAAACTAGTAACGCAAACCAGCCTTCCGATAAATTTTTTTGCTTTTTTATTTATGTGTATTTTTGCCATGTTTTTTGTGTTTTTATTGTTGTTTTACTCAAAAACACTGAACAGTAAGCTCCAACCATCAATGTATTTTCATTGTTGGTTAGCTAATAATGTAAATCATCATCTGTTCCAAAAACAAAAAAATTTAGAAAATCTCAGAGAGCCAACTGATACACATACGAATGCGCTTGCTACTTCGTTTTGTCTCGGCAAAAAACCTTGCAAACGAAGCGCTATGCAAAAATAGTATAATATCAATGACTCACAACGGCTTGGCAATGCATATAAAGGGAAAAACAAAGAAATTTTAATTTTTGCATGCGCTGTGTTTTTCTTGTAGCTGTGATTCTCGTCTAATCTATGCTAAAAGTTAAATAAAGTATGCTTGCAGAATTCTAAAAGATGTCGGCAAAGCGTCTGATGAGGAATTGACTTATTATAGTCAATTTTGACCTGTGGTGGGTCCCGAAACTAGTAACGCAAACCAGCCTTCCGATACATTTTTTTGCTTTTTTATTTATGTGTATTTTTGCCATGTTTTTTGTGTTTTTATTGTTGTTTTACTAGGGCTGTTCAAAAAAAAAAAATTTTTCGAATTTCCAAGATATACTTTGGCATCACGATCTACATCATGACAGAATATCCCAAAAAATTTTTCAGATTTTTAAATTCATATTTAAAGGTGGCTCAAAGCAGAAATATATTTTTGTTATTTTTTTTTTAGCATAATTATAAAATGTTGTCAAACAATTTGAAAAATTTGTTTTAGAGTAACTTAAAAACATTCATTTTGTTTGTTTTTTAATGAACTTTAAAACCTACGTTGTAATTTTGACAAAAAAAAATTTTACACTTCTTAAAAAACGAAAAACTGCCCTAAGAAGGCGAAATTTTACGGTTTTTCAAAGAAAAAAGTCATCGTGCTTTAAACGAAATGAACATTTTTTAATTTACAAGATCTCATTCAAAAGAGCTCTTAAAAACCTTCAAAACAAGACATGTTAAGACTTTTTTGGGCCAGCAGGCTCGATGACATAACGTTTGAAATATAGTAATGCAGCCCTGTGAAAGGCAAAACGCTTTTTACTCAAGAGGGAGGCATCTTACAAAAAAGTGCCCATGGCATAAAATGCTTAAAATCATCCAAGGAACAATTGTTTTTTTTTTTTTTACTTAATTTTAGAAAAAAAAATTTTTTAACGTCATTTTTAATAAACTTTCCAAAAAAAAAAAATAAATAATTCACACTTGTTCCTTGGATGATTCTAAGCATTTTATGCCATGGGCACTTTTTTGTAAGATGCCTCCCTCTTGAGTAAAAAGCGTTTTGCCTTTCACAGGGCTGCATTACTATATTTCAAACGTTATGTCATCGAGCCTGCTGGCTCAAAAAAATCTTAACATGTCTTGTCTTGAAGGTTTTTAAGAGCTCTTTTGAATGAGATCTTGTAAATTAAAAAATGTTCATTTCGTTTAAAGCACGATGACTTTTTTCTTTGAAAAACCGTAAAATTTCGCCTTCTTAGGGCAGTTTTTCGTTTTTTAAGAAGTGTAAAATTTTTTTTTGTCAAAATTACAACGTAGGTTTTAAAGTTCATTAAAAAACAAACAAAATGAATGTTTTTAAGTTACTCTAAAACAAATTTTTCAAATTGTTTGACAACATTTTATAATTAATGCTAAAAAAAAAAAATAAAAATATATTTCTGCTTTGAGCCACCTTTAAATATGAATTTAAAAATCTGAAAAATTTTTTGGGATATTCTGTCATGATGTAGATCGTGATGCCAAAGTATATCTTGGAAATTCGAAAAATTTTTTTTTTTTGAACAGCCCTATTGGTTAGCTAATAACATTTTGTCCTTGGACCTTATCAGAGATATTGGGCTCTAATGAAATTGAATCTTTGAAAGAATAAAAATGTACGACGGAACAACTGTACGAATCTTAATAAAGGGCATTAAGAAAAATTTACAATTTTGTGAGGAAATAAATATTTGTTCACAGTTTTAAAGTTATTTGTATTCTTTATACTGCTCATTAATAAAAAAAAAATAAAAAAATGCATTGCCTATTTATTTATTGATGAAAAACAAAGTGTAAATTTTTTCTGGGACAGTCCTTATTATTATTACAGCGATAAAGGATTTAAATTTAAATCTACAATTTTACTTACATAAGTTTAAAATTTTTATTTTTGTTTGCGAATGCTTAACAAATGATATATATGTACTATTGTTTAGATACGTATCCTAAAATTATTTTACATTTTTAACTAAAAATCAAGTTAGCACACGGATAATAGTTGAATTATATTAATATATGCGCTAAAGTCAGTCAGTCATTAATATTTCGTGTAGAACGATGATGAGCTTCAAGACTGTGATTCTTAATGATATGGAAAGATGCAACGAATTTTGGAGGTGCCATCAGTTTATCTGTAATATGAGTATGAGTAATGTGGCATAGCATATCATTGGAAATTTAGGAAATTCATTTTAATGAATAAACGATTTTAGGAGGATGTCGAGAATGGTCGAATAGTGTTTTTGAAAACTTGATTTCTTCACAAATATTGAAGTGTATACGAAGGGAATAACAAAATATTGGATAATGATCTTCTGTACAAAATGAAATCGACTCGATGGGCTCCACAAATTTTAAATGAGATCCAAAAAGAAGTTCGAGGGCATTTTGACCAATATTTCGTAAACGAATTCGATATGGACCGAATCCTTCTTTTAAAGCAAAACAAAACTAGGTAGGGTGTTATCTTTAGGTCTAAAATTAAATATCTGGGTCCTCTTGCCTGCATTCACTTAGTTTCTGCTCAGAGCTAGCATTGACTGCATACTAAAAACAAAAACAAATAAAACTCCAAAGCTTGAGAGTTATATTTCAAAACACTTTCTCATACATAGAATTTGATATATGTATGTATGTACCAATTTCTCATTGCCACATTATCGTAAAAATTTATTTAGATGGCTAAAACGAAAACATTTCATTAGAGAGATACTGGATCTATAAAGGTTAAGCTTAAATTTCCTTTAGTTTTAAGGTCATGCCTAAGTTAACTCAAAACCATAAATACTTTACTTTTGCATAAGTCATTAGCTTGTCAGCAAACTTCAGTAGTACTAATAATACTAAGGACTAAATATACAGATCATATCATATTTTCCATAACTCTAAGACGCTAGCTGTGCTCTACTTATATTAGAAACGAAATAAATTGGAATTTCTGGCAAGCGTTTAGCAGCAATTTTTATTTTCTGCAAAACGACGGAGTTAACTGCTTAGCGATTAAACAAAAACTTCATCTCACAAACGTTGTCGATCGTTAGTACAATTACTGCTATCAGACCATTCTAGATCTGATTGAGGGTATGGCGGTGCACTCTTTTCGAAACGTTTCTCTTTTATATTTAATTTTTTAACATTTTGGGTTTTCGAACTTGCTGAATTTTTACATTTCAATGAACGTTTTGCCTTAGGAGATGTAGGGAAGTTTACGGGCTTGCAGGTCGGTTGCATCACTGGCTCATTTATGATCTCATACTCATTAATATTTCTTGTCGAACGACGATGAGCTTCAAGACTTTGTGATTCTGAATGATATGGGAAAGATGCAACGAATTTTGGAGGTGCCAGTTCACCATTTATCGAATTATCACACTGTGGTACTGTTCGAAATTGTGATGGCAGCATTTTATTCTCACAAGGTGTTGATGGCGAAAGATCGGTAAACTCAGTCTTAGCCTCAGATTCGATTGAACACATGCTCTGTCGTGAGATTTCCTTTTGCATGGAGTTCTTTGAGGGATAGTCATCAATACATGCAACTTGAGGAAAAGGAAGTCTGCTACGAATAGAATTTTCACGTTTACCAAAGCGTTGAGCAAGATAGTCTTCGTCAGAGTTATTTTTAATAGGACTGTGCGCTGATGTTGAGTGATGATTACGGCAAAGTTTATTCGATTTCTGATTTGTGTCGTCATAGTAATTGTCGTTCTTTACTGAAATATTACAGCAGCTACTTACGTCGGCAAAATATACCTCTGACTCAGTGGGATCACGGCTTTCCTGATTATCCGTATGCGTTGTGGGTGTACTCTCAGCATCGGCACTATTTTGAAAGGCTGAGTTCTCTACTCCAACAGATTGATGTCGTCGTATTGACTGCACTCGAGTCATATTAATGCCTGCATTTTGTCCAGGCATGTTTGTGTTATCAGCAGTTTCAACAAGTTCATGATAACTGTGCTCATTATTTGCCATAGACATGTCATTTTCCAAATTTACGTTATTTGTGAAAACATTCTGCACGTTTACACGTTGAGAAGATTGCGAATTCGGCCCAATGCTTTTAATACCGGCCTCTACGCGTTTCTTGACCTTACGCGTTGGTAGTGTATTTGAGAATCGATCACGGGAGCCACCACCACAACCATCACTATCTGAGAAAGTGTTTTCATAATCTCCACCCTTTGACTTGAAACCATTCGCTGCTTGTCTCTTACTGGTCAAACTACGCATGCTGGATGATTGCGCAGCACAATACGCTGTACCGTCAGTTGCCTGATTTCCATCAATATAAGCAGATCGGTAATGCGAACGACATTCAATGCCATGTGGCTGGTCAGCAACACCAGATGTTGTAGATTGGGATGCCGCGTTAGGACAAACTGAATTTACTGCATGCATATAATAGTAACCACGACGAGAAGGACTATTGGGGTCGCTATATGGAGGCGGAGGCCCCCAATTGCCGCTTGCGATGACGTTAAAAGTTTGCGCATGATTAGAAGGTTGCGATAACATCATTATATCATCACTAGCACCATTTGAGAGTGTACCTTCATTTATCGGCGGCACTGCTGCTGTCGTATTTGAGAATCCATACTGTGAATCCGGACTGGATGGGGTTTGACGAAATCTGTTACTTGTAAGGGGTGAATTACGTTGCCACGGCATACGAGGCCAACTCCAGCCTCCTACTCTACTTCTTGTAGTAGTTAAATTATGGTTGCGACATGCTCCTGAACTTGCACCAGAATTGTTGTGCAAATCATCACCACCTGGATTAGGAGAGTAAAAGTTCCCTGGCGGCTGTCCTGTCCAAAACCGTGGACCACCAGCACCACCATCATCCCAAGGATATGCTGCAGGAGTAGGTTGTGGCATTGTCATTTGTCGATGGGCGTGACATTGTTCACAGCAGCGACAAACATTAGCACGCCCAGCCAAAGCGGCCATATTTGGTGGCGGTGGACCTTGCTGACTGGTGTAGAGCGAACGACAACGTAACTCTAATTGTTCCCAGTACATTTTTTTACGCTCGTGACTATGGAAAATAAAAAATTGATCTAAAAACTAAATCTTTCGAAATAATACTCGATTTCAAAATACCTTAATAGCTGATAGACTAGCATACAGCTGAAGACCGCTATTAAAACACCAGCAACGGATAAGCCAAATATCGCGCGCAAACATGAATACAGTGATCCATGTACGACTCCACAATCCGACAGCGAATCGAATACTAAACGAACACCTTCTGACAAATTTAAAATTGTAAAAGTCAGAAATGGGTGCATTTCTATACCACTACCCATATTTACCTTTATCGACACGCTCAACTTGTGATTCTATCATATCCGAGTAACAAGTACAAGTCCGTGTTTTCTGAGCATATTCACACTCTCTGAGTGCCTGTAGTCTACTCATGTGCAAAACTGTTGTGGTGACCGTAACCAATGCACAAGTAAGAGCTGATATTAGGCCGCAAGCTCCAGACAACTTAATCTGCAGAGTTTAAAAAAGTGACGCTTGATTTAAATCTGAATATTAATTTCAAAGAACATTTTTATCTCTTAGCTCCCAAAATACGGTGCAAATTGAGAAAATAGTTTTAAACAGAGAGGAAGAGAACGTTAAGTATATTTTAATCAACATAATGGCTTCGAAAATGACCAAGACCAAGACTGAATTTGCATATTTTGAACAAATAATTTTATTTTAGCCAGAAAATCAATTTTTTTAAAACTGTACTTTTTCTATAAAAAATAAGGGAAATTTCAAATTAAAATTTGGAGTGGATTAAGGTTGACAATAAAATCAAATTAAAAAATCTTACCAAATAACTATAGCGATTTCTTCTTCTGGCCAAGCTCATAATACATAATCCTGTCAGTATTAACTGAAAATAGAAAGTTTTATTAGAGTTTTTCGATATGCGAATGCTATATAAGACGCTTAGTCTTACCAATGTTGCAGGCACAAATGTCGGTACAGTTTCAAAATTTCCAACTGTTATTGTATACGAATGCAGGAGAAAGTATACTCCCAAAAATAAAACGCCCAACAAACAAGAAAATCCACCACAAATGAGGCACCATACAACATATTTCTTAATTCCATTTCCATTACGATGAGCTGTTGGATAAAGAGAAAATTCAAATTAAAATTTAAAGTTGATTAAGGGAAATAAAATAAACTTATATCGCCCAGTGGTCGTAATCTTTGTGAAGCGAAAAGTAAGCAATGTGATTGTACTATGCAGTCAAGCAGCTATGTATTATCCTATCGATCGAACGTGGCCTTTTTGTCAAAGTTAAAATAATTTTAGCTTTTAGCAAATGAAATCACGAATACCTTTCGAATGCTATATAACTCAAATTCGTACTCCATTTCTAACATAGTACAAACGGGATCAAAAGTTTTGCCTTACTATCAACTAAATCTATACTAATATTATAAATTCGAAAGTAACTCTGTCTGTCTGTTTGTCTGTTTGTTACCTTTTCACGCCTAAGCCACCTAACCAATTTGGATGAAATTTTGTATGGAGATAGTGAGAGACTCTAGGAAGGATAAAGGATAGTTTTTACCCCTAACATCATCCTTAAAAGGGGTGAAAAGGGGGATGGAAGTTTGTATGGGGAATCAATAATCGCTAAACCAATTTAAATTAGATTTGGTATGGAGATAGTCAGAGACCCTAGGAAGGATATAGGATAGTTATTATCCCTTAAATCGTCCTTAAAACGCTGGGATAGAATTCTGTATGGCGAATCAATAATCGCTAAACCAATTTAGTTGAAATTTGGTATGGAGATAGAAATAGACCCTCGAAAGGATATAAGATAGTTTTTACCCCTAAAATCATCCTTAAAAGGGGTGAACAGGCTGATCGAAGTTTGTATGCTTACATTTTGAAAAATAAATAAAATTTGAAAGATAAATAAAAATAAAAACGAATTTTTGTGATGAAATTGTGATATTTCGATATTCGTGAATATCGACATATTCTATATTAGATGTCATTGATATATACTGTACCGTACAGATCCAAAAATATGTACCAAGCAAGAGAAACTTAAGTAGTAGATACTTTTATCAAATATATTGAGAATTATAAAGTCTGAAGCAAATCTACAAAAAAGTAAGCAATGTAGCCTTCTTTGATCGCTTTGCATATGAAAAGACAGAAGCGGGCATGCTGCTTTCTCTTCTTTCTTTCTCATTTTTAAACATGATGACATTGGGCATGAAGACAGCAATGAAAGTTTTCTTACTATCGCTTCTAATATAAAAGGACAATAGCATGTAGTTAAGCAAGTGGCAAGCTTTCTAATAGATCTGTTTATGGAAGGCATCAACATGTTTAAAAGATCTTAAAGAAGGCAAGAAAGAACAAAACCTGTGTCATCGAGATCTGAAATATAGTTTAAGAAGTAATTGCTTTGAAGGTAGATAGATGAACTTCTCAGATAACACAGTTCTTCAATGGTTTTCCTCTTTTAATTTTAAAAAGCAATTTCTATAGATTTTAGTGTGGTGAAAAATGGTGGAAAAATTCTATCACGTCACAATTTTCAGTAATTTGAATTATACTTACATCATGTTTTCGAATATACATGACTACCACGCCTATAATACAGAACATATTAAAATCATATTTCCACCACCTGTTTTTTTGTGCTCCAAAAGGTTTATAAGAAAAATGGGGGTGATTGAAAAAGGGGATGTTGTACCTCTCATACAAAAAAAAAAAAAAAACAAATTAATTGGAAAGTTTATTTGAGTCGCTCCTACGCATATACCAGTAGATATAATGAGGTCATATTAACACCATATATCCGCTTGATATTCCGACAGATTTGCCTTGATAATGGAAATATTGAATGAAAGTACCTACAGAGCGATCGGTATAAAAAAAAACATAGATACCAAAAAAAAACAAAACGTTAAATATTTTTGATAAGATAGGGGAACCCAAGTGTTACCAACAGTATCGTAACACTGATTTCGAAGTTTTACTTATGCTGTTTGACCTCCGTTTGCTGTGATCTTCTACGATACAGCAAAATCAAAAATACAAAAAAAAAAAAATTTGTTAAGGATTTTTTATTGATGTAAAAAAATATTTTCTGGGATAGTCCTAAAATAAATGCATCTCACCTATTTACATGTAGATAGTACCTTTTCATTTAAAATTTTTTTAATTACTTAAATAGTATGAAGATTCATTAAACATGTTGAAAGTGACAAAAAAAGGGTATTCGAAGTACACTGCGCAGACGAAGTCGCGGGTAAAAGCTAGTACCAATATATTTTTGAAATACCATTACAGAATTTTCAAAATGCGATATGTCAAGGAGAAAAAAAGAATTTTGAACAAACTCATTTTCAAGTGTTTTTCGAACGAGTATTTGAGCACTCAAATGATCGAATTGATGGGTCATCCGCCTTACAGTCCCGACTTAGCACCCAATGACTTATTTCTGTTTCCTAGAATCAAAGGTCAGATCCGTGGACAACGATTTACATCACCCGAGGAAGCAGTTGAGGCGTTTTAAACTCATGTTTTAGAGCTATCATCTTCGCGCTGATCAAAGTTCTTTGACAAATGGTTCGAACGCACGCAAAAGTGCATAAATCTTAAAGGCGAATATTTTGCAAATCAATAAAGCTATTTTTATTGATAAGCTTCCGATTTTTATTACATTTTTCAGAAACTTATAGGGCAATCCTCGTATCTGCGATTTTTAACTCATTGATTTTTTTAAGTAAATAATTTACCCTACTTAAATTTTTTTTTTGGTATATTTTAACTTTAAGTAAACAAATTTTTGTTGACTTTTTCATATAAGATACGTTTTTAAAGAAGGCAAGAAAAAAATTGTCTGTGGAATATTAAACGTTAACCGCATCTGCAATATTTTATGAATAGAGATAACTTTATTTATTTCTCACAGTTACCGTTTATTTGTCGTTAGATGGGTGTTACTGGGAAATATACAATATTAAAATTGCACCAAACAATACCTGCAGTAGCCGAAGGCGGAGGCCGATGTGGGTCAGGTTGTGTTACCCAAGTGCATGGTGGTGGTACACTATACTGTACAAACTGCATAACAGGATAACCATGCATGATTTTATATGAGCACGGAAAAACGATATATAAAAGGTAGTTAACACTTTTAATGTTTTTCGCGATTATTATGTTATGATGTGGCACTTGTCCTTACTAACGCAGTTACTGTATTCCTTAAATTTTTTAAATTCTTTAAAATTAATTTAGTATTTGAACTTTTCTTTGATTTTCTTTGAAATTAATTGAATTAATTTTATTATTATTTTCTTGTTACAATAAATCGTTTGCTTTTTCAACTTTGTAGGTATCTATATTTATCTATACAATACAATTATTATGGTGTCAACACAAATCCTGACGTTAACATAATTCCAACAACAGCATTTAAACTCATATAGTGAGAACGAATCCTTTTAACAAATTTTCACAATAGCTTCCTTACTTTTTTTTTAAGGAATGCACTTACTAAAGGAATTCTTTAGGAGAGAAAAGCTTATGATTAAAGCGCATGCTCTGTTTTCTGTAGCTATTACCTCAAAAGGGATGCTGGATATTACAAATGAATGAAATAGATTTTGTAAATTCAAATATTTGTAGTTACGAGTGAAATATTTTGGAAATCACATTATGAAATAAACCAAGGACTATTTTTGAGATATTACCCTTATTATACGTAAATACTCCTTACCACTCATATTAACAACAACATTTCTTGGTCTCGGTAGCGGCCTTGGCCTTGGTGGCAACGGTGGTCTTTGATCATCTTCTAAAATTCCTTGATCTTGGATCTTGAAGCCATCATCTTCCTCGTCACTATAAATATCTATCTGGCTGGAACTGTAATTTACTTTAGTACATTTTGGCATTCTTCCACGAACTCCATGGGTTATATTATTTGACTTGTGTGCGCACCAAGTGTTACTGAAAATAGCAATTAAATAATGGTGAGTTGGTACTTAAGTACTAAATATGTGGCATAATAAAAGAATTAAGTAGGCTTCGACCGAATTTTAGTACTAAATTTTGGCCAAAGCGGAAAGCAAATTTCAACAAGAACTTAAAAAAAATTGGCTTTTAGTTTGTTTGAAGTCTATTTTGAGGAAAATTTTAAATATTTACTGGAAGTTATTTGGTTAAATTTTTTTTATGAAATCAACGTTTTCAAATTTTAATGAACGATACCTCAGAAAGAGAATACTATATTGAAAAGGTCAGTATTTAGAATTTGTAAAAGGATCCTTTTTCTGTCCTCAGTAATATACACATAAGAAAAGGCGAATAAGAGCTGGTTCACATGACAGACTAAATTGTCGTATAAATTAGCTCTAAGTGTGAGATATTTTTAAATGCATTAACCTCAAGGCAGTGTTATTCCACTAAATACTGTATTTTTTTAGCAATGAAAATACTGCGTACTTTTTACATGGGAAACTATCCAGTTGAAATATTTGCCTCCATACTTTGAAAGTAGTGAAGTATTCGATTTGGTTTTTTATGGGTACAAACCTTTTTTTAACATCTTGTTCAGTTTCCAGTTCACGACCTTTTCGTTTGACGATAATACTATTATTATCCGATTCACTAACAGTTATCTCGTCGGCACCCAACATTAATTCACTTAAGCCAACTTTGGCACAATTTCTGCTTTTGGTAGGAAGTGATGATGCTATTACGTTTTCACATGTACATTCCAGATCACAACTACAACTTGTATTCGCATCAGCGACATCCACATTTAATTGCTTTTCTTCAGATGGGTAATTTTCATCTCTGTTATCACCATGATTTAACGCTTGATATGAATGTGTTATTAAAGACTGCTCCGATTTAACTTTAACTTGTTTGTTATTACTCATATTTCCAGCATCTACATTTCCTGCATTATTTCCACCGCTTCCACCGCTATGCACTATTACAGATACAGCCATTTGACTGTCTACGCCAGGACTGCTTTGCGCTCGATTAGGATTACAAGAGCAGGGGCAACGGCATGTTGTGCTGGATGTGATTAAACGATCTTGCATTAGTTGATAATAAGCTGGATATTGTATGTAATGATATTGATGGGTCAATGGGCAATTCGGATCGTTTATTTCAGCAGTTAAACTTTGCGAGGATATGCCCAAGTTATGTTGATGCAGTTGCTGCCTCTGCATAATTGGTTGCTGAGGACCAGATGTGTTATTACCGTTTGTCGTGATCATTTTTATAAAGATTTCTTAACTTCAAGAATTTTAACATTTTCCTATGTAACTTGCGATTTGATTTTCCTTCCTCATTTTACATTGCGTTACACATCAAGATTTTAAACCGGTTTTGACCCTTTAATTCTGTGTCTTTTTTCCTTTGTTCCTTTGTCAAAAAAGAATCATCCAATTGATAATAGTATGTTCCAAATAAATAAATTTTTGTGTAAGCAATTATTAAAGTAAACAAAACGTTTACATCTTTAGAAAAGAAAAATAAAAAATAAAAACTTTATTTAACACTCATAAAGTACGGCCGCTACTAATCAACATTACCACAATACTGAATTGTTGTTTGGGTTCACTCTCTTCAATTCCTGCTTTGATCTACGCTTGAACGCTGAGCTCTTTCTCTTCATTTCAATTCCAGTTTTTGATTATCTATGTACCTACTCTTTCTGCCTCTGTTCATTTGCTGAATGTCAAATAAATATTTAATTGTTCATCATATGAGTCGCCCAGAAGCCAATGCGGATAAGTCCATTTTTTCATATTCTCTGATTTTTGCAAATTTCAGTAGAATAAATAATATTCTTCTCGGTTATTAAACGATCAGCTCGTTTCTTCATGTTTTCTAAGTCAAAAACCCTTTTCTTATAGCTTCTGAATATTTTGTAATAAAATTTGAATAAATTTTTAAATAAGCAAAATTAAAAACACAAATTTTCTCAATTTCAGTTTTTTGGACTTCTGAACGACTCATATATGGACGATTCCACAAAAATGCCGATATTTTGCATGCATCTAATTTTATACCAAATAAATTTCAAATCCGTCTTATATATTGTAGTATATGTTCCTAATAAAGTTGAACAAAACACTCTTTCTCTGTGTATTCTTTTTGTTCCACAGTTTTAATTTTGCTTTAATTTGACTTGTCTTCGCTTAGATCTCAAGTATACAGACTAAAGAATGAAATGTACTATTCATAGAACGTACTTTTTGGACTAAAACACTCATATTGATTCATAAATTATTTTGTAAAATATTTAATTTATTAAAGAAAATGGCAAAAATGCCAGTTGGGTTTTTTTGTTTTTTTGAGTTGAAGTTTCAGGTTTTTTGTGGAATCGCTCATATACAACAGCGTTCAAAACTTAGATTATTTTGTCACTTTTGACCACCTCGGATTTTTTCACACCAACCGATTTCTGAATGATTATAGGCACTAGCGTTCGCCTTGTGGCCGACATTCGACCACTTCAATTTGACTTTATAGGGACTATGAAACTGTGAACTTAAGCATACAAACTCTTATTAGTAATTATCTATTGATATTTTATTTTTAGGGGCGTGGCACTGCTCACTGTAAAACAAAAAGTTTTGATATCCTACCTTGGGAGTACAATAAAACACAAAAAGCTTTTAATTTCCTCCATAAGATTATTTGATGCATCAACTTAGCCATGGTAGCGAAATTTACGATGCAGCGTTTTAGTTGTGAGAGCGTTTTTTCTATTTAGAGGCGTGGCACCACCCACTTTAGAACATAATGGTCATATCATCATTCCTTGGGCTTAACCCTATCTCCGTACTTAATTTCATAAAAATCGATACAGTGGTTTAGCGGAGTGTTTTTTCTGTTTAGAGGCGTGGCACCGCCCACCTTTCTAAAATAGGAAACTCTATGCACTGCTCCTCTTCACAACCTTTCCAATAAAAAAAATCAAGCGAATATGATTAGATTTAGGTATTGAAACTGAGACTGAACCGATTTCTTTTGCTTATTTATGTATAGATTATTAGTACGATTTTTAAAATCTTTTAAAGGGCACCTATCGAGATAAGTGGCAAAAATGGTTTCTATTTATTTAGTTCGTATCAATCACAAAGTTCTACAAAAACTGAAAAACTATCAAACAAACACAAAAATAGTCATTATCGACGTATTTTGCGATAATGAATACAAATCCAGCTATAGAATTGCATAATGTCGATTGGTTTTCGAGATATCCTAACCTAAACGTTAAGGGGTATGAACACTGTAAACGCTTTAATGTCAGGTGGTTTTTATTTTATTAATTTAGAAAAATTGGCTTGGCATATAAATACAAAACTTTGTATATGTATTAATTAAAGTTAGTTCTACATGAAAAAATTTGATATTGATACAATTTGTCTCTTCTACAGGGTCCGCCATCTAACGTTTTTTTTTTTTTTTCAACTAGTGCTTATTTCATGAATATTAACACTTAGCTCATGTCTGATTTGACAGATAATTAGTTTTATCCTTCCGCTGAACGAATATGGTTGTGTATAGTGATGGGAACTATCGAATGATTTCGACTATCGATAGATAGTAACTGAATGAATTTGACTATCGAATGATTTTTTTCGTTCATGAACGATTTTACTGAATGAAATTTTCTGGCGAATTCCCTCATTTAGGATTTATATCATTCACTAAAATGAGGTACTAAGGATTTATTTATTTAGTATAAAATGTTGATATAGCCGAAAACTTAAGAAAATATGAATTATTTTATTCAAAACTTACTAAATTCACTTAGCTATGAGATCATTAAGTATATTTAATACATTGAATGCAAATTTTTAATGAAAAAAACAGTAAGTAACTAAAACAAATACATTTTTCTTAAAAAGTTAAAAAAACTAAAGTAAACTATTAAAAGCCAAGATTGCTGTTTAAAAAAATAATTTGATCAACTTTTGACCTTTCTGTCGTTAATGATTTGGCCAGCCTTAGAGAAAGCTCTGGAAAAGCCATAGGGTGAAAAAAAACCAATTGAATCGTTTTCGTTCATTACTTATTCATTGCTAAAAACAAAAGAATTCAATCATTTTCATTACTAAAAATCGTTCATGAATGATTTATTCATTCAGTCGTTTTCGTTCATTACTAAAAATCGTTCATGAATGATTTTTTCAAAACAATCGAATGAATGAATTTTTGCAAACTATCGAATAACTCGATAGTTCTTATTCGATAGTTCCCATCACTAGTTGTGTATAAGCTTGAACAACGCTTCGCTAAGCGATCGACTTGCAGAATATACCGATTTTGCCAAAAAAAAATCATCTTTTCAGATGAAGCTCATTTTGATCTTGGGTATGTAAACAAGCAAAATTGTCGCATTTGGGGCACAGAAAACCCGCACGCATACATTGAAAAGCCGCTGCACCCAAAACGAGTCACTGTTTGGTGCGGATTTTAGTCCAGAGGCATAATTGGGCCATTTTTCTTCGGAGTGGCCGTTACAGTCAATGGCGATCGTTATCGGGCCATGTTGAACGAATTTTTGTTCACAAAAATTGAAGAGGATATTGTCAACATTTGGTTTCAACAGGACGGAGCTACGTGCCACACAGCCGAAGCTACACTCGATGTTTTGCGCCCTGTTTTTGAAGATCGCATCATCAGCCGCAGAGCTGATGTCGTTTGGCCGCCTCGGAGCTGCGATTTGACACCGTTGACTATTATTTGTGGGGTGCCCTCAAAGATAAGTGTTACGCCGCAATTAAGGCTTTAAAGGACAATATTCGTGAAGCCATTGGTGAAATACAGCTGCACACAATCGATAATTTGCTTAAAAATTGGACCGATGGTGTAGGCTACTGCATGGCCAGCCGAGGCAGCCATTTGAATGAAATTATTTTCCATTATTAACCGGAAGGATTTTACTTTCAAATAAAAAAAGAAATTTGAGAAAATATCCAGTAGTTTTTTTTATAGAATTTTCAAAAAAAAAAAAAAAAGTTATTTGGCGGACCCTTTAAAACTTTAAACGCCGTTTTCACGAAACCACATTTTTTTTAATCGCGTTGACAGCATAACTTGAAGAGTTTTTGTCCAATCGACTTGATCTCAACGGCATTTTGTAGAAAAAACATGTCTCTACAGCAGGACGTAGCGGTTTTTTTTTTTCATTTTTTACTTTTTTTTATGAACTATTATTTAGTGAAAATTTCATGCAATTTTTTTTTTTTTTTTTTTAATCGGTTAAAATTTTTTTGTAAATTGATATTTTCAAAATCCCCTACGTGAAACTATAGTCATTTATATGTACTTTAAAAATATTTTTGTTTTTTTGCTATTAGACGCTCCGTTTTGCTACAATGCTGTCAACGCCACTGGCATCAAATTTTTAGGCGCGTCATGTTTGCGGAGGACTGTGGCCAAACTCGATACATAAAAAAAAAATATCAAATTTTTTCATGTAGTACTAACTTCAATTAATACATACATATACAAAGTTTTATATTTATATGTCAAGCCAATTTTTCTTAATTAAAAAAATAAAAACCACCTGAAATTAAAGCGTTTACAGTGTTCATACCCCTTAAAAAAACACGAATTTTTGGCTTTCTTTAACATTTACAATAATTTTATTTATAATTTGTATCTATAAAACCAAGTCTAGCGTAACAAAATCTGCCACCCCCTTTTTGATTTCGCTGAAACTAGGTATATGGTTTCGTTTCATGTCTAATCTTTTAGAAATGACCAAAAATTTTTTTTTTTTTTTGTGGCTTGTGGAGTGGAAAAATCGGTAAATTGTGACAAACTTTCCTCAAATAATTGTTAATAACTTGGAAATTTATTAACCAATCTTCATGCTCAGACCACTTTTGGAAAGGTAAAGAATTGAGCTAAATATATATAAATATAATCTTAAAATAAAATCTTTCGTATTTGATGAAAAGTACTAAATTTAATACTATTTTAATACTTAACTTTAAAGAACGTGCCCAGGAACACAAAATGGAAAATTGGTACCTGTGTCTCGAGGTTTAGAAGTTATGATTTTTTGAAAATTTTAAAAATGGTCCGACCACAACATGGCCCATAACTGGACCATTTCTTAACCCATTTTCATGTTAGAACCATTTTTAGAAAGGTATTGAATCACGCTATGCATGTACTAAATTTACTGCTACTATATTTTAGACTAAACGGCAAAAAATGCTATAGTACCTTTTTTTGGCCTTCCAAAATATTTTTCTAGAATAGAAGACGAAACCAAATTTCACATGAATCTAAAACTAAGATGGTATCTTTAATGGTATACGAGTAATGATTTTTTTAACATTTCAGAACATGCAATGTATTTCGTATTATGCAAGTCTTTTTGTAATTTACATCATTTTACATCATTCCTCGAAAGATTTTTATTCTTTCCAAAAAATATATTTTGGAAGGTAAAAAAGGTGTCTGGGCACGTTTTTTGTAGTTTAGAACTGAAATAGTAGTAAATTTAATACCTTTTGTCAAATTCGAGCTTTTGAGCTTATATCCTAATTTAATACTTTCCAAAAGTTGTCTGAGCATGAAAATCGGTTAAGAAATGTCCAAGTTATTGACGATTATTTGAGGAGAGTTTGTCACAATTTACCGATTTTTCCACTCTTTGCACCCCTCCACAAGCCATATTGATTCGCTTTAATGAAAAAGTAACCGTTTAGGCAATATTCTTAAAATACCGCAAAAAGTCGAATATTTCCTAAACCATAGCCGCCCACGCGTGCCATCGCAAAGTGCCATTTTTTGAAAATCACTTGATCTCACGTGCCACAGCAAAATTTAATTTTTGAAAATGAAAATCGCACACGCAAGTAACGGTATATGCGAAATTTTGAAGAATTGCGATCGACCACCAGCAACAACATATGCGTAAATTTTGTTGTTGTTTTTTGCGACCGCACAAGACTGTGTTTTGTTGTTGTTTTTTCGTCCACACAGGACTGTATGTTTTGTTGTTGCAACAAAACGCAAGGGTTCCTATCGAAAAGAAAAAAACAACAACACACAATGGCAACAACAAATTTGATCATTTTATGAACTTTCAGGATTTTTTGATTTGCGAAAAAAAAAACACTCGCACAAGTAACTGTTAATTTAAAAATCTTTGCTGGTTGTTGTTTTCAATAATTTTAAAAAATTTATGTTTTCTTTTTTATTAATTTTACATGGGGGCCACGACTTTTTATGCGAGTGCCAAATTTTTATAATTTTACTCTAGACGGGCAGCTATGTCCTAAACGATTACTTTTTCATATATACAAATCAGAAGAACCTGCAATTCTCCCCAAAAAAGATTCAAATATTTTTTACCGTGTGACTCACCATTTTCATCAATAATCCTCTTAAATGAAAAGTAATTGAAACCACACGGAGTATGGAACAGGCCATGATGTTAGCCAACTTTAGGTTGAGCTCTGGATTCTAATATTCATATGTTTCATTTATTTTAATTTGTGAAATGATGTGATATGCAAATTCACTTCTCTATCACCGATCGCTTAGGAACAAAAATTATTTCTCTTCGTCTCTTCTTTTTTACATTTAGTTCTCTTTTCCTACCACCAACAAAAACTATCTCAATATAAATGCATAACAGGTAGACAACAAATTCATGGTGAATATGTTGTATCAGTTACCGATGGCAGGTAGATCCTTTGATTTAGAGCGCTTTTACACAAACCAATCTGTTTTTTTAAGCACTCATGAACATTTTTTGAAAAAAGGTTTGTTTTTTAGGTGCAAAGAATTGCAAATTTATTCTTACTGCTCCATAGCTGGACATATCTGTGGATATGTGCACGTATATTGGGCTGCCCATTTAGTTGATGGCCCAATCCGGTACAGGGAATAAATTATTTTATATAGTAGTCCACACTTTATGGTCTATAATATCTATATGGAGAGTCCATGTTCGATAATCTATAGTCTATGATCTAAAACCTTGGCCTTTGATTTGTCCTTAATGGCCTATGGTTCATAACCTAGAATTGTTGTAGAAAATAAAATAAACTACGCAATTTAATATGCATCCATATTAAGTCCGCGACGAGAGGGCGAAATCCAGGACTGTCCTGAAAAATCCGGGAAGGCTGGTCACCCTAATGTATGTGCATATGCGCCTTACGTTCTCATACGACCATGCTAATCATAATTTTTGGGAAAAAATCGTGCGTAATATTCAATTTTTTCACAGAGAAAATCGATAACTCCAAAACAAAGGTGTGACACATAAATCTAATATCAATTATATCAATTATGTTCAATTGTTTTCCTGTAGATGGCGCGATGATTTCAATTTCGTTATAATCCATGTTTTGTGCCTGGACAGAAGTTGGGCGAGATAATGTACTAAGTTTTTTATAGTGCAGGCAAATTAGGTAAAAACTTTTTTTGAAAAAAGGTCGAAAAAAGGTCGAAAAACAGTTTTTGAAAAAAAAGGAGAAAGAATTCAATTCTCGATATTTAGGAGCTTGTTCATAAATAAATACAAAAGCATTTATATTATCAGACTAGTGTTTTTGAATAAAACAAATTTATTTTTTTCATATTTGCGTTCAATTGCAGCATTAATTAATGAATTCAAAAAATTTGGCAAGCAATAATTTTAAATACAATCACAAACTTTATGAGCAAGAGGAAAAACTTTGGGAAGGCGGAGTTGACTCCAATTTTTCATAAGCATTTGTAGAAATTTTAATTTAATTTTAATACAAAATCATCGGAAAACAAGTAAAATGCTTCTAAAAACTAATGGGAAATTTGCCTTTGTATATTTATTTTAAGTTAAGTTGTAATAACTCTAATGGACGAAACTACCAATTAAATTTTTGTTTAATTTTTAATAATATACAATAAATGGAATGTGGCAGAGTACATAATTCACTCGTCATTCGCGTTCATATTATCTGTAGTGGTCATCTGAACAGTTTCAATGTTGTGCCGGAATGTTTGTAGTTCCATTTCTTTATCGAACACATTTTGCCCATCATCTGCATGGCTGCCGTTAGCATTGCATTCCTACAAAATACAAAAATTGTATAAATTGTGTACATAAATATCAAAATATGCATTTTCAAAGTAAAACCAAAAATTCAGAAAACACTAACAGAAATACTCATTTCACCGTAACTCGACTCAAAAAATGTATGCAATTTGATGGAAAGAAATGAGACCTTGACTGGATGCAACTTATTTTATAAAATCCGTAAAGTTCTATATCCCTAACGAAATACTTGTCCTACCACTTGCAAAAATTGTATTATGGTAAACACAATGTGCTATTAATACTCCACAGATGTTTTGTAATGGTTATGGTAATGATTTTTAAGGACAAGTGGAAGCCGTTTTCCTAAAAGAATTCTGCATGCGACAAAGTTTTAAAAGAAGAAAAACTGGCAAACATTTTTCACTTTTGAACGGAAATTACAAATTCAAAGACCGATGCTGTTTTTTATGCTGGTGAAAAAAGCCACGACCTGTAACCTAACAAAAGTTTTTAATTTGAAAAAAGAAGAAGCTTGTTTTGATCTAGATCCTAATCTGGCATAAATTGGTCGTTTTGCGAATTTGAAATTTCTGATCTGCCCTAAAAGTAATTTCACATTTTGAAAGCTGATCTGCTCTACTCTCATGTAAATTCATCAAAACAGCTTCCAGCAAAAAATTTGACGACCTTTTCCAAAAGTGGAGTAAGACGACTGCGCTCGGACGATCATCAGTTTCGCTACTCAGTTCCAAGCGTAGGCATGTTTAGAGTGCTAACAAGTTCAAAGGCCGCATTTACCATAGACAGTTCTGATTGCACCTATGCCGTAAAAAAAATTACGACTGCGACTTAAGCGGCTCAACAAAGTAAGTTCGGTATTGGAAATGGAATAATTTGAACAGCGAAAGGAATGTGCCAAATAGCTATGTTGGCAAAATCTGACTTTCTGATGGGCTATCGGCTGATAAATTAAAAATATGTTGTGAGCTAAACTATAAAATTATATGTTACATATATCCCTGCAGGCAAATAGACTTTAACTAGTCTCTTATCAACCAGTACTAGTCCGAGTTCAACCCCTTTTACATATAAGCAACTGTTCTTTTTTGTGTGTTGATGTCCTACGAAATTTCAATTGTCCCCTTTTGCATTATTTTACACCAGTCCGGAGCTAGTTTTGGCGTGAAGAAGTCTTTAAACAACTAGTTTTCATCCAGTGGTTTCATCTGTAGTCAACTACAGTAATATTTTTTATTTAAGTTTATATTTTCTCAAAATAAATTAAACTACTACAAACTGATATCAAACTGGCCCCCACTGCATCCCCTTTTCACAAGTTTCGGGCTAGTACTAACCATGAACTATTATTTTTTTGTAGACTGTCTCATGCTTATACTGCAGGGATATTTTATTGATATTTTATTTTAAGAGAACATATGACGCTTGAATGGGTTTTTATTACACATTCTTTACAGACAAAATTTGAAAAAAAAATTAAAAACTAACCTCAATTTTCATACGAAGTATATCCAAATTGGCTTCTTTTAATTGACCATCCTGTTGCCACATTTTTAAGAGATTTAAGATTCTAGCATTTTCGTCATCATTTGACTTTCCCAATACATCTGCTTGTAAATCTGTGGTTGGTGAAAGCTTTTTGTAATTGCTGAACAATGTACTTAAGTTGCAAATGTCCTCCGTGAGTCGCTGTACATAGTAGGAATTGTTGGTGTGTGGAAAGGAATTGGTAATGTGTTGTTAGCCGTGAATTTTACTTTTATTGAGAGCCAAGTTTATGTTTTTTATTTAATTAAGTGCTAAAATGATTGATGATGATGAAAAAAAAAAAAAAATTGAATGTTTATGATAATAGCCGTGTTTTTTTGACGCGTGTATACAATTGTGGTAATTTTCAAATTGCGATATTTATGAACGGTGAGTCGTACAATAAAAAGTCTGAGGGTCTTTTGTAAAAAAAAAAAATTGTTTACAAGTTATTTAAAAGAAGTCATTTTTTGCCGTTTATCGGCGCTTAACCAGTTTTTATAGAATAACTCCTAAAAGATAATTTTTTTTAAATATAAAATGAAAAGTTTTTGTAGAGAACGTGATTCTCCATAAAAAAGTTCCTCAGAGTTTTTATTGTGCGACTCACTGTTCATGAGTTATCGCAATTTAAAAATATCCACAATTGTATATACGCGTCAAAAGAAACACGCCTAATAACTCTCTATTTCGCGTGTTTTTGTAATACGTTTTCGAGTTTAATCAAGCTTTTCACTATACGAAGCTGCATACGGAAAGCAACAACCAAACATGCTGCTCTAGAAAACATTATTCACCAGAAGAATGTTGAACATATTCAGCGTTAAAATATTTTAAAATAAAAGCACATATTTTTGTTTTGAAAATAAATAATACAAAATTAATTTATTGATGAGCAAACATTTAAGTTTTATGTAATAGTATAAATTAAACTTATTATAGTTCTCAATTTAAATTAAAGCCATAAAAAATAATACAATAATAGTTCTGTTGCAATAAGTAAAAACTGTTTAAATTGACTTAAAAAAATTAAGTTAAGCTCAATCTGAGTGAAATTAATAAGCACTAAAAAACGCACAAAAACAAAAGTGTAATTTTACCCGGAACTAATGAAATTGAGCATAAATTTTATCTCAAGTCGAC
The DNA here is from genome assembly GCA_951812925.1 of Calliopum simillimum. Lineage (NCBI taxonomy): Eukaryota > Metazoa > Arthropoda > Insecta > Diptera > Lauxaniidae > Calliopum > Calliopum simillimum. The sequence continues at coordinate 117,470,152 of OX638371.1, read as the reverse complement.
TTAAGCAGTTCTTCCTTTTTGCCACAGAATTGTTACAAATTTTAAGTGTTGGAATAAGATTTTTAATAAATACGAACAAAATTATGCAATGAAACTTTATTTTTTTTTTTTTTTAAAAAAAGAAGGATTAAATTTAACATATAATATTTTTTTTTATATAAGCTCATCGAATTTCATTTAAACTATTAAGTCTTAAAACAGTTTTATAGATAAAAGTATTTATGGAGCTGCTTATAATATAAAAATCTACGAATACGATTATGGAAATTGTTTCATAATTTTTCCGGATTATCCACTAAGATCACTGGGCTAAAAAAATGCTATGAATTTTTAGAAAAGCCAAAAATCATTTGGAACTTGTAATTTTTCAATATTAAATGAAATCTAGCGCTTTGACCCCAATGTAATGTCTTAACGTGTTTGTGACGCAGGCAATATGTGATGTTCAACAGGAAAATGACCCTTATCTTCTTAGGCGAAACTTTACATGGCAGCTAAAAACAGGAATTAGGTTAGGGTTCATTTATAACTCCTTATATTATCTTCCACTATGTATTATTTGATAGAGAGAGTTTATTTCTTATGAAGAATTTGAGGTCCTATTTTTAGAACAGTTTTGTGGACCGTGTGAATTTTTTTATAAACACTAAATGTTACATACTTTTTATTCCATATTTTAACTCTACACCAAAAAATTTCTATAAAGAACTTTGATCATACTTTGTTCATACAACAATTCCAAAATGAATTTTTGGGAATTATGAGTTGATTCAGGTGTCTTTTAATTTTTAGGATTTGCAAAAAACGCTGATTTTGATGTCTATAATGTGGAGCATCACATATATTTGGAAAAGTTTCGCGCTTGTCTGCAAGAATAACTCAAAATTCTAACGTAAATGGCTAAATTTTTTATAAATTTCTGGCTTATAATTTGTGTACCTGTGAAATTAGTATAAAAATCGCAGTGTAATTGCTTTCAAAATCTATTTAATCGTATTTATAAAACAAGCTCTTACATTTGACTTTTTTATAACGAACTTTAAAATTTGGAAAAGACCATTACTACATTTCAACGTGACAACGTACAGTATTGATTTAAATTGAAATTCTTTAATAGGAATCTTTTTTCATCGAGATCTATGATGAGAAACAAAAAGTGCAAAAATATGCAATACAAAGTAATATTTTAAAATAAAATGCTAGTTGTTCCCAAGTTGAAAGTATTCTTGATTTGATTATAGTTAATTGTATTAAAACCTTACATCAATTTCATTTCGATGTCGCTGTACTTCTGCCTTACTATTGGACAAATCACTATTTTTGAGCAAAAGATCTTGTGTGGCGTCCATCAGGTCATCTTGAAGCTTTATATTTACATCTTGCAAGTCCTTAAGTTTTTCCAGCATGTCTTCTTTATTTTGTTGCAATTTATTTCTTAAATAAATATTTTGACATTTATTATCTTTACTTTTGTATTAAAAACAAGAATTAACTTACTTATCTAAAATTAATTGCTGTATACAGCTATCATTATCCATTTGAATTAAACGCAAGACTTTCAGTAGTTTTGTGACTATGTTATCCACTGCAATTACTTGATCCACAACAGTTTGTGCAGAACAATACTCAGCTAATGAAGGCATTTCAGCCACGGAGTCATGACAACTAATGTCTTCTGAAAAACTATTGGCTCGTTGTGTGCTAGCAAAGATGACAAAAAAAAAAAAAAAAAATTATTATTATAAAAAAGGCTGCATACGGCTCAGTTAATAACTATTAAGAGTATTTGCAATAACTTGTTATTCGGTCTTGCGGTCTCTATCCACCTAAGAGTTTCTAGTTTAGGAGTTATTAGTTGTAGTTAGTGATGAAAAAAAAAAAAAATTAATCGGTTAATGAATCATATGATTAATTGAATGAAAACAATTAGTAATTGCAAAAAATTGCAAATAATTAATCGATGAATCGGCATTTCCAAATAAAATTGATAACACTGTACAACACAACAGTAGAAAAAATCGACCTCCGATATTTTTAAGGAAAACTTGGAGGATCAGAGAAGGGGGTGTTGTGCCCCCATACAAAAAACCACAAAATAGGCCTCACACCTAAACTAAATATATCGAAGCCAAATTTTAGCGTTATCTGCGCCTAATTTTCCGCCAGGCTAATATCGTAAAAAATTAGTACATGCCAAGGATCTTTCTTGATTTTTCTTTTCAATTATTCAAAAAGTGTAACAATTATTTGCTATTCCATATTTTGGCGAGTCCAAACCCTACGTCCAACCCAAAAAAAAGTCGTTAAAAACTCGTTTACTTGTGGATGCCATTATATTTTTCCTTTTTATTTCTGTAATGTTCTTATTGTGTGACTAAAGTGGTTTTCGAAAAGACCGATATATTTGGAGTTAATGCACGTGTGAGGTACTAAAAAAAATTTTAAATTTTTAAATTTCTTAAGCCAGTCAATGCATGATTTTTGTTGAAAAACTTCTGAAATCCTAATAAATGGTAAATGGCATGCTTAGCCTTAAGTCAAGCTTATAAAAATTAATATATTATTCTATATCAAGGGTGTCAGCGTAGAACAAAAGTGAGCCAATTTTGGCTCGCCTACAAAAACAAGAATATTTCAATAATTTTTTTAAATTTCTGAGAAAAATGTTTGTTGTTTTTTTGAGCTCGTCAAAATTCGCGGAATTAAAATATTAATGAAAAATTGTTTTTGTTGTTTCACATAAAAAAAAACAACAAACATTTTTCGTTGTAGTCCTCAGAAATTTAAAAAATTATTGAAATATTGTTGTTGTTACAAACGAGCCATCAGAACAACAACAAAAAATAGGTTTTGTGATTGTTGTAGTCCGAAGAATTTGAAGTTGTTGTAAAAGCGAAAATTTTGCGCTGACTGCGCTTGGCTCAGTGATTTGAAAACGCTGACACCCTTGTTCTATATCATTATCAAGAAAATTAACATACTTATATTGCAAAGACGCTTTCTGCACTGACATCGAATTCATTTGCAATTCAATTTGTTGACGGTTTGTTATGGCTTGCGATAAGTTTTGAAGAGATTCGTCACCTTCAACAGCAACCTCCCCACTATGTGCTATATCAGTTTGAGGTAACTCTATTTGAGATGAACGCATAATACCACCTGTAGCCGTACAAGTTGACGAAACCATGTTGTGTGAATGTGAATCAGGCATAGTTACGTCTTCAAGCACATTGTCCATCATCAAGCAGCAGGGTTCAGTTTCAGAATCAAGCATTTCTGTTGTAGAATCAGAATCTTCTAAATAGATTTAAAAGTATTTATTAATGCAAATTATTTTTCATTAAACAATCAATTTGCAAAGATCTACATACATACATTTATGTAAATGTTTCGGGCTATTTTATAAAAAATCGATGTAACTCACCACCATTCGTATTAGTATGTTCGTTATGCACAGGTTTTCTACTCCTTGACAGTAACTTTTTCCCCGAAGGTGTTGTGGCATGCCGTATGGCACTTATAACGGCAGCAATAAATGACTGATTTCTTTGTGGTGACAAAGAACCATCACTTAACTGCGCGTAATTTGAATCAATGCCATTACTATTACCTACTCGATATGCAGAAGTTGTACCTGTATTAATCTCATTACATGAAATATCGCTTGTAGTGGCGCCGATTTCATTGTGAAAGATCATATCCTGTAAAAAAATAACATTTTTAATTGGCAAACAATTCTTAAGCCAAAAAAGCTATTCACAGCATTTCTTTTTCTTTTCCTGCAACACCTAGATAAGTGGGTGGCCTGAGTGTTGTTAAAATGAAAATTTTGAATGCAGTCTTGAAATATAAATGAAACTTTTTCTGCAAAATTGGATATTGCCAAAACTTAATTTTCTCCAAGACAGTTTGATTGTTGCTTCGCAATAGAAGAATGTGGTTGAAGTACTTTAAACTCTTCACAAAAAGAGTCCAAAGATAGTGTTTATTATTTTGTGATTTCAAACAAAAAGCTAGCTATGCGCAAACAGATTTTCTTTTACTTCATAGTAAATACTCTACCTATACGGTACGGTAGAAGAAACATTCAAGATAAGAGTTTTGAAAATCCTGAACTATTCCTGGCATGCAAATACTTTATTGCTTTAATACTGTTGAAAAAGAAAAGCTTAAAGCCAAGGTTTACTCAGCGCCTCATTAATTTTTTACTGAAAACATCTCTGAACAAATTTTATTTATTTATTTATTTCAAATATTAAGCAAAGTTAATTTACTAAATATGTTAAGAGGAGTTGGGCAGCTAGGCCATTACACCCCAAATTTTATTTTGTTGAATATTTGTATTATATTTTTTTTTTTTTTAATTTTAAAATATCGATTTTTGAGATATAGATACGTTTTGAAACTTTTTCATGTTGAAAATATGACCCTTGAAAGTTACAGCCCTTTATTGTTTATCACTGTAACAGTTTTTCGATATTTTTACGAACTTTGTGACCCTGTATTTTGAGAACCACTTAAGATAGGACATCAAAATTTTGCTCAAGTTTTAGTTTGATATTGGATGTTGATATCCTGTATGTATTTTAGTTTAATTCGGAGATGGTGAAGGTTGACTCCTTTGTTGGTTTGATATGGTTTATCACTTATAAATGATCCTTGAATATAATTTATAACACTACTACCACTTACCTCCAACTCTTGTTCAGATATATTGTATGAAGACACCAACTGTTCAACTAAACTATCTAAGCGCGAATGCAGTCCCAAAAGTGACATTGACGCACCTGAAACTGCAGAATTTTGTTGCGTTATCAGCTCCTTGCTTTTGGTTTCTAAGGCTGAATATTTAGACTGCATTAACCGATTTTCTTGCCTATGACGAAGCATAATACCCAAAATTATTTCATATTAAAAATTTGATATCGAATGTGTATGTATATATACCTGCGTTGCTCATTCAGCCTCACCAAATGACGACATTCATCACGCAACACTTTTATTTCCTCGTCTTTATTTTCGAGCAAACGCTTACACGATTGAAACTCCTCTTCCATGTCTTTCAAAGCATCACACATTGCAGCTTTTTCGTGTTGCAAGAAGTCTTGCAATTCATTTGACTCCTGCTCGATGGCCACTTTTTCCTGCAATAAATTTTCTTGGGCGAAAAGTGAACGCTCCATTTCAACTTGTAATGTACGGCAAAGTTTTCTTAACTTGCTAATCTCCGCTTGTTTCTCTATGAGCTCATGACCTGACATTTGAATTTGGGATTCAAGCATTAACAGGCTATCGCATTGAACATCATCATCAGTAGGAGTGATTGAAATACGTGCCAACTCCAGCATACCCATAACGCGCTCTGTATTTAAGTGCAACTCCCGTTGTATGGAAATTTTCTCCTCGCGTTCTTTCTTCAACTGCAGTTCAAGTTGAGTAGCGCGTTGTGTACGTTCATGCAATTTGGTCGCAAGTTCACTTTCACGTTGTGCTAACATACGTATTTCATCATGAAGGCGCTCCATTTCTTTATCACGCATATCGGCTTGAGTTTGCTTTTCTAGCATTTCAATCGCATCAACTGCCACAAAGAGGGGTGCAGTGCCAGCTAAAATTTTTTCCAGATCTTGCGTTGTAATGGCGGTTTGTGCACTCGTCTCATGATAGATTTTTGTTCTCGGCAACGCCGGTTGCTTGCTTCGCGCTGATGCTGTTTGTGGAAGCATTTTAGTTGTTGTGTTGGAAAAAGTAGAAGTATGTGTACTATAGGAATGAATTAGGCTTTTACGTGTACTTAGGCCAATGACAGAAGAGACCATACGAGGATTTTTAAACGGATCACGTGATGCGGAGCTGCTCCGTGAACTGCGTCCACCTGTTAGATCTTCAACAGATTTTTGCTTTCTATGACGTGGCAAGGTACCATAAGGATTAGTGGATTTTAAATCCATAGAGAGCATATTAGGTCTCATTTTCATCGCAGACAGATCAGGTGTAGCAGAGAGACCACGTTTTGAGGCGCTACTAGCTCTGCTGTTTAAAGACGAAGGCCAGCGACCATCATCTGAAGGTGTGCCGGGAGTACGCGCTCTCGATAGAGATGGTGTACGCTGTACTTTACGTTGTACAAGAGGTGTTGCTGTTGTTAATGCACTCGGCAACGAGTCGGGCTTAATTGGCTTTGGCCGCGTTAGTGTTTGTGAGCGGATAATGTTTTGCATCTTGTTGTTAGGAGCAGTTACAGCAGCAGCAGAAGATATGGATTTTTCACGAGATCTTGCTCTTTCACGAGTCTGCACCAATGGTGGTGGCGTTGCTGCTACTGTATTGTGTCGTGGTAATGAAGCCGTACGTGAACTACCGACTAATCTGGTTCGAATTCTAGAGTTGCTATTCAACTGGCCTGCAGTTGTTGATGTCGGTGTTGTGTTGACCTCTGCAAAATATATAGATGCATTAAAACAAAAACCATAACAAAATACTTTTTGTTGACAGGTCAAATTTAAAAATAATATATTATTACCTTTTTCTTTTGAACCGTGTGGCTCAAACATGGCAACCTTTTTCTTTATGCTATTCATTAGTTTTCGTCCACTCATCGATGACACTGGTGTACCCACTATTTGGCCATCAATGCAGGGGCCTGTTACTGAGGAACTTTCACTACCATTTTCGCTGTAGCATTCACCGATATTTGTTGGCATTGATTTGATTTCACACATATCTGAGCTGTAGCTTATCATGCTGGAATCGCAGGATATGTTACCATTGAATCCGTTTGTTAGCTCATCTAGACCGCCACAAGTACTGCTGGCATAATCGCCACTGTTGTTACTCAGCGCACGTTGTAACGTAGCAACGTTCAGTGCTGTAGTTGCTATATCAACTCCACTATCGCTGCCATCGCAGAACTGATTAAGGGATTGCAGTCTGTTGCATTCATTTAGATCTAGCTCATTTATTTTGTTACTCAAAAGCTCTTCGCAAAAATCATCAACTGGAAATGCAGTACTTCTTTCGTATGGGTATCGTGAAGGCTCTGATTTGGATGACATTTTTTTTTCTGCTTTTGTACAAAAAAGCGAATGAAATTTTATTCATAAAACATAAAACGTTTTCGTATCAACACGAATCAATTCTCCATTTAATGCATTTTGGCTAAAATAAAAGATGTTAAATCTGAATGTTACTTTTTCATGTAAGCACCAGTAGGCTTTATTGTAAAAGATCTCTTGAAAAGGTTAAATCAATGAATAAGCCCAAGAAACAAAACAAAATGCCCGGTACTTTTTAAGATACTTTAAGGTTATTTAAGTGATTAATGATTGACATCAACATTTTAATAATGGCAAAAAACAAAACCGAGTCAGAGAAAGAATGCAAAGCTAGAGAATACGAATGGCAGTACTAGAGATCAGTTCTGAAAAAACTAAATATATGGTGCGATATCCAACGGGCATACTACGCCCGCATCCGTCTGTTTCGATCGAAAATTCCGTCAAAAGACCAAAAGCTAAGATTGTACACGACACTGGTGCGACCCACACGACCCACACGCACATACGATTGTGAAAGAAATCGAACTGCAACCTATTAGAGAGAGAAGTAGAGGACGACCGAGAAAACGCTAGTTATAAGATGGTCAAGAAGACCTTAAAATAGGGATCAGCATTCCATAGCTCAATTGAGCTCTAAATTATCCATCTATCACTGTTTACCTTTTTCTACGGTAAAAGTGCGAAATTGGAAAAACCTAGCCGTGGAACGAGAGAGCTGGCAACAGGACTGTGACGCTAAGAAGAAGAAGAAAAAAAGAAGACAGAAGTGATAATAAACTAAAAAATAAATAAAAAGATGGGTCTAGTAAGTGATCATTTGTACTAAGAATATACTACAAAAGGCTATGCCTTATTGTATAATGTTCAATATTAATAAATGAAATAAATGAAATTTAATATAGCTGGTTTTGCATCTGAACCGACGTAGCTATGATCTTTCTACATGTTTATTGACTGCTTTTGTAACAGCACTTTCGAACTTTCAAGTCGACCATCACCGATTGTGCTTAAACTTTTCGGTTGTATTTTACTCGATTTGACTTGACACTTATTTGTTATATTGCCCTGAACCGGTTTTTTCGATACACAAATGATGGGATTTTTGTGTGTTTCAAGTTCATAGAGACGAGTTTTCCCAATTTTTTAGATAAGGAGTCTAAAAAGTCTACAACTGTTCTGATAAGGAAAGTAGCTGTGCAAAAGTTATTTAAGGTCGTGGTTCATGCAATACACAGCTTTCTTTATATAATATTGTACAATAATATTTTTTTTTTTTTTTTTTTTTTGTGAAAAAAGCACATTTTATGGGTAAAGGATAAGAATCCGTTTTTTGGTACCTAACTTTTAGACAGTTACGAATTATCTTTTAAATATATATGTATAATTTAGTAAACAACTGCCGTTTAACATCAACACAAATCTGCCAATTTGATGTTTGATGTCTCATAACACTCACTTTGCCTGTGATGAATGCCTTAAAAATATAAAAATAACACGCAAGAGACAAATTTTGTTTGTCACAATTGGAACAACAGATGCCGTTTCACCTAACTTGACCTCAAAAGCGTCCACAAATACGATTTAAAATATTTAGCAGTTTTCGGGATCCGCGCGCGTAAGTTCTCGTTGGTCTTGGACGCAATTGATGTGAAATTGTGTAGCTAGCGAACGGTGCTACTCGTTGTTTAATGTAACCTAATGAATTTGGTGTTTTTGTGTAAAGTCCTCAAATTTTTGAAAGAAAATGCTTAAATCTAGAAATAAATTTTAATCGTTTGGATGAATGTGCAAGGGTATATATATACGAGTATAAGCTGATGTGCTGTATGACTGCTGATTTCGGCATCAATTCGTACCAGCACAAAAATGCGTGAGTGTGTACGAAATATTTCCTAGTGATTTTTTTATTCACTTTAAATTGTTGCAAATGTCATTTCCTACTTCATATATCTGATTAAGATTTAAAATTAAATTGGTACAAAACGAATACTAAACTTAGTAGATACCGTTTTTATAGGAAAATTTCTAAGCAACAAAATGGTCGATCTTACTCTGTAACTCTTTCTTACTTCATTTAAAATTAGAATTGTACAATATATTTTATAAATATTAAATACACTGAGAAAAGAGTATGTTTCGATCAAAGAATTATATTTGATTGAACATTTTAGAAAATATTTGTTAATAATTAACAAATTTCGGTAAATATTAATATGCCTTTAATTGGACCTTGAAATATTGTCGATTGGGCCAAAACTGATATCTGTTTGATGGAGTGTCAAATATTTGCTTTAACTTAAAAAAAAAACCTTGTCTAGGATTCGAACGCACTCTAAAAAAAAAAAAAAATAATTAAAAAAAAATCTTTCTTGTCTGGGATTTGAACCTACGCCCCCAGGTTATAACTCAAACATCTTATACATTGAGCTAACTCTATCTACTTTAATTCTAAACAAAAAGTCATACAAAAATTTCAACAAGTATTGAAAAATTTCAAAAACATACTGACATTATTTTCAAAACATTATTTTCAAAAGTTACAAAAAACAATCAATACTTGTTAAATTTTGTGTTTGACTTTTTGTTTAAAATAAATTCAAAATAACAATCACTACAAACGTAGATAGAGTTAGCTCAATGTATAAGACGTTTGACTCATATCCTGTGGGTCTATGTTCGAATCCCAGACAAGAACATTTTTTTTTTTAAATTAATTATTTTATTTTTTTACTTCACTTTGATTGACTTTTTGATTTGATATAACTTTTTCGTATTTCAATTTGTATATGTAGAACATCTATAGTTATAATATAGTTCTGATTGTTAAGCTGTAAGATTCAGTAATTTACATTCGGTCATTGCGTCCTGAGGTTTAAAGAATTCAATACGCGCGGCATAGTTCCAATTCGCTATACATGGATTCCCTCTTACGATTGCAATGAACCAAGGTTACAAATGTAGCTGGTAAATATATGGTAGCATCTAACAAAGAACAAAAAATGTCCCGGGGGTATGAGTTCAATCCCCACCCAGATATGATTTTTTTTGTGTTTTTTTTTTGTTTTTATTTTTTTGTTTTTTTTTGCAACTTGGCGAGTGCATTCAAATTTCAGAGAGGAGTTTTATTTTTAATTTATAACAAATATTATATTTTATGATATCGCCGTGATCCTAGCAAATATTGTCATATTAGTTTCTAATTAATAAAAAGATTAATAATAATAAAGGTCTAAATTCAAAACAATAAATGTCTTTATATGCAAACATATATTTGGTAATTATTAACAAATATACGATTGAACCAATAAAATTGCTCAAATATGCCACTCATTAAATGATATCAAATATTCGATTCGCCTATATCAAATATATTATTTGTTAATTATTACCAAATTTTGATGTATATAATCATACTGTTTTCTCAGTGTATAAGAATTTTTAAGTGTGTTACTTAATGACATTTATATATAGAAAATTGATTTTTTAATTGAACTTTTAGTCATATATTTGCAAAGATCGACTTACATATAAATCTATCAATGCATTTTTCTAACACATAATTATGACAAATCAAGGAACGGATTAAAAACACGGCTATAGTGACATATGTTTCGTCTTTCGCCACAAAGACTCATCAGACTATTTTTGTTGTAATTAAAACTATATTTATTTTACTAAATTAATTATAATTGAAAAATTGCAAGTTTTTGAAAACTTTTTGTGTTTTTAGCCTGGGCGTGAGTTGAACCAAGGAACTCGCGGTTGGTAGCAGAAAGTCGTTACCACTGCACCAGCCTTGCCCGGCTGCGAAGCCGACTTTTGCCAGTTTTGTTAGTGTGTTAATACGTATTGATATATCATAATTGTTGTTTTGTGTTATTTATTGATATTTGGTATAGTTGTTCCTTTGGAACAAATTCAATACCGATTGCAGGTGTTTCCACCTTATCAGGGCGTGTTCTCCCAAATAACTTTAAGACGCTGGTGCAGTGGAACGACTTCTGCTACCAACCGCGAGTTCCTTGGTTCAACTCACGCCCAGGCCAAAAACACAAAAAGATTTCAAAAACTTGCAATTTTTCAATTATAATTAATTTAGTAAAATAAATATAATTATAATTACAACAAAAATAGTCTGATGAGTCTTTGTGGCGAAAGACGAAACATATGTCACTATAGCCGTGTTTTTAATCCGTTCCTTGATTTGTCATAATTATGTGTTAGAAAAATGCATTGATAGATTTATATGTAAGTCGATCTTTGCAAATATATGACTAAAAGTTCAATTAAAAAACGAATTTTCTATATATAAATGTCATTAAGTAACAAACTTAAAAATTCTTAAAGTTATTTGGGAGAACACGCCCTGATAAGGTGGAAACACCTGCAATCGGTATTGAATTTGTTCCAAAGGAACAACTATACCAAATATCAATAAATAACACAAAACAACAATTATGATATATCAATACGTATTAACACACTAACAAAACTGGCAAAAGTCGGCTTCGCAGCCGGGCAAGGCTGGTGCAGTGGTAACGACTTTCTGCTACCAACCGCGAGTTCCTTGGTTCAACTCACGCCCAGGCTAAAAACACAAAAAAGTTTCAAAAACTTGCAATTTTTCAATTATAATTAATTTAGTAAAATAAATATAGTTATAATTACAACAAAAATAGTCTGATGAGTCTTTGTGGCGAAAGACGAAACATATGTCACTATAGCCGTGTTTTTAATCCGTTCCTTGATTTGTCATAATTATGTGTTAGAAAAATGCATTGATAGATTTATAGGTAAGTCGATCTTTGCAAATATATGACTAAAAGTTCAATTAAAAAATCAATTTTCAATATTAAATATATATGTAAATGCAAAGAGTATATGGGGAGTTGCACTCGAATTGTCAAGTTATTTAGACGCAAACTTATTTGGCAATGCGTGTTGCGAAACGTTGTTAAATCCAAATCAGCAACGAAACGTGGTCAAAGCACTCACGAACGTGGTAGAATCATAGATTTTCAGTCAACCTCACAATAATGGTGCACTAGGGTGTTTGTTGTATTCCAAGTTTTTTGTTTTTAAGTAGGGACCCCTCAAAATGACGGGATGAATGGCCGGTAATCAGATATATAATAAAAAAATTTGAAATATAGCGGCCTCTCGCGAAATTACTTTTTTCATACAAAATTGTATGGGAAAAAGTCTTGACTCGATGTTTTCAATCATATTAAAGTTCTGTAAAATTGTAGAAAAATTCTGTAAATATGGTTGTTTTAAGTCATTCATGCATGACAAAATGTCGTTAGATTCAACAGTTAGCTCCAATGGGTCTAAATTTTAAAATTTTTTAAAAACTGATATGCGGAAAATTAAAAAAAAAACCTATTAAGGGCCGTTTTCACAATGTCCAGTTAAAGTTTAACTGAAACTTTAACTGTAAGTTTGAAAAAATTGTTTTCTCAATGTGAAGTTATTTATTAACTGACGGAAAATAAACTCTAACGTTCAGTTAACTTTAACTGGCACAATTTTTTCAGTTAAAATTTAACTGGCAGATTGAAATTAATTCAAATATTTTTTCAAATTCATATGAGAAAATTTTAAATGTTTACATTTTTTGAAAACTTTTTAAGGGGAAATTTGTTATTTATTCACAATATATATTTAACCATAAGTTAAAAAATGGAATTTATTGAAATCCAAATAATTTAACGGAAAGTTTATACCCATGCTTCCGTTAGTAAACTTTAGTTTAAAAATATCTTAACTGTACATTGTGAAACCGGCCCTTAATAAGAATGTTTTTCAAATAAATATTATTTATATAAATTTTTTGGATGAGTATATGGGTGATTCTCAGATAACTGTACTTTTTGTGTCCTCTGGAGATTTCACCTATACAGTAGGCTTTTTTTTCACAAAAAATTACGCTTTAAGTTAGAAACTATGTTTTTCTAATAGAGCGGATCAATTTTACCACCAAATAATTATTGGTCTATTGTGAAAGTTTGCAAATATACCCCAAATGTCACAAACGTGGCATGTCCTACCCCTACTTTTTAAACACAAAACGATGAAAAACGACCAAAAACGGAAATAGAACAGAAAACAAGTTACTACACATATTAAGTAAATACTTAAGGCTACAATATTCTGAGCTCATCTGCAGTTTTAAACAATTTTTAGAGGGCACAATTTCGAATTGAAAACTGTCCCCTAGTTTTGGAAAAAAAAAATTTCTTAAAAGTATTGTGCTACTACTGCATGGTACTACTGTTTCAGTCAATAGATTGCAATACACATGCATTAATTCTGACCACTATCCATCACCCAAACGTCATCATGTCCGAACGCGTCCAAAAAGAAATCTGTTTGCGTTTTATAGGGCATTTTATAAACAAAAACCGTTTTTTCTAAAAATTATGGTCACAAACGTGGCACTCGGCACTCCCAGGTAGGTCATTTTATTTTATGCATGAAACAATTTTTTTGTAGGATTTGCAGACATGACCCCAAATTCTTTCGGAAAAATCTTGAACTCAAAAGCGTGCTTTACAATGAGCGATAAACTGCAAAAATGTCACAAACGTGGCGCATCAAAAATGTCACAAACGTGGCACTTTTTATCAGTCTGCAAAAAAACATATTTCATATAAAGTTTGAGTATACAGATGTTTAGTTGAAGGCTATTAATTATGTTTTTAATACAAAAATTTTTCTACACCATCAGAATCCTGAGATATCCTTGCTCAAAAGTGAAAAAATCACTGTTTTGACATCTACTTAAAGCTATAGAACAAAAACAACAACAAGTAAAATAAATTTTTGTCAATGGATTCAGACAGCCAAATTTATTGTCAACAAGACATAATTTACCGTTTTTCAATTGGATTCTTAGCTTCCGAGTTATAAACGTTTAAATTAAGGACATCTTTCGATAACATACAAAGGATTTTTCGAGACCGAAAAGTTACAAAAAATCAAGTTTTATTATTTTTATCAATAACATATTTAATTACAAAAATTTCGTGACTTTGCAGACCATAATCGCATGAAAAATGACACCTCTATTCTAGATTTAGTGACTAAGCCTACTAAACTACTACTTTGCAAATTCACAGAATCAAAATTTCATCTGTTCATTCACTAAATCTACAATAGAGCCTTATTTTTTCATCCGATTTTAGTCTGCAAGGGCTTAAAATTTTCGTGATAAAATATATTTCTGGTAAAAATAATAAAACTTACCATTTTTGTTAATTTTTCGGACCTTTGTGTGTTATTGAGAGGTATCCTTTTTTTAAAGGCTTATAACTCGGAAACTGGGAACCCAATTGAAAAACGGTAAATTTTGTCTTGTTGATAATAAATTTGGCTGTCTGAATCCATTGACAAAAATTAATTTTACTTATTGCTGTTTTAGTTAAGTAGATGTCAAAACTGTGATTTTTTCACTTTTGAGCAAGGATAACTAAGGATACTGATGTAATAGAAAAAAATCAAGATCAGATTTGTAATTAGGAGATCCTAATCCATCATAAACGGCTATTAAAACAGAGGACAGGGAACCATAGTTGATCTTTAGGGCCGTAGGGTATAAAAAAAATGGACCACCGGAGACATGACACTGTTGCAAAATTAGTCTTGAAGTGTAAATTTGTCATTATATGCAATATATCTCTCATCAAAACGCTTCAAAACCATAATTTTTCCATACTGTGGCTAAAATGTCACAAACGTGGCAATTTGGTCACAAACGTGGCAGCAAAATTTCTTAATTTCGACCTCAAAGCCGTAAATTCACACTTGTTGTTGATCTACTTAAAAGGTGAGTTTTAAGAGTGTGTTTACATAAGATAGCATGAAGAAACTTGCAAAAATCAAAAAAAAATATCTGCCAATTTTACAACTCGAAAAAGCACAGTTATCTAAGAATCACCCATATAATGACTATACTAGTATTCCTCCATGAAGTTAACACACCTATTGCCTAAATTTGAGTTTTTGGTTTAAACAAACAAGTAGAAATAGTATAATTACAGCTATGGAAAAAGAAATAGCACGATTGAGTTTATTTAAAAAAAAATGTATTTTAGTTAGTTTGTTGAATGAATATGTTTGTATAATTGAAGTCAAAAATTAATTTGGAGTCCATAGGCTTAAAAAAACCACTAACTTAAAATATTTTCCTTGATTTAGCTCTGTTAAAGTCATGAGCAGGAATTCGAGAAGCTTGGTATTCTATTCTAAAGAGTAAATGACAAAATCTTGTGGTGAGCTTGCCTCGTAGATGTCACGAAACAATCAAAAATCGTGTCCACATCACAAAATACTAACGTTGTAAGTTATAACAAGTTGTTTTAAGCAGGTTATTCAATATGGTTGCTTTCCTTTTCCACAGGACTTCACAAGTGTGCTATTTCTCTTTCCAGATGTTTCTGCATCTTTAAACACTTAAATGACTTTAACAGAGCTAAATACAGGAAAATATTTTAAGTAAGTGGTTTTTTTTAAACCTATGAACTCCAAATTAATTTTTGGCTTCAACAATCTAAACATATTCATTCAACAAACTAACTAAAATAATCTGTTTTTAAAATAAACTCAATCGTGCTATTTCTTTTTCCATAGCTGTATATCGACGAACAAAAAAGTTTCAATAATAATTCTTACTTACAACTTCTAAGTTGAATTGCAATACAACCGAACCCTTAATCGTTCGGTTTACCTACGCAGCGGATGTATTCGTACATACACATCAACAAGAATCAATTTACTATTGTCATGAATGACGGGCACCAGGAGGCAAGCATCTAAGCGTCGTAGGTCAATGGAATTAATTTAATTTAATTGAATGCAGTGCATGTTGCTGCAAACCAGTATATGCAGCAAATAAAAGCCAAATGAAGCGAACACTCGTAAACTAAGTAAATGAAAACATAGTAAATCTTTTGGTGGACCTTGTTTAGCTGAAACACGCTATTAGTAAATCTTTAGAATATCGCATTATATTCAAAAGCCAACGTTATTTAGTTAAATAACATCATAATCAATCAAAAACTTAGTTTTGCATTTTTTTGGAGATACGTATATATATTCACTTTGTTCTTCCGTTTGTATCGCAAAGAAGGAGGCGTAGAAAGTATGGAAAAGTATTTATATTCTTGATCAGAGCCACCTCCTGAGTCGATATAGCCATGCCCGTCTGGCTGGCTGACTGTCTGTCCGTGGAAATATTTTTCACGAGAAAACAAAACAAGATAATTCGATGAAATTTTGGACACTGCCTCCGTTGTAAAAGTTAGCTCGGGATTGAAAATGAGCGAAATCGGTCAACGGATACGTCTACCGCTACTACTATGACGCAACCAAAACACTCATAAACACCAGGAATGACAAGTGCAACTCTGAACAAAATTTAGGTGAATAAGGACTAGAAGGCGTGGTGCATCCCAGACAAGCAAGTCTCAAAATGCTATACTGAAAAAGTTTTTAAAGAAAGTTCAACCAAATTTCACTCAGTTACTAAGGATAGCAAATGCAAGCTCTAATCAGAAACTTAGTTGATTCGGACAAGAGGGCGTGGTACCTCCGATACGAGCAACATTTCCAAATTGTTGTATTGCAAACGTTATCGCACATATACTTAGAATAGTTAGCGCATACAAGTAAAATTTTTAAATCTGTTTTTAGATAATCATCATTATCTGGATTATCTTCAAGTCTGAGTTGAAAATTAAGAGAGCAAGATAACTTAATTTTCATCTGATGTCCCGAAAAGAAACGGAGAAAACAATTACTTCATAATCGATCCCGCAATGCTCTTTTCGAAACAGAGGATTGATAATTTATGATCCACATTTATATTCCACAAAGGCTGACAAGTTCTCGGTTTAGAGAAGAAAACACAACTTTTTTGTCCTCCTCCAAGAGCGATACAATCATTCCAACGCTTCTCTAACATTTTGACACTTTTTTTGGAGATCGATTTGTCTTTGCTCTCAAAATATGCCAAAGCTTCGGCAATCACTTAGTCATTATAGCTATATTGCTTTCTCTGAAGCATTTTTGAGGTCTGCAAAAATGATAGTAATCGATGGGGGCCAGATCTGGAGAGTTCGGTAGGTGGGCAAATAATTTGAAGCGTAGTTCATTAATTTTAATCATCGTTTTCATCGTCTTAGAAAAATGCGGTACACATTTTGAAAGTTTGCTCAAATTTTCCTGTAAAATTGTAACCATCACCTTCTGATATCTTTAAGGTGTCAGCTATTTTACACAGCTTATTTTGTAGACTTTTTTTATGTTTTCCGGAACAACTGCCAGTTTTGGGCGATTAGGATTTAATACACATCCCCAGCACCGCCTTTTTTTAATTAAACGTAAGTTTATGTTTTTATACCCTACACCCAGGGTATATTCACTTTGTCCTTCCGTTTGTAACGCAGAGAAGGAGGCGTGGCAGGTATGGAAAAGTATATATATTCTTGATCAGCGTCACCTCCTGAGTCGATATAGCCATGTCCGTCTGTCTGGCTGGCTGGCTGGCTGGGTAACGGCTGTGTGTGGAAATACATTTTTTGGAAAAACTGAGCAAGATAATTCAATGAAATTTGGTACACTGCCTTCGTCACTAAAGTTAGCTCGGGGGATTGAAAATGAGAAAAATCGGTCAACGGACACGCCTATCGCCCATACAAAAAATATATTCAAAATGTGATAATAAGAGCATTATTTGCAATAACAGAAGCAAAATACACATAAGTGCTAGAGATAGTAAGTACAAGCTCTGAGCAAAAACTAGGCAACTTCGGACTAGAGGGCGTGGCACCTCCCATATAAACAAAAGTTTCAAAATGTTATATTGAAAGCGTTTTTTGAGATAATCCAACTTAACTTCACTCAAATACTAAGAGCATTAATTGCAAACTCTGAGAAAAAAGTAGGACTAGGACTAGAGGGCGTGGCACCTCCCATATGAGCGAAAGTTTGAAAATGCTATACTGAAAGATTTTTTTTAAGAAACATTAACCGAACTTTACTCTAACACTCAGAACAATAAATGCAAGCTCTAGGCAAAATCTAGGTAAACTCGGAGAGGGCGTGGCACTCCCCTTATAAGCAATTTGTTCTTATACTCTCCTAGAGGTTACGGAAGAATTCAACAATTTATTTTATAAAAAACTTGTATGTACAAGAATACGTACTTTGTATAGTATTCATCAACTAAATGTTTAATAATATACGAGTACTTGAAATGCAGTGTAGGGTATTTAGTTTTTGGCCAGGCCAAAGATACCACCCTTACTAGTTCTACTATAATTTAAAATTTTTTTTGGAATGACGATCAAGAAACTTGTTAACCCTTTCAACCCGGCTGGGACAATATATATATGTAAATTGGGATATATTGTCCCAGCCGGGTCGAAAGGGTTAAACAAATGCTCGTTTCAATCAAATCTTGAACTAAAATGTTGAATTTATGAAATAATGTGGAGCGCTCCAACACTTTCACATTGCTAAACAATTTTTTGTGAACAGAAAGTGTGAAACAACTTCAAATATGCCTATATGGGTCGATGCAGCTTATCTGCAATTCTAACCAAGAATGTCTTTCATCCAAAATTATATGAAATGGCCAGCCCTGTTTGTCGTTTCTGACCCTTTGTCATCAATACACTTTTTTATGTTTCCTAAAAAAACTTTTTTTTTTGCCGGGTAAATGTAAAACCCATGTGGTCGGTATTCATTGTGATGGCGGAAAAACATTGTGCGCGCATATAAATGCCAATAAAGCATTAAAAATCGTAAAATATGCTGCGAGCTAATTGTGGAGCAAAAGCACGACCGCTACGGCAAGAGACCTCAGACAATCGTGCCCCTCCAGTGATGAAGTGTATGCATAGTATAGGAGTGTATGCTTTTGTTGCATTCTGCTGCTATTGTTTTTCTTCATTTATTGTTGTTAGTTTTATGTATGTATGGCTGACGTTGCACTTTCCGTGCAGTTCACTTTAGTTGTGACGTTGTTTCGTTTGAACATTGCCAAGAAACGACGCTTCCAGCTGCTGCAATGGTATTGTAAATTTGTTGTACTATATGTATGTATATACTACTGATGTTGTTGATTCCTGCTTTCCTCCAGACGGATAAAGAGGCAATAACAAATTCATTAAATGCTTTACTACAGCATTCATATTGAATACAGAACCATCTGAAGGCATAGTTTTGATAAATCGTGAATATGTCAATCAGTGAATATGTCAATCAAACAATCGTCTACCCATCAATTTATTTTAATTCGAATTTATAGAAATTATTTGGGGTAATTATGCAAGGTAAATTTTTCAAATAAAATCAAATAACACTTAAAATGAGCCGCTCACAGCCCAATTCGATTAACCCCATAAAACAAAAAGTGTACTTAATTGTAAAATAAAGTTAAAAAAATTGTCACGTGACTTTTTATAAAAAAAATTCCCATGGTTCTCACAACCATTAAGCGTAAAACTAGTCTTCTATAAATCGTTTGTTTTTCATCCACCTTACTGTAAAAAAAAAAATTTTAAAAAAACAATTACATACTTTGAGAAAATCAACTTTTAAGATTTTTCAAAAAATGGCTACCATTTGGTAAATTTTCAAAATTTTCCGAATTTAAAAATGGACATCAAAATAAAATTGAAAATATTACAAGACTCCGAAAACAAAAATTAAAAAAATTTATTTTTGACTAATGGCGGAACTAAAAAAAAAAAAATTGCATAGATTTTTCCCAAAAACACTACTATGAAACTCTGAAGTTCCATGCCCATAACTTGCAAAAAAAAAAAATTTTCTGCAAAACTAATAATGAGAGGTCTCTTAGAGAGCACTTACAACGTGAATGCTTATAAAAATATGAGAACCCAAATGCAAATTTCGAAAAATTTGAGCTGGAAAAAGAAAAAAGACTATGACTGAACTAATCCTTTGACACTTAAATTCAAGATTTTTCAAGAAGTGGAGTTAAGCGAATTAAAATCAAAGCAACAAGTTTAAGTTAACCTTGCTCTAAAAAACTGGCCCTAATTGGAGCAATATTAGAGCGTCAGCGTTATTTAACTATCCATGTCTATTTTATAAACCATACGGTACATATTATATGATACTACCGAAGCAAAGAAGGTTAAATATCGCTTACGATAGAATAACGCTCCAAGAAACAAGTTGTTTTTTTTTTCTAATACCGATTATTAATTTTTTTTTATTGAAATCTTATTTTTCTGACGACAATAAACGGGAATTAAGAAAAAAAAAAATTACTGCTTTCATATATGGGCAATCTAATGTATGTGAAACTTAGAACATATTTATTGTTGCCCTAAAATATTGTATTTAGAGATTACAGCCCCCCATTTTGTGATTTGAAAAAGTGCTGATCTGCACTACACTTCCCCTTATGGTCGTAAACTTTTATAAAAAATTTTATTACATACGTAACAGTAGGCTGATTTCCACTGCTCTGCGAAATTGGAAACACTGAAGTATTGCAAACCTGTGATAAACTTGAAATACATCAACATGAAACCTAATGCAATTGTGAAAAATAGATTTTTTTTTTTCAAATTAAAAATAAAAGAAAAAGACGTTCAGTTTGATAAGACCTTTTTAAGACCTTCTAAATCATCGCAACAGGATTATGTTTCTCAACAACTATGTGCAACAACGAAAAATGCAATACAATACGAGAAACACAAGAAACAAATACAAGTATATCGCAGAAATGAAACTAAAATCACAGTTGACAACAGTCACATTAGAAAACGGGAAAAAATAACACAAAGCAGGAGAACGCTTGGGTGCTTTCAGCATCTTTTAAACAGAGAACAGTCAAACTTCGATAGTTTCTAACGTCATTATTCACAAGATTTCAAGTTATAGAACAGATTATTAAAACTATATACGTGACGTTGTCTGGCAAAACCATACTTAACGTACCAAAGATTAAAATTTAGTTTTTTCACTGTTCAAAGGACAAAATACCGAAGCGCATGCCATCATAAAAGACATTTGAGCTTAAAGTTCGGAAATATTCGGGTTAAAATTCAATAAAGTACGGAAAAAATTATTTTTAAAATACCTATGTACACGGAGCAAAAAAAAAAAAAAAACGTAAAAAATATTATACAATTGTAGCATAGTAAAAATTATTATTCTGCTATAGTAAAAATTAAAATGCTGGCATAATAATAATTATTACAATGGTAAACTAAAAATACATTTTTTTTTTAATTTTCAGTTTTCCAAAGAATGCTTTTGTCAGACAACGACATATAAATGTTATGTTATGCCACTCGATCAGTTTCAGTTGTTAAGAATTCGAGTTAACAAAGTTTGAGTTACAGAAGTTTGACTGCACATACTTTTATTACATAATTTTTCAATGTCATAAAGCTTAGATGAACAAAGGATTTCGTTGACTCTAAAATGTCATCAAATACATTCAGCAGACCGATTAAAAAAAATTATGGGCAAAACCGCAAAAGCTACGTAACTTATTCAGAATATATGTATATGGGTAGTTCCACTAGAATTGTCAGTAATTGAAAAAAAAGTTTGAAAAAGGAAACTTTGAAATAGCAGGATTGCAAACGTTGCATGGGCCTTACCAAATACATCGCAAAAAGTAAGATATTTTTTTTTTTAATAACCTTAGGAATTTAAATTTCTCATATCATATCTTTATTAGTTTTTCAAGCTGGAACATAACCAATACTCATAAATTTGAAGCTTTTAATGACAGGTTGTCCAACTTAACTTTTTTAAATTAAAGCATATCGATACCTCCGACGTAAAAGTTGGTAACTCAAGTTACACATTTGGTTCCATCTTGTGTCAAATTTTGGTACCTCTAGCTTGAAATTTGAAGGCCTGGGCTCCATTTTTGAAGTCACAACCTAAATTTATTTTATATAGGTTTTCATACAAAAAAACAAAAAAGTTAAAATACAAAAATGCTCATTACTCAAAACTACGATTTTCGAGTTACCAACTTTTACGTGAATTTAGACCACAACAGAGTAGTACAGTTTTAGAAATATGACTGAAATCTCAAAAACTCATAATGAGCAATTTTACTCTAATTAGACGATAATTTATAAATATTTGAACTGTTTGACGATGAAAAAAAAAAAAAAAACGCAGAGTCTACCTGAGTAAAAATAATCAATTTTATATTAGGCTGTACAAAGGCCGTACAAGGGCCAAATTTTATTCAATTTTTGGGCTGTACAAGGGCTGTACATGGTGTTCTTGAAGGACATTTTGGTCGTACAATTTATTTTTTCTATTTAATTGGACTGAAAATGGGTTGTACAATTTACTTTTTGTATTGAATTGGGCTGAACATGGGCTGTACATCGGCCGTACAATTTACTTCTTCTATTGAAATTTATTTATATGATTTTAGGTGAACAGAAAACAATTCATCGACGGCAGACTCGTTAAGTTGTGCGACTCAGAACAGTGATATTCGGGGTTCGAAACCCTATGATGGCGGAAAAATATTTTTTTTTAAATTTTTTTTTTTAACATATAAAGTTGACGTGCCTGCTGGTTGCTCGTTTTTAAAATGAAATAACATTTTATTACTTTTAGTTTTAACTTTGCATTTTAAAGAATTTTCTTTTTCGGATGTTTACCGTTCAGGATTTGAACCTGAGAATCCCAAGTGTTCTGTGATACACACGTTAATGAACTCAGCCAAAGCCATCATTGAGTAGCTGGTTGAAAATTTATTATATCATATTTATTCTGGCTTTTTAAAATTTGTACAGACCACGTACGGCCTTTAAAAAGCCCGAAGGCTCACGTTCAGCCGATTTTCAGCCGTTTACTATTTTTAGTCGGGTATAAGAAACTAAATTTAGAATAGTATACCCAAAGAAAGGAAGTACATTTGCTTTAGTAAGTTCTTTACTTAAAAAAAAAGAAGCGGTGGCTTATCGTTAATGAAAAGTATAGTTCCATTCATTTTTTGTGTGTTTCTTATTGTTTTGTTATGTTGGTTGTGTCGGTACTTGATATTTTCGTCAACTTTTATCTGGAGGTTTTTTTTCGTTTTATTTTAGTACTTCAACATACAGTGGCGGACAAAACTGTGTACTTATTAGTAACTTTTCTATTAATCTGCCCATAAAACCGTTAATATTAAAGTAAATGAATGAATAACAATTTCTTATCATGCTGAAAATGTTAAACCAACCACTACAACCTTAACAATGTTTTTATATATAAAAATATTCTACAAAATCAATGAGTACCAACCACTAAAAAATCGTATGGTAGTTTTGCTAGTTTTGGTTAAGATTTGTGATAAATTGACAAACTTAAGATGTATTATTGATATATTGGCTAGAAATAGTCTAATGTAACTTAAACTTCTAATAAAATCAATGCCTTTCTGCCTTGATTTAAAATATTTAATAGTAAAGACGAAAATTCAAGCAAATCAAGTTTTGCGAAATTTTTTATGAAGAAAAATTCCACATGATTAATTTCAGCACTCAAATTAATATCATCTGATCTAATAATAAATAAGCAATAAACTCTAAAAAATTAAATTCATTTGCTTTAGAATTAACGGTTAAGGGCAGATTATCAGAAAAGTTTCTAACATGTATATGTATCCACTTTTGTCCGCCACTGTATATTTTTCAAAACAAGTAAATGCATACGTTCAAGTATTGGCAAGTTTATAAAAAGTAACAAAATTTGCCAAACGTTATTCACAAATGTTATATGTAGATATGTATATACATGTATGTACATTAAATGCATGTTAAATTTATTGATTTCTTTGATAGCTTATCTGTAAATTAGGAACTTTTCATTGGTATATGTGACGCGTTCTGATAAAACTATGCACAACTTAACGTTTATTTACGAAGTTTCGAGGTTCTGACTTCTGAAGTAAAAAAAAAAAATAATTGAGCTGAACTTCGGGTCACAGTTCATTATTGCATCAAAACAAACCACTTTGGAGTCCATATTGAGATATGTAGGTAGCATTTTGGTGCAAACAACCAAAAACAGTGGCAAGTTAAGTGTTGTTTTGTCAGTCCGACTCACATATCAAGTTTAATAGTAAATTACAAAAAAAAAAATTTTTTTTCAGAGATAGAAAAATAAATATACGGGCCCATGTTTTATTTAGGTATGTGAATGTTGAATAACTTAAAAAAACCGATTTTCATATGAGATTTTTTTATTTAATTTGGTCCATTTCAGTTCATTTGGAATACTCTTTGAATAAAAGATCAATAAAAATGCGCTTTTTCTATAACTCTTTCGAAAGTCTCGGAAGGTATAGCGCTGGTTTCAGCACTAATCTTTGGCTTGAGCTCGACAATGATCTGAGGATTGCTGGCGTACACTGGAGTAAGTCAATGTCGCCATTTTTTTCAGGCAATTTTCGATGTCGCACAATTTTGTTGGACCACTCATATTCGGGCAGACACATAATGAGCCAACATCCACCGATATCGATTCCCATCGACTGTTCCGCCTTCTCTGAAGAAAAATAATTCAATGATGGTTTTGGCGCAAACGACGCCCATCTAAACAGTCACTTTTTGGATCTCGTGTGGATTCTCCGTTTACCAAATGCGGCGATTTTACTTGTTAACTCCACCAGTGAGTGCAAAATGCAAATGCAAAATTTGCTTCTAAAAACCAGATTCAGAGTCAACCATTCGAGCGACTGTTTGGCCACATCCCAAGCGACGTGGCCGGTCTGCCGGTAATATGGAAGCTGTGTACAGAAGCTTGGTGAATTCGCATGAGAGGGCGTGGCACGTCCAATACGAACAAAATCATTAAAATACCTAGCAAAAAAAAAAAAGCAATACAACCAATTTTCACGAAATACCAGGAATAGCTCGTGCAAACGATACATACTATTTTTCCAAATCTGAACAGGAGGGCGTGAAAAATCCTATGCAAACACAAGCATAACCTGGAAAGACAGTATAAACCCTTCTTTTTATTTTCTCTCTTGTTCACAGTGAAGTCGACTGTGAAAAAATTAAAATTTTTGTGTGGAAATTAGGGCATTGGATATATTCCATGTGAGGTGCATAGTTTATTACTCTTTGTTGTTTACAGTTGTGCACAATGAGTTAACGTTAAGACAACATAACATAAAACTCGAAAGCGATGAAGTAGAAAATTGTGTATGGTAAAGAACTATACAAATTCCGTGAATACCTTTCTTTCTTTTGTTGCAGTAAAAAAATTATTTGTTAATTTTTACACAATTTTATTACACAAGCAATAAGCAACGCCTTGGTGTAAAAGTAAGTTGCAATGTTTTTTATTGTTTGTAAACACAGTTTTTAAAGCAACAAAGGACAAATGCCTTAAATTGTTTTAAGGCGGTTCAAAAAAAAACATTACTTACAGCATTATTTAAGGTCTTATCCCCTAGTTCAGACAAGCCAATGCAATTTGTTGGGTGGGTGAAGATACCATTAAATGGACAAAAAGTGGGCAGAATGAAATGAGTGCCACGCCCACTTTTTAATGACTTAAAATTTCTACATCTTATTTGGTATTCCTCAAAAACGACTTAACGATTTTGGTGATAATCTAGGAAGTTTTAACTCTGATAGCGATAGTACAGTCATTTGGTAGTTTCACCTGGAAAGTTTTGCGGGATTTTCGCACATGAGTTATTGTATAGATTTCGAATTTCAACTTTGCCACCTCGAATCGTGTTCGCTCGCGCCGCCATATTGGAAAAATGGCGTCCAAAATCAGTTTTTTACAAATATCTCTTTAATGGCTACATTTAGAGAAAAATATTGTGATGCAATATTGTAGCTTATAAAATTTTCTATAAAAATTACTTTTTACATGTTTTCGTACGACTTATAGCTCAGGAGATATTCAAATTCAAAATTCCAAAAAATTAGTATATTTGTACATGCCGTTTATGAGTAGGCACAGTGATGTGCTGAGCTTAAAATTACGATAACAATGGTGAGTCACGTTTAAAGTAAAAATATTTATTAATAGGGAATTACTTACTACAAGCTACACATTCGTATGACCTATAGTTTAGGAGATATTTTTTTAGCAAACCTGAAATTTAGAAAAAAAATTTTTTTCAAAAAATCTCCAAAACGGTTCGTTTTAGAAAAAAAAAATTTTCGCATTTTGTAGAGCGTTCAATTTCCTATAAGGGTCTCTCCGAACTGTTTTTTCGTCCGACTTACTGTTCATAAGACATCGCGTCTTATATAGAATTGAACGTTTTACAAAATGCATGGTCAATTTTTTTTGGGACAATCCGTTTTGGAGCTATTTTGAATAAACGGTTTTTTTCTTAATTTTAGGTTTGTTGAAAAAATATCTCCTAAACTATAGGTCATATGAAAAAAAAATAATATGTAGCTTGTAGTGCAAGTAATTCCCTATAAATAAATATTTTTACTTTTAACGTGTGACTCACCGTTCATGAGTTATCGTAATTTTAAGTTGAATACATCACTGTGCCTACTCAAGCGGTATGTACAATTTACTAATTTTTTTCAAATTTTGAACTACGATATCTACGATATCAATTGAAAGGTAATTTTAAAATTTTATAAGCTACAATATTGCATCACAATATTTTTCTCTAAGTGTAACCGTTAAAGAGATATTTTTAAAAATGATTTTGGACGCCATTTTTCCAATATGGCGGCGCGAGCGAACACGATTCGAGGTAGCAAAGTTGTAATTCTGAAAGAGCACATCGAAATCTATAAAATAATTCATTTGCAAAAGTCCCGCAAAACTTTACAGGCAACATAATTTCATTCTCCCAAATGGTTGTACTACGAGCAGCAATATTATATTGAGAAAATTCGAAAAAGGGCGTGGCCTACAAAATTTCGATACGCTATAAGAAGATTACAAATTCGAAAGAATTTTAAAAATCCCATCGACAGTATTTTTTGAAATTCGAGTTGAGTAATTTTTCAGTAAAAAATGTTTGACAACTTTTTTTTAAAGACCATTTTGAAAATAGAGGCTTTAAAAAAAAATATAAGCCGCAAACTTTATTCAACAGATTTTTCCCTATCATTTGATACTAAGAACATAAAAATGTAACAAAACTGTGAGGTTGGCGAGACCTAAGTCCGGCATCAATCACGGGTTTTCTAATGGTTTCTGGATGAAGTTCGTTTTGACTGGATTGAAGGAGCTCTGCACTTAGTTTCTGTACAGTTATGAACGGATCCACGGCGATCATACGCTTGATTTGCAGCCGATCTCTATGTGTGAGAACTGTACGGAGTTCTAATTTGAGCTTATTCTTTACGCGGTCTTCATATTTAAAGCGGCCGATTGCACACTGGATAGTAGAGGGGTTTGGCTAGTACCCCCTATGACTTATGCTTTTTCACATGTAGATCATATGAAAGCTTACGCTCTTCAACTAACAAGTATTTACCAGGCGTAATTTTAAAAAATGTTAATCAAAACTCATCAAATTGGCACTTGCCTTGTTACGTTGTATCACGTGTGAATGTGTATCACTCTTTGTTAAAAACCGTTATTTTTAAGGGAAAATTTTCAGCAAAAAAGAAAAAAAATGCAAACAAAAGTTCAAGTGTACGAAGATATTATTGGAGTCAAATTTGCGACTTTGTTTTATTTTTAGTCAATATATATGCAAAAAATAATTAAAGTAAAGTAAAAACTTTTTTTTTTTGCTTATATCTCAGGGGCGTCATTAGATTTCAATGAAATTCCGTAGTAGGGTTGCTGTTTTGGAGGGTTTCCTTTATCAATTCATACTTTCGAAAAATAATGTATGTACATAGCATTTTAACATTTTTCGATTTTTCTCGGTGCAATTTAATGCTATTCAATGTTATTACATATTTTTCGATACCATTTGATACTTTCCAAATTTTTAAATTTTTTACGTTATCCGATTCTTATTCATGACTTTTGCTGTTTTTCGATACTTAGCGTATTTTTTCATAATTTCGATATTTTTGTTGATTTTCTAGTTTTTCGGTAGGTAGTTTTTGATTTTTTCCGATCTTGTGTAACTATTGTGTTTTAGAAAACTTTTCGGCTTTAGTTACTGTTTTCAAACTAGCTATATTAAACTTTTCAACTTTCTCCGATGGTCTGTACATTTGACCAGACACATCTATCCAAATGTATTTTGGAATTGCATCACAAAAAAGATTTACGTAAAAAACATCGACTTAAAATTAACAAAATAAAACCGAGCAGGATCGGTGTCGAGTTACTATCATATAAAACAAAATTGAAAACTGGTCCCGTTTTTTATTACCGCATTCGTGTTTAAAGCGGCGGTTCCGAATAATGCAAGTTTGGATTAAAGAAAGGAAATGTCTATACGGGGCGTTCCGCGTACGCGAAAACTCCTCTCTCTCTCTCAATTTACTCAATTAGCGTACGCGAAACTCAATTAGCGTACGCGAAATCCAGTGAAGTTTTTTCCCCCGGGGAACTTGATTAATTTATGTACTGATCCGCGGCCGAAGGCCGCCGCGAAGCCAGTGTTGGATGTCTGACGGGTTTAAATCCTGAGCTGCGGCCGCAGGCCGCCCACTTACCCGTACTTTTATGTAAAATTACTGTTGTAACGAAGATGCGTCCCGGGGGAAAAAACTTCACTGGATTTCGCGTACGCTAATTGAGTAAATTGAGAGAGAGAGAGGAGTTTTCGCGTACGCGGGCCGCCCCGTATAGACAGACTCTTAAAGAAATGCCAAGTAGCACAAATTCAATAGACCCACAGAGAGCAGAAGAGCAGATGTCAAATAAAACTATAAAGCGGCTGCAATGTAGGGTAGGTACAAAATTTAAAGGATAAAACAACGCCCAGAAGGTCATTCAATGTTTAAAAATGAAAGCGCACATTTTTCTTTTTTCTTCAAAAAGATATTAAAAAAAAAAAATTACTTACAGTGAATGCTTCCTCAATGTTTTTCTTCTTTTCTTTTTTGTGTGTTGCAGAACTTGAAAAATCAATTTTTTTTTTTTTATCTTTAAATCACATTTTTTCTATAATTTTAACACTCGTTTTCTATATTTGTGTTTTACACAAAACTTTATAAATTTTTATTAATTTTATTTAAACAAAACGAAAACATACAAAATTGCAATAAGCAATAGAAACAAATTTTATCCCGTTGAAACCACACTCACAATTGCTACTTCAAATTGAATAGCAGTGATGCCGCTTCTTGCTGAAAAAATCCACTTTGGTTCTGTTGAAAATTTTTGACGTACGTGGAGAATTTTGAACGTACATGGAGAATTTTTGGTGGACGTGGAGAATTTAATCAGCTGATGCAATTTTGCTTAGCATGCTGAACATGAATACCCAAAAAAAGTAAAAGTAAAAAAAAGTAAAAGTAAAAGTACTACTATTTCTGGTATAGCGAAAAATGTATGTACTTGACAGATTTTATTGTAATAAATAAAAATGGTTTAACTCTGGAAAATTCAGATAACACAATCGTGTAGTCTGGGTCTGATTCATTCTAATAAATTCTAATTAACTCGAGTAATACTCGCAAACGAAGATGGGGTTTCCAAATCGCCTTTGGAAAGGCGTGAAAAAATTCTACAAGCTTATCACTCACAGTTCTCTGGAACGGGGTTTAATTGATAGTTTTTGAAAAACCAAAGTGGCAGAAAGGACTTGGCAGGTATAGAAAAGAATGAAAATTTTTGATAAGTGTCATATTCAGAGTCGAGAGAGCCATGTTCATTTGCCTGTCCGTAAGTCTGTGGAATTGAATTTTATGAGAAAACAGATCAGCGTACCTACATAGAACGTAGCTATAGATTGAAAATGAGCGAAACTGGTTTACGTACCATACAAAAAAATCATTTAAAAAGCTATATTTAGAACAATATATACGGGAATTCAACCAGCAAGCGATATTTAGGTTAATGGAACCAAACTCTATAGATAGTCGGAGCAAGCTCACAACAAAAACTAGGTGAATTCGGACAAAAACTCAACATGCTGTACTACAAGCTTTATTAAAGCTAGTCGCACCGACTCTAAGGATAGTTAATTGTCGCACAGTTGTAATTTTTTATACAAAGTCGTACTCACGATATAATTAATTAAAATTTGATTTGATTCAACCTTTATTTCACACGTTATTTTTTATGCATTAGTGAATACAATTCCGGAAAAAAAAAATTCATTTGGAACTATTTTTCAGAATTATCCTTTTTTGCTTCGGCTAAAGCAACATGGAAATAGTTCGTTAGCCGATCATTTCCGAAGTGCTCTAAGGATTTTGAAATTTTTTATTGAAAACATGTCGAAATACGATGTTTAATAGAATTCCGTAAAAAAAAATGGGGTACTCGAAAATTTTATTCAAAACACCCACAGGACAGGCGTGTTTTTCTTTTGCATCTCCGATTTTTTGGAAACGGTTTTGTCTTATAGTACTAGTTAAGATTAGCATCTATTTATTTTAATTTTTTTCGTCGAGTAGTTTCACAGGCATAAATTTTCAAAAAACTAAAAAAGCTGTAAAAACAACATTTTGTAGTTTTTTGAAATGCTCATAACTCCGACAATAGTCATCAATCATGAAACCACTTTTGCCTTTCCAATATTTTTCTCAAACGTACTACAAAATTTTGATAAAAATATAAAAAACATAATTCCCCAGATACCGATTCGGAGGAAAACAAAATTGTATAGTAAACATCACTGGCCTCATGCGTCTGCTCTGACAAGAAGATTTGGTTTGTCAAGTTGGTTTTTGCAAAAAATATTGACAGCTGTAGCAGCTTGATTTCGGGGAATAGGTGCAGGAAATTATTAAGTGTTCTTGATGGTTTTTTTTGTTCTTTAATGCGAGTTAATGCATTTTATTAAAATTTGCAATAAATTAAGCTTGAGTAAAAGTGAAAATCAATAAACAATAAAGATTATTTAAAATAGTGTTCTGCAAAAGTTGAAAAAAGTTAAAATAACGAAGCAAAATGTCCACAAAATAACAAATCTTCAATAAAGGTAGAATAAAAAATATGTGGGGAGCATATATAGTTTTAGTGGCAAAGAATTTTATCTAAAAAGTACAGAATTACTCTTAATTGCCTAAATAAATCAATTACAAAGTATACATTGCTTATACATTGCTGTTTTTGGGTAAAGAGCGCAAATATTTTTAACCAAAAACCCAAAATATAGCAATAAAAAGAAGTGTGACTTATCAATTTCTTATCGTATCGTTGATAGTTGAGTCAATAATTAACCAAAGCAACAAATTATCGGTGACACAGTCGAACCACAGGATGCCGAAAATATACATGAAGAAGCCCTTAGCCGGTATTGTGAGGAGGAATCGAGGTGCCATCAACGACGTAGTCATTACGGTAAGATAATAACCCCCATAACAACCCCCTCAGACCCAAATCAACCAATATAAATAAGAATGTTTAGTTTTAACGTGATTGTTCTGTTAAATGAGTCACACTACTTATTTGACACATTTTCACTTTCAATTCAACTTCGTGAATATTTTTATCTAAAAAAAAAACTTACCCCCCATCCCAACAAACAATTTTATAACCCTTGCGACTTAACGCTTGGAAAAAGGGTTCATCATGAAGCGTTGACGGATAAATTCGCTAAACTATTCACTGAAAGTACTTTTTTTATAAGTTCATAATTCGGAACAATTTAACTTTAACTAGTAAGGGTGATACCTTTGGCCTGGCCAAACATTAAATACCCGACACAGCAGTATTTTGAAAATTTTGCTTACTTGGGAGGTGCCACGCCCTCTTGTCCGAATTCACCCAATTTTTTCTCAGAGTTTGGATTTGTAATTCTTAGTATTTAAGTGAAATTTGGTTGAATTATCTCAAAAAACGCTTTCAGAATAGCGTTTTGAAGCTCTTGCTTATATGAGAGGTGCCACGCCCTCTTGTCCGAATTCGCCCAGTTTTTTCTCAGAGCTTGCGTTTACAATTCGTAGTATTTATGTGTATTTTGGTTGCATTGTCGTGAAAAATACTCCAAAAGTTGCATTTTGAATATATTTTTTTGTATGGGCGGAAGGCGTGTCCGTTGACCGATTTTGCTCATTTTCAATCCCCCGAGCTAACTTTGACGACAGAGGCTGTGCACCAAATTTCATTGAATTATCTTGCTTAGTTTTCCCAAAAAATGTATTTCCACACACAGCCATCCAGCCAGACAGACGGACATGGTTATGCTGCCGTAAAATTTTAAAAAGACGCAACTCGTTTTTCATAGTTTTGAGAAAATCGAAATTTTATTTTTATTCAGAAAAGGCAGCAACTTGTGGTTCTTAAAAAAGTATTTAATTTTTCATCATTTTTGGAGTTACTGCCAACGATGTATATGAATAAGATATTCAAATTCTATTCGTTTGACTTACTCGCTGGTCTGTGCAATTTGGTTAGACACAAATAAAGCTGCTGAAAGCGGAATAAAATGTTGCTATACAAACGCTGCGTTCGATTTCCTGAAAATTTTATATTGAACAGACGCAGAATTCGAAAAACAAACGTTTTTCGACATATCGTTTGTCCGCTTTCAGCAAAATTTGATCAATTTTACCAAATTCCACAGACCACAGTAACTAACTGTGTATCTTGATAAAAAATATACGCCGTTGTTACTGCTTTTTATGATTTTAATTATGAAAAATATGAAAACGGTGTAATGTTTATATTTCTTTATTTGCAATTTGCAAGAGAAGTGGAAAACGTAAAAAATTGGCGATTGGACTAAAATATAGATAAAAAATTGCTTAATCCGATGAGGAAATAAAGTTTGAAAGGCCTTAACTTAAGTTGCGGCCTTATATTTTTTTGCGGCAGTATATCGACTCAGGAGGTGACGCTGATCAAGAATATATATACTTTTCTATATCTGGCACGCCTCCTTCTCTGCGTTACAAACGGAAGGACAAAGTGAATATACGTATAAAAACACCTTTCCTTTTTGGGCAAACAAAGTGTGTCATTCAGATATACTTTCAGGGATATAGCCATCCGGATATATCTTTTGTCAAAACCGGTACATATATGTTGGGATCTCATGAATGGATTTTAAAAATATTGGTGTCATATGAAATGTATTTCAACAAACGAAAATTTTCAATTTGGGTCATAGTTTTCGAGATATGACGATTGTTTAAAAACTTAAACCATTTTAAGAAAAAAACGTTATTTTTTCCAAATAATTTGCTAACTAACCTATAATATTAATAACCAAATTAGGAAGCCTAAATTATTTCCTTTCATTTGATATGTGGCATGTACCTGAAATTGCTTCATTAGTACATTTTTATAGAAAAAAAAAAGTGGACCATAGCAATTTTCTTGAAACTAAGCAATTTTTAACAACAACAACCAATTCTTCTTATAATTTAAGTATTAGTAAATTAGTGAGAAAAAAGAGCGTCTCAGACAAAGTAGTAAAAGGATACTAAATTTAGAATAAAAATTTTTAATTTTTTTAAATCAAAGGTACTTGTCTGTTCTGGCGTTGATTTGTTAAAAGTTGCTAAGCTACATTTCAAGAAAATCACTATGGTTCATTTTTTTTATTTTTATCTATCAAAATGTACTAATAAAGCAATTTCAGGTACATGTCGCATATCGTTAGCTTAATATGGAAAAGGCGTGTCTCAAATTTTTTCGAAAATGAGTTCGTTGCATATTCTGGTTGGTCACTCTCTAATACACCTCTCTACAAAAATATATCAAAAATAGCCAAGTTATAGTCAATTTTAAAAAAGCCCTAACACATAACAAAAAATTCTTGAAAGAAAAAAGCCCTAACTCACAATATGTAGCGTTTAAATAGGGTTAAAATCACTCAGAAACTATTCGGTTAATTAAGCTGAAAACTTGGCAGTGAGTGTATCTATATGGAAAGGTTATTATGCTATACAGGAAGGTTCCCGAAGGTCTTCCGAAGCTTTTTTGGTCAATACGAAGAATATCTGGGTATACTAGAGAAAAACATCTATGGTAGGCTATCAATGAACCTTAGTTGATAGTTTTCTAAGACACCCGAAGGTTCTCGAAGGCCACCCGAAGGCTTGAAAGACAAAACGAAGAATATTTCGGTTTGATAGAGGGAAAATATCATTGACTATCAAAAAGGTCGAACTGGTAGTTTTTTGGGACACCCGAAGGTTTCGGAAGTTCACCCGAAGGATTCAAAATCAAAACAAAGAATTCCTAGCTATATTAGAAGGAAAGCATCTATGGCAGACTATCAATGCTATTTAATTAATAGTTTCCTAAGGCATCCAAAGGTTTCCGGAAGTCACCCGAAGGCTTCATAGTCAATACGAAGAATATCAAGGTATACCGATGGAAAAACATTAATAGCATCTATGAGTTTAGTTGCTGTGGGTACTTTATTGTCATAAACTTTACTTGATGTACACTTTAATGTTTTAAATTGTTGTTTCGTGCTGATTGTCACCACTGTTATGATAATCTTCCATACAAAACATAAACATTTTCGTTCAAATTTTTGTCCAATCCAATTAACTTTCTTTGTAAAGGTTTTCCTTTTCATTTTATATTGAATAACTTTAATTTTATTTATAATTTTTGATTTATTGTAAAAAGCTTTAACTCACTTTTTTTTAAAATATTTTAAAATGAAAAGACCTAACACACAAAAGTACCCAAAAAACAAAGAAAATAAAAAAAAAATCCTAGAATGAAAATTGTTGATAGTTTTTGTTGTAAATTGCATTTAAAGTTTTTTTAAATGTTTGGCTTATCAAATTTCATTCAGCTTTTTCCTTCTCCTGTAAAGTATTGAAAATGTGAGTTACGCCTTTTCCATACTAAGCTAACGATATCAAATGAAAGGAAATAATTTGGGTAATTTGGTTTTTAAAATTATAAATATTGAAAAAATTGTATTCGAAAATAGCATTTTTAATGATCATGTCTTGAATGTATGTATGTATGTATGTATTCTCCTTTAACTCCTAGGAGGAGCATAGGGCCAATATGAAATCTCTCCATTTGTCACGATCCCTTGCGATGACTTTGATCTCTTGCCACGATTTTCCCGATTCTTGGATTTCCTTTTCCAACGACCTTTTTCAGTTGGTTTTTGGTCTACCACGTCCTCTACTGCCTTGTGGATTCCACTCAAGGGCCTGGCGACAAACTTCTCTGTGTGGTTTCCGGAGAGTGTGACCAATCCATCCCCATTTGCGCAGCTTGATCTCGTTTGCTATAGCCTTCTGTTTGCATTTTTGATGTAGCTCGGCATTTGATATAGTGCGAGGCCACCAAACCTTTAGTATACGCCTTAAGCATTTGTTGACGAATACTTGCAGCTTGTTCGTTAGTTGTTCAGTAACAAGCCATGTTTCGCACCCATATAACAAAACCGATTTCACATTCGAATCAAAAATGCGTACTCTCGTTTTGGTGGATATAACGGATGAAGACCATATTTTGTTCAGTTGAGCAAACGCACCTTTTGCTTTTGCTATTCTTGAGTTGATATCCTCTTTTGCTCCACCATCCATGGAGATAATGCTGCCTAAATACGTGAAGCTATCGACGTTTTCGATGTCATCACTGCCAGCTCTAAACGTGATGTCATCCCTGTTTGCGTTTAACTTCATGCTTTTAGTCTTGGATACGTTGATTTTCAGGCCGGCCTTTTGTGATTCCAAGACAAGGTCTTCAATTTTGTTTTGCATATCTGAATGTTTGGACGATAAGAGGCAGATGTCGTCAGCGTAGTCGAGGTCTTCTAGATGTTCAGTAAAGTTCCATTGGATACCCCTTTTGGCCTTATTAAGAGCCTTATCTAGAATA
Organism: Calliopum simillimum; assembly: GCA_951812925.1. NCBI lineage: Eukaryota > Metazoa > Arthropoda > Insecta > Diptera > Lauxaniidae > Calliopum > Calliopum simillimum. The sequence continues at coordinate 117,434,204 of OX638371.1, read as the reverse complement.
TCGTCAAGAACGATAAGGAAGAGAGATGGTGATAGTAAACACCCCTGCCGTACGCCTGAATTAGTGGTGAATGTCGGTGACAACAACCCGTTGTGTAACACACTGCATTTAAAGCCTTCATATTGTGCACGTACTAAGTTTATGGCCTTTGCGGCAATACCTCTTCGTTGCAGTGACGCCCAGATGTTTTCTCGGGAGACACTGTCGAAGGCAGTGCTATAGTCAACGAAGACAAGTTGAAGTGCAGCACGCCACTCGCATGATTGTTCGACAATTATTCTGAGCGTGTTGATTTGATCCACGCATGATCTGTTTCGCCGGAATCCTGCTTGCTGCTTTCGAATGGCTGAATCAAGTTTTTCGCTTACCCTGCTCAGAAGCACTTTCGTCAGTACTTTTGATGGTACTGAGAGCAAGGTGATGCCTCTATAGTTTCGGCACTCGCTTAAGTCACCTTTTTTCGGCAATTTGACTAACATGCCATGTAGCCAATCTTCTGGCAAACGCTCTTCACTCCAGATTTTGGTGAGCACAGGATGGAGAATTTTAGCTGATGTTATGGGGCATGCCTTTAGCAGTTCAGCTGTTATTTGATCTATACCGGCGGCCTTGTTGTTTTTCATGCTTTGGATAGCTTTCACTATTTCATCAATTGTAGGCGGCGGTGTTTGTATTCGACTACTACTGCGAGTCACTGCGGCAGTTGTAGTTGGTGATTCTGGTTGCAGGGATGAGGTAGACATGGGATTTAGTATATCACAAAAATACTCTTTCTTCTGTTTAGTTGGTCGTCCGCAGATGTTAAGAGATTTCCATTTTTGTCTTTGATAGGGCGGCTCTGTTGGAGTTTTCTGCCTGATAATCTGCGGGTGATATCGTAAAGCTGCCTGAGATTTTGAGCATTTGCAGCGCTTTCGGCTTCGCTCGCGAGGTCGTTATACATTCTTCTTTTGTCTTGTCTGCACGATCGCCTGACTTCTTTATTGAGAGAGTTAAAGACCTTTTCGGCGGCGTTCTTTTGCGGTCTAGTTTTAGCGTCGTCTCTCAGTTTTTTCGCGCTTCTTCTTTTTTCGACAAGACCTCACGTTTCCTCGCTCATCCAGTGCTTCTTGTTCGAGGGTCGAAGCCCAAGTATTTTTCCACCACAATCGAACGGAACTGTTTTAAGTTCTTCTACGAAAGATCTGCGTACCTCGTCGTTCTTAAGCTTAAGCACGTCGAATTTTTTTGCTACAGATTGTTCGCTGGGACGTTTATTAGCGGCGAGTTTTAGTCGAATGACCGCGACGAGAAGATGGTGGTCGGAGCCTATGTCAGCGGCCCTCTTTACTCGTACGTCCAGAAGACTCCCTCTCCATTTTCTGCTAATACAGAAGTGGTCGATTTAGTTTTCAGTGATGTTGTTTGGAGACACCGGCATTTTTTGTGTGGGAATAGCGTACCACCAACGACAAGACCGGCTGTAGTGCAGGCGTCAATGAGAAGCTCTCCATTGTCGTTTCTCGCACCCAAACCATGTCTTCCAATCACGTGCTCTAGGTTAAGGTTTTCTGAGCCTACTTTGGCATTCAAATCGCCCATAACCATTATGATGTCGTTCTTGTGAGCACTGTTTATTGCTGCAGCGAGCTGGCTGTAGAATTCATCTTTGGCTTCTCTCTCTGCCAACTCGGTGGGCGCGTATGCTTGGAAGATGGTAATATTTCTTGCGGGGGTTCGAAATCTGCACCAAATGAGCCTTTCGTTTACAGGTTTCCATTCCATTACTGCCTTTACTGCAGTTTTACTTAGCAAAAATCCAACTCCATCCCTGTGGATGTCATCTTGCGATCTACCGGAGTATAGACATTTTTCGCCGTCAGGAAGTACATATTCGCCGGCACCGTTCCATCTGCACTCGCTTAATCCCAATATCTCAAGGTTGAATTTGTGGAGTTCTCTAACGGCTTGGTGTATTTTGCCTTTTTCATTTCGGACATTCCAAGAGCCGATGCGTGTTCGAGTTTTCATCGAAAGGATTTTAAAATTTTGAGAAACCATATTGGTTCCAGTTATAGGAGAATCATTCCTAACTATGCATGTTTCTTGCACCTCCAAATCCGATGTGCATGCTGCCGAGGCAGGTGGATTAACCACACTCTGGTGGGTACCACTTGGAGAGTTATTTTCCATCGTTTTTCGATCCATGCTTCATTAGTATAATCTTCTCGGCAACGCCCCACGCAGTAAGTTATAAGCTTAAAGCTGGATCCGGCAAGCGCTGCAAATATAGTGGCCAAATTCACTTTTAATTTCAGCCGCCCAATCTGGAACAGACGCTGACCTGGGAGCCTCCCACTCTGGGTCAGACGCTTCAGGATTTCGACAAGATGCTTATTTTAAGGCGGCATCGACTCGCCTTGTCAGTGCCAGTTACGGGCATTGTGGGTTTTTCTTTCGAGGCGCAAAGCTGTCCAACGCTACACCCTTCCACACCCTGGCTGGTCACCCGCTTTTAGTCGCCTTTTACGACAGGCATGCTTACCTCGGGCATATTCTGACCCCTTACCCGCAGGAGTGTCTTGAATGTATGCTTATTACAAAATGTTTATTAAAAACATTTTGAAAATGCTGTTTAGTAAACTTACAAAACGCTTACAAAAAGTTATTTAAAAACCTTAAAAAATATTTGGAAAACATTGCAATCCGAACGGTTATTCAGTTTTGTATATCGTTGAAAAGGTCATAGTTTGTGCTTTGAACCAAGACATAATTTTCCATAATAACCGGTACTGCTGTCTTTGGCAAACAAATTTTCGGACTCCTGTAATATATCCAACATGACTGTTGAATAAGGCGGCGTCATTGAACAGTTTTTTATTCGATACGGCTTAATATACATATTAGATACGTATGTATAGTAACTTTCCCTATAGATCTGTGTGGCGTGGTAATCAAAAATAATTTCTCAGGAATACTTTGCAAAATTAACATACTTTTCTAGCTACCAACAAATCACGTGTCAAGTGTTATTTCTATTAAGAGTTATTGAATAAAAACCAATTAAGTGGCAATAAGCGTAAAAAAATCGGTTTTTAATAATTTATTCTTAAACGGTAAATTTTTTTTACATATGAGCCGTTCAAAATGAAAATGGTGCAAGTCCAAAACGAGTCAAAAGTAAAGTCATAATATTAATTGGCTGACATTTTGTTAGGGATGAATAAAATTGATTTCTGTTTTCACGAAAAATTTACTTGATGATATGGAATTGTTGAAATTAAAGCCAACGGTCCATTCAGTACGTCGAGAACGTCACGTTGTTTTTTTCAACTGACTACGACGTATTTGACGGGGAAGCCTAGCCCAATGAATACTTTGAAAACGGAATCAAAATTATTTTTATAATAGGGGTATTCACGATCTGAAGTAACGTCCTGAGTAACAGAGTAACAGGGTAACAGTATACGTAAGTTACTCTGTTACTCTTTTACCCTTTTAGTCAAGCTATTTTCTGGTGTAAAATAATCTTACACTTGCCTTTCTTAGTATTTCTATTTCTATAGATACGTATGAACTTGTTTATTATTGATAGACAATTTTCGTTCATCAAAAATAAAAATTAGAATGGGAGCAAAATATTCATATAAAATTTTTTTTTTGTTTTCAGTTAAAATTAGTTAGATAAACAAAAAGAAAATATACGTGCAAAAGTATTGAGTATGCTCACAATTCAGAGTAACCGAGTGTACTTTTACCCTGTTACTCAGCTGTTACTCCAGATCGTGAATAACTCTAATATTAATTTGAAATTTTAATTTTGCACTTTCACTTTCAATAACACTAGCTTACAGCCAAAATTCCCAGTGAATGCCATTATTCACTTTATATGTAAAATGGGCTGCTGATTCCGAAAATTTTTTTTTTTTTTTTAATTCGTGTCGTTTTCGAGACATCGGTCATTTTCGGTTTTTGGACCAAAAAAAAATTACAGTTCCACTTAAATACAAATATCTCAAGAACCAATGTTTGGGTTTAAACGTCATATATATATATATATTTATATGTCATGTTAAAGGTTATTAAATTATCTACAAATGATATTCACATTACTTTTTGATTGGCTTGTTAGTTTCGGCGAAATACATTGATTTCTAAAAAAACATTTTTTTTTTTCGAAAAATTAAGAAAAAATCAAAATCAACTGCAGATTTATACAAGAAAAAAAAATTTTAAAAATCATTTTGTTTCTTAATATCATAGTCTATATATTTGAAAAGCAAATAAGATACCATTTAAGAAAATCGATGGAAAAATGTAAAAGTTGTATACTATTCATTGATAAATTACTAAAATGCGCTTTTGCCTATTTTTTTCGTTTTTTTGTAATAAACTGCTCGATAATTTGAAACTTTTTGTAAAACACATAAGAAAATCCAAAAAATTCTTAAAGTATGCGTTAAAAAAAATACCCGTGTCTCGTCGTTTTTCTCCAGCACGTCAGTTTTTTTTTTATCGATTTTTGAAGTTTTTTAATCCACTGTACATGAAAAAACAAAAATAACGCATTCTTGTGTTAAATCGATGAATTTAATTATATAATCCTTACATCTGAGGTGTATCAAGTGTTCAGTAAACTTATGCAGGATATTGCGAGGAATATTTTTGTAAAAAATTTTAACCCACCAAGACCCTTGCATGTGGGTCATTTTGACCCCCCCACATGTAGGTCATTTTGTAAAAAATAACACAAAAAATTAAATTGTAATCAAAAACTTTTTTATTTGAAAGATCAATAAATTGGCATTAACAGACCGTTTAATATTTCTATGGTAATACCCAGCCTGACAAAGCTTTACGTGCAAACAAGCGCATTTTTCTTGCTGATTGTTCCTTTCCATTTTATAAAGGCATGCTTTTATAATATGAACAAGATGCGCGTATTCTTTATTTCATCTTTCTCCCCAAAAATATACATATGAAGTGAATGGATAGAATTTCAAGTGTTGTTTGGAAGTAATGGCGTAAGGACAAGGCCAAATTCATAGTCGATTTCTCTGAAATAAGGAATAACAAAAGTTTCTCAGAGTTTTTTTTTGCTGCTTCTAAGTAAATGAGTAAAATACGCATATTCCTAATTTGCTTTAAGAAAAGGAGTACCATGTGCATCTTCTTCCTTTACATTTTGGTAGTAGCCATCATTAATCGACAAAATTTTGTTTGGACATTGAATAATAAAAAAGTTATTTCAGAAGCCATTTTGATACAATCCTTGCTAAAATGCATGTTGAGCACGGTTACTATAAATACTTGAGAAAATGCCAAAATGAATTCAAAGCTGAATAAGAAGACTATTGAAAAAACTATAAATTCATCATATTTCCCCATATTTTATTTTATAAAATTGTGCGGCGAGCGGCTTAGAAATTCTTGTGAAAGTGTTTTAAATTAAAAATATAATGTGTTGATTGGTGATTTCACACCACATTATTTGAAACTAAAGTATTTAGATGTAGTTTTTATGATATTGCAAAAAATGAAACTATAGTAAGTTAATATATAAGTAAACCGAGTTTATCAGTTATCAAAAAATAGCCAGCGGTGATAATGATAAAGATGGCTTTACATTTTTGTACTACGTACTCAAATTCACTCTTGCGTTCTGGTAAAAAAAAATATCGAAAATATGTGTTTACTATGCTGCATCTTTCGAGTTTCTCAACTAACTAAAATTTTTCATAGAAATCGAAAAATTAAAATGTTAAAGCAATAAACTTTTAAAATGTTTCCCAAATAAAACATTGAACAATGTACTCTTTAACTGGAAAAACTTTTTGTCTTCAAGTTTTCTTCAATTTGGATCTAATTTGACTTACCTGTCATTTTATCTCAATATTTAAGACTAAAACCTATAAAAAATAGGCTCGATTTTGTGTTATTAGTTTTAAGTTTAAAATGTTTTCTTCATTAATTTTAAGTAACTTTTTATAAGCTCCGGAAGCAAGAGCTTAATTTTAAATCTTAATTCCTGCAATCAATTTGCATTTTGCTAATATATTTAATTTTTGCATCGTAGCATGTTTCATATAATTTTATCGAAGGCCATACCTTTTACAGCCCTGAATATATCATTTATTGTTATTGTTCCATATTTGTATATATGAGTTAAATGTTTAAGTACCTTTTGTCTCAATAAATCATTTCAACTTGATTTGAACCTATAAAGTTATACTGATTCGTATTCCTGAATATTTGAACTAAACATTTTCGTCGTGAAGAATTGGTTATTAAGTTTTCATGTTGGTCTTCAACACAAAACGTTTTCTAAATTTTGATTGTACAAACAAGAATGTCTTTACCGTGATATAACATTTCTCTTCTGTTTATAAAATAATTTTTTTTTACTTCAAAAAGGTACACGGAGAGAAAAAAATGTTCTAAAATCTAGCTCAAATCGTTCTTAAATTAAATATTCAGAATTAAGCCCAATATAGCATAAAATCATCCCAAAATACGCCCAACTTGTTCGCAATTCAAGCTCAAATTTGGGCATAAAATAAATGTTGATAATTAAGACCAATTGTACTCAATGCATGCCATTTTGTACTTGTTTATCAAAAAAAAATAAATAAGCCCATTTTTTGCTTAATTCAAGCCCTTTTGTGATTGTTTATCATAAAATAAATTTTCATTTGTGTTTATTCTGTTTACACACAAAAAAATATTGAACATAATATTTATAAACGGCATTCATACATCGAAATTCATTGATTTTCAAATAAAAATTTTACATTAAAATTTTCTGATTTTAAGAACGATTCATCAATCGTAAGAACATGAATTCATAAATATTTTTCTATGAAGAATTTTTTTATGAATTTCCGTTCTTAAATTTTAAGAACTTTTTCGTACGCGTAAGTCGTTTCATAAAAGTACAAAACAAATATTTTATGTATGTTAACGTAAAATTAAAGAAACGTTCATAAATTTTAAGAAAAAGTTTCATCAACTTAAAATATTATTTTAAGGTTGTATTTCATCTATACCTTTTGGTTCTAGACTGGTTTATGCTAAATTTCAAATAAAGTATTGTTGAAAGTTCCTTTCTATATCGATTTTAACATCATGCTACGTTTTCTCTTGGAACTCCTAAGCATAGTTTCATGCTATGGTAAGTATTTATTTTTCGAATGGAGAAATATTGCTTCAAAAAGCTTTCTCCAGCACCAAGCGTTTACTTTCTTCAAGACGCACTACTTCATTTTATTATTGTATGTCCCTTGGTATTGGAACATGAGCGTTCTCCTAATAAAAAAAAAAATAAAATTATAATAAAAAAAACTTTCACCCGCATTGGGGTTCGAACCCGGGAATCAAATCGCAGAGAAATATTACTGGCGCCTTATCACATACGCTACAGACTCCTCTGACGTTTTTGTGTAAAATTTGTATTTTAAAAGTTTGATTGAATTTTTTGATTTTGAAAAAAAAAAAAATTTATGAATTTCGTTCTTAGAGTTTATGAACGTGTTCTTACGTTTTAAAAATGATTCATTAAAAAAAATTTACGAATTTTGTTCTTAGATCTTAAGAAAAGTTCTTACATTCAATGAATAATTCATAAGCGTACGTATGCGTTGTTTAACGTATGATTGAAAATACTTATAATCAATGAATGCTGTACTCGGCTCATATTCGATGAATTTTTTCGTTAGAAATAATAAATTTTTCATTAATATTATTGTATGTCCCTTTTTTTTGTGTATACCACCACGACTCGACGTGCACTTATTTATGTTATAATTTATATTGAGGGGATTCCTGAAAACGAGTAAAAGCCTCGAAAACCTCGTAAACTCGTAAAACTGTCAAATTTTGTATTGATTTTGACAACATTTACGGCGTGCTTTAACCCGAACGTCGTAACACATCAAATTTTTTCCAGATTCTGTTTTATTATCATTCAAATGATGTATAAAAAAATTTTCGCTCGACTAAATTTTGGGCCATTTTCCCATATAAAAAAAAAATAAAAAAATTTTTTAACTACAATAAACAAAAATCAAAATAATCACATTCGATGTGTTTTGCGATGCTAAACGCGAATCCGACCTCAGAATTGCTTTATCGTGTATAGATATTCTAACCTAAAAACCAAAAAAATCGTTTTTTGCCATTTTTTGAAGCTATATAACTATGTAACATATCGACATCTTAGAGCGCTATAGTCTTATCTCCATTTTTTCAATTGTTGGGAAATGCAAAAATAAGATTTCAAATATTGGTTATTTAGAATTGGCTGCTATTTTGATATAACGATACATGCAATAATTTTATCTATAGTATATTTTAACATAATTTAATGTTTTTAACCAATTTTATTAATTTCTAACGAAATCCCAGCCAATTTATAGAATGTTATTACTTTTGCCCTTATAAAGAATTGCACGATTCTTAAAATAAACGACACATTTAGTAAATTTTTTGAATTGTTTCCACTAAAATGTCATTAAACACGTAAAAAACACAAAAAAAAAACAATTTTTTTTTTTTTTTTAATTTTTGGTTCCGACATACAAGAGGCGGCCCCTGGGTGTAACAAAATTTGTTCACTTAAATGTCGCAAAAGTCATGAAACGCGAAGAAAACACGAAAAAAGGAAAAAAAAATTTTAAAAAATGTCACTTATTTGAATATTCAGTGGAGATAAGACAGTAGCGCTCTTCAAGAAATCACAGTTTGGAAATAGGATTTTTCTTAATTATCAAATATTTTGTAGTGGTATTTTGGCATCACACAGGTTTTCACTCGGTAAAGAAGCCCACAAGGATACCATAACTGCAAAAATCTCCAAATCGCAAAATATGGAGATAGGACTATAGCGCTCTATGGTATCGATATAATTTATTCGTTAAATCTGATTAAGGTACTTGAAAGCCCCAATCATTTTCTTTAAAACCTAATTTAAATTATGTTCATAGCTTCATGCTTCTAAGAGATATCGTAGACCGAAATATTGGCAAAACGGGTTTTTTGCACTTTTGTGTCTTTAGGTTAGGATATCTTTGAGAAAAAAAAGATATCAACATAATTTAAATTAAGTTTTAAAGCCAATGACTTTCAAGTATTTTACCAGATTTAACGAAATTAAAATTTCTTTCACATTTTAAACATGTTCAACGAACGTTTACTTCTAAATTCAGCCGTTAGTTTAAATATAACCTATGTGAAAATGTTTGTGCTTGAAACCACCCAATAAAATTTTTTACTAAATTTGTAGCCCGTTATACGATAATTGATTACCTAACGCATTACTTGAATGTTAAAACATTTTAAATATTACATGTAATGCAATAAATAATGAAATACATGTAATGCAGTGGATAATGTGAGAACATAAATTTCGAAAATTTTTTACTTAAGATTTTTTGATTTTTAAGTCATTTTGACGTTAACATTTGTTAATATTTCAAAAGAAATAAATAGTAAAAAAATAATTTTTCAGATAATGTTTCCTCTGATGAACTTTTGGCCCAAAACAGAACCCAAAATATATCTATAACGTCCTACTACATTGATTTAGTACTTATGTAACGCAAAAGTAACCCAGAAAGTAATCGATACAAATAATTTTTTAGATTACTCTATCGATTACATGTAAGCGAATGTTTTGTTGGGGTAATCGATTCCGCCCAATGAAATGCATGTGTTAAAATAATGCCTTATGTAACCCAGAAAGTAATCGATGCAAACAATTGTTTAGATTACTCGACCGATTACATGTAAACAAAGATTTTACTGGGCAGTGGAAATAAGATTTTTTAATAATAAAAAAATTGTTGCTACCGAAATGTGCAAACAAAATGCGGAATTGTATATGATAAAAAAAATTTTCATTTGTTTACAAATTGTCAAAAAGCACTGACGTTTATTTTTGGGCACGAAAAGTGGTCTTGTGCGTTCGTTTACAATTTACATTTTTTTTTCCGAAAAAGAGCGTAGTTTTCTTGCTCTTACGCCTTGACAGTTCTACAGGATTAAGCCCAGAAAACTAAATGAACACTCGTAAAGTTTAGTGTGCTGTAGTGATGAAATGGGTTTGTTACAAGTCTTATACAAAATGTTAAATAGTACCTTGGTTAATATTGTACTTAACCAATATAAGGGGTATCCTGAAATAACATTTAATTTTTTGAATTCTCTGCAGTTTTTGAGTCTATCTGCCTCAATGTGCAGCGCCGCGTTTACCTCGCTCATTTCGATAAATTTTTCTTATGCTCTCTAAGGTCGGGGCTCGTGGCAATTTGCCACCCTATAGGTAAACCACAAACCGCGTCACATATATATTATGTTCATAGAAAATAATACACACACACAAACATAAAAAATCATACTAATTTTTAAACAAACATAGGTACCTCCGAAATAGCATATCAATTAATTGAGTACTAAAGAGCTTTTTTGTAGAATTTTTTTTTTATTTATTACCATACAACTTGTATCCTGATTGCGCTGTCCACAGGATTGTTCAAGGAAGCTGCAATTTCAGAAGTATACTCCTCTAATCCCATTATAGACATCATCATGAATATGGTCACAAGTATTCATTTTAAGAATTCCATGTCAGAAATTTCATTCATACTTTTAAGGCGCAGTCGTATTAACATCGTTAAATTAAAGGATATGTTATTTTTCCCGAAGCTCATGCAAACTAACCAAAAATTATTGAAGCGAAATTGTAAAGTTTGTGAAAACAGTACCATCAATAACAAAAAAAATTGTCATGCACTATGCTCTCCATTGTGTCATTCTCGGAGAAAGTTTAAGCTTTTCGTCTACTGAGAGAGCCAGTTAAAAAGGAATTTCATATTGTAAGCTTTTGTATAAAAGTTCAAAAATCTTTATGCTTTTTTTAATTTTCATAAATAACTTCTAGTAGCTGTTGCACTAGAGAGAAAAGGTTAGGCATTTAAAATATTTCCTTGGAATTTTTTCTAAATATCTCAACAGTATCAATTAGTGGTATTCCAGTTTTTCATAACCATAAACGATTTTTTTAGGTCAAACATTAGTTTACTTTATAATCAATGGGGATTTTTACGACTGGGTCTGGTATAAATTAATTTCTCTTCTGTGGATCTATGATATTAAAGCAAATCCTTAATCCGTGCATTGCCATTTGACTTTAAAAAATGGGCGTTCACAACAACAATTACCAACAACAGATTGTAAGTTTTCAGTCTAAAAATTTGACAAGACATAAACAAATCAAAAAAAAAAAAAAAAAAATTACGGTTTGTTTTGAGTTGCCAAAACAGAATCTGTAGTCCGATCTCTTTCATCACTTCAGGGCTTTGAAATATTAAACTATTAATTAACTATTGATTTGGAGTAATTAAATTCAATGTGATTAGTTTTCAAATCAAATCAAATTTCTTTTTGATTTAAAAAACATTCGCGACAGATTCAAACGCATTTCCCTTCCCTTCAAAATATTATACTGATTATTATACTGTTATACTAAATATTAAAAGTTTTATTTTTTTATATTATTTTACAGTCAAAAATCCATATATAGGCAAACGAAATCGGTTCAGTCCCTGTTTCTATACATAAATCTCAACCGATTGGCTAAATTTTTTTTTTGTTGGATAGGTTGTGAGGAGGAGCAGTGCATAGGACTTTTTTGCATATCTTTTTTTGAACTTGGGCGGTGCCACGCCCCAAAATTGAAAAAACGCTCTCACGAAATTTGGTAGGGCTAGCTAAGGAACGATAACACGACTATTATGTTCTTAAGTGGGTGGTGCCACGCCTCTAAATAGAAAAAATGCTCTCACGGCTAACCAATTTCGATTGCTATGAAATTTGGTATGGAGATAGGGTAAGCGCTAAGGAACGATAACATGACCATTATGCTTTTTAAAGAGCGATCTCACGCCCCTAAATAGAATAACGCTTTAAGGCTAAACCACTACATTGATTTTTTGAAATTGGTTATAGAGATAAGGCTAACACTAAGGAATGTTATGCATTTAAGTGTGGGTATAGAATGCGCAGGACGGAAAGATATAAAAAACTTTTTGCTTTAGTAGGAGTAACACGCCTCTAAATGGTAATCACGCTGTGGCTCACGGGATGTGAAATATGTATCATTTTAAAAGTCATATCTTAAAATAATTAACGACCTTACCGATTTATTTCTTTATAGACTTAAAAGTTTTCAATAGTCGTTTGCTAAATTTCATGAAAGAACTTTTAAATCGTCCATTCCGCCCGAGAAAACAGTTGTCAAAAGTGAAGTTTTCTATACAGTTGAAAATTATAAGAAGCCATGATTTCCATAATTTAAAAAATTCATTGTGAATTATTTTCGAATTTTTTTAGTGATAAGTAAACAATAGACATTTTATTATAGAATATTGTTGAAATAGATATTTAAATATTTCATTGATATATCTGACGCGTCATGACAAAAGAGACTTTATCGCAGCGTAAATTTATGAGTACAAGACGAAACATAAGTTTAGGTCAAAATTTCACGTTTTGGGTTTTTGACACCAAACCCTACCAACATATCTCAAGATTACCTAACAAGAGAAAAAATTTTAGATTTTTCTGCCTTTGTTGAAACTTATTGGAAATGTTTCGTATTAATATAACTATGCAAGAATTTTATAAAACGAAAATCTTTTGTTCTAAAAGATCTTGTCTTAAATATTTCTTTTTGATGAAAACTCAGTGCATTGTGGTTTCTGAACCCTTTTGCATGAATTTAATTATTTTTCATAATTGTTTATTTTTTCTTTCCAACAAAAATAAAGTGTTCTATATTTTTTTTAGATTGCTTATTACATTCATGTTCTAGCCCCGTTCATTTAAATAGCGATGTTAGTCCCTTTTGAAGCAAAAGTAATGTCATTATATGAATTAGATCACACTTTGTTACAAATGAACGAAATTGGGTTCTGTGCTCACGAAAAGTTTACGTGATGGTAAAGAACTTTAAGCTAAAAAAATTATATCGGGCAAGTGACCGATTTTTACGGCACATTATGTGTAAGACTATTTATGCCCCGAAATGGACTTACACTTTTATTCAAATGAACAACACATATATTGTAAATAATAACATCAATATACACTCTAATAAGCTTTTGAGAACTGACATTTTCAAAGCTTTATTTACAAAAAAAAAAAAAAAATATATATAATTCCTTAATTTTTTTGTTACATAAAGAATGGTTGTTTTTTGTTTAAAATTAAAGAACCAATCCTATTTAGAACTAAAGTTTCAACTTTGGATCAATTACATTACAGTTTTTTTTTTTTTTGATTCAAAGTTTCTTTGGCTTGGAGCCAATTTGGGTTCCAATGAAAGCTTTTTGTACCTAAATGCAGATTTTTTTCTGTTACATATAAATTCAACAAGGGCAATCTTGCACGTGAAGTCGCTTTTAAAAATAAAAAAAAGTATTCAAATGTTCGAATATTAAAACACAATAAAGACATGAAATACCGAAAGACAGATGGAAAATTAAATAATTCAATACATAATTAGAAATTACAAAAAAATTTTAACTTTACAAGAATAATACGTACATATCTGTGTGGCAAAGTGTTTAAAATGTGCAAATTTATAATTTCGTTAACAAGATAAAAAATCTAAAAAACGGAATACAACCATTGCGGAATTTAATTTAATAAATATGTTTATATCTTGTGTAATGATGTAATGTTAAAAATTTGGCTAAACCATTGCAATCTACTTAACATCTAAGGAAAATCAATAAACTTTTACTTACTTTTACTTATTTCTATATTTTCATAAGCTTAACAAGTTTTTGGGAAAGAATAAGACTGTTTTTTTTTCCATAAAAGTGATATGAACATTATGAATATGAGAAAACATTTATATATAATACTTTTTCCTCAAGGACACGTGAACTGGCTCTTGCTTCATAAGTGCACAGTTCTATGTAATTACATTAAATTAATTCGGAACTGATGACGTTATTCCTTAGCTTTAACTTTGTCATCCGAATTACCAATCGAGTTCGTTTTGGCATATTCTAAAATATTAAGTAAATGAAATAAAAATTTTTTACACGATATTTTATCACGACAATTGTGCGTTTTTAAGGGCTGCCATCAATAAAATTGTCCGATAAATTTTATTCAATCTGTTTTCCAAATACTCAATTTAAAAATTTTTTTCGCAATGGACTTTGAAATGAATGTACCAAAATTATTGTTTTCAAATTTGTCCGTCATATTTATATAAAAATGACAAACGAGCTAGAAGTTCGAAAATCAATAATAACAATTTTTCAAGACCACTGTCGTTGGGCTATCAATAGAATTGCTCGGAATAGCAAAGTTAATGTGAAATTGGTATCAAGAGTTCTGAAAAAGAAGGTGGAGTGTTATTTATTTCAAAAATTCGAATCATCATGGACGACGAATGTTTTAGTTCTTGGTTTGGCAAGTAATCTGCAGTTGTGGCAAAAAGAGCAATAAACTCCGCATTCTATATTAAGGCATGCTTGGAAAAAAGACTTAAGCCTTTCTTACGAGAGCATGAGGTTTTTACTTTCTTTTGACTAGACCTAGCATCTTGTCATTATAGTAAAATGTTCTTGGAGTGGTACTCAAAAAATAGTGTGATTTTGGTGCCTCATGAAACAAATCCGCCAAACTGTTTAGAACTCAGGCCATTTGAAAGATAATGGGATTCGGTCAAAAGGGAGATAAAGGCAACAAAATAGCCTAGGATGCTAAAGATTTTCGAGAAAAGAAGTTTTCACCAGCTATAAAGGTATCAAATAATACCTTAAAACTTAATGGGAGGGGTGTTAGAAATGTTATAAAAATGATAATAAAATAGCGGTTCAAAAATGAGTTTCAAGAGATTTTTTGAATTTTGTATCAAACAATTTTATAGATCGCAATATGCTAAGTAAATCAACATTTTTAATACATTAACCTGGCCGAACATTTTTTTAATTTCTAAGGTCTTTTGAAAAATTTATATTTTTACTATTCAAAAACCCAAGAATTAAAAATTTTTCAAAAATTACTAACTTTTAGAGATTCCAGGACAGGAGTTGATTTTTTTTTTCAATTCAATTTTAACTTTTTCCAAATCAAAATAAACTTTTTCCAATTCAAAATTGTTGGTAGGTGTTTGGTAGACATAAAACAAATCTGTATATGTTTCATAACGATAGCTGCTGTAGGTGCAGAGATATCGAGCCCTAACCGCCAAAAAGACAACCGACATGATTTCAGAAATCGATAACTCGAGTCTTACATTCAAATTTTATAACATTTTGAAGATATAGCGAACATTTTGATTTTTGCTCTAAAATGTATGCAAAGAAAATTCAAAAAAAGCTTCTACTATAAAATTAGTTTTTTGTCGGTTGAGTTTTTTTTTTGGCGGTTAAGGCTCGATATTCAGCTAAAATTCTCCATCCTCTGCTCAACAAAATCTGGAGTGAAGAGCGTTTGCCAGAAGATTGGCTACATGGCATGTTAGTCAAATTACCGAAAAAAGGTGACCTAAGCGAGTGCCGAAACTATAGAGGCATCACCTTGCTCTCAGTTCCATCAAAAGTACTGACGAAAGTGCTTCTGAGCAGGGTAAGCGAAAAACTTGATTCAGCCATTCGAAAGCAGCAAGCAGGATTCCGGCGAAACAGATCATGCGTGGATCAAATCAACACGCTCAGAATAATTGTCGAACAATCATGCGAGTGGCGTGCTGCACTTCAACTTGTCTTCGTTGACTATAGCACTGCCTTTGACAGTGTCTCCCGAGAAAACATCTGGGCGTCACTGCAACGAAGAGGTATTGCCGCAAAGGCCATAAAGTTAGTACGTGCACAATATGAAGGCTTTAAATGCAGTGTGTTACACAACGGGTTGTTGTCACCGACATTCACCACTAATTCAGGCGTACGGCAGGGGTGTTTACTATCACCATCACTCTTCCTTATCGTTCTTGATGATATCCTAGATAAAGCTCTTAATAAGGCCAAAAGGGGTATTCAATGGAACTTTACCGAACATCTGGAAGATCTCGACTACGCTGACGACATCTGCCTCTTATCGTCCAAACATTCAGATATGCAAAGCAAAATTGAAGACCTTGTCTTGGAATCACAAAAGGCCGGCCTAAAAATCAACGTATCCAAGACTAAAAGCATGAAGCTAAACGCAAGCAATGACATGACGTTTAAAGCTGGCAGTGATGACATCGGAAACGTCGATAGCTTCACGTATCTAGGCAGCATTATCTCCATGGATGGTGGAGCAAAAGAGGATATCAACTCAAGAATAGCAAAAGCAAAAGGCGCGTTTGCTCAACTGAACAAAATATGGTCTTCATCCGTTATATCCACCAAAACGAGAGTGCGCATTTTTGATTCGAATGTGAAATCGGTTTTGTTATATGGGTGCGAAACATGGCTTGTTACTGAACAACTAACAAACAAGCTGCAAGTATTCGTCAACAAATGCTTAAGGCGTATATTAAAGGTTTGGTGGCCTCGCACTATATCAAATGCCGAGCTACATCAAAAATGCAAACAGAAGGCTATAGCAAACGAGATCAAGCTGCGCAAATGGGGATGGATTGGTCACACTCTCCGGAAACCACACAGCGAAGTTTGTCGCCAGGCCCTTGAGTGGAATCCACAAGGCAGTAGAGGACGTGGTAGACCCAAAACCAACTGGAAAAGGTCGTTGGAAAAGGAAATCCAAGAATCGGGAAAATCGTGGCAAGAGATCAAAGTCATCGCAAGGGATCGTGACAAATGGAGAGATTTCATATTGGCCCTATGCTCCTCCTAGGAGTTAAAGGAGAATACATACATACATACAAGGCTCGATATATCATTTTAAGTTTAATTTGATTTGGAAAAAGTTGATTTCGATTTGGAAAAAAATTATTTTGATTTGGAAAAAGTGTAATTTGAATTGAAAAAAGATCAATTTGGTGTGGAAAAGATTGAACTTAGATTTGAAATCCTGTATGTAAAAAATAACTCTAAAAATTTGTATACTGAGGTGCTGAGGTGTACTTTTGCTTTTAGTGCAGCGTTGGCGAGATAAAACGAAAACAGTCCTACTGGTTGTAATTTTTATTTGCAATAAATAGAATTTTTTGACCTTTTCAACAAGGTTTCAAAGTTTCTTCTTTATCCTTTATTTTCACTTTTATTAGAGCGGCTGAAGTTTTGGTATGCTTTAGCTTTGAAGTCTTAATGCTTCAAAATCACTTAGTTAATTGAATTTGAAATAAAATTTAACCATTTTTCTCCAAATAGGGAAACAAAGTGATGTTTTATTTCATATTGTATTCTTTTTTGTAAATTGTTAAGCTAAGTTTGTCATTTTTTCTCACGTTCTAATTTTTTTTTTTCGCTCGAGATTGGCCGACGTTTTGGACACAGGGGCGTTAAGTCTTGAAAGTGCGGTATATTTGCATTTATTTGTGTTTTTGCTGCAGGTTAAAAATGATAGCTGAATTATTGTGGCTCGCTGTTAAAATGATTTAATTCCGAATCAAAGGATGAAGTATATGCAGTTTTTATTTGAAGAAATATTTTTGTTTTGTTTTTTATAAAACATTCAAATTTGATTATATTTGCAAAGTTAGTTAGATTTCACATTGATTCCAAATGTAAAGTGTTGCTTCATTTAAAGAATTGTTAACTGTCTCGCCACGCTGGACATTGGTATGAAATCCCAATTTAGCTTATATTATGTCAAAAATCTATGTTTTTTATGCTTTTGTTTTAAAAAATACCAAATTACTGTGATCTGTGATGGGTTATTATCAATTTGGCGTATTTCTCTCATTCGTGTAAAGTTGTAGTTTTGTTATCACTTAATTTGAGAGCGTTACCAGTAACTTATTTCGTGGTGCACTAATTAATTAAAAAAAATAAAATTGTGAAAAATATAAGTTGTGAAGCTAAAAGAATAAGACAGGATTTCCACTCCAAGTTAACCTTTTCCACGCTAAATTGATCTTTTTTCGATTTAAATAAACTTTTTGCAATTCAATTTTAACTATATCCAAATCAAAATAAACTTGACAAAAAACCACGCTTAAAATGATATATCCCTGCATTTACACCAGCTATCGTAATGAAACTTGACACATTATGGTTACTGCGCTAAGCATACGGCTAAAGTTGTTGAAACTTGGTTCCGAGATCATGTTGGAGCAGCTGAAATGAAAAGTGGAGCACTATTCCCATTTCCTTAGGAACTTTTACGAAGCATGAAATGGAGCTGCCACGCAAAAAAAAAAACGATGCGAAAGCATTTCAAACCCTTATTCACAGCATGCCACGGCAAATATTAGGAGTTTAATATTAAAATCAACACAAGTAAAAATACGCCATGAAATTCCAACTTTCGATTTTCAGTCTATTGAAAACATTTTTAATTAATTATGTGCATATCTGAACACATGGAGTAAAGAAATAAATGACTATAGATCGTTCTCAATCGGCATTGCTGCCGTACTTTTTAAACCAACATTAATCTTTTAAAGTCGTATATTTCCTGAAACTCGGTTTTCGGAGATTTGGAAATAATTCAGTAGTAGGTTCAAACAGAAAGCTAGATCCTACTGGAAAAAATCAGTTCATTTGATCAAAATTATCTAAGTTGTTGCAGCGAAATACTTGTGGGTCATGTAAGTCATTCAGCTCAACCTGATGACATGATGAACTTTTTCAGCCTCTAAATTTTCGATTATTTCCGGAACGGACCTAAATTAAACAAAAATGTTCGTATTCAGTGGCCCTTAATTGGTTTAGAAAATATGGTATGGTAATTTTATTTTTAATACATCATACATAAATTTTGTATTATCTACATGTAAGTATGTTTGTAAAGTTAAAAAAACATCGTTGTTCTAATTCTAATACGACGTAAGTCACAATTCCGCAAAATTAATGTTACTGGCGATTTTGTTAAGTTTATCAAAACAGCATCTGTGTCCTTTTTTAGATTTATTTGTTTGTATGTGAAAAGGGAGGTAGAACGTTTGAAAAAATACCTACGTTATATCTCAAATTTTTTTGTTTTTTGCCATTTGCGGGCCTGGATTAAAAACTTAATAATGCAATTAATAATTAACCTTGGAAGACTACAGTTTCTGCATTAAGTAAACAGCTGATTTGCTTGTTATCTTGGTTCTTTCCACTTTGATTTCATGCATAAGGGTTAGAGTCGATGCGTATTGAGATTGGGACTATGCACAAGTGAATTCGGATTAAAATTGCTGATGCGGACCACCGGTGTCGTCTGTCGACCCTATTAAACTCTTCAGAATTTAATGTGCTTTCATAATGTGTATGGGTTATTAAAAAGAAAATGTAACTTTCGTTAGAACATTAATTTTTTCTTTTATGAAACTTCGTTTTTCTTCGAATGAACAGTGATCATTTTGACTTACGTCGTATTAGAATTAGTCCGACGATATGTAATAATAGCCGTGTTTCTTTTGACGCGTATATACAATTGTGGATATTTTTAAATTGCGATAACTCGTGAACAGTGAGTCGCACAATATAAACTCTAAGTTTTATTATGGAGAATCACATTCTCTACAAAAGCTTTTCATTTTATATTTGAAAAAAATTAATCATTTAGGAGTTATTCTATAAAAACTGGTTAAGCGCCGATAAACGGCAAAAAATCACTTTTTTTAGAGAACTTCTAAATAATTATTTTTTTTTTTAACAAGAGATTAAAATTATTTGTAGAGCATACGCCTCACCGTTCATAAGTTATCGCAATTTGAAAATTACCATAATTGTATATACGCGTCAAAAAAAAAACACGGCTAATGATAATAAAATTAAAAATTTCGTCGCGTTCTTAAGGACAACATTGCAGGGGTTGAAATAAGAAAAAACTATTACTGCAGACATTTTTTCTTATTGGCAATTGTTTATCAATATTTTTTAAAGGAAATTTCCTACAAAAGTACGTTAAAAGTATTTGCTTACGACTTCTAGTTTAGGAGATCACCCAATTAAAAAAGTTGTTAACAGTTATGATATGAAATACTACCTATGAGTTCATATTAAAATATCTTACTTTTTAAATTGCAATAACTCTTCAATAAGAAGTTATACAAACAAAATTAAAATGCTGTTTGAAAGATAATTTAATTTTCTATATACCGTAAAAAAATTTTTTTTTGAACGGCTCATGACCTTAAAAATATTCTTGAATAACCGTTAAGGCTTCGAAATTTCTGGTTTTTTAAGGATATCTGCGAATTGGTAAGTACTACGATAAAAAGTAATGTGACCAAATTTGTATAGAATTACAAGATCTACAAAAAGTAAGCGATATGTGTACACATAGAAGTAACCGTTCAAAAGATATTCCAAAAAAACCCTTAAAATGCCAAAAAACCGGTTTCTATTGAATATCTTCTATACGGTTACTTCTATGTGTACACATGTCGCTTATTTTTTGTAGATCTTGTAATTCTCTACAAATTTGGTCACATTACTTTTTATCGTAGTACTTACCAATTCGCAGATATCCTTAAAAAACCAGAAATTTCGAAGCCTTAACGGTTATTCAAGAATATTTTTAAGGTCATGAGCCGTTCGAAAAAAAAAATTTTACGGTATATAGAAAATTAAATTATCTTTCAAACAGCATTTTAATTTTGTTTGTACAACTTCTTATTAAAGAGTTATTGCAATTTAAAAAGTAAGATATTTTAATATGAACTCATAGGTAGTATTTCATATCATAACTGTTAACAACTTTTTAAATTGGGTGATCTCCTAAACTAGAAGTCGTAAGCAAATACTTTTAACGTACTTTTGTAGGAAATTTCCTGTGCTACAAAATTGGAGACCAACATTTTTCTGTAAAAGTTAGCATTAGCGAGATATTTGCAAAAAACTGATTTTAGCGACCTTTGAGCCCGAATAACTTTTTATGCGCACACGACTTTGCAATGGACTTTTCACAGTTTGTTTATCATGCATAAATAAAGACAATTCCGGTGAAAAATTTCCACTGGGAATTTTTTCGCACAGAAGCTCTTTTTTCGTATTATTTTCCTGGGCTAAACACGAAAAAAACAAAAATATTTTTTAGAAAAAGTGACTTGTTTGAATATTCATTGGAGAAAGCACAGTAGCGCTCTTCAAAAAAATAGAGTTTGGAGATAGGATTTTTCTTAATTCTCGAATATTTTGGTGTTTTAGTGGTATTTTGATATCCCACAGTTTTCCACTCGGTAAAGAAGCCCACAAGGATACCATAACTGCAAAAAATTTCAAAATCGCAAAGAGCGGAGATAGGACTATAGCGCTCTTAGGTATCGATATATATTATTTTACTAGCTGCTTTACCCGGCGTTGCACGGGTTTTAATAAAAAGCCTGATTGCACTAAAAAGCTAATAACGAAAACTTTTTTTTATTTTTTAAAACAATATGACATAAACAGATCCTCCGATATATTTATTTTATCGGTAAAATTCCAAAAGTATCGCAAAATATTAAAATATACATTGAAGAAATTGGTAAGAGTTCAAGTTTATGGAAAAACGTCCAATATATCGTTAAATGTCCAAAAGTATTGAAATACACCGAAAAAATCGGTAAAAGCCCAAATGTATCGAAAAACATCTAAAATATCGGCAAAAGTCTAAGAGTATAGAAGAACATCTAAAGTATAGTTAAAAGTCCAAATATAACGAAAAACATCCAAAATATCGGTAAAAGTCCAAAAGCTTCGAAAATATTGAAAGGTCCAAAAATGTCGAAAAACATCGTAAAATCGGTAAAAGTCCAAAAGTATTGGAAAACATCAAAGAAATAATAATACTTGATTGTAATTATTATGAATAAGTGGCATGTTAACGACTAAGTTCTTCTATTCGAACGATTCAAATCAATAAATACTATAAAAAAAAATCAGTAAAAGTCCAAATAAGGCAAAAAGAGCCAATATATCGAAAAAGGTCCAAAAGTTTCGAAAAACATTGAAACACATCGAAGAAATCGAATAAAGTCCAAGTTTATCAAAAAACATCTTACATATCGGTAACAGTTCAAAAACATATATCGATAAACATCCAACACATATATCGAAAGAAGTTCCAAAGTTTCGAAAAATAGTGAAACGTATCGGTAAACATATCGGTAAAAGCCCAACATTATTGGAAAACGTTTAAGAAATCGGTGAAAGTCCAAATACATATATCGAAAAATATTCAATATATCGAAAAGGGTCCAAAAGTTTGGGAAAATATTGAAACACAACGAAGAAATCGGTAAAGTCCAAGTTTATAGAAAAACATCCAAAATATCGGTTAAAGTCCAAAAATGTCGAAAAACATCCTATGTATCGGTAAAAGTCCGAAAGTTTTGAAAAATATTGAAACACATCGAAAAAATCGTCAAAAGTCTAAGTTTATCGAAAAACATCCAAAATATCGGTTAAAGTCCAAAAATGTCGAAAAACATCCTATATATCGGTAAAAGCCCAAAAGTTTTAAAAAATATTGAAACACATTGAAGAAATCGGTAAAAGTCTAAAAACAAAACATCCAATATATCGAAACAAAATCAAAAGTTTTGAAAAATAGTAAAATAAATACATCGAAGAAATCGGTCAAAGTCTAAGTGTTTCGGAAAACATCCAAAATATCGAAAAAAGTCAAAAAGAATTGAAAAATATTGAAAAAAATGGAAAACAGTTAAAAGTCCAAAAATATTGAAAATATTGAGTTGGCATCACTGACGAAATCACTCTCATTTTTGCTCTCATCGACAACACAACATCAAGAATAAAAAAAAATAAAGCAGGGCATACATTAGTGATTTGTTCGTCTGATTTGTTGGGCAGCGCTTCGCCATACACTACCAACATGTTTATAAACTTCATTCTGTCAGTGGTTTTCGAAGTGAAAAGATGTCGGATGAACATTTAGAAGACGCTTTAGCAACTCTATTCTTATAAATATCACTTTTCGCCTGCCAAATTACCGGTTCATTTTTAATTCCCGCTATAAAATTTTCAACAAATATTTTACTTTGCGACGACATGCTATATGTTCACTGCTAGAAATTTTGACGAAAATGACAAAATGTTGTCGTACAACGCCATACACTACGCACTTGTTGGTAAACTTCGTACATGTTCATAAACTTCGCCATACATTACCAACATGTTGGGCAGTGTTCACGGTTTACAAAATATTTCGTAAACCCACAACATGTTGGCGAACATGCCCATACACTGCTGATTTTAACCCCAACACCAACAAATCAGACGAACAAATCACTAATGTATGCCCTGCTTAATGTATGCCCTGCTTAAATGAAAGAGACGGAAAAGACAACATCAACACATAACTCATGGCGCAGCAAGCTATAGCGACTGAAATGCAAACGATAATTTTTATGCAAGCATACTAAAAAAAAGGTTTATCTTATAAAAACCAAAAAAATAAGTATACAATCCTGTTCCTTACCAAACGTAGAACGTTTTAAAAAAATAAATTATTAAAATCGGTTCGGTGTATTTTGCACCAAATCGTTACATAGGATTTTCATATAAGCAATTTTATATAAATAGTATAGATTTTATATAAATAGTATAGATATATTACGATTTCTGCAGAAATGGGTTACAACTTATTTCAATGCCTGCAACATTTTATATCTTTATAGCTATATTCCAAACGATTTAAAACAATATATAAAAATATTAACTTCCGGCTTGTAAATATATTATTGTTATTAATCCAAATTGCGCTGCAATTAAAATAAAAAAAGCAATGCACACAAAAAATTTCCGATAAAAAATACTGATATATAATTTAGGAAAAAAAAATTGCGCGTTAATTATTTTTCGATATGAGCACAAAATTAACAAATTTATTTGAAAAACCGCCTATGGCAATTGATGACGAACCCGTTGCCGCCGAAGATGCTGACACTAGTTTTGAAATCGATGAACCAGAAGATTTCGAAATTTTCGATAACGCAAATTTTATAAACAAACAAAATGACATCGGTGTGGATGAGGGTACCAACGGAATCATTGGTCAAGGGACTGGTGTTCGAGAAGTACCCAACTGCTCACAAACCACTATTATTGCTGTCTGTACCTGTGACTCCTTTAACATAGCCTTAAACTCCCCATTACATCCAGGAAATGTTGCCTCTTGTGCTATTTGCTCACAAATCACGCCCACGAGCAAAGGTGTAATGTCCGCTGTTAACAGTAAGGATGAAGATAACTTGGGAACACAGTCAGAAGAAGATTTTTCTGTTGCCACTCAAACGTATTCATCTACACCTACAACTGCAGATGTTGCTGATTTGTCATTAACAGTGTGCATTGCACAGCCAAACTCTAAACAAATTATAAATGAAGAACTTACTCCACATGACGAACACAATAAACAAGAAAGCACAAAAGGTATCACTTCAGACGCTGAAGAAAATTTTTCCTCTTCAATGGCAACTACTATTACTGAACTGGACGCTGTAGCTTCAGTTAGTCCAAGCACCATGAACCGTATCATGCGTCTGCAAAAACAGTCATATATGAGTCCAATAATGACCTTGCGTCAAGCGAAAGCTGAAACTCTGCAGTCAAAATCCTTGTATTCTGCGCCTCAGACTGACAGAGGTCATCCGCAATCGTCTACGTTTCGTCCGGGAAATTCACGTTCACATTCATCACTGTCATTACCAGGAGTCCGCAGTAAACCAAAAAGATGGAAGTGGCCTTGGATTGTGTTGCGATGGACTTGTTTACATTTTAAGGTTATTAGTTTGCTTCTTAAGTTTTATCTTTAAAACAGTGATATTCAAACTCAATATAAGCGTATTTTGTCAATGTATAAAAGCTCATTGAAAGCTTTTATATTTTGCTTAAGCTGCAAGCTAGTGACGTAGATCTTTACAACTACTGACACAGCTCAACGCTTATCTGAGAGTGAATACGTATACGGAAAGCTTTTAAGCACAGAAGCTCAAATGCCCGCGGGCATAGTCGTTGGATTTCACTGCTTTAAATTAATGGTTTTTAAATCCGCTCGAAGGTGCCAGACAGTCTGCTATTCATTTCTATTTTCACTTAAATATTAAGGAAAATTTTAACCGCTTTGAATATTTTCAATTGTTAAACATAAGAAGGGGATTCCTTTAAACGTGCTAAACCCTCGAAATCATGTAAACCTCGAAAACTTTCGAGCATTGTAAACAAAATTTAACAATTTGTATGAAGCACTGTTTATGCCCTATCCACAATCAATGCAGGAACAGGTGCAAGTGAAACAGTTAGTTGAAATTTCATAAGTTAGAGCAGAGCAGAAAATTCTATTTTACCGCTGTAGGATTTGAGAAAAATAGTAAAGAGAGTAAAAAAAAAGCTTTTTGATTTCATGCAAAGCAGTTGCTTGTTCCCTTGCTGCGTGTACATGAAAACAAGCTAGTGAGAATTTTTTTTGTAAAGTTTGTAGTAAACGGATACATTTAGAAGTAGTCGGTAACATATTCATGTTGAAAATATATAAAAAGTATAATTAAAAACATCTTATTGTCTTAAATTTGTCTTTAGTACAGTGAATACCAAACTATGTAGTGCATTTCTTCAATGTCTAAAATTTAAGTGAAGCAGACGTTGAGTAGTACAAATGTTTTAAATGGACACTGTTATGCAATGACGAGTCAACACTCAAACAAATTTTTTTCGACTTATGAATACAGTTCGATTCTAAATATGAAGAAGCACCTATTTTTAAAAACCGAACCTTAATATTGTTAATAAGAGGTTGAAAACAACAATATTTGCTTGACATTTTCATATCATTTGTTCTACGACATCTAGATCAAAATGTAAATATCTCAAAACTTATTTCGAGTGGGTTGACTCGTTATTGCATAACACTGTCCAAATATGAGTCATGGTTTTCGAGATACAGCAAATTTTTGAAAATTTTTACAGATTTTTTTAAGGCACTATTTTTCCAAAAACTGTATTATTAATACATAGTTTTAGTAATAAATCATGAATGCCCAATTTATTTCTTTTCAATAGATTTGTAATTTGTACCTGATTTCCGCCATTGGCATATTTTTTTATAGAAAAACAAGAAAAATAAATCAAAGAAATTTGTATGCAATTTACCAAAACATTACAATAGCACCGAAAATTCGGCATACCTCAAAAATCATGACTCGGATTAAAAACTTTTAAATACCTCCCATATGACTTTTATGCTATTAAAATTCATCAAGGGGTTCCGAACTTATACCGGTTTTCATAAAGCTATATCCCGATCTTCTGATGGCTATATCTCCGTTCGTTTTTCGAATTTCAAAAAATGGAACTAAGAAAAGTTCAGGATAGTCCCAGGAATCTTACATTTTCCGGTGTTCTACCGAATCCCAACCACCCTGCATATAAAAAGTTACGAGTACTTGCTTTATAATCGGTTACCTGCAGATTTAGCAAGAAAAATTAAGCATCACTATAAACTATTATTTGAAAAATGTCAAACTTATTTGAAAAATAATTTAAATTAAACACAAACAAGGAATGAATTTTAACTAAGATCGTCGCCAGCAAAATGGTAAGTAAGATTATTATTTTATTTAATACATCTTAATCGATTTTAATGTTTAACTACAGGGATCGGTATAAATGTCAAAAGTTATTGCAAGCACTGATTTCAGACAGTTTTAGCTGAGCTTGCATGAAAAAGAAGAAAAGAGCAAAAAGCTTTCAAAATTGCTTGCAAGTCCCGCATTGATTGTGGATGGGGCATTACGAAGGCCTTGAAAACTTTCGAGCCAAATTCGATGAGTAAAAAGCTCCGAAAAATTACGAGTTATTTTTAGTTTTGAAAAATAAATATACGACGTTAAAGGTATCCCCTTACTGTTTCCTAGCGTAAGCCTCCAATAAATGATCCAAAAATTGTTTTTATTGTATTTTCATCTCCTAAACACAAATGTGTATTTCTTTTTGTGGGGTCAGGTCAGGTATAGAAGAAAAATATAAAAAATTTGGACGTGATAGGGAAAAATGATTGCTTCATTAAGCAATCAGGGAGAAAGCGTTTCCGCACTCAGGCATCGTTGATTTCGAAAATTGTGTAGTAATAATTTCATATAGCGGCTGCTAAGCGCAACTATATGACTAACTTTAATTATAACAAATTTTTTCTTATCTTTTGCAGAGCTCCGGTATCGGAGAGCCTAGCGTATATCATGCTTTGGTTGTGATTTTCCTAGAGTTTTTTTCATGGGGTCTACTTACGATGCCATTAATATCAGTAAGTATTTCTTTGCTTAATGATAAATTCTGTTAAAAAAAAAAAACAAAAAAAAAAAAATAAATAAAAAATCAAATTTAAATTTCAAAATTTTGCATAAAGATTATTATTATCTCGAGTATCTATGTGTCTGTCCTCAGATGTTAAAAACTGGTGTCGATAATTTTTGTGAAAATGAGCTATGCAGTCCAGGGTATTATTCTCGGTGAGATCAAAAAGCTGACAAAAACCAGATTTGCTCTAGGACTTGTTGTTCCTGTGATGTTTTCATATTAACTTACACTTTAAATTTGCTCTCCTGAAAAATTTTGAAAACATGCGATACCAGGTTTTACCATCTGAGCAACTTTGCTTACAGATATATGCATACTCGTATGAACATACAAACAATTATATTAATCAAATTCTATAATAACATTCGTATTCTTTCTGCAGGTTCTTAATAAAACCTTTCCGGACCACACGTTTCTCATGAATGGCCTTGTAATGGGTATAAAAGGTATTTTATCTTTTCTCAGCGCTCCATTGATCGGAGCACTCTCTGATATCTGGGGCCGGAAGTTCTTCCTCCTTATTACAGTATTTTTCACGTGTGTTCCAATTCCACTAATGACTATAAACACCTGGTGGTTTTTTGCAATGATCTCAATCAGTGGTGTTTTTGCAGTGACTTTTTCAGTCGTATTTGCCTATGTGGCCGATGTTACAACGGTGGAGGAAAGATCCCGTGCTTATGGCTTAGTCTCGGCAACTTTTGCAGCTAGTTTGGTAAGAAGAAATATTTTATATTTGATTTTGAAATAATTTATTATTAAAAAGAAAAAAATCCGAATTATTCGCCTAAATTTCGCGTATATTACGAATATAAAACTAATTTTTCGTTCAGTCACGAGGCGACGAAATTGTAAAATACGTTAAAAACCAGACTTGCGTCAGTTATTCTAGATAAATAACTATACCTATGACTGTAATTATGGACTTTGCGGATATGCAGCAAAATACCAAATATAATGCTGAAACTAAAATGAAGAAAAACAAAATAAAATTGTTGCAAAAATAAAGAAAGTCTAATGTCTTTATTTGCCTTTAACTACATACATATTTACAAAAAAAAAGAAACAATTCTACAAATATTAAAGTTACAAATTATGATTTTATTTACTTCAAGGTGATTTCGCCCGCTCTTGGTGCTGCACTTATGGAAATGTACAGCGACACTCTAGTTGTTGCTCTTGCTACCGCAATTGCTGTGCTCGATGTTTTCTTTATATTAGTTGCTGTACCCGAAAGTCTACCAGAAAAAGTGCGTCCATCATCCTGGGGTGCTCCAATTAGTTGGGAGCAAGCAGATCCTTTTGCGGTAAATAAAAATTAAAACTCCAGTTTAATATTTATAGTCCTACTTTCAATCATTTTTAAAAAGGTCTATAAAGCGTTTTAAGAGACGAAACCTTTTATAAACCATTTTTAATGATTATGAACACAACGGTTATGCGATGGGATATTTTTAAGTCAGCGGAATTACCAGTGGAAAATACAAATTTATTTTTCCTGTTCAATATAATCTTCTGCTACCCTTATGCATTTTTTATTAAACTTTTGACTTTTGAAAAGCGTTTAAAGCATTCTAGCAAGTTTTTGAACATCTGTTGAGAATACAGAGATCTAGTATTGGTTACAATTGTTACTGGGGACGAAATTTGGGTTCATCATTATGAACCTGAGTCCGAACAGGTGACTATGCAATTGCACGAAAAGGCACACTACCACTTAAAAAGTTTAAGGTGTCATAGTGGGCTACGAAAATCTTGACGGCAGTCTTTTGGGACTTCGAAGCGATCCTGTTGATAAAGGTGTCTTCAATCTAATGGTGGTTTAAGAAAGCCTTAAGGGGTTTGAACACTGTAAACGCTTTAATTGCATGAAATTTTCACTAAATAATAGTTCATCAAAAAAAGTTAAAAATTAAAAAAAAACCGCTACGTCCTGCTGTGAGACATGTTTTTTCTAAAAAATGCCGTTGGGATCAAGTCGATCGGACAAAATCTCTTCAAGTTATGCTGTCAACGAGGTTAAAAAAAGTGGTTTCGTAAAAACGGCGTTTAAAGTTTTAGAAGAGACAAATTGTATCAATATCAAATTTTTTCATGTAGTACTAACTTCAATTAATACATATACAAAGTTTTTTATTTATATGTCAAGCCAATTTTTCTTAATTAATAAAATAAAAACCACCTGAAATTAAAACATTTACAGTGTTCAAACCCCTTTAGAGAAAAAAGAAATTGCAAATTGACCAAATGTGTTCTCCTTTCGCAAGAGACCGCACATGTTCACAAGAACCGTGACAGCCGTTCTGCAGAAGGTAGGCTTCGAAGTTTTGGTTCACCCACCATACACTCTTGACCTGGCTCTCAGCTATTATTACCTATTCCCAAACAGAAAAATATATTGAAATTAGTATTTTTATATCCACTCCTAACCCCCCCATTCCGCGGACTTAAAATTTCCCCTCGCATAAAAGAGTGCGATTTTTTTTTTTTGTCTCGGCTGCCAGAGCTTTACTTTATTTTTTCCTTACTTTCACAGGCGTTGCGCAAAGTAGGAAGCGACCATACAATCCTCATGCAATGTGTTACTGTTTTGCTATCTTACTTACCGGAAGCTGGTCAATATTCGTGTATATTTGTATATTTGAAGCTAAAAATGGGCTTTAATTCAATGGAGGTTGCAATATTCATAGCTGTCGTGGGTATTTTAAGTATAAGCGTGCAGGTTACTTTAGGCTATTTAATGCGGTAAGTTAAAATGTCAAAAATTAACTTTTTATTGTGGTGTAATTAATAATTAACTCCAATCACTTTAAAGTGTGCTAGGTGCGAAACGTACAATTATTTTAGGCTTAGTGTTAGAAATGATGCAGTTACTGTGGTATGGCTTCGGTAGTCAAAAATGGTTAGTATCTGAAGCTAATATACTCGTTCATTCGTGTATACGTAGGCTGCTCGATATATTTCTGGCCTAGGCAACACTAAGTGTTGCCAGGTGCAATCTGACATTTCTATTGAAAAGTTTGATATTTTTTAGCATAAACGTACTCAGAACGTTTTGACGTATGACCATCATTTTTGTTGTTTACAGTGACTTGAAAAATCAATTTGGCAAAAAAATGGAATTAACTCGTGAACATTTTCGTGCGATCATTTTTCACAACTTTCGACGTGGATTATCACGACAAGAGTGCATCGATGAACTTAAATCTTTGTATGGCGATGAAGCGCCATCCTAAAGCACTGTGAAAAACTGGTTTAATGAATTCAATCGTGGCCGACGCTCGCTCAAAGACGAATTCCGTGAAGGTCGTCCAAAAACAGCCGTTGTGCCAGAGAACATTGATGCCATGCGTGAACTGATAATGCAAGATCGTCATGTGACATACCGTCAGATAGAAGCATCTTTGGGCATTAGTTCCACTCCAATACATTCGATATTGCATGAACACCTGGCCGTAAAAAAGGTTTGTTCTCGTTGGATCCCGCACAATTTGACAATCGCTCAAAAAGGCTCGTGTCGATTGGTGCAAAGAAATGTTGAAAAAATACGATCGCTGTGCTTCAAAAGACGTTTATAAGATCGTCACAGGTGACGAATCATGAATCTATGCGTATGAGCCCGAAACAAAACAGCAATCGACCGTGTGGAAGAAACACTTCGAAGCAAATGGTCGCCTGTTTCTTCGGCAAAACTGGTAATGTAGCGACTGTTCCTCTTGAGCAACGTAGGACGGTCAATTCGGAGTGGTACACTACAATTTGTTTGCCTGAAATCTTCGGAGAAATTCGAAAAACGAACAAGAGAAGACGAATCATTGTTCACCATGACAATGGGAGCTCTCACACATCGGCTCAAACCAGCGCCTTTTTGACCGGCCAAAACGTTGAATTGATGGGTAATCCGCCGTACAGCCCTGACTTGGCACCCAATGACTTCTTTTTATTCCCGCACATCAAGAAAAAAATGCATGGTCAATGGTTTTTGTCGCAAGAGGATGTTGAAGCTTTCAAAAACCATGTTTTGGAGGAGTCTCAATCGGAGTGGAAAAAGTGCTTCGACAATTGGTTTGAGCGCATGCAAAAGTGTATAAATCATGCTGGAGAATACTTTGAAAATCAGTAAAACCATTTTTGATAATAAATATTTGCATTTTCATTATTAGGCCAGAAATATATCAAGCAGCCCACGTAGAAGCTTTTTTAATAAGTTCTTTTTTTTTTCTCAAAGTCACAATGAGTTCCCTCAACGCTATTAAATTAATAGGTAAAAATTTTTGTGTCTCAAGAGTGTGTAAAATGAGTCAAGTCTCATGTTAACACCAAAAATAAAAAGTATTCTGTAACAGAGGTACCACTATATTTTTGTTATGGATTTTGGTTCGATTAACAAGAAAATTCCAATAAAACTTTTTATAAGAATAAGGCTTTGTGGTTATGAGATTAAACAGAATCAAATAACTTAAAACCCATTTCATCCTTTTCATTTCTTTTTAAATTAAATCGTCGAAAGAATTATTGAAAATCTCTAACATGTGACTTTGAGAAATAAAAAATGTTTAAAATAAATCAGCGTAATGTAAATAAATGTATATCTTATGTTCTAAATCAGGATGATGTGGGCAGCCGGAGTATTGGCAGCACTTGGGTCAATAACATATCCGGCAATAAGTGCTTTCGTTTCAATACATTCAAATGCTGATCAGCAAGGTAAGTTTGTTAAAGAACCAAACTTGGGTAGACCTACGAGTAGGTTTAATGTAAAATATTTTACTCGCAGGTGCTGTACAAGGCATGGTCACAGGTATGCGTGGCCTTTGTAACGGCTTGGGTCCTGCCATGTTTGGTGTTGTATTCTATTTATTTAACGTCGATCTAAACGACGAAAATAGTCAAGTAAGCGCTATACAAAATGAAACTGAACACACATTGTATGCACAAACTGTACCAGGGCCGCCGTTTGCCTTTGGTGCGCTGATGGTAATTTTAGCCATTTTTGTAGCTGTTTTCATTCCGGAAGTGCGTAGCGACAACAGCTTAAGCCGAGCGCCCAGTGAAAAAAAACGTAAGAATGACACTCGGACTTTTATATATTTATAAAAATCTATTTTTCCGTTTTATTACATATATTCTTTTTTCCGTTGAAACTAACTTTAGAGGAATCATTGCAGGTGTATCTCTAGATATGCAGTATGAAATTGAAAGTGGTCACAAATCAGGAAGCCCATTAGCCCCACTTATGCGTTCTGAATCATTGGCGCAGCTGTAGTTTTCTTACCTAAAATAATTCAATTTTTGTTAAAAAAAAGCATAACTATTTATTTTATAATACAAAAATACAAATTTGTAGAAAAAAATTTTAGTTTTACGTAAGGAAATGTATATTTTATAGATTTTTAAATGTAAGAATTAATTGTTAAATGCAAGTAATGTAAAATGAATTATAAGGATGCTATTTTATTATTTAGTTTCAAGCGTTGCTGACAGTTTCACATTTCTTGTTATCTAATATTTAAAAAATTGTAAATCGTTTAGTTTAAGAAAAGCGCAAGACACATACTTTTGTCATTCATAGTTGCGTAGAGTTATATTTTTCTGTGGTGTCTGCATGTTGTAGTATTCCATATTCCCACAAGTTAGTCCCCTTCCGTTATAGATTGGAATTAAAACTTTTATTAACTTGCCAAAAAAGCAAAATATTGATCAGAGATTGAAACGAACTGGCTACTATACTAGTTGTTTTAATTCAAATTTTCTTTTGATAAATTTCTTACGTAAACAATATAATAATTTTTCATTGGCCTAATGCAGAACTATCCTAAGTCCAAAATTTGAAAACTGCATTTGCATTTTTCTGTGAACAAAATTAATTAATCTGTGACAGTAATTGCCAATTGGGCGTATATGAGTTAAAAACTTTGAAATGCTTATCCTGAAATATTTTAATTTTGTGACTTATGATAGTTCTGCACAAAAGCGTCGAATTGTTCACGCTATGATTCCAATTCCTTTCTTATTTATTTACATCATTATTGAAACAAAACTTGTTCCGAAATTGGGATTTCAAAAATTGCTTTTTAAAACAGACACAAGCACAAGTTATTTCCTTTTTTAACGAAGTGGCGTATTCGGCAACACAATACCTCTTTGTGCTGTCTGCAGTGGCACATCAATGCCTTCGGATGTCCAGGAACAAAAATACATTTGGATCTTTTTTTCTTATCATGCTGAAGCATTTTTGTATCCTCATCAAAAGAAGGAACACTTTACTCAGAGGCTTCTAAGGGGGCATCTACTAAGTGGATTCTGACTCTGAAATCAGGACCGTACCAAAAGTTTGCGAAGCCTGGGGTGAACATTTGGAGAAATTGGGGGTTATCGTGAATCAAGATTCCCGGGGAGTTTTCTTAAACTGCAATAGAGAATGCACGGCAGTTTGAGAAAATTCCCCGGGAATATTTATTCACGATAGCCCCCATTAAAAAAAAAAAAAAATTACGAGTGACGAAACGCCTATTCACCGTACGCCCATTTATGAAATGTTCAGTCGCTGAGTATAACTAAAATTAATGAAATTACTTTTAAGGAAAGCGAATGGGTTTAAAATTGTGAGAAATATTATTTCGAAGTTCGAAATTCAGACCCAGTAACGTCAAACAGTCATCTGTTTCACTTTTTACGATTTATTGAAAAGAGCAGATAGCTTATATAGGAAAAGATATCAAATATCAGTCAATACGTTTTCTTACCAATTTTAACCGACTTAACCGTCTGC
The DNA here is from genome assembly GCA_951812925.1 of Calliopum simillimum. Taxonomy (NCBI): domain Eukaryota; kingdom Metazoa; phylum Arthropoda; class Insecta; order Diptera; family Lauxaniidae; genus Calliopum; species Calliopum simillimum. The sequence goes on along the minus strand of OX638371.1, from coordinate 117,400,043 downwards.
AATGCATAGTTTTCGCTCTAAAAGACAGCCAAAAGATTAAAGATCTACAATATTATGCTTACATAGTATTTAAACTTTTTGTATGTTAAACGTTTTTATTTTAAGCAGCCTAAATTTCCGTACATTATCTTAGCAACAGCAAAACCAAAGCATTATTGTCATTTTTGCAAATAAATTTCTATTTTCTATCGTTTAAACATATTTTCTTTTGTAATAAAATAAAATGTTGCCCTTTGTTTCAAGGAGAGAGAGAGAGAGAGATAAAGGACATAAGAGAGAACGATAATGTGACCGAAGTCCCGACTTTAAACTTTAGAATGATGTGGCTTGCTGGTCCCACTCTTAAAATTGGTTAATTAAATTTAAAAAAAAAAATTAGTTTTGTTACTTTTTAAAGTTATATTTCATTTGAAACCTTAAATTTGAAAATGGGATAAAAGGAACTAAAGTTATAGTTTTTGAAAAAAAAAAAACTTACCTTAAAATTCCAAAGTCCAACATCCTCGAGAATGTTTATTCATGATAAGGCCATAGACATAAATAGTAGAGCTGTGATAAGTAACACTAAAAATTGGGAAAAACCAATATCTCAGTAGATGCATTTTCTAAATTGTTACAAATTTGTTGTTTTTATGAGTTTTGTTTGAACTGAAATAAAATTTAATAGTAATAATACGGCTTTAGCCAAAAAAATTTACCTTCGGTCGAACCCTAAGCAATAGCCAATATCGTGCTGGTAATCAGAATTATTTGAACGTGTATTGATTCATTCCTTGATCAAGAAAGCTCAAAGGAGTTGTTTATGAAAAATATTAAGTTTATTCTAAGTTTATTTGACTAGAATTTGATTTCTTTAATTTTGAAAATTTTGCTATTTAATAATTTAGTTTACACCGCCACTGGTTGTTTTTTCTACTATTTAAAGAACCGTAAAATCATTCGACTAATTCTTCTTTCTATTTTGCTTTTTACCTAACTGTTAAATCATACGATTCTAATACTCTCAGTGGCGCATAGCAATGTAACATTTTAAGCTAGTCATAAGAAATTTGACAAAAATAAATTAGTCAGTTATGAAACGTTAAACTCAACGCAACTACTTAGTTTGTTCTTAGACATTTTTTGGTGACCCCGACGTGATCGTTGTCGCGTTAAAGAGAGTTAAATTTTATTTTCTATTACCGCGCTTAATAGTAAAAAACAAAAACAAAATTGTGTGTTTTAATTGTGGCTGCTTATTACTGCGCTTAATAATAAAAAAAAAAAAACATTGTGTATATATATATTGTTGTTGCGTTGAAAACATACATACGAGCATAACTGTTTGCAAATTCTTTTGCCCAGCTGCATAAAGCTTCACATACAACTTGTGAAAAAACAAAAAAAACTAAAATAGTGTTTTAACTATCGAAGTGCTCCTCAACTGGATTTTGTTATAAAAACTAAAAAAGTGTTTTAACTGTTGAAGTGCTCCTCAACTGGATTTTATTATAAAAATTAAAACGTGTAAAAAACTTCCTAAGTAATTATGGCTACCATCGATACTCTACGGAATAAAATAACCTATCTAAAGGGAACTGCCTCCAGGAACGTGATACTGAATTAAAAGAATTTGAGAAATATTTTTAAATGAAAGCTAGGTTAAGTGAAATTATTGATTGCAAGCTGCTTGCTGCAAATGTTAATAGTGATCCCCTCAACTCGACAACAACGCATCAAGATGCTATGCAGAAACTGTTGGAGTCCCAAACATCTTTTTTGGAAAAATTGACAGCGCTACAACCGCCATTAGCAAATGTTGGTGCTACGACTTCGTCACCTACCGCGAACACCGCTGCCCCAGCTGCTGATATACGACTTCCTAAGCTGAATATTCCAATATTTGAAGGTAACTACTCTGAATTTAGATCATTCTTTGATTTATTCAACAGCTCAGTGCATAACAACCATACATTGACTGCATCACAGAAGTTTCAATATCTGAAAGGGTTGTTAAAGGGTGAGCCTGCCATGCTTATACGACATCTTGCTGTGTCAGATCAAAACTACGAGGAAGCCATAAAAAAGATTCAAGATCGTTATGATAAGCCTTCACTGGTTATTGATTCTTTAATCGAAACATTTTTATCTATATCTAAAGCAGATGACTCTCAAGGTCTTCGAAACGTATCGAATATTGCTGATGAAGTTATACGTGGGCTTAGAGCGCAAGGCGAGGAAGCAGAGAAACGTGATCCGTGGCTGATACATCTTTTACTTAAAAAAGTCGATAGAGAAACTCATCATTCTTGGGCTGAGCATTGTAGTAAAACTACATTTCCTACGCTGGAGAATTTTATCATTTTCATCAATGAACGTTGTGATGCATTAGAACGTGTTCCAACTCCAATTGAAAAGCAACGCGCTGGCGGAACACAATCTAAAATTAAATCCGTCAGAACTTATTCTGGCTACATGAAACGATCCTGTTTTGCGTGCTCTCAAGACCACCATCTTGCCTATTGCCCTACGTTTATCAAGATGTCTACGCCCAATCGCATAAATTTTGTAAAAGAGAAAAGATTGTGTTTTAATTGTTTGAAGCAGGGACATTCAGTACAAAATTGTCCATCTAAACACCTTTGTGAATCTTGCAAAGGTCATCATCATTCTTATATTCATCTAGAGCGAAATTCTAACTACAATACGGTCGCAGCTGCCATGGTGAAAAAAGTGGATTCTCTCCCCACTAAGGATGAGAAAAAATCGAGTGAACTGCCTAAAAAAGTCGAAGCTACAATAGATGCTGTAACTACATCAATCAATCTTGCTGCCACATCTGAGGTAAGAAATCTAAATATGCTTTTGCCCACTGCTAGGGTTTTTGTTAAGGACAACATGGGTTGCTTCCAAGGCTGTAATATTCTATTGGACTCTGGATGCCAGAACACGTTGATTTCCGAGCGGTGTGCAAATAGACTTGGATTACAACGATCTGCCTCTAAAATATTTATCCACGGATTGGGAAATAACAAGGCTGGTGCAACACGGGGTATAGTCGAGCTTCAGGTAAAATCTATTTATAATTCTGAAAGTGTTGTCATGCTAGCCCATGTTTTTAAGAGTCTTACATCTCAATTGCCATGTTCTTCGCTTACAATAAACTATTGGGAAGATATAAAAAATCTGTCTCTTGCTGATCCCAAATTTGATACTCCAAAGGATATTGACATCCTTGTAGGATATGACTATTTCTTTACTCTATTAAAAGAAGGGCGTATTGTTAAAAATGGTAATTTGCTAGCTCAAAATACAATCTTTGGCTATGTTGTTTGTGGAGGTTGTACGTCTGAAAACACCTTTAGTACTTGCCACATAATGACTCAAAATATACCTGAAGTTGATTTGAACCAAACTTTGCAACTATTTTGGAAACTTGAAAGCGTCCCTCAGATGACTACTACTTTGACTGCTGAAGATCAGCAAGCTGAAGACTTTTATAAATCTACTACTATCCGTGCTGATAGATATTCAGTCAGACTTCCATTTGTGAAAAATCCTGAAACTGGTAAATCCTATGCGGGGGCCTTAAGACGACTACTGTCTATGGAAAGGAAATTTAAATCTAATCCTGATTTAAAACTATCCTATACAGAATTTATGAGTGAATACTTGTCACTGGGTCATATGAAACTTGTTCCCCAGGAGGAAATAAATCGTCCGTCCGAAAACGTTTATTACTTGCCTCACCATGCTGTTCTTAGAGAAAATTCTTTAACCACAAAACTAAGAGTGGTATTTGATGGTTCTGCTAAATCATCTAATGGAAAATCGCTAAATGACAATTTACTAAAAGGACCAATTTTGCAACAAGACTTAATAGCTGTTCTTTTGAGATATCGTTGTAAGAAGTACTGCTTTTCGGCAGACATTCAACAAATGTTTCGAATGATAAATGTACAAGAATGTGATCAGGACTATCAGCGCATTTTATGGCGAAATTCACCTAATGAGGAAGTTCAACATTATCGATTAACTACTGTAACTTATGGCACGCGTCCCGCACCCTATCTTTCTATTCGCACTCTCCTACAGCTGAGTGATGACGAGCATAATCGGTACCCTATGGCTAGTGAAGCTGTTAAAAATTCATTTTATGTTGACGATTGTATGGCAGGCTCCAATACCCTAAAAGAAGCTCAAGAGCTAGCAGAACAATTAAATAATTTGCTTACGGCTGGCGGTTTCCACTTAAGGAAGTGGGCCACAAATCAGAGTAGTATTCTTCAAAAGATTCCAGATAGTGAGAAAATTTATAGCATGGTCGATGTGCCATCGGATATGACAGTATGCCTCCTTGGCGTTATTTGGAATCCTATGACTGATTGTTTTTCGTATAAGGTAAAAGAAAATCAATATTGCCTTAACACCAAAAGGAACCTGCTTTCCGAGATTTCGAAAATTTTTGACCCACTTGGCTGGATATCACCTGCAATTATAGCTGTGAAAATAATTATACAGCGACTATGGCTATCCAAACTGGAATGGGATGAGCTGTTGCCTGCTGACATTTTAGACGAAGTCAAACTACTATTTTCAGAGTTTTATTTACTTAATAACATTAATATAAAACGACTTATTTTTTCCACAGAGCCAGTTGTAACCTTTCATGGATTCTGTGATGCCTCCAGCTTAGCCTATGCTGCAGTCATTTATTGTCGAAAAACGTCAGCAGATGGACAAGTGTCAACTAACATCGTCATATCTAAAACCAAGGTGGCTCCAATGGCCTCACTTTCAATTCCCAGGCTGGAACTTTGTGCAGCGTATTTGTTAACTCAACTGTTTGAATATTTAGCATCTGTCATTAACTTGAAATTAAATGAAGTGGTTTGCTGGTCTGATAGCAAAACCGTTTTAGCCTGGTTGTCTTCACATCCATCGAAGTGGAAAACTTTTATTAGTCATCGAACATCCTACATCTTAGAAACTGTTCCCAGTGCGCAATGGCGATATGTTCCCAGCAAACAGAATCCAGCCGATGCTGCTAGTAGAGGTGTAAGATCCAGCTTCTTAATTAATGATAAATTATGGTTTAATGGTCCATCGTGGTTGCTTATGGAGGAAAATTGGTGGCCACTATCCGAATCTCAGGATAATATTACAAGTGAAGAACTTCGTCCAGTAAATCATGTGGCTCTAGCTTCAGCTACTTACGATCCGGACTCCGTTAGCAGAATAAACAACAGAATTTCCAGTTGGGCTAAAATGGTGCGAGTACTAGCTTACTGCATACGATATGTCAACATTCTCAAAAATAAGTGCAGAGACACCTCACCTCTCAAAGTCAAAGAACTTAAGTTTGCTGAACTAAAATTGTATAAATACTATCAAGCGGTTGACTTTTTTGAGATTATGTCGTCTATTCAGCAAGGTCAAGCTACCCTAACTAACAAAAAACTACGGAAACTTTCACCATTCGTGGATGCTGATGGGCTGCTGCGTGTTGGCGGAAGATTAACTAAAGCTGACCTACCTTATGACAGTCAGCATCAAATAATTCTTCATAAAGACAGCCCAATCGTTCGGAAAATTGTTCACGATTTGCACGTGAAAAATCTTCATAGCGGAATTACTTTGTTGTTCGCTACACTGCGGCAAAAATATTGGATAATTGGTGCTCGTGAAATTGTTAAAACTGTAATTCGCCAGTGTGGAGCTTGCACTCGCTTTAGTGCACGAGCTCAAGAGCAACTTATGGGCGACTTGCCCAAATTTCGTGTCAACGCTGCCTTTCCATTTTACGAAGTTGGATGCGACTATGCTGGGCCTATATTGTATAAGCAGCACAGTGGCAGAAAGGCCCCGAAAGTCAAAGCATATGTTGCAGTCTTTATCTGCTTAGTGACCAAAGCTGTTCACCTAGAACTTGTCTCCGATTTGAGTACCGATGCCTTCTTAGCCGCTCTCGATCGATTTGTTGCTAGACGTGGTCTGTGTGGTCATATACACAGCGATAATGGAACTAATTTTCAAGGAGCTGCCAGAAAGCTGAATGAAATTCACAAAATGGTAACTTCTTTTGAATCTAATAATGATATTTCGAATTTTTTATCTTCAAAGGGTATTCAGTGGCACTTCATACCACCAAATACGCCACATTTCGGTGGGTTATGGGAGTCTACAGTCAAGTCTATGAAGTTTCATCTAAGAAGAACTATGGGTCAAGCTACACTAAACTTTGAGGAATTATCAACTCTCCTAGCTAGAATTGAGGCTATATTAAATTCGAGGCCTTTAGTCCAAGCTGATTCTGATGACGTCCCCTATATAACGCCTGGACATTTCTTAGTTGGAAGGCCCCTGAACTCGTTGCCAGAAGCAGACATAACTCATCTCAAAACTGGGTTATTATCTAAATGGAGATTGGTTCAACAATTAACTCAATATTTTTGGTCTCGCTGGTCAACTGATTATTTGCTGTCACTTCAACCAAAATCTAAATGGTTGAAAGAAAAATCTAATCTAATTATTGGTGACGTCGTCCTGATACGTGAAGATAATCTACCTCCCGCTTGCTGGAAACTTGGCCGTGTAATCGAAACCCATGCTGGATCCGATGGACTCGTCAGAGTTGTCACTATCAAAACTAAGAATTCAACTTTCAAGAGGCCAGTTGCTAAACTTCATCAATTGCCAAAGGAATGTTGAACGCCGTTCAAGGCTGGCGGTTATGTTTATGAAAAATATTAAGTTTATTCTAAGTTTATTTGACTAGAATTTGATTTCTTTAATTTTGAAAATTTTGCTATTTAATAATTTAGTTTACACCGCCACTGGTTGTTTTTTCTACTATTTAAAGAACCGTAAAATCATTCGATTAATTCTTCTTTCTATTTTGCTTTTTACCTAACTGTTAAATCATACGATTCTAATACTCTCAGTGGCGCATAGCAATGTAACATTTTAAGCTAGTCATAAGAAATTTGACAAAAATAAATTAGTCAGTTATGAAACGTTAAACTCAACGCAACTACTTAGTTTGTTCTTAGACAGAGTTAAGGTAGCGCCTGTTCGGATATAAAGATATCATTCTTTGGCCTTTCTGAAAATTAAATACCTAACTGGTGTAAACCATTTCAAAACGATGAAGATTTTTTTGATGCCACTCGATTTGGCATAACCAATAGTAGCATAGTGAAAAAAATTACTACCAAATATTTTTTCAAAATTTAAAAAAAGGGCGGAGATATGGGACTTTGAAATTTTTAGGTTTGTTTTTTTTTGAGAAGCTATAACTTCAGTTGCATTTATCCAATTCTGAATTTTATGGTGTCAAATGATTTGTTTTGAAACAGGCTTTAAAATAAAAATTAGCAAAAATTATAATTTTTTTTTTTATATCGCTTACACTGAAAAAAATTTTTAAATTGAGTTTCCCAAAATATGTAATTTTTGATATTTTTTATTTTGCTTGCAAAAAAAGCTACAGGTGTAACTTACCAGTCCTCCAAAAATTGGAGTGGGCCTGCCAGTGGTTCTCCAAAAAAACAATAAAATGTGGCTTCTGCCGCAATTTTTCAATAAAATTTTTTTGAATTTGAAATTTTTAATTAAACGATAATTTGAATTTGAAAAAAGTGCGTTGATACTTTCATTATAGACGGAGAGCCAGCGCTTGGCTGGCCCTCCTTATAGTATCAAAGCTGAATTTTTTTGTGGGTGTTCTTCCAACAGTAGGTATGGACGTTTGTTCTAGTGAAATCCTGAGAGGTGGTGCCTTCGTGAGATATCGGGTGCAAAATTCACCCATGATACTATGACCTAGGCATAGTTATATTAATTTCAAAATCAACAGTCAAAAACAGTGAAATCGGTCTCGAATTTTTGTGCATACTTTGAAACTACAAAATAAACCGACTTAAAGAAAAAAAATTATGGATTTTATATGTTGGATCGGAAAGTCCAATTTCACTGGACCATATCTCCTGAACTATAGGTCGTGGGAAAAAAATGTGCACCATTTTTTCGATATGAAATTTGCTGAGCCATAAAATTGTGGAACCAAATTTTTTTGTAGACATAACGGTTAGCGAGATATTTGGAAAAAACTCTTTTTCTCCACCTTTTGCACACCACCTCTCAGGATTTCACTGGAACAAAAGTTTATACCTACTACTGGAAGAACACCCACAAAAAAATTCAGCTTTGATACCATAAGGAGGGTCAGCCAAGCGCTGGCTCTTAGTCTATTAGTACTATACAAGCAAAAAAAAAAAACAGTCAATAAACTAACTCAGCATTTGAAAATTTTATTTAATAAAAATTTTGAACTGAAAAAATGTACTGAAAAATTGCGGAAGATACTACATTTTATTTTTTTTCTGGAGAACCACTGGCAGGCCCACTCCAATTTTTGGAGGACTGGTTTGTTACACCTGTAGCTTTTTTTGCAAGAAAAATAAAAAATATCAAAAATGACGTATTTTGGGAAACTCAATTTAAAAATTTTTTTCAGTGTAAACAATATACAGTGTCGGCCAAAACCTAAGCACCCCCTAACGAAATTTTTTCTTATATCAAATTTTTTTGAGAAAACGACGTTATTGAGTTAGTTTGTGTGTTTATTTTATTTACTTATACTTTTATTATTGACAAACAAAAACTTGAAAAATTCTGGGTTTTATAAATTAGGAGTTAACATTTAATAAACATTAGGGGAGATGTGTGTACCTTGGTCCAAGTGTACCTCGGTCCGAGTGCCGTTTGCCACTCAACAGCTGCACGTGTACGATAATGTTCTTCTATGGAATTTTCCACTCATACCGGTGACTCATATTAGTAGACTTCAGACCGTCAAGCTGCATGCGTGTATAAAAAGCGACGCAAAAAGTGTTTTTTGTGTGTAAAAATTTGTTTTTGGAGTAAACTACGAAACGTTTTTTGAGAAACTTACATGAAATATTTCAGTTTTACAACATCAGACAGGAAGTTTAGTTATTGTTTTAAGCTTTTAGTGTGTTTTAGATGTATTTTCATTAATATACGTATGGGTGTTGACAGTTTTTAAAACATGCTGTTTGGGTGTACCTCGGACCTATGCTTATTGACCAGGAAGCCTTTTTCGACGGGCAACCAGGAAGCCATAATCGCCTCTCAATATAATAGTATTATTATTATTAACGTGATTAATGTTTTTATTTGCAATATTTTTTGTTTAATTAATTGTTTTTTACTAAATGCACTTTTTTGTGTTATCATTTTTGTTTATGAAAAAAATTTTTTTTTTATTGAAAAAAATGTTACTTTTGACAACATAACAAATGGTTCTTTCATAATTTATTACCTAAATGCAATGTATTCTCTTTTATTTTTAAAATTCCAATGTACACTTGCATGGTGTACCTTGGACCGTTTGAGATTGCAACGGAAAAAGTAATATTTCTACTCAATGGTAAGACATAGGAATATCATTGTCACGTCATTTGATGCTGCAAGCATTGTAGAAATATAATTTAATCAAAAAACTAAAGAAACTTTTTTGGAAAATCCTGCACATTGAAAAAACTGAAAAGCGGACCAAGGTACACACATCTCCCCTACAATTTAGAAAATTCATCGGACAAAACTAAAGCACCCCCTTCTTAACATTTAATAAAAACTCTTAAAATTAATATTTAGTTGAAAAACCTTTATAGTGGGTGACATTTGCATATCTTTAAAGCATAGAGGACATTAATTTATTACTGATATCTTGCGATACCCCTTCGTAAGGATACTTTCAAAGCTTCAAAAAGATTTTTCGTGGTTTTGCAATTTTCCTTGTAGATTTACGTGTTAACGATCTCCCAGAGGTTCTCAATGGGATCCAAATCTGGGAACTGACCAGGCTGCTCTGAAACCAGGCTTTACAAACTTAAGCGGTATGTGTTTGGATCGTTGTCCTGTTGGAACCTCCATTTAAGTGGCATCTCTTGATACGCATTAGGCAGCATCACATCATTTGGTATGTCAAAGTGCATAAAACAATCCATAATTCCTTAAGTCTAATGAAATGGCCCACTCCCTTGACCAGAGAATAAACCGCAAACCATTACAGTCCGTCCTCCGAGCTTTACTGAGGCTTTGCAAAACTTTGGTTTCAATCTTCAACCAAATATAAGTTTTAAAAGTTTTTAATCAATGTTAAGATGTGGGTGTTTTAGTTTTGTCCGATGAATTTTCTATATTGTAATGTTTATTAAATATTAACTCTTGATTTATAAAACCTAGAATTTTTCAAGATTTGTTTGTCAATAATAAACGTATAAGTAAATAAAATAAACACACAAACTAACTCAATAACGTCGTTTTCTCAAAAAAAATTTGATATAAGAAAACATTTCGAAAGGGGGTGCTTAGGTTTTGGCCGACACTGTATTTCGGGGAAAAAAAAATCATCACAAAGTCTTTTTAATATTGAAATAGCAAAATTTTTACAGTTTTGCTTATAAAACAAAAACTACCATGTGGATTCTCAAGTGCTATATCTTAAATTAAAGGCAAGAACGTGAGCACCATTTCATAACCAGATGGTGTTTTCATTAAATCTCAAAATTTGATATAAAACGCGAACTTTAAGCTTTGAGGAGCCATAAAATGAAAAAATCACTGATACACAATTCGGTAAAATACGTGTTTTTTATTTTTCATAACCTAACATAACATATCATACTCCAGGGACATTTTTTGTTGCACTTTGTTATTTATTTTTTACATATATATATAATTCCAATATTTCAAATCCTTCCGGAATTTATCAATGACTAAAAATTAAAATACATTAGTAAAACAATTTTTCTTCGACATCAAAGACTTCAACTAATAAAAGTTGTTTTTTAGATGGCAGCGTGTTAACACGGTGTTAACCAAGTTCTTCTAAAACGAGTTTATGTGTTATCTTCTTGTTTCGTTTTACTTTTTGTTTTGTTTAGCTTTTCGTTTCCTCACCGTTTACCAGCAAACTCTATGGGGGTTATCGTGAATCAATATTCCCGGAGAAGTTTTCTCTATTGCCGTTTTCGATGCCTGTGTGAAAAGGGTATTACACTGAATATTAATCGGATTATAACATAGTGGCAACACATTTTTATATTGACATAAAGGGGGTTATCGTGAATCAATATTCCCGGAGAATTTTTCTCTATTGTAGTTTGAGAAAAAATTCTCCGGGAATATTGATTTTCTCTATTGCAGTTTGAGAAAAAATTCTCCGGGAATATTGATTCACGATAACCCCCTATATGTCAATATAAAAATGTGTTGCCACTATGTTATAATCCGATTAATATTCAGTGTAATACCCTTTTCACACTGGCATCGAAAATGGCTCGTTTTCGCGTCATTGGTTTTGAAAACGGGATAATTAAAAATTGCATTCACACTTGTACTTCTCGTTTTTGATGACAGCTGAACAGCTGATGTCAGCTTTACATTACAAAAACAATCTGAAAATTGTGAAAACAGTTAGTAAAAAAATCACAAAAAATGGATATTTTAGCTAAAGTTTTAGTTGCTTTATTATATTATTATTTATTTATTTCAATTTCGCTTTAATTTTTTTAATTGAAATAAATAATGTCAAATGTGACATGTGAAAATTCACAGTTTACTACATTCATTCACAATTTACTACATTTATTCACAATTGCACCTGTTTTCTATGACAGTTTGGCTCGTTTTTGTAGAAAACAGCTTCTGAGATGTTTTCGTTTGACATTTAATTTGTATGGAACGAATGATATGGAAAACGAGCCGTTTTCGATGCCAGTGTGAAAAGGGTATAAAATAGTTCTACTTCGCGAAGAGATATATAACCAAGAGATGCAAAGAAGCACTGGAGCAATTTTTTGAGGTTTGTGTTTTCCGACTAATTTAGGAGTTGAACGGCAGCGAAATTCAACTAGAAAATCTGTATACATCTCTTATCTGCGGATAGTTGAAGCGAAGAGCAAACTGTACCTAATTGCAAGGTACATTTCACTTAAAAAAATCGAAAATTGTATTTACTTTTCATCACTGCTTCCATTGCTGCCAGATTTTTTTACTGCATTTTGAACCAAAAAACTAATTTTCGTCAAAGGAGAGATTTTAGGGAATTTATGTGTTTTTTAGCATAAAAATAACAAAATACATACATTTAATTTCAATTGCATAAAGTGTCACGAAAAGCTTTAACTTTAAAACCCAAAAAATATTTTAAACTGTGAATATGGCAACAGTGAATGCTTCCAATGTGAAATACGGTGAATTTACTTTCACTTAAGTGCTAGTTTACATAGACATTCATAATCAAAATAATCATTGGGTGCTATTCTTGATTCCGTCGGAAAGCATTTTCCGCGCGGAAGCAAATTTTGCTATTATTGATTCCGAAATTTAGATACATCTGTCATCACTCTTCCGCAAAACAGAAAAATTTGGCATTATTGTTTCCGCAAATAATTTGACAAATTTAACAACTCGTTAATTTTTGTGTATTCTTGATTCCGACGGATAGATATATTTCAGTATTTTCCTCCCGCGATATTTTTGTGACGGAACGACAATAAAAAGTTAAAAATGTGTGCTTTTTTGTTAATTTTGCTGTTTTTATTGATAGGGAAATGAAGCTTAATATTTAATATAGGGAAATGAAGCTTAATATTTAATATATAAATTTTAAACACATTACTACTATACAATAGTCGGTTAAATAAAAAATTACAAAAATTTATTTTTAAAATAAAACTCAAAATTCATAAAACAAAACATTTTATTTTATTAAATAAAGGAAACAATTCATCTTTATTCTGATTAGATATACAACTCATATAGAAGAAGTCACTTTCACAGCCAACCCTCGCTGCGGTGATCAAACGATGAAATGTAATCACTTGAAAAAAATAATGATCGACACTTTTTTACAAAAAACAACTTTAAAGAAACATGCGTCTTCATCGAACTCTAAAATTCATAGATAATTAATCCTTAAATCGCACTGAAAAAGCTATTTTGTACACATGATATTTACAAAAAAATATCAATATTCTTTGTTGACACTTCTAATTTTTTTATCCTTTGTCATCTGTCAAAATGTTAGAGATGTTCTTATTTCAGGGTTCCCAATATTCTCGTTCGATATTCCTCTTCCGTCGGAATCAAGAATAGTAGTTTTCATATCGAACGATATTTCTTTCCGCGAAAATTTCCTTATCGAACGGAATCAATAATAGCACTCATTTAAAACTATATTTTGTTCACATTCATGCGACTTTAGATTACTAGTACTATTTTAATACTTTTTTAATGCTATTTATTTTAATACTTTTTTGTATTATTTTTTCATGCGACAAATTTGTGTCAAACTGTGAGTTAATTTCGTTTGGTCTCTCAAATTTTGTTGGTATTGATTCAAAGATTGCTATTAACCACTTATTTCATCTATCTCGTAGATTTCTTCACGAAAACTGTATTATTTTACTCCCAAAAGGAGCAAATTGTGAAACATTTTACAACAGAACTCTGTTTTTGTGAAATATTTTACAACACAACTCTGTTTGACTTCGTGAAGTGGCATCGTTTGCTCATTCATTTCATGATTAAAATAATCACCAAATATATGATCATTTTGATTATGAATGTCTATGTAAACTAGCCCTTATGAACAATTGATCATCTGAGCCCACATTAGTTTTTTAAGGCAAGTGTGAATGTGGTATAATCTGGGCATGCCACTTTTCACCGGTATACCGAACTTCATCAAAATATTTTGAACCATTTGCGAGAAATAAAGCTTAAAGTATTTTAATTGTAAGGGACGTCCCACGCCCACTGTTGATATTTAGATTCCTAATAGCAAGCGTCTGCTTGCTACAGCAGCCTCTGCCCTACAGTTAAATTTTAGTTTAGATTAGTTTTCCTTTTAAAGCGTATTATATTTTTGTGGCCACGCCTTTCAACAAGTTTTCCCAATATAACGGCATATCACATATTAATCTTTGTTTCCAGAAGTAATATTTCCTAAATTTTCATTAAAATTGTTAGAGTCGTGTTTTGAATCAAAATTTTTAATTGTAAAAAAGTGGCCGCCCACCATACCACTGTGGGAAATTTTGCCCTGTTTGTTGGCCAAAAGTCGAATTTTAAACACTTGAAAAATAATGTTTTGGGTATGCTATTTAAAAGAGAAAATCCCCATACTTAGTTTTTTATTAAAGTTTTTATCCGTCAGCTACACAAGTGTCAAAGTTTCTACTTCCGTAAAAATAAAAATTTTGCTGTTCTCGTTCAAAAAATACGCGTGTATTTAAAAGTGAATATTTTCTTCAACTCAAAGCTAATAAAAAATATTTAAAATGGAAACGGGAACTAATGGTAAGTAGTTACTCTGCATATAAAAAGATTCGTCTTTTGATATAGCGGTGCTAAAGAAATTTTGGTTTTCTTCAGTGAGCTTAAAATCGTAAATTTTTTTTTTAAATTAAAGTTTTGGTGAACCCGGAAAATCACAGCTCGGCCTGGGCCTCTTTTTATCTTATATAAATATGTACAGCAATCGATTTTGAGCTTTTCCGCAAAAAAAATTTTTTGCGCTTTTTTGAGACTTTTTAAAAATCGACATTTTTCTCAGACAAATTTTCAATACGAAATGCAGACTTATTCGATATTTGGAGAGCCGAAGAGGACAAAGAGTCAGCAGTTTTAAACCATTTGATAAATCTCTTCAATAAAGGCGATACACACAAAAAAATATTGAACATAATGGGTGCTATTATTGATTCCGTTCGATAAGGAAATTTTCGCGGAAAGAAATATCGTTCGATATGAGAATTACTATTCTTGATTCCGACGGTAGAGGAATATCGAACGAGAACAATGGGAACCCTGAAATAAGAATATCTCTAACATTTTGACAGATGACAAAGGATAAAAAATAAATAAAAATGTCAACAAAGAAAAATTATGAATCTTTGATAATTTTTTGTAAATTTCATGTGGATAAAATATCTTTTTCAGTGCGATTTAAGGATTAATTCTCTATACATTTTAGAGTTCGGTGAAGTCGCGTATTTCTATAAAGTTGTTTTTTGTAAAAAAGTGTTTGTTAAAAATTTTTTTTTTTCCATTGATTACATTGCATCGTTTGATCACCGCAGCGAGGGTTGGATGTGAAAGTGACTTCTTCTATTCTAATCAAAATAAAGATGGATTGTTTTCTTTTTTTAATAAAATAAAATTAAATGTGTTTTATGAATTTTGAGTTTTATGAATTTTGAGTTTTATTTTAAAAATTTTGTAATTTTTAATTAAACCGACTATTGTGTAGTATTAAAGTGTTTAAAATTGATATTTAATATTTAGCTTAATTTCCTTATCAATAAAAAGAGCAAAATTATCAAAAAAGCATACATTTTTAACTTTTTATAGTCTTTCCGACAAAAAAATTTCGCGGAAGGAAAATACTGAAATATATCTTTCCGTCGGAATCAAGAATACACAAAACTGAACGTCACTTCGATGTCAGGGTTGTTAAATTTGTCAAATTATTTGCGGAAACAAGAATGCCAAATTTATCTGTTTTGCGGAACAGTGATGACAGATGTATCGAATTTTCGGAATCAATAATAGCAAAATTTGTTTCCGCGCGGAAAATGCTTTCCGACGGAATCAATAATAGCACCCAATATTTATGAACGGCATTCATACATCGAAATTCATTGATTTTCAAATAAAAATTTTTCACTAAAATTTTTTGATTTTATGAACGATTCATTAATCGTAAGTTCATGAGTTCATAAAATTTTTTCTATGAGGAATTGTTTTTATGAACTTCCGTTCTTAAATTTTAAGAATTTTTTCGTACGAATAACAACATTTCATAAATCAACAGACACAAATTTTATGTATGTTTATCTTCTCTTCTTATACGAGATAAAATTGTATGTTTCTTTGTACTTATTTCTGTGCCAATATTTTTTCTCGAAAACGGCTACAGCGATTTTAATGAAACTTGGACTAGTGTTAGATATTAGCAAACAATGAAGAATGAGCTAGGTTTGAACTTTGTAAATGCTCACCAGAGGGCGTGGCACAGCCTTAAATTTTAAATTTGATTTAGTAATAACTCGCAAATTATACAAGGTATTTGGATGAAATTTGGTGAGCGGGTACGGGTTAATAATACCTCGTAACGGACAAAAAGTGAACTGGATCGAAGAAGTGCCACGCCCACTTTTCAGCCCTTGAAAATTTTGATTCAATATTACTCGAAAACGACTCCAACAATTTTGATGAAAATTTAGGAGATGTTACCTCTGCAAACAAGGATTAATATGTAATATGCCGTTATATTGGGAAAACTCGTTGAAGGGCGTGGCACCGCCCACAAAAATATAAAACGGTATAAAAAGAAAACTAATAAAGCAAACATTCTGAAATTAACTGTGAGGTGCGTAATTGCAAAAAGGCATCTCTGTTCTGAAAGTGGGCGAAATATTGCCATTGCGCGTGGAACCTCCCATACAAGCCAAATACGTTAAATGCTATTTTTCGCAAATGTTACAAGATATTTTAATGAAATTTGGTATGTAGGTACTGCTTATTAATGCCTTATAATAACCGAAAAGTGGGCGGTATCGAAGAAGTACCACGCCCCCTTTTTAGCCGTTGAAAATTTTGATTTAATATTACTCGAAAACGACTCCAACAATTTTAATGAAAATTTAAGAGATTGTACCCTTGAAAACAAGTGTTAATATGTGATATGCTGTTATATTGGAAAAACTCGATGAAGGGCGTGGCACCGCCCACAGAAATATAATACGCTTTAAAAAGAAAACTACTAAAGCAATCTTTCTGAATTTAACGTAAGGTAGTCTACTTGCTATTAGGCACCATTACGAACTGAAAGTAGAGAAAATATCGCCTATGGGCGTGGAATCTCCCATACAAGTAAAACACGTTAAATGTTATCTCACGCAAATGGTACAACATATTTTGATGGAATTTGGTACACAGCTATTGCTGGCAAATGCCTTTTATATAAACAAAAGTGGGTGATACCGAGAAAGTGCCAGGCCCACTTTTTAACCATTCAAAATTTTGATTCGATATTATTCGAAAACGACTCCATTAATTTTAATGAAAATTTAAGAGGTGTTACCCTTAAAAACAAGGAATAATATGCGATATGCCGTTTTATTGGAAAAACTCACTGAAAGGCGTGGCACCGCCTACAAAAATATAATACGCTACAAAAAAAAAAATAAAAAAGCAATCTTCGTAAATTTATCTGTAGGGAGTCTCCTTTTTATTAGGCACCTACGACCTGAAAATGGGCAATATATCGCTGGTGCGCGTCGAACCTCCCATACAAGTAAAACAAATAAAATGCTATTTCTCGCAAATGCTTCAACGTATTTTGATGAAATTTGGTATGCGGATCTGGATCATGAGTATCTTAAGCATAACGAAAAGTGGGATTCGTTCAACAATTGCCACGACCACTTTTTACCAAAATAAAAATTTTAGTTATAGTAGTAACTCAGGCACAAAAAAAGAATGGAATGAACTTCTTATTTTTAATATGCAGTCTTATGTACTTTTTGACGCTGAATCCGTCTTCATCAGCAAAACTGTCATTATACCTGCAGGGTTTTGAAATATCTTTGCTTGAAGTTGAAGAAAACGCTGTGTTCAGTCTTAACTGCGTGTCTACAAGAAAAGGTGAAAACCTTTTTTATTAATGGCGTTGAATAGCCACACTCTTCCTTATCAAAACTTTTCCAATAGGTCTTTTACTTTCCGAGGTAAGATCTTTTGAAGATATGATATTTCAGCCCCCATACAATAGACGAAATATTTTGGATGCCTGCCATATCCCATTTATTTAATTTTTTAATATTTTTCTATACCATTCCACACTTTCCAAATATTTTCTCATCGGTTAATTTATCATTTTGAAAGCATGAACATTGGAGGTGAAAAGGTACGAATTCCATCACAAAAAGTAGCTATGAATAATATCATCAACTAAAATAATAAGATTAGATTGTTGACCGAGCAGGGATCGGTCTCCAGGTACTATAAAATTAAACGAAACTTTCATAAATTTTAAGTAAAAGTGTCATCAATTTGAAATATTACCCAGTTGCAAAAATAAACATGATAGAAGCATGAATCATGCCTCTTTGGGGTGCTTGGCATGCATGCCGTCCTAAATGCTCGTTCGTTTCTTTTTTGTACAGGCATGTCATAGGAAATCATGCATGCTCAAAAAATGATCTGGAATGCTACAATCACGTTTTCTATTCATGATTTGCTCATGCTTTAGAACGAATAAATCACATTTTCTATTCTACACTATCCATGATTATTTTATGATTTGGAACAATTGTTTCATGACAACCCTACTACACATGATTCACTTAGCTAAAAGACAACTTCTTCATGTTTTCGTTTCCATACATGATTCATTCATGCTCTTGAACGATTGTTTCATGGAAACCCTATTTTACGTTTAAAAAACTAGTTAAGAATTGTCGTAATAAATATTTGTATTAATAGTGCTTATTGACATTGTTGCGTTACAATAAAAATGTGCAAATGTGATATATTGGTGATATATGTATTTGCACGTTTAGAGATATCTTGAAATACTGAGAAATCTTTATGTGGCATTACAGCACCTTTTAGAACATCAGAAGTAGAGCCTGTGAAATACAATAAATATTTTGCGGAATTTCAAAAAATGGCTTGAGAATAATAATTAAATAAGCAGGTTATTTTGAAAGTGGCCTAAGTCCATTCTATAGCAAAAGAAATGTTATAATATGAATCGGCTGCCATTTTGTTGGAAAAGAATAAAATTGGGCCTATTATTATGGCACATGCTGTATATGACATTACTTTTGCACTTTAATAGACTTAGTCAAAATTACCATATCAAATATCACAAGAGAATTAACAATATATTCCAAAAAAATTCAAATCTTACCATTTTCCGTATGACCGTAATCCGAAGCAAAATACTCGCTTGGATAATTAGTTCTTAATTCTTCTGATATTAGTATAGCTCTGTATTATAGATGATGTGGAGGAAATTGCCTATAGCGTCTGATCGATTTATTTTTGTTTTTATTTTTTGTGACATAAAAAATTTTGACTTCACTTCACTTCATATAAAAACTCAAGTTAAACATGATTCAGGAGTACAAAAGAATATCAAAAGGAGTTTTATATTATTTGATTTTCTATCGTATTTTCATATATCTGATTTTAAGATGAAAATTGTTTTCAAAATCAGGTTTAAGTAATTTGAATAAATTTGAGACTTTTTTTCCTCAAATCTTCCATGTTGCTACGAAATGTTTGCATGATTCATGAATGCTACAAAGCATGCATGCTGGCTTTTGCAACTGGGTATTTTCAGTTTGTATTTCATCTTCTTCTTTTGGTTCTAGACTGGTTTATACTAAATTTCAAATAAAGTATTGTTGAAAGTTCCTTTCTATGTCGCTCACACCATTATGCTATGTGTGTATTCTCCTGGAACTTCTAGGCAAAGAAGCATGCTATGGTAAGATTTATTTTCCCAAGAAAAGGAGCGCCTTAAAAAGCATCAAGTGCTTACTTTCCTTAAGACACACTACTGCATTTCTATATTGTATGTCTTATGCCGTGGAGCTTGAGCGTTCTACTAATAAAAATAAATAAAAAATAATAAAAAAAAACTTTCACTCGCATTGGGGTTCGAACCCGGAACCCAAAGCGCAGAGAAATATTACTAGCTCTTTATCATATACGCTACAGACTCCTCTGACGTTTTTGTGTAAAATTTGTATTTCAAAAGCTTCATCGAATTTTTTTATTTAAAAAAAAATTTATGAATTTCGTTTTTAGATTTTATGAACGAGTTCTTACGTTTTAAAAATAGTTCATAAAAAAAATTTACGAATTTTGTTCTTAGATTTTAAGAAAAGTTTTTACGTTTTATGAATAATTCGTAAGCGTACGTATGCCTTGTTTAACGAATGATTGAAAATACTTATAGTCAATGAATTCTGTTCTCGGCTCAAATTCGATGAATTTTTTCGTTATTAATAATAAAATTTTCATTAATATTATGTCGTTTTTTTTTTCTGTGTAGATCGAACTCGTTTGCGAAATATTTAGGTGAAAAGTCTAAAACCTTTTGGAAACATTTGAAAGAAAGATGGGAAAAATCCTATCGTAAAATAGAGACGTTTCAAAAGAAGAATGCTTTATGGCTTTTAACAAAATTAAACCTTACGCAAACTGTAAGTACAGTCAAATTACTTCGAGCATCAAACACCGCTGCTCGAAAGCGTGGAAATTTTGATCTAGCATCGGTTTTGAAAAAAAAAATATGCAAACCCTAACAAATTAGAAAAAAACTTGCATGTGAAGATTCAAGAAAACCGATTCGTTTCTCTTCTGACGAGGCTCTGGCGTTAATTTTAGATAGTAATCTTACTAAAGAGCAATATAGTCACATAAGAAACGAAAGTAAGGCTTGAAATTGTGACATATATCCTCTTTATAAAGAAATTATAGCCGCAAAATTCAAATGCAGACCTGAAGGTATAACGATTACAGAAAGTTTGGCAACATTGCCATTAAAAATGCTGTTAGACCGCACAGCTAGAAGAATCGTAACATTACAAGAAGAGGTTATATCAACGGTACTGAAAATGAATCACGAAAATTTCTTAAGGACCGAACTTATTGTAAGCTATGGTTTTGACAGCAGTTCTGGTCAGTCCAATTACAAGCAAAAGTTTTCTGAAAATGTCATATCAACCCTTACCGATTCTTCTCTTTTTGCTACCACAATGATCCCTTTAAGGCTCATTGATGCAAGTGGTAAGATCTTATGGAATAATCGTACGCCACAATCTATAAGGTTTTGCCGTCCTTTGAGGTTGCAATATATAAAGGAAACCAAAGAAAATATTTTAAAAGAGGATAGAGATATAAAAAAGGAAATTGAAGAGTTAGAAAATTTACAAATTAAAATAAATGATGAACAAACTGTTGAAGTAAAATTAAATCTTTCCCTAACGATAATTGATGGAAAAATCTTTAATATATTAACTGGTACAAATCAACCCAGAGCTGTCCTATTTGTGGCTGTAAGCCTAAAGATTTCCTAAATGTGAATTCAAACCAAACGAAGACAATTTAAAATATGGCAATAGTCCATTACATTGCTGGATACGATTCTTTGAATTTACGCTACATCCAGGCTATAAGATTAATGTTAAAAAATGGCAAATACGCAACGAAAGTGATAAAAACTTAATAAAAGAAAGAAAGAAAAAAATACAGGAATTATTTCTGAAAGAGCTTGGTCTACTTATAAATAGGCCCAAAACTGGCGGATTCGGGAACTCTAACGACGGCAAACTTCCCGACGGGCTTTTCGAGACTATAAAAAGTTTGCCGAAATAACGGGTCTTGATGAAAATCTCGTTCATAATTTGAATATTATTTTAATATGCATATCATGTCAATACACACAAAAAAAAAGGGACATAATATTAATGAAAAATTTATTATTCCAAACGAAAAAATTCGTCGAATATGAGCCGAGTACAGCATTCATTGATTATAAGTATTTTCAATCATACGTTAAACAAAGCATACGTACGCTTATGAATTATTCATAAAATATTAGAAATTTTCTTAAAATCTAAGAACGAAATTCGTAAATTTTTTTTTATGAATTATATTTAAAACGTAAGAACTCGTTCATAAAATCTAAGAACGAAATTCATAAATTTTTTTTCTTATTTTCAAAATAAAAAAATTCAATTAAATTTTTAAAATACAAATTTTACACAAAAACGTCGCAGGAGTCTGCAGCGTATGTAATAAGGAGCTAGTAATATTTCTCTACGCTTTGGTTTCCGGGTTCGAACCACAATGCGGGTGAAATTTTTTTTATTAGGAGAACGCTCAAGCCCCAAGGCATAGGACATACAATATTGAAATGGAGTAGTGTGTCTTAAGGAAAGTGTCTTAAGGAAAGTAAGCGCTGCATTCTAAAGAACGCTTTTTAAGGCGCTATTTTTCCTCATGGGAAAATAAATACTTACCATAGCATGCTTCTATGCCTAGAAGTTCCAGGAGAACACACACACTCATAGCATGATGGTGTGGGCGACACAGAAAGGAACTTTCAACAATGCTTTATTTTAAATTTAGCATAAACCAGTCTAGAACCAAAAGAAGAAGATGAAATACAACCTAAAAATAATAATTCAAATTGATGACACTTTTACTTAAAATTTATGAACGTTTTGATTAATTTTATGTAAACATGAATCTGAACATGTATCTGTAGATTTATGAAACGTAGTTATTCGTACGAAAAAATTCTTAAAATTTAAGAACGAAAGTTCATAAAAAAATTCTTCATAGAAAAATATTTATGAACTCATGTACTTACGATTAATGAATCGTTCTTAAAATCAAAAAATTTTAATGAAAAATTTTGATTTGAAAATCAATGAATTTCGGTGTGTGAATGCCGTTCATAAATATTATGTTCAATATTTTTTGTGTGTATCCGCTAATTTTGCAAAAGTTTGAAAAACTTTGTTTTAAGACTGCTGATATTATAAAAAAAAAAATATCTCTGGTATCCGATGACATCAACAGTCCACAAAGTTCTTATTCATTCTAAGGAAATTATTCAAAATATGGTACTTCCGGTAGGATACTTTGGAGAAGATGCAGCAGAGTGTCGGAATAAAATTTACATATCAGATAGATTGCAGCACGCTCGTAAATGTGACAGGACAAAAAATCTTTCTGACGTTTTTCATAGAGCTTTGGAAGCCTTAGATCCCGTCATTTCCAGCATTTCTTTGAGTAAACGGATAAAAGAACGAAAGCGAGCACCACTTCCACTAGAAGTTGAAGAAAATAAGGAAAATGATTTAAGCAAACCAATGCAAAATGAAACAGAAAATAATGATAATTGTACGTTCATAAGCACAGACTTCGAGAATATATTGGATAATTTCGAGCTTGCATCTGAGTATTAATTTTAATAAATCTTAATATGTTTTTAACTCATGAATTTATGTTGTTTTCTTATGTTTTTAAATTAGCTTAATTTATGTAATGTTCGAGAAAATTAGTTTTTCATATAGTATGCTGTTAGACTTCCGTCATTTTACTGTTATTATAAATATATACACATTTGTGTGCATGATATACTTAAAAAATATGAATATACCATACTAAATTTTAATAAAAAATGCTTTATAATAATTCGTTTGCAAAGAGGTTGAAAAATGGGCATGACAGTTGTTCCATTTGACCCATTTTAAAATATGATGTTCTTTACACTACTAGAAAGGTTTACACGAGTTTTCAGCTCAATATCTTTATTTTTGTACTTTTGGCCAGACAACATGTTCAAATTTCCCATAGTGCATACGTTTGTTACAAAATATTGATCAGATGCACCCGCCTTCCAAATCTCATCAAAATACCTTGTGCGGATTACGAGATATGGTGAGATCGAATTTAAAATTTAGTGTGGTGCCACGCCTCTTCATGAGGCATGCCAAAGACCAGCCCATTCTTCATTTCATGATAATATCTTTCATTTTTCCAAGTTTCATTAAAAGTTTCGGTTATTTTCGAGAAAAAATTTGGCTACAGATATATAAACAGACAATTTTATCTCTTAAACTCTTATACTGCACTTTAATAAGACAAAAGTTGTGTTTAGATGACAGTTTTCAGTGTTTAACTAAGCACTTTCTGAGAAACGTTTGGAAAACCGACAACTAAAGTGCTTAATTTAACACAGATAAATTTGCGTGTTTAAGTATTAAGCACAAAGTAGACTATTGATATTGCCATTCTACACTGAATATATATTGAATATTAGCTGTGTTTAATAGGATTTTACTATATTGTCACCAAATTTTTACCGATTGTCTTGTCAAGCGGAGGGTTGTTGTGAAAGAAAATCAGAATAAAGTAAAACAAAATAAGAAGAAGGAGATAGCACACTTACGCACGTTTTAGAAGAACAGTGATAGCTACGTGTTGACACGCTGCCGTCTAAAACACAGCTAATATTGCACCTAACTAATAGTAGACTATTGATGTTGCCATTCTACACTGAATATATTTTGAATATTAGCCGTGTTTAATAGGATTTTACTATTGGGTGTACAACTTAAAAACCGGAATTTGACGGTGGATGTCCGTACTAACAAATATCGTGAAAGCTCGAACTTTATATATATGTCATTTTGAAGGTACATTTGACAGCTGTCAAAATCAGTCAACAAAACAATTTTATCTTGTGTGCATCATTATTATTTTTCATGATGAATAACTTCGAAAATTGGAGAAAAAGACAGCATTTGCGGGAGGTTCTGTTGGGTAATTTTTTTGCAAAGAAAACTGCTGCGGAAAGTCATATTTTGCTTGTAGAAGTTTATGGGTACTATGCTCCAGCTGAATCAAGCTGTCGTGAGTGGTTTCGACGGTTTAAAAGTGGTGATTTTGATGTCGAAGGCAAAGAACGTCCTGGTCAGCCGAAAAAGTTTGAGGATGAAGAATTGGAGGCATTACTCGATCAAGATTCATGTCAAACGCAAGAAGAACTTGCTGAACCATTGGAAGTTGATCGAGCAACAATTTCCAGACGTTTGAAAGCCTTGGGAATTTTTCAAAAGATGGGAAATTGGGTGCCATACGAGTTGAAGCCAAGGGACATCGAACGCCGATTTTTGATGTCCACAATGCTGCTTGAACGCCACAAAAGGAAGGGTTTTTTGCATCGTTTTGTCACTGGCGATGAGAAATGGATCCATTACGATAATCCCAAGCGCAAAACAGCGTATGTCAAGAAAGGTGAGGCCGGCCCATCACAGCCGAAGCCAAATATTCAAGCTTCGAAGGTAATGCTCTGTATTTGGTGGGACCAGCTAGGTGTGATCCATTATGAGCTGTTGCCAGGTGGCCAAACCATTAATGCTCAACTCTATCGTCAACAATTGATCCGATTGAAGCAGAAAATCCAGGCAGAGCGGCACGAGTCAATCATTTTCCACCACGATAACGCTCGGCCACATATTGCTGCCCCAGTCAAAAATTACCTGGAGAACAACGGATGCGAAATTTTGCCTCACCCGCTTTATAGCCCAGACCTTGCACCATCAGACTACCATTTGTTCCGATCAATGCAGAATGCCCTATCAGGAATACGCTTCACTTAAGTTCAAGATATCGAAAATTGGCTCGATTCTTTTTTGGCCGCCAAGCTGGTGCAATTTTTTTGGGATGGAATTCATAAATTGCCTGAAAGATGGGGAAATGTTGTAGCTTCCAATGGACAATACTTTGAATAAAATATATTGTAACATTTTTCCACAATAAAGCATCAAATTCCTCTAAAAAATTCCGGTTTTTAAGTTGTACACCCAATATATTGTCACCAAATTTTTACCGATTGTCTTGTCAAGCGGAGGGTTGTTGTGAAAGAAAATCAGAATAAAGTAAAACAAAATAAGAAGAAGGAGATAGCACACTTACGCACGTTTTAGAAGAACAGTGATAGCTACGTGTTGACACGCTGCCGTCTAAAACACAGCTAATATTGCACCTAACTACCCACCTCAAATTTGATAGATAGTGTGGTATCACACGAAGGACACGGGCACGTAGGGCACTTCGAGTTTGTAGCAAGCGGAGAAAAGCAGTGCTTTTCATTTCCATCCGTTTGCATAGTGCGAACTTATACGAAGGGCACGGGCACTAGGCCGTAACGTTATATAGCGATTTAAGTTCCTTAGCAAAAAAAGCTTGCGAATAGACGAAAAAACAATTTTGGCCAACTTTTTTTTCTTTTTTAACCCATACCGACCCACCCCCGTGACCTTTTGTAAGCGCAAAATATCGATTTTTTTTCGTTTTTTCACCATAGCGTCCATACTATTACAGTTGTGTGAGTACAATACACAAAGCATTAAAGGATATTTTAAATACAAACATTTTGATACATCATTCAATAATCTGGGACATTCGGTTACCCAGATATATATTTTTAAAGAAAAAACCGAAAAAGTCAAAATTCCAATTTTTTTGTACTTTTTTATTTTTAATAAAAAACCCAATCTAGATACGATATTAAAACACCAAACAATAGTTTATATGAACGCACTGCGCATTTTTTGGTATAAAACCCTTTACTCTAAGACGATATCTTAACCCATACTGGCCCTACTTAGTGAAATTTTGTAAATGCAAAAAATCTATATTTTGCGCAATAGTATCCATACGGTTGAAGTGACGTCATGTCACGTATTAAAAAAGTGTAGATAATTATAATGCCAACATTTTGGTTTAACTATCTGACACGTTTGGTTTCCGAGATATATATTTTTAAAGAATATATGATATTTACTTTTTCTCTTAACCCATATCGGCTCACCTTCGTGAAAATTTTATAAGCTACAATATTGTGCCGCAATATTTTTCTCTTAATGCAACCGTTAAAGAGATATTTGTAAAAAACTGATTTTGGACGTCATTTTTCCAATATGGCGGCGCGAGCGAACACGACTCGAGGTAGCAAAGTTGAAATTCTGAAAGAGCACATCGAAATCTACAAAATAACTCACTTGCAAAAATCCCGCAAAACTTTCCAGGTAAAACTACCAAATGACTGTACTATCTCGCCTTAAGTCTAATCGTTTTAATCGCCTTTCACGCAAACCCCAGAAATTGACGTTGACGCATACATTGACGGTGGCCATGCCTGGTTCAAAGTCTTGGTTGGCAAGCAGTGTCGGTTCTGTTGGTAGCAAACTGCTTCTTAGTAGTGAAAGGGGGCGTCATGCTTTGATGCCGCAGTTTAGCGATGATATAGCCATCGCGTTGTGACTCGCCAGAGACGTGTTTCGAGGCCTCTGTCACTACTTTGATGCACCTTTCCACTGCCTGTGAATAGCAAGGTATGCTTTGAACATCAATGTAAATCTTCATGACCAATCTTGTAGCTTTCTTGATTTTGCCCTTGAACTCTGAATCAGTAATTTTGTGCTGCGCCAGTTGCTCAATGCTGTCTTGTCAACCTATAAACATGTTGTGCACCACTTACGCAACCTGGGTGACACTTGATTCCTATGCTCATTGGAGCGTAGACTTTTAAAATGTAGGTCACTAAAATTTTTAAGGCAGCAGATGGTTTTGCGGTCAGTCAAGTCTTCTTCAAAAGCAATGTTTTCGAAGTCTACAATGGTGCCGTGACATAATCCCCACGGACATAATCCCCATTCACGATATGGGGATTATGTCCGCAAGTAATTCGGACATAATCCCCATTTTTTCAATGGGGATTATGTCCGCAAGTGTTTCGGACATAATCCCAGGAAAAAACGGACATAGTCCCCATAACGGCCGCGAATCAGTCTTTAATATATCCAACACCTAGTTTGCTAGCCACAGTAATTTTTCATAAGAGTAGGGGTAAGTGGGCGGCCTGCGGCCGCAGCTCAGGATTTAAAACTCCCAAAAATCCAACATCGGCTTCGC
Organism: Calliopum simillimum; assembly: GCA_951812925.1. Taxonomy (NCBI): domain Eukaryota; kingdom Metazoa; phylum Arthropoda; class Insecta; order Diptera; family Lauxaniidae; genus Calliopum; species Calliopum simillimum. The sequence continues at coordinate 117,372,455 of OX638371.1, read as the reverse complement.
GGCGGCCTTCGGCCGCGGATCAGTCCATAACATCCAACACTATATAAATTTTTTAAATGGATTATTGCAAAAATTTTGTTCAATCTTAATTAAATTTTTCGGACATAACCCCCATTGGGATTATGTCCGAAAAATTTGCGGACATAACCCCCATGGCCAAAATGGGGATTATGACCGAAAAATTTTCGGACATAATCCCCATTTACGAAATGGGGATTATGTCCGTTGGGATTATGTCCGGTAACCGTCTACAATTGGCAACTCTGTACAATTCTTGAGCTTCCCACCAATTGGTCCGGAGAAATTGTTTGGGTCTTTCGTTCCCCTAAATATTTGCGCATCAAAACCCTCAATGGCAATTCGTTCATGTGAAGTAAATATACAAGCCATTGCCAAGCCAACATTAACGTTTGTGCCATCGCATCCAATCGCTTTGATTGTCGACAAATCAACATTTTTGTCTATCAATTGGTCCTTAATCGAATTCATAATAGAGACTGCTGTGCCTTCATCCATTGTTATATGCGAGAAGAATACCGAAGCAGGCCCCTGCAGAATGGAGATGTGCTTTTCTTTGATCTTTTTTAGCCAGCCTTTCTCGTGTCTTAGCAGAAGATCTTTCCTTCCATCGAAAAAGAAAGCATGGATTGGTATCTTTCGACGGGACATTTCGGTTGTTTATAATCACTTTCACTTCACAATTGGCACAAATTAAAACTATTTTCCTTTCACAACACAGCTTCAAAACCGAATGAATAACTTATAATGAAGCTAAAACAAGAAGTTCAAATCGAAACAACCAATGAAAGACCAAACCCGGAAACAACTATACAAATTTTCACGAAGGTGGGCCGATATGGGTTAAGAGAAAAAGTAAATATATATTCTTTAAAAATATATATCTCGGGAACCAAACGTGTCAGATAGGTAAACAGTATACCAAAATGTTGGCATTATAATTATCTACACTTTTTTAATACGTGACATGACGTCACTTCAATCGTATGGATGCTATTGCGCAAAATATAGACTTTTTGCATTTACAAAATCTCACTAAGTAGGGCCAGTATGGGTTAAGATAACGTCTTAGAGTAAAGAGTTTTATACCCAAAAATGCGCAAAGCGTTCATATAAACTATTGTTTGGTATTTTAATATTGTATCTAGATTAGATTTTTTATTAAAAATAAATAAGTGCAAAAAAATTGGAATTTTGAACTTTTTCGGTTTTTTCTTCAAAAATATATATCTGGGTAACCGAATGTCCCAGATTATTGAATGATGTAAAAAAAAAAGTTCCCCAAAATTGTTTTTTCGTCTATTTGCAAGATTTTTTTGCTAAGGAACTTAAATCAGAAACAAAAAGTTCGAGATCGTTATGCCCTAACGGGCACGTCAAATTTCTAGACAAGCGGAGGGAACTGGTGCTTTCATTTCCCTCCGTTTGCCTACAAATTTGACGTGCCTGTGCCCTTGGTGGAGTTCGCACCTACAAACTCCAAGTTCCCTACGTCGTGTCCGTGCTCTTCGTGTGACACCACACATAGTGCGAACTTACACGCCGGGCACGTCACATTTGTAGGCAAACGGAAGGAAATGAAAGCACCACTTCCCTCCGTTTGCCTAGAAATTTGACGTGCCCGTTGTGTGAGTTCGCAAATAGAAGAGCCGTGGGAAGTTCCCAAAACTTTATGAAAAATTTCCAACAAAATGGTAACGCTGGTGGGACAATTCAATCAGTGTTGCCAGGTAGGTTCTCCTATTTTCCCCCAGATTGCGCGAGATTTCTCCTAAATTTTGATTTTTTGACAAAAATTTCCCCTAAATTGAAAATGTTATATTTTGCAACAAAAAAAAAAAAAAAGAAAGTTCAAAATTTCGAAACGAAATTAATATATTTTATAATGAAATTTCCCCCAAATTCTGGACTTTTGACAAAATTTCCCCTAAATATGGAACATTTATATTTTGGTAACAAAAAAAAAAATTTTCCAAATATCAAAATGAAGTTAATGTTATTTCAATATATTTTATAAATATAGATATTTTTGTTGACATGTACTATAATGTAATTTTATATATTTTAAAATAAGGTTTTCTTAACATTAACATCTACATCTCTGACAAAGTATTAATTAAAGTTTCATCTACATCAGCATTTCATCCGTTTCATCCGAGGTGCAAAACTTTTTAAGCATACTTTTCGAAGGCTCGAATGATATCTCGTTTGACAAATTATCCTTAACCCGGAGAATGGCTTCCGCAGTCTCTACCGCTAATAGATTCCTTAGTTTACTTTTTATGATAATCATTATAGAAAACAATCTTTCTGCACTGGCATAAATCCCATAAAAGTATCCCCTAAATATCCCCTGGACCTTTTTAAAATCCCCTGAACAAATCCCCTATATAATGTATCCCCTAGATTTCCCCCTAGACCTTTTAAAATCCCCTAAATCTAGGGGAAAATTTCCTAAGCTGGCATCACTGAATTCAATTCACAATTGACAAAATAGAGAATTCTTGTATTCAGTGTGAAACTGTTGGTCGTGTTGAGTGGTTTCGTGAGCTTTGGTGGTTCTTGGATTTTAATTTGTCGCCCTGCACTTAAATTAAATCAATTTTTTGCTGTGAAAACGGGCGTCGGTGCAGAAGTTGTCTTTTTTCCTGCTTTCATATAACTAATGCAGTTTGAGAGAAATCAAAAAAAAAGTTGCAAAAATAAAAATGTCTTCAGTATTTTATTGAAGTAGGTGTTAAAGATAAAAAAATTCAAGTGAGTTTCTTGGAAACGTCGATGGTGTGGCAATAAACGAAAGATTTATCTTAAAAGTGTGAATAACACAGAGTTTGCTTCCAGTGACATATCTTTTTTTTTTTTGTTTGTTTTTGTGATAAAAATATTCTCATATTTAGATCATTGTGTTCATTGTATATACATATGTATATACCTTTACAAATTTACAGTGCGTTGTTATTGTTTATTTAGTGGAACGTTCTTTGCTGCACTTTAATTGATTTCCACTCGTAAAACGAGCAAACGAACAAACTTTGTATTCTCCTTTAGTGCATTTAGTGCAAATAACTTGTAAGACCATTATCCCGCCCAATAAGAGCAACATAATCATAAAGTTAATTATTAATCAATTTCTCTGGCTTCAATAAATTCTTAAATTGATAGTTTCATACTCAGTTGTCGAAATCCAACACGAAATATGTAGTACAAATACAGTGACTCACAGATCTGATCGAATACGAGGAAAAAATGCTTTGTATTCAAATGTATTACAGAACTATAGGTTCATAAAAAAACCATATACAGCTGTGAGCGAAATAATACCAGTAGCAAATCAAATACTAAGCATAGGGGTTTTTTCTGCTTAATCAACAATCAAAATACAAACAAAATCACAAAAAAGTGGCGAAACGTTGCGATAAAAAATTGAATCACATGTTTTGATTGCAATTAAAAAAAAACTGGCCATTAAAACCTTTTAAAATTATTATAAATCCCAAAAATTAGAAGTAGCTGCGGAATACAGTGCGATCAGCCTGGAAGGCCAATCCTATCGCGAAATGTCAACGTCTAGTTGATTCTATGAATCAAAGGTGCGCAGCTGTAGTAGCCAAAAAATATAAAATATTTATCATATAACTTTTTTTTTAATTTTAGGCTTTCTTTCACTGCTGTTATTTTTCACAAGTAAATTTTGTCATTTCATGAGTTTCTGCGTTCTTTAAAGTGTACGAAACCCAATGTTATAGATAAGAACATTAGTTTCTTCATCACACGTAAAATACAAAGATGTGGTTGAAAAATTTAATACTTTTGTTTTTTATTAAGAAGTTTTTTTTTTAACATAGACTTCGTTATATAGCACTGCTGTTATTTCGCACACAGCTGTACTTTATTTCCAAATTAATTTATGACCAAATGTGTGCAAAGATGGCAAAAGCTGCTATCGAGCAGTTTTTTTTTAGAGTCTGTCTATACGGGGGGACTCGCGTAAGCGAAAGCTCAATTAGCGTACGCGAAAAAAGCTTTCGGAAAACTCGCGTACACGAAATCCAGTGAAGTTTTTTCCCCCGGGGCGCAGCTTCGTTACGTGCGCGAAATGTTGCGTACGCTATAGTGCATATTAGGAAGTGCAGACCTGTCAGACATCCAACACCGGCTTCGCGGAGGCCTTCGGCCGTGGATCAGTATATAATATATCCAACACATAGTTTGCTAGCCAAATTGCGCGCAGCGTACGTCCGAAAGCTTTTTTTGCGTACGCTAACTGAGCTTTCGCGTACGCTAATTGAGCTTTCGCGTACGCTAATTGAGCTTTCGCGTACCCGAGTCTCCCGTATAGACATTTCCTTTTTTTTATCGTCGATTTTTTATCAGGGCATTGCAGCTCCAGTTTGCACTTCATCAAAATTCCTTGGAGAATTGGAATAGTGCACCACTTTTCATTTCAGCTGCTGCAATAAATGACCCAACGCAAGCAAGTTCTTAATAAAGTTTTAATCAGTTGATATTGATAGTGGGTGAAAACACTGTTCGAGAATTTCGAACTTTTTTTAAAACATTAGAAAATCCAAAAAATTCTTAAAGTAGACGTTAACAAAAATACCCGTTTCTCGTGGTTTTTCTCCAGCACGTTACATTTTTTTTAATCGATTTTTGAAGTTTTTTTATCCACTGTACATGAAAACACCAAAAATACCGCATTCTTGTGTTAAATCGATGAATTTAACTATATGATTCTTACATTTGAGGTGTATCTTGTGTTCAGCAAACTTATACAGGATATTGCGAGGAATATTTTTGTATACAATTTTAACCCTAGTTTAGAAACTAGTAGTGAAATTGTATAGCAAATATTTCTGTAGTACATACTGACTCAATATTCCCCTGTTTGAGGCGTCATTTTTGTACCTTTTTAAGAAAAGGGCAAAAATGACCCACATGTGGGGGTTGTACAGGGTTAAAATTTTCTACAAAAATATTCCCCGCAATATTCTGCATAAGTTTGCTGAACACATGATACACCTTAAATGTAAGAATCATATAGTTAAATTCATCGATTTAACACAAGAATGCGGTATTTTTGTTTTTTCATGTACAGTGGATAAAAAAACTTCAAAAATCGATTAAAAAAAATGTGACGTGCTGGGGAAAAACCACGAGACACGGGTATTTTTTTTTTAAAGTCTACTTTAAGAATTTTTTGGATTTTCTCATGCGTTTTTTTTTTGTGTCGAACAGTGAAATCAGTCACTTTATTCGATCGTCATAAAAGGTTTTTTTAAGCCCGATAGAATTTCAAATTGTAAAAAATAACGCAAAAAATAAAATTGTAATCAAAGATTTTTTTTATTCGAAAGATCAATACATGGCGTTAAGATTTGAAAATGATTTCGGGCATATGGGCACCGCGGCTGTTCTGGACGTCCAATTTTGGGCCACTTTTTGGAGCACTGCTGGCCGTACGCCGCGTGAGTCTATTCATGATGATTTGCCAGAGTATATTGAAACAAAAAAAAAACAAAATTTTCATCAAAATTTAATTTTTTGTCTTATTTTTTTACAATTTCAAGTTCTATCAGGCTTAAAAAAACACCAATTACATGATAAGTCTATAATTCACAAAACTGATCGAATGTATTGTTTTAAAATTAATTATCTTTCTTATTTGATTTTGGATGGATTTTGAAATAAAGTATATCTTTTTTCTATGAACCAATAGTTCTGTAATACATTTGAATATAAAACATTTGAACCAATCAATGTTACAAATTTTCCACGCTTTCATTCGATTAGATCTGTGAGTCACTGTACATACATACTAACTTACATACATGCATGTTTTTGTGAGAGAAATTATAAATTTAAAACTTGAAAAAGGATGAATCAACATACGACAATTAAACTCAAATTATAACCATTTCTAGTTACAAACAATACTTTAGGATTAAATTAATTAAAGCCTTTTATGAAAGAAAAGTTAAATTTTTTTCTCCAAAAAGCAAGGGCGTACCCAGGATTTTTTCTAGGGGGCGCCCAAGCTCAATTTATTTTTAGTAACTTCAATATTACTTCTGTATTCTTCCGGTAAGACTTATTCATAGATTTCAGTTATTGTGATATATTCACAAGATATCAAAAAGCTTAATTCCCAACACTGTTCTAATAATGCGGGTTATCGTGAATAAATATTCCCGGGTAATTTTTCTCAAACTACCGTGCATTCTCTATTGCAGTTTGATAAAAATTCCCCGGGAATATTGATTCACGATAACCCCCAATGAGTTTCCAACATTCCTATAATACGAGGCATAGAGACAATTTTGTAGTTTTTCGCTCCATAAATAATACTTCGTCTCAAAATATATCTCACAATGGTGTAATTTGGTACAACGAGCTTGATAGATCCATAAGACTTAAACAATATTGTGCTTTTTAAAAAAAAAATTAAGCGAATTTTTGTTGGATAGAACAAGGCTTATTGTTAAGCTTTTAAATTTTCACTTTGTTAAATTTTTATTATTTTTTTTAACGTGTTATTTAGTTGTTAGCATCAAAGTTCATAAGACCTTTTGGTTGAATTCATATTTTATGTCTCCACTTTTTGTGATTTTGAGATTTTTGCAGTTATGGTATCATTGTAGGTTTCTTTACCATGTAGAAAACTGTGTGATGTCAAAATAACACTAAAACACCAAAATATTCGAGAATTAAGAAAAATCTCATCTCCAAACAGTAATTTTTTGAATAGCGCTACTGTCCTATCTCGACTGAATATTCAAATAAGTCACTTTTTTAAAAAATATTTATTGTTTTTTCGTGTTTTCTACACGTTTCATGACTTTATACGTAATTTTAATGAACAAATTTTTTACACCTAAGGGTCTTCCCTTGGATGTCGGAACCAAAATTTAAAAAAAAAAAAATTTCTATTTTTTCGTGTTTTTTTTTACGCATTTCATGATTTTTTACGACATTTAAGTGCAAAAAATTAAAAAATTTTCTAAATGTGTCGTTTATTTTAATAGTAGTGCAATTCTATTTGAGGGCAAACGTAATGGCATACTATAAATTTGCTGGGATTTCATTAGAAATTAATAAAATTGGTTATAAAAATTGAATTATGTCAAAATATATTATAGGTAAAATTATTGCATGTGTCGCTATATCAAAATAGCAGCCTAAATAGCCACTGTTTGAAATCTTCTTTTTGCATTTCCCAACAATTGAAAAAATGGGGATAGGATTATAGCGCTCTAAGTTATCGATATATATAAGTAGGCTTGAATAAAAAAAAAATAAAAAAAAAATTCTTGAATAATTCACTATTTTCCTGGGTTTTTATTTTTTAAAATCAACTAATATTTCTCATGGAAATCAAAAAGCATATTTTTTGGAAAACTGGCCTGGTAAGTGCTTAATCAGAGATCATCAAGTTAACCAGGCAAGTGAGAATTGCGTAAAAGAATTAAGTTCTTTTGTATTTTGTATTGGTAAGATATTTTTATACCCTTCCCAATGGTATATTCTCTTTGTCCTTCCGGTTGTAACGCAACAAAGGAGACGTGGCAGGCATGGAAAAGTATATACTTATATTCTTGATCAGCGTCACATCCTTAGCCATGTCCGTCTGTCTGTCCGTCCGTTTAAATCATTTTAATTTTTCTTAGGAGCAAGATAATTCGATGAAATTTGGTACAGTACCTCCGTCCATAAAAAAAAATTTATTAAAAACGCAATATAAAGAGCATTATTCGCGATAAAGCAATCAGAATAAACATACATGCTAGGTATAGTAAGTTTAAGCTCTAACCAAAAACAGGCTGAATTTGAAGAAGGGAATGCGACATTTCCAATTAAGCAAAAGTTTCAAAATGTTATACCGAATGCGTTTTTTGAAATACTCCAATTAAATTTCATTCAGACACTAAGAACATGCAAGCTTTCAGCAAAAACGTGGCGAACTCGAACAATAGGGCAAAAGTTTCAATTGATACAACTACTTAAAGCGTTTTTTGAGATAATCTAACCAAATTTGAATAGTAAACAGAGCGAACTCGTACAAGGCGGCGTGGCACCTCCCTTATAAGCAAAGTTTCAAAATGCTAAACTGAAAACTTTATTTGAGATAATCCAATTAAATTTCACTCGGGCACTAAGAACAGTAAATGCAAGATCTGAGCAAAAACTATGTGAACTCGGACAAGAGGACGTGGCACATATATTTACAAGCAAAATTTTCAAAATACAGCAGTGTAGGGTATTTAATGTTTGGCCAGGACAAAGGTAACATTCTTAGTTACTAGTTTTATGCGGCGTTAGGAAATTACGCCCAAAAAATAAAATGACGCAATAACGCCCAAAATAAGCGAAATAACGCCCAAAATCAAAAACGAAATAACGCCCAAATTATTTTCATATAAATTTGGGCGATAATCATTTTGGCAATAACGCCCAAAAATTTGGGCTTTATTTCGTTTTTTTGGGCGTTATTTCGTTTTATTTTTAAAAAATGAAATAACGCCCAAAAACGAAATAACGCCCAAATTATTTTCATACAAATAAATTTTGGGCGTTATTTCCAAAATGATTATGGCCCAAATTTATATGAAAATAATTAGGGCGTTATTTCGTTTTTGATTTTGGGCGTTATTTCATATTTTTTGGACGTTATTTAGTTTTTTATTTTGGGCGTTATTACGTCATTTTATTTTTGGGCGTTATTTCGTTTTTTTGGGCGTTATTTCATTTTTTTAAAATAAAGGAAAACGCCAAAAAAAAACGAAATAAAGCCCAAATTTTTGGGCGTTATTTCCAAAATGATTATCGCCCAAATTTATATGAAAATAATTTGGGCGTTATTTCGTTTTGTTTTTGGGCGTTATTTCCTTGGGCGTTTTTTCCTAACGCCGTTTTATGCATGAGATGTTCTCTCTGAAATAGCCGACACCGCATATGTCCAATGATTGTATCGATCAGTCGCCTTGCAAAGAAGCATCATTCATGGGGCTTTGCCCTCCTCCCCCTCCCTAATTTTGCAATTGCCTTATACGTATGAGTAATGTTATTTCGTGTTTTTGTAATATGCACAAAAGCAACATAGCTGGTTTGCTGAAACTCTGCAACTTCGTCTGTATTAATAGCGAGCAGCAAAAGGTGTCTGTTCTCCATGGTAGGAAATTGAAATTAAATTTGCTACTTCGGCTATTTTCCACACTCAACAACGTGTAGAAGCAACTAATTTTACCACCATCGTCAGGAAAAAAAAACACGCTCCTAAATGTGATTTATTTATCTTTTAATTGTTTTTTGTTATATTTAGTATTGAATAAAATAAATTTAAAAATTATGGGCCACCTTAAGTTATTTTGGACACCATGTGATATTTTTTTATGCATTTGCTTTTATATTAATTAACTTATGAAATCAAAAATAAAGGCGCGTAAAGGCTATGTCTTTTTATATATAGTGCTCTATGGAAATTATTAGGTATTGTGACAAAATTAAGTGAATATTTGCATGTTATCCAAATATTTCATACGAAGCAGTGTTCTGTTGTCACGTGAAATATACATACATATTTCAATATCAGATCCATAGTTGCAATTATTGTAAATTTTCTTTAATTTTTTATGTAAAATCCGAATCTATTTGATTTTGTTGCGCGATCTTCAGCCTTTTTAATGGGTTTCTTTCCTTTCGATGCTAAAAAAAAATCGGTCAACGGACACGGCGTTAGGAAATAACGCCCAAGGAAATAACGCCCCAAAAAAAAAACTGAATAACGCCCAAAAAATAAAATGACGTAATAACGCCCAAAATAAATAACGAAATAACGCCCAAAAAATATGAAATAACGCCCAAATTATTTTCATATTAATTTGGGCGGTAATCATTTTGGAAATAACGCCCAAAAATTTGGGCGTTATTTCGTTTTATTTTTAAAATATGAAATATCGCCCAAAATCAAAAACGAAATAATGCCCAAATTATTTTTATACAAATAAACATTGGGCGTTATTTCCGAAATGATTATCGCCCAAATTAATATGAAAATAATTTGGGCGTTATTTCTTTTTCGATTTTGGGCATTATTTCATATTTTCTGGGCGTTATTTCGTTTTTTATGTTGGGCGTTATTACGTCATTTTATTTTTTGGGCGTTATTTTGATTTTTAAAAAAAGGAAATAACGCCCAAAAAAAAAAGCGAAGTAACGCCCAAATTATGTCCAACGGACACGCCTACCGCCCAAACAAAAAAAAATATTTAAAACGCAATATTAAGAGCATTGCAGAAACCAAAATACACATAAAGCTCTAAGTAATAACTAGGTGTGTTCGGACAAGAGGACGTTGCTCGGAAAGCGTTTTTTGAGATAAGTCAACCGAATTTCACTCAGACACTTCGAACAGTAAATGCAAGCTCTCAGCAAAAACAGGTCGAACTCTGACAAGAGGGCGTGGCATATCCCATATAAGCAAAATTTACTTAATTTCGCATTGGACGCGTTATTTGGGTTGATGAAACCGAAGCAGAAGCTACAATTTAAAACGCCTTAATTTAATAGGTACCTGGAATAGGATACAATTCTGAAAGAATTTTTGACCTTTTTTAAAAAGAGCCGATTGGTAATTTCAACAAATTTGAAAAAATCTTTTGTGACATGTATAACTTTACAATCTAACTAGTGATATGAGGAATTCTCAAAAATTGTGGAATTCTACAGTTTTTGAGGCACATTCACCAAACTTGGTGGAGAGGTCACTTTTTATATAAGAATCAAAAATTGGAAGGGTGCTTGTCAAAAAAAAAAAAGTAAAAAAAGTTACGCATATAAATATGAAGCAAAACACGTTAAGTGTACCAGCTGAAAATTTTTTTGTCTCCGATTTCGCTCAAATTTGGCAATATAGTAGTCCTGATATACAAAAACAATATTCCGGGAGGATTTGGTCCTAGTACCATTTATTGTTAAAATACAGGGTGTTGAAGTTGGCGTTTTTAGTGATTTTCATGAAAAGGCGTTTTTTCAAAAACTTAGAGCTTACACCAAAGTTTGTAAAGTAACTTGTCCCATTCATTTTTAAATGTTCTTTTTATAAAAAAATATTACATGGTGAAAAAAATTTTTTTTCACCGAAATATTTTAAACTTAAAAATACTTTTCAATTTTTTTAAAAAAACCCCCCTTAAATTTTTTTTAAAAGTACTTCAAATTAAAGCATAATTTAAAAGCTTTAAAATGATGTGTGACTCAAGATGGTATTCGGTCGTTGGATGAGAGTTTTTGGCTTTTAAACGCTTTTTTCGTAAGATGCCTTCCTCTTGAGTAAACAAAGAGTTTTGCCTGCTGTGGGCGTTTAAAAGCCAAAAACTCTCATCCAACGACCGAATACCATCTTGAGTCACACATCATTTTAAAGCTTTTAAATCATGCTTTAACTTGAAGTACTTTTAAAAAAAATTTAAGAGGGGTTTTTTTTAAAAAAAATTGAAAAGTATTTTTAAGTTTAAAATATTTCGGTGAAAAAAAATTTTTTTCACCATGTAATATTTTTTTATAAAAAGAACATTTAAAAATGAATGGGACAAGTTACTTTACAAACTTTGGTGTAAGCTCTAAGTTTTTGAAAAAACGCCTTTTCATGAAAATCACTAAAAACGCCAACTTCAACACCCTGTATTTTAACAATAAATGGTACTAGGACCAAATCCTCCCGGAATATTGTTTTTGTATATCAGGACTACTATATTGCCAAATTTGAGCGAAATCGGAGACAAAAAAATTTTCAGCTGGTACACTTGACGTGTTTTGCTTCATATTTATATGCGTAACTTTTTTTACTTTTTTTTTTTTGACAAGCACCCTTCCAATTTTTGATTCTTATATAAAAAGTGACCTCTCCACCAAGTTTGGTGAATGTGCCTCAAAAACTTTAGAATTCCACAATTTTTGAGAATTCCTCATATGTACCATTTTCATTCAGTAAATAGTGTTTTTGTTCTTTCATAAATAACTAAAATGTTTCATATCTTTATTTCAGGTATTACAATATGAATTTATAAACGAAGTGGGGATCGTCTGGTTACATCTGACCATGGATGTGCTTTTTACATCTCCTATACAACGACTAACAGTTCATTCAAATAAACACATAAAAATAAATCATAAAGTTTTCATCAAAAATATAGATAACATAACAAAAAATTTTGTGATTCAATCAAGAGAAATGAAAAAGCACATGGATAAGAACGTAATTAACAATTGTATCAATATAAAGCGAGCTCCTAGAGCAAATCCATTGTTGGCAGATATTGCAAACTCACATTCTGATTGTATTAAATCAAATTTATTATCTGTTGCTTCAACCTCTTCAACGAAACTGAAATTTCCGATCAAAAGTTCATCTTCAATAGTATCCGCCAAAACATTCCACAAATCATTACCTAAATGCCACAGATGGCTCCAACAGCGTTCGGTTCTCAATACAATGTTAAAATTCTGCATTTTAGCTTTTGTACTTGACCTTATGCCTGTACAATCGGAGGCTTTTGATTTGGGCAATGAATTAAATTTAAAGCCAACGAAATATACGGAGTGGGAAAAAAATGTTACTTATCTCAGCTCCACGCAGTACAATGCTCGAGGAATGCAACCACTCTACAACATTACGCATAAAATTATGTGGTTCTTTATAGGCGAAGATGCGTTACCTGATGGTGAGTAAAAACAATAATTAAAAAAAATCGCGTGCAACTTAGTACAGCAACTTATATACAGAAAATAAATATTAAATAAGAGATATAAGAGCTTAAGAAAAGATTTAAAGACTGTTTGATTTTACAGGATATATAACGATTAAAGATATGGAAGTGCATCCCGGTCCAAAAGTCGAACGCAATGAATGGGGAGATCTACTCAAACATTATTGGGGAATTTTGCTAGTTGTTGTAGTTACTGGTTTTCTGGTCATATTGATGCCAATAATTGGGTAAGTTTAACCAAAAAGCTTTCCACTTACGAATATGGTGTATATGTGTTGAAGAACTATTTAATAAAAAAAATAATTGAATGATCAACGTACCTTCTTTGACGAATTTAATATTCTCAAATTACTCACGTCTCAAAAGGACACTAAAAAAAGATGCCTAACTAAATTAAACCGCTGTAAAACATTAAAACTAGGGTTGCTTGGATCCAACTCGCTTAAATCGGAAGTAGCCTAATATATATAAATACATACACATAAATCGACGATTGTTAAAACTCCACTAGTTACAAAATACATTTTTTTTATAAAACGAAAAATTGGTTTATTTAGTAAACAAGTTTACTCTAAAGTCTGCCAAATAAGGCCAACTCGTTAGGAGAAGATGGATTACCAATTAAATTCATAAAAATTATTTTTCCATACATTGCTAGGCCGCTTACAAATATAATCAACCAATGTTTCACTAAATCGACTTTTCCCAAAATTTGGAAAGTTGTCACTATCACACCAGTGCCCAATACAGCTGAAGAGTTTAGGTCTGTTGGTATACTTCCAGTCTTATGTAAAGTATGTGAAAGTCTAATGGCTGAACAAATTACTCAGTACTTTAATGACAAAAAATCTTTTGCACCCACTGCAATCTGGTTTTCGCAAGGGGCATAGCTGTTCAACTGCTACGATTAAGGTTTTAGACGGTATTCGAATTAGCTTTGCTCACAATAAGATAATTAATTTGCGGCTACTCGATTTTACTTAATTATTTGACTGCATTGATTATACTATCCTTGGTAAAAAAACTCAAATTATTTGGTTCTGGTAACTCTGATATATTATTAAAAGTTCTATAACTCCATAACCATTTTTTTAACCCTCAAGCGAGCAACGAAATTTTACGCCGCATTTCGTACAACTGACATACCCAGGTATGTTTGGGATAAAATGGCTCAGAACACGAACTGAACGATGTCGTCTTGATGAAAACTTATTGGAAAGAAATGAATCAGATAAATTTAATTTTTAGCATGTCAGTTTAAACCGAATCATTCTTTATCTGACATAAGATCTCTTTTGAAAAAAGTACCTTTAAGTGAATCACAAGGGTGGCGGCAATGGCAATTGCCAGGGTTTAATAACGTGCTTAATATTGTAGCATTAGCCAATTAAATATGTAATTTATTTATTATTATTTATTCTAAAGATAATCCACAGCTAAAGAATATTATAATATAGCATCAAAGGAATATTATAGCAATTGTGTTAGTAGTTTACCATCACTCATAAAAATCACTATGTTCTGGTTACTGGTATGCTAAAATTGGTACTGAAACAATGGTGAAAACTAAAAAATTTGACAGTGATTTATTTCAGGACCACGCTTTCTCTCAAGTACGAAGTAATAATTCAGTAAGAGTTGCAAACAAAATGTGGATCCATTAGAAAACCATAAATTAGTTGCTTATGTTTGCCAATTTTTTCAGTGTAATAGATCTATATAATCGAAGGTTTATGTTTTTGATATTAAAGACCAATCTATTAGCTCTTTTGTAAATTTTCGTTTTCATGCCACGCCCTATTTTAAAGGTTAGATGAGTGCAAAAGCGAAACCATGTTTTTGGTACTTTTTTTAAAAATTAGTCAAAAATATTAAAATCTATCAAATGTGGACAATACTCACACAGAATGGATTAAAAAGAACTAAACTTTTTTTCATCAGCAATGATTTACATTGCAGATTCCTTAGGTGAGTAGTATAAAGCGCCGAATTAGGTGATGGGTTAAAAATCATTTTTCACTACGGTGGGTAAATACCTAAGAGATAAACAAACAGCAGCTGTGAAGTCCATAAGCGGCATAAAAACAACAAGTTTTTTTTTGTATGATAGTATGGGAAGTGGCCATTAATGGGTTAAAGGGCGTTAGGAAATAACGCCCAAGGAAATAACGCCAAAAAAAAAAACAAAATAACGCCCAAATTATTTTTATATAAATTTGGGCGATAATCATTTTGGAAATAACGCCCAAAAATTTGGGCTTTATTTGGTTTTTTTTTTTTGGGCGTTATTTCCTAACGCCGGTTAGAGCATCAATCTTAAATTTTCTGTTTTATATATGGGCATTTTTCGATGAGGCTCAAACTTATTTTCCGCCCCTTTTTTTACTCAAAATTATTATTATTGTATGTATTGTATTCTCCTTTAACTCCTAGCAGGAGCATAGGGCCAATATGAAATCTCTCCATTTGTCACGATCCCTTGCGATGACTTTAATCTCTTGCCACGACTTTCCCGATTCGTGGATTTCCTTTTCCAGCGACCACTTCCAGTTGGTTTTGGGTCTACCACGTGCTCTACTACCTTGTGGATTCCATTCAAGAGCCTGGCGACAAACTTCGCTGTGTGGTTTCCGGAGAGTGTGACCAATCCATCTCCATTTGCGCAGCTTGACCTCGATTGCTATAGCCCTCTGATTGCATTTTTGATGTAGCTCGGCATTTGATATAGTGCGAGGCCACCTTAAGCATTTGTTGACGAATACTTGCAGCTTGTTCGTTAGTTGTTCAGTAACAAGCCACGTTTCGCACCCATATAACAAAACCGATTTCACATTTGAATCAAAAATGCGCACTCTCGTTTTGGTGGATATAACGGATGAAGACCATATTTTGTTCAGTTGAGCAAACGCGCTTTTTGCTTTTGCTATTCTTGAGTTGATATCCTCTTTTGCTCCACCATCCATGGAGATAATGCTGCCTAAATACGTGAAGCTATCGACGTTTCCGATGTCATCACTGCCAGCACTAAACGTGATGCCATTGCTTGCTTTTAGCTTCATGCTTTTAGTCTTGGATACGTTGATTTTTAGGCCGGCCTTTTGTGATTCCAAGACAAGGTCTTAAATTTTGATTTGCATATCTGAATGTTTGGACGATAAGAGCCAGATGTCGTCAGTGCAGTCGAGATCTTCCAGATGTTCGGTAATGTTCCATTGGATACCCCTTTTGGCCTTATTAAGAGCTTTATCTAGGATATCATCAAGAACGATAAGGAAGATTGATGGTGATAGTAAACAACCCTGCCGTATGCCTGAATTTATTTATTTATTTATCAATATCAAACAGAGATGACATCTCTTACAGACTAGACAACATTTAATTAACTAAAAAATAACAATAACATAGATACATATAAATAAGATCTTATAATTAAAAGCGTTCGAGTACCCCAATTTGATTTAAAACTAGAAGGAGATAACTTTTAAAGCAATCTCTGGAACAATTATGGAAAATGTCGATATCATCTAATAATACATTAGTAATACTAAGGCAATGCGCAAGAGGTTCCTGCTGAGCAAAATTACTTCTCAGTAAATTACATCGAAAGTGAAAACTCTCTCTAAGGTTTCTAAGAGGCGAATAAAAATTTATCTTGAATAAAATATTGGGACATTGAATTTTACAATGGATAATATCTCTAATGAACACAACGGAATGCATTATGCGACGACATTCAAGTGAATACATACTAAACAAAGCACAGCGTGTTAAGTAAGAAGGTCTGCTAATTTGCCAATTCAACTTGGAGAAAAGATATCTGGTAAAAGCTTTCTGGACCCTTTCTATTCTCAGAATGTGCGAGTTATAACTGGGGTTCCAGATAACGCTGCAATATTCTAAAAATGGTCTTACTAAACTTTCATACAGTAGCTTGATTGTACGAGGGTGACAACAACCCATTGTGTAACACACTGCATTTAAAGCCTTCATATTGTGCACGTACTAAGTTTATGGCCTTTGCGGCAATACCTTTTCGTTGCAGTGAGACCCAAATGTTTTCTCGGGAAACACTGTCGAAGGCATTGCTATAGTCTACGAAGACAAGTTGAAGTGCAGCACGCCACTCGCATGATTGTTCGACAATTATTCTGAGGGTGTTGATTTGATCCACGCATGATCGGTTTCGCCGGAATCCTGCTTGCTGCTTTCGAATGGCCGAAAAAATTATTATTATACCTAATATTTATTACAAAAATTAAAAAAAAAAAATGCTGAAATTTTTGGTACTATGTGGGTTAATAAGTTTCTACATACAAAATACATGGAAAGATCCTTACATACCGCTTATGATTACTGAACTCAGCTTACTTGATTTGTGTTTACTACCAAGAACAGTTAACGTCTGAGTTTTCGACTAGCACAGTGTTATGAATTTCATTGATCATACATTTCAGATTGTGTTTCTGTTGCTGTCGATGTGCTGGTGCCTGCGGCGGACGTTCGCAACCCTTTGATAAGAAGCATGACACTTGTAGACGCGTGTTTCTCGGCTTACTTTTAATATTACTTTCCACTGGAGTTTTGTAAGTCTTTGTTTGGTTCAATCGTTATAATCCAATTTAATTAATACAATTTTTTAACGAACATTAGGTTTGGTGTTATAGTTGCTTTTGCGACTAACAGCTACATGCAAATGGGTTTAGATAGTAGCACCACCGCAGTTAGTCGTGGCAGTACGGATACTCGTAACTTTTTGAGTGTCACATCGGATCAGGTTGATCATGTGTTAGTGACAAACTATAATCAATTATCAAATCAGTTGGATGACATACTCAGAGGTAAGAGCGTAAAACCCATATTAAAATATTGCGATGATAAACTTTTCTATGAATTTTACATTTAGAAACGTCCGCATTTATCATAAATCAGTTGGAACAGAAATCAATGGCAGTTTCATTGACGTACTTGACGGACTTTTTAGCCAAACTGCCAGACATGAAGGAAAAATTGAAACAGATGAAGTTGATTACAAACGAATTGCGCGTTTATGCCTCACAGTTGAGCGATGGTAATACAACTGCTACAAATCAATATAAGTTTCATGGTTTGTATTGATTTTTGCTTTTTATTTGAATAAGGCTTGCGAGGTGTTAAGCGAGACTTGCTGGTTATGCTTACTAAATGTAATGACCAGGCATGCCAGGACGTCTTGACCAAATACGAAATTGGCAAATTAGATGCCAATGGAATTCATTATGACCAGGTAATTCAGATTTATTCATATGAAATAATATAGAAAGCGTAAACTGTAACTTCTTTAAAATTTTAACAAATGCAATCAGATGATGGATAGATATTTTCCAAAGGTATGTCAAATTAAGGACAGATTTATAAATAATAACATTAGAGTTGATCTTTTACACTATACATATTTGTAACTGAAAACTTACATTTCATATCGTCGGGTTAAAACTACAACTAGACATCTACATGTACTGACATTTCGAGTTAAGTATACAAAAACATGAAGAAAAAACGGATCTATACCCCAGTCTAGTCGGTTTTTTGATATGTAGGCCTCATCCAATTTTACATAAAGAATAAAAAGTATAAAACTGCAAAATCCCATAGAAAAAACAAAATTCAAAAAACTTAAAACGCTTTTTTCTCAAAACATGAAAAATGTAGATGTCTAGTTGTAGTTTTAACCCGACGATATGATTGGGTACCATCGCATATGTTTACATTTAGCCTGCATAAAAACACTTATTTATTTATTTTTTATTTGTTTTATTATTTATTATCATTCTTAACAATTCAAAATACAAATTAGTATATAGCTTAGTTCAGTAATTAGTTAGTAAGAAAATATCCGAGTCCAAATTTTTATATATATTTGGGTGGGTTTTTCCGACCTCGGCTTACCGTAATAACCTATTCAATTTTAAGAAGAAATGCCCAAGGAACCATACCTCTGCGTTCGGCACATTGCTGATTGAATATTTTATCTTGAGTTCAATACATGAGCCATTTTATTTTGAAAGTGGTAAAGTAATGGCATAATATGAAGTGGCTGACATTTCGTTACAAATAAATAAAGTTGGTCTCTGTTTTGACGAAAAATTTACTTGATAGTGGCATTGAGTTCAAAAAATTATGTCGGTCAAATAACCGATTATTATGTGTATGTAATTTGTATATACCCAATAGAAAAAAAAGCGCTTCAAAACCACTTTAAAAGTACATAAAAATATGATCTAAAGCGCCTCGTTCTCGTAGCAATTTCCGATTTTTTTTTTAACATTAGCGTGTCATTGGAAAAGAGCGCTTTGCTCTCGCTACGACCTAAGCACTATAAAAGCGCTTTGTTCTTGCTTCGACAAAAGCACAATTAAAGCACTTTGTCCTCATATTGAATTCTTTTTTTTGTTTTGTATGAGAATGGTATGGTCTGGCAAATGAGAGGCAGCTCCATTATGAAATACACAGTATTATGATTTGGTTAATTCTTGGATTTCTATTTGCCATGTCAGAGTTTTGCGTTTGCGTATTTTAATAATTCAAAAAACCGATTTTTTTTTGCAATATTTTTGAGGTCTGCTTTGGAAGATTTCGAAATAAAAAACTATCTAAAATAAAAAATATCACAAAAAAAGCAGGGCCTTTTTCATCAAATTCGAATATTCGTTGCAATAGAACTAGTTTTAATTTTGTCGCCGACGCACAGTGTGAGATTTTGCCAATCTAGGACGTCAAAATGAAAAAAATCAATGTGCTTCAAAATCGATCATATTTTGTAATTTGTTAGAAGATACTTCAATTGTTACGAAAATAAGCATAAAAAAGAATAAAATTAATGTCATTGGCATGATAACAGCTATCAAATACGTACTAATGAACAGTATCCAAAAACAAATTTTCAAGCTTTGATCGATAACAAAACTTTGAGCGATCAAATTGAAGTTGTGCGCGTTTGTTTTTTGGCAAAAAGTTTTTTACATTAAAGGTCAATACTTCCACTAAAAATTGTTGCTATACACAACACTTACATTTGCAATTAAGTATTTTAATCAAATTATTTTATAATCAGCTAAAAGGTAAGACAAATTTCAAAAATCTTGACTCTTTCATAGACTATAACTTACAAGTTGGGCATGGTTAGGCTATGACAAAGCATACAGTATGAGCATGCATACTCATAAAATAGATTTAAAAAATAAAATCTTGCCCATTTTTTGCCCAAAGGCTACTTTTTTACAATTATTGAAGTGTTATAATGAACATTTGCACTGAAATCATGAAAAAAAAATGTATGTTATCTCTTTTAATCACTCCCATTTTGTGCCAGTAGTGTTCAGTTACCACTGAAATGGTAAATACAAATTTTCAAGTTGATATCTTCATTACAACCAATTTTTTTCATTTTTTTTTTTTTTTTAAAGGCGCATTTGTATGGGAGGTGTAAATAGATTTTGTCCGATTTTGTTCTCCGCATAAAGAATTAAAGCATATATACAAAATTTCAACTCGATATCTTTGAAACTACGGCTAAAATTGAATTTTGACGTCCTAGATTGGCAAAATCTCACACTGTGCGACGGCAGCGATTTTTGGAAATGTCAAATCGGAAAAATACGTTTTTAATGTAAAACTTTTAGATTTCTTAGAAAAAATTCAAAGAATATTAGATTTTATTTAATATTTATTTATTAAAATTGTCATCAGAGAACATAAACAACAATTTAAAATAAAAACAACTATTGCCGTCGTCACTCTGATTGTGTTTAACAGAGCGAACTTCGTTGACGATTTTTTTTTGACAGCGAATATTCGTCGGGCGAAATTCGTCGTACGCTCCACTTGTGTTTAAGCTATAAAGCTCTTGTTATTTGCCTTTTTATGAAAGCGCTTGGAAATTTCCGGTAGGGTACAAACTTACCCCCACTTTCCTGGTTTTGGTACAGAGCGTAGGGTTGAAAATGAAAAAGGTGTCGATTTCGTCTGGGACAGTCCTTACATATATTGAGATAGCCCTATTTATTTTAGCATTAATAAAGTCTACATTGTTATATATTTTTAAAGCTTCCCGATGTCACCGAAATTATCGACAGTTTGGATAAACTAATTAACGAAAACATTGCTTCGGCAGGCAATCGTGGCCTAAATACTTTGAATAGCATGCGAACACATTTAAATAAGACAATTGCGCAATACACACCACAAATTATGTTAGCCATCAATAAAGCTGGTAAGTGAATGCAAATATTAATTAAAGCAATTTTATATCCATTTTGGTAACAGGACAAGGTTTTAAGAAAGCTTCAACAGAAATCAAAATTCAACTGGAAAAAGTTTCAAACACTATAGGTAATCAAACAGAAAGAAACTTGCGCATTACAGATGAATTTCTTGACGAATACAGTCCCTACCGATTTTATCTTGGTATTGCTGTTAGTTCGGTTTTATTGCTGGTATGTTTAGATGTATTTAAATTTATGTTTAAAAAAATTATGTTAAAAAAACAAAACTTTATTATGTAGATTCTTATTTGCCTTGTCGCTGCTCTTCTGTGTGGCATTTGTGGTAAGCGCCCTGATGGATATGGCGACGACTGCTGTAACAAAGGTTCAGGCTCAAGATTTCTTATGCTGTAAGAATATACTTTATATACAGAATAAACCATAATCAGGGGTTGAATCGACGCATCAGTGAACGTACAACTCGTGACATAAAATCACGTGTTTCACATGCATTTCGCAATACTAAATATATGATTTTACGTCACGAGTTGTACTTTCACGGATGCGGCGATTCAGCCCCAGTATTATAAAATATGCTATATATGCAGAAATCTATATGTTATGTACATACATTGTTTAAAGGGCTTATGCTAAGCATCTTTATTAAATTACCAATCATCTTTTTTACGTTTATCATTACTACTACGGTAGTATAAGATTACATATTGATTGAGAATTTACTTTCTTTAAAATATGCAGGAGTGTTATTCCTTTTTATGAATTTGCATATTTTCTTGCATACATAGCAAATTAGAAACATAATATTTTGGGCAAATACTTTAACCTATTTGTTTGTACTTAATCATTGTTTTTTTTTTTTCCTTTTCAGCGCTGTTGCTTTAATATTTCTTACGGTTTCAACTATTGCATTAGTTGCATTAGCTCATTTTTGCATTGGAATTATTTTATACCGCGGTGTTTGTGTACCTCTAAGGTAATTTTTTCACCCAAAAAACAATAGGAATATTTTATTTCTTAATTAACTTGTTTTAAGCTGTTTTTGCCTAGGTCTGCAATTAACATTTCTTAACATTTTTTTTAACATTTTCTTTACAGAAACCCTCAAAATGATGAAGTTTTTGAGTTATTTGACAATTCTATAGATCTCAACAATATTCTATATCCTTCACATGTAAAAGGTCAAGCTGCCTCGGGTACTTTACCACCGTTCCGGATTTCACACGCTATCACCTCATGTCAAGAAAATCAAACTATCTACGAAGTTTTACGGATTCACAACCGAATTGACATGCAGGAGATAAACGATATCCCTGCGCAATACAAAATCAACACTACGCTTAAGAATCTTGTTAATGGTATTGATTTCAATAACAACGATATTCAAATTCTCAGTGTTGAAGATAAATCACGTATTCTTGAACTTGGTGAATCTTCATTAAAAAATTACAATTCGGGTCAGTTCATAGATAACCTTAACGACACAATCACGAAGCATTCACTAGTGGAAATAGCTGACCAACTGCGTTCTACTGCCAGAAAAATTACCACCGATGATATGAAAGACGTGCAAGTTAGTCTGCGCAATCAAGCACTTCATTTAGAAACCTATGAGCAGAATCTAGTCATACCCATGAAAAATCAATCCATGCAACTAATACGATTGGCACATGAATTAGATCAGACTATGCGCTACAAGGAGCGCTCATTTCAAGAATCTATACCATTATTGGTTACTGAAATAGAACGTGCTCAAACTTTTATTAACCAGGAGGGACGTCCATTCGTTAAAGCTACGGCGGAAAATTTGATGCGATACTTTGCAAGCGAAATTGAGCGGTATTTACTGATGGTAGTTCACTCAGTGGAGAAAAAAATTGGACTGTGTCAACCGTTAGCGAGTGTATATAATGCTGAAATAGTAGCTAGTTGTAATCGTATTATTGATCCTTTGGTAAGTTGGCTAAAAACGACTATTCTAGAATGCGATCGAGAAGGGTTAGGAGTTTTAACTTACGATACCAATGCAAAATTGTTGCTAGTCTGAAATCTGATCGGGTCACAACGATTTACATCAGTTAATTGCGAAGAAAAAACTACAAAAACATTTTCATTTTAATTTCTTCAATGAAATTTAGTATATGAAATTGATGCTGCTGAACCTAATTAATAAGCAGTAAATTTTGACCAACATTGAAAAAAAAAAAATCATATTTTGGGCATGTATTCTATAATCAACGATTACGACAGAAACGATATGTAGTAAGGTTACGATGGACCAATGCTATGATTTGTAGGAAAATTTCGATTATGACGGATTCTAGAATAGTCCTAATAGTTGAATTTTTTAAAAATGTGTAACCTATTTTGCTTTTAGAATGGATTCTGGGCTGGTTGTGCTTGGTGTGTTCTACTCTTTCTGCCAACATTGATTGTATCCATAAAATTGGCCAGTTTATATCAAAAATCCGATCCTTATCCTGGACCACTGGTGGAGTCGTAAGTAAAAGTTATTTATAACTAAGTTTTTATATGTTTATGACAATAACGTGCAAATAAGAGAATCAAATCAGAGGATAACAAAATAACTTATGACGCTGTCCCCCGTCAATCGCTTCCTGAAGGAATTCGTTGGCTCGTCTGTAATAATTCAACAAAAAAGAAGTCCACCGCTCAACAAGGGGGCTTTACCCCCCTTTTTTGGGGTTTAAAAAATACGTTAATTTTCTTAAAAAAAAGTATGGTGGGCAAGTTTGATTTTTGACCACGCCCATTATTTTCTTAACACCGTAAGTTATTTGTATACTCTTATTTTACCAAATTTAAGCAATTTCTTTTGAAAACGCTGAAAGTTATTATCAAAATTAATTTTAGGACATATGGGAGGTCCAAATTATACTTAAAATTATACTTATTTTTTGACTTATGGCTAGAAAATTGTGCATTTGTTGCACTGCGGAGTAGATGAATATTATTGCCACATGTAAAGTTTGTGTCTGATAAATTATATGGAAAAGATATTGAATCTGAATTTCTTCGTATCAGCTGTCGCCATGGCTAGCAAGCTTTTTGTCAAAAACTTCAACGAGGTTATAATTGCCACTCATTGATTGTTTTCTTTTAAGGCCGAATTTTCAACTAATTTGCCTGTAATAATTTTAGTACTTAAACTGTTTGTATTTATTTTACATTACCACACTTTTCAGGGAGTACCTTTACGATGCTTATAGTGAACGGGATCATATTCCATTGGCGAAGTAAGTATGTCTATAATTCAATTAGAATTTTTTTTTTGTTGCTATATGTTCGCATATTTGTAAATATTTTATTTGGTGCAAGCAAGGCGTAGTAAAGATTGATTATTTGAGGGGTTTAGAAGCAAAGGCAGCAATCTCCATTTTTTTTTTTCTGAGTTTGTCTGTTAGTGTTTGACCACAAGGTATCATCAAATGCAAGAAGATGGCACGCTCAGAGAGGTACAGAATCAAAGACAAAAGTCTCTCCTTTAATCATGGACATGTTTGATAGTGACATCTAGTTGCCTTTGATGGTAGCTTGTGATCAAACACTATCAAACACGTTCATAAACAAAATGGAGATTGCTGCCTTTGCTTCTATACCCCTCATTTATTAAATTGTCCCAAAAAAATGATAAAACGTTGCTTGACCCAGAGTCGTTTTAGGATATGGAAACGAATAAATTAAATAATTTTGGTACTTTTCGGACATTTGGTACTTTTTTATTTTTTTGGTATTTGGTACAATATCATACCATAAAACGAAACGTAAACAAAACAAAAAACATGAAGTCACTGGTTTGCCTTTTTGTCTCTCTCTTTGTGCTTCACCCTATTTTCAGCTCAGTGTTGTTCTTATTATAGAAAAAGGCAACAAATTGAAAGAATTTTAACTTTGTGCAAATCTACACATAAATACCTTTCTAATGGTAAATAACACTATTCGTACTCCACTTTTAACATCGTAAAAAAATGGTGACAAGTTTTTGTCCTGCGTATCAATATATACAAGTAGTTATAAACAAAAAAATTCTTTACAAAAACACAAGATGATTCAAGAAGTTTGAAGATTCTTCATGAAAGTTCCAACTATTTTGGTCACGTGCTATATCTATAAAATACTTTTTATGTGAAGGGGATTAAATTTTTATTATTTTACTGCAGTATTCTAATTGTTATACAAAGTGAAGTAAATGTTAATAATATTGTGCACAAATATATGTGGCTAGCGCAATTGAAACTTGTGAATTATTAAAGTGTTTATAACATTGTTTAAAAACTTATAAGTGATTATTGTAAAGAACTATGAATTGTTAAGGTTTTAATAAAAGCGATAGAAATAATTTAAGCGCTAAATATCTTTATTATGTATATACTTATTTGAAATTAAAACATTAGTGCAGATTTTAGCTGAAGTATAAAATTTTTGGATTTCTATAAAGCAATTCTTTTCATATACACTACTACATATACTCGTAACAATTTAAAAAATACCTTGCTTGTCATCAAATATTTTTATATCTATACACAGTAAGAACTAATCAATGATATGTATGTAATCAATGATAGGTTGGACCAAAATGTCGGTAAAATCTGAGTACAGGACTGTTCCTGTGGTTGATCGTAGATCAATAACCGATCATAGATGATGATGATGCAAAAAAATTTTTAAAATGCAATATCTCGTGAAGAGGAACAACTAGGATTTCAATTTAATGTGATTATTCATCTATGATCGACCCCGGAAACAGTCCCGTACTCAGATGTTCCCTACATTTTAGTGCTATCTATACTTATATGTTTAATTAAAAAGTACACTGCGTTTGTAAAAGAATTTTAACCAAATACAAGCAAATTTTAATTTATACTAAAGTCATCGCTTTCACTTAACATATGCATTTATTTTTGTTCGCTTTTGTAGTCCTTCACTGTCTGTATCACATTTTATTGCAAATTTGCTTTACCATTCATTTTATAGTGGTCCCAAATGTAAACGACGAAAGAATAAAGATCGTCGCCGTCGTGACTATTACGAGGAGGCAGTGGGTCCAAGTCCTCATGGTGTTCCACCACAAGCAACAACCGCTGTGCGTGATACACGATACAATGATATGGCGCCTAAGTAAGTAGATCTATGTGTTTTTCAAGCTACACATTTTTTATACATTTTTTGCAATAGTTGAACGAAATTTAATTGAAATATTTTAGAGTTGGTATGTTTTACTTTGTAAAAAAAAAATGATCCAATTTTAACTCGAATTCATCATCTTAAGAAGAAAGGTATATATTGGATTTAACTATGTACGCGCACTTAAATTTTGTCTATGTTCTTCGTGGCAGTTTCCACTACTAAACTTTTCGAACAAATTCGTAGAGTTTGTAGGCAACGTTGCTCTTCGTTTCCCTCCGCTTGCCTTAAAAATCAATGAATTTGTTAGAAAAATTTAGTTGTGCAAACTGCTACAAAGAACAAAATTAAAATGTGCGTGCGTCAAAAACAGTCGACTGCTGCTACGACATGCGAATTTTTCAGAAGTTGTTAAAAAATAAGTGATTCGTATTTTGTCAACTGCCGATTTTGCTTGTGCTTCGACTTCGAGAAATGGTAAATTTTCAAACGCTGCTTCTGATATTTACTGTTAAAAATAAATAGGGAAGCATTAAACAGTTACATCTGTAAATCTTGTCACAGCTAAATCTCCGGTGGGAATATAGTACTAAATACAGTTAAAAGAAAACTTTCGCTCAGTCATAGTGCAAAGATTCGCACAATTAAGCTAACAGCCTGTTTCCACCGAAGATTTAGCTCTGCTTAGATTAGTAAATCATATTATTAAATCCCGTTTTCGACGGCCAAAATAGATTTATTTCTGTCAGTAAATGTCAGAATAAGTAAAATTAAACTTGTATTTCATTTTTATCTTAATATTTATCTTCCATTTGCTTTTGGTGAAGGCACACGAAGTGGACGGGCACGTAGGGCACGACAAATTTGTAGGCAAGCGGAGGGAAGTAATGCTTTTTATTTCCCTTCGTTTGCCTACAAACTCGAAGTGCCCTACGTGCCCGTGCCCTTCGTGTGACACCCCACTTTGTGTTTATGACAAGTGTCAAAATTCAAGGGGTGTCACTATGTCGAAAATTGCCAAAATCGGTAGCCTTTCAGAGATTAGGGCACAGATTTAGCCGGTTTTGAACCGGAAAACCGCTTTTTTCTAATAATTAACTGAACCATTAACCGAACCGAAATTTTCCACAAATGTTTGATCCGAACCGAAAACCGAACCGCTTTTTATAAAGGTTCAAAGGTTCGTTCCGACTAATTTTCAATAGACAATTTTCCCCACTTTTTAATTTTTTCTTTTGTTAAACATGTTTGTTTACCATGTGAACTGTTCGAGATTTTGTTTTTGTATCTTCAGCCAAGTTGTAGCAAACTGACCAGAAAAAATTGGGCCTCAAAATCACAAAAATGCTGAAAAATAATTCTATTTTTGGTTATACTTACCAAACCTCTTTATATTTTGCCACGCAATTAAAACAAAATTGTAACCCAGAATGAACTGAACCTCTTTAGAGAATGCCAATTACATTCGAGTGATCCCTTATACCATTTTTTGCGCCTAAAAAGCACAAAATTCTCCGAAAATTGAAAAATATTTTTTTATTTGAAGATAATTTTCAAATAACCCAGTGTGCCAGACGGTTCATATCTTCGCTTTTTTACCCGTTACGGATCCGTTACTGATCCGTTGGCGGGAGAGATTCCCAAAAAAAAGCGAATCGTAACGGATAAAAAAGCGAAGATTTTAACCGTCTGGCACACTGGGAAGGAAAGAAGATATTCGTAGATGTGTTGGCACAAAATGGTATCAAAGAGTACTCGAATGATATTGGCATGCTCTAAAGAGTTGTTCAATTTAGTCATGGCTATAATTCTGTTTAAATTGTTTTTCAAATTACGGAACGGTTTTGTAGCTATGAGCAAAAATATTGTAATTTTTCGGCATTTTTGTGATTTTGACCAAATTTTTCTCGGGTCCGTGTTTTGGACAATTTGTTTCCTTTAGTCTATATCCACAACTTTACTGAAGACGGAGAACAAAATCTCAAACAGTTAACGACCTATACCCGTGGCAACTTTGAATACGAAGTTTTGAGCCCATTTTATATAGTACTATAAAATTCGACCTGGAGTCAAACTATCTGGGTTTCGCGAGAAGCATCAAGTACTTTCAAGAACAGCATTCAAAAAGTTGTTTGGATTTTTCATGTTGCACTGTGTTATTACTGATTAAAAATAACACAAATATGCACAGTTGCTTTTTTAATTCCCGAACCGTTGAACCGAACCAAAACCTCGGTTCAAAGAAAACAAAAACGGTTTTTCGAACTAATCCAAAAGTGCAAAAACGGTTCGAACCGCTGAACCGAACCGACCAAAGTTTTCATCCGGTTCACGTCCTTGGATTTAACTAACTTAAATCTCAGATTTTTTTTTGTATGGTAAATCCTGGGATCGACGCCCAGATTACAGATTATAAAGAAAGGTGATTTACATTTATAAATATTCTTGTCAAAAAACCGTCAAGAAAGCAGAATGAACAAAACAAAATTTTTATTGAAAATAGTGGCAAATTTTTCATTGTGCTTTAGAGTTTAACAGTGGGATGAAATTTGGAAAATATTTATTGTTAGAACTGCTTACTGATTTTAACGATTTTTTTGCTTTCGGGATAAAATTTTGCTTTTTTAGTGTTCAGCAACTATTAGTGAAATTGAATAGCAAATATTTCTGTAGTACATATTGACTCAATATTCCCCTGTTTTAGGTGTCATTTTTGTACCTTTTTAACAAAAGGGCAAAAATGACCCACATGTGGGGGTTGTACAGGGCTAAAATTTTCTACAAAAATATTCCCCGCAATATCCTGCATAAGTTTGCTGAACACAAGATACACCTCAAATGTAAGAATCATATAGTTAAATTCATCGATTTAACACAAGAATGCGGTATTTTTGTTTTTTTCATGTACAGTGAATAAAAAAACTTCAAAAATCGATTAAAAAAAAAATGTGATTCATGTGTTTTCTTTTTTTTTGTGTCGAACGGTGTTTTTAAGGCAAGCGGAGGGAAACGAAGAGCAACGTTGCTTACAAACTCTACGAATTTGTTCGAAAAGTTTAGTAGTGGAAACTACCATGAAGAACGTAAAAAATTTTTTTTTTACATTTCTCAAAGTTTAGGCATAAAACGAAACCATGTACCAAATTTCAGCGAAATCGGGAAGGGTGTGGCAGATCTTGTTGCGCTAGGCATGGAATGGCTGTATACATAAAACTGGTCAAAGAGTGGCTTGTACAATTAAGTTAAACACTCACTTGGCATCCGACGCACAATGGGTTATTTGATGCCAAGACATGAGATTAATTACAAAACTAAAAATTCGGATGCATTTTAGTTTTTGGTACCTGGTGCCAATAGACTAAATTCTGCATCACTAACTGAAAAATTTCACTAGGGGTCGTCAAAGGCAAGAAATGCTTAAAACTTATGATTAATGCGTAAAAAATGTAATAAGAATTTTCAATTTCCGTTGTTTATTGCTACTAACAAAAATATCACTACAAAATATGTAATTGCATAAGTTTTGAATTTTTTTTTTTTTGCATAATTAACTAAAAAAATAAGTATATCACTCCATAGTCAAAATGAATTATTCTCATTTTTGGTATCATATAACTCACTGTTCGACGGTCAATTGGCCTATTAGCTAAGTTGTTTTCAAGTTGTTACGCTTGCACAGTCGATTTTCGGCTTTGGAGGCGAACTCTAGTTAATTTAATTTTTTTCTTTGATTGTTATTCAGTCACATCAAAATATTGCTAATGCAATTTGTTCACAAAAAAGTCAATAATCGTAGTTATTATGAATACCTCCTTATTTAGTTTAATACATACATGTTCCGTAGTCCGTGTGTTTTCAATTACTTTTCATTTAGGAGGCTTTTTGATAAAAATGGTTAGTCATACGATAAAAAGTAACGGAATATTTTTTGCGGGAATTACAGGTTCTACAATTAACATTGATTTGCATTAACAAAAAAGTAACGGTTTGGGAAATATTCTGAAAAAACCGCAAAAATTCGACTTTATCGAATATTTCCGAAACAGTAACATTATTTGTAGAGCCTGTAATTCTCCACAAAAAAGATTCTTATTCTTTTTGGCGTGTGACTCACCATTTTCATCAAAATCCTCCTAAGTGAAAAGTAATTAAAACTACGCAGATTACGGAACAGGCCTGATAATTATCATTTGAGGAGTGTTTTTTTTTAAACTTGTTATTTGCATCATCTTTCCTTTTTTCAGGAATTCTCTCTATATATCAAAGACCATTAATTAAAAAGCTCAGTTATTGTTGGGCCAGCAGGGCCTTAAAGTCCGAATTTTAAATAATCGATACAACTTTTAAGAGTAAAACTAATTTATTTATTCAATTTAAATTTAAGTTAGTTAAATTTAGTTCAAGTTCAGTTTAATTTAATTAATTCAAAGATTGTTCAAAAATAGTTGAAAAATAGTTTAAATTAGCTCAAAGACACTTTAAAGAAATTTGTACCGACAGTTGCGTTACCGGTCGTTCTCGGACTGTACATTTCTATTTTGCTTAAAGCAACACATTAGTCCATGGCCTTCGCATAACTTATTACTGTTAACTGTGATACTACGTTACTTTAATAAAGAGAGTAAATGAAATATTATATACTAATACATATGCTATTGTATAAAAGATTACAAATACATATTATAGTGTGAACTGGGGCGGCGGTAACATTCCCCCCTTCGCAAGAGAGTTATGAAGTGATGATCTTGCTGTCTACAGAGGTACCGACGTCTAATATGGCTATTTTAGATATTGGCCTTTCCAATATGTTGGTAGATGTTTTAACTTTTACCCTGCGCACTTGACCGTCGTTTGCTAGCGTTGTATGAATGATTATCCCTTTTGGCCAACAATTCCTCGGAAGAGTTTCATCAACGATGACCACGACATCTCCAACAGATGCTGGCTGGCATTTTTGATACCATTTTCCTCTTTTTAATAAATTTGGAGCATATTCTCGAACCCATTTTCGCCAAAACTTGTCAGCAAATTCTTGCGTCTGACGCCATCGTTGTCGTAGATCACAGCCACCACCGTAAATAGGCTTATAGCCAGTCGAAGAACCCAAGAGTATGTGGTTGGGAGTAAGCGCTTCGTCATCACCTGTCTCGAGCGACACGAACGTTAAAGGACGTGAGTTAATTATAAATTCTGCTTCCCACAGCGCACATCTCAAGTTTTCATCGTTGAATTTCATACTAGGGCAGATAGCGTAGAGTACCGTCTTTACTGATCGTATTAGCCTCTCCCAGGCTCCGCCCATGTGTGGTGCCGCGGGAGGATTGAATTTCCATACGATGTCGTCACATATGGTAAAAATCTCAGGAAATTTAACGTTGCGCTGCTCTTCACGAAGAACCCTTTCAACTGCTTTGAAGTTCGTACCGTTGTCTGTATAAATTTCCTTCGGAGTGCCACGTCTGCTTGTGAAGTTTCGAATACACATGAGACAAGAGCTCGTATCAAGGTTATGAGCGACTTCAATATGTATAGCACGAACCGTCAGGCATGTAAATAAAACTCCCCATCTTTTTTCTCTACGCCTGCCAACCGTAACGTTGATTGGGCCGAAAAAATCTATACCCACGTATGTAAACGGACGCTGAAAACATGCTTGCCTGGCTGCGGGCAATGGAGCCATTTGAGGAATATTAGGCGTAGCGGAGTAATTTTTACATTGCTGGCAATGTCCACGAACTTTTTTATATAGAACTCGTAGGCGAGGTACGTAGAACTTGGATCGAATTTTGTTGATAGTAGTTTCGTGTAGACAGTGATGCGATTCAAGATGGTAATAGCGTACAATCAAAAAAGTTAAATAATGATCGTACGGTAGAATGATTGGTTCGTTGCAAACTAAAAATTCGGCTCTGCCGCGTGCACGTAATATGCCACCTTCGTCGATGTATGGATTTAGCGACACCAAGTTGCTGCTGCGATCAACACTTTCTTTTTTTTTTGAAGAGTTCGTATTTCGTTTCCATACGAGTCAAGTTGTACCTGCTGAATTAGAATGTGATAGTTTTTGGAATATCAGCATTTTTTGTAGCTGATTTAAGCCTTTCAATGTATAATAGAAAGGTTGCTGTAGCGCGATAGAGTCTCCTCCAGCTAGAAAAATATTCAAAATTTAATTTAATTTTAAATTTTGTCGACCTCACCACATGCAGCAGATAATGACGATTTTCGCCTTCGTCTGGGTGACCCAAGTCGGAACATTGTGGCCAATCATCTTTTTGGTTACGTAAAAACTGAGGGCCAGCAAACCACAGCCCCATGTCGGTTGATGCTTTAACCTTTGTAGCTAAGTCAGCTGGATTTGACTTTGATGGTACCCAGTTCCACTGCGATACATTTGAGGACTCAAGCACTTCGCCCACTCGGTGCATTACAAAGGGCTTAAAACTGCGAGGATCCATAGAAAGCCACTTAAGCACGGTTTTTGAATCGGTCCACCAAAATCTGTCGACTACGGAAAAACGAATGGCGTTCAATATCTTCATGGCTAATCGGACACCTATGACTGCAGCTTGCAGTTCGAGTCTCGGGATGGACATCGGTTTGAGGGGTGCCACTTTCGATTTCGCAGCCACCAGACTTACAGCAACATTTCCATTGTCTTCGATGCGTAAATAACAGATTGCAGCGTACGCGTACTCTCCTGCATCTACAAACGTGTGAATCTGGACGTTTTTATTTGTACCCAACACAGGTGAGTAACATCGGGGAATCTCGACGGCTGCGATTTGTGTTAAGATTGAAGTCCATTGACGCCACTTAAGATGCAATACATTTGTTAGTTCGTCATCCCACTTTAAAGCTGAACGCCAGATGTCCTGAAGTAGTATCTTTAGACCAATGGTTAAATGTGAAATAAAGCCAAGTGGGTCAAATATTGACATTATTGACACTTGCAGGATTTCTCTCTTCGTTGGCACTATGCAACCTTTAAATATATCTCGCCGGAGTTTTGCAAATCTGCAAATAAACTTAAAAACATCGTGATTAGGCTCCCAATACAAACCTAAGATTTTTTCCAATGAACCAAGGTTCATTGGTTGTTGACTTTTGGGCTCAAAGCCACACAGCTGCTGACGAACTATTTCAGAATTTGATGCCCAGCTCCGCATATTAAAGCCAGCTGCTGAATGAATGGTTTTAACTTCAATCGCTAGCTGCAAGGCCTCTTCCTCGGTGTCAACGCTGTCTATAAAATCGTCCATATAGTGATGATACTTAATGGATTTTACTGCACGTGGATATTTAGTTGAAAAATCGTCGGCATTTTTGTTACGCACAAAATGCGCAATGCATGGTGCACAGCTGATGCCAAAGGTCAGCGCTTTCATTACGTATATGCTGGGTTGCTGCATGCTATCTCCGTTGTCGTACTATAAAAATCGTTGCACTTGCATATCTTCTGCTCTAACGTTTATGCGGTGAAACATTTCAGCGATATCACCACATATCGCTACTTGCCCCACACGAAACTCGATAAGCACATCAAAAAGCGAAGTTAACAAATCTGGTCCACTCAAAACATAATCGTTCAGCGATACGCCATTTGATTTTGCGGCAGCGTCCCAGACGAGCCGTACTTTTCCCGGTTTGTTAGGGTTAAGTGCAATGAAAATTGGTAGATACCATACGCGTGAGTTGTTGTTAGCCTTTACATCCTCAGCAGTTAGCTTTATGGCATATCCTTTTAATACTAATTTATCGATTTCACCTTGCATGGTTTTTTGCAGCTCTGGATCTTTTTTAAATTTGTTTTGTAGGCAATTCAGTCGATTTTTAGCCGTTGTATAGCTATTGGGAAATTCTTGATTTTTGGTTTTCCGCAAAAGTCCCACTTCGTACTGCCCATCTTTTTTCTGGCACGTTTCTTCCAAAGTTTGCATCGCTCTCTCGTCGTCAGAAGACAGTAATTTTCTCTCAGTGGATGGACTTACCGAAAAATATTCCTTAACTTGTTGATGTAAGTCTTCATAACGCTGCTCACAATCGCAAATATGAATATTTAAGAGCGAGATACGGGTGCGATCAACGCCACAGCCTTGAAGCGCCCATCCTAATCGCGTTTTTGTAGCTATTGGATGATTCCAACCACCTTCACGCACTTTTAGAGAAATAGCTAACTTCCAGTTGTTAATACCAATTAATATTGACGGCGATGCGTTTGTGTACGATTTTATTGGCACTCCAGCTAAATACGGGTTATTTTTTACAATATTTTCCATATTTAGAGATTGCTTAGGCAATCCCAGGTTTTTAACAGTACGTACTTCATTCAGCATATACATGGCGCCATTCTGCACATTCGACACTTTAAGGGAAAACTTAACTGAATTTTCTTCAACGCGTGACGTTTTTCCTGTCCAACGTAAGCATAACGATTCCCTTTCGCCTTCTAGCTCCAAGAATTCGAATATATTTTGATCTATCAAAGTCACGGATGACCCTTCGTCTAAAAAGGCGAAAATATCCATTGATTTGTTCTTGGAGTGAATTCGAATGGGAATTATACGAAAGCATGGCTTAGCGTCAGCACTGTTTGCTGCATCGATGTGAGTATTTACGTCTCTGGTTGAATCACGAGTGGTTGTGATTGTCTCCTCACGGTTTGACATTACCCCTGCAGTCTGGCCGGTGGCGCTGAAATATTTGTGTAACAGCTGATGATGTTTTGCTAAACAATTCTGAATACTGCACGTTTTATTTATGAAACATTTACGTCTATGAGCATTCAGGCACTGTCGACAGAGCTTATTAGTTTTGACGACTTCCCACTTACGATCAAGGGAAAGGTTTTTAAACTCTTGACAGTTTTGTATTTTATGATCGTCACTTTTGCATACGTAACACGATGGCATTCCAGCGATTGAATTTACGCTGCTCATTGCTTGTGTGTGAGTGTTCACGGAAGCACCCTTTCTATTGCTCGCTGGTGTTACCACTTGACTAGCTGCTTCTGCTATAGTAAAAATCCAATCGCTAAAAACTTTTACAATTGGTGTTTTATCGCTTTTGGGATGCATCGCCCAGTTCAGTTTTTGGTTATTTGGCAGCTTATCAACAAGCTCTTTTACCAGCATTGGATTGTTGAGGTGTGCTGTCATGTTGCAGGCTTCCATTGTGGAGCATATGTTACGTACCATAAGTGCATATTCAATAAAACTATCCAACCTGTCTTTGGGTGGTGGTGCCTTTCGCGCCTTTTCAATCATGTTTTCTAGAATATGCTCCGGCCTGCCGAAACACATCTCCAGCGTTTGTATAATTTCTGGAACCATGGATGGTAATAATAGCTTACTTTTAACGAGGTCACGTGCCCTTCCACGTAGGCACGACTGAAGCCGCATCAAATTTTCCGCATTGGAGTACCCCGCGATCTGCGTGCTATTTTTAAAATTGCTTATAAAAAGCGGCCAATCCTCGGGGTCGCCATTGAAGTGTGGTAAATCCTTTGGAATGACTTGCCTCGCTGCAAGCTGAGCAGAAGTTGGATTGTATACTCCGAATGTTGTTGAAGAGTTTGCTTCAATTGAATTTCCACTGGAGTTCATTTGTGACAAAATTTTATACTTTTTTTCTAAATATTGTTTTTGCAGTTCTCTTTCTTCCTCCAACATTCGCAACTGCAAGTCAGCATTTGACGTTTCTGCATTTGTTGTCATTCGCACAGCTGCAGTGTTTTCTTGTGGTTGTTCAGTCAAACCCAATTTAGAGTTGATGACAGGAAATGAACTGACGTTTGATAAAGCGATCTCCTTGTGCTCATGTATACTTCGAGCCAAAAGTGTAGCTGCTTTTGTTTGATCGTTCGGGTTTTTATTTATGAACGAAGTCGTAGCAGCGCTGAAGAACGTCGTCTTTGGTGCTTTTGCATATGCACCGTTGCTAGCGCTAGCCATCGCTAGCGTTGCTGTCGCTGTCGACGTTGACGTTGCGGCGCTTGACGACTGCTGTGACGTTGGCATTTGCGTGTCCTTTAATTGCTGCATGCTACCTGTTATATGGTGATTTGGCGAAGATGCCGCTTGTGGCTGAGTTTCGTCAGTAAGATCAACGTGTTCTGCTGTTTTTTTCAATGCACTGGCCTTGCCATTTGTTTGCGTTGCCTGATGGTGCACGCACAATTCGCAGTTCCAACTCATGTCGGTGATTTCGTTACTGACGTCTACGCACTCGTAGTGAAACCATTTATCACACGAATCACATTGTACCATTCTTTCGGTATCTTTTGCATTGCATTTCTTGCAATTAACATCACTTTTCGCGCTGTCGCTCATTTTTATTTAATTATTACCGATACGCAACTTATATTGATTTATAAAATTTCTTTAAAGAATTGTTGGGCCAGCAGGGCCTTAAAGTCCGAATTTTAAATAATCGATACAACTTTTAAGAGTAAAACTAATTTATTTATTCAATTTAAATTTAAGTTAGTTAAATTTAGTTCAAGTTCAGTTTAATTTAATTAATTCAAAGATTGTTCAAAAATAGTTGAAAAATAGTTTAAATTAGCTCAAAGACACTTTAAAGAAATTTGTACCGACAGTTGCGTTACCGGTCGTTCTCGGACTGTACATTTCTATTTTGCTTAAAGCAACACATTAGTCCATGGCCTTCGCATAACTTATTACTGTTAACTGTGATACTACGTTACTTTAATAAAGAGAGTAAATGAAATATTATATACTAATACATATGCTATTGTATAAAAGATTACAAATACATATTATAGTGTGAACTGGGGCGGCGGTAACAGTTATATTTAGAATGCATTAAATGGACTTCTTTTATTATGTATAAGCATCGAAAACCACGTTAACCTCGAAAAATTACGAGCCTCGTAAACAAACTCTTACACATTTTTCTATTAGATAATATGCTTAGACCATTTAATATGAAGTAGTTCCACCATGTAATTTTATTACTTCTGCACATGTGGACCTCATGGATGCTATCAGAGTGCGGTGTCTATAAAGCGGTATGGTCTCCCAAGTATTCTTCGCAGCTTCCCATAATTCTTGAGCATTTTACATGAAATTCGATAGAGGCAAAGAAAAACGTCCCCCAAATCAACAATTTCATATTAAAGTAACCGCAAAAATAGTAAAATGTGGTCTCAAAATGATGTTATATAAAGATCTTTGGCAACATGGATGTCTTTTATTATGTAGGGAAAATATTA
Organism: Calliopum simillimum; assembly: GCA_951812925.1. Lineage (NCBI taxonomy): Eukaryota > Metazoa > Arthropoda > Insecta > Diptera > Lauxaniidae > Calliopum > Calliopum simillimum. The sequence goes on along the minus strand of OX638371.1, from coordinate 117,335,034 downwards.
GAGACGGTTATATTGCCTTACTCTGAAGAAAAAATACCTTTGCGATGGGTCTTCCAGCAAGACAAATAAAGAATAGAACATCTTTGAATAGATGTTAAGAAAGGAGTAAGGAATGCGAAACCAAAAAATGCTGAAGAATTATGGGAAGCAGCTACGAAGAATACTTGGGAGATATACCGCTTTATAGATGCCGCACTCTGATAGCATCTATGAGGTCGCGATGTGCAGAAGTAATAAAATTTCACGGTGGAGAGCTACTTCATATTAAACGTAATATGCATATTTTCTAATAGAATCATATTGAGACTTACTGGCGTATGTATTCTCTATTTGTTCTTATTTTTTTGAAAAGGCATTTTTGGACAATGTAGTTACTACACGTTGCGAACAATGAGGATCTCTTTTAGAGAATCTCTTTAATATTTTGTACACAAATTTTTTCTTCTGATATTGAATTTGAATTAAATATTTTTCAAATTATGTATATGACAGCAGGGGGTCGATTCTGGTTCAGTGAAAAGTCGAAGTGAAAAGATTTTTTATCACTTAACCGTAAAAGCGATTCTTGTTGTATAATATTTAAAAAAATGTGAAAAGTTTTTTACAGCTCAAGCAAAAGTTTTCACTGACAAATTTGACAGTGATAAAAATTAAATTTAATGAAAAACAAACATAAACAAATAAACAAAAATATTTCAAATGCTGTTTCCTATAAAACATTAAGAATAAGTTGATGTAAATGGCCGGAAATTGGAGGTGCTCAATCAGATGGATAAATTTAAAATTGCAAAATATAAGGAATTTTCACCCCACCACCCCGATTGATTCTATATTCGTTTCGCTTCAATTTAACGCCGTTTATTCCATCGCGGTCCAGTTTTAGTTGGCTCAATTAAAAAACTAGAGTTCGTTTTGACCACCTAAAGCAAGTGGACAGCGTGATTTAGATCGGATCGCAAATCAGTCTGTCCTTTGTAGACTCTGAAACTATCCGCCTGAATCTCAATCACACTTCGACCCCAAGTATTATCTGTACCAAGTTTCATTCTCTTAGCTAGAACCGTGTGGCCGTAATCGTGGTTTATTTGTATTCTAAAAATCAATTTCGACCAAGGGGAAAAGCTTTTCATTAGCATTTATGTATTTGTCAGTACCAAGCACTTATGTTCCATAAGAAGCATCGTTTCATTGTATGTCTTAGGAAGTAAGCGCTTACCTCTGCTTAACTAAAAAGAGGTAAGCGTTAATTTAAAAAAAAAAAAAAAAAAAAAAAATTAAAAAAAAAAAAAAAATAACTGTCCCCCCCCCCCATTGGGATTGATCTCCTACCACAATGCTCCGAAATATTAAAATAGCAAACCCTCTATCACATCAGCTACAGAATCTCATTACGTATGTGTATAAAATTTGTATTTTGAATCAAACTATTTGTCAGCTAGATAAATGTCAGTTATTTTTCACACACCACATTGAAAATTTTATTCAACTCGCTTTTTTCACTTTGTAAACCAGAATCGCTTCAATCGATGAAGTGAAATGAAAAGATTCGGTGAAAATGAAAGTGATAATTTTTTTTACACTTCACAGTTTCACTGAACCAGAATCGACCCCCAGATGGGTTGTTTGCGCGTTTTCAGAAAGGTAAGTTCCTGAAAACAAGCTCGTTGACTTTCGACTTTTACATGGTTTAATAATTTAACCAAATTACACAAAATCTGTAAATAACAGGTTTCGAAAAAACACTCATAGTTTTATTTACAATAATGACATATTAACTTTTTAAAATTTACTAGTTTTAAATTTTTTAATTTTTTTTTTTGTTTATTAAACTCCTTTAGAGCTAATATTGGGGCTAATAATGGTTCAAGGCCGAAAGCACTGACGGCAGATGGTTGCTTTTAGGTATAACATACCAAAAGTCTTGTAAATATAACATGCCAAATATATGTATGTGTGATAATAAATAAGTTAGGGAATAATACAGATAGAAAAAAAAAAATCACTTACGAAGGTTTTGATGTGTCAAATTACTACTATTAATTTGCTACTTCCCTTCCTACTTTACTTCTATCAATTTATGATTAGAAGCCAATCGTATGATTATTTCTGAATAATTTTGATTTTTATAATATTAGCTTATTGTGCCCCATGCTAAAATTAAAACTCATATCGCGCACATATATTAACATTTTCATCATTCTGCAAAAGATGTCGCTTTTATTTTAACAAAACAAAATTCGCCACGTGTTATATCATGTCATCACATTAATCTCACATAAAATTTTGAGCATTTTGACCGTTTTTTAAAGCTAATATTCACAGTCATTTTGGTACAGGTTAAAAAATTGTCTTGTTTGCGTTACGAGAGCGTTACATTGGAGAGAGGGATATCAAAAACTGTCCACTTGCGCGTTACCTAAATTAAGGATAGCTTCTTATATGAAAACATACGATACGTTTTTTCTCCACTTTCAATACATTTTTTGTAATCTTCAACAGTCAAATTATTTCCTTCTTTTGGTTAGTAAATCATCACCGCACGAATGGCGCTAAGTTCAATTCTTGCGTGCATTATGGGACACCCTTATATCTCTGGAACTAGAAACCCTACAGATATGGTGATTATACTTAAAGATGCGTATTTAAATTTTATATTTATGACTATTATCCTGGAGAATTGTCTTATCTTAAGTTTGGTTGTTTTGTCAAACGCCCAACGGGCTACGGAAGTGCGCTGAAACGTTTTTCTTTTTCGTAAAATAAAGGTAAAAAAAATAACATTTTTAAAAAAAAAAACTATTGAGGGTGTTTTACCTTTCGCCTGGCCAAAAATTAAATATTTTGCTTGTACTGTAGATGCCACGCCTTCCTTTCTGAATTTACTAAGTTTTTGCTCAGCTCATGTACTATTTCAAGTAATTGTGCGAAATTTGGTTGCATTGCCTCTAGTAACACTTGCACTACAACATTTTGAAAACTTTGAATGTATGGGAGGTGCCACGACTTCTTGTCCGAATCAACCAAGTTTTTGCTCAGAGCTTACATTTACTGTTCTGAGTGTCTGAGTGAAATTTGGTTGAACTATCTCAAAATACGCTTTCATTATAGCATTTTGAAATTTTTAATTATATGGGAGGTGCCACGCCCGCTCGTCCGAGCTCGCCTTGTTTTCGCTTAGAGGTTGCTCTTGCTATTCTTAGTATTTGTGTCCATTTTGGTTGCATTATCTTTTATGATGCACATAAAATTGCACTTTAAATGTTTTTTTTTTTTTGTATGATCTGGCTGGCTGTCTTGTCTGTCCTTGGAAATACTTTTCACGAGAAAACCAGGCAAGATAATTCGATTAAACTTGGTACACTGCCCCCATCATAAAAGTTAGCTCGTGGGATTGAAAATGAGCGAAATCGGTCAACGGACACGCCCACCGCTCATACAATAAAATTTTCAAAACGCAATATTAAGAACAGCTCTTTTCGCTAGCGTACTTATACATACTTCAGTCACACATGCGCTCACGCTGTTGTTGATCCGTATAAAGCATAAGTTCAAAGACCAGGCTACTTCTAGGAGTCGAACTTATTTCCTTAGGTGTGTTTAGTTTCTACAATTTATATGTTGCATATTGCACTTATTTTTAAATTTCATTTTTAAGAGCGGTTAGTTGTTTTTTGACTAAAAATGCCGTCGTTTTTTCATTCTTATTATAATAATGTGATACGAATGAAAATATGACAGTCGTTTTTGCTAAAATAAGATGCTAAAGGTGATCATGTTATTTTAAGAAAGCTGTTTTGAGAGTTGTGAAGAAGTCACTTATGCTTATGGGTAGGAGGCAGACTTATCATTCGTTTTAACGACTAAACACACTCGGAAGTGAAAAGTGAATGTGTGCCCATTGTATATGGCGTACTCATAAAATTAAGCATACACATGTATTACATAAAATCATTTGTTCTTTTCATTATATATATTACCATTTGCACTTGCAAAATAACATAAATAGTACAGTCATTTGGTAGATTTGCCTGGAAAGTTTTGCGGAATTTTTGCAAATAAGTTTTTTTATAGATTTCGATGTGCTCTTTCAGAATTTCAACTTTGCTACCTCGAATCGTGTTCGCTCGCGCCGCCATATTGGAAAAATGGCGCCCACAATCAGTTTTTTACAAATATCACTTTAATGGTTACATTTAGAGAAAAACAGCTTTTAAAATTTTCTATAAAAATGACCTTTGAATTGTTTTCGTACGACTTATAACTCATTTGATTTTTTTTTCAGATAACATATAGCTTAGGAGATATTTTTATAACAAACCTGAAATTTGGAAAAATTTTTTTTTTTTTCAAAAAATCTCCAAAATGGTTAGTTTTAGAAAAAAACATTTTTTCGCATTTTGTAGAACGCTCAATTCCCTACAGGGGTCTCTCCGAACTATTTTTTCGTCAGGCTTACCGTTCATGAGATATCGCGTCTTGAAAATCATTCAAAATTTAACATTGTTCAGTTTTGAATGATTTTCAAGTCGCGATATCTTATGAAGGGTAAGTCTGACGAAAAAACACTTCGAAGAGACCCTAATAAGAAATTGAACGTTCTCCAAAATGCATGAACAATTTTTTTTCTAGAACGAACCGTTTTAGAGCTTTTTTGAGAAAACGGTTTTTTATGAATTTTAGGTTTGTTTAAAAAATATCTCCCAAATTATAGGTCATCTGAAAAAATATATGTAGATTGTAGTGCAAGTAATTCCCTATAAACAAATATTTTTGCTTTAAACGTGTGACTCACCGTTCATGAGTTATCGTAATTTTAAGCTCAACACATCACTGTGCCTATTCATAAGCGGCATGCACAATTTACTAATTTTTTTCAAATTTTGAATTAGTATATCTCCTGAGTTATAAGTCGTACGAAAACAATTCAAAGGTCATTTTTATAAAAAAAATGTATAAGCTAAAATATTGCTCCGCAATATTTTTCCCTAAATGTAACCGTTAAAGAGATATTTGTAAAAAACTGATTTTGGGTACCATTTTTCCAATATGGCGGCGCGAGCGAACACGATTCGAGGTAGCAAAGTTGAAATTCTCATTTGGAAAATTCCCGCAAAACTTTCCAGGTAACATCATTTTATTCTCCCAAATGATTGTACTAAAAATATATGAGAAAAATAGAGAATATCTACGAATTTAAATAAAAATCGTAAATTAAAAACAAAAATTTCAAAATAAACAACCGCACTGTTATTCGCCTTTTTAACTGTAAATTTAACAAATTTCGCTGTATATTTAAAAAATGATTATTTTCTAGACATTGGGATGGCGGACCACCTAGATACCAGAATCCACCAATGGCACCACCAGCTTCAGAATACGAACGTCCTCCGCCATACTACTATCCTGGGGCAACGGAGCAAGACTAAAAAAAAATATTAATCAGAATTTTTTGAGAATCAGAATGCCGACAACAATGTTCGAAAATGTTTATGATAAAAAAAAAATTACATACATATAAAATATTGAGACTGTAATTTAATTTTTTTTTGTGTTATTTAGAACTGTAGGCCCGGCGATAAAAGTTACTTTAGAGATAATTAAAAAAAATTTCCACCGCACTAACAAGCCCAACTGAAGAAGGTCGATAAAAAACCTGTCAGTCCGATTGATAACTTAAAAATCATAGCATACTAACTAAATACCACAATATCTCTGCGGAATCTATATTACTTGAACAGTCAGGATTATTTTCTTCCAAATCAGGCTTTAACTTGCAGATCAAAGCCATTCGTATGATAAAGAAATAATACAACCTCTGCAAGAAAAAGCTAGCCCAGCTGGTACAAACCATGTGTAAACGATCAAGAAATTTGTTCATGGAATCCGATTTGGCTATAAATTGGCATAAGCAATAGTTGCATAGTGGAAAAAATTACTACCAAATATTTTTTCAAAATTTAAAAAAATGGCGGAGATATGGGACTTTGAAATTTTTAGGTTAGTTTTTTTTGAGAAGCTACAACTTCGGTTGCATTTATCCAATTTTCAATTTTATGGTGTTAAATGGTTTGTCTTAAAACAGACTTTAAAATAGAAACTAGAAAACATTTTTTTTTTTTTTATATATATAGTTTACACTGAAAAAAAAAAAATTAAATTGAGTTTCCCAAAATACGTCCTTTTTAATATTTTATATTTTTCTTGTAAAAAAAGCTACAAGTGTAACTTACCAGTCCTCCAAAAATTGGAGTGGGCCTGCCAGTGGTTCTCCAGAAAAACAATAAAATGTAGCATCTTCCCCAATTTTTCAGTACATTTTTTTAATTTAAAATTTTTATTAAAAAAAATTTTCAAATGCTGAAAATAGTTTATTGACTGTTTTTTTGCTTGTATAGTACTAATATAAGTACCAACGCACTTTTTTCAAATTCAAATTAACGTTTAATTAAAAACTTCAAATTCAAAAAAATTGTACTGAAAAATTGCGGCAAAAGCTACATTTTATTGTTTTTCTGGAGAACCACTGGGAGGCCCACTCCAATTTTTGGAGGACTGGTAAGTTACACTTGTAGCTTTTTTTACAAGAAAAATAAAAAATATTAAAAAGGACGTATTTTGGGAAACTCAATTTAAATTTTTTTTTTCAGTGTAAACTATATATATAAAAAAAAAAAAATGTTTTCTAGTTTTTATTTTAAAGTCTGTTTTAAGACAAACCATTTAACACCATAAAATTGAAAATTGGATAAATGCAACCGAAGTTATAGCTTCTCAAAAAAAACTAACCTAAAAATTTCAAAGTCCCATATCTCCGCCATTTTTTTAAATTTTGAAAAAATATTTGGTAGTAATTTTTTCCACTATGCAACTATTGCTTATGCCAATTTATAGCCAAATCGGATGCCATAAAAAAAATCTTGATCGTTTTGAAATGGTTTGTACCAGCTATGAGCTACTGATTTGTTGACTGATTGCAATGACATGTCCCACAACATGCTTATATACTGGTCATTAAGTTCGGATATTGATAACGTTTAAAGGACCAATTTTTTTTCATAGTCATTCAAGTAGTAAGACTTTCTCAGACACTTGATGTGAAATGTTGAAGAAATTTCAACTGAATATCTAAAATTTTTTTGCAAAAAGATGTGATTTTTGCGGAACACCATTTTGACAATTCATACATTATTAGATATGTTTAAACGAAACTAAACTTCTTCGGAGCGAATAATTCAAGGGAAATTTAGTTTCAATTATTACCTCTTATCTTAATCTTGTTCGACTGGCCTATTTTATTATGAATTTATTTTTCTTGATTTTAAATTTTGACGAGATTCTAAAACTTTTTTTTGTCAAACATTAGTTATGTTTTAGTTCATATATTTGCTGCAGTTTCGAAAATGAAATTAAAACACTGGAAGTTTACAATGCATTTATATACACTTATAATACAAGTAAAACTGTTATACTGATATTAAAATAAGCTTAAGGTTATTTATAAAATCTAAATTTTTTTTCAACGTTAACTGGCATAGTAAAGAAAATAAAAGTGTTTATTAAGAAAAGTGTTCGAAATACTTAAGTATGGGTACATTAAAATTTCTTTAGATCCCCAATTTCGCAAAAAACTCTAGTACAAGCATTTCCAAGAGAATGAAAATTGTGACTCTTGTGCATGTAATCGTTTTTATTTAGACATCTTCAAGTTTTATGAAAATGAGCTTAAAGAGCCTTGGTTTCCGAATTCTTAATTCTCGATTGGCCTAAGTAAATATTGGTAACTCCTGGTATTCCTATACGAGAATTGAATTATATGGAAACATATTTCATAACTGATGGCGACATTAATTGCATTAAATTTTAAAATTTAATCTGCCCATATGAACCCTTAGATCAAGGCCCATGCCTTGGCTTATATTTTGACCTCTTGAATAAACTATAATTCCCTAGATATAACAAGTATTTTTCATTTTATTTAAAAAAAAATTAGGCAAGGTGCCTAAAAAATTTACTATACCTTTTATATTTACAATACCTTGCAGTTGACGTTGAAATTGTTTTTAGTATAGTGTTGAAAAGTAAAGCATTTATTATTTCGCATTTGCGTACTTGCATACATAAATGTCGTAAAAAGTAAAATACAAAAGTTTCCAGAAAATGAATTGAATGAACACTGATATAAAAGGCAATTCCGTAATTTTTGCTGATCTTTCGGAATCGTTGTCTTATGTTTTGACGTTGCTTACTTTTAGAATTATAGAGTTAAAATAATGCAATTGTATGTATTTTACTTGCTTATCTACTTTTTAACAACATTAAAATTCAGAAATAAAGTGAATTTTTAACCAAATTCCTTTGTTTAAACTGATAACATTTTTTTTAACTGCATTCCTGCGGCGATCTCTAAAGTTTTTAGATGATTGCACTAAAACAACAAAATTTCAAAAAGAAAATTTTTGAAATGAACTTTCTTAGTATTAGTTATTTCATTTACAACTTCAAATTAACGCTCATACAAAATATTGACAGTCTATAAATTAGAAAATTCGTCAAATATTTCAGATCGTGGTTATAAAAATACTGTTTTCAAGGGCCTTTATGTGAAACATTTTTTCTTGTGAAAAAACTCTCATACATTTGATAGAGGGTTAATGTATTTCAAAAAAATATTTCCTGTTATATTTCAGTATTACATGTACCGTCACTAAATAAAAGAAATCTGTCAAGTTAAGAGTATGGCCAGAAATGAGTTGCTCAAAAACAAAACCTGTCATCTGATGTAAAATGATATTTGACATCTATGGATTCTTCTTAATTCATAATATTTGAGTGCAAAATCTCATTATATACCATTTCAACAAATGCTCACTCAGTTACAGAAACTGCCATATTATTTTTTTTTTTAAATTTTATGATCTTGAGAATCTCCTCACCTAACGATTAGGTTATATACATACATTTTCAGTCGGTTCCAAGAACTGCCATATTTTTTTAAACTTTTTAGAATAAAAAACTGCCATCTTCATATTCAAAACAAAAATGTCATACTTTAAGTATTAACAAAATAATTTTTTTACTAGCGTTAGTGAAGGAGTATATACTTTGATATTATCTAATTATAAAAAAATAACTTTTTGTCCGGAAACGTAGAAAAATCTGTTGAAATGTTTTTTTCCTTAACTTTAATACGACAAGTTCATATACCGCTAGAGTGCAGTTAATGAGAAAAAGGTTTTGATATAAAAAGTATCGCTCAAAATCGTTCATACAGTTAATACAGTATCTATATAAAATAATAAACTAAAAATATTTTAAGAAAATGAAAGGCGAAATAAAAAAATGCCTGTTTAAAAAAAAAAAAAACAAACCTGTTGTTGCCAAATCAAACTCAAAATAAATTTAATAGAATTGTGCTCGTTTAGTAGTTAAGTCAACTTTTCTCTTTGTAAGAATAATAAATATATTTAAATTAAAAATCTTGTATCTTTTAAAATAAAGACGGTGTTATTTTACACAGTAATAGCAACAATTTATAAATTAATGGTATTTTAAAGTTTTTACAATAATGCAATAATAAAATTGCGCAATTAATATTAAAATAAAATATAATCAACGTCTATTAATACAATGTTCACCGGGTAATTTTTGCAGAATATTTCTTGTGATGCTGAGGGTATTCCAACCGTAACACGATTTAAGCAAATATATTGTATTTCAACTTAAGTGCATGTTTTATTAAGGCTTTATTGTATTTGTGAATAGTGTGATAGACATTTTGATTTACTATAACATAAACGCATTATGACGTCTTCGGTCAAAAATTTACCTTAAATATATCTAAAGATATACACATATGTATGTTCATTTATACTTATATTAACACAATAAAGTAAAACTCATCTAATATATTAAAATTGAGGTTTCTTTGTTTGTATAGATAAAAGGAAGATTATATGCTAGAAAAATGGGCGGTCCACGCCCATAAAAAAACAAAATTTTTCAATAGGTATATACAGTTGTGCTCAAAAAATATACTACCGGTTAGCTTGTTTTTGTCATATCTTACTGATTATTTGAATTATCGATATTTTTTTTACCAATTTTTAACGCTATGAAAGCATAATAAGAAGACCCACTACTTTCAATTTTTACGTACTTGTTCTAATTTTTATTTGAAAAATTCGCAGTTAAGCTGGTTTTTGTCTGATCATAATAATAGCAGTGTATGTGAAAATTTTGTCAAAAAATAAGAATTAACCGGATATTCCTAACAAAAAGGGTATTATTATAATCATTTATCAGTTTCTCATCGGCGTGCAACAAAAACTTTTCCAAAAATGGGACGAGGCAAGCATTGCAGTTCTGTGTGGCGCGCACTTATAAAAAATTGATTTCGAAGGGCAGAACTTACAAGGAAGTGGAAAATTTAGTAGGTTGTTCACCGACGATGGTTCGAAATGCTATCACGTTCACCCCACGCCTGGAAAAACGCGGCCGACCTCGTCTAATCTCCAAGAAAGAAGAAAATCGTGTGGTGAGATACTCAAGACTAAATCCTTTTGCGAGCTCTTCCAAGATAAAGGATGAACTTAAAGTCAATGCCAGTACACAAATAGTACGAAGATATTTGCGGGAAAATAATTTGGCAGCACATAGCCCAAGAAAAGTTCCACTTCTAAATAAAAAACATTTAGCAGCAAGAATAAAATTCGCTCAAAAACACATTGACTGGCCAGTTCAGAAATGGAGAAATATTTTATGAACTGATGAATCCAAAATTGTGCTTAATGGTGGAAGGGGGTCTCGGCAATACGTAAGACGACCACCAAATACGGAATTAGATCCCAGATTTACCTTAAAAACAATCAAACACTGAGAAGCTAGCATAATGATTTGGGTATGATTTTCGTACAACGGTTTGGGGCCTATATATTGGATCCAGGAATTCATGGATCGGCACCTATACGTCCATATACTGCAGGAAGTCATGTTGCCATATGCTAGCGACCAAATGCCACTGAATTGGGTTTTCAACAGGACATCGATCCCAAGCACACGAGTAAAGTCGCCAAACAATGGTTTCAGGCCAACGACATAAAATGTTTTTGAATGGCCCGCCCAGTCGCCAGACCTAAATCCCATTGAGAACCTATGGTGCGACGTGAAGAATGCAGACGCCCAATGTCGACCGACCAATGTTTCGCAACTTTGGGAAACAGTTAATGACGCCTGGAAATCCATACCTGTCCAAAGATGCCAAAATCTTGTGGAGTCGATGCCAAAGCGCTGTGCTTATGTTATTGCGAATAAAGGCCATGCAACTAAATGTTGAAACCTCAGATCGCAGTTTTGTACGATATGAAACAAAGACAAGATTTTATTTAATACATTTATTAAACGCATTTTCGTTACAACAGTAATTTTACATAAGTAGGGGTAAGTGGGCGGCCTGCGGCCGCAGCTCAGAATTTAAACTCGTCAGACATCCAACACCGGCTTCGCGGCGGCCTTCGGCCGCGGATCAGTACATAAATTAATCAAGTTCCTCGGGGGAAAAAACTTCACTGGATTTCGCGTACGCTAATTGAGTAAATTGAAAGAGAGAGAGGAGTTTTCGCGTACGCGGAACGCCCCGTATAGACATTTCCTTTATTAAATGGAACAACGTTCCTTAGCAAAAGACAAAAAACAATGAACAGAAAAACAAAAGGTGCGTTTACACAACAATAAATTATTAAATGACATGTCCAAATTTACATAGCTTGTGTCGAAAACAAAACGGTTTATATTTTTAATTTAAATGCTTATTAAAGTTCAATACTAAATACTAGTGATAACGTTGTGTTTTAAATAACCCATAATTTTAAAAACGTGGCTATTTTGCAAAAGTTACACGACTGCAAAGGTACCACTACTATTATTTTGAGCAGCCAAATTTTAAGAACTTGTGAAAACTTTAATTTTTTTATCCCAACTGCCTTGAAATCTTGTTAATTATTTTTTTAATTTCTCTTTAGGATACCACTCTTGTAAAAAAAATGTATTTCAATTTGATCAAAATAAAAATTCAGATATTTTTAAGGTCTTTTTCAATTTTATAAAAAGCACTACTATTATTTTGGACACAGCTGCACATATGAAAAGATCAACGAGATAAGCAATGTTCAAAAACAATCCATTATATCCTTGAAATGATTTGGCAAGGATGTATGATGTACCTAAACATACATTTTTTTGTCCACATCTAGACTCGATATTGGATTGACATTGATCGCGCTTTTTTTCCAAGTGCGTATTTGGATTGAAAAGGACTAGAATGATTGTAGTTGGACTTTAATTCCCCGCAGGGTGCGATTGGCTCTTGCAATATTTCACGTCGCATTCATTGCGTTTTTCCATAGCACATGGTCTGCGATTGTCGCACTTTTTAGAGATAATATTAATTGAAGTAATTCGCGCTCTTTGAAAAATGTTTGCGTAACGTAATAATCCATTTTAATCTTTTAAGATAATCCATATTCTCTTGATGAAAATGGATTAGTTTAACATTAACAGTTTAACAATGTTTCCAATGCTATAATGGATCCAGAAATATTGATAGACTGCGTCTAGTTGAAACCATTCCAATCTTGCAACAATTCGTATTTCCTGAAATAAAATCCGATTCTGAATACAAATATATCCGAGAAATTTGGTACACAATTCTGGATCAGAATATGGATTCAGATTATTTTAAAAATAATGGGTTGCCAATTATCAAAATTGTATATAATATCTGTCAAATTTGTATATAATATAAAAGCTAACTATATATTTCCTGTAGGAAATATGGTCATTCCCCATTACACTTTTTGGTTTATTTATTTCATAAAGGTGTCGGATTATCGGATTACCCATGGAGCGTTGGCCGACCAATGGGATGCTTTAGAACAGTGGCTCTCAACTGGTGGGGCGCGCCCCCATAGGAGGGAGTGAAGACAATTCTGGGGGGACTGAAAAATTTAAGAAAATCTGTGAAAATAAAGAAAATGTACATAAAGTAGAACCCTTTTTTCTCCAAGGCAAAACTTTTCTTATCTTATTTTATCCCCACCTAACTATATTGATGATTTTGAAGTTTTGAATTATCTGCGGGCTTATATGTTTGCTTCAAATCTCTTTTTATAATTGCCCAAAATCTTTCTATTGGACGAAGTTCTGGGCAGTTTGGTGGGTTAAGCTCTTTCTTTACATAATCAAGATTTTCACTATCGTACCAAATTTACCACGGAAGATGCATAGTGACAGGAAGCAAGGTCAGGCCAAAAAAGTGGCTTATTAGAGTGCTCTTTAATAAGCGGAAGAAGTCTCTTCTTAAGACACTCCTTGAGGTATATTTCATGGTTCATTGTTTTGTTTGTGACGAAAGGAGAAGAAACCTTACCGTACTGACAAATTGCTTGCCAAACCATAAGTTTTTTTCCAAATTTTTCGCATTGAATTGACTTATCGGCTGTAGTTACCTTCTCTTCTTTATTAACTGTAAAAAATTGGGGGCCTGTTAGGGTTTTGTAGTCCAATTTGACGTAAGTTTCATCATCCATTACAATGCATTCAAATTTTTGTTTAAAATATGGCGATACAACTTACGGGCTCGTTGTTTTGCTCTTGCACTTTGAACTTTGCTTCGTTTTGGACATTTCTGCTTTTTATAGGTTCTAAAGTTGTTCCTCACCTTAACACGTTGGACAGTTGAAGACGAGGTACCACATTTTTTAGCGCAATCACGAACAGATATTTCTTTTTCTTTTGTAAAAACACTTATTATTCTTTGGCCTCTTCCAGGTAAATCATCAAGAGTATAATGCTCTGTAAACCGCTTTATAGTTTTCTGAACCGCCCATACGCTAACGCCTTCTTCTTTGGCAATTTTTCTTTAAGGCATTATTTTCTTACACCATTTGCAAAGAATTGCCTCGCGTTGTTTTGGATTAAGTCCCTTCATTGATAACGCCTTTGAAAAATTTTCCAAACTAAATTAATTTTTCGAAACAACATAAATGTCATATTTTATTGACATAAGTTGCTAAGACATTGTACAATCAACGCCTGCTTTATAAGGTGTTTAAAATGTACTCATAAATAATGGCACGGTCCTTATATTACGCTGAATCTCCTTTCAGTGAATGCTGTCCTCACTTTGATACGTATCGATGATGGAAGAGTCTTCCCAGGGACTATATTTTGGTGACTACGGGTACTATATGGATACAATTACAAGTGTCCAGCACTGTAAATAAATAATCTGGTCGCTTAAGGTGCAGAGGAAACTTTAGTGGAAGACTATAATAAGTGCAGTAAAATAATGCCTGGTTTTAAAATCCAATTCTCTTTGATATCGGAATTAAATAAAATTTAAGGTGAAAAAAGATTAAGTCCGATTTGTATTCCAATAAACCAAATTGGCCATCAACTATGTTCGTTTTACTGAAAAGTAATTTCGATTTGAAGTTAATTATACAAAGCAACATATTCAGAGAAAAAATTTGATTGATTTTTTTTGCGGTAGCTGATTCTAAATCTGCCAACCGTTTTTTCTTTCAGGTCTGTGATCCGATTAATCCTTAATTTGAAGTTCAAAAGACGTTATTTTCAGACATTTGGCGTACATCCACAATAAATAGTAACTACGATTTATATAATGATCACATTAATAATATAAGTTTTGTTTTAAATCAAATTGATTCCATCCAGCAGATAATTGCTTTAGGTGATTTTAATCTATTACCATGTAACTTTAATTCAGATATTGAATCGCTAGTTGTAAGCTTTTTTTTATCAAATGGATTCAATCAGTTAAATTCTTATAAAAATGATTTGGAAAGGATCTTAGATTTAATTTTTATTACTGGTGATTTGAAGGCAACCTGCGAATTAAACTCATCTCCAATTTCTAAAAATTCCATCCACCATAAAGCTTTAACCATTAATTTTGAGTTTTATGTTTTTAGTGCTTAAGATATAAATTTGATTAATGAATTTTACTTTCTGAAGGGAATTTTTTTAGAGATCAATACGTTTTTAAACTTATGCGATTAGTCTTCACTTGATTTCATTCAGGATCCAAATTTAGCTTACAAATTTATTTTTGACATATTCCAGTCTGCTGTTACCCTTTTTGTTCCTCTTAAATCAAGAGCTTGCAACAATAAACCACCTTGGTTTAATGCTAGACTTTTGCACTTGAAAAATGTAAAGAATAAAGCTTATAAAAAATTTAAAAAAACAAACTGCAGCTTAGATCATGTGCGATATCTTCAAATGCGTAAAGAGTTTGATTTTCTACACAAATTTTTGTATAATAAATATATTTTAATGGTTGAATCTCGATTAAAATCTAATCCGAAATATTTTTCGCAGTATTTAAATGATAAGTGTAAAACAAATGACTTTCCGGCAAGCATGAGATTTGGTGACTCTAAATCTAATGATACATTGCAGTCATGCAATCTTTTTGCTAAATTTTTTCAAGAAGTATATGAAAAATTTGAGAACACTTCCTGGTGTGAGAAGGATGTTTTTACATCAAATTCAGATTTTATTAATATCTTTACTGTTAATGAGGAAGATGTTTTAAATGCAATTTCTAGCTTAAAACCTAGTTTTAAACATGAAAAGGATGGTTTTCCACCCATGTTTTTTAAAAACTGTGCTAGTAATATTGTTAAACCCTTAACTAATCTATTTAATTCTTGTTTTAAGTCTGGCTTATTTCTCGATATTTGGAAAATTTGCATCATTGCTCCCATATACAAATCTGGCGATCGTAGTGATGTATGCAACTATAGAGCTATTGTAAAGCAGCCTACTTTTGCAAAGTTATTTGATATAATTATCAAAAATAAACTGTTTAACTATGTAAGTGAAGCTATATGTGAAGCTCAACATGGATTTCTCCCTGGAAAATCCACTTGCACAAATCTGACATTGATTTCAAAATATATCGTTGCAGCCATGGTAGATCATAAGCAACTTGATGTCATTTACACAGATTTCTCGAAAGCTTTTGATAAAGTTGATCATGTAATTCTTTTAAAAAAATTAAAAATATATGGTCTTTCAGATTTGCTCATAAAATTTTTTGAAAGTTTTTTGACTAAGCGTAAACTATTTGTTAAAATTGGGAATACTATTTCTGATACTGCAATTGATGCATCGTCTGGTATTCCGCAGGGTACACATTGTGGTCCACTTTTATTCATATTATTTATTAACGACTTACCAAGAGTTATTAAACACTCTACTCGTCTACTTTTTGCAGATAATGTCAAATTATTTCGAAAGATATCTTGTGATACTGACTATATGTTGCTTCAGAGTGATTTATCCTCTTTTAATCAGTGGTGCTTATGCAATAACCTAGCATTGAATTTAAGCAAATGTTGTATTGTTTCTTTCACGAAGTGTTCTGAACCCAAAACATTTGATTACTGTATCAATAATAAGTTATTACTGCGTAAACAAGAAATTAAGGACCTTGGAGTAATTTTTGATTCAAGCTTCACATTTAAATCTCATTATGATTATGCTGTTTCTGAATCTTATGCTATGTTAGGCTTTATCAAAAGAAATTCTTTAAATTTTAAAGACCAAATGACAGTGAAAGCTCTATATATTTCCTTGGTAAGAAGCATTCTAGAGTATTGCTCAATTATTTGGGATCCCTTCTATACTGATAGCTCAGATAGAATTGAAAAAATTCAAGAAATTTTACTAGGTTTGCATTGTATAAACTGCAGTGGCCAGATGGAGTTCCTTGCTATGATTCAAGGCGAAAACTCTTGGGGCTACAGTCTTTAAAAGACCGTCGTGTGTCCTCTTCTTTAACTTTTGTTTATAATATTTTGTCTGGTAAAATTAATTGTAAGGAGATTTCCGATTCATTTGTGCTATATGTACCTAATAGAAATTTAAGACATAATCGTATGTTTGAAGATCAAGTCCATAGGACAAATTATGCTCTTAATGAACCGATTGCTAAGTGTATTCGTATTTGTAATAATTATTCCCAATTGTTAAATTTTAATTTAAGTTTAAACTTATTTAAGCTTAATTTATTTGTTTTATTTAATTAAATTAAGATTATAGTCTGTAAGATTTATTCTGTAGACCGAAATAAATAAATAAAATCTTACCTTTTAATTTTTCAAATAGGATCATAACTTTCCATTGGTACGATATCTGAATTCCATTCAAATTGAATTTTTTGATACATTTATTTCAATGGAAGATATCGATGAGCCTATTATATCTTTTTTATAATTTTTAGGAGAGTTAAAGAACAGCTTAGAACTCTATTACTACTGAAGTTTGGAAAATTGTTTTCTTCTATTTGATAGATTGTTATTCTGTTTATTTAATAGAAGATAAAAATGTCTAAAACTTTAATAGAAATGGTCTTCTGAGCAGTTTTTTAACCTCTCTAAAAAAATTAAAAAAAACTGATTGGATAGCTTACAAATTGACTCTACGATATCTTGGAAAGTTATGATACTGCTTGGATGAGCGCCATATGCTTGAAAAAAGCGTGTTCTGCACTATTGAGCAAGAGTAACTCGAATCCTAGGGCTGATAGAGAAAAATGGTTGCCAGGTTTAGATTCAACAACCGCAAATTAACTAAAAAGGTCATCGAGGTCTAATTCAAAACAGAACATGGTTAGAAAACTTGATTTTATAATATATATAATAGGTTTTTGCATTTTTTTTATTATTTATTGAAGAATGACCAATTTTCTCACAGGGTTATGTGAGTTGTTCAATCACCAATAATCAATTTTCTCGCTGGGATGTGACTTGTTTCAATCACCAATAATCAATTTTCTCGCTGGGATATCTGACTGGTTTTTTGGGGTCTTGAGAGGGGGGTTGATGGCTTGCCAGAATTAGTGATGCCAAACAAATTTTAATTCACAAATTAATTTGAAGATGTGAACAGCCTTTATGGAGTCGGCTTTTTTGACAGTTGTCAAAACGTTGCGAAAACGTTTTCTTGGTTAGTTGTACTTTTTTGCATCAGGTTTATTTTTATGTTTAAATAACAAAACTAACACAACATTTAGGCGCTAAAATGCAATCTTTAAATCAAGGTAATAAGTTTTTAAACAAAGGACTTGACTGAGACTCTAAAACGTTTATTTGGAGGAAAACACGTGAAATAACCACAAACATACTGCAAAAATGTGCGAGGAGCAACAATTTGATTTTGGTGATTTCAATCTGAAATTTTTCGAATTAACGCCACCACGGCCAACTCAAGGTGCACCGACAGCAGTTAAATGCGTCGCACCTCTTCCGGGTGGAGCAACACTTAATCACAAAAAGCTTAGTAGTCGGGTACAAGATATAGCCAAGCGCATCGCTAACAACGACAGCTTAATACAACAACTACATAATTTGGAAAAAGAGCGTAAAGGATTACAACAACAATTGAAAGATTTTCAAAGCAGTGCGAAAGATATAAGTAAACTATATGAAGCAGAAAAGTTAGAAAGGATGCAACTACAGTCTCTAACAAGTGAACTGCGCAAGAGATGCGAAACTCTCACAGCAGATTTGGCATCCATAACATTGGCCAACGACCAACTGGGATATAAGTTGGAGGAGACGAATCACTTGCCAGTAGATTATAATGATTTGTCGACATGCTACATGCGACTCTTTAGCAAACTGGATAAAGATCAAGCGCTACATTGGCATGATATGGCTATAGCAGAAAAATTAAGAAAGTATTGCTTGGAAAATTCACTGTTTGTACCTGAAAAGCGTAGCCCAAAAAAGCGTAAACCAAAAATTAAGAAACCAGAAATTGGCATTCAATGCGATTTATGGTCAAATGCACCAGCGGCCCCAAGCAATCAAATGCAAAAAGAAGTGCAGTCACAGGGAACACAATATATAAACATTGAACACCGTTCACAGGGAACGCAACATATAAATACAACAACAACACGCAGCACTTGCACTTCTTCGTTCATTAAAAAACGTGATATTGGAACATGCTTTCCAGAACAGCGCGCACTGCCTGCAATTGATGATATGCTGCGTGAAATGCTTCGATGGGATATTAAACCAGTTAGTCCAATTCCTACCAACATAATTGCAGAACAACTTGCTACAACGAAAAAATCAACAGGAACTTGCACTTTAATCTGTAATATACAAAAAACTATTGACTACATTGGCGGAAGTGGTACTCATCAAATACTTGCAAACGTAAAACGGTCTAATTCACGTCCGCCATCGCGCAACATAGCTGATCGAATTAAGAATGAGGTGTTATCACCACCATCTGTATCACCAATAATGCTACCGTTTGAACCAAATGCCGAGGGTAGAATTCCGCAATTGCCTTCATCGCTCAACACTTTAAATTTTACCACTTTTGATGATTTATGGCAAGTTTTTGGACAAATGCTATTTGGCTTATTAAAAAACCGTAACAGTGATGAGTTAAACTCCATACGTCCTCTTGGCGGAACGGGTGGTAACCCAATAAATCAGCATGAATTTCAAAGTTGGTTACGTTCAATGTATGAAGAAATATCTAAACAAAATACCGATGCTCAGGACCTTCAGCAGAATAATGCTGAATTGCAGGAATTCACAAATAATACGTCTGCAAATAAAGGTAATTACATAAGTCTGTTGTATATTATACTAATAGCCTTCCCTGCCCGCTTCGCTAAGCATGTTTGTTTTGTTTTTTCATCCCCAATAACTTAGAAGATATAGATAAAACTGAAATTTACGCTTCTGCCACACCAGCAATAAAAATTAATGTATCATGAAAAAGATATTTGCAGTGCTTCATACATAGGTGTTTTGTCTCTAGTATGGTTAGACATCCTTCGTTTTGACTATGAAGCCTTCGGGTAATCCAAAAAACTATCAGTTAAAGTTTGTTGATAGTTCGCTGTAGATTTTTCCCTCTTAATATTCTTCGTTTTGACTTTCAAGTCTTCAGATGGCCTTCAGGAAACTTCGGGTGACCCAGAAAACTATCGATTAAAACTTGTTAATAGTCCGCAATAGATATTTTTCCTCTAGTGTACTTAGATATTCTTCGTTTTGACTATGAAGCCTTCGGGTGACTTTCGGAAACCTTCGTGTATAGCATAAAAACCTTCCCATACCTGAGATACACCCAAATTTTCAGTTCAATTGGCCGAATGGTTTCTGTGTGATAATAATGGTTCACACAGTCATATGAGCCACTCACTGCACAAAGTGATTAACACACTTTTCCAAAAATTTTAAATTTAAATGTCGAAGCACTTATAGCTTGTTATATGTTTAATAAAATTCTAAAATGATAGCGATTACCATCATTAATTGGGAAAACTTGTTTGGTCTTTGGCTAATAAGAAGGTTATTTCGTGCTAAAATTCTTTAAGCATTGTTACTATAAATAGTTGAGAACAAGTAAAAATGACGGGTGTCACACACAGGTGAATAAGAAGACTTTATTTAAAAAACTACAGTGGAAGTCGCTTATAACGACGGTCAAGGGACCGCGCAAAGTCGGTCGCTTTAACCGGCGGTCGTTATATCCGACATTAACGCTAATATATAAAAGAAAAAACGGTGTTTGCATTTGCTATCAATTTTAATATAGTAAAATTACGTACTCAATGCAATTCTTTAAAAACAAAACTGAATTAACCCTATTTTGCATGCAGTAAATACATCACGCCTCGTTTGAACTAGTTTTTACCTCGATGTCGTCCCACTCCATGAGTTTTTATGCAAAGTTATTCAGTGGAGTCCAAATATACAGGAAAAATTTTTTTAAATCGGTCAACGAGCTAATCGATTTTCAGAGTTAAATTTCAGTTACCAAATCAAAAAAAAAGGTTTGACAAAAATAATCTTAGAAACTAGAGTATGCAGTTCATTTTCCAATTGTTTGCAGACTCAAAAATGGTATTTTCGAAAATTCTACCTGATCGCGTTAACAAAATATTGAGTTTTTAAGGATTTTTTTGAACTTTTTTTTGTTGAAAAAAAAAAAAAAAAATTTTTACGGTTTTTACAAATTTATGAACAAATCAAAACAAGAAAAAAAATTTGCAATGTAAATTTCCGGCCTATCTTGTATGGTTGTATCTTAACCTTAAAGTTTGGTTTTTCGAGATTTTTGTGGATATCACATTCTTAAGGGGTTTATAATAGAACAAGGAAATCTCTCTTTCTTAGGCCAGATCCGGATTCGGCATTGTAATTTACATTGAAAATAACTATTTTTGTTTTTGCAGTTGCTAATTTAAAAAAAAAAAACGCAAAAATTCATTTCCTTTTCGACGAAAAAAGTTAAAAAAAAAAAAATTCCTAAAAAGCCTTCCAATTAATTTTAATTGTTTTTTATAAGCGGTTCGACGTTATAAGCGGAGTCGTTATAGGCGACTTTCACTGTACGTATATTGTTTTATCATTTTTCTCCACTTTCTGTTTTATGGAGATAGTCGGTTTGTGCAGTGAACGGCTCTTATATAGAATTTTCACTCAAGCTTTCTCGGATCTAATATCCCTGACTGGAAAAAATCATGCCAATCAGTTGAATATATTAACTTTTAAAACTCAATTCTATTGTTTTTCTTATCTTCACAATTTCAGCAAATGGACCAGCCCATCAAACCATTGGAACAAGTCCAATACGATTTGTGGGTTCAATTCAAGATGTTGATAGTTCTTTTAACTCAAATGAAGGTAAGACGCTTATTTTTAATCAATGACACTTTTAACTCATCTATATTTTGTTATTTTTGTAGAGTTCTCTTGCTCTTATCCGGCCGGCGCTTACTCCACAGCAATTTTACCCGCTGATCTACTTAATTTTGATGGTGAGAAATTTTCTAAAATTCATATACCAGCAAAAACCCAACGTGATGACAAATATCAGCGCAAGAAAAAGAAGAAATACAACAAATATAATGATGCTGTTGTAAATGAAATTCTAGATCTATTTCCACCATTGGAATGTACAAGTGACAAAAAATTAAAAATCACAAAACTACTCAAAAAACAAAATACATCAGATGCAAAAAATGTGCATTTGCAAAAAAAACCTACTTTTGCAGATAAGCCATATGTAAAATCTGAATCTCCACCAATATCATCAGAAAATGCTGTTGATTTTCTAACGCAATTTGGCTCAAGTGTTAATAATATAAATAATATGCCATTATTGCATAAAATAACAGTCGATAACAACAATACAATAAGTCATCTAACGGAAAACGAAACTACAGAATTACAGAACACTGAAGTAAATCAAAAACCCGCGAGAAAAAATCAAAAACCCGCGACAAAATTGAAATACAGTTTATTTGGCAGTGACACTGATGATGAGAGTACAGAAACCTTTAGCGAAAGGGATGAAGGTATAAATTTAAAAACAAACGACGAAAAAACTCGAGAGGAAAGATTTACTGAAAATTCCATGAAAACCGAAGACTGCTTTATCGAGAGACATGCCTTAAAAGAAGAGACTACATATGTTACTAAAGATACTAATTGTGAAGCGTTCTTACCCTTCGAAAATGAGAAGATAACCTTAGAGCTCTGCAAAGATGATACTGTTTGTGGTATGGTCAGTGAAATAAATTTTTCAATTGAGAATGATGTAAATAATGTAAATGACACATACGAAAATAATTTAATTATTGATGAATATTATGATGCTGGCTCATCTCAAGAAGTATCAGATTGTATTAATAAAATTAATTGTAAATCGACCAATGAAGGAGTAAGTGTTGTATCTGAAGCAAAGACAGAAATATCTTGTCACCTTGAAAGGCAACTTAAATTGAATGAACGCTCAGCAGCAACAACACTGCATTATAATTCAACCATACCACCAATATCGGATAATAATGATGAAACCGTAAATCCAAATACAGCAATATTACCCTTAATAGATACTAGTGCATTGAACGATATACTTCCACCCACAAACTATACAGTTGAAGACCTAATGCAAAGTGATCCGACACTCGACAATAACAACTTTGAATATAACAAAACACATAAAAACAATATAAGTGTTGTAAGCTCAGTATTGAATAGTCCATCAAATAAACGGGGAAGCAAACGAAAAATAGATATATGCGGAAGCTTATATACATCGTTTGTTTGTAAACGATCGGCGCATTTACAAGCAAAACGTATCCCTAACGAAACAACGGAGTTAGCTATACAAAGCAAATATACACCAATAAATCATTTTTGCGAAGGACAAGCCACACAGTGCAAACAATTTCATACAAAAGAAAAAAACAATTTATCAAACGGTTTATTTAAGCAACTAAATAGGAAAGTTAATTTTAATTATAGCGGAAATGTTAAACAAATAGCACCAAAGCAATTCGAAAAAGATTGTTTAAGCTTTCAAGAAGACTATCAAGAACGCATCACAATCCCGAAAGTTCCTGTAACACAGCAACATATTGAACAACATCTCGAACAGTGCACAACTACGAATGATTTATCATATTTTAGTATTAACAACACCTCTTCATCTTCTAATAAGGATTTTCAAAATAAAATCGAAGCAGTTACTCAAGAAATTCAATCCATCCAAGAAACAACTAATGTTCATTTCGAATCGCCCGCATCTCCATCAATAGAAGAAAATAATAGTGTAGAATCAAATGGTTCCTCCACCAAAGAAATACCTTTAGAAATAGATGAAACATATTATTCATTTACCAACACTTCGGTACTCCAACACTTGTGTAAAAACTACAATAACGAAACGCATAAGTTGTTTTCTGCACCCAAAAAGCAAATCAGTAAATCAGAGCAAAAACAAATAATAATGTTAAAATTAAAAATACAAGAATTCCTCGCGACTACCACCAACGAATCAGAACTTGATTTAGCTTCATTTATGCTAGTCCAGCAAATACAAGAAGTCACTAAGAATAACATTACACAAATTGCTTCAGTTATAGTCGAAGAAATGCAAAATGTGCCACGTCCAGAAACTGAACTAGGCTGCAAAATTTCAGAAATACCACCAAAATGTCTAGGTAAATTACATCGTAAAATATCATACGTCATGCGTCGTCTGCAATTGCTTGAGGCACAATTTTCGACAGAATTAATGGGCGCAATTGAAAGTAAAATTTTCAATTTTAAAAATGCTGAGGAATTTTCACTTTCTAGCATTTTAAATCTAACGCAACTTTATTTGCTCACAATTTCCAATCAACTACCGCAAATAGAAGCAAATCCAGCTCGCACTTTTATCTATAAATGTCTTTATTTTCATAAACTAAGAGCAATACCTATGATATATGAGGTACTTTGTTGCTTTCCCACCACATTGCCTCATCGCGAAGATCGTTCTTATGATCATTCAGATGCTCTTATTACTGTTATACAACACTTACTGATGTGCACCAAATATGATATGGATAAAGAAGATTTACGAACAAAAGAATTGCTATCAAAGCTTCGCTTTGAATACCATTTTGAGGCCTTCAAACCGGAGCGACAAGAAGTTCTCAACAATCTTTACCAAAAAATTGATGATGGTAAATTAAACAATGTTTCATATGCGTTAGCTTTACTTTGTAAACGTTTACCGCAATCAAAAGTAGAAAGCGAAATTCTTCAAGCTAAACTTTTGCCTTTAGCAAATAAATTTTATACGATTGGACTAAATTCTACTAGTCATGATGCTCAGATAGGCTGTCTACTGGAAAGTATTTCTATGATTGTTAAACCATTTGCTTTGGATACAGATGTCTCTATTTATTCGAAAATGTTTGCTCGATTTCTTAATGCCTTCGATCGTCCAACGATTCAAGAAGCGGCTGTCCAGGCCATATTACGTATGCAACGTTATGGTTGTTCGAATTGTTATAACGAGTTGATTTACTTTAAGCCCAGCTATGAGTTACAACCAATCACAAGGGCAATGCTTCAAACATTTGTGTATCGCAAACCAGCGGTTTATTGGAAGAAACTGCATACAGAGTCCACAATCGTAACGGTGTGAATTCTATTTTAGGAGTTATTTATGTAATTCAGAAAGGATATTTTTATTAAAATAGAAATAGAATGCTAAAAACAAAAATTTAAATAAAAAAACAAACAAAATGTTAAAACGAAATTTCAACCGTCCTATTTATTTCACTGGGCGCTATTTCACATGGCCGGGATTAATTGAGCTTATCAAACAGTCGCAAAAGTAAATTTGGGATAGTGAAAACAAAAAAAATTATAATAATAATTGGAAAATTGGGACTAGACCCGAATCATAAAATGTCAATGAAGAAAACTTGGGAATGTCGTAGTTAATTAAGGAAAGTAAAACTTAGATATGAGCCGCTTAATGCTAGACTATGTCAACTCTGGTATTTTTGGAAAATGAGTTCAGTTTTGAAATCAGTTTGTCTATCTATCTTTTACGACTATAATTGTTCAAACACAGTGCTCAAGGTATAGTTGCTAGATAGTATCGACCCCATACAAAAAAAAAAGTTCGAATGACTGCCCTTAGTTTGAAAGCTAATATTGGAAGAATTTTAAGGAAAAAAAAAATTTTTTTGTTTCGGCCTCTAAATTCGATGCGGTTTTGTTTTTTCTTATATCTCCGCCCTTTGACGTACGATCAACAAGGTTTAAGCAATTGAGATAAATGACTTCTATGAAAATGAAATGTAGCCCATGTTGAGACATTTACAACGATATATTTTAATTATTGATCGGACGTCAAATGGCGGAGATATAAGAAAAAAACAAAACCGAATCATCGAAAAAAAAAAAATGTTTTTTTCCTTAAAAATCTTTCAATATTAGCTTTCAAACTGGGGCGGTCATTCGAACTTTTTCTTTTTTCTATGGGGGTCGATACTATCTACTGTACACTGTACATGATTTGACCATTAGTTTAAACCTAAGAAAATTGGACGGCAAGCAAAATTTTAATTGTACATAATAAGCGTTAAGTGGGGATAGCTTACTTTGGGATTAACCGTTGCGACGTGGAAATTAATAGAAGTTACGAATAAGAAGCGAATTGCAACCATCTGTTTTAGGCAACCCACTCCCGATATATTTTTTAGCATATATCTTTGCCACTTTTCATCCATTAAACAGATGGGTGCAATTCGCTCCTTATTCTTACCTTAGACTTTATACAATAGACTGGGTGTCTAGGAGATTATCTAGGAAACCAAAAAATTTTTTTTTTTGGACCAACCTAAAAGTACCTAGAATCCTAGAATGGTCTTTATATACAGGGTGGGCGGGAATCGAAAGCACACCGGAAAATATAAGAAACCGGGGACCATTCTGAACAAATTTTCTTATTTCCATTTTTTTTTAAATTCGCAAAGCCAACGGAGTTGGTGCAAGTCCATAAAAGGACAAAAGCAATGCCATAATATTTGTGACCTTTTGACAAAACAACCTAACTCTGTCGACTTAAGTTGATATGTGAAAATCATTTGTTTGCGCCAAGATTGAACACCCTGTAGTGTTCGTCAAGTTTTGGAACGATGGGCAGCACTGTCCGCTTCTGTCATATGGAAGGTATTTTAATTGGCTACAAAATTGGTGTTCACAAGTTTTAAATCCGAGTCATGGTTTTTGAGATATGGCAATTTTAGAAAATTTTGACCAGTTTTTTTTTAAGCGCTATTTATCCAAAAACTGTTATTTGCATTACAATAGCACCGAAAATTCGCCATATCTGGAAAATCATGACTCCGATTTAAATATCTATGGATATTTGTTTTATGTACTTTGATTAATTTTAGTAATTTTGCTGTATCGCGATTGTTTCTGCTTTAAATCAGTATCAAATATGTATGTCCAAAAGCTCAAAATAATATTCGGCGGTGATCGTTATACCCTTTGCAAGATAATCAATGTGAATGACACCGCGTGTATCCCAAAAACAGGGGCCTTGATCTTGTTTGCCGACAAACCTACCTTGGCCTTCTTTGGCACAAGTTCGAGTACATTAAAGAGGTCCTAGGTTCTATTTTTCAAATGAAATTGTTGCGAAAAAATTTTTTTACATACATTCTTAGTATGAAAACTGCTTCTTATTTTTAAACGATTAAAATTCTATTCAAACATTTTAAATTCACTTTTTTTTTAGCTAAAGCAAGAAAGAGAGAACGCCCGAAGGACTTTATTTATAATTTTTTTTTTTAAGTTAATAAATAATTTACAAATTATACAAACATAAATTACGATCATTTTTGTTGTTTTCTTAAAAGAATTGTAGTCTGCGGTAATTCTTGCGTCATGTGCTCCAAGTATTTTTCCACATAGTCATTTTGCCGTTTTTATTGCATTGCAAAAATATTTATATTTTGCAATTTCAAAACCAGTTTTCAAGCCATCTGCATACCCGTGATCAAAACCATCTTGAAAAACGCTTTCTCGACCATCATTTGCTCCATCAGCCTGTTGAAATAAATTTTAAGCAAAGTTTTAGTTATACCAATGTAGTTATGATTCTTTGAAGATAAGATATTTCAGCCCCCTTACAAAAGACGAAGTATTTTGGGTGCGTGGCATATCCCATTTATTTATTTTAGGGCATTCCATTTCAACAACAAAAAATTTTAAGTTTTTGATATTTTTCCATACCATTCCCATCGGTTTATATATCATTTTGAATGCATGACCATAGAGGTGAAAAGGTACAAGTTTCATAGTAAAAAATAGCTATGAAAAAATATTAAAATCAGATTGTTGACCTAGCAGGGATCAACAAAACAAACTCACCTGGCCGCCGCGTGCAAAGCGCTTATCGCAATGTGCGGAACCATATGGCTTCCCACCGGAATGCAAACGCTTGTGCAAAAATCTTTTAATGCAAAGGATTTCGTCAGAGCATGCAGCGAAATTGACGTTGCATTCAATAAACGCTGCACCTTTCAGGTTAACTGCTTGATGATAACTTTTGTCGCATTGCGTGCACTGAAATGGACGTTCATCGTATTATGCCGGCGTTACGGCGTTAGGAAATAACGCACAAGGAAATAACGGCCAAAAAAAAAAAAAAACGATATAATGACGTAATAACGCCCAAAATAAAAAACGAAATAATTATTTCCTAACGCCGTATTGTGGGCGTAATTTTCTAAATGATGATGTTTGTAACTCAGAACACTTACAGGCCTAATAAATCACTACTTAAACAAAATAGCTTCCGAAAGATGATATTTCCCTTGCTATTCTGGAAACTTTTAGTTTATTTTGCCCAATAATGCCCAAATAATTTCATCTTTCGGAAGCTATTTTGTTTAAGTAGTGATTTAGTAGGCCTGTAAGTGTTCTGAGTTACAAACAACACCAACCATTCCCAATTTGTAATAATAATAAAGTAGAGACAATAAAAATTAAGTTCACCTCAGTTATTAGCAAGAGCACATCGATACTTGGATCTGCATTAAAATTATAAACAATATCCTGTCGCAATGATGCTGGCAGCACACTACCATCTACACGCAAAAATGTTACCGATGGCAAATGCTTGCGCAATAAATCTTTCTCAACAATATCCAACATTTCCTTAAGCTGACAATTATACACATATGTTAAGTTTTAAGTTTTTCAGTTAGTGAAGTGATCTGAGAGAATAAAGTTTGTTTAAACCGACACCGCCGTGTTTTTATTTTCAACCGCACTTTCCCGCGCAATTTTAGTTGGTTCCCAGTTTTCTTTTTCCCTAGTTTCCCAGTTTAAAACCATTCTAATTCCCCCCTTGCTTTCTATCCCCCCAGAAAAGTAAATTGAATTTTTTAACATATTTGAGATAAGTTGTTTTATTAAATGCAATTTGGAATAAACAACGAGATAGGTTGATTTTCGATTCTATATCTCTGCAACTAAAAGTCATAGACATATGACGAGTACACCAAAAGAAGCGTATTTAAATTATATATATGATTAAAATCCTGGAAAATTGTCTTATTTCGAGTTAGATTGTTTTGTCAAAAGTCCACAGATATGTATTGGCTGACATTTAGTTAGAAATGAATCAAATTGGTTTCTGTTTTCAGAAAAAGTTTAGTTGAAGGTACGAAATTGATGGCATTATGTTGAAAAAGTAATATTTTCATTTCATTTTATGTAACATTTGACCAAAATATCTATAAATCAGGTACTAAGTTGTTCTTATTTTGTATAGCTTTATAGGACATTTTCCAGCGGATGTTATCCAGCCCGGTGCCAGGATTTTTTAATATTCCGGGCGATACCGAGTTTGTCCAGAAATAGCATTACTTCGAATGCAAAAAATCATGCAAATCGGATAGCTGATATGTATGATAAATAAGCCGGATTAAAGATGCCAATCGTCGGTATTAAATTTAGTCATTTATTATTAGCTCTATATGTGTGTGCTATATTGTTGGTTCCCCATGCGTTTATCAGAATCTGATTAAACAAGCACAGATAAACTGTCCAAAAAAATACAGCTATTTAAGAAATGAATCTCACAAATCTATTCAAAAAATGTAGCACATTTCGGCAACACTGGTGACAGTACATATAGTCGGAAAAAACTTTAAGTGACGATAGCTTAGAAACATCTGTCATTGTTATATATTTTGTATCGCAGAGAATTTTTGTCATAAATTTATTTTTTGCTAAAAGAATTTAAATAATTTTTGATAAAAATGGCTGCTTCCGCGAGGGTACTGTTAAAAGTTCGTGGTAAGTTTTTCATTGGGAAAATTAAGGAATGTGCTAATTGTAGAATTACCTATAAAAAAATTATATAACTCGAGAGCAAAATTTTTGTATAAATGGTGATCATTGCCCTCCGCACATAAAATAATGATTGTAGATGGTTGATGATAGTAAAATTTAATTTAAGCTTTTATGATTACTTTGACAGTGGCAAAAAAGTGAGGTATTCAAGGTATTCAGATGTGAAAAAAAAAGAAAAAAAAAAAAATGAAAAGTCTGTAAATATTAAAATGTAAGGTTATGTGGCGAATATAACTGGTGTACAGTGGAATAATATCGAAAAATTTTAGAACAAACAAGATCCGTCACAATGCATAATGGCGAATAAGACATTAAAAAATGATTCAGAAAAATAATATCCCAATTATTTTCTTATTCAAATAAATGATTTACTACTGCTACTTATCCCAAAGTTGGTTCGTACACTTTTAAAGAACTTTTGGAACAATTTACCTATGTTTAGCTGGTTAAAATATATGACACCAATATTTTAAAATCCATTCAGGGGTGCCGACTACCGGTCTTAATAAAGATACAGTGTCGGCCAAAACCTAAGCACCCCCTAAAGAAATTTTTTCTTATATCAAATTTTTTTGAGAAAACGACGTTATTGAGTTAGTTTGTGTGTTTATTTTATTTATTTATAAAGAATTCAGGGTTTTATAAATTAAGAGTTAACATTTAATTAACATTAATATTTAGAAACTTCATCGGACAAAACTAAAGCACCCCCTTCTTAACATTTAATAAAATCTTTTAAAATTAATATATAGTTGAAAACTATTTATACTGGGTTACATTAGCACATCTTTAAAGCAAAGAGGACATTATATTATTAATGATATCCTTCGATATCCCTTCCTAAGGCTACTTTCAAAGCTTCAAAGAGATTTTTCTTGGTTTTGCAATTTTTCTTATAGATTTACGTGTTAACGATCTCCCAGAGGTTCTCAATGGGATTCAAATCTGATGGACTGGCCTGGCCAACCAAAGACTTGCATCCCATTACGCTGAAACCAGGCTTTACAAACTTAAGCGGTATGTGTTTGGATCGTTGTCCTGTTGGAACCTCCATTTAAGTGGCATCTCTTGATCCGCATTAAGCAGCATCACATCATTTGGTATGTCAAAGTGCATAAAACAATCCATTATTCCTTCAGTCTAGTGAATTAGCTCACTCCCTTGACCAGAGAAAAAGCCACAAACCATTGAACTCCATCCTCCGTGCTTAACAGAGGCTTTGCAAAATTTTGGTTTCAATCTTTTTCCTTTTGGCCTGTGTACTCGCCTTAATTCATCCGAACCTTCGAATCCAAGTACTACGAATTCAAGTATATTATGAAAGATTCGGATAGAATACGGTGAGTAAGCAGACCAAAAGGAAAAAGATTGAAACCAACGTTTTGCAAAGCCTCTGTTAAGCACGGAGGATGGAGTTCAATGGTCTGTGGCTTTTTCTCTGGTCAAGAGAGTGGGCTAATTCACTAGACTAAAGGAATAATGGATTGTTTTATGCACTTTGACATACCAAATGATGTGATGCTGCTTAATGCGGATCAAGAGATGCCACTTAAATAGAGGTTCCAACAGGACAACGATCCAAACACATACCGCTTAAGTTTGTAAAGCCTAGTTTCAGAGTAATGGGATGCAAGTCTTTGGTTGGCCAGGCCAGTCCCCAGATTTGAATCCCATTGAGAACCTCTTTGAAGCTTTGAAAGTAGCCTTAGGAAGGGATATCGAAGGATATCATTAATAATATAATGTCCTCTATGCTTTAAAGATGTGCCCAGTATAAAGAGTTTTCAACTATATATTAATTTTAAAAGATTTTATTAAATGTTAAGAAGGGGGTGCTTTAGTTTTGTCCGATGAAGTTTCTAAATATTAATGTTAATTTAATGTTAACGCTTAATTTATAAAACCCTGAATTTTTTAAGTCCTTGTTTGTTAATAATTAACGTATAAATAAATAAAATAAACACATAAACTAACTCAATAACGTCGTTTTCTTAAAAAAAAAATTGATATAAGAAAAAACTTCTTTAGGGGGTGCTTAGGTTTTGGCTGACACTGTATATGCCGATCTTCGGATGGCTATATCTCATATAGTAGATCCGACAGGCACCTTATGATCACATACTCCTTAGAATTAAAAGCTTAACAACACAAACTAAGTTTAAAAAAAATGGTTGCTAAAGGTAAATTAAGCCGAACTTTTTTGCGCTAAATATGTAAATGTACTTAAGACAAGCCCATATAAAGTGTCTACAAAAACACGGCTATTAATAATGAAATATAAAATTCTGAAAAACTGTTATTGACTTATGTTGCTTTCGCAAGAAACGGTTTTATTAGAGTGAAGTTGGGTTAATGGTTTATAATTTAAGCAAAATAATTATATTAACTTATCAATTGCAATTGGTTACAAAATTGTTAAAAAAACTAAAGCTCCGGAAGGACTGTTTCCGAAACAGTTGCTTTTTCGTTAATACTAATCAATATTATTTGTAAAACATGTAATTCTCCACAAAAAAGTTTCTAATACTTTTCATCGTGTGACTCATCATATTCATCAAAAACCCTTCTAAATGAAAAGTAATTGAAACTACACGGATTACGGAACAGGGCTGATAGTTTAAACAGTTCTTCATGCATTTTGTAGAACATAAAATTCCGCATACATATTACTACAAACAACTTTTTCGTGCAACTAATCGTTCGATCTATCGCGAATTGAAAATCAACATATTTTTGTGAACTTATACTTCGTAGAAAAAGAAAAATTCTTTAGTTTGCAGAGCCATATCGTCGGGTTAAAACTACAACTAGACATCTACATTTTTCATGTTTTGAGACAAAAGCGTTTTATGTATTTTGAAATTCGTTTTTTGTATGGATTTTGAAGTTTTCTGCTTTTTATTCTTTATATAAAATGGGATGGGGATTTCATTTCAAAAAGCGACTAGACTGGGGCATAGAGCCGTTTTTTCTTCATGTTTCTGTATACTGAACTCAAAACATCAATATATGTAGATGTCTAGTAGTAGTTTTAACCCGACGATATAATAAGTATTTTTACTTTATATATGCTGCTCACCGTTCATGAGTTATCGCAATTTACTAGTCAACACATGATTACACGTACTTTATTGATTTTTGACACATTTAAGTTAGGATTTCTCCTAAACTATAAGTCGTACGAAAACAATATGAGGGGATTCCTAAAAACGTGTAAAAGCCTCAAAAACCTCGTAAACTCGTAAAAGTTGTCAAAATAAATACGAAATTTGACAGTTTTACGAGTTTACGAGCTTTTCGAGCTTTTTCTGTAAAAGTAACTGTTAGCGAAATATTTCCAAAACACTGATTTTTTTATCTTTGACCTTGAATTACTTTTTAAGCGCACATGCGATCAATGGGGATTTGGACATTTTATTTGTAAGGGTGTATTAGGCCTGTACCGATTTTTATCCTTCCCCTAATTATTGCAATTTCAAATGCTAACTTTGAGCGATCCGCTCATAAACAACGTTATTTAATGTTTTCCCCTTTAATTAAACGCTTCTTAATCTAACGCCCCTTTTTCCTTTCATAGTCAAGGCAAACTCGCATTTGAAATTGCAATAATTAGGGAAAAGCTGAAAATACTAACAAATTTACATGTGTGAAAACTTGTTATAAATTAAACTAGTTTTTTCTTATATAAGTATATAAACCATTAACAATTTTTTTACTGATCTACATTGTTTTTTGCAGATGGTTTTATTGCCGGAATACGTTTAAGTTCTCAATACAATAAAACACGCCCAAATTTAATGCTCACAGCTGATTCCAAAGTTATTTGCCAGGGGTTTACTGGAAAACAGGGTACCTTTCATAGTCAACAAGCATTGGAATATGGCACTAAATTAGTTGGTGGCGTTTCACCAAAAAAAGGCGGTACCAAGCACTTGAATTTGCCTGTTTTCGTTAGTGTAAGTTTGGCTTTAATTATAAGTAGTTCGTATAAAAATTTTCTTGTATTTTCTTGTACATTTTTTTAAAGGTAGCTGAAGCTAAAAAAGAGGTCTGTCCACATGCCACCGTAATTTATGTGCCACCACCAGGTGCTGCTGCTGCTGTTTTGGAAGCTCTCGAAGCAGAAATTCCACTTATAGTTTGCATAACCGAGGGCATTCCGCAACACGATATGGTGCGAGTTAAACACGCACTGTTAACGCAGGACAAGTCACGTTTGGTTGGTCCTAATTGCCCTGGTATCATTGCGCCAGAAAGGGTAAGTTTGCTGAAATTTTTGTGAGAAAACAACTGAAAGCGTTTTTGCATCAGTGTTACCTTAATAAAAACTGAGAGAGGACATTGGACTATGGGAAATCTCACACATTTTTGAGCCATAAATTAATAACAAACTATTTCAGACATAGAAATATTGGATATCTCAGGCGCTTATTTATTAAAAATAGACGTGATCGGAACAAGAACAAGCCCACCTCCCATATAACCTATGATTTTAAATCGCCATAATTTGGTGAATATTTCAAGTACAACAACAATATTTGATGTGTTGTTTGTTACATCAACTCATTTATTAGAAACGGGCGTAATCAGATCAACAATGCGTCCGCCACGAATTTAGCACATATGATGATAATTGATTTAATTAACAATAAAGGTAAGGGTTTGCCCACACCCCTGAGGTATGAAAACCAAGGGTGACCCGAAAAAAGTGACTTCATATTCGATTTTACCGACTTCGAAAACAATACATGAAGTCGTCAAATCCCACGGCCTTTTTTTTACTGTTCTGTTGTGCAGTGATGTTAAGGTTCAAAGGCCTAAAGATTTTCAATGTACTTTGGAGTACATATAGTCCATTTGTTTTCTTTTCTTTTTTTTTTTTTGTATTTTTTTTTTAATAAAAACAATGTGCAAAATACCGCTTCCAAGATAAGTTTCTTATCTCTCACATTTTATAAGGAGCTTTTTAAGGCTTGGAAGTGGTTAATTTGTATATACGTTTGTAACGCATAGAAGGAAGGGGTATACAAAAGAATATATATTCTTGCAGTGGCGGATCCAAGGGGGCGATCGCCCCTTCTCTAGAACCTAAATTATATGTAAAGATTTTGAAAACATTCTGTTATTATCTAGAAATGAAGTCAATCGGCCCCCCCTCTTGACAATGCTGGATCCGCCACAGTATTCTTGATCAGCGTTACATACTCCGTCAAAGTATCCAGACTTTCAAGCGCTCGCACAGTGGAAAACGGCTGATCTAGCGGCGTTTAATTCAATTTTTGGAATTTAGAATTGCAGAAAATTTTATTTACGTACCGTTTCCTACTATCCTTATTAGTGCTTTTTGTTTTGGTCTACGAGTTTTCTATGAAAAGTTATAAGCCTTCAATCTTCACTTATAAATTCCAAATTGAAATAAAATTTTTCTTTTTTGAACAGTACTTTGACTACGAAGTCGTTATTAATTTGTTTTATTATATCTTTACTAGCCTAAATAGTAGCTAAAGATCTGTTTTAAATAAAATACAAGTGGATGGTGTGTGTTTGTACTAAGAAATTATAGCACAAATTATGCGCTGTGTGAATTAATTTTTAGTAGCCTATAATAGATTTCTGTGGAGTGCAACTTATCCTGTTCGACCGTGTTCGGGCTGATTTTAATTTTCCTTATTAATATGATTTTAATTTTCCTTATTAATATGATTTTAATTTTCCTTATTAATATGATTCCTTGTGACTCAAATACTTAAAATTATGTGCCACTTTCCGCCACCCTTTATAGGGTGGTCAAGTTATCGAAACATAGATCGTTTTTATTAATCTTAGTACTAAATATGTAATAAAAACAGAACTTTTTGTCACAATGAAATTTCTTTTTTAAATACAACAAAAATCAAAGCAGTTACATTCGATGTGCTTTGTGATGCTGAATTCGAATCCGGCCTCAGGTTCGATCTATCATGTGTAGTTTTCGAGATATTCTAACCTAAAATGCAAAAAAAAAAAAATTAATAATAAAAAATAAAAATATTTTTAGTGCAAGATCGGTATCATGCCTGGCCACATTCACAAACGTGGTAAAGTTGGCGTTGTCTCGAGATCCGGCACATTGACTTATGAAGCTGTTAATCAGACAACTGAAGTCGGATTGGGCCAGACTTTGTGCGTTGGCATTGGCGGCGATCCATTCAACGGCACCGATTTTATTGACTGTTTGGAAATCTTTTTGAAAGATCCAGATACAAAAGGCATCGTCTTAATCGGTGAAATTGGTGGCGTTGCCGAAGAACAAGCAGCAGAGTATTTGACACAGCATAATACGGTAAGCATATTATTATCTGTAGTTCTCTCCAAGAATGATATAAACAAATAGACATTTCTTCTTGTATTATCTGCGTACATTTTTGAGTATTAAAAATATGAAAATTAGAGGGGATTCCTGAAAACGTGTAAAACCCTCGAAAACCTCGTAAACTCGTAAAAGTTGTCAAAATCAATACGAAATTTGACAGTTTTACGAGTTTACGAGGTTTTCGAAGCTTTTACACGTTTTCAGGAATCGCTTCATTTTGTTTTTTGGTTTTTTTTTAAGAACGAAGTAACGTAAAAAAAACAAAATAAAGCTCAAATTTGTGCGTTATTTACAAAATGATTATCGCGCAAATTTGGCGTTAGGAAAAAAAAAAAAAAAAAAACAATAACGCCAAAAATTTTGACTTTTTTTATTTTTTTTTTTTTGTTTTTAAGCGTTATTTCATTGGACGTTATTTCCTAATACCCTTATATGAACAAACATTTGGGCGTTAGCTCGTTTTTGTTTTTCGGCGTTATTCAATATTTTTTGGGCGTAACGCGAGAAACACAATTCTACGCCTACACGACAAAAGATTATTCTGTCAAAAACTAAAAACTATAGTTGCCCTAGAAATGCAAGATGAGCGAACATTGAGTTTTAATAATTTTTGTATTATATTTTGTAAATATTTCTATCGAAACTTGCTTTCATTATTATTTTATTTATTATATAATTAATTTTTAGTTTTTAAAAATGTGTATTCCACAATTTTCAGTTTCTTTGTCTTAACCCTTTAACCGTTTAATTTTGTTTCGAAAAATTTTTTCTGCCTGCTTAGTTATTTTCCATCGAAGACGAGTATACTCGACATAAACAGAGTAAAATGTTTCTGCCTATAAAAGTAGGCAATTATTATTATTATTTTTAAAAAATATATATTTTTATTCGTTGTTAACAAACAAAATTTATTTCATTGATAAAAAAATATCACATAAAATCGTTTTGTAACGGTCCCCAGAATTTGTTATTTCAGCTATTGTGAATTAAAATAAATAAGGCTGCCAGACTAACGAATATTCTAAAATGTAAATTTTTTAAAAGATCTTTATTTGCCCTTTTTCAGGAAAAAAAAAATTACAGTTGATTCCTTTAATAATAATACGAATGCGATTTTTTTTATCTTCACGACGAGTATACTCGACATAGTGCGAAAAATTTTCATTTCGCTCTGACGAGTATACTCGACATAAACAGTTAAAGGTTAAGAAGCGGCAACTCTGCCTACGACACAGTCACGTTTTTTTCGGTTGCCGACAGAGCGAGAAACAATAAGAAATTGCCTTGTGAAACTAGTACAAAAAATTTTATTATTTCGGCAGCGTTTTTTCTATTTCTGTTGAGATTTTTGAGTAAAAAAATTTTGAGAGAGTAAAAAAAACGCTGCTCAAATTCAGTTTGTCAATAGCCAAACGATTTTTCACAAAATTCGGCTGACGAAAAACTAAGTAGTGTTGGTAGTTTTGTATTTTGTTGTAATCGGTTACTAAAAGTATTTGATTAAAATGGTTACGTTTTCAAAAATTAATCGAAATATAGATCTAAATGTTAAGAAATAAAAACAACTAAATTTTATTATCTTTAAAATTTGTTTTTAAAATTTTCCTAAATTGAATTAAATCAAAATATTTAAAAATCAAATAAAAAAGCTGTAAGTACTCGGTTTGTATTTGGTTTTTATGTTGTAAATAATGAAAAAAAAGCTGACCTAGAAAAAATAAATAAAAAAATAGTTGCTAAGGAACAAAAATTTCTCTGCTAGCCGAAAGCAGAAGGAGAATGAAATACAAACAGTCTACAAAATTTCTCCAACCGAAAAAAACGTTCCGCCCGCATTGTGTTCGGGCTATGACAGCGACAACGACAAAAATTTATCAATTTGAATTTTTCTATTTTGTTGCCAGTTGTCGTTGTCACTGTCGTTGTATTGTGCGAAGCCTTGTACAACGCAACCCAACAATCAACAAACCTTTGAAAAATAACTTATTCAGGCATGTCGCAGAATCCGACTCGGTTTTGCTTTTTATCGGAATTGTAAATCGATAACGATTTGAAATGGTGTCGTGAAATCCGATTGGATTTAAATTTTTCGAACAAAAGTAAAACCGATATTCGAATCAGACGTTTGTGAAATAAACTGTCAAAAAAATTGAAAATAATTGTGATTTAACTTTAAAAAGAAAATTTAAAGAAATTCGTGTTGTTTTGTTGAGTTTAACCATTAAATATAAATAATTTGTTTTATTTTTTATTCCCGAAACTAAAAAAAAAGAAATGAGCTTTGGGTTGCAGTATTTTTATTGATGAGAAAAAAGCACAACAAAAAATTAAAATGGTGCACCAGAAGGCGCTGTAAAAAGCGGCTTCCTTATAGTACAAAAAAAGAATACCTGGCTTAGACGCACAGTTGGTGAAGAAGGTGAATCAACTCTTTGAACAGGATTCCGAGATTGCTGTAAGAGCATATTCCTCGAAATCTACAGTATGTACAAGAGTAAAAGAAGAAAAATTAGCTGTAGATCTACAGATTTCAAAAAGTATCAGATCGTACCGGTGAAAAGCAGCTAGTGGTTTTAGAGCAAGCCCGAAAGATATATAAAGACTTCCTGACTAAATTTGAACGATAAAAAACACGTTAAGGCAGATTTTATACAGCTACCGGGACAGCTAGGGGCAAGAACAGAACTAATGGTTTAGCAAGCCATATGCATCCTGCTGACTAAGTAGTTGCGCTTGAAGTAGTTGAAGTAGTTGCACTTGGCAAAGCCTTTGGCAATATATGGACTATTTTATATATAATTAAATAGAATTTTATTTTGTGTCGTTGTCTCCAAATATTTTATCCTTAAATAAATAGATTTTCTTCTTTTAAATGTTGATTAAAATAGCCGTCATAATAAACTTTAAAAAAACGATAGCAATGAGCTTGTCGTTTTATTTCCGAGAAGTAAATCGATAAAATCGGTTTCTGCGACACCCAAAACCGATAGCAAATCCGATTCGAACATGAAATCGACAAAATCGGAATGCACGACACCTAGTCAAATTTTTTGTCGGACTCAAATCCGATTCCGATACATATTGGATTCTACGACATGCCTGATTATACGCATTTCGTTTGGAAATTAACTTGCTTAATGTATGGAAATTATTGAATTTTAATTATTTTATAATCGAAACTGGACCCTTCATAGCAAGCTTTTGAAAATAATTTGGAGCAAGCTTATTATAAATGTTTTTACACAATATTTTCCAAATGTTTTTATTTAATATTTTTAAATTGTTTTTTAAACTTTTCAATTAACAATTTCCAAACATTTTTATATATGTGTACTGGTCTATGAAAAAGGGGCTTACGTGCGCAAAAAAAATGTTTGTGAAAACAACTGGAAAACAACTTTTAAAGGTCAATTTATGCGAATCGGCAAAAAATTGGAATTTTTTTTTGACACGTAAGCCCTCTTTTCAAGACCAGGTCACATATAATTAAAATAAAAAAAATTTTATGTTTATGAGAATCGAACCTATGACTTCCAAAATATTAGTCGTCAGTCTTATCAACTGACCTACCGTGCCAGTTATGATTCAAATGCCACGTGTTTTACTTAGCTCTATAAGTCATTGAAAAAATAAAATAAAAATTCTAAAAAAATAATAAATAAAATAATTTTCTAAATGTTTGAAAATTGGTTATGAAAACATTTGAAAATTACCTTTTTACAAGTATAAGAATTGAAACGGTCATAAAATTGTTTGTTGGGAATGTATTAAACTTTTATTGACATTTCAAGCGTTTTGTCGTATCGTTGTCGCAGCATTGTGTTTCTCACATTATTTCGTATTTTTTAGGCGTTATTTCCTAACGCCTTTTTATTATGTACGTAGGGTTTAATAAAAGTTCGCTGAGAAGGAGGCTAGAAAAAAAAAAACAGGAAAATTATTTTTGTTTATTTATTTTCGATATTCATCCTTTCGTATCTTGAAGTCCACTTACAAAATAGTCCTCAAAATCGTGTTTTTGAAGCTTCTACGTTCGACATTAATTATTTCCGCATAGCCACCCTCTCAAATTGTTATTTACATATTTTGGAAATAACCATAAATCATGATGTAAGAAGCAGCAACGCAATTCCTTTTTTTTTTGTTTTCCAACAAATTTTCGAATGTTGTGGATTGTTCGTTTTCGAATTTGTTTAGAAAATAACCAATATTTACGACACAGTCATGGTATTCAACCCCAAATCGTCAGCAATCAATTCTCATATAAGTTTCGGAATTTCTTTCGATTTTCAATTATCTCTATTGGGATCGATCTTCCCGAAATTTGAAATGGGATATCGTAAGACATCTTTGAATTTTCTAAAAAAAAATAAACTAGCAATCAGCGAACTTTTGTTAGACCTCCCGTGTAATGTTCTCTTTAGGTCTCTTTTACAATGGCGCTACTGCTTCTTTGATTCAAATACTTTAACTAAAAAAAAGAGTAATAAACGCACTTTTTAAAGATATGTATGTATGTATTCTCCTTTAATTCCTAGAAGGAGCATAGGGCCAATATGAAATCTCTCCATTTGTCACGATCCCTTGCAATGACTTTAATCTCTTGCTACGACTTTCCCGGTTCTTGGATTTTCTTTTCCAGTGACCTCTTTCAGTTGGTTTTGGGTCTACCACGTCCTCTACTATCTTATGGATTCCACTCAAGAGCCTGGCGACAAACTGCGCTGTATGGTTTCCGGAGAGTGTGACCAATCCATCTCCATTTGCGCAGCTTGACCTCGATTGCTATAGCCCTCTGATTTCATTTTTGATATAGCTCGGCATTTGATATAGTGGGAGGCCACAAAACCTTCAGTATTCGCCTTAAGCATTTGTTACTTGCAGCTTGTTCGTTAGTTGTTCAGTAACAAGCCACGTTTCGCACCCATATAACAAAACCGATTTCACATTCGAATCAAAAATGCGCACTCTCGTTTTGGTGGATATAAAGGATGAAGACCGTATTTTGTTCAGTTGAGCAAACGCGCCTTTTGCTTTTGCTATTCTTGAGTTGATATCCTCTTTTGCTCCACCATCCATGGAGATAATGCTGCCTAAATACGTGAAGCTATCGACGTTTCCGATGTCATCACTGCCAGCTCTAAACGTGATGTCATTGCTTGCGTTTAGCTTCATGCTTTTAGTCTTGGATACGTTGATTTTTAGGCCAGCCTTTTGTGATTCCAAGACAAGGTCTAAGGTATAAAATTGTATTTTACTGAAAAGTAAGTCGGACGATTTTAAAGTATTGCTATGCTATAACTTAAAGTTCAACTTTAATACTTTTTTTTTATATTTATAGAACACTAATGTCATAAAATATCATTATACATTATTTACTCATATATAAATTTTTTTCTTATAGGGTATTAAAGCCAAGCCAGTTGTATCGTTTATTGCTGGGCTTACAGCTCCTCCTGGCAGAAGAATGGGTCATGCAGGTGCTATTATCTCCGGTGGCAAAGGTGGTGCTGGTGATAAAATCAAAGCTCTCGAGAATGCCGGTGTTATTGTAACAAGGAGTCCTGCACAAATGGGAAAGGAACTGTTCAAAGAAATGAAACGTTTGGAGTTAGCCTAGGCCTTGGAATATAAAAACAGATTAATCACTATAAAATATTGACATTGAAATTATTGATGCGAACTAAACGAATTATATATAATAAAAGTTTGTCCTCAAAAATATTTTTTCTTTTAACTATCCATTTGTTGATTGATATTTTCCAATTATTACTGCCAAATAAATATTCCGTAAAAGATGGAAATAAAAAATCAAAGTTATATAATTCAGATCAGCCACAGATATAAAACTTACATTAAATCTACAGTAGAGTAAGCGGTAAATATATAATATTCAACATTACGGACAAACTAACTATTTGTATTTCTTATTTTTTGTTATGCCTGGATTTAAAAGCGTTGTAAATTTCGTATCAATAAATGGCCCTTGCATGGGTTTCGAGTTGATGAATAATTAAAAAAATAAACAAATGGAAGAAATGCTTGGAAGTAAAAAAAGGAGTTAAACACACACCACCACTGAACTATGAAATTGTAATATAATTGCACTAAATGTTACTGAAATTATTGTTGGCCTTATTTTAAGTTTTTTTAGAACAGTGTGTTTAAAATTGATTAATATTGCTAGTCCATATGTAAGAATAATATCTTGAAATATATGTAAACAGTTTAAATGATGTCGATATCTGTGGAAAATGCTGTACATACATTATTCTCCCACTGAGAGTACGTAATACATACGTTAATAA
This sequence comes from Calliopum simillimum, assembly GCA_951812925.1. NCBI lineage: Eukaryota > Metazoa > Arthropoda > Insecta > Diptera > Lauxaniidae > Calliopum > Calliopum simillimum. Next base: position 117,292,591 of record OX638371.1, on the reverse strand, counting down.
AATAAAATAAATAATAATTGTGTATATCGTTCTATGCTTAAACGTTATGCAAATTTACTAAATAATTCAATGCAAAATTTTTGGCTTTCGAACTTCACAATCTTAAGCTATAGAGCAACACAAACTTTATCTCTTGCACTATCAAACTTGTACTCAAAGCAGTGACAACATAGAAAATAACGTATAATAATCATTTTATGTCTAAAAATAAAATTAAAGAATAATCATCAAATAAAAAAGTATTTTCTCGAATTTTTGTGTGTACTTTGTTTTGATGGCCAGTGTATTTTTTTTAGTATTATTTTTTTTTTCTTTTTTATAATCTTTCTTAAAGCCTAGTATGCTTCATGCTTTGAACAGTTCCTTTCCCAGTGTATTTTTTTTAGTATTACTTTTTTTTTCTTTTTTATAAATCTTTCTTAAAGCCTAGTATGCTTCAACACAAAATTTGTAATGGGTTCTAGTATAGCAATTTCGATTGCCATTGATGAGCAAATAAAAACTGCCAAAAGATTTTTCGAAGTTGGGTCATAAAGCGGCGCTATATCGATTCAAAGTTCGAAAAATCGTGTATTATGGAAAGAGAATATTTTTGGGTTTAAAATTCAAATTTTTTGTATGAAACATATGTATATATGAAAGATATTAAAATCATATCTCTTAAAGCTTTGGAGAAAATTATAGAAAACTGTTCAAAATGACAAAATATATTCAATTTTGCATTTTTCCCTCCCATAGCTCTAAAATACCCACAAAAAAAGTATTTTCGAAATTGCATCCTAGGGGAACTGATGCTATTGTGGTATAGTTTTTCAATGTGGTATGGTCGCATATCTCCGAATTGGGAAAGAACCTGCGAACAGTCACTGCTTTTATCCTATCAGAACACATGAAAAACCAGGGATGTGTTGCCGTCATGCAGCAAACAAAATTTTTCCGGTGTCAGTTGAACGAAACTTAAGTCGCGTATGGTTGATTTTTTTTTTCCGGATTTTTTGCAAAAAAATTTTGTTAAGAAAAGGTTGCTTATTGGTGAAGTTTTATTTATATTCAATAAAGGTAAGTGCTAAGTATTGCGAAATGAGTGATTAACTGTGTAAATTCAAAAAGTTTCCCATTTTATTTTTAGAATTATGTAATTTCTAAAAATTGGCCAGTCGGGATTCGCTAATGTGGTATATGAACATTTCTTAATATTCTTAACATTATTTGATTGCTGTTTATTTTTTTATAAAGACTATGAAATTGAGAGCCAATGTAAATGTTATTATGAACTTATTTCATACCTTCCAAACTTTATATTTGGTTGTATGGTTAAGTATACCACATTACCCTACTTATATGTACCACATTACCAGCCCACTTTACAAGTACTGATCAGTATATATACCACATTGTGCCACCATATATACCACATTACCTCCCAACTTTTTGAAAACAGCTTTTTTGACTTTTTTCAGATTTTGCTCAATAACTTTTTTTAATGAAATTGCACACATTTTATTGAAATATATTCTGTAGCCAATACTTTAATGATCAGCATAAACAAATTTGGCTGAAATTGATTTAACGGTTCTCTTTCAAATTCCACCTAAACATTAGCTATACCACAATAGCATCAGTTCCCCTACTGTAAAACTAAATCATCATTTTGGATAAAACTCGTACCAAGGTCAGTATAAAATCACCCAATTATCAATATTCTGAAACATCTAAGCCCATTATATCCTGTTTTTATGGGTCAGCCGATTTCTATTCAAGATAGATACCATGTTCGAAAGCTTTTGACTTACTCTTAAATTTTCCATAAAAATTATTGGAGAATTTTGAAATTAAAACATATGGCGGCTTCGAAATTGAAACCTCTAAAAATTCGACTTTTTTACAAACCTCTAGCCGTTTTTGACTAAAATTGTAAAATATCCCAACTTTCAGGCCGAAATTTTTACGTTCTTGGCCTTGAAAGTTGCGTTATTTATCACGCTTTAACTTGATGTAGTACACACAAAAAGTTGTGGATGCAAAATACACTTTGAAACAAAAATACCTTAAACCATAGCTTTACAAAAATACGAAATAAGTAAGAACTGCGAGATTTCGCGAAAATTTCAATCGATCGATTTCAATTCGGAAGAAAACATTTATAAGCTCTTGACTCCATCTTAAGTTCCTTTGGTTTTCTTAAAAACAAGACACAAACATATTGTTTTTCTATGATATACTATATTGTTTTTTACAAATGGCGCCCTCTAGCGGGCAAGCGTTTAGCCCTTGCATCCTGAGTTATTGCAAAAAAACCATTTTTTGAATTAAAAAAAAGGACAAACTTTTTCCCTGTAAAAGCCTCTTCAGACTATCTGAGAAGTCATACAGACGCCTATGACTTCTCAAACAGTCCGAAGTGCCTTTAAGCAGTGAGAAAAAATCTTAAAATGTAAAAAATTAGACCCTTTCAAAAATTTGAGCTGAATAACTACCAACAATTTCGTGGTTTTTGAGATAAGTCAAAAAAAACTATAACTAAACATTAATTTTTGTCGTTTAGACCTTCATTCAAGCCCTAGACGGGCCATCTTTTCGGGGGTTTTAATCCATACCAAGTACGCAGTCTTTGTTTTAAGACCTTCCTCTATGATAATTTTTGATGCACGCATTTTGTTTGAATTTTGCTGTTATATAATTAAATATTTCTTTAAATCGCATGATTCAATTTTTCAATCCGGTCAATTCCGGGATTAACGTGTTACGGGAATAATTCCCTGTGCATTCTTACAATTAAAAGCAATACCGTGCTCACTTGCTTGAACGCTTAAGGCCAAAACCACAAACGCATTAAATTTACTTGTACTGATGCCAAACGAATTGACTTGAATTTTGGCTTAGAGAAATTATTGTTGGTTTTACCAGTAACTATTGAGCAACTTGCGATCAGTTGTGCTCCGATCGGCGGGAAGAGATGTTCGACTATTCTACGAGCTTTAACTGAAATTAAATAAGAAACAGTGGAAACTCAAAATATACAAACACACGAGAGTGTTGTGTGTATTGAAGCAAGGCTTGTGCTGACTGGAAAGAGATACAAATATACATACAGATAGATATTAATAAGGTAGTACGATTTGCACCCACGGTTGATGGCATGCAAAGTTTAAATACTTTACACAGCGGGTGTTCAACAAATAAATATATTCCGAAGAATATACTTACATAGTTTGTATGTGAATTACGTGAATATTGGTTAAGGCCAAAATAAAACAGCTGTGAAGTTATAAAGGCTTAGTATAATCCATAAAGGTTTTTCGTTGTGATATGACATAAGTGCATTATTTCTTGAATCGTAATGATAAACAGAATTGGAAAAACTAAAATTTGAAAATAGCAAAATACGAGTTTAATACCTACGTACCTATATTAATAACGTATTTTAATATCTAAAAATATGTTCTTTTCTTTTTTGATGGAATGAAAAAGTTAGTCTACAAGTTTCAAGACTCGTACTTTATAAATGTGTTTAGCAGGGTAATTCACACATATATGTGTGAATATATCGGTATACACACACTGGTATGTTGATTTGTTTTTTGGCTTAAAGAGATCACGGTAAACTGTCTCAAGATAGTTGAGTAAACTTGAAATAAAAGTGAAAACGGCCATTTTTTGTATTTGTTATTACCCATTCGTCATAAACGTATGTTTAGCAGAGCAACTAATGCCTCCTACTTTTAAAAGTGAATTTTCCAAAGGCATTGAACTGTTTTTTCACATATGTACGTATGCCTTATTTTATTTGCAAAAGAAAACTCAAGAAATGCAAAAATTAACAATCTAATTTCATGATTCCAATTTATTACTCCTATACCCATAACAATTTTCTCTTATTCATTAAACAAAAATGTTTGAATGTTTGTATCGAAGATAGTTTTTGATCTCAACCCAAACTGAAATGTGTTCATTTCGATATCAATATGTGCATAAGTATACGATATTCTATGTAAATACGTCGGCGTGCGATAAAAACCTGCTTAAAATTATCTTAAACAACAACATTTTAGCCTATTTGCGCTGTTATGGTGATGATATATGTGACCTTGGTTAATAGCCCACATGAAATAAATATTGCATGATGTTAGTATCTCAAAATATTTTTTTGAGCAGCTTCTTTTTTCTTCTTGATTTGGAATTCCGGACCTCCATAATGATTTTAATTGCAAAAGTAAAGGAGAAGCTCAAAACTTTTTGGAATTGATATGTAAGATATGGACATATCGTCACTCTTAAGCCAGATTCACGAAAGTGCAAATTTTTCAGTTTTGGATCAATGTGGTTTTCTTTTACAAAATAGTTCAATAAAGATATGCCAGAAGCATGAAAGCGATATCTGAAGTAGTTTAGCAACAAATGCTTAGTTTATAAGCCAAAAAAGCAGAATTTTTATATAATTTTAATATTTTTAAAAATTTCAATGAGCAATGACTAAAAATCAATAATTTTCACTTTCGTGAATCTGGCCTAAGAGTGACGATATTGCATCGTCAGCCAATGGTACATGATCGATTCTTTATAACCTATTCCCATTGTATTCACTTTGTCGTCCGCAGAGAAGAAGGCGTGGCGGGAATAGTAAAATATATATATTCTTGATGAGCGCCACCTCTTGAGTCGATATAGCCATGTCGGTCTGTTTGGCTGGCTGGGTGTCTGTCTGTGGAAATATTTTTCACGGGAAAACTAAGCAAGCTCTGAGCAAAAACTAGGTGAACTTGGACATTAGGGCGTGGCACCTACCATATGAGCAAAAGTTTCAAAATGTTATTCTGAAAGCGTTTTTTGAGATAATTGAACCAAATTTCACTCACATATTAGGAACAGTAAGTGCAAGCTCTGAACAAAAACTATACGAACTCGGAAAAGAGGGCAAAATTTACATGATTCAGTATAGTGCAAGCGTTATTTTAGGTAATGAAACCGTATTTCGCAAAGATGGAAAGATAGTACAAGATCTGAGCAAAAACTAAGTGAAAGCAAAATTTTGAAAATACCGCAAAGTAGTGTATTTAATTTTTGGCCTGGCCAAAGGCAGTACTCTTACTAGTTTCACCTAAGAACTTAATTGTAGAAAAAAAAAAAAAAAACGGACAGTTTTTACAATAGAAGTGTTGAATAGATGAACATAAGAAATATCGCAAAAATTAAGAACGGAAACTACCTTGCTCCCAGGGGTTTAGAGTTACCTTTTGGTGTAGATATGAAGCACTGAAATTTTGGTATCAAAATTAGTTGATGGTGCCCTCAGGCAGGCCCCTGCATACGGGGGGGGGGCTTTGATATGAAAAAATCACAATATACGGTTTTTCTGTGCAAAATTAATAAAAGCGAAAGTTCGATGTTTCTTCAACCAATAACTGTAGCAAAGGGATAAGTAAGAATAGTTTGATTGTCCTAATGCCCTTTATATCTATACCAAACTTTATTAAACTGGCTCAAACCGATTCAGAGGTGTGACGAATTATGTAAAGTAGAGGGAGTGGATCATTGGATCTGCTCATATCATTAGGTAGTTTTCAGTGGATGAACATGTTATGTACACAGCTTTCTGCAAGATTTTAGTAGAAGAACATGCTTTGTGCATACAATATGAGGAAAATCATCTCTAATGGGAAACCTATGAAATCCCAATTTTTTGACCGATATTTCGTCATAACACCTGGAAAATTGAAAATAAGTAAACTAAAGACAAGGAAATGTTATTAACTTAAAAGCTGATAATCTCAAAACTACAATGATTTTACTTAACATGTTGAGCAACTTATCTCTTCAATTGCCGGTATAATATGAACATATAGTAGGAGATACGAATAAGGAGAGATTTGCACCCATCTGTTTAATGGATGAAACCTATTTTTTATGAAAGTAAATACGTTTAGAAACATATTGTGAGTGGGTTGCAAGGCAAGGCTATGGTTCATTCCATGTTGAAAAGTGCATTTTTTTCAAAAAATGCACTCATCTGTTTAATGAAAAAATTATATACCATTCGAAAGTTTAGAGCCTCTACAATATGTTAAAGTAGGGTTGCCTATTTTTTCCTGGCAAGGCATAGGGTTGCCAGGCTTTAAAAGGTCGGCCAAAACCACAAATTTGCACTCATCTGTTTAATGAAAAAATTATATACCATTCGAAAGCTTAGAGCCTCTACAATATGTTAAAGTAGGGTTGGCTTTTTTTTTCCTCGCAAGGCATAGGGTTGCCAGGCTTTAAAAGGTAGGCCAATACCACAAATTTGCACTATGTGTTTTAAAAAAATGTGTTTAATGAAAAAATTATATACCAATCGAAAGTTTAAAGCCTCTACAATGTGTTTACGTAGAGTTGCCTATTTTTTTCCTGGCAAGGCATAGGGTTGCCAGGCTTTAAAAGGTCGGTCAATACCACAAATTTGCACTCATCTGTTTAATAAATAAATTTAGTGTTAAAATAAAGATAATTTCATTGCGAACACGGTGATACAGGGTTGCTTGTGAAAAACCTATTTTAAGCCAGGGTCGCCGAGCTTTAAGAAATGAAATATTGGTACGAATGAATATGTGCGACAGAGAGATCCGAGCGAACTATTTGGTTAGGATGTATACTAGAGCGCCCACAAGATATATCGATACCTTGGAGCGCTATAGTCCTATCTTCATTTTTCCAATTGTTGGGAAATGCAAAAAGAAGATTTCAAACAGTGGTTATTTAGGATTGGCTGCTATTTTGATATAACGATAAATGCAATAATTTTACCCATGGTATATTTTAACATAATTTAATGTTTTTAGCCAATTTTATTAATTTTTAACGAAATCCCATCCAAGTTATAGTATGTCATTACTTTTGCCCTTACATAAAATTCCACTACTATTCAAAAAAACGACGTATTTAGTACATTTTTTGAATTTTTTCCACTAAAATGTCGTAAAAAATCATGAAACGCGTAGAAAACACGAAAAAAACGAATTTTTTTTTTTTTTTTTTTAATTTTTGGTTCCAACAAACAAGAGTGGAGCCTTGGGTGTAACCAAATTTGTTCACCAAAATGTCGCAAAAAGTCATGAAACGCGAAGAAAACGCGAAAAAACGAAGAATTTTTTTTTTAACATATGACTCATTTGAATATTCAGTGGAGATAGGACAGTAGCGCTCTTGAAAAAATTACAGTTTGGAGATAGAATTTTTCTTAATTATCTAATATTTTGGTGTTTTAATGGTATTTTGACATCACACAGTTTTCCACACAGTAAAGAAGCCCACAATGATGCCATAACTGCAAAAATCTCAAAATCGCAAAATGTGGAGATAGCGCTCTAAGGTATCGATATGAAATGTGCAAAGTTGAGAATTTGTTTGCTCCCCGTCCATTTCCTGAAATTAGAGGTAAAAAAATAAGATCTCACAATAAAATTTGGAATCGGTAGTGGAAAAAACCCAGCCGGTTTTCGATCAAAGGTCGAAAAATTGACTAAAAAAAGGCAAGTCGCTTTGACTGCCCGATACTTCAAAACTATTCATTTTTTCATAATATGTTCAGGACAACTTTTGTGGAGCATGACTAGGTCAACATAATCTTCTTAAAAAGTTTTGTTTCAAAAATTAAATTTGTTGCTGTTTCGGTACAAAAATTTAAATTTTTTAAAAAAATGTTCATGACTTTTTCTATAAATTGGTTTTTTGTAATTTTCAAAGGGCGGAATATTTGTTCTGGAATTCTTATATTGCATGGGATTAAATGTTGATTAATTAAACAAAAAAAAATTATATAAAAATATTAAGTTTTAAGGTATGGAGCCGGTCTCAATGTTGGAAAAAAATGAGTATTCTAATTTTTTTCTTTTAATCGCTGCTTTATTGGATGCAACAAAATGCATTGCTAGTTTTTATTAAATGCATCATTTAGAACTGCTTTTTGCCTTTATAGTAAGCTATGAAATGGGTTTGTGCGACTTTTTTTCAAAAAGTTATGATCATTTTTAAATGACACTATGAAAGTTAAAAATCATGTATGGATTCTCTAAAGCAATTGCCATATTACTACAATATATCTTTTATAATGTTATTTTAAAATGGTCATAACTTTTTAAAGAAAAAATCATACAAGACAATTCCGTAACTCATTTTGAAGAAGAAAAACAGTACTAAATGACGCATTTAATAAAACAGACCAAAACGATTTTATGCGTGTTCTACACAACCTCAAAAATCGTGTTTTTTGAACATTAGGAGTGAGATATCTGAAAAACCATAAGTGATACAGCAATTTCGCGTCCAATTTCGAATTCAACATTAATAACTACATCTAAATGACTATTTTGGTTTTGGTTTGCAGTCATTTTTTTTTAAATACCGTTTTTCGACCTCATTTTAAAAACCATGCCATGAACCGATTTTGAAAACTTTTTTCTTATTCAATAAATGCTTAGGTGCAATTTCACATCTTTGTGCAGTTCGCGACAACTTGATTGAAATTTTTTCGTGAACTGCGTGCACGAAATTCGAAATTTTCGATTATCTCTGCTGGAACAGCCCAAAAACGCACTAAAACGAAAATAAATGCTATTTTCGTATTTAGCAATCCCAAATTAGTTAAGGAAATATGACTACTAAAATGGTTTTTTATCAAATTAAAAACTATGAAGAAAAAGATAAAAAAATAAATTTTTTCTTAACTCTGAAACGTGCTCTAATTCTTAAAAACTAATATTTTTTAGTAATTTTTCTTTTAAATTAATCAATATTTAATTCCTTATAATATAGGAATTCCAGAACAAATATTCCACCCTTTGAAAATTACAAAAAACCAATTAATAGAAAAAAAATCATTAAAATTTTCTTAAAAAATTGAAGTTTTTGTACCGAAACAACAAATTTAATTTTTGGACCAAAACTTTTTAAGAAGATAATGTTGACTTAGTCATGCTCTACAAAAATTGTCTTGAAAATATTATGAAAAAATTAACAGTTTTGAAGTAACGGGCAGTCAAAGCGACTTGCCTTTTTTTAGTAAATTTTTCGACCTTTGATCGAAAACCGGCTGGGTTTTTTCCGCTACCGATTCCAAATTTTTTTGTGAGATCTTATTTTTTTGACCTCTAATTTCAGGAAATGCAAACAAATTCTCAACTTTTCACATTTCATATTTCTTGTTGGCGCTCTAGTATACATCCTAACCAAATAGTTCGCTCGGATCTCTCTGTCGCACATGATATGATTGACCTTTTAAAGCCTGGCAACCCTATGCCTTGCCAGGAAAAAAATAGGCAACTCTACGTAAACATATTGTAGAGGTTTTAAACTTTTGTGGTATTGGCCTACCTTTTAAAGCCTGGCAACCCTATGCCTTGCCAGGAAAAAAATAGGCAACCTTACTTTAACATATTGTAGAGGCTCTAAACTTTCGAATGATATATAATGTTTTCATTAAACAGATGAGTGCATTTTTTTGAAAAAGATGCACTTTTCAATATGGAAGGAACCATAGCCTTGCCAGGATTTTTTAGGCAACCCACTCACAATATGTATTTACTTTCATAAAAAATAGGTTTCATCCATTAAACAGATGGGTGCAAATCTCTCCTTATTCGTATCTTAGACTAATAAGGCATGAGTACAAACGTGATTTAGCTCCAACCGCGTTCAATCAAATTTCCTTGGAGTTAAGGCCAATTGAGACGTTGCGTCCAATAACGTCGGCATAGGGCGTTTTTGCGCCCATTGCATTTTTGAAGAGTTTGGTTCCTCAAATATATGTGTACTTAATACATTAATGCCTTATACACTTTTTTCGTCAGGCACCTTGGTCTTGAGGAAAAATAAAAATATTTACCATGAGCAAATTGAGATGCAAATTGCCTGCATTTTATAAAACTATAATTTGAAAATATTTTTTATTTCCGTAATTTAAAAAAAAAAAATTAAAATCGGAGCAGTTTTGCCGGTTTCCCAAACAATATGCTAACGTTACTCCAGTGATAGTCAAATGGATTTATGCAATAACGCCCTATAATTTAAATTTTCGTTCTTCGATAATTCTGTCAATATGCATAAGTTTTATGTGTTAGGGGTAATCATTTACTCATTTTGTTATTATTAATTGAACAAATTTGTTTTCCAAGGCTTAAATTATGTTTTGTTCTTTGTACAGCATTTAGAAACATTAAATTGAACTATCTCGATTAGCCATTCTTCGACTTATGGCGTTATTGCACGCAACGCCTCAATTGTAATATGTATGGAATTGTTACAGGACAACTCCATTAATTAGACAGCTTCAAAAGACTTCTGTAGTGAATAGTGTTGATTGCGTGCAGCTTTATTCCTCCAAAAATTATTGTATCCCTTTTCTAGATCTATCCACAAATGTGATAAAATATACTAGAGTTAAAAAGATATCAACCATGCCTATATAACTTACTCGGATCAACAAATAAGACGGAGATGCCACGCAAGCTACTTAAATTCCTTATAATTTTCGACAACACATCGCTACTGTATTTTCCGGGGCAGTTCTTATCGGGACGTGTACTACTAGAACTGCAGGATGATACACCCGCTTTGGGGCTACATTTTCATGTGGTGGGCGAAGGCGTGGTGCGTGCAGGTTCTGCACGTCAAGAACGTACATATGACAAAGAGAACTATATTGATTTCCGTATGCGCCTTTTAGGTGATATAGATCAAGGGCCGTCAGTGCTTTCGCCAGGAATACATAGTTTTCCATTTAAACTTGGTTTACCTGTGGGCTTGCCATCAACGTTTTTAGGCCGTTACGGTTGGATACAATACTATTGTAAGGCTGCGCTTCGTGAGCCAAATGGACTTATACATAAAAATCATCAGGTCTTTATTGTAATGAATCCAATCGACCTGAATTTCGAGAAGCCCATACTTTCGGTATGTTACCATATTTAATTTTACCAATATATGCATATAAACTTGTACGTTTTAAATGTTTTTTTTTTTTTTTGTTTAAATTAGCAACCTTTTACATGCGAGGTGGAACACAAACTTGGTGTGGCGTGTGTGGGTGGAGGTCAAGTTAAATGTCGAGTGGCACTGGATCGTGGTGGTTATGTGCCTGGGGAAAGCATTATCATTACCGCTTTTATTTCCAACTATAGCAATGTAACAATCAAACGCACTAAGGCATCACTGACAGAGGTACGTTAAAATTACCATGAAACTTAAGCGATTTAAGTTAGTACCTATTGAAAAATTGCATTTATTTACAGACAATTGAGTATTTGGCACGTGGAAAAGTAGTGCAAACAGAAAAACGAGCTCTAGCTGTTTTAGTACGTGGAAAAATACGTCCGGGTGGTAAAGATGAATGGCAAAACGATAGTTTATATGTGCCACCTTTACCACCAACGAATTTACGCGGCTGTCATCTTATAAAGATTTCCTACGATGTATTCTTTGTTATTGAACCAAAATCATTGGAGAAAGAGATTAAATTACAGTTGCCGATTGTGCTCGCAACTTATCCATTCCGTAATAATGCCAACGATGTTTCTAATACATGGCCAGATTCGGTTTTAAAACCAGATACTCATTATCCTTCGACATTACCAATATTCCGGCCGTGGCTACATGAGAAGCCGGAGTCGAATTAGAGTGGTTGAAAAACTGAATATGGGACACGCCAAATGTTAAAACATTTTGCTTTTGCATCTTCAATCTTAATGAAAAAATAATTAATAGAAATAAAAATCGACGACGCATAAGCAAAATGGTGGAGGTTCGGTGTGGAATGCCCCATATTACGTAAATACAACAGAGCCGTAACTAGAAGTATATCCTAGGGTGGGCACAGGGTTCAAAGAAACGATAAATCATAACAAAATTCGAGAACATATGATATTTTTCAAAAATTTGACAGTAGAAGAGAACGAAAAGTGCAATTACTCTGACAATATTTTCGATTTAATTTGTAAGAGGAATGTAACAATGTGCTTATTATAATACGTTCCACTTATTCTTATTCTTTTTCGTCACTTATTCACTAAAAAAACAAAAAAAACTGAAATTTGAATACCACTCGTGAAACCTATCAAAAGAAACTTCGAATTGCAAAAATGATAATTCTTTTATCTTAAAAAAAAAAAACTCTTGAGATGTAATTGTAATTTACAAATCATTGTTATTTTGATTTTAACGTGTATCTCTACAAAACTGAATTTCGAATCATTTAATATAATACACTCATATATGTAACACATTTTTTACACATTTCTCAAAAACTGTAGGGTGGCAAGCAAAATTTGTGGGAGGCCGGGCCCCCTGGTTACGGCCCTGAAATACAAACTTCCTTTCGGCACTTAAACTTTTATTTCGTTGTGTAATTTTTAATATAGTCTCTATTAAAGTCGACCGTTTTCCTTGTTAAAATTTTATTTTTGCTTAAAATTAAATCTGTTTTGTAAAACAATTTTAATTAGTTTACATAATTATGCGTTACTTAATTAAACTTAACTTTATAAAGTATTTCGTTAACATAATTAAGAGTCTGTAAATTACGACATGTATCTTATTTACAAATAATATTTGTATGAAATGCGACAATGCAGCCATAAAACTATACCTAGTTTAGAAATGTATTATATTTGTTAAATATAATGCATACATATAATAATATTAAATGTAGTTATAAATACTTTTAAAGTAAAATTTTAATGAATAAAGTATTCACCCTTATCATCTACTTCGATTTCGATTGGAACTAAATAGAATCGAAATTTTGCTATCATATATTTTGATATCCAGAATCGAACTTGAAAATTTTTCCATATAAAACTGAATTAGCCTAATCATCTAATTCGATTCTGATTGGAAAAATTTTCGATTTCGATTCTGGATATCAAAATACAGTGAGAAACAAAAACTGTACTGTACTGCTATAGCGTCCGTTCTGATTTCATGACCAGCAAGAAATATAATCCAAACGCCGACCTTCGCACCATAAAAAAATAATGAACAAAAATCCATTTCGAAAACATGCTGACAGTTTTGACCACTATAACTGATGTGCACAGACCTGGAACGTAAATTTTTCCTAGTTTAAAAAAACGATTCTAATAGATTTCGTTGTGCTGAGTCCAAAACTGACCACAGAATCCCTCTAAATGGTCAGGATTTCGAGGTTAGCGGAGGAAAGTGGTGGTTTCATTTCCATCCGTTTGCCTACAAATTTGACGTGCCCTACGTGCCCGTGCCCCTTGTGTGAGTTCGCACTTCGCACTACTATGTCGAAAATAGCAAACATGTTGACAGTTTTTGCTTCTCACTGTATATGATAGCAAAATCTATATTCGATTTAGTTCCAATAAGTAGAATTAGATGAGAAGGGTGATTGTCATTTTAAATTACATAAGGAATTTGATGTATGTGTATAAATTAAGAGGGAAAATAATGTCAGACCTAATTCCAATGTATGTACGAAAATCTGATGGCAACGTCAACAAATATCTCGTGCACCAAACAATATTCTAGCTATGCATGCAGCTATGTATAGATTTTATTAATACATAATTTAAATTGGTCTAATTGGAAAATTCTAAAAATTGACTGATTTCTGACATTTTGAATCGTAAAGCTCAAGTTTGTAGATATTGAAGTTGAAAGTTTTTCATACTTTACAGAGCTAAGGTAAGGGTTTGGTAATTTTGATAATCGATCTCAAATCAATTATAAAATGTTCAGAACATGTCTAAGAACTGAATTCCGTTTTAAACTGAAAACCGATAAAATGTTTAGCTGAACTGTGAAATTTTGTCAGTGAAGCTAAAGTCACTTTTCTTGTGCAGTATCACATACAGTCATAGGCAAATCAATTTTGACAAAAAAAAAAAAAAAAAAAAAAATGCTGTGTATTTTAGATTCTTATTCGATATATATTTACATATCAAGAAAAGCAGCCGAACATATAAGTTCTATACATAGTTTCATTTGTAAATAACATACATTTTTAAATATTCACTCTTTAATAAAAAAATAATGAACGAAATGTAAAAATGTAAGGTGCCATAAGTGTTTTGACATCACCTTACAAATAATCACTGTTTTTCAGCAAAAATTGCGAATCGAACGATTGAAACTTATTTCGGTTGCTTGGAGTGTGCTAAACTAAAAAAAGTAAAACAAAAACCTTTTACCAGTGCAGTTCTGCCATTTTCAAAAAAAAAAAAAAAAAAAAAAAAATGTTTTTCTAGGTATGACTTCACTTAAACTTATCTCTAGAGAGAACGGCTAGTTCGATTTCAATTAAGGATTGAATTCTAAAAAGCCAATTAAATTATGTTTCTAACGATGTATTACTTATTGGAATCGGCCAAAAAATTGTTGAGTTATAGCGGTTGAAAATTAAAGTTTTGATTTGTAGCCTCATTTTCGCAAAGTTTTTCTGAACTAATTTTAAGTGAATGAATTACCACCAAAAATTTAAAGCGCAAAAACTGCATACAAACAACAAGCAAAATACAAGGGTGGAAAATTTTATAAAATTTAAGCGTAGGTTCATTCAAGTAAAAGCCGAAAAATCTGTCAATTTTTATTCGATTTCAGTTTATAGGGCCTCAAAATTTTTGTAATAAAATGGGCTTTTAATACAGCTTTAAATTTTAAACTTTTTCAAAAAACGAGTTCAGAAAAACTAAGCGGAAATGAGGCTACAAATCAAAACTTTAATTTTCAACCGCTATAATTCAACAATTTTTTGGCCGATTCCAATAAATAATGCATCGTTAGAAACATAATTTAATTGGCTTTTTAGAATTTAATCCTTAATTGAAATAGAACTAGCCGTTCTCTCTAGAGATTAGTTTAAGTGAAGTCATACCTAGAAAAATAGTTTTTTTTTTTCGAAAACGGCAATACTGCACTGGTTAAAGTTTTTTGATTTACTTTTTTTAGTTCAGCACACTCCAAGTAACCGAAATAAGTTTCAATCGTTCGATTCGCAATTTTTGCAGAAAAACAGTGATTATTTGAAAGGTGATGTCAAAACACTTATGCCACCTTACATTTTTACATTTCGCTCATTATTTTTATTACTAAAGAGTGAATATTTAAAAATCTATAGAACTTATATATTAAGCTGCTTTTCTTGATATGTAAATTTATATCGTATAAGAATCTAAAATACATAGAATTTTTTTTGTCAAAATAGATTTGCCTATGACTGTATATTAATGGACAAGACAAAAACTTCTGACCGTTTTATATTGGTAAAGGAGTACGACTTACGTGTTATATACCATTCAAAAGGTATTTAGAATAATTATGTATAGTATGTAATTATGCTCAGAAAAAAAATCTAAGCATATTGAGCTGTCTCTGCAAATCCTGAAACAAGTCCATCTTTTGCAAGCGCTTGACTAAACCTTCCTTATGCTACAAACGGTTTGTAGTACCAGAGCGTTGAATTACACAGCCTTTGAAAGAGTTAAGTCGCACATCTATTTCTCCTTCCTCCAGCTGAAATGTAAAAAAAAAAAACAAATTGAACAAATGGTTTTCTATGCTCGTACAAAATATTGATGATTTTACTTCATCAAAGGCATAAATGTCTTGGTAACACGAATTGGATATACATCGGCGAACGCAGCCTAACTTGGTGGTCACGCTTTCAAGTTCTTCACAGCTAACGGTTTGCTCACAAGTGGCTTCAAATTCTCTGTAAGTTATTTCCTATAACGATAAAAACCTCATTTAAAGTTGATAAAAATCAATATTTTTCAAAGGACCAAACCAACATTTTTACTCGTTTCTTTGTACGCGTATTCGGGAAAATTAAACGTTGCTGCTTTTGGTAGTAGTTTGCCACTTGTACCTTTATCTTCGACCATTGCAGCACTTAGTTTCAACCCAAAAATAATTAAATATATTAAAACTAATTTTGCGCGACTCTTGTGCGAATGTTTCGACTTCATAACAAAATATTATACTTTCTGTTTTAAAATTCTTGTGTCGTACAACTTTGGGGGTTGGTAGATAGACATTGCAAATGCCAAAATAAAGAACTACAAACTTGTTTCTGTATATCTGTGCTCGGTGGCAAAACCTGATATTGATAATTTTTTGTGAAAATGTGTTATGCAATCCAGGTTATTGTTCTCATTGAGATATATGGGCTGGAAAAACCAGATTGCTCAAGAACGGGTATTGTGATTTTTTTTATAGCACCTTAAATTTGCTTTCATGAAAAATTATGACGACATGTAATAGAAAATTTTGTAAAATCGCCGGGTTAAAACTACAACTAGACATCTACATTTTTAATGTTTTGAGAAAAAAGCGTTTTAAGTTTTTTGAAATTCGTTTTTAAATGGGAATTTGCAGTTTTCTGGTTTTTATTATTTTTATAAAATTGGGGCATAGAACCGTTTTTTCTTCGTGTTTTTCTATACTTAACTCAAAACATCAATATATGTATATGTATGTAGTTGTAGTTTTAATCTGACGATATATCTGTGGCAAAAAGGAAAAACAGCTTAAGTCGATTTAAGAAAAGTGAGCTCAATTTTCCATTAGTTCTAGTTAAAATTATTCTTCTGTTTTGTACATTATTAAGATCTAAATAAACGCTAAAAAACGTCCAATAACGAATAACGATTTTGTTCAGGCCCAGTGTAAAATTGAGCTTAACTTTCATGGATCTGGTCTGAAAGATAATCACCACTATGACGCAACGTAATTGACTCTGCTTTAATAATAAAACACACATTTTTCATTATTTGTAAATAGAAACAATACTTTTTATTAATTTTGTCTGACAAAAAAGCCAAAAGTGGCGATTTTAGCGTATATTACATTTTGTTTTTTGGAAATAGACATTTTGTTTTTAATTCAGCAACAAAAACTATTGAGTTCAAAGTAAATATTTTATCCTTTTTATGATACAAGTTTGGTTTTTGATAATCATGATACTGATTTTTCGTTAATGTAGCGATGAATTTCGTCAGGCTAAAATAAAAAAAAAATATATATTAAATTTTTGAATAGTTTAATTTATTCACCCGAATCGAACTTTATTGAATCGAGATTTTGTTATCATATATTTTGATAACCAGGATTGAAATCGAAAATTTTTACAATCAAAATCGAATTGGAAAATATGACTGACTTGATTTTGGTTGCAGGAATTTTCGATTTGGATTCTGCATATCAAAATATATGATAGCAAAATTGCGATTCGTTTTAGTTCAATTCGAAATCGAGTTACATGATAAGGGTGAATTATTCATGATAACACAATAAATAAGCCATCCATATGGCCAAACAGTTATGTAAGTATAGGACAGAGTTTTTTTAATTTATACATACGCTAATCGGAGTAAGCTTTTAGTGACAGTATTGCACCTACTGTTTTTTTTTTTACGATTAAAATAAATAAATAACTACATATGTCAAACATTTACTCACAGTTTGGAACCAATAAGTGCCTGGTTTGAACATCATTCGATACATAAAACCCATTTCTGATTTCGGAGCTATGGCATGCATATGCAAGTGTTTGACACTTATAAATGGTGGCAAGTGAAATCCAAACAAAGCATCATTCAAGTCAATGCCCTTTGAAGTAAAAAACTTTCGAAGTCCAGATTCCATATTCGTAACTGAAAAAAGGAGAAAAAAAATGGAATAAATGAAAATGATGTAAAATATCGAGTGACGCAGTGGCGTGTGAAAACATTAGGACAACTTTTTGGGGTTCTTTTGAGTCAGAAGCCTAGGGCGCCCCCACCTTACATTTGCTTCGCATTTCAAAAATTCTTTTTCAACAATTTTTCTTTTTTTTACGTTTTAAATTACCTTACAGAAATTATAGTAAATTTTGAGAAGTCATGGTGCATATATATTTATCCGGTCTTGAAACTTGGAATACATGCCAACAGTTTGGTTTCAATTACTTTTCATTTTGGAAGCTTTTTGATGAAAATATACAAAGTTTGGAGAAAGGTGATGAAGTAGTTCTTCTTACCCAATTTATCATTCTCTTTAGTTAAATTCAAAACACTTTCTATGTGTCGCTTGGGAACGGCCAAATAATGGAATGTTGAAGCTGGTTGAATATCCTTGAATATTACAAACTCGTCAGTTTCGTACACGATTTTTGTAGTGGGATCTTCGCCATGCGCTATCTCACAGAAAATGCATTTTGACACATATTTTACGGAGCGCAAGTAAGGTAAAAATGCAAGTACTCCAAACAATCCGAAGAAAATAAACTTTTCTTGAAACATTTGTCTTTAACACGATGCTTGGAAGTCAGTAAATAGACTTTAATATACGCGCTCAACTAATTCAACATAAAAAAACAATAAATTCTGACGTATTTTTAATAATTTTGACAATATTCTCTGCCGTCAATTGAACCATTCCTAGGGGATTGAACAAAAGCACTTGTCGCCTTTAATATCCAAAATGTGAACCAGTTTCGCTTACGTAATTGTTCATCCTCCTTAGTTAGACTCTTTGCACTTTCAATGTGACGCTTGGGCACTGCCAAATAATGATACTTGGAAGCTGGTTTAATGTCCTTTATTATCACATAGTCTTCATTGTTGTACTAGCCGGAGAGCCAGCGCCTAAAAACAACTTTGCGTTTCTAAAAGCTGAATTTTTTACAGTTGGTTATAGTAATTGTGTACATCAATAATCTGTCGGTCAGTCAAGCGAACTGTAGAACAGGCGGCTGCTATATGGCCTCAAACATGTAAAATTTCGATTTTTCTGCAATCAATTTCTAAAAGCTGAAACTTCTTATACACGTTATATAATGCATTCAAATAACATTTTTGTCGGTCAGTCAGTTGAACGTTAGAACGGGGCTAGTCAGCACGCCCCAATATATGTGCAATAAATGAATCAAGTCAAAATTATTTCTAAAAGCTGAAATTTTTTTTAGGGGTACTTTATTGTATGTTAACCACAAATAAAGCAGTCAGTCAGCTATATTGTAGAACAATCTCCGTCAGCAAGCTCAACAAAGCAAAAAAAATGGTTACTAAAAGCTGAAAATTTTTTTAGGGCTAAAAAAAAAAAAAATGGTTTCTAAAAGCTGAAATTTTTTTTAGGAGTACTTTATTGTATATTAACCACAAATAAATCAGTCAGTCAACTATATTGTAGAACAATCTTTGTCAGCAAGCTCACCAAAACAAACAAAAATGGTTTTTAAAAGCTGAAATTTTTATTAGGGGTACTTTATTGTATATTAACCACAAATAAATCAGTCAGTCAACTATATTGTAGAACAATCTTTGTCAGCAAGCTCACCAAAACAAACAAAAATGGTTTTTAAAAGCTGAAAATTTTTTTAGGGGTACTTGATTGTATATTAACCACAAATAATTCAGTCAGTCAACTATATTGTAGAACAATCTTTGTCAGCAAGCTCACCAAAACAAACAAAAATGGTTTTTAAAAGCTGAAATTTTTATTAGGGGTACTTTATTGTATATTAACCACAAATAAATCAGTCAGTCAACTATATTGTAGAACAATCTTTGTCAGCAAGCTCACCAAAACAAACAAAAATGGTTTTTAAAAGCTGAAAATTTTTTTAGGGGTACTTGATTGTATATTAACCACAAATAATTCAGTCAGTCAACTATATTGTAGAACAATCTTTGTCAGCAAGCTCACCAAAACAAACAAAAATGGTTTTTAAAAGCTGAAATTTTTATTAGGGGTACTTGATTGTATATTAACCACAAATAATTCAGTCAGTCAACTATATTGTAGAACAATCTTTGTCAGCAAGCTCAACAAAACAAAAAACAATTTCAGCTTTTAAAAACCATTGTTTTTTGTTTTGTTGAGCTTGCTAACAAAGATTGTTCTACAATATAGTTGACTGACTGAATTATTTGTGGTTAATATACAATCAAGTACCCCTAAAAAAATTTTCAGCTTTTAAAAACCATTTCTGTTTGTTTTGGTGAGCTTGCTGACAAAGATTGTTCTACAATATAGTTGACTGACTGATTTATTTGTGGTTAATATACAATAAAGTACTCCTAAAAAAAATTTCAGCTTTTAAAAACCATTGTTTTTTGTTTTGTTGAGCTTGCTAACAAAGATTGTTCTACAATATAGTTGACTGACTGAATTATTTGTGGTTAATATACAATCAAGTACCCCTAAAAAAAATGTCAGCTTTTAAAAACCATTGTTTTTTGTTTTGTTGAGCTTGCTAACAAAGATTGTTCTACAATATAGTTGACTGACTGATTTATTTGTGGCTTATATACAATTAAGTACCCCTAATAAAAATTTCAGCTTTTAAAAACCATTTTTGTTTGTTTTGGTGAGCTTGCTGACAAAGATTGTTCTACAATATAGTTGACTGACTGAATTATTTGTGGTTAATATACAATCAAGTACCCCTAAAAAAATTTTCAGCTTTTAAAAACCATTTTTGTTTGTTTTGTTGAGCTTGCTAACAAAGATTGTTCTACAATATTGTTGACTGACTGATTTATTTGTGGCTTATATACAATAAAGTACCCCTAATAAAAATTTCAGCTTTCAGAAACCATTTTTTTTTTTTTAGCCCTAAAAAAATTTTCAGCTTTTAGTATTCATTTTTTTTGCTTTGTTGAGCTTGCTGACGGAGATTGTTCTACAATATAGCTGACTGACTGCTTTATTTGTGGTTAATATACAATAAAGTACCCCTAAAAAAAATTTCAGCTTTTAGAAATAATTTTGACTTGATTCATTTATTGCACATATATTGGGGCGTGCTGACTAGCCCCGTTCTAACGTTCAACTGACTGACCGACAAAAATGTTATTTGTATGCATTATATAACGTGTATAAGAAGTTTCAGCTTTTAGAAATTGATTGCAGAAAAATCGAAATTTTACATGTTTGAGGCCATATAGCAGCCGCCTGTTCTACAGTTCGCTTGACTGACCGACAGATTATTGATGTACACAATTACTATAACCAACTGTAAAAAATTCAGCTTTTAGAAACGCAAAGTTGTTTTTAAGCGCTGGCTCTTGGACTATACTCGATGTTTGTAGTTGGTACATCACCTCTTAGGATATCACAGAAAATGCATTTTGTCATGTTTTTTATATATAACGTAAAAGGTAGGCACGCAAACCCAAACAACAAAACAATAAAAATAATCTTCTTGTTGGACATTACATAGAGAAAAAGTTTCCTGAATGTTAGTTAACGTCACCTAAATCATGATATGTACTATTATAAAGGTAGTGCATGGCGTCTTTCTTTTTCTTTTCTCGAGCCACGAATGTCAAAATCAGTGGGCAAAACAACAATTCTCAATAAATGAATTGAATTGAACAACAAGTATGTAGCAGCAGCAGAGAGTATAAATAATTACTGTATTTTTGTGGACAGTATATGGGCTTGTGTAAGCACATTCTAACAAACGTGCTTTGGAACAGTCCATATTAACAGGCCTGTTCCGTAATCCGCGTGGTTTCAATTACTTTTCACTTAGGAGACTTTTTGATGAAAATGGTGAGTCATGCGATAAAAAGCATTAGAATATTTTTTGTTGGGAATTACAAGTTCTACAAATATCGTTAGGCGTTTTTCTTTTTTCGTTCGGAGTAGAGTCTGAGTTGTCAAAAAATAATTTGTGTTTCTTTTTTTGTTCAGAGACATCAGAGCATAAAATTAGTGTTTCTTTTTTTGTTCAGAGTAAAAGACGGAGCACATCAAAATAGACATTTAAAAGAAGAAAAATTAATAAAAATAAAATAAAAACATTTTGAAGTAAAATAAAATAAATTTAATAATTTATTTGAATTTTTTGGCAGTTTGACCGGCTTTCAATGGAAAAATGTTCAAGTGTGTTTCATAAATAAATCAGAGCGCTCCGAGCGTGCTCTGTTAAGGTTATACTCGACGTGCTCACGCTCTGTTCAGAGCTCTACTCTGAACAAAAAAAGAAAAACGCCTATAGATTTGCATTAACGAAAAAGTAACCGTTTAGGAAATATTCTTAAAAAACTTCAAAAAGTGGAAAAATTCGACTTTATCGAATATTTCCAAAACAGTTACTTTTTCGTAAATTCTAATCAATATTATTTGTAGAACCTGTAGTTCTCCACAAAATATGCCACCAATCAATATGTTTCGTATTGCAGAATCTTACATTACATGGGGTTATCCAAGCTTGAAATCTGTACGCGAATTGATCTACAAGCATGGTTTTGTAAAGCACCAAAGGCAACGAATCCCAATAACTATGAATTGAGAAGCAGTTTAGCATTTTTTAAGTTCTCCTGATATGTTGCCAAAATGCCACATAAGTAATTATTCGGATCAATTAAACATATGATTTAATAACCGATTACTTCTTTTTGCCATCACTAATCATGATAGTAACTTTATTGAATTTTGACAAACAGCTGTGTCTGACAGGTGACTAAAAAAATAAATACGAACAGAAAAAAGTCGAAATATAATAAAGAAAAGTTTAACATTGTTTAATTTTATAAGATTATGAATGAGTTAAAGGCACCCTCATTGCAATCACTTCTGGAATCAGACCGAGGGTCAACGGACAGTTTATTGGTAGAATCCTTACAGTTGGATTTCGAAGAGGTAAAGGCCATATCGGCTTGAGAAGAAAGTAATTTTTTTTTTTTTTTAGTTGGATGATATTGAGTATGCGATACCGCCCACTAATATACTGCCGACTTTGGAAAGCGTTTTGAGTGAATTTGAAGCGGATTCGGATGTGGCATCTGAATTTGCAGTCCCGGCTTCAAGTGCACCTACACCTACCCCATCTTTAGCTGAAGATGGTAGTGTGCGTGGTGGCGGCGGCGGATTAGGTTCGATTATGCGTTACACAGTAATGCAAGGTGTTTCAGCGCAGCTGTCTTCAGCAGCGGTAAGTATATATTTCGGCAAATGTAAAATTTCATTCACTTCACTTGATATGTATATGCGTACATATATGCGTACACTATGGTTACAAACGTGGGAAGAAATAGAATTTTATACTTTTGTTACTTTGGACGAATTAAGATGTTTTTCATCTTTTTTTTTATCAGGGTATACTTTGATTTCATTGCCCCTTCGATTTGTCGATGGTTTTATATGAATCAAAGTCCAAAATATTAAATGAAATTTTTCGATATCTCGTACAAGATATCAAAGCTTAAAGATTACGAGAATATTGAAACTTTTACGGTGTAGGCAGTTTATTAAATTTCATCGAATTATCTTGCTCCCAAAAAATATCGAAATGATTTCCACGGACAGATAGGCAGACAGACAGAAGATATGTTAAATATTTTTGTGTTTTGCTTAGAGGGACTTTATTTCCAAAGAGGGGAACATTTATTTTGCAATAGTAAAAGGAGTATAAAGATAACATGTTCATATATATTTTTTTTTTTTATTAAATGAATTTATATTTACCATTTTTTAGGATCGTGTTAATGCCGGGCTTGCTACAGCTTGTACAGTTTCTGCTTATATAGCCGTGGGAACTTCGCATGGACATATCCTCAATTTTGATGTCACACAAACTTTACGATGGGCTCACCAGGATAAACATGGGCAAGGGGCTGTAACAGCGCTGGCATATAACGCAGATTGTACGCGTTTGCTAGCAGGATATGCGCGCGGCCTCGTTGCCATGATTGATACTAGCTCTGGCGATGCACTAAGGAACCTCTTCGATGCCATTACACCAAATTCAGGTGTGCTGCATGTAAAATGGACTTCACGACCAGCCTTAGCATTATGTGCCGATTCAGGTGGCTCTGTTTGGTCGTTAAGTTTCACACGTAAACTGGGAATACGCGGTTGTGCGTCTCGCTGTCTGTTTAGTGGTGCGCGTGGTGAGGTTTGCGCTGTTGAGCCATTAATATTGGATAGCGCTACGAAAAGTCATGAGTTGGATCAGTATTGCATTGTTGCACTCGCAACTCTCTCTAAATATTTTATTGTGACAGTACGGCCACGGCTAAAAGTAATAAAATTTCATGTTTTGCCCGGGCCTGCAGACTGCTTACCAGTGTTATCTTGGCAAATGGTTGTGGTCCAGGCTGCGGACACAACACGTTCGATTGACCCAGTCATAGTTGTTGGACGTGGTAATCTTCTATATTTCCACCAGCTGTTTATGAGCAATGGACGTATTACGCTTTTCTTTCTTAAAAAAGTGCAGTTGTCGAATAATTTACTCCTCTCTGTGCATTGGCTAGGTCACAAATGCGTCGGATGCCTGACAACAACCGAGATCTTGCACTTAATTGATGTACGTTCCAGTAAAGAAATGGAATCAATTGATATGGCGAATGCAGGCTTGGTCTATGGCTCAGCGCAATTCAAGGGATTAGCAACGGGTGGAAATGTGTCACCTGCGTTGGCTTTAGCTGGCACACATGCATGTTATAATTCAGTTGTCGCTCGTGGGACTCAGTTGTATATTTTGGGTGCTCGTTCATTACATATGATCGCGGTACGCACTTGGACCGAAAGAGTAACTTATTTGGTAAGTAACAAATTGTTAAATTTTAAAAGATATAGCATTTAAATTGAAAAAAGGAATCAAAGTCTCAAAAATTCCTGAACAAAAGTATCTTCAAGCTCGTTGCGGAATGTCGAAATCAGCAATCAGCAGGATCCAAGGATTCAGAAAAGTCGCATGCACCTTTGGACCACTCTAATGTATATATATCAATCATAGTGATTTGTCTTATTTCACTTTTCAGGTAAAAAATCAACGTTGGCAGGAAGCTTGTGACCTGGCTATAGACAATTATCGTAATGCTGGCGATCGTCGCAGGAGAAAGGTTCAAGCAAAAGAACGAATAATAAGTCTCTTCAAAGAGTACATTGCCGCAACACCGCGTGCGCCAGAATATTGTTTAGGTGCTATTGTCAAATGTTTGATTGTAGTCGGTGAATTGGACATGCTTTGGAATGAGTTATGGGATCGTTTAACCAGCACTGCACTTTTTTTACAGCACATTACTGAACACATAGAAAATGACGCAATTCAGCAAGTTAACCCAATTATATCGCAAGCTTTAGTTGACTACTGGATCGAAATTAGTCCTATTAAATTAGAGGAAATTATACTCAAATTAGATTGGACTTGCTTAGACCTTAATCAAGTGCTGAAAGCTGTGAAGAAACATAAATTATATCGTGCGCAAATTCACCTAAATACAAAAGCTTTAACTGATTACACCATCTCACTTACGGAACTGATACCGCTGGTCGAGTCGGAGCACACAAATTTGGGCAACTGTTTGTTAGTTTACATTTCAAGTTGTATGGCTGGTCGCGGTTATCCTACTGGTGATATACCGATTGAAATGGTGCAGAATGTAAAGCATGATGTTTTGCGCTGTCTAACTTCTTTACATTCCAACATAAGTGCCGAAGATGAATTACCGTACCCATATTTACGTGCATTACTTAAATTTGATACGCGCGAAACCTTAAATGTCATTTCATTAGCGTTTCAGGAAAAGGATTTCAGTGGAGAATTAGGATTTTCTCATCGCAAACGTATTATAAATATTTTGCTAGAAATTATGACACCCCAAAATGCAACAGTAAGTAAAGTTATAAAAATGATGATTCTGCATTTACTTATCAGTATTTAAAATTTATTCATAGTGGTCCGAAATCGGATGTTTACTCAACTTCATAGCCCAACAAATATCAATGCAATGCTTACCACGCGACACAAACCTTTTGGAAAAAGTACTAAACTACTTGGGAATGGAAGAAATCGCTAATGAGACGCCTAGACAACATTCCGAACGGGAGAGCGCTTGGCATGAACTACTTGCCAATAATTGCCTTGAAAATATTAGCAGCGATGAGGAGCAACTTCGCCTTGCCAAAAAAGCACGTTGCTTTTACGTTGAGGAATATATACTGGAAAAACTACAACGATATGAAACCATACTAGAGTGCTATCTGAACAACCCTCTGCGCCATGAGACAATGTTTTCATATATAGAAAGGCACGCAAGAAATCCTGAGCGGCAAATCCTTCCTCAAATAAAAAAGTTCTTTCAGCATTTACTCAAGATCGACACTAAAGAAATGACACGACTAATCGCAACATATTTCGTTAGTGAAATAAGTGAATTTTTAACAACCATTAAGAATGACAAAGCATTGAGCTATGCATTTTTACAAAACTTACATGAACGAGGTGTGCCACTTACAAATGCGCAGTCCGAGCAGCTTTTAGGTTTACTTTTAACAGAAAACCCGGAAGCTGTTCAAGATTTTCTTCAATCAACCGATAGCTATAATATTGACAGAGCTTTGGAATTAGTAAATTGCCATAAACAGTACAACGCTGCCATTTATCTTTATGGAAAACAAGGAAATTATCGCAAAGCTTTCGATTTGTCAATGGAATTACTTGCAGACGCGGATGCAGCAAACGCTGAAATGCGCGCACAACAAGTTAGTGTTCTCTGTGCACGGACTTCGAATTTTCTTTCAGCCAAAGAACGTGAGGAATACTGGTTTACCTTGTTGAAGATGGTATTGCCGCGAGAAGATTTGAAATCAATTACGAAATCAATGCTACATGAAGCCTCGCAATATGTGGATTTACCTAGTTTGGTGCAACTTGTAATGAACACTCACAATGTATCAGGTAGCTTTGGGGATATTAAGGATCTGTTAATGAGTATGCTCTCTAGTTCACACTACGAAACGGATGCCATGGAAATTGCTGCACGTATATTAGGCAATGATTTGCATTCGTTATTTGAAAAAAAGCGTCATGACGCCTGCACTGGGCTATGGGTGACATCAGTCAGATGTGTCAGATGTCATAATCGTCTATACAATCAAACTAATGTTTTAGTCCTTAGTAATTGTGGACATGCAATGCATGAACGCTGTGCGCAAGAATACGAAAACTCTGCACGCAAAGCTAGTAGTCTGGAGAATGGCAGTAAAACTGATACAACTGAAATTGAAGGCGATGCTGATAATCTCTCAAATATTTTCAAGTGTCCACATTGTCATGTTGAGTTTAGTGAAAATGCACTAAGAAGTCCAATACATTTGTCGAAACCTTGTCTGAAAGTAATGCATAATGATATTAATCGACAAATTCAGTATATGACGAGCGACATAAAAGAATTAGGAGTTTTAAATTTAAAAGCACCACCAAGAAGATTTTAACTATGTAAATGATTAAGTTTTCATTATTTAGGTAAGCTTTTGATGTTCCTTCATTACATTAAAATGTTATAAACAATGCGAAGAAATTTTGCAAGTTGAATAAACAAATATTTTAAGTTAAAAAAAAAAAAATAATGTTTCACATTATTAAGTGATTAATTAAGATTGATGACAAAAAAATGTTAAAGTACAAGCAAGTAATTATTTAAAAGGTGCTGTGAAATAACGCCCACTAAAAAAAACAACTTTCACACAAATTTGGGCGATATTCGAAAAATGTGTGCTTAATTTCGTTAAAAATATGGGCACTATTTCCATTTTGTTTCAGAAACAAAGCCAAAAACTTCTGGCTTTGTTTCCAAAAGTTATATAGATCTTGTATGAATATTTTTCTGGCGTTATTCCCGTGAGCCGTCTTTATTTCGTTGTGGGGGCGTTGTTTCTGTACGCCCATTTAAACATTCGAGAATTATATTTAAGTTTGAAAAATCTAAATAAATCTACTTAAAAAACGAAGTGGAATCGTTAATAAAAAAAAAATGTCTGCCTATATTTTGTCAAAACTTTTGACCTACAGCTCACAAAAGTATTCGGAATTTGAAAATTTTTGAAAGAGTCATGAAATTTTTTAATTACGAATTAGCTTTTAATCACTCAGTAATTATTATTACTTTGAATCACTCAGTAATTATCTAGTTTTATTCATTAAAAGAATTTTTCCAAAAATGTTACTTAAAAATGTAAAAAATAGCTTATAAGCAAAATCCTACTTAAATTCAATACACAAAACCAAAGCATAATCCAAAAGTATTGGTGGCACTCTAAAAATTCAATTTACAGTTAGTTTTCGGTAGCTCAGTTCTGTTTTGTCAGTTTTTTTTAAGCGAAAGACTTCGTTTTTTAGAAAAAGTAAGATGGGAAAAAAATCAGAAGAAACCACACTCTTGAATAAAAAAATTTTAATGCGTGAGGACGAAAAAACCCTTTAGGAGATTGCAAGCGGCGTTGGAAGAAGTATTTAGACTATCCACAGCATTATAGAATGAAAAAAGTTCCATAATTCACAACGCTTTGGTTATTTATCGAAACTAGGCATTCGAGACAGGTCGGATATAATACGAAAAACTAAAATTCGGCAACGTAATTCAGCAGTGGACATTAATAGAAATCTCACTAAATATAATAGAGTAAACATAAGTAATGAAACTGGTCGCAGGACACTCAAAAATGCTAGTTACAATGAAAGAACTCAACGTTTCAAACCATTTATAAGCAAGGCCAACAACCACAAAAAGAGCTTACATATACAATAAAGATACAATTTGTATAATATTTCGTCTCGTCTCTGAAAATAACGCTTGACCTAAACCATTAATTGCAATTTAAGTGTTTTTTTGCTAACTCTAAGCGCTTTTTGCTTTTAGCCTTACTTATAAATGGTTTGAAACGTTGAGTTCTTTCATTATAACTCGCATTTTTGAGTGTCCTGCGACCAGATTCATTACTTATGTTTACTCTTATATATTTAGTGAGGTTTCTATTAATGTCCACTGCTGAATTACGTTGCCGAATTTTAGTTTTTCGTATAATATCCGACCTGTCTCGAATGCCTAGTTTCGATAAATAACCAAAGCGTTGTGAATTATGGAACTTTTTTCATTCTATAATGCTGTGGATTGTCTAAATACTTCTTCCAACGCCGCTTGCAATCTCCTAAAGGGTTTTTTCGTCCTCACGCATTAAAATTTTTTTTTATTCAAGAGTGATTTCTTCTGATTTTCTTCCCATCTTACTTTTTCTAAAAAACGAAGTCTTTCGCTTAAAAAAAAACTGACAAAACAGAACTGAGCTACCGAAAACTAACTGTAAATTGAATTTTTAGAGTGCCACCAATACTTTTGGATTATTCTTTGATTTTGTGTTAAAAATATTGCCATATTTTTTGGAATTCCGAATACTTTTGTGTATTGAATTTAAGTAGGATTTTGCTTATAAGCTATTTTTTACATTTTTAAGTTACATTTTTGGAAAGATTCTTTTAATGAATAAAACTAGATAATTACCGAGTTATAATTATTAAGAGTGATTCAAAAAAAGCTAATTCGGAATTAAAAAATTTAATGACTCTTTCAAAAATTTTCAAATTTCGAATACTTTTGTGAGCCACTGTATAAGTTTGTATGAACAATTTTCGATATACATACAGCCATAGCCAAAATTATAAGGCACAATTTACTGATTTCTAACTTTTGCAACTTATTTTTGGCAATATGAAATCAATTAGTTGCCAAATTTGCCACTAAACAAGAAATAAAAGCGTTTTTACATTTTCGAGCACCGAAAAAAAAAGAAAAGTTATTAACCGATAAAGAGCCAAAAAACCGAGCCTTTTGTTTTTGGTCACCATTTGTTTAATGTATGTATGTATTCTCCTTTAACTCCTAGGAGGAGCATAGGGCCAATATGAAATCTCTCCATTTGTCACGATCCCTTGCGATGACTTTGATCTCTTGCCACGGTTTTCCCGATTCTTGGATTTCCTTTTCCAACGACCTTTTCCAGTTGGTTTTGGGTCTACCACGTCCTCTACTGCCTTGTTTTATGACCCTTCAAATTTGTCGCTTATTTTTCTATGTAATGTTTAATGAACCTGGCAACATATTTCTGATAAACATTTATCCATTGTTCAATTAGAAAAACAGGCATTATGCATTTTTATGGGGTGCCTAATACTTTTGGCCAAGGATGTATATGTACATATGTAATTTCTTGAGCAAATCTTAATACAATTGAAAACTATGATAATTTATGATAATAATGATACTAAATTATTAAAAAAACTGCCCTTTCTTACGCTGCCATTTCATGGACGGAAAACAAACTTTTATAGTATTGCACAAACTCATTGCATTGATCGGCTATGAAAAAAAAAAAGAAAAACTCTTTAGATAAACGTCTTTAGCATGAAAAAAGTTTTTCATAATATACATACTTTTGGAAAAGTCAGCGCTACCACGCTGACGTAAATTACGCATTTGAAAAAAATTAAATACGCTATAAAACACAAGAGCATCCTTAGATATTTGTGCTGCTTCCAAAAATTTTCGAGCAGAAATATTTTCACCATCTGGTAGATCTTTAGCCAAACGTAAGGCATCAATTACTTTACCCTGTCCCAGCAAAACTTCAATAATTATCTAAGAAAACATAGAAGTTAGCAACGGCCTTAATATTAAACATTGTTAAATCATTTGTTTTTATCCATTTACCTCATTTGCTTTGATTTTCCCTAGCATATCCAAAGCTATTTGCGATATTGCAGCATTAACATTGGAGTGCGAGAGCAAGAAGCAAGCAATTGGTTTTGACTCTAGAAGCAAGGAATAACTGACTAAGCGTCGCAAGGTGTCGAAACTGTTGTTACGTATTAATTCATTTATCATCATTTTGCTAAGGTCTTCTTGGGCAGAAATGTTGTGTATGCTTAACGATTGGAAATAAAGCATAAGTATTGTTTCGGTATAGTGACGCTCAGCAATTGCTTGAAACACATTAGTGAGCATGTCATGTTGTTCAATAAGCACTCGTGGCGGTGCAGGCAGTTTTGGTAACAATTTGACAGATGACGGTTGCGCTGTTTGCGTTTGTAACTCTAACTGGACCCATAAGCTTTAGAAATAAGAGTTGTTATGGCCTGAATTGGTTCATTGTTCGACTAGTTAGCTACTACAAAACTTACGCATAGACCTTGTTAATTTTGTTAAATATTGTTTCTAGCACAGGTAATATTGTTCCGTTGTACTGCTCATCTACAAGTTGTTTTAAGACTTTCAGCAAGGTTTGCTTACCATTGCTGCGTTGTAGTAAAAATTCCGTGAGTCGTACGCGATCCGTTATTAGCTGGCAGAGTGGTTCTATTCCAAGATAAAGATACCACATGCAACCAAGTTTTGCATCAATAACAATGTTTGGTTGGAAGAGCACCCAATGTGTAGAGTCTATTCAAAAATAATGTTAGTCTTAGCAAAGAGTAGAATAATTCCGCATGCTCACATAATTCGCATTGGTAAATCTGCCCATCCGGCGACAGACTTGGTAATTTTAATCCAAACGGGCGTATGGATCTCCCAGGTGTGATAGGCGCATGATATGTAATATCATTAATAATTTCGCCGCTAAGCGCTATGTCGAAAAGTAGTGATGTGGCCGAGGCTTGGTGATGAACAACAATCAAATTATCCACAGTATTGATTGCAAAACGTCCAATTTGACCTAAACGTAAAACATGGCATTTACGCGGTGCAAGCCCAGGCCCATTAAGCAAAAACACCTCAACTTCCATGGTTGTTGATTGTAAAATTAAAACAGCCATTGTGCCATACACCTGACCAAGTGTTACTTTGCTTTCGAGAACTTCATTTGTTGAACTACCTACTAAATCGATTAAGTTTTTATTTTTTTTATGGGTATGTAAAATGTTTTGTTGGAAACATAGGGCTCAAATCGAAAACATTTTCTTTTTTTTGCCATTGATTGGGGCCTGGGTTGTAAACACAATTCAAATCTGCAGACTTTCAGTCATTTTTACGGTTTGGCTTTGGTTTTTGCATATTCGTAATTTTATATAAGGGGCTGTCCATAAATTACGGCACACGATTTTCCCGGTTTTTGGACCCCCTCCCTCCCTCATGCCACACTCTGCCACATTTTCATAGACTCCCCACCCATATTTGTTACGTCACATTTTGACCTTTTAAACTATAAAATTAATTGAACGATTTTTTTTTCTTTTTTCTAATTTTAATTAAAGCGAATTAATATGCTTAGAGCTTAACAATCGTAAAGTAATTTAACGTAATGATCAATATTGTTATTAGTGCTTTTTTTTAATTTATGCTTGAAAATTTCCAAATTCTTTCGATTTAAATTGTGTGACATCACACTTTCCAAAACCCCCAGACCCCACTTTGTCAAAAATTTGTGAACCCCCCCCCCTCTCTCCTCTAAAAGTGTGACGTAATTTATGGACAGTCCCTAAAAGGACAAAAAAAAATCACGTATTTTTTCAAAAATGGAACGTTTTTTGGGACATGTGTCACCAATTTTTATCTCCAAAGCCATGGCTAAACCGTAAAAATGATCATTGAAATCAGCTCTCTTGAATTTTGTTTACTACTAGCAAACGTCAATTCCGATATCAATATTCTACGCATAAAAATCAAAATCGAGAGGTCAAAGAGGTCACTTTCACTCCCAAAAGATATGATAAGCCGTCTTCCGATTTTTTCTTAAGCATTGGATTATTCCATAAAACGTCGAAGGACTTCGAAAACCTCGTAAGTCGTAAAACTGTCAAAATTATTGATTTGGAACTCGCTCTTTATGAGGTTCTCGAAGTATTTACACGTTTTATGGAATACTCTTATTATAATAATACTTTAGTGCTATACATACATACATATGCAACAATCAGACGTTAGATTTAAGCACAAAACTTCAAAAACAATGGCGCCAATTCAGTCCAATTATGAAAAATCTTGGGGGGCAAGCCATATATGTATTATGTAGGTACATATTTCGAAATTAATACAAAATATATGAAATTTATTTTCCTTAGGGGGCGGGGGTGACACAGCCTCCCTGCTCATACCAATTGGCGCTACTGTTCAAAAATACCTTAAACTGATTTTTCGCGTTTTGAAGCGACGATATATCAGAACTCTGACGTGTTTAATTTATAAATCTTTTGTCTTAAAATCAGAGCACCTTAATTATATCAATCTTTAGTTTTTTTTTTGAATCGGCTTTCTATTTTTTCAACCTTTTGGAGTGATAATGATGTGCATTTTAATGAGGTTTAAATTAAACTGATTTAAATTGCTTCAACTTACAATCCAATTTTGGAAGCTTTGTTATAGTCTTCTGTTTTATGATAACCGGTGTGAGCGCGTTGGACTCCGGGGAACACAACAGCGCAATGTTAGCTTCTGAACACCATGCAAACCATTGAATATTAATAGATAAAGCTTTTACTGACTTTAATTGTTTTTTCTCGGGCAGTACGGTAAAAATCTCAACGCCAGAATTTGAGATGAGTGCACATTCGCGGGTATGGACCCAAACAAATCCGTAAATTAGTGCTTTTGTTTGATAAACTAATAAGTCATTTAACTGCGGTTGTTCTCCCTGGAATAAAATAAATTCGACGGCGTTCTCTCGGCGTTGCACTGCCAAAATTTGATTGTCTGGAGAGAATTTTATAGAGCGTATAGATCCACGATCATTCATGCAGAATGAAATAACAGAATCTTCAGTTGGACCTTTGACAACGACGCCTGTAGCGCCACCAGAACGTACCGCAAAAATCTACTTATAATAAAGTTTGTTATCAACATCGCTTTTATTATATAGAGAACTTTCATATCGTTAACTTAGAGCGCTATAGTCCTATCTCCATTTTTTCAATTGTTGGGAAATGCAAAAAGAAGATTTTAAACAGTGGTTATTCAGAATTGGCTACTATTTTGATATAACGATACATGCAATAATTTTACCTTTAATATATTTTAACATAATTTAATGTTCTTAATCAATTTTATTAATTTCTAACGAAATCCCAGCCAATTTATAGTATGTCATTACTTTTGCCCTAACACAGAATTGTACTACTATTAAAATAAATTACACATTTAGTAAATTTTATGAAATTTTTCCACTAAAATGGCGAAAGTCATGAAACGCGTATAAAACACGAAAAAAACAAAAATTTTTTTCCGGAGATAGGACCATAGCGCTCTAAGGTATCGATATGATATTTCGTGGGGTTAAAACTACAACTAGACATCTACATTTTTCATGTTTTGAGAAAAAAGTGTTTTAAGTATTTCGAAATTCGTTTTTGCAAGGGATTTTGAAGTTTTCTGCTTTTTATTTTTTCTATAAAATTGGATGGGGCCTATATTTAAAAAAAGCGACAAGACTGGGACAAAGAGCCGTTTTTTCGTCATATTTCTGTATACTTAACTCAAAACATCAATATATGTAGATGTCTAGTTGTAGTTTTAACCTGACGATTTGTACCCTACCTGATTATGGCTTCAAAAGCCTGCTTAAAGACACTGAAAAAGATTTTTACTCAACAATTCGAAATACAAGCCTGAAGTTGAGAAATATTTGAAGGGAAGTAGTAAAGGTGATGAAAACACATCGATTTATTTTCCAAGATACCATAGTAAGGTAAGATTTAAACTGCCTAACATATTTCTAATAAAACTGTATTTTTCAAACATTGTAAATGGAACGTTAAACGCTGGGTCAAGACTTAATGTATGCAAATCTTTTGGACAAGAAATACATATTTTCATCTTTGGAATTATTTAGTGCATTCATTTTTGTTTCAGGCTTGCTTTTTAAGTTGGCCAAATCTTTTTTCGGTAAAATTAAGCGGTCGTATTTTTCGTAAAATTTGTCTTTTTTATAAGTTAAACAAGCACGTCAAGACCATGATCTATAATGAATTAAAAGAAATGTTCACTATGTTCAAGAATGTTCACTTTTTAGCAGCATTATAGCTTAAACACAATTGGAGCGTACGACGAAATTCGCCCGACGAATATTCGCTGTCAATGAAAATTCGTCAACGAAGTTCGCTCTGTTAAACACAATCAGAGTGACGACGGCAATAGTTGTTTTTATTTTAAATTGTTGTTTATGTTTTCTGATGACAATTTTAATATATAAATATTTTATAAAATCTCATTTTCTTTGAATTTCTACTAAAAAATCTAAAAATTTTACATTTGAAACGTAATTTTCCAGTTTGACATTTTTAAAAATCGCTGCCGCCGGCGACAAAATTAAAACTAGTTCTATTGCGACGAATATTCGTCGGGCGAATTTCGTCGTCCGGTGTGGTTGTGTTCAGTTTCATATACTCTTGTATGTTTTATTTTTGACAGCGAATATTCGTCGGGCGAAATTCGTCGTACGCTCCAATTGTGTTTAAGCTATTACTATGACCTTTTTTACTATTATGATTTTTATTATTAAATTAGCTTAAAATTTTAAGAATTTTTTAAGTGTGTAACTTAATGACATTTTATATATAGAAAATTGATTTTTTAATTGAACTTTTAGTCATATATTTGCAAAGATCGACTTACATATAAATCTATCAATGCATTTTCTAACACATAATTATGACAAATCAAGGAACGGATTAAAAACACGGCTATAGTGACATATGTTTCGTCTTTCGCCACAAAGACTCATCAGACTATTTTTGTTGTAATTATAATTATATTTATTTTACTAAATTAATTATAATTGAAAAATTGCAAGTTTGAAAACTTTTTGTGTTTTTGGCCTGGGCGTGAGTCGAACCAAGGAACTCGCGGTTGGTAGCAGAAGTCGCTACCAAATCAAAATCAGCTGATTAAAATAAAAAATTCTCCATGTACGTCAAAAATTCTCCAAAAAAATTTGACGTACATGGAGATTAAAATAAAAAATTCTTCATGTACGTCAAATTTTTTTGGAGAATTTGATTTTGAGCTAATTTAATAATAATCAAAAATTTCAAATAAAAATAAGAGTCTGTCTATACGGGGCGTTCCGCGTACGCGAAAGCTCCTCTCTCTCAATTTACTCAATTAGCGTACGCGAAATCCAGTGAAGTTTTTTCCCCCGGGACGCATTTTCGTTACAACAGTAATTTTACATAAAAGTAGGGGTAAGTGGGCGGCCTGCGGCCGCAGCTCAGGATTTAAAACTCCCAAAAATCCGACACCGGCTTCGCGGCGGCCTTCGGCCGCGGATCAGTACATAAATTAATCAAGTTCCCCGGGGGAAAAAACTTCACTGGATTTCGCGTACGCTAATTGAGTTTCGCGTACGCTAATTGAGTAAATTGAGAGAGAGAGAGGAGCTTTCGCGTACGCGGAACGCCCCGTATAGACATTTCCTAAAAATAATAGTAAAAAAGGTCATAGTAATACTGCTAAAAAGAGAGATAAAGCTGATCATGGACTCATGGACTAGCTGCTAACTGAATGACAGGTTTTTTGAAACCGTACTCAAGTAGGGTTGATACACTATAAAAGAAGCATATCTGTAAGAAGATGGCTAAAGATGATATGTCCATTTAAGTGAATATTTTTAGGAGGTAGATATAATTTAACTTTAATTTTATGGGAAAAATCATATAAAATCTGTAACATCATATTCTGTCGAATTTTATAATGCAAGTCCCAGCTCCTAAATTTCATTGTTAGCTGTCTTAGGTAAAGAAAAAAACCCATAAAGAATCATCATGTTTTGCCATCTTCGGATATTACCTTTTATCAATGCCTCCTCCAAAAGAAATATTAGGAGCTCTTGCGAGATAAGCACTCACCTGTTTGTTAGAGTCATCAAAAAACACATTTGTCAATTGACTTACTGCGTCAAAACGTATGGGATTCTTTGAAAGTTCAATATAATGCAGAGAATTATCCATTATTAAATTAATTGGGTATGAATGCAAAAACAATTTCAAATGAGTCAATAAAAACAACAATCAGCTGACATTGAAGAGATGTCAAAGCCAATTCCAAACGTTCCACTTTGAAGTACAGCAGCGTTGCCATAATCACCATTTTGGCGATTTTCCGACTCCAATAACACAATAGCTCTGTTCCAGAAGTTTTTTAGTTAAATTTTTGGTTAAATCTTTAGTTAAATAATTTGGGAGAGTAATAGAAAAATTGCTCTCAGAAAGAGATTTAACTACAAAATTTACTGGAACAAGATTAAGTCAAAAATTTGGTTAAAGTTTTTACTGTCAAAAACAAAAACAAAAATAAATAAACACAAAAATATCGAACTAATTTTGTTTTAAAAATAAATTTTTTTTTGGCAAATGACTGCGAAACGAATTCATTTTATCAATCAAATTTTATTTATTCATCACAAAAATACAATCCAAAATAAAATGTCCATTGTCAGTAAAACACAACTCAATTTTGCAACTGCCATACGCAACTGTAAATTGCCACCAAACCTTTGACCACTACGAACACACAGTGGGACATAAGCCATTAGGACAACCTCAATTGGTAGCCCTTTTTTCCACTATTTTCTCTTTGGTTAGAACCATTGCAATCGACTCCGCCGACAACGTCCATTGCTACATCCAAAACAAGATTACGATCTAAGACGTCTTTCCAATGGTAGCTAGCTTGTTGGTGTTCACACTTCTTGCGGCGATTGGTAGTTCTTGGACAAACATAGTACTTTCGGCACATCGTTTTTTTGCAATTGTTTTTTTTTTTTTTTTTTCAAAAACGCAAAGATGACCACAATGCAGACGAAGCACCAAGTCCAAGGCAATTCCTTCTGAATGTCATAATCCGAAAGGGTGCGTCCATCATCCAATTGGAAGGTTTCACCTCAAGGTGATGGTCTTGCCGGTGATGGTTTTAAAGAAAATCTGCATTTTGGAAAGATGCGGCTTAAATTTCGTTTTTATTCGCTTTTTTTATTTAGTTATTTTTTGGCGTTTAATCCCGATCAAAAAAAGTATATCAAAAATATATCAAAATGATATCCAAAATTTGTCAGTGACATACAAGATTTTGATAAAAAAGGATATCACAGTGATATACGGAATGTAACGCTTTTTGTATATCACCATGATATCAAAAACAGATATCAAAATGATATCAAAAAAAGATATCAAAATGATATCAAAAAAAGATATCAAAATGATATCAAAAAAAGATATCAAAATGATATCAAAAAAAGATATCAAAATGATATCAAAAAAAGATATCAAAATGATATCAAAAAAAGATATCAAAATGATATCAAAAAATGATATCAAAATGA
Source organism: Calliopum simillimum (assembly GCA_951812925.1). Taxonomy (NCBI): domain Eukaryota; kingdom Metazoa; phylum Arthropoda; class Insecta; order Diptera; family Lauxaniidae; genus Calliopum; species Calliopum simillimum. The sequence goes on along the minus strand of OX638371.1, from coordinate 117,254,521 downwards.
TATACAAAAATTGTATATCAATGATATACAAAATTTGTATATCAATTTGATATCCATTTCTGATACAAAATTGACATAACTAAATTTTGCAATATTGTATATGATCGTCGGCAACAAGTTTTTAGAAATTGCCCGCATGCAGCAAATGAATGAAATGCCGGTTTTTTTAACTCAATTATATGTTTGTGCTTTTTCACTAATTTCATGAGAAAATTCACTTACTAAAATTAACTGTGCGTCCGCTTTCCATAGCTTTTGTTTTCCCAACCACAGGCTTACAACAACTGAAGGGAGTGTCGGTTTTTTTGCACTCAATTATATTTGTGTGCTTTCACTAATTTAAGTAGAAAATTCACTTCTTTTACACTAAAATTGACTGCGCGTTTGTCTTCTAAAGTTATCTTTCCATAAAATCCTCAAACGAAAACGTCAATTTTGACATATCAGCAGCTGATAAATTTTTGATATCATTTTGATATACATTTCTGATACAAAATTGATATCAGCGGCTGATAAATTTTTGATATCATTTTGATATACATTTCTGATACAAAATTGACATGTCATTCAATGATATCAAAAATATATCAAAATGATATACAAAAAAAGGATATCAGCCGCTGACAAATTTTTGATATCATTTTGATATACATTTCTGATACAAAATTGACATGTCATTCAATGATATCAAAAATATATCAAAATGATATACAAAAAAAGGATATCAGCCGCTGACAAATTTTTGATATCATTTTGATATACATTTCTGATACAAAATTGACATGTCATTCAATGATATCAAAAATATATCAAAATGATATACAAAAAATGGATATCAGCGGCTGATACATTTTTGATATCATTTTGATATACATTTCTGATACAATGACAAGAACTTGACAAGTTTTTTTGATCGGGATTTGTTTTGAATTTTTTTTTATTTTACACGCACACACCGCGTACTGTAAACTTTTTGTCAATTGTGACTTTATTGAATTTTACCTAAAGAATTTCTTTAGGTAAAATTTGTTTACTTTTGTTCGGAGGGGAAATGATAAGCCATGTTTTTTTTCGCTCTCATTTAACTAAATTTTGTATACGGAAACAAGATTAAGTCAACTAAAGGTAACAAAAGGTAACAAAAGTTCACTTTTGTTTCGTTCTGGAACGGAGCTAATTTTTTTTTCAAAGTGACGATTTTTCTAATTCTTTCGCTTATTGAAAAGATGTTTACCTACTGGCTTCTCCTTAAGGGTTTTTAATCTTTTTGGCAACAAAATCACATTGTTTTCATTGATGACGCATTGGATTTCATATCCCTATGGGTGCCATACCAACATTTTTTTTCGGTCCAAAATATTACCAAAATTGAAAAAAAAAAATTTTTCTCTTTTACCACATTCACACTTGCCTGGTTAACCAGATGAAGAAAACTAATCATTACCGTTCATACCTTTACCTTGATCATTGGGCTTTGTTATTTGACTGACAATTAGTTGGGTGTTTACCAAATCACAGCACTATTTTTTTTGGGTTCAACGTTACTTCGTTGTCACTTGGGATAACCAGGACTTGAAAATTTATTTGGCCAGTCAGAGACTTAAATCGCCATCATTAATTTTATTTCTATTTTGGAAATGAATAGTTCAATTTGTTATTTTTGTATATCTTTGATTTATTTTAGTTTATATTTTTGACCCTACTGTACGTTTCACAACCTGGAAAAAGGCATGTGAAACTATTCTGACGCTAAGACACGCGCGAACGTTACACCCAAAAACACGTCTGCACTCGACCGCGGACAAAACGAGAGACAAACAACACAAGTTACCTTATATTTTTGAGTGATGCACATTTTGGTGTATGAAATAGATTAGGCTTCTATATTTTGTTTCAAAACAATAAGAGCTGGTACACACGACAGACTAAATAGTCTAGCGACAGTACTATTTGTAGGCGAGCGGTCCCTGAACCAGCGTTAAGGCTTTATTTAAAAAAAAAACTATGATTTAAAAAGAAGTTGGTTAAAAATTCCAAAAAGCAACATATCTTGAAAACTATGAATTGGATTTAAAACTTTCATGATGCGATTTCGTAGCCAATTTAAATACCTTTCATATGACATCAAATTTTAAAAAACCTATTAAAGGGTTCAGAACCTATAACTTTTTTCATAAAAGCCATATCCCGATCTTCCGATGGCTAAATCTCCGAAAATAGGTCCAGGTCGATTTTTTGTTGTTGTTATTAATTAGTGAAGCCCTTTTTTGTCAAAAAAAAAAAAAAAAAAAATTGTGCTTTGTAGTCAAAAGTAAATTTGTTCCGAATAGAAAATTTAGATACCATAACAAAATTGTACCAAAACAAAAAACAAAGTATCGCAAAATATTTTCAGCACTTGTATCATTTCGGCAACACTGGCTTGCTGTCAAATAATTCTGTCCATTAAAACATTTATAAATATTTTTGAGTGTGCGAAATAGTAAATTAAGAAATTTGTTAAATTACACTGCTCGACGAATTTCAGGATTTTGTTTTTATCTTAGTTCAGACCATAAAATTATTATTCTTTGCTATTGACCTAATAGAACTGCATTTAAAAAATTTTTCCATCACGTCTCAATTTTCAGATAAATTGATAAATCCAAAATCACGACTTACATCCGCGCGAAAATTAAAAAATTTTTATCCGTCAGAATTTAAAAAAAAAAAATGTCAAACGATTCAAAAAATAGCAATAGTTTCAAATCTGAAAAAAATTTTGAAATCGGTCCAGTAGATTTTTTTGTATGCCCGTGTAATTGAAAAAATGTACTGAAAAAACCAACCATCTTTAATTACATAAATCTTGCCGAAATCAATACAAAATTAAAAAAAAACTATTCACCAGCTTGTGCGTCATTATTTTATCTGTATTTTGATACCAAAAACTTAAGGATTGGACTATGAATAACCAACTTATTTCCTTTTAAACAAAAAATGTATTTACATACAGGACCCAGGTAGTTAAGTAAGTAGTTATGATGCAAAAATTCAATAGCTTTTGTATGACTTACTGTGCGTACATTTTTTGTTCAAAAGGAAATAAGTTGGTTATTCATGGTCCAACCCTTAAGTTTTTGGTATCAAAATAAAGTTAAAGTAATGACGCACAAGGTCGTGATTAGTTTTTTTTTAATTTTGTATTGATTTCGGCAAGATTTATGTAATTAAAGATGGTTGGTTTTTTCAGTACATTTTTTCAATTAAACGGGCATACAAAAAAATCTACCGGACCGATTTCAAAATTTTTTTCAGATTTGAAATTATTGCTATTTTTTGAATCGTTTGACGGATAAAAATTTTTTAATTTATTTTCGCGCGGATGTAAGTCGTGATTTTGGATTTGTCAATTTATCTGAAAATTGAGACGTGATGGAAAAATTTTGTAAATGCAGTTCTTTTATGTCAATAGCAAGGAATAATAATTTCATGGTCTGAACTAAGATAATTTTTTGCCGTTGAACAGTTTACATAAAATGGACAAGTATGAAGACAAATCTACCGATATGCACATGCTTTGCCGCACATGCCTTCAGTTTTTAGCGGATGAGGCCCTTTGTTTGAAACATGACATTTTCCTCACCAAAGATTTGGCCAAAAAATTAATAATTTGTACTTCGTTAACAGTGGAGCTGCAGGTAAATTCCTAACGCGAATTCAGAATTCCTCTGATTTTAAAGAATTCCCAGATTGTGATATGCAGAATTTTGTAATTAGCAATGAGTGCATGCGTAAATTATCAAGTTTCTCTTGAATGTTTTGGTTTCCATTTAATTTTTTGCCCATTTGGCTTCAGATAAGATTTTGAGGTATGAAGGTTATACTTATAAAAAAAACATTTAAAAATTTTATCAGGTCAAATGAACAAAAAATTAAATCAAATATCAGGAAAAGGAAATGGTAATAAAACTTTATCATTTTACTGCAAACATTCTATAAACAAATTTAATTTTAAAATCAAATAAATTTAAATTTGCAGGATGGCTTTCCAAAATACCTGTGTGACTGTTGCTACAAAAAAGTGAACGAATTCCACAAATTTCAAACTAAATGTGTAGAGTCCGTGCAGCGATTTCGTGATATGCAAAGACAACAAGAAGCGCAACGCTATTCCTTTGAAGATGAAAAGCCCGAGTTTGATTTGGATGAACAGGGCAAATTAGAAATTACAATAACCGAACCAGAAATACATTTTCAAAATTACAGCACATTCCCATCGGACATTAGAGGTGATGGAAATTTAAATGAAAGACAGGACCTGACAAATGTACGAATTAGGCTTCGAGGAAGAGGACAAAGCTCGACAAAAGGTACAATGTTGGCGGCGCTAAATAAAGAACCAGAAGATAATGTGTGTAGTCTAGGCAAACAAATGCGTAATACTAGAAGTCAAACATGTAAATTAAAAACGAAAATTGCTGTACCTAAGGAAAAACTGCTTAAAATGGAGGAAATGAATAATTCGAGTAGCTGTTCTTATACTGCTAGTGAGGCAGAGTCGCAAAATAATGGTGATGATTGGGAAGCTGCAAACGGAGCTGAAAGTGATAACGTGGCGGAGAAGGCTGAACATGCAAAAGCAAAAACGCATGAAAGTACCAGAAATCAAGTAATTAAGTTATCGCAGTACAGTCGCTGCTTTAATTAAAGTTTTATCTATAGTAATTCCCATTCTTTCTTATAGCGCAATAATAATCGAAAATACTATAAACCCAATGTTGATGAATCTAAATCATCTAAGAAGCCTCAGGTTTATCAATGCGATATCTGTCCCACAAGATTTTTTGTTGAACATCGCCTGATAGCTCATAAGCGCAGTCATGACGGATTGATGCCTTATTCCTGCAGTTTTAAAGGTTGTGGAAAGGGTTTTAATCGTTGGCACTGCCTTTCAGAGCACCTTAAACAACATGACGGTACCAACCAGTGGTACACCTGCGAAGAAGAAGGTTGTGGCAAAGTTTATAAACACAAACCAACATTATCCATGCATCTTCGTAAATTTCATAAAAAAGGACCGGAGTTGAAATCGCATGTCTGTGAAATCTGTGGCAAGGTCTTTAAGGCGTCTGCTATTTTAAATGACCATCGTTATACACATAAAGATAAATCCGAACTGCCATTTGCATGTGCCGAGGAGAATTGTGATCGTCGTTTCTCAAGCAAAGAAAAGCTTAAAGTACATATGATGCGCCATGCAGGAATAAAGAATTATGTCTGTCCATATTGCGGCATGCGTAAGACAACACGTAATGAGCTAAAAATACATATTAACTACCACACATTAGAGCGAACGTGGCCATGTCGCTTTTGTCAACATGTGTGTAATAGCGCCGGCAATTTAAAAATGCACGTTCGAACGGTGCACGAGCGGGCAAAAGATTATGCATGTCGCTTCTGTGAGCGAACATTTGCTAAGCCAGATACACGAAAATATCATGAAATGACACATACTGGCGAGAAACCTAGTGAATGTGCAGAGTGTGGAAAGCGTTTTACTCAACCAGCAGCTTTACGCACACATCGTAAGATTCATTTGCGGCATCGAGTGCAGGAGACCGGGAATAGTAGTAGCGTTTCATTAGAAATAAGCACAGCTGATTGTATATTAAATAATGCAGTGGAAAATGTAACGCCCCAAGTAACAGTCTCGTCGCAGCCCTCGCTACCACCATATAAAATGCAAAGTTTTTTACAAAATTCATAAATGTACACTGGGTAGCAAAGTGATTTGTTTGTTACTAGTTTTATATTTTTTATTTATTAACCCTTTCTAAAAGAGCTATCGAATGGCCATCAGCGATTTTTCTTTGTAAAGTTTTTTGACTTGGGCAAAATTTCTACTGATTTCCTAACTTTTGTCACTTATTTTTCGCATTGTAAAATCAATTAGTTATATTGTAATGTGAAAAAAGCCTGGCATTTACTCATTTTTCAAGTAGAAAAATATCCATTGTGCATTTTTATGGGGGTTTATGGGCCAAGGCTGTATGTCCGACCATTAAGGTACATACTTGTAGAAGAATGTGACACTCAAATGACACTTAAGATAAAGAAAGGTAACATTATGTGAGATTTACTAAATATCGCAAGTGATTCTCGTAAGATACTGCATACGACTTTACAAGAAAATTTTAAAAAGTATATCATGCGATCGCTCACTTGAGTTATTACCCAAGTTTTAAAAATTGTACGATATTTTAAAACATATTTCCTATTAAAAATAACCCTTACAAATGAAAATAAAAACAAGTTTTTTTTTTTTTAACATATAAATTTGATGCCTCAATTTTTTATTGAGCGTAACAATATACATTATGTATTTTTTACCTATTTAGTGTAACATGTATGTTGCAGTATGTATATGAATACGGGTATATCAAATACACTTAATATATCTTTGTATTTATTGTATAAATAAAGTTAAATGCTACATGTATAAATCTTTTCTTGCTTGCTTTTGACATAAATAATCAAAAATTTTATTAATATGTTTGAAATCGAATACAATACAATTGTAAATATTTATTAATTTTTAATTTTTTGTATAACAAATTTCAATTTCTTGTTGATTAAATATACATCATCATTAATATGCCATACATTTCGTTTATAAACTAATGATATTTGTTAATGCTGTTTAAAATTTCTTTTTAATAGGAAGGTACGCAGTGAGTGTAAAAAATTCCCAAAACTCAGAAAAAAATTATTAAAATGGGGATTGAAGGCAAGAAAAAGGCTTATATTTTTTTATTTGAAAACAAAGTAGTCGATTTTGTATGTTGTAAATACAAGTAATCGAAAAATCATATGCACCATCATCATCTATTTCGATTCACACTAAATCGAATCGAGTTTGCTATCATATATTTTCTTGTCCAAAATCGAAATTGAAAATTTTTGCAATTAAAATCGAATCAGCCTTATCCCTTAATTCGATTTAGATTGCAAAAGTTTTCGATTCTGGATATCAAAATATATGTTAGACAAATCTCGATTCGATTTAGTTTGAATCGAAATCGAATTACATGACAAGGGTCATTATGTAGTTGGGCTGTAGTTGGGGGTAGTTAGTTAGCTCCGTTTTCGCAAAAATATGCACTTTGTCAATATACGAGCATGAGTAATAAGTTTTACTAGTGAGATGTCTTGATATAGGGGATATTGCAATAGTGCTTTACGTGGAAAACGACTACAGTAAAACTCATAATTCGAATTGAAAGGTATATAAGTTTTTATTTACCAAGTGGTTAAAATGTCAAAAAAAAAAAAAACTTCAAACTATAGATTTTAATTTAATTTTTACTTTAAGAACGAAAGATACATTACATATGCAAACAAAGAAAGACATGGGTATACGAAACGAGATCGAAATCGATTAGAGAAGAGGTTTTAATTCGAATTGTATACGCTTTTGTAATCGGCGTGAAAGGAACGCTAAAAGTTTTGAAATGGCGAAATTTCGAACTATAGAAGTCCAAGTATGAGGTGTTCTACTATACTTTCTGTAAAAGTTTCGTAATGCAACATTTTAGTTTATTTTTGTAAAGGGTAAAATCTGTACTACTAGCGAGGGGATGCTGTTTAATAATGAAAATATACATATTCCTATGTTACTACACTATTTTTAATTCAATTTGATTAACAATTTAATATGCCTGCTATAAAAAATTTATGTGTATGTATATTTTTATAAATACTTTTTTTATCTCGCTTTAAACTTTAGGCTAAATATCACTAACGATTATATCGTTTTTATTTAATTCTTAAGATCTAAGGATCGGTTTTTAATGCCTTAAACATTAAAAATTCTTTACTTTTGTCGTTGTTGCTTTAAACACTAGGACTGTCCAATTTTAGAACAAAACACTCCATTTTTATTGCTTCATCCTCACATGAAAATCTATTAATTTACATATGTATATATTTATATGTAGGTTGGAATGAAAATTCTTTAATTCGTTGTTCTCATAGTGAACTGTCCTAATGTAACATATGCAAATATGTTTAACATACTCGCATATGCTCACAAACATACATATGTACATACATAGATTGCTTTTTGAATTTAATTTCGATTATAAATGCTAAAAGAATCGAATTGTACATATAAATTAAAATTTTTCCTTAAGTTAATATGTATAATAGCCCAGGAAAATAAGATGAAAAAAGAGCTTCTGTGCGAAAAAATTCCCAGTGGAAATTTTTCACCGAAATTGTCTTTATTTATGCATGATACACAAACTGTGAAAAGTCTATTGCAAAGTCGTGTACGCATAAAAAGTTATTAAGGCTCAAAGGTCGCTAAAATCAGTTTTTTGCAAATATCTTGCTAATGCTTACTTTTACAGAAAAATGTTGGTTTCCAATTTTGTATCACAGGAAATTTCCTACAAAAATACGTTAAATGTATTTACGTATGACTTCTAGTTTAGGAGATCACCCAATTTAAAAAGTTGTTAACAGTTATGATATGAAATACTACCTATGAGTTCATATTAAAATATCTTACTTTTTAAATTGCAATAACTCTTCAATGAGAAGTCGTACCAACAAAATTGATACACTGTTTAAAAGATAATTTAATTTTCTATATACCGTACAAAATTTTTTTTTCGAACGGCTCATGACCTTAAAAATATTCTTGAATAACCGTTTAGGCTTCGAAATTACTGGTTTTTTAAGATATCTCCGAATTGGTAAGTACTACGATAAAAAGTAATGGGACCAAATTTGTAGAGAATTACAAGATCTACAAAAAATAAGCAATATGTGTACACATAGAAGTAACCGTTTAGAAGATATTCCAAAAAAACCCTTAAAATGCCAAAAAACCGGTTTCTATTGAATATCTTCTATACGGTTACTTCTATGTGTACACGTATCGCTTATTTTTTGTAGATCTTGTAATTTTCTGCAAAATTGGTCTCTGTACTTTTTATCGTAGTACTTACCAATTCGGAGATATCCTTAAAAAAACAGTAATTTCGAAGCCTTAACGGTTATTCAAGAATATTTTTAAGGTCATGAGCCGTTCGAAAAAAAAAGTTTGTACGGTATATAGAAAATTAAATTATCTTTCAAACGACATTTTAATTTTGTTTGTACAACTTCTCATAGAAGAGTTATTGCAATTTAAAAAGTAAGATATTTTAATATGAACTCATAGGTAGTATTTCATATCATAACTGTTAACAACTTTTTAAATTGGGTGATCTCCTAAACTAGAAGTCGTACGCAAATACTTTTAACGTACTTTTGTAGGAAATTTCCTGTGCTACAAAATTGGAGACCAACATTTTTCTGTAAAAGTTAGCATTAGCGAGATAGTTGCAAAAAACTGATTTTAGCGACCTTTGAGCCTTAATAACTTTTTATGCGCACACGACTTTGCAATGGACTTTTCACAGTTTGTGTATCATGCATAAATAAAGACAATTCCGGTGAAAAATTTCCACTGGGAATTTTTTCGCAGAAAATGTCTTATTTTCCTGGGCTATAAGCTCATTTGAAAATTTCTAATTTCTTATGTAAAAATGTTGAATTTTTACAATTTGCTTTCATCTCATACATAATCCGAGGGAACCGTGGTGGTTGTGCTTGTCTCATTAATGGCTGCTAGTCTTGGTATGCGCCTTTGGGATGCAGTAGCTGCGCTACTGGATTCGCCTAATGGTGGCGCTGTTGCCCCACTAAAGCCTCCACCGGCATCGCCCCAGTTGGGTAAAGGCTGCGACATCACAGTAAGTCCAACAATTTCATAGGCGCGATCATTACCTCCGCCGCCAGGCATGGCGGTCACTGATAAATCAGAATAGTATGCGCTGCTGGGTGCTGAGGACACAACCATGGGAATGTCCTGATCGTTGGGTTGAAAGTTGTATTTCTAAAAAGAAAGCACAAATTATTTTCCATGTTTAGTTCTTAAATGGTGGAATTTTTTTTTTAAATGTTAAATAATATAACGTCAGTCTTATGCCAGCAGATCCTTGACGCTTTTCTGCGTGAAATCAATTTTCATCATCAAGGAAAGGAAATTATCCAAATAATCAAATTATAGTCCGAAAATAACAATTTCGATTTTTCTTTTTTGTCATCAACTGACATATCTGAGCACTGACAGTGGTAACTTTTGTACACAAAAAGACAGAATAAATTCAACGCTTACCTCACCGCATTGACTATATGCGGTATTCTGATATGATGGGTTTGCTGAACGCACTGAATCACGATCTAATTCTGCGTACAAAGCTTCGCCCACACCAACTGGACTGTAGGCATCATCCATATGCGTATAATGATTTTCGGCAGGTGATGATGATGGTGGACCAATTTGATCAGGTCCTGCCGATGACCGACGACTGCTTAGCCAAGTCCAAACACCAGAATTGCTAGTGGGTCGTCGTATACTGTCAGCAGGATGTTTGGCAGAGAGTGAAGATCGTCCATTTTGCCCACCGTTACGATTGTTTCGACACCACCAGGGCAAGGGGCGGCCACCTAAAAAAAAAGAGTAAAATATACAGTAAACGATGGAAATTACTACAAAAAAGGTTTAGTGAAAGCTCTATAGGGAAAATCAAGTGAATTCGGTTAAGAGGCCGTGGCATCTGTCATACAGAAAATAGATCTCATGCGAACTTTAATTGTATACAATGTAGATTATTAAATAGTTGGCAAGCCTAAAGGTTTTTTTTTTTAATGTAACTAGCGGTTTGTTCTTGATCAAAAAAACATTCAAACACTGCAAAACTTAAATAAAAGCTAAACGTACAACTGCAGCGAACTGCCCATGTTAACACAACGCAGCCAAATGACCAATGAACTCAACTCCACGAGGAGTCACGTTGACACTAATGTCTGGTTCCGCATGCGCAGACAAACAAAAAAAAAATAAATAACAAATTAAAAACATTTTGTTGCACTGCTATCAAATGCAACAAATCGATTTTAAGCCTGGCTAATTAAATGTTTAATTCAATCGCTGCTGCTTCTGGATTTAGATACGGGAAATGCAAAACTTAAGGAGCGTGATTAATTTTAACAAAGTTTGCTATCTTTTTTTGTTTCAACGCATTCCAAATCGGTATTTACTTTTCGTGTATTTTTTTTACTTGTTAAAAATCACTGGTAAAGAGTTTAAGTTTTTTTTTTTAATGAACTTCGCTTTGAGCGAAATCCACGGTCGACCGGTTGAAGAACTCAAAAGTTCCGGTGTTCTAAGCTTATATATTGTACATACAATACTTAAGTCAAAATATACACGTATATCTATATAAGCCAAAAATTTCTCAAGTGAGCCACCTAAGAATTAAAACGAAAAAATTTAAAATAGGCTATCAAGAAAAAAAATGTTTTGTTGCAGCAACAAGTTAGGATTTTGGAAAAAAATTTTTATTCTAAAATATTTAACATAGATAAGGGAATAAAATTGTATTTATTTTTTGGACCAAAACTTTTAAATTTTTATTGAAAATCGCCCCGGCCGAAGATAGCACCCTTATTAGTTTTTTTGCTATTTTTCGAATCGAAATTACGGTCTTTTTGTAGAATCGCCCATATAATGACGCTGCTGTTACTGATTGGCGCATTCAGCGCAGTTTTTAGAAGTTACCTATTTAATTGGCAATTGTGTGTGTCGTTTGGAGCGGTTGTTGCTGTTTCCTTCAAATGGTGTACAGTTTTTCGTTTGTTTCTTGATTTTAACTTAATAGACGGAGAGCCAGCGCTTGGCTGACCCTCCTCATAGTATCAAAGCTGAATTTTTTTGTGAGTGTTCTTCCAATAGTAGGTATGAACTTCTGTTCTAGTGAATTCTTGAGAGGTGGTGCCTACGTGAGATATCGGGAGCAAAAGGTCGAGAAAAACTGTTTTTTGCAAATATCTCGCTAACGGTTATATCTACAAAAAAATTAGCTGGTACAATTTTGTAGTTCATTGAACTTCATATCGAAAAGTGGTGCTAACTGTTTTCGTACGACCTATATTTTAGGAGATATGGTCCAGTGAAATTGGACATTCCGATGCAACATATAAAATCCATAATTTTTTTTTCTTTAGTCGGTCTATTTTATAGTTTCAAAGTATGCACCAAAATTCGAGACCAATTTCACTGCCGTTCAAAAAGTTATTCAGGCACAAAGGTCAAGAAAATTAGTATCTCGCTAACGCTTTTTTCTACAAAAAAATGGTGCTCCACAATTTTGTAGCTCAGAAAATTTCATATCAAAAAGTGGTGCAAATTATTTTCGTACGACAAACAGTTTAGGAGATATCCTATTTTAAGGTGTTTTCCGCATACAAGTGTTCATAGTAATATGAATGTTGATTTTCAAAGTACTCTAACTACGCCTATGTCATAGTATCATGGCTGCATTTTTTTGTGGGTATTCTTCTAATAAGGAATTCTAACTTTTGTTTTAGTTAAATCGTGAGAGGTGGTGCCTTCGCGAAATATCGGGTGCAAAAGGTAGAGAAAATCAGTATCATGGCTGCATTTTTTTGTGGGTATTCTTCCAATAGTGGGTACTGACTTTTGTTTGAGTCAAACCGTGGGATGTGGTGCCTTCCTGAGATATCGGGTGCAAAAGTTGAGAAAATCAGTTTTTTGAAAGTTGATTTTGAAATAACTTTAACTATGCCTACGTCATGGTATCATGGCTGCATTTTTTTGTGGGTATTCTTCCAATAGTGGGTACTGACTTTTGTTTCAGTCAAACCGTGAGAAGTGGTGCCTTCCTGAGATATCGGGTGCAAAAGTTGAGAAAATCAGTTTTTTGAAAGTTGATTTTGAAATTACTATAACTATGCCTACGTCATGGTATCATGGCTTCATTTTTTTGTGGGTATTCTTCCAATAGTGGGTACTGACTTTTTTTTCAGTCAAACCGTGAGTGGTGGTGCCTTCCTGAGATATCGGGTGCAAACCCGAGAAAATCAGTTTTTTGAAAGTTGATTTTGAAATAACTATAACTATGCCTACGTCATAGTATCATGGCTGCATTTTTTTGTGGGTATTTTTCCAATAGTGGATACTAAGTTTTGTTTTAGTCAAACCATGAGCGGTGGTGCCTTCGTGAGATATCGGGTTCGAAAGGTAGAGAAAATCAGTTTTTTGAAAGTTGATTTTCAAATTACTATAACTATGCTCGATATCTAGTGAATGCACCACCTCTCACGGTTTGACTAAAACAAAAGTTGGTACCCTCTAATGGAAAAATACCCACAAAAAAATTCAACCGTGATACTATGACGTAGGCGTAGTTATAGTACTTTGAAAATCAACACTCATATTACTATGCACACTTGTATGCGGAAAATACCTTAAAATAGGATATCTCCTAAACTGTTTGTCGTACTAAAATAATTTGCACCACTTTTTGATGTGAAATTTTCTGAGCTACAAAATTGTGGAGCACCATTTTTTTGTAGAAATAAGCGTTAGCGAGATACTAATTTTCTCGACCTTTGTGCCTGAATAACTTTTTGAACGACAGTGAAATTGGTCTCGAATTTTGGTGCATACTTTGAAGCTATAAAGTAGACCGACTAAAGAAAAAAAAATTATGGATTTTATATGTTGGATCGGAAGGTCCAATTTCACTGGACCATATCTCCTAAAATATAGGTCGTACGAAAACAATTAGCGCCACTTTTCGATATGAAATTCAATGAGCTACAAAATTGTGGCAGCTAATTTTTTTGTAGATATAACCGTCAGCGAGATATTTGAAAAAAACAGTTTTTCTCGACCTTTTGCGCCCGATATCTCACGTAGGCACCACCTCTCAGGAATTCACTAGAACAGAAGTTCATACCTACTATTGGAAGAACACTCACAAAAAAATTCAGCTTTGATACTATGAGGAGGGTCAGCCAAGCGCTGGCTCTTAGTCTATAAAATTTATGTTGAAATTTTTTTTTGTTTTTATTAACACAAATGGTTTCAAAGGTACATAAAACATTATTTCTACTACGTATATTACAAAAACACATATTTTAAAGATAAATAAAAAAATCGGGGTTTAAGAAAATCGTCCAAAACACCTGGTTCTTAGCAAAACTATAAAGTTTACAACAAATCTGAAATCATTTTTGAGCTCAGCAGCCCCAAATTATTTAAAGTACCGAATTTCATCGATATCCAACCACTCCTTCTATTTTTGACCATTTTTGTATGGGCTCAACGCACTGTGCGCCGAGTAGGTAAATCAATTTCAAGATTAAACATGAAGATTGCAATATCGTCACCAAGTAGTAGTATAAAAGACATTAAGCCTGGCTAAGATGTTCAGTATCGGTTTGACTGCAGTGCATTAAGTTAAACGTATTGAACGAAAATATAAGCACAACACACAGTGGGCTCCTACGTGTTTTGAGTTTGACTTTGTTGACGACAAAATCGGGGTATGGGGATGTGTTCGCACACATTTCAGGATTATAAAACTGCTTCAAGTAAAATCGGAGCTGATCGGTTTCGTAAGTTACAACCAATTACATGTTTTTTTCTTTTATACTGTGCAGAAAATAATAAATTATTTCCCTATGAAGGAAAAACTGATAAGCAACTCCATACATTTTCCTCTCCTCAACATTTGTTTCTAAAATGCCCGTCCCTTATCTCAACCTCCTAGGGGACTCTCATAAAAATTTACCTGAAAATGTAAATGTAATGCCTTTTTAAAATGATCATAGCTTTGTAATGGAAAATAACACGAGCTCATTTTTTAACTCATTTTGAAGACTAAGAATAGTACTAAATAATGCAATTTATATAAAAGAACATAACAATTTCATTCGTCCTATATTTAACCCCAAATATAGCCAAAAACAGATTTTTAGCCCTTTTTCAACTTTTAAGGTTAAGATATTTTGGAAAAAACAAAAGATATTGATGTAATTCAAATTGAGTTTTAAAGAAACTAAAATGGATCTTTCATCTTCTGTATCAGGTTTTATGACTTACAATTATCTGGTCTTATTATATAATATCAAAAATTACGAAATATCGTCATAAATTTTTTTTATATGTTGGATATCTCAAAAACTATATGCGATTGAGCAATTCTGTGACCGGATTCAGATTTAGAATTGGCAAATTCATTATAAATGACAATTTTTGCATTAATTTCTTGTTCTTTTTAAAGGTTTTGGGCCAATTTATAAAAAATGCATTTTTTTACAAAATTGCAAAGAACTACCAATGGTTTGATTTCAGAACCCTGTTTTTTAGATTCCATTAGTGCTCACGAGTAGTTTTACATGATTTCGTGTTGAATCCATGACATTTTGATTTAAACTTTTTTGTTAATGTACAGTAAGTAGAATATAAAAAACCATGTAATTAGCTGTAACTTTTGAAACCGATCAGCTCCGATTTTACTTGAAGCAGTTTTATAATCCTGAAATGAGTACGAACACATCCCCATACCACGATTTTGTCGTCAATAAAATCAAACTCAAAACACGTAGGAACCCACTGTGAGCAAAAGCAAATGCTAATAAAAGCGTTTGTAAATTTATCAGAATTTATTTATTTGCTGTAAAGAAAAGGCAAAATTTGTAGTGAATTAAATAAAGTCACTTCAAAAAGATTGGATGGATTCCGCTGTGATTTTGATTCGATTAAAAATTAAAATAATAAGAGCCTTTGTTTAAAAAAAAAAAAAACAATTTTCTCTTGCTATTAATGCAAATTGAATATACCGAAATTATCTTAGCATTAAAATCAATTAATTTCCATAAATTACACTAACACTTGAGTATTGCCGATGATGGAAATTAAATTTCCAACCAACCACGCGCAGTGTTGGCGGCATCAGTGCGCCAAAGGTAAATGAAGCTGAAATTGAAAATGATTAACAATTTTAGGTGTCTGCGATCGAACAAACTTCAACTCAAATAACAATCTTACAAATTGCGAATTGCAGATAAAAAGTGATTTTTGTTAACACAAATTTTGGTTAATTTTCCAACTTTAAAGCACAAATTAATTTTGTACAGCAAGCAACGTGGGCAGCGGGTGTGCTTATTAAATGTTGTAGTTCCGTTCCCTTGGCACCTTACCACGCCATCCATGCATCCATGTACGAAACTGCGCGTGTACCTCAAAACTTTTGCTACATTTGCATAGAATGCTTGGGAAATCGCGAACGTTTATCTTGTTTTTGACACACGTTTCGCGGCGTAGCATAAGCGAATGTTACGCAAAGCAACGGCAATATTTGGAGGTCCATTGGCCTAACTGTGTGACTCAAAGACAGAGCGTTTTCTATGAAACTGCAAAGAACTTTATCATCTAAATGCTGTATTTTGTGCAACAACACAGACTTTTTGTAAATGTTGGTTGGTTGCTTGGTCACAACACCAAAAATGAAGGTGACAACTTATGCGATATTTCAACACTTAAGATATTAGATACCTTTTGGCCTGTCATTGTGTGCCTGCATTTGTTTGGCTAATGCTTGATAAATATTTTGTTTATTAAAATTCCAATTATGGGCAATCGAAGTGCGAAGTGCAACAGAAAAGAATAATATTATAAATTAAAATTCTAAGTGGTAACTTAATCAAATGTTGGCTTGTAATTTTGAATTGTTTTTGCAAGAAAAGATTTTCAACTTACCATTATTGTTAGCTGATTTAATTCTGAAAAAAAAAGAAAAAAGAAATAGTTTAAACATACAAATTAGAAACATTTTAGAGATCTCGATAAGTTTTTTCGGTAAATTTTAGAATCTGGCAACCGTTTTTCTCTTTTAAGCCAGTCAATTTAGATACTGGCTACTGACTTGTTTTAATTCCAAAGTTCATAAAACCTAAACCAGTCGTTAGAGAATTTTGCCCTGAAAAACATATCAAAATGAGTTTCTTCCAAGTTTTCCACAAAATAGTATAAATTGGGGTTCTTCCCGTGAAGTACAAGGTACAAAATTTTTTTCGTTTCAATTTTAGTAATATATGATTATCTTACACTTATATATGTCCTCGATCCAGAAACAAAATATTTTTGCAGTATGAAGTCTGGCTTACGAGCTGGAAAATTTGAATAAGCGGCTAGTATGTGTTGCTTCGAATCCATTTGCTTCACGTGGAAAATCCAAATTTACATAATTTCCCGGAAAAATTGCGAGAACTTATTTTAATATGTTGTACAGGGAAAAATCCTCTATCGATTGGTATAGGTTATCTGTACCTTAGAATAATTGGACTTTTTATACTGAGTCGGATACGAAGTAAAGCATATCTGGTTATTGGTCAAATTTTTAAAGCCCTCTAGCTCGTAAACCAGACTTTATACTATAAAAATATTTTGTATCTGTATCGAGGACATATGTAGGTATAACATAAATAAATACTACTAAAATCGGAAACATAACATTTTTTTACCCCGCACTTCACGGGGAAAAGTCCAATTTATATAATTTTCCGGTAAAATTGGGTGAACCCATTTTGATATGGTGTTCAGGGCAAAGTTTTCTATCGATTGGTTTAGGTTTTATGAACATTTTAATAAGTGCACGACTCGAATTTTATTTAACTAGTCTGTATCAGGTCTATGATCTGAGTAATCTTTAACTAAAAGTGCAGAAAATGCTATTTTTAGATATATGGTACATATCCAGAAAGTAGTGTAGCTCACTTTTTTCAACGGCATCGGATAGCCATAATCTTCCTAATTAAACTTTACTTTTTTACTTTTTAAATTGGATCATTACTTTCCAAAATACCATCCATTAAAGTAAAGGTAACTCAATTCCATACAAATTTAATTTAGTCCTTTACATATACATACATAGTTGCAACATATTTATTTCAATGGAATATATCTCGAAAAGCTATGAACCAATTGAATATGGTAAGGTTAAAAGAGAAATGCTAGGGCTACTCCGTGGACGAGCACCAAATGCCTGATGAAAGTGTTTTTTGCACTTTAGAGCAAGCATATTTTGGACCCCAATATAGTGTGCCCGTGCAATTCTTTTATCAGTAGCAGAAAAAAAAAGAAACAAGGCATCTTATGAAAAATGTGTATATGGCATAAAATGCTTTGAATCGTCTAATGAATACGTTAGATTTTTTCAGATTTTTCTGAAACATTTTATTATTTTTCATAAATTGGTAAAGAAAAGAAAAAAAATAATACGTAAAAAAAAAAAAAAACACACGTCTATGTATAATACTATTTTATTCCCTGGTCTATGTTCAATATTTTGTTTAGAAGTACGAGTGGTGTATATATGTTCATATGCGTTATGCGACATCGAAGAGTTAATGTTCAGAATGTTTATAAAAATAATTCAAAACTAATGAAACTTTTTACGACAAACTTAATCTCATGTCATAATTAAAAATAAATTGTTGACATTTAACAAAAGATTTAAGCGACAAACTTTGCTGTTTGATTAATGACAAATTAAAAGACTACAGCCTACAGTGTTAAAATTTATGCCTCGAATGGATAAATTTATGCATTTTGAATAAGGTTTATTAACACTTTGAAATTTTTAAACATTTTTTTTTTAAAGGAAGATTTATGTTGTTTTACATCATCAAAAATTAATCACTATGAACAAAAGCAGACAAACTTGAACATTGATTAATGTTTTAATAAAAGACTTCAGCGACAAACTTGACATATTATCAGTATAATTAATAGCAAAATAATTTCTACTTTTGTAAAGCAGCACTGTTAACATTCCCTATGGGAATTTGAATATTTGTAAAAGTTAAGTTGAAATCTTTGCGTATTAACAAAATTTAACATCTTCATTACTAAAATATAATCAATATGCAGGTGTTAACAAAAGATTTAACAAAAAACCTTTCAATAGTTTGTCAACTCGTTATTCACTTTATAATTGATATGAAAACATATGCGCAATTAATTTCAATGTTTTAAAATTAAAATAAAGACTTTCTCAACATACGCCATGAACTATTGGCTTAGGCAATTGCATTGGACAATTTGGTGCTTGGTGCTTACGTTTAAGCTACATCATTGTTGATAGTTGAGAACATTAAAAAAAAAAAATGCTGCAAAATTTACATTCAATTTTTGCATTTTCTGCTTTTAGCACCGACCTCCTATTTTCGAATCGAAACTTGCTTAGGCCTATCATTTCAGGATTATATCTTAGTCTTGCTTAAAAGAAGATACAACTGTATTTTCAGACACTAGTCGAATTTCAAGGAAATGGAGTATTTCATGATTGGAAATATAATCGGATAGCTATAGGTATAATCTTTCTCTTTTCGAATTGGATTCTTATTTTTCGAGTTATCACCCGTTGAAGAAAAAGTATATAAGGTACAAAATGGTTAGAATCGTCCATAGAATATGTGCGAATTTTTAAATATTTTTTAAAATTTTTAATTTTTTTTTTTGATAAATTTTTTAAAAATTTAGGCATTTTACATAAAAAGTATATAAGGCATAAAATGCTAAGAATTTTTCAGAATTTTTGGAACTTTTTTTTTTGACCAATTTTTGAAAAATTAGCTTTGTTTGATGACTGCTCTAGAGCAAGTTAGAGCAGCCACGAATGTTCGATGAATCTTTTTCTGCTTTAACTTGCTCTTTTATATAATTATGTGGACGAAAAATAAAGTGTTTGAGCTTTCGAAAGCGGGCGTTGCATTTTTTCCATTTTTTTGGCGTAAATCAGTCGGGGGTTTTCGGAGTCGCTGATCATGAATCTGAAGTCAAAATTTGAAAATTAATTTTTAAGAATTTTTAAGTGTGTTACTTAATGACATTTATATATTGAAAATTGATTTTTTAATTGAACTTTTACTCATATATTTGCAAAGATCGATTTACATATAAATCTATCAATGCATTTTCTAACACATAATTATGACAAATCAAGGAACGGATTAGAAACACGGCTATAGTGACATATGTTTCGTCTTTCGCCACAAAGACTCATCAGACTATTTTTGTTGTAATTATAATTATATTTATTTCACTCAATTAATTATAATTGAAAAATTGCAAGTTTGAAAACTTTTCGTGTTTTTGGCCTGGGCGGGAGTTGAACCAAGATCCTCCAGATTGGTAGCAGAAGTCGTTACCACTGCACCAGCCTTGCCCGGCTTCGAAGCCGACTTTTGCCAGTTTTGTTTGCGTGTTAATACGTATTAATATATCATAATTGTTGTTTGTGTTATTTATTGATATTTGGTATAGTTGTTCCTTTGGAACAAATTCGATACCGATTGCAGGTGTTGCCACCTTATCAGGGCGTGTTCTCCCAAATAACTTTTAAGAATTTTTAAGTGTGTTACTTAATGACATTTATATATTGAAAATTGATTTTTTAATTGAACTTTTAGTCATATATTTGCAAAGATAAATCAATAAATAACACAAACAACAATTATGATATATCAATACGTATTAACACGCAAACAAAACTGGCAAAAGTCGGCTTCGCAGCCGGGCAAGGCTGGTGCAGTGGTAACGACTTCTGCTACCAATCTGGAGGATCTTGGTTCAACTCCCGCCCAGGCCAAAAACACAAAAAGTTTTTAAACTTGCAATTTTTCAATTATAATTAATTTAGTGAAATAAATATAATTATAATTACAACAAAAATAGTCTGATGAGTCTTTGTGGCGAAAGACGAAACATATGTCACTATAGCCGTGTTTCTAATCCGTTCCTTGATTTGTCATAATTATGTGTTAGAAAATGCATTGATAGATTTATATGTAAATCGATCTTTTCAAATATATGACTAAAAGTTCAATTAAAAAATCAATTTGAAAATTTTTAAATCCAAGATGTTGGATGCAAAAAAATTAGGAAAATCCCAATTTTTTTAAAAGTCGAAAAAATAACGCTAGAGTTGGTCGAATTTATCCAAATTTGCACATAGAGTTAAAAACTTTCAAAAATAATACCTGGCCAGTTTGAGAACTCTAGCATTATTTTTTTCGATTTTTAACAAAATTGCATCCGGCATCTTGGATTTAAGAATTTTTCATCCACATAATTCTTGTATTCGATGTTCATTTAGGACAGCGCACAGTCAGACAAATTGCTTCCTTCCACAAAAAACCTCTAAATCATAACGGATGGATACAAAACTATTTAGTATTATCTGAACTAATGCATAAGTATTGTCTGCTGTAGTTTTGGCTTCAATTAAAGTGAATTTTTATTTAAATTTATATTTTTCTTTTGCTTTTTTGAACCATGCGATTTTTGTTGAATTAAAAAAGCGTGAATTTGATATTCAGTAAATTTTTAGCGCAGGCGCAACAGCAACATCACACAATTTGCAGTGGCAATTAAATTGTCACACTTGCTCGTAGTACGCCACAGTCTCAGCAATACCGTTGTACAGTCAGACGTATTGCCGTCCGTCCATTCAATTCGACTGTTTGACATTATGGCTGAATTTACAATAAAGTTGTTTAGCGGTGACAAGTTTGGTATAAAATTAGTTCCAATGATTTTTTGACATAACTTGGATTTGAAATGGCGTACTGGTTTGTGGCCAAGAAGTAAACGGCTTCAAAGTTAACACCAAATTAGTCCAATTTGCATGTTCGAGTTGTTAAAGATATTTATTTACGCATTTAACGGTTGTACATGCGTCTAATGGGATTTTCTTGTAATAAATTTTGTGATTTACAAATAGTTTTCATTTCATTTTTTCGAAAATGTGTGGGAATATATTTTCAATTTTTCAAGAGACACTTAAAACATTGATCAATTACTGGGAGCTCAAGAAGGTGTGCGAAAAGGAAGTTATTTTAAGTGGAAACTGTATTAATATCTACACTAAACAGAAAACTGTATTCTCAAATACGACCTACAGATTTTGGTGCTGAAAGACGCTGATTTCTGATAACTTTATCAAGAAGATAAAGCTGCTAGATGACGGATTTCCAGATCCCATTGATCATCACTATTCGGATTCATAAAAACTCTGGAATTGTTTTGGCAGATCTCTAAAGTCGTAGCATTCATTTGATACATAAGTTGTCGCTATTATCAGTATACTGATACTTATAAGTAACATATGTATGCACTTCTTTTATTTAATTTGCTTAGAAAACTAAAATGTCAGGACCGTAAGTTTTTAATGCATTTAAAAATGGTACGTACATATCACTTTGAACTCCTCGCATTATTGACACACATACTTTTCTTACAATTCTGCCACTGAATACGAAAAGCTTTTCACTACTTTGCTTTTATTTTTTAAAATTCTTTTTTTGATTCCTTAATCCTCTCTACACATTCAAAGACTCTAGCAAGATGATTAGACACGTTTTCCATAAAGTTTTGCCCACTTTTGATTGTGAACTACGTTAACACACATACTCACCATACATATGTGGATATAACCAGACACATGCTCTAGGGTGGTGTAAAAAATATTTCCAGATTTCAAAATCGGTTAGTACGTATACGTACCATTTTTTAAAGTAGCTCGACTCGTTCATAGTTCAAAAAGCTGCTTTAAAGTGAACTTGAAGTTGTCTAAGACAAACTTTGTTCGTCTTATTGCTGTGCAAAGAGAAGTATTCACTCCCTCCTACGAACAGTACTTTTTAACGTTTCCGTATTCTACGTTTTCAAGGTATTTTTTGTCATTCAAATGAAATAATTTACAACCCTTATAAGGTGATTAACGGCTGTTTCGGTCTTATCAACCGATTTTGAAACTTTAAAAGTCAATTTCGTTATCATTCTCTAACGAATTCTGGGGTGCGTAATAGCTAAAAAATATTTTTTTCTGATCACTCTAATACATACATAAGTATGGATGTAAATTAGATAGGGTCGAAATTTAGATTCATCCCGACACCGACTCAAAAGTTAGAAGGTCTCATAAAAACGATATCTGCATAATTTATTTTTTTTTTGTTCCGAGAAAAACAAATGGAGATCTTTTGATTCTTCTGAAGGCCCATTTTGGCTAAAAAAACATGCTTTTTGCTCATAACTTTTTTTTCTTTACAATTGATACACAAATTTGCTTCAAACATAAAGATTATGTTCTTGCAAAAATTATGGCGTTCAAAAGTTATACTTTGAGTAGTATATATAATATTCGGTTCCAAAAATCGACTTTTATACTTTATTCATGTATGCGGTCGGAAAAACGCTTTTTTACTCAAAAGAAAGGCATCTTACGAAAAAAGTGTACAAGGCTTAAAAAGTACATGTGTGAATTTTTTGATACACATCATAATTTTTAAAAAATTGGTAAAAAAAAATAAATAAATTTAAAATGTTCCAAAAATTCTGAGAAAATTCAGACGTATTCTTTGAATGATGCTAAACATTTTGTGCCTTGTTCACTTTTTTCGAAAGATGCCTTGTTTTTAAGTAAAAAATCGTTTTTCCAACCGCATGATTGGAAAACATAAAAAAAATCAATTTTGGGAATAAAATAAATTTTATATATGAATGGGTTTTTTTGAAAGTGGAATAAGTCCACTTTTTCATAAACTGAGATATTAAAGGGTTTGCGTACGACTTAATTTAAAAATATTGGCAAGCGTTATTAAACCGGTGTTTAGTGTTTACCACTGTAAATTAATCAAATTTTGTTATGCTGTAAAAATTTTTACAAGTGTAATAGAAAATAGTTGAGTTATTTTGGTCCGAATGGACTTATTCCACTTTCATTTATAATAAATTTAAAAATTTGTTATACTTTTGTATGACTTATTCCATTTTTACTCACAAAATATTTTGTAAATTAAAGCAAAGGAAAATTAGAACTTAGAAAAATTTTACTTTAAAAATTGTTGTTGTTTCTTTTCTTTTTTTTTTACTCAAGTAGGGCTCTCAATATTAGTTACAACAACAACAAAAACAGAAAGTTCTTGTCGGATCTACTTTCGGAGATATAGCCATCGGAAGATCGAGATATATTTTTTATAAAAATTGTTATAAGTTGGGAACCCCTGAAAGGATTTTAATAATATTATTGTCATATAAAAGATATGTTAATTTGCTACAAAATTGATCTACAAAAAATTTTAATCCGAGTCGTGGTTTTAGAGATATTGCAGATTTTCAGAAATTTTGACCATTTTTTTTGTTTTAAACCACTATTTTTCCAAAAACTGTATGATTAATGCATAGTTTTAGTAACATATTATAAAAGCCCAATTTATTTGCTTTCATCTGACATGTAATTTGTATCTTATTTCCTGCATTATCATACTTTTTTAAAGGAAAACAAAAAAGTGAACCAAAGAAATTTTCATGAAATTTAGGTAAAAATTACAAGAACAACAACAATACCAACTACAAAAATAACAATAACAGCAATAAAAACAACAATAACGATGTTTTTAGATAGTTCTCGATTAATTCCGATTCCTGTAGACTCTTCCGATGTTTTCCAATAACTTACTTTTTTGTTTTCCTATAAAAAAAATACGTAATGCAAGAACTCAAGTACAAATTTCATGTCAAATGAAAGGTAATAAATTGATCTTTTATAATATGTTACTAAAACTATGCATTAATGATACAATTTTTGGAAAAATAGTGCTTTAAAACACAAAAAAAAATGGTCAAAATTTTTGAAAATTTGCAATATCTCTAAAACCACGACTGAGATTAAAATTTTTGCAGATCAATTTTGTAGCAAATTAATATATCTTTCGTATGACGCTAATATTATTAAAATCCTTTCAGGGGTTCCCAACTTATAATAATTTTTATAAAAAATATGTCTCGATCTTCCGATGGCTATATCTCCGAAAGTAGGTCCGATAAGAACTTTTTGTTTTGTTGTTGTTGTAACTAATTTTCAGAGCCCTACTTGAGCATAAAGAAAAGAAACAACAACAGTTTTTAAAGTAAAATTTTTCTAAATTTTAATTTTCCTTTGCTATAATTTACAAAATATTTTGTGAGTAAAAATGGAATAAGTCATACAAAAGTATAACAAATTTTTAAATTTATTATAAATGAAAGTGGAATAA
Organism: Calliopum simillimum; assembly: GCA_951812925.1. Classification (NCBI taxonomy): domain Eukaryota; kingdom Metazoa; phylum Arthropoda; class Insecta; order Diptera; family Lauxaniidae; genus Calliopum; species Calliopum simillimum. The sequence continues at coordinate 117,229,513 of OX638371.1, read as the reverse complement.
GTCCATTCAGACCACAAAAACTCAACTATTTTCTATTACACTTGTAAAAATTTTTACAGCATAACAAAATTTGATTAATTTACAGTGGTAAACACTTAACACCGGTTTAATAACGCTTGCCAATATTTTTAAATTGATTTAAAAGCAAAACCTTCTGTATAGCAGTAGATGAAAAAATGGACTTATTCCACTTTCAAAAAAATCATTTTTGTAAAAATGTTTTTCATGAAAAGTTCTTTTGAGTAATTTTTGATGAAATCGTGGTCTAACGAGTCTGTAATTTTCAATATAAAAAGAGGACATATATAGCTAGCTATAACAACCATAAACTCAATTTTTCCGGAATTGGACTTATTCCACTTTCAAATAAACCCATTCGTATAATAAATATAATATAATAAAAAAATAATAATAATAAAATTTTTTTTTTTTTAAATTTTTTAACGCCAATATTTTAGAAACGACATAATCTTTATCTTTGAAGCCAAATTGGATATCAATTTTGTATAGAAAAAATTGATATGAGAAAAAACATGTTATTTTTTTTACCAAAAACGTTGCCTCAGTAGTATCATTGGTTTTTCTCCGAAAAAACGAAAAAAAAAAAAAAATTATCCAGACATCGTTTTTAAGAGTCCTACTTACTTTTGGATCGGTGTCGGGATGACTTTCTGATTTGCTTCATACAAATCGAACCAGTTTAATGTACATACATACATATAATAATAAAAACCATCAACATTTTTGCATACAGATGCATATGGTAACCCTGGTAACTCTGTAAATCATTTTGCAGCATCACTTAACTGCAGTTCAAGCAATGGCGGAATTCAAGTCAGTGGAACAAACGTGAACTTATTAAATAATGCAAATTTCACTTTTGCCGTAAATTAAAATCATCTTGGTTTTGTTTACTTGCGGATATGTACTTAATTTTAAAAATGGTACTTTTTCTTTCGCAAACTTCACGTTTTAATACTTTTTTGTTTTGTTTAATCTTTTTATGTCTAGCTACTTGTTGAAAACGTGCAAAAATGTTGCGCATGCGCAGCGCGCAACTGATAAAACTTATTTTATTAAACATGTTAAACATTTTTAACAACAACAACATTTTGACGAAAGCAAGTAATTTTTTATTGTTTGCTATATAAATTTCTTGTTGTTGTTGTTGCTATCGATTAGTACGCAAAAAATCAAATTATAGTTTTCTGTTAAATTTATCCACGTTCCATCATTTGGACACGCCTCTTTTTAATCTAATGTTTTTTTATATTTAATTGAAAAATCTAACATCTTGGCTTTCATATCTGTGCAGTCGATTGCTTTAGTTTGTCCAGCACACACAGTCCAGTCAGTTTGTCAAAGAGGCGAACAAGACCCGCAAAGATTAATAGCTGCAAAACTTAATTAAAATTAATAGTAACTTTGTCACGTTGTAGCCATAGCCCCTCTTAAGGCGCCACTGATAATATTTAAACAGCAGCGTTGGCAACTCTATGCAGGAATCCATGAAGCATGCATAATTTTTTAATTAATTTCCATGTGAATTCCGTAATTCTGCCATTTATTAATTTTGCTAATTGCTAGTAACATTTTTTAATTATATAACGCTTAAATGATAAATGATCTAAACTACGAAACTAAACGTGTGCTATATACATACTTACTTGTATTAATTATGTCGTTACTGTCGCAAAAAGTTCAGTTTGCAATTGCACTAAGCTATATCCTGTAGAAACAATATATGTAATTCTAATCTTGATCCTAGGGGTACATAAGTAGTCATGAGGGCAATGAAAAATTTTTGCAAATCTTTATTATTTTCAACCTTTTCGTATAACTTTTTTGGATTTTTTCACTTCCATATGATTTTTTTCATTTTTTATATTTTCCTACATCACTCGATATCATTGAACTTACTCGAAATACAGTGTGGTTGAAAATCGGCAAAACACCAGAAAACGTAAGATTCTTGGGACTATTCTGAACAACTTTTCAAAATTCCATTTTTCGAAACTCACCAAACCAACAAAGTTATTGGAGTTAGTACATTCACGAAAAGTTTATTTGATGATGTGACACCATTATATTCGGTTATTTGACCGATATAATTTTTTCAACTTAATGCCATCAATTTCACATCATCAAGTAAACTTTTCGTGAAAACAGACCCTAATTTTATTCATCCCTTAGTATTCATATTATAACATTACTTTTCTTTCTTTATGTACTTACTCCAATACTCCGTTGGTTTTCCGAGTTTCCAAAAATGGAACTAAGAAAAGTTGGTCAGAATAGTCCTAAGGGTCTTTAATTTTTCCGGTGTTCGACCGTTTTCCAACTACCCTGTATATAGTTATTTCAGTAGAGTGGGAAGACTCAGTGGAGCCCAGGTTGTGGCTGAAATTCACCCAATTCGATTTACCTATAAAGAAAAAGAGTTCTTATTACCTTTCTTGGTCGATAAAACGCAAAAAGCTTTTAGAGGCGTGTTACTCCTGCTAAAGCAAAAAGCTTTTAATATCTTTCCGTCCTGCTCAATCTATCCCACACCAAAATTCATAAAAATCAATGACGTCAGTGCATGGCAGCTGCCACTTAAAAACATGAAAGTCATATTCTCATTCCTTAGTGTTAGCCTTATCTCTATGACCAATTTCAAAAAAATCAATGCAGTGGTTTACCTGTGAAAGCGTTTTTCCATTTAAGGGCGTGGCATCGCCTTTTGAAAAGCATAATAGTTATGTTATCGTTTCTTAGCGCTAACACTATCTCCATACCAAATTTCATAGAAATCGATGCTGTGGTTTAGCCGTGAGAGCGTTTTTTCCATTTAGGAGCTTGGCACCACCCACTTAAGAACATTATTGTCATGTGATCGTTCCTTAGTGCTAACCCTACTTCCAACAGGAGAACATTTTTGCCATTGAGGGGCGTGGCACTGCCCACTTAAAAACCTAATGGTCATGATATCGTTCCTAAATGCTAACCCTATCTCCATATAAAATTTCACAGAAATCGATGCAGCAGTTTAGCCGCGACAGCGTTTTTTCCATTTAAAGGCGTGGCACCGCTCTTTTTTAAAAAAATATAATCCTATGCACTGCTCCTCTTCCAACAAAAAAAAAAAAATCAAGCAAATCGGTTGAGATTAAGGTATAGCAACAGGGACTGAACCGGTATCGTTTGCCTATTTATATATAAATTTGGGGTTTGTCGAAGAAAATTAACTTTTGCCACGGCTCGTAAACCAAGCAAACCGTAAAGACTAAAGAAAAGAAAGTGTTTAACAAACTGACTCGAAAAGATTGCGTCTTGGACCTCAAATGAGAAAAACACCGAAAAACTATACCTTTTTTGGTCATAGCTACCAAAGCGTTTCATATTTTGCCAAACAATTAAAATAAAATTGGAGCCAAAACTGAACAACTGTTCAGAATATGCCAATAGCATTCCAATACTCCTTGATACCGTTTTGAGCCTGAGCACATACCCACAAAAAAGTTTTTTCGAAATTTCACCTTGCTGTAGAACTCCAAACCTGCATTTTGGATAAAACTTGTTGTCCCAAGGTCATCATGAAATCACACAAGCAATTACCTTAACCCATTATACCCGTGTTTTTATGGGGTTTTTCAAACCTTTCTTTCAAAAATTGGTTTATAATTAATAGGTTAAAGCATTTTGGCGAAAAATTTCTCAAGTGAGCCAATTAAAAAGTATAAAAGACTTTCAAAAAAATGATGTTTTGTAGCAACTACTTAGAAAAGATTTTGTAAAAAAATTGTTTCTTAAGATATTAAGCATAAACCTGGGAATAAAATGGTATTTTTCATTTGTTATTGAAAACTCCTATTTCAAATGTACATAAAAATTAAGCAACTTCTTCGCCTCTGAGAAAATTATAATATGTGGGCACTCTCCAAAATTGAGGTAATCGATATTCGTTCGAAAGTAATTAACAATAAAATGCTTAGAATCGTCCACAGAATACTCGTACGTGTGAATTTTTTCAGAATTTTCTGAGACATTTTATTATTTTTCAAAAATTTGTCCGAAACATAATTTAATTTTTTAGATGATTCTAAGCATTTTACCCCTTATGCACTTTTTCGTAAGATGAATTGTTTTTCTCTACTACTGAAAAAAGATTTGCACGGCTTCACTATATTGTTAATAACTTTTGAACAAATATTGATTACCCCAATTTTTTTCTGGAATATAATTCCTCACATGTGGATAGTGCCCACATATTTTTTATATTTTCTCAAAGGCAGAGAAGTTGCTTGATTTTCATGTACGTGATTTGAAATAGGGGTTTTCAATAAAAAATTAAAAATTTGGGTCCAAGAAAAATACCATTTTATTTCCAGGTCTATGCTAAATATTTAAAGAAAAAATTTTTCCACAAAATCTTTCCTAGTTTAATTTCTTAGTTTAAATTTTTCGCAAAATATTTTTGAAGAATGCTTTAACCTAGTTTTCGCAAAAAAGGAGCCACAATGTCCCACAAAAATAAAATACTTATATTGGGTGAGGATGTTGTGTAAAATTGTTCCTTGCGTGACTTTTATCCAAAATGAAGTTTACTAGTAGCATGATGTACTTCGAGGAATAGCATTCAAAAATTTGTTTGGATAGACAGGCTAGTTTAGCAACTTCAAACTTGATCATCTGTTCAATTATCAGATCAGATTGTCGTAATATTAAAAGTTCTCTCTTGAATGTAGGGTAAGCGAGGGAAATATGGACTACGTGGGTAATATGGACCACATGGATATTTTCCACTGCGTACATTGGATTTCTCGATATTCATATTTAAACGTTACGCCAATACCTAAACCTTTTATGTCAGTGCGATTTTAGCGTTCGGTGAAGTCGTATGTTTCTGTAAAGTTGTTTTTTCTAAAAAAGAGTTTGGTGATAATTTTTTTTCCAGTGAGTAGATTTCATTATTTCACTTTAAAGACAAGGTGTTTTTAAATAAATAGTTAATTATATGAAGTCAGTGAATACCACTTATAATTTATCAGCACAAATTATTTCATTGGCCACAAGAGTTTCTGATAAAAAACCATTTATTTCACCAACACGAGCTGTGGGTAATATGGACTACCAAAGAAAAAAGCCCCAAAAAACAAATGCATTTATCATCTTCTTTAGATGGAGAATCTAGTTACAGTTTTCATAACGAGTCTGATGGTCATTATTTGTAATTTGTAAACTACATACAAATGAATAGACGATGAAAAATGCATATAATGTAATACCCTTTACTCAGAAGATCGCCGCACAATGGGAGATTGTGGCCATAAATAGGTAAAATTTGAAAGTGCTACGCATTTAAAAAATTTTTACGCCAATCGTCAGATAATACTTAGGGACGGAAAAAAAAACTATAAAAGCTTAAAATTTTGTTTTGGCTTAGCAACACAGTGAGCCCAAAGTTGGACTTTAAACAGAAAAAATGCTCTACAGAACTTTTAAAATTAGGAACTGCTGGATAAACGCTCTAGTTAATTTGTTTTAAGCCCGATCCACTAATGTAGCATATCGTTAGAAAGTATATTGTTTCTACTTTGTTAAAAATATTTTTTTTTTTGTTTGCCGATTTTATGTGAGTTATAGTGTTTTTTCAAATATTTAAAAAAAAATGGTAAAAATGGAAAAATTGCAAACTTTGACATTAAAAAAAAAAAAAAAACATTTTCTGATTTTCATTATTTTTCAATATAATATGTGGCCAAGTATGCTTAATCGATATGCAAAGTCCCTACTGCCTTTTTTGAGAACTTTTTTTTTTATAAACTTTTTCATATTGTGGTTTTTGACGGGACAAAATAAGTTGACTTTTTTGGAACGCTATTTTTAATTCGTTTGCATCGAAATATATCAAGATAGCATTTTGTCATAAAGTACAAGCATTTAGCTTTTTAAAAAACATTTGTTTGAGTTTTTATGTATGATAGGTGAATTATGGTGATTTTCGAAAATTTAGGCTCAAAAAGCCAAAATCGATAAATTGTACAAACTTTGACATTAAAAAAAAAAAAACACATTTTCTGATTTTCATTATTTTCCGATATAATATGTGGCCAAGTATGCTTAATCGAAATGCAAAGTCCCTACTGCCTTTTTTGAGAACTTTTTTTTCTATGAATTTTTTCCTGTAGCAGTTTTTGAGAAAAAAAAATATTTTTATTTCTTTACATTCTGCAACGTTTTACAATATATTTATCAATTTTAAGCTTACAGTCTTCTTAAATTCCAAAAAAAAATATTTTTTAAGAGAAGGGTGACAGGTAAGGGGTATATTTCCTCCTTTTAATCCCCCTTGGGACTCACCCTTTCTTAAAATAAGCCAAGAGCATATTGAATTTAGTAATAAATGATGATTTCTATCAGAAATCATACAAAAATTCCGACTCAATAATTTAATTATAAACCAAATTTTTTATTTTTTTTTGGTAACCTTTGTTTGTTGTTGGATAATTTGGTAGGTCATATAAAATCAAATTGACTTTCAGTCAACTTCGTTATAATATTGGTTGTGGTGCTGATGGCTGACGTACGCATCTATCACACAATGCATTGCAATCCACACGAAAGGTTTCCCAGTCAAATTTTTACATAATTGTTTTTTAAAAAAAAAAAAAAAAATTGCTAATTTTTAATATGGTACAGTAGAGTGGTCCAAAATCCGAAAGTGTTAAAAAGTCAAGGTGCGCGCGACTTTTCTGAATCCTTGGATCCTGCTGATTACAAAAAGTGCTTTGGAATCAAAAAAAAATTGCGTTTAGATATTCCGCAACGAGCTTGAAGGTACTTTTTTAGGAATTTTTGAGTTTTTGAGTTCTCTTTTTAATTTAAACGCTATACCTTTTGAACCAGATAAAATATTTGCAAAAATTAAATTGCATTTTGTTAGGAATATTTTGAGCCATGTTTTGCATCAATAATAATTAATCTACTTTTTGCCAATTTTTTTCAGCAGCACTTTAAACTTAAAAATTTGTTAATTTTTTGAGGTGTTTGCACTTTCAACAACCGATTTTTTTCTTATTTTGCTCTAGCAAATTTTTTTAAACATTTTTATATTTTTATGCATTAATTTATCTTTAAAATAATTCCAACAACTAAGCTATTAGTAACACTTTTACTCACTAAAAACTATTAAGTATAATTAAATTAGACTCAAAAAAAAAATTCATTTTAGTGTTTTCAAGGCATTGAAATAAGATATCTCAATGGGATGACTTAAGATACCACTTGTTTTTTATAAAATCATTAGTTGATAATCTTCTGACTAAAACAACATTCTTTGCAATAACGAAATTTTTGCACTTTTTGTTTTTTTTTTTGGCAAAACAGATTAACAGATAGTTTTCATAGATCTTCTAAAAAAACTAAAAAAAAATTTTGGCAAAAAGAAACTAAAATAGCCATTTTCGATGTATTTGTTACTTTTGATTCCGAATTCAGTCTCAAAATTGCTCTATCTTGTACGGTTAAGGAGATATTCAAACATAAAAGTATCAAAAACACCGTTTTTGCTCTTTTTAAAGTGATGTTACAAGTCAAGGTTACTTTCGGCCACAAAAAATGGTATAGTGGTTAAAAGTACCAGTCTGTTTCTTTAAAACCCAATTTAAATTATACCGATATCTTTTTTATTCTCGGAGTTATCCTAACTTAAAAAGTTGAAAAAGTGCAAAAAAAAACGTTTTTTTATTATTTCTGCTTACGATATTTCAGAGGATTAAAGAGATATCGATTTAATTTAAATTGGGTTTTCAAGAATAATGCCTTCACTCTTATTTTCAATACCAAGCTGAAAGTTACCATGTCCTTATATAACAGCTTCAAAATTATCAAAAACGGTGTTTTTTGCATTTTTAGTTTATGATATCTCTAAAACCGTACAAGATAGAGCAATTCTGAGACCGGATTTAGAATTTTCATGAACAAATACATCTTAAATGACTATTGTTGTTTCTGTTTCACCAGGAAAATTTTAAACTCAAAGTTTTTTTTTTGGCCAAATTTGATTAAACTTTACGGTTTTTAGCAAGTAAAGTGAAGCTGGTGGCTTAGTTGTTGGAGTCAGTTGATAGATAAATTAATGCGTAAGAAAATAGAAACATAAAAAAAATTCGCTTGAGCAAAATAAGAAAAAAATCGGTTCTTGAAAGTGCAAATACCTCAAAAAATTAACAAATTTTGAAGTTTAAAGTGCTGCTAAAAAAAATTGAAAAATACAACATTAATTATTATTAATGCAAAAAAATGGCCCAAAATATTCTTAACAAAATGCAATTTAATCTTTGCAAATACCTTATCTGGTTCAAAAGATATAGCGTTTAAATTAAAAATAGTACTCAAAAACTCAAAAATTCCTAAAAAAGTAACTTCAAGCTCGTTGCGGAATATCTAAACGCAATTTTTTTTTGGTTCCAAAGCACTTTTTGTAATCAGCAGGATCCAAGGATTCAGAAAAGTCGCGCGCACCTTGACTTTTTAACACTTTTGGTTTTTCCATACAAAATTTGGACCACTCTAATGGTACAGTATAAAATGAAATTAAAAAAAGCCAAAACCGAAAAATTTCTATGACTATGTTTTTTTTACCTATGCATTTTGCCTAATGTAAATCATTATCTGTTCAAAACAACAAAAATAAAAAAAAATGCATATCTGGATTAACGTATTTTCGGAGATATTGATAAGTTAATTTTTTGGTAGGCGTGGCACTGCCCATTTTTCTAGTGCGGATTATTTGTTCTGATGGTCTTTTAATATGTACCAAATAATATCTATCTTCGGCAAATATTTTCAGAAATATGATGATTTTTTTTTTTTGAAGGCGTGGTACCGCCCATTTGTCTAATGGATATTATTTGTCCTGATGATTTTTACACATTCACCAAATCTCATTTATCTGCGTCAAAGAGTATCGGTGATATGATTAGTCAATTTTTTGGGGGGCGTGGCACCGCCCACTTTTTTAGTATATTGCTTAGCCTTTTTTTGTACTAGCATAATATAAAAACTTCTTTAAAATCGGTTACTTAGTTTCCGAGTTAATAAGGGACAAATACACAAACAAACAAAATCTAGTTTTTATAAAGTAGATTTTCGTTTATTCCTCATAACTTGAAAACTATAAAAGATAGCGCAAAATTTTTAACATTTTTGAAATTAGCGGGGTCAAGTTATTGAAAATTGATACCCATTTTGAAAAAAAATTCGGACCACGCCCCAACTTTGTATGGGAGGTAGGCGTGTCCGTCGGTGGATTTTGTTCATATTCACAGATTTTTATTATTTTAATGTAAAAAACATCTGTACCAAATCTCAATAGCCTAGCTCTATTATTACTATATATGACCGCCCTTCCATACAAACCCTCCCATTGTGCGCCGCACAGTGCGAAATTTGAGAAGTTTAGCGGAACTTTATTTAATTTTTGGAATACATAAAATGCGTAAGATTATTCATTATTTCAGTAGCTTAATATCCCACCTCAAAAACCTCATACTCAGTTTGGTGAAAAACCCTGCCAAACAACTGCAAAATGCACCTAAAACTTGCATTACTACTTCAATCATACTTTTTGCTTATTAAAAGCTTTTCGATTTGTTAAAGTTAATAGAGTGGTACATTCAAACGGTAAGTCAGTAGGCCGCGAAATTTTTATCATTTTTTTTTTTAATAAAATTTTCACTTGTTGGCATTCAAATAATTCCAAAATCTTTTCTTACTCATATGTGATTTGTTTGTGAAAATTGTGCTTTTTAAGAAGTGGATAAGATTTACATTTTCAACTTCATTGGATACTTTAAAAGGTGTTACCACAAATTGCCATTTTGAAACGTACAAAATTTGAAAGGTAGGTTTATCCTCTACTGGAAACACAAAACATCTTTTGCGATATTTTGCGATCTTCTTTTTAACTAAACCTTTTCCAGAATGTCTTTGGAAATTTCATATAACACCGAAATTTCATGAAAAACCGACATCGGACGCCATCGTTGGTTTTGTTATGGAAAAAATAGGCTCACCAACACTAACATCTGACACTCTCCATAGTTTAAAGGTAACTATTCGTGCGTTAGTTCATAATATACTAAAAAGTATGGGGAATCCTCTCGAAATTCAAAAGCATTTCTGAATAAAAATGCAAGAAATGGCAAATACCCCTTGTCTTACCCCCTTCATTTTTTATGGTGTTTTGATAAGAAAATATTTATATCTATCAAGTTTCATAGCGATATCTGGTATGGGAGCAGAAATACAACGTTTTAAGCATTTTCATATATGGGGGGTATAATAACCCCTTGTCTGATCCCCCTTAATTTTTGCATAGTGTTTTACCAATTAAATGTATATCTAAGTATTAAGTTTCATAACTATAACTGCTATATGTGCTGAGATATGAATTAAGTTCCGCTAGACTCTGAAAATTTCGCACTGTGCGCCGTGGCGATTTTTGGGTTAAATGTGTAATCTGACGTTTTTGGAGTCATGAAAAATGTGCCGGTTATGGAATTGACATTTTTATATGCAACTTCTGCACCAAATAAACATGTGGGGCAATATGGACTATTTTGAGTTTTTTCAGTTTTTTAATTTTTTTCTTTATTCTGATGAGATATTTATCTAAAAGTGAATCAGAATAAAGATGAATTGTTTTCTTTAATGAATGACATAAAATTATTTGTTTTGTTTTATGTTTTTTGAGTTTTATTTAAAAAAGAAAGATTGGTGGTCCATATTTCCCTCCCTTACCTATACTCATAAATATTTATGTGTGTTAGAAACAATACTTTAAGTCAAATAATTTTCGATTTGGCTATGCCATCACGTGATTTTATTTAAGGTTTAGTTTAAGCTTTAAACTTTAAACCATTAATTTGAGTTTTATGTTTATGGTTTCATTTCGTAATTGCCAAAATTTTTTCCATTAAAAGCAATTAAAATAATACCAACAACAATTAAATTTTATTGACTCACAATCAACTTACCTTCTACACCTTAGAACTATGACCATTACAATAGCACCTATAAGAGCTGATATGATTGAAACTATGATAAGAGTAAATGCCCAGCCGAGCTCACCAGCATGATCTGTAAGGAGATGCAAATAAAAGCAAAATTAAACATTTGGATAGTACAAAATAGATACAATTAAGTTATTTTAATGAGCGGCAATTATAGTGAAGAAATTATTTAGTGCGTGGTATTTTTGCCATAACGCCTCTGCAAGAAGGCGACATTTGGCCATGGTACGAAATATATTCAACGAAGTTTTCACCTAGATTGTTAAAGAAAATACATATTTTGCACAAATTTAATTTTATTTCCAAACAACTTGGATGTAACATGCAGTCGCTCTAGTTCATCAAAGCGACTAAGAAATGAAGTCATTAAAACTGCACCTGTTGCATTAACAAAAGAAAAATTGCCAGACCTTACAATGGAGGAAAAATAACACAAAAAGGCCCATAAAAGAAGCAACAAATTTGATGGTAAACAGACGAATTTTGAAGAAAAAACGGCTTTTGTTATTTTAATTTCAGAAAGGGCCAAACTGAAGAACGAAATAATAAGACTATAAATGCAATTCAGCAAAAGCATAAAATATATGAATGATAAATGGGCACTCTTTAACGACAAAAGCTCAAAGATGACGCTTATAAAACATTTTTTATTATGAACACTTTGATATGCGGCAGGTGAGCAACTCGGTACGATATTGCCCCCATCTAACTGAGTGTTTTTTATAGTTGGCATAAAAAGGAAACAATTTAATTACTGATATAAAACTTTAACACGTTTTTAACAAAGATATCAAGAGAATAACCAACATATTTACATTTTTATTGTGAAATGAAAAAGTGTTTAATTTGTTCAATGGTTTGTCTAAAACGCATAATTATAGCCCTGCCTAATGTGAAGAAATTAAACCGCATTATTTAATAAAATGCGGGAGAATGATGGCGCAAATTTTAAACCTCAAGCGCTTTCTTAGTAGCAAATTATGTTTTTAATTTGAGTCATTGTGCTGAAAGTACGACAACTCCCCTAATGTAATTAAAGACCTTCTTAACAAGCTAAAAACTGGAGATTTCCGTATGCGATGCTATCGCATTTCCCGTCATTTGTTTTGGGTTTGATTTTTTTTTTCTTTTCCGGAAAGTATACTTTGATTTATTTATTTTTAAACTTATTTCTAAGTTTGAACCATACATTGCTTAACTACATAGTGAAAAACTTAATATCAAACTAAATTTGTTACACATAGACAAAAGTTCCCATATGAAAGTGCTTCTTGCCTTTATTTTTAATATTCGTTTATATGGAGAAAAATCCGCGTCATAATTTTTACTCTATCGGGTAGTAAAAGAATTAAAGTATTTAACACAATGAATTTCAAACATAAATTACCATCTATAAACATTTTGACTTTATAATATTTTTGTGTTTGAACTTAACAGTAAAGTAAATATCATAAAAATATGTAATCATTTTGACTTGAATATTTGTGCTTGGACAGACATTTGCTTAGTATACAAATTGTATACCTCTTCGTCATATGGGGCAGTAGTGCAGAGGATTTGTTTCTATCTATCACACGGACGGACTATGGGTTCAAATCCTAGTGCGATCAGTTCGTTTTTTTTTGTTTAAACTTTACAGTTCTTGTATGGTTCATTATTTGTTTTTTTTTTTTTGTTGTTTGAACTTTACAGTAAAGTAAACGTCACTTCGAGATTTGAGAGACTGCAAGGTCATTCGAAAATTCTGAATTGACTAAACAGAAAGGTAAAATTTACTTCAGGGGAGAGTTGTCACTATTTAGACTTGAAATTCTGGTAAAATTTATTAGGAATAAAGTAGTACGTACTGTTTTTTCTCCATGTGGCAAATATATTGTGACGTAAATATCAATTATACCCTGACTATGGTAAGCGCCATCTAAGGAATATCATTGCAAAAACCACCGCAGCGAAAATTCATGTCGAGGAAGGAAATAATGAGAATAGTTGGATTGTTATGCCATTCATAGAAATCGAAAGGTCTGGACGGTGGGTAGAAGATAAAAAAAAAAAAATGGGGCACCGCAGATGCTGGCAACATCCACTTTCTAGTAACTTGGAGTCCTACCTATAAAAATCTAAACTCGATTTTCGGTTCTGATATTTTGCACGCTCAAGTCCGTCCGCTCTAGTTTAATAATTTTAACTATCCTGTTTGATAATTTTTACTATGCCAATATTAAAATATATCCTTCTAAACAACTTTGAAATTTGTTTAAAATTTTTAGGCATATCAAAAGATATGTAATATGTAGAAACTTTTAAACTTTTCTTTCTGTATGCTTGGCAGTTACTTAGATTCTCCTACAGTGGAGGGGACGAACGATACCTTTCTGAAATTTTACTTTTTGCAAAAAAAAAAAAAAAATAAATGAAACACACACAAAGTCAAAATAAGCGACAACAACGGTGACAAGCAACGCACTTTGAACAAATGACAAATTGATAAATGTTCTGGGCACACACGCATGCGCAACCAAAAATCGCTGACATTGGAGATGTGCGGTTGCAGAAGGCAATAAAAATAAATTAAGAGTCGCTGTTGATCATGATAATCACAAGGACAACAACAAAAACAACAACAGTTTTGATAAATTTAAGCCAAGCAAACAAAAGGAAAAAATTCTCAAAAGAAATTTCCAGTCAAATGACAAAAAAAAAAAACGAAAAATTCTCCAACAGCAACATGAAAAACCCTTACAATTCCAATGACAATTCGGACCTCCAGGGGCGCTATGTATCTGCGCCAATGAAATGTCAAAAATTTTTGCGGCTACATTACCAAATCGAAAACAACAACAACAAACAAAAGTATCACTGGTAAAAAAAAACAACAAAAGTAATAAATTCAACAACGTTGACAGTTTTTTTAGTTTTGGTTTTGTTGCACACAACTTCAAATGAAGTTGACAGTATTGCGGTGTGTAATTAAGTGCTCCAATGCAACTTTCTTTTCTTCACCACCCCTCAACTTAATGTTGCCCTTTTTCATCACTCCTTTGTTTTACCAAAAATTTTTTTTTTTTTACAACGAAATGCAACTTAAAAAACTTGTGACGAAATGTTCAGTTTCGGTTTCTCCGTTGCAGAGTTGTAATTATTAAGTGACCAATTAGTGATATCATTAGTGCGATTAAATGTTTTTCAGTTGGTTGTTAAATTTTTGAAATTCTTTTTGTTTTTGAGTTTATATTTGAGAAAGAATTAATGATTTGTTTTAGCCAAAAACGGTAAAATTTATCCCAGTTACTTGAAAAAAAAAAAAAAAAAGAATCCACTGACTTGTCCACTTTTTCGCATTATTTGCGATTCACAGGAGTCGGAGTCAGGAGTCTTAACTTGGGTCAGGAAAGTTAATAACTTAAAGTTTTTGAGTATCTAACTATAAAATAACTTATTTTCAAAATTGAGGAAAAACTTTCGAGGTAATCCCATTTTTTACGATCAAATGATTGAACTATATCTCAGAGAAAAATGGCATTTTGACCAATTCTGCAAAATTATGAATATGACAAAGTAAAACGAATTATCTTCATGAAAATCTACAACAGACAACAGCAACATTTTTATCACAAAGTCTCAGCCCATACACTTTCAAAACAAATCAAGCTTTTCCGGCACTAAAATGAATTTCTACCGCATTGTCCTCAAGGCTGTTTGTTAAGTGTGCCCCATTTTGCCATAACCATTTACAAGGCTGATTGCATTTCCATGTTGATTCTGTCACTTAAGTTGCAATTAAAGCCAAATCTTGGCAAAAACAATCACAACAGCCACCTGCTGCCACAACAAGCTGTAAATCATTAACCAACGTGACAATGCGCTCGGCGCATACATACAAATGGTGCCCAGTAAAACACACGCCAGTGTTGCCTGCTGCCGCTAATCGTATAATACAAATCGATAAAACCCCACAAATAAATAGTAATGATTTCGAATAAAGGTTCCTATTTTGGCGACTTTGGCGACAGATTTATCTACAAATGCAAACGTTTTGCAGATCTCGCAACACAAAAAAAAAAAAAAAAATACTGAAATTGGTGTAAAAGTGCAACTCAATTAAATGTTGCCAGGCAACATAAAATTCCATTCAGTTATATCCGTGGGGCAATGCATGAACTGAATCATTTAAATAAAACAAACCCGGTGGCACTCAGCCTTACAAAGTGGTCATGCTGAATAAAAAAGCTAAATAGCAACCTCTCATGTTATGAAAAACAACAACAACGCGTTTTATGCTAAAAATGTTGCCAAGTGCGCATAACTAACGCCCAATAGAAAACAGCGCAACATGTGATTACCACGACAACGTTATTTCCAGAATTTTATTTCATTTTATTTTAATTGAATGTTAAATTTGCCACACTTTTGGGGCATTTGCAAGTCAGTCAGCCAACAATTAAACAAATGTTTGCCACCAGTGACAAAAAAAAGTAATCACTGATACGTGTGTGATAATTAACTCGTTTGTTGCCATAAAATTCCAACAATTAGCAAGCAATGGACTTAATTATTTCAAAATTAATATCTTTGCTTAAGTTGAATTCTACTTAATGCTTCATAGAACATTCTAAAGAAATTTGTGAACATGTGGTATAGTCCAACAAAACAAAAACAAAAAAAATTTATCATATATCAATTAAAAAGCGCGTTGGTACTTCCATTAGTAGGGGAATAGTGTCGCCTGCGGGCATGGATCGGGTGTGGGCACCCCCTGTAACTTTTGACAAAAAAAAAACAAATACGGCTGTTCTGATAAATGTTAAGCGCGTGTTACGACAGCACGAAGTTTTTGTGCATATACCGGAGCAAACAGACGCATTTGCTTTGCGTTGAGAAGAAAACAATTTTTGAATAAGTGAAAGTCAATGCAAAAGCTTTCTTCAATAATTTTCCAAGTGCGATAAATCGAAGTGAATCAATCTAAAAGCTGAATGCAATCTATATTTATGCAGTAAATTTATTATATTTTGTGATTCAAAACCGAACCTAACCAAAATGTTCATACAACAGAATTTGCTTATTGCTTTTCAAAGTGGGTGTCGAAGTCGGTTGTGGGCACCCACTAGGGTCGGTTGTAGGCACCCCTTCTTTTTTATTTAATGCGTGTACAAAAAACTCATGCTTGACAAAAGAGCAATGTCAACAAGGGCTAGAAATTACGTCACCTAGCCGGTTAAGTCTACAAAACAATTGATCTGGCATTGATGCCGAAGACAATCAAGTCTAGTTTCAGGGCAACAGGCATGACGCCATTCGATCCAGACGTTTTGATTGACGCTGATTTTGTTGAAGCCGTTGAGCAGAATTTGTTGAATTTGTGTCAGTCAATGTTTCCAAAATAAATTAATTTTGCTTTCTTCTCCATTTGATTGCGTTTAACTTCATGTTTTCTAATTTTTAGCCAATTTTCTGAGGGTGGCCACAACCAACCCAAAATTTTATATTTTTTGTCAAAAATTTTCACTTCTCTTTTTTTTTTATATAATTTTTCCAACTGACGACATCAATTTACTTTCCTCACTAGTAGTCAGCTAGGGTCTCTAGCTTTCCATTGATACTTATATGTCCGCATAATACATATTTGGTCAAAAGATATGAGTCGAAAACAAAATGGCTATTCGCTTACTATACAAGCAAAATACAGTCAATAATCTTACTTCATGACATTTTATGTTCTGAAGTTCAAAAAAGACAATGTCCGGGTAGTCCAGTAAAATTAGACTTTTAAAAGATCTATAAAATTACAACCAACAATTTTTGAAGTGAAACTTCTTTGGCCGCGTTGGTGTAAAATTTCAAGGGCGCGACACTTTTTTGGCGACACTTTTCATTACATCCTGTTATATCTCGCAAGCTACACAATATATTTTGATAATATATCCTAGTGATGAGCAAAATTAGTCAACGGTCTTGATTCTTGGTAATTTTGCGAGACCAAGACGCTGATATCATTGCAAGACCAAGACCAAGACTGCTATTGTCTTGGCCACATAAAATCATATTTCAATTCGAATTTAGGCATCTTAACAACCCAACTGCTTTGTAAAAATAATGTTTGGAAATTTTGAATGCTCAACAATCTTCAGAAAGTTTTTTAAGACCAATACCAAAACCGAGACCAAGACTTAATGCCTAAGATTAAGACTAAGACCAATACTCGCTGTGCAAGATCGAGACCAAGACTAAGACTGCTACGGTGTTGGTCTTGGTCTGGGTTTGCTCATCGCTTAATTTTCATGTACTAAGAATGCCACATACATGTCCAAAAGTGGGACACCCGAAGGTCACCTGAATGTTTCATAGTTAGATCGCAGAAAATTTAAGTATATGTATGTATGAATTCTCCTTTAACTCCTAGGAGGAGCATAGGGCCAATCATCGAAAGGATTTTAAAATTTTGACGAACCATATTGGTTGCGATTATAGGAGAATCATTCCTAATTTGACGTGCATGCTGCTGAGGCAAGTGGATTAACCACATTCTGGTGGGTACCACTTGGAGAGATATTATCCATCGTTTTCCGATCCATGCTTTATTAGTATAATCTTCTCGACTACGCCCCACGCAGTAAGTTTTAAGCTTAAGGCTGGATCCGGCAAGCGTTGCAAATATAGTGGCCAACTTCACTTTCAACTACAGCCACCCAATCTGAAACAAAAGCTTTAGGATTTCGGCAAGATGCTTATTTCAAAGCGGCATCGACTCGCCTTGTCAGTGCCAGTTACGGGCATTGTGCGTTTTCTTTCAAGGCGCAACGCTGTCCAACGCTACGCCCTTCCACACCCTGGCTGGTCACCCGCTTTTAGTCGCCTCTTAGGACAGGCATGCTTAACTCGGGCATATTCTGACCCCTTACCTTACATTTTACTAAACTAGAGGGAAAACATCCATGGCAGACTATGAACAAGTTTTAATTTGTTCCTTTCCTGGGACACCCAAAGGTCATTCGAATGCTTCATAGTCAAAACGAAGAACATCTAGGTATGCTAGAGGGAAAACATTTATAGTGAACTATCAACAAGCCTTATTTGATTCATTGCCTGAGATACCCGAGGGCTTCATAGTCAAAATTGTAAAAAAAATTTTTCACCAGATGTTTTTGCTGTCATCGCATATCGTACAAGGGAATTTTTCGCATTTCACTCAGTTTGACACGAATAATTTTGTAGGCCCACTACGATTTATATGCGCTGATTACAGTGAATACTTGCAAGCTGGAACAAGCCTGTTCTGCTTCAACGTCATATAATTCAAACCCATATATCATTATTTGCGTTGGGCTCCTCCAAATACTTCGATACAGCGCCAATAGCGGCAGCAAAAAATTACAAGTCCCTACAATCAACTGAGGATTGTTCTATGTAAAACCAACTTGCTTGGCAACATCTTTGTACCTCACCACGCGTGTCGTCATCAAAGGCTTTTGTTGCAACATCACAGCGTCATTGATTCCAACTAAGTGAAAACAACAACAACAGCAAAAGGCACAGTTACCAATCAACTACAATTGTCTGTTGGCTCTATTCTAAGATAAACATTATGCTTAAGCTTACACAATACATCTTTATTGTTATGCTTTTTTTTCCTATTTCGTCCACTTTTCGTGGGCCATTGATGTTGAAATTGTCAATTTTAAAAATGTAATAACTAGATTTTTATGCAATCAAAATCATAAATGAATTCCAATCTCTTTGAAATCTTTATAAAAAGATTTCGAAAAATATTATTCACCTTCTTTGGCATCGCGATGGTTCTAGTACTGCATTTTATTTAATACTTGAATTGGTTATGCTATAAATTCGTTGCATACTTTTAGGCTTACTTTATTTTACATTTAGCACAGTTAATACACGAACCTCATTTGCTACACTGAACTATTTTGGCCTTCATGCTTAAAGGCTTCTTTTAGGCACAGTGAAAGTCATAAAAATATTCTCTTGGGCTATTGTCATTGGCACCATTTTCTGCAGATTTTTAATTTACCTTTATAAATACATTCACGTTGTGTAAACAGCTTCCCGCAACCAAAATTGTATCCAAAAAGAATGTATGTGTTTCGACTTAGGTAAACGGAGCTGATTAATCCAACATACATTTTCCAAAAATTCGACAAAAGACAATTGAGGAGTGGCCGTACCAAAGGGCCTAAGTACCATTTCAAGGCAAAAGTAATGTCATACTTTTTATGTGCCTAATAGTCTGTTATTTGACTGTTATAATTTTTTCAACATAATGACATCAATTCCACACCATCAAAAACATTTTGAATGAAAACAGAAAACAATTTTATTAATTTCTAACAAAATGCCACCCGTTTCATATTATGACACTACTTTTGCCTCGAAATGGTACTTAGGCCCTTTGGTACGGCCACTCCTCAATTGTGCACTAACATATAAAGGTTTATCGGACTATCGGACAATATTAAGCAATTTTCAAGTAATTGATCCTTTTTAAATACATGTTACATATCCTGGTATTGGCTTCAATTCTAATTTTGTCTTTACTTTGAAAAATGCAACTTTGTGTTTTTTTCTCTCTCAACTTTTTCTCAGTATCCATCCAATTCGACAAATTCAACGAACGTCAAATTGCACAGCTGTCATGTTGGTATTGTTTTTGCTTTCATATTGTTGTTGCTGTTTCTCTCACTATTGTCGTCAGTTGTGCAATTTTCATCGACATGACATACGCTGTGTTGTTATTGTTGTTGTAGTATCTCGCTGCGATTCTTTGTTTTGAGTTTGATTGGAGGAACGAACAGCATGAACTTAGGAATTAATGAAAATCAAACATCATTCCAAGTTCAGCACAAAATCCTAGAAAGACACCAAACTCTTACGATAGATTGCATCAACATTATCAACATCCCCAGTTGAACTTCATCATCGCCGTCGTTGTCGTCGTCAACGTAATTCCTACAGTTCGACAGACGTCTTTTGAGGCACGAGTGGAAGACAAATGGCTTCGCTATCATCAACTGGAGTAATCGATGTTCAATGATGATTGATTAGCAACGATTTTCGATTTTCACCAGCATCACCACCACCACCACCAACGCCAACACTAAATCTAAGTGCTGACTTTAGTTGTTGCTATTGCTGTCGTTGTTGTTGTTGTTCAGGCAGCGATGCTTGGGCGGCTATGAATTCCTATTGATTTGTGTGTTTTCGGGAAGACTTTCAGCTCCAGTTACCTCACTCGATCAGCGATGATTTTGATAAGCGCACATTACGTGCAATGCTGATGCTATTGATAATTGTATTGGTGATGTTTTGAGGCAATCCGGTGGTGATATTGTTGTTGTAAGCAAATGGAGTTGTATATACTTTGTTCAATGATCCTACAAAATTGTGAAAACTAAATATTATTGAAAAGTGTTGTAGGGTTTTTTGTTTTTATTTTTTGCGATCACTACAGATCCTGGCAACATCTTTTCTCTTGTTGCTTGGGGTCAAACTGATAAGTTCAGTTTTCGGTACTCATATTTTGCGTTGGTTTATTTTTATACCCTACACCAAGGGTATATTCACTTTGTCCTTCCGTTTGTAACGCAGAGAAGGAGGAGTGGCAGATATGGAAAAGTATATATATTCTTGATCAGCGTCACCTCCTGAGTCGATATAGCCATGTCCGTCTGTCTGGCTGGCTGGCTGGCTGGCTGGCTGGGTAACGGCTGTGTGTGGAAATACATTTTTTGGGAAAACTAAGCAAGATAATTCAATGAAATTTGGTACACAGCCTCCGTCATCAAAGCTAGCTCGGGGGATTGAAAATGAGCGAAATCGGTCAACGGGCACGCCTACCGCCCATACAAAAAATGTCTTCAAAATGCAAATTTTTGAGTATTTTTCCCAACAACGCAACCAAAATACATATAAATACTACGAATTGTCAGCGCAAGCTCTGACAAAAAACTGGTCGAATTCGGACAAGAGGGCGTGGCACCTCTCATATAAGTAAAAGCTTCAAAACGCTGTACAGAAAGCGTTTTTTGAGATAATCGAACTAGATTTGACTCGGACACTAAAAACTATAAATGCAAGCTTTAAGCAAAAACTGGACAAAATCGGACAAGAGGGCGTGGCTCCTCCCATATAAGCAAAAGCTTCAAAACGCTATTCTGAAAACATTTTTTTAGATAACACTGTTCAACGGCAAAAAATTATCTGAGTTCAGACCATGAAATTATTATTCCTAGCTATTGACATAGTAGAACTGCATTTACAAAATTTTTCCATCACGTCTCAATTTTCAGAAAAATTGACAAATCCGAAATCACGACTTACATCCGCGCGAAAATAAATTAAAAAATTTTTATCCGTCAGAATTTTATAAACAAAATGTCAAACGATTCAGAAAATAGCAATAATTTCAAATCTGAAAAAAATTTTGAAATCGGTCCGGCAGATTTTTTTGTAGGCCCGTTTAATTGAGAAAATGTACTGAAAAAACCGAACACCAACCATCTTGAATTACATAAATCTTGCCTAAATCAATACAAAATTAAAAAAACCTCTTCACGAGCTTGTGCGTCATTATTTTAACTTTATACTGATACCAAAAACTTATGGATTAGACCATGAATAATCAATTTATTTCTTTTTGAACAAAAAATGTACAAACAGAAAGTCATACAAAAGCTATTGAATTTTTGTATCATAGCTACTTGGAAATAAAAGTACTTGTATGACTTCCTGTATGTACATTTTTTGTTCAAAAGGAAATAAGTTGGTTATTCATGGTCCAATCCTTAAGTTTTTGATATTAAAATAAAGTTAAAATAATGACGCATAAGCTCGTGCAGAGCTTTTTTTAACGTTGTATTGATTTAGGCAAGATTTATGTAATTAAAGATGGTTGGTGTTGGGTTTTTTCAGTACATTTTCTCAATTAAACGGGCCTACAAAAAAATCTACCGGACCGATTTCAAAATTTTTTTCAGATTTGAAATTATTGCTATTTTCTGAATCGTTTGACATTTTGTTTATAAAATTCTGACGGATAAAAATTTTTTAATTTATTTTCGCGCGGATGTAAGTCGTGATTTTTGATTTGTCAATTTTTCTGAAAATTGAGACGTGATGGAAAAATTTTGTAAATGCAGTTCTACTATGTCAATAGCAAGGAATAATAATTTTATGGTCTGAACTGAGATAAAAACAAAAACCTGAAATTCGTTGAACAGTGTAATCCAACCAAATTTCACTTAAATACTAAGAACTATAAATGCAAACTCTGAGAAAAACTGGGTGCATTCGGAGGGCGTGGCACCTCCCATATTAGCAAAATTTTCAAAATACTGCTGTGTAGGGTATTTAATGTTTGGCCAGGCCAAAGGTAACACCCTTACTAGTTAATATTCCCTAACAGTCCGCCCATGGTGTTCCTCCCTGAGCTTAATTTTTTTCTATCATGTCAGAATCCTGAGTTATTCCCTCTCAAAAGTAGAAAAATCACAGGTTTGAGGTCTACTAGAATTAATTTCCATCAATATATGCGAAAAGCCAAAACTACTCTCACAAGGCTGAGTTTTTATCATTTTTAAATATGATTCCTACTTTTCGAGTAATAAGCCTTAAAAAAAGAATATCTCTCAATAATATACCAAACAAATATTTTATTTGTTCATTCACTAAATCTAGGTGCTTTCATTCAAAAACTCATTACTTTGGAATGGCTAACCGTATCTTGAAAAGCACGCCTGCTTCGGAAACGTTTTTCTTATGCGCTATAAAAAATTCAAAAGCTCAGACGATTGAAAAAAAAGCACTCAAAACTTCAAACGATTCTTAGGTGCCTCAAAGTTTACCGCAGAAGTTTTTATCTTAGAATTTGACGTGGAATCCAAAACTGAATGAAAGCAGGGGTGTTTGGAAACATTTTTGAAGAAGAATCAAAGGGAAAATCAAAAATAATGTTAAAATTTTCGCTTATTTTAATTTATAGGATGTTACTGAGGGATTTTCGTGGAAAGACGGTTCCTTTCATTGAATTCCTTCCTGTATTATTAATCAAAAATCAGCAACAGGAACAAAATTCAGGTGAAAAATTTTTGCAGTATTTAATGTTTAATGAAAATGAAGATGAAACATTCAAGCCGATTAACTTTTAGCGCTCTTTGTAAATTTTTGAAATTTTTGTTTGAAAGTTTTGACGTGGTTTTGAGTCGGAATGGAATGGTTAAAGCAAAACATTTCGTGTCAGTTGCCAATAGCATTTAAAGGCCATCAAGAAGGCGTTGTTATTGTTATTGTTGTAATGATAATGATAATGACGATCATAAAGAGCGACGGCTGCTGTTTATTGTTGAACAAGCAGATTACTACATCATTGCAACATCGAAGGGAAGAGTTTGGAGAAGGGCTTTAAATCTGTTCTATTTTTGTTGATTTTTTTCTATTTAATAAATTCTAATTGATGTATTCTTTCTCACTGCATTTGACATTTAACAATGTTAAAAATTTAATTTAATTTTGGCAGACAGCGACAATCTTCCATTTAAAAGTCAAAAATAATTTTGAAATCAAAGGCCCGAAGCTTTCAGAATATGGAACGCTTTCAACATAAATTTAAAATCATCTGCATAAGTAATAATTGAAAATATGAAATCCCTCTTCTGCAATTAAAATCTATATTATCCTTACGATTTTACACCTTAAAGTGCCATAGCTGCCTGTGTGACTTTTGGTATTCAATAATTTGCTTTGTTGCGCTTATCAGTTTTAGTTAGGGGGCGCGTTATTTCAGCGTAAATTTAATATGCCCTTTAATGGCCATTCATTTAAGACACTCTTATCTACTGACTTAACCGCAACGCTGGAGTTTGTCTGCTTAGCAGCATAAAATGAAAAAAGGATGCAAACTTAGCAAATTCCATACAATTCTGGAAAAGTGGAACTCATTACCGAGCAGTTTTGCTGCGGCAGCTGCTATCGCAAGTGAAACATCTAAAATGCCAAAAGGTTAATCGTTTCGCTTGAACATGGCCCTAATACAACAACAAAAACTCAACAACAGCAGTCGTAAAACTTCAAAAGGAAAAAAACTTGGCTGGAAGCTGTAGCTACAAAAACAATAAACATTTTAACTCATTTCAACGTTCATAAAATTTCGTTATCCTTATCTTGGCGTTTATATATCGGGGTCTTTTTTTTCTGTGGCAAGATAAACGAGGCGCAGTCGTAGGACAACGGACGGACAGGCAATTTGACGTTTTGTGTTTCGTTTACTTCAGTGCGACAGCGGTTACATATAAAATAGAGGAAAGATTCATTCTACTCAAAATCTGACCTCTTTTTTCCCCCTTTTTTACCCTTGCAAAATTTATGAACCGCACAGACTGATAGTTCAACTGTCAGTGAGCTTTTGAATGACAAGATGTTGTACGCTCGATAAGCTTGATGTTTGACTTTTTTTTCACGTTTTAATTATGCAAAAAAGTTTTGATGATTCTACTGATCATCAGGCCTTCTTTGCTAACATTTCTTGTAGATCTTTACACTTAAAAGAAATTCAGCATTCGAACATTTGAAGAGCTATAGATTGTGATGGAATCAAATCCAAACTCTTTCGAATGTCTTTATTTAATTCGCTTTATTAAAATCTTTACAATATTCAGTTTTTACAAGTATATATCGTCGGATTAAAACTGCAACTAGACATCTACATTTTTTGATATTTTGAGTTAAGTGTACAGAAACAAAAAGAAAATACATCTCTTTGACCCCCACTCTGGTTGGTTTTTTGAAATATAGTTCCCATCCAATTTTATGTACAGAATAAAAAGCAGAAAACTGCAAAAGCTCATATGAAAAATTAATTTCAAAAAACTTAAAACGTCACGATGAATTAATAAAATGTATGTATGTATTCTCCTTTAACTCCTAGGAGGAGCATAGGGCTAATATGAAATCTCTCCATTTTTCACGATCCCTTGCGATGACTTTGATCTCTTGCCACGATTTTCCCGATTCTTGGATTTCCTTTTCCAACGACCTTTTCCAGTTGGTTTTGGGTCTACCACGTCCTCTACTGCCTTGTGGATTCCACTCAAGGGCCTGACGACAAACTTCGCTGTGTGGTTTCCGGAGAGTGTGACCAATCCATCCCCATTTGCGCAGCTTGATCTCGTTTGCTATAGCCTTCTGTTTGCATTTTTGATGTAGCTCGGCATTTGATATAGTGCGAGGCCACCAAACCTTTAGTATACGCCTTAAGCATTTGTTGACGAATACTTGCAGCTTGTTCGTTAGTTGTTCAGTAACAAGCCATGTTTCGCACCCATATAACAAAACCGATTTCACATTCGAATCAAAAATGCGTACTCTCGTTTTGGTGGATATAACGGATGAAGACCATATTTTGTTCAGTTGAGCAAACGCGCCTTTTGCTTTTGCTAATGCTGCCTAAATACGTGAAGCTATCGACGTTTTCGATGTCATCACTGCCAGCTCTAAACGTGATGTCATCCCTGTTTGCGTTTAACTTCATGCTTTTAGTCTTGGATACGTTGATTTTCAGGCCGGCCTTTTGTGATTCCAAGACAAGGTCTTCAATTTTGTTTTGCATATCTGAATGTTTGGACGATAAGAGGCAGATGTCGTCAGCGTAGTCGAGGTCTTCTAGATGTTCAATAAAGTTCCATTGGATACCCCTTTTGGCCTTATTAAGAGCTTTATCTAGAATATCGTCAAGAACGATAAGGAAGAGAGATGGTGATAGTAAACACCCCTGCCGTACGCCTGAATTAGTGGTGAATGTCGGTGACAACAACCCGTTGTGTAACACACTGCATTTAAAGCCTTCATATTGTGCACGTACTAAGTTTATGGCCTTTGCGGCAATACCTCTTCGTTGCAGTAACGCCCAGATGTTTTCTCGGGAGACACTGTCGAAGGCAGTGCTATAGTCAACGAAGACAAGTTGAAGTGCAGCACGCCACTCGCATGATTTTTCGACAATTATTCTGAGCGTGATGATTTGATCCACGCATGATCTATTTCGCCGGAATCCTGCTTGCTGCTTTCGAATGGCCGAATCAAGTTTTTCGCTTACCCTGCTCAGAAGCACTTTCGTCAGTACTTTTGATGGTACTGAGAGCAAGGTGATGCCTCTATAGTTTCGGCACTCGCTTAGGTAACCTTTTTTCGGCAATTTGACTAACATGCCATGTAGCCAATCTTCTGGCAAACGCTCTTCACTCCAGATTTTTGTCTGCACGATCACCTGACTTCTTTATTGAGAGAGTTAAAGACCTTTTCGGCGACGTTCTTTTGCGCTCTAGTTTTAGCGTCGTCTCTCAGTTTTTTCGCGCTTCTTCTTTTTTCGACAAGACCCCACGTTTCCTCGCTCATCCAGTGCTTCTTGTTCGAGGGTCGAAGCCCAAGTATTTTTTCACTGGAGTTTAAGAACGCAGCCTTAGCGGCCCTCCATAATGTTTCAATACTTCCACCACAATCGAACGGAACTGTTTTAAGTTCTTCTACGAAAGATCTGCGTACCTCGTCGTTCTTAAGCTTAAGCACGTCGAATTTTTTTGCTACAGATTGTTCGCTGGGACGTTTATTAGCGGAGAGTTTTAGTCGAATGACCGCGAGGAGAAGAAGGTGGTCGGAGCTTATGTCAGCAGCCCTCTTTACTCGTACGTCCAGAAGACTCCCTCTCCATTTTCTGCTAATACAGAAGTGGTCGATTTGGTTTTCAGTGATGTTGTTTGGAGAAACCCAAGTAGCTTTATGGCATTTTTTGTGTGGGAATAGCGTACCACCAACGACAAGACCGGCTGTATTGCAGTCGTCAATGAGAAGCTCTCCATTGTCGTTTCTCGCACCCAAACCATGTCTTCCAATCACGTGCTCTAGGTTAAGGTTTTCTGAGCCTACTTTGACATTCAAATCGCCCATAACCATTATGATGTCGTTCTTGTGAGCACTGTTTATTGCTGCAGCGAGCTGGCTGTAGAATTCATCTTTGGCTTCTCTCTCTGCCAACTCGGTGGGCGCGTATGCTTGGAAGATGGTAATATTTCTTGCAGGGGTTTGAAATCTGCACCAAATGAGCCTTTCGTTTACAGGTTTCCATTCCATTACTGCCTTTACTGCAGTTTTACTTAGCAAAAATCCAACTCCATCCCTGTGGATGTCATGTTGCGATCTACCGGAGTATAGAAATTTTTCGCCGTCAGGAAGTACATATTCGCCGGCACCGTTCCATCTATACTCGCTTAATCCCAATATCTCAAGGTTGAATTTGTGGAGTTCTCTAACGGCTTGGTGTATTTTGCCTGGTTCATTTAGAGTTCGGACATTCCAAGAGCCGATGCGTGTTCGAGTTTTCATCGAAAGGATTTTAAAATTTTGAGAAACCATATTGGTTCCAGGTATAGGAGAATCATTCCTAACTATGCATGTTTCTTGCACCTCCAAATCCGATGTGGATGCTGCCGAGGCAGGTGGATTAACCACACTCTGGTGGGTACCACTTGGAGAGTTATTTTCCATCGTTTTTCGATCCATGCTTCATTAGTATAATCTTCTCGGCAACGCCCCACGCAGTAAGTTATAAGCTTAAAGCTGGATCCGGCAAGCGCTGCAAATATAGTGGCCAAATTCACTTTTAATTTCAGCCGCCCAATCTGGAACAGACGCTGACCTGGGAGCCGCCCACTCTGGGTCAGACGCTTCAGGATTTCGACAAGATGCTATATACGAAATAATTATCGTGAAATTTTTTTACTTAAAAAAAAAAAAAAAAATGGCAAAAACGAAAAAATTTCGAACATTCACGTTTTCAAATCTAATAAAAAATTCATAAAAACTAGACCAAAATTCATCATATTTCTTTCAAAGCAATTTTTTATTCAAAACTTAAAGAATTCACACAAAATTCGCCATTTTTTTTTTTTTTTTTCAAGTAAAACAATTTAACGATTATTATTTCGTATATATGTATCAAATTTTATTTGTAGATCATGTAAATGTTAATAAAATAAATCCCGTTAGTTTTTATCAAGCGAAAACAGCTCCAAAGATTTCCTTAAAAACTAGTTTTTCAAAATTTGAACAGTTTGTGAAAAATATCTCCTTAACCATAGGTCTTACGAAAAAAAAAGCTGAGAATGGTTTGTAGGAAATATAATTTTCTACAAACAACTCTATATTTACTTTTTTTGTGCGATTAGTCGTTCGAGAATTATCTCAATTTAAAAAGTACAACATATAAATATCGCGAAGTTTTAAAACTTTTTAAATTGACATACTTCCTAAACCATAAGTAATAGGAAAAAAATGTTTGAAGCTTTTTCGTAGTAAATCATTGAAGCTCAAAAACTGTGTACTCGGCAAATAAGTGTCGAACACTATTTTTTCGTAATTGCAGCCGTAAGCGAAATAATTGAAAAAAATTTATTTTCGCAACTTTTGACCTTGAATAACTTTTTTTGGGCAGACGATTTTGCGATTTACTTTTTACACGTTATTTTTTATGCATTAGTGAATACAATTCCGGAAAAATAAAACTCATTTGGAACTATTTTTCAGAATTATCCTTTTTTGCTTCGGCTAAAGCAACATGGAAATCGTTCGTTAGCCGATCATTTCCGAAGTGCTCTAAGGATTTTTAAATTTTTTATTGAAAACATGTCGAAATACGATGTTTAACAGAATTCCGTAAAAAAAATGGGGTACTCGAAAATTTTATTCAAATCACCCACAGGACAGGCGTGACATTATGCTATTGTTGAAGTTTCTCAATGTTTCTAGTAACTTCATACATATTGAGATGGCTTACTGCTTTCTTTCTTCTTCCTCGTTTTTATAGCCGTTTATGACGTACTGGGATCTCCTAATTAAGAATCTTTAAAGTTTAAAAATTGCTGTTTTGAGGTCTACTTAACGCTACACAACAAAAACAGCAAATTGTAAAATTAATTTTTGTCAGTGGATTTATATAGTCACAATTATTTTCAAAAAGCCATACTCCTACCATTCTCTGTACGAGTTATAAGCCAATTCAAAGAAGAGTTTTTTCAACGCCAAACTCGGGATCTCACAAATTATGAAAGCTATTTTGATGAAAGCTTTTTTCAAATCATGAAATCATTAATCCTTTGTATGGCGTTGAAAACACCCTTTTTTGTAAAAATGGTACGTATATACGTATGACTCGTTGAGAATAATTTTAGCCATCAAATGGGTGAATGACCAATTAAAAAGAAATTTGCACATTATGTTAGTATCGGCAAGTTATAGGCCAAAGGTTGAAAAAGTGGGTAGTACCGTGCACTCCAACAAATAAATTCATGGTATCTCTGAAACTACTGCAAGCATATAAATTAAGTTTGGTACATATACAAAAGGCATCAGAGGAAATAACTTATGTTCAATGTTAAAGGAGGCGGTTCATCATATCTCTGAAACTACTTGACTATCAAGATTTGTTACATATTTATGTAAAGTTCATTGAAGCAAATAATTCTAATTGGAAAAGTGGGCAGTGTCACGAGTTTTAAAAATAAAATACGTCATATTTTGTACATAGCTTCACTGTAGTATGTTCAAATTAAGAAGGAGTAAGTAATAGGTCCTTTGGCCCTATGCTCCTCCTAGGAGTTAAAGGAGAATACAAACATACGAGTACATACAATTCCTAAGGGGGATTAAAAGAGGAAAAATTTTCCCTACCCTTTAAGGGAACTATGTGCTTCTGAACTTAAGCACGCTGTAAGCTCAAATCAATAAAATTGTTGCGTTGAAAAACGTGAAGTAATAAATATATATTGTTTCTTCAAGAATTACATGTGTAAGGGAAAAGTGTCGGGTGTGGGCACCATTTTGTTTTCGACTCATATCTTTTGACCAAATGTATATTTTGCAGTATGAATCGAAAGCTAGAGACCTTAGATGAATGATTTCGTCAGTTGGAAAAATAAAATAAAAATATAAATAAAATCGCCTCAAGTCTGAAAAGGTCAATATGGAACTTTAATTAATCAAGATACATAGAGAATATAGATAGATCTTTAACAAATCAAGAATACAATGTAGTATCTAAAACAACAAATAAATTCTAGCCAAGTTAACATTTGTACGCAGTTAAATCGCATTGTTTTCCTCTGCTTCGTCTCTGAATTAACACATTGTTTTAGATTTTAAATAATTACACGTCATTTATTTGATAATATGTAGTAGCTCTGCCTTTATTTTGGACATGGAAAAATGTTTGAGAACATAGAAAAACATAAGAAAGGGGGAACAAAATTAATGCCCCAAAATGGGAACGCTACGAGCGTAACACATAATTGAGACGTTCAACAATATTATTTCATTTATGTAAATAAAAATTAAGAAGAACAAGAAAAACACAATGGATTCATCTCGAAAACATCGCATTCGTTAGTTTTGCATATTTAATCAGATACATAGTGGTAAATTTATATGTTTCTTTTGCCGTAGATATTTCATTTCTTCATTCTTTTGATTACTTAATTTGTATTTCGTTTTTTCGTTTGTTTTTGTTAACTTTTGACAAATGACACCTCATTGGGCGGCTTAAAACAAGTGGCAACAACACCAACTACAAACGTGTAAAATGATTTTGGGTAGTGGATGTGGATGTATCTCTAATTCTGTTTAGTTTTAAGCCCAGCGGTCGTTTTCCTTAATGATTTTTATCTTTCTGCATATATTCAAACTTGTCTCTGTATGGTCGTTTTGCTCTCCTGCCACCTGTCACTTTTGACATTTATTATTTATGCATGCAGTAAAGTGTTTGGGATACTTTTTCGTCTAAATAATTTTAATTTTGTGTTAATTTATTTGTTTTTTTTCGGCTTTTGTTGCTTTATTAAATTCAAGTGTCCAGCGTAACATTAGTGAGTTAAATAAGAATTAAACTGTGTAACGCCTTTTTGCGTTTTCAGGCACTTTAGTCTACTGAGGTCATTGGCAGTGCGTTTTCTCACTAATTGTTTTTGGTTATAAATCAAAATTTTTCGGATTAAATAGCCGATTTCTTATGAATGATAAAAAAAAACAAAAAATTTCGGAACGGAGTGTTGTGTTTTTTTTTCGTTCTCGATGTGATTCAGTTTTGTTATAAACATAGTTTCAATTCTAATTTATACTTTTATGATGAAATTGCTTGTATGAAAACTCTGTGTAACGCTTTGGCGTAAAATACACTGAATTGATTATAATAATCTATTTTTTAAAACAACACATTTATGCTAAGGAAGAAACTGGTATGCTTATTTTATTTATTTTTAAAAGAAAAATTTGTTTTTTTTTAAGTAAATATAAGAATATGCAAATAAAAATTTTCACTAGTCTGTTTCAATTGTTTTTTGAAGAAAGAAAATGAAAATCGGTACAATAGGTTAGTTTAGGTTTAGGTGGCGGCTTAGTAGCCACACATGTACTAAAAAGGTCCATAGTTTTATCGGACTTTGATTCATGTAGATGTAAATAGTTTAATGGTTTTTAACCCACATCAAGCTTAAAACAAGAAGCTTTAGAAACTATTGTGAAATCTTTTAGTGGTCTAAGACCAACCTCAGAAAGTTCTTCAAGATTATTAAAAAATATTTGTTGAAAGGCTTAGATCTAGTTCTGCCATGCATCGGACAATGACACAGCAGATGCAGGGGCGTGAAGAGAAAATCCGGGCCCGGGGGTAATTATATACCGGTCCCCCTCCATTTATAGATTTTTTTTATTCGAGACTATCACATCGTCGAAAAATGTGTAAAGTTGTGATTTTGCTTGCTTTCTGCTCATATTCATAAAATAAAGGCCAAAAAATAAGGTTTCAGCCGGTCTGCGATTAAAGCTTGAAAAATGTACTAAAAAAGGCACTATTGGTTTTTTCGAAGATGTCTTTAAGTCAACCTTTGTAGAGAATATCTAGGCCAACATTATCATCTTAGAAGATTTCGGTCTAAAAATTAAACTTGTTGCTGTTTTGGTACAAAAATAACAATTTTTTAAGAAAATGTTCATGACTAGAAAATGATTTATTGTAAATTTTGAAGGGCGGAATATTTGTTCTGGAAATCCTATTGTATATTGTAGGAAATTAAGTGTAAATTAATTAAAAAGAAAAAATTAATTAAAAATATTAATTTTTAATGCATAGAGCTGGTCTCAAAATTGAAAAAATGCAGTATTTTAATTTTTTCTAATTTATTGGAAGCAAGAAATTTTTTTGCTAGTTTTATATGAAATGGTCTTGTAAGATTTTCCTTTAAATCTTACAAGACTACTTCATAGCACATTTTAACACCTTTTTGGAGTTCACTTGATTTAAATTTTTTCCTGGGTGGCGAGCTCGACAATCGAAATTTTCGATAGTCAGTGCTGGAGCGGCCTTAAAAAACTCGAAAACAAAAGCTATTTTCGTGTTCAGCGACACCAAATTAGTTTAGAAGATGTGACAAGCAAACAAATCAAAAATTAAAAAAAAAAAAAAAAACAGTAAAAAATTGTATTTTTTAGCTTCGAGGCTCCATAACCTAAAAATTTTATATATTTAAATAATTTTTTTTAATTACTCTACATTTAATTACTTTCAACATATGATTTTCCGGACAAATATTCCGCTCTTTGAAAATTACAAAAAACCAATTTCTATGTAGTAAAAAAAGTTTGTCGCCAGGCCCTTGAGTGGAATCCACAAGGCAGTAGAGGACGTGGTAGACCCAAAACCAACTGGAAAAGGTCGTTGGAAAAGGAAATCCAAGAATCGGGAAAATCGTGGCAAGAGATCAAAGTCATCGCAAGGGATCGTGACAAATGGAGAGATTTCATATTGGCCCTATGCTCCTCCTAGGAGTTAAAGGAGAATACATACATACAAAAAAAGTCATTAAACTTTTCTTCAAAAATTGCTATTTTTGTATTACAAATTTCATTTTCTTTCTAAGATAATGTTGGCCTAGTAACTCTCCACCAAAGTTTATTTAAGAATGTTTTTAAAAAGATCAGTAGTTTCGAAGTTACGGCGAAAGTTAAAGCGGATTGCCATTTTTAAGTCTATTTTTGAATTTCAAAATTTTTTTGAAACCTCATCGTTTTGGCCTTATAACGCCAATTTTACATATTTGGGAAATCGCCTTTTTAAGTTTTAGATGAAATAAGAAAGAACTAACCGATAACTTTTTTAGTTTTTTTTTTCTTAAGGGAGTAAGTAGTCAGGTAGAAGTAGCGTTTTTGCGAAACAATTTTTTTTTTCATATAAATATTAATTCAACATTTTTGATGTTTTTATATGTTATTGTACATATTTTTAAGTAGCAAAAAAAAAAAAAATTTTCAATTTTCGTTGACTTCCGGTGAAGATATGGACGACCAGAAGTAGGCCGGTTTCGATGTGGTACCCATGATTTCTCGATTTCAGATCATCTGAAACACAAAAAACAAATTGCATTTTAAAGTACATGTGAATGGCTATCTTGGGTACTAGAACTGGAAAAAAATATTGATAAATAAACAAGTAGTGCAATTTTCAATTTTTTGGTCTTTTTCAACCTCGTTTTTTGTTAATAATATTGTTAAATATTTTTTGACAGTATTGATTCTAGTACCCAAGATAGCCAAATCTATTATAAACATTTAAAAAAAAATTGAAGTAAATCAGTACAGTAAATCAGCCGGAATCGTGGGTACCAGTTCAAAAAACACTGTTCTGAGAAAAACGCGTTTAAAGATTTCGCAACAAATTATCAATATTATCGACACAATAATACATATTATAATTGTTAGTACCTGGAGACCGATCCCTGCTCGGTCAACAACCTTATCTTATCATTTTAGTCGATGTTTTTATTCATAGCTATTTTTTTCAATGAAATTCGTACCTTTTCACCTCCAAAGCTTTCAAAATGATAAATTAACCGATGAGAAAAATAATAAGAAAAAACTCGGAAAATATCGAATGGTATAGAAAAATATCAAGAACTCCAAATTTTTTAAGAGAATTAGAATGACCTAAAATAAATGGGATATGCCACGCACCCAAAATATTTCGCCTCTTGTATGGGGGCTGAAATATCTTACCATCATGCCTCGGAAAGTTCATTAAATTTTTTTTTGTGCATGAGTTATTAACTAAAATTTTTATTTTGGTAAAAAGTGGGCCTTACCATTATTGAACAAAGCCCACTTTTCGTTATGCTTTAGATACTTGTAATCCAGATCCGCATACCAAATTTCATCAAAATATGTTGTACCATTTGCGAGAAATAGCATTTAATTTGTTTTACTTGTATGGGAGGTTCCACGCGCACCGGTGATATTTTGCCCACTTTCAGGTCGTAGGTGCCTAATAAAAAGTAGATTCCCTATAGTTAAATTCATAAAGATTGCTTAAGTAGTTTTCTTTTTATAGCGTATTATATTTTTGTGTGCGGTGCCACGCCCTCCAACGAGTTTTCCTAATATAACAGCACATCACATATTGATACTTGTTTTCAGGGGTAAAATCTTTGAAATTTTCATTAAAATTGTTGAAGTCGTTTTCGAGTAATATTGAATCAAAATTTTCAATGGTTAAAAAAGGGGCGTGGCACTTCTTCGATCCCGCCCACTTTTCGGTTATTACAAGGCATTGATATGTAGTACCTACATACCAAATTTCATAAAAATATCTTGTAACATTTGCGAGAAATAGCATTTAACGTATTTTGCTTGTATGGGAGGTTCCACGCGCAATGGCGACATTTCGCCCACTTTCAAATCAGAGATGCCCTATTGCAATTAGGCTCCTCACAGTTAATTTCAGAATGTTTGCTTCATTAGTTTTCTTTTTATACCGTTTTATATTTTTGTGGGCGGTGTCACGCCCTTCAACGAGTTTTCCCAATATAACGGCGTATCACATATGAATCCTTGTTTTTAGAGGTAATATCTCCTAAATTTTCATAAAAATTGTTGGAGTCGTTTTCGAGTAATATTGAATCAAAATTTTCAAGGGTTAAAAAGTGGGCGTGGCACTTCTTCGATCCCGCCCACTTTTAGTCTGTAACAAGGCAATATTAAGCCGTACCCGCTGACCAAATTTCATCAAAATACCTTGTATAGTTTACGAGTTATGACTAAATCAAATTTAAAATTTAGTGCAGTGCCACGCCCTCTTGTGAGCATTTATAAAAATCAAACCTAGCTCATTATTCATTGTTTGCTAATATCTAACACTATTCCAAGTTTCATTGAAATCGCTGTAGCCGTTTTCGAGAAAAAATATTGGCACAGAAATAAGTACAAAGAAACAAACATACAATTTTAGCTCGTATAAGAAGAGAAGATTATGTTATTATTGTTATGAATTTAGTAATTATTTTACATTTAAAGTATCCGAAACGGAAAAAAAAAATTTTTTTTGTTGAAAAAATTCTACCTGACTACTCCCCACGGTGCTCTTCAACAGTCGATAGGTTTTTTGGCCGATGGGGTCACATAGAACCCCAAGCCTTTTGTGATACTTTAATATTTTAATTAAAATTAGTACCAAGAAGTACTCGTATGATATTGACATGCTCTAGAGAGTTGTTCAGTTAAGTCTTGGCTAAAATTTTGTTTTAATTGTTTGGCAAAATACTGAACGGTTTTATAGCTATAACCAAAAATGGTACAATTTTTCGGCATTTTTGTGATTTTAAGGCCCAAAACCCAATTTTTTCGTGTCAGTTTCTTAAACATTTTCTTTCCTTTAGTCTACATCTATAACTTTGTTGAAGAAAGGAAAACAAAATCTCAAACGGTTTACGAATTATAGCCGTGGCAACTTTGAAAAAGCAGTTTTGAAGCAATTTTTATAGTACTATAAAATTCGACCTGGAGGCAAACAAGCGAAACACAGATAGGGTTTTACTAGTAATATCATGTGCTATCAGGAATGGTATTCAAAAAGTTTTTTGGATTTTTTTTTGCTGCACTGTGTTATATGACTGCACCATTTCCGGCTATAAGGGGCTTTTCCGGACCTACTTTTTTTCTTAATTTAAATACTAGAAAACTTAGTCCGAAGTTAATTTTTCGATATCTACAATGGTCTAGGCTTCGGTCTCAAGGGGTTAAATACTTCAATTTGAGAAATAAATTTAATATTTTACTAAAGGCTAGGTTCTGTACCTTCCAGTTTTTATAATATAAAGCGTGTAAAAGGATATTAATTTTTATATGTAGTTGGGTGTAAAGATGGGCACGGGCTCGGGTTTTTTTCTTGGCTCGTAGAGCTATACTTTCCAGCGACGGGATCGGCTTTTCTAACCTAACCACAAAAGGTTTAAGCTTAGAGGCTCATAAATCACAAGTAAGCTTAGAAGCACAAACTTGGAAAAAATTATGGAAAATAATGTCTAAGTTTAGTGCTTAGAATGAAAATAAATTAAGTTAAGTCAAACAAAAATAACTTATTAGATTTGACCAAAAAGCTCAAGTAAGCAGACAATGTACTTATAATCTTTGTTTTTTCTCCTTTGAAAAAAAAAAGTAATAATTTCTCTCCGGGCCCTCTAAAAAACTTCTGGCCCGGGGGAATCCCCCTTACCCCCTCGCTCTCGTGAGGCCTGAGCAGATGTATCGTCATTACACCAGCGACGTCTGTTATGAGTCAAAATGCCCTTTCTGTGAGCATTATCTATACTATTTATATAAAATTGCTTATATGAAAACCCTATGTAACGATTTGGTGCAAAATATACCGAACCGATTTTAATTATTTTTTTTTAAAACGTTTTACGTGTGGTAAGGAACAGGATTGTATACTTATTTTTTTGGTTTTTATAAGATAAACCTTTTTTTTTTTTAGTATGAAGTTGTTGAAAAAAAAAAAAAAATTCAATGCTTGCATAAAAATGATCGTTTACATTTCAGTCGCTATAGCTTGCTGCGCGATGAGTTATGTGTTGTTGTTGTCTTTTCCGTCTCTTTTATTTATTGTTTTTTTTTTTTTATTCTTGATGTTGTGTTGTTGATGAGAGCAAAAATGAGAGTGATTTCGTCAGTGATGCCAACTCAATATTTTCAATATTTTTGGACTTTTAACTATGTTTTCCATTTTTTTCAATATTTTTCAATTCTTTTTGACTTTTTTCGATATTTTGGATGTTTTTCGAAACACTTGGACTTTGACCGATTTTGTCGATGTACATATTTCATTATTTTTCGAAACTTTTGATTTTGTTTCGATATATTGGATGTTTTGTTTTTAGATTTTTACCGATTTCTTCGATGTGTTTCAATATTTTTCAAAAATTTCGGACTTTTACTGATGTATAGGATGTTTTTCATTGGCCCTATGCTCCTCCTAGGAGTTAAAGGAGAATACATAGGATGTTTTTCGACATTTTTGAACTTTCACCGATATTTTGGAAGTTTTTCTATTAACTTGGACTTTACCGATTTCTTCGCTGTGTTTCAATATTTTCCGAAACTTTTGGACCCTTTTCGATTCATAGAATATTTTTCGATATATGTATTTGGACTTTCACCGATTTCTTCAATGTTTTCCAGTAATTTTGGGCTTTTACCGATACTATATGTAGGATGTTTTTCGACATTTATCGACTTTTACTGGTAATTTGTACGTTTTTCAAATTTTTTTTTTTTTATTTCACTATTTTTCGAAACTTTTGAACTTCTTTCGATTTATGTATTGGATGTTTTTCGATATATGTATTTGAAGTGTTACCGATATATAGGATGTTTTTTGATAAACTTTGATTTCTTCGATGTGTTTCAATGTTTTTTGAAACTTTTGGATCTTTTTCGCTTTATTTGGACTTTTACTGATTTTTTTATATATAGTATTTATTGATTTGAATCGTTCGCATAGAAGAACTTAAGTCTTTAACATGCCACTTATTCATAATAATAACAATCAAGTATTATTATTATTATTTCTCCCAATACTTTTGGACTTTTACCGATTTTAGGATGTTTTTCGACATATTTGGACCTTCACCGAATTTTAGATGTTTTTCAATATTTTTCGTAACTTTTGGACTTTTACCGATATTTTGGATGTTTTTCGTTATATTTGGTCTTTTACCTATACTTTAGATGTTCTTCTATACTTTTAGACATTTGCCGATATTTTAGATGTTTTTCGATACATTTGGGCTTTTACCGTTTTCTTGGGTGTATTTCGATACTTTTGGACATTTACCGATATTTTGAACGTTTTTCCATAAACTTGGACCCTTACCGATTTCTTCAACATATATTTTAATATTTTGCGATTTTTTTGGAATTTTACCAATAAAATTAATATATCGGAGCATCTGCTTGTGGCACATTGTATAAAAAAATAAAAAAAAGTTTTCGTTATTAGCTTTTTAGTGCAATCAGGCTTTTTATTAAAACCCGTGCAACGCCGGGTAAAACATCTAGTTATTGATAAAACAGTAACCAATGGTGGCTTCGACAACAGTTCGAAGTGTTTTACGAGATAAAGAGAGAAGATAGGCAGTTTTATCTTTGCAGAAACCTGTTATTCTGCTAGTATTTGAGTTGGTCCATTTTAGGTTAGAATCAAAGAAAAGTGATTTCGGATGTAAGTATAACATTATAGTCCCCGTCCATCAGCGATTTCAGTACCCTCTATACCGTGGTGACTAGTTGCCCAGTTGAGACTTGTTTCAACCAACCCGCTTGGAGTATATTGTAGCATCGAGGGACCGATTTGGATTTGATTGTATGTATAGCGTCTAAGGGACTTGAGAGCAGCCTGGCTGTCAACATAAAAATGTATGCGGCCGACGTCTTCAATAGTTTAAACTTAAGTTTTGCGTTAAAGGTGGGAATATCCCGTCCTCAACTTTTTACAAACAGAACTTAATTTGCTGTGCTCGAATTCTCTGTAGCTAAGCATTTTAACTTCCTTAAGCCGCAGACTACTCCCTTCGCATATGTAGTATTACATTTCATGCTCAGATTTATTTAGAAAAAAAATCGGTGCACTGCTCCCCGTGAAAAAATAAATGTAAGTGAAAGGATAATTTTTTTACGAAAAAAGTGTGTTTCGCGCAACGCCGGGTAAAACCGCTACTGAAAAATGTATAAAGATATAAAGTTGCATAGGTAAATACTAGGGAAGGAGCATATCGAAAAAAGTTTAAACGCTTATTCGAAAATATAGATAAAAAGATGGTCATGTTTGGGGAAGTAATGGGCAAAACAAGCAAGCAACCTTATCAATGTCACAAAATGACCCTAAAAGAGGCGTCCAATTGTCATCCCACACCATGCTGAAAGTATGCAAGGTCTAGTAGCGCTCCCTTTTCCATTGATTTATTTTCACTTCCCCACGAACCATATTTTACTTATACAAATATTTTAGACGATTTTATCGCATTTGTTACAAATTTGCCACATTTCCCCATATTTACAATGCACATGCAACCTATTCAATGAGAAACACAAAAATCCACACTGAATCGCGTTTTATTGTTGGCGTCATTTTCCTACTTAACAACTTAATTTTCGAACAAAATGAAATTTAATGAAACCCATGACATGAGCTGACCGAGCAGAGACAAAACAGGAGGAATTAACAACAAAACCGGCAATTGCAACAACATAATTTGAAATTGGCCCAGTGTCTAATTAAGCTAATTAAACAGCAGCAACAACAACCAAAACCGAACAGAACGGAAACGCACGGGAACACAGCTGGACTAAAAGACAGACAGACACAAACCGAGACCGAGGCCAAAGTCATATGCTTGAACTCGGACAGGACAGGCACATATGTATTAATGCAGCCAAATTGAACTCAATGAACGCCGACAGCGATTTACTATGCAATTATTCATATGACGACGCGTCGCTGCCTTTGTCTACCCGGCGTTCGAATAATGAACCTTCTTCTGCGTTTTTCTAACGCTTTGCCTCGCATTGAAAGTGACCGAGCGGTATGAGGAACATAGAACATTGACCAGCAGTAGCGGCACTTAATCGCTCGATGTGGTTTATTCAGACATGCAGGTTTTAGTTTAATTAGGACATTAGATGTCGCTGTTGCTGGTTCACAGATTGTTGGTTGGTTTTTATTGCGCATCTGCAACATATATCTATATGTATGTATGTAAATGACGTTGCATGGAACACAATTCATAATAACTTAATTAACAACAAATTGCTGTTGGTTTTGACCAACACTATCACCGCTAACGCCAGTGCCACTCTACCGATAACACTCTTTGTTTGCGGGCCTGCATTGGGGTGTTCGATGAGTTGTGGCTACCATGAAATGGCCAAGTGGCCGGTTGCCCAGTTGGCCATTTTAAATTGGCGCGGAATTAGTGCGCTTATTAGTTTGTTGTGTCTGGAAGCTGAGTTATTCATGTTGTGAGGTAAATGTTAGTTGGCAATTGTGTTTTTTATGAACATTTTCAGCGGTTGTTGTTGGCGATATAAAAACATTGGGATGATAGTGAATTTTGCATGTAACTTCTTAGAATTGCTTTCGCTAGAAACGGACAATGAATTTTAAAATTTTTTTGGCTAGATGTCAAAACTAAACCTCCGATTTATTTGTACTCTTGAGTTTATAAATGAGATTAAAACTGGTTCAGTGGACATGAATATCACAAAAGCATTCTTCAAGCTGCTGAGTCTTTCTGCAGAATTACGATTGGGTTCCGACGAGAGCTACCTACGACTCGAAAGAAAGCAAGTAAAAATATAACAGATGTGAATGATAGGAGATAAAAGACCTGCAGTAAAAATATAAGACAGTCTACAAAAAATACTAGTTCACGGTTAGTACTAGCCCGAAACTAGTGAAAAATGTATGCAGTGGGGGTCAGTTTGATATCAGTTTTTGTTTTGTAGGGGCAAATAAATTTGAATTGTAACGTAAACAAAATACAATTTTCGTTATTGCTTTTGAA
This sequence comes from Calliopum simillimum, assembly GCA_951812925.1. Classification (NCBI taxonomy): domain Eukaryota; kingdom Metazoa; phylum Arthropoda; class Insecta; order Diptera; family Lauxaniidae; genus Calliopum; species Calliopum simillimum. The sequence continues at coordinate 117,188,517 of OX638371.1, read as the reverse complement.
ATATTTTGTATTTTGTGTCAATTGAATTGTGTGTCAAAATAAATTGTGGAAAAAAATTAAATTAATGAATTCATTTTTGTTAATGCTGTTACGAATGTAATTTAACTTTATTTAATTTGTTTTAAGAAAATATAAATTCAAATCAAAAAAAAAAAAAAACATTACTATGGGTTGACTACATACGGAACCATACGGAAGACAGTTGTTAAAAGACTACTTCACACCCTGCAGACAAACGGATTAGTTCAAGTGTAGTTCATCAACTAGTCCTCTACCAACCAGTACTAGTCTGAATTCGATCCCTTTTACATATAAGCAACTGATCTTCTTTCTGTGTTGATGTCCTACAATTGTCCCCTTCTGCATTACGCTTACACCAGTCCAGGGCTAGTTTTGGTATGAAGTAGTCTTTTTTAACAACAACCTATGTATAGTAGGGTAAGGGAGGGAAATATGGACCACCCATTTTTCTTTTTTAAATAAACCTCAAAATACATAAAACAAAACAATTAATTTTATGTCATTCAGTAAAGGAAACAATTTACCTTTATTCTGATTCACTTTTAGATAAACATCTCATCAGGATAAAGAAAAAAAATTAAAAAACTGAAAATACTCAAAATGAAGATAAAAAACAAGTGTAGTGTTATATGGACTATATAGTCCATATTTCCCCACATGTTTATTTGGTACAGAAGTTGCATATAAAAATGTCACTTCCACATTCGGCACATTTTGCATGACTTCAAGAACGTCAGATTACACATTCAACCCAAAATTCGCCACGTCGATCTTCTGAGTAAAGGGTATTACATTATATGCATTTTTTATCATTTTTTTTTCTTTGTAGTTAACGAATTACATATAAAAACCATCAGACTCGTCATGAAAACTGCAACTAGATTCCCCATCTGAAAAAGATGATAAATACATTTGTTTTTGAGGCTTTTTTCTTTAGTGGTCCATATTACCCACAGCACGTTTTGGTGAAATAAATGGTTTTTTTTATCAAAAACCCTCTTGGTTAATGAACTTATTTGTGCTAATAAATTATAAATGGTATTCACTGACTTCATATAATTAACCATTTATTTAAAAACGCGATGTCTTTAAAGTGAAATAATGAAATATACTCACTAGAAAAAAATTATCACTGATCTTTTTTTTAGAAAAATCAACTTTACAGAAACATGCGACTTCACCGAACGCTTAAATCGCCCTATTATAAGCTTTAGGTATTAGCGTTAAGTTTGAACATGAATAACGGTAAATCCTATGTATGCAGTGGGAAATAACCGTGTGGTCCATATTACCCACGTAGTCCATATTTCCCTCCTTTACCCTAATATTTATTTTTTTTTTGATTTGATATTGATTTATATTTTCTTTAGATAAATTAAATAAAGTTAAGTTACATTCATAACGTTAACAAAAATGAATTCATTAATTTAATTTTTTTCCACAATTTATTTTGACAATTCAAGTGGCACAAATTTCTGTATTTTGTTCTCGTTACGATTCAAATTTATTTGCTCCTAAAAACTACAAAATAATATCAAACTGGCCCCCACTGCATCTCTTTTTCACTAGTTTCGGGCTAGTATTAACCGTGAACTAGTATTTTCTGTAGACTGTCTCATATTTTTACTGCAGGGGAGCTTCTGAGAAGAGAAACAGAAAAGCACTCAAGAGAAAATTGTTATAAAAAATCAAAAGAGAAATAGGAAATTAAAACCAAAGCGAAAAAAAAAAACTCAAAAATTGAACATCAAATCAAAAAGAGATTGATACAACGCAACAAAACCATGAAATCAATGGAAAATGAAACATCATTCGACCTTTATCTTTTTTATTGATGCATAAGAGAACGTCTATCACTAGAGTTCAATGGGAAAAGAAAATAAACACAGGTTTACCAGAAAAAACAAGAAATTTAAGAAAAGGACTATGAAAATAAACACTTAAATGATAAATAAACGAATTCATGAATTCTGATTCGGGCGACAAAATCGAGAAAAACAGAATAAAAGAAAAAAGGTCAAAAAGTGAACATAGAGCCCAGACAACGATAACTCCATTTGAAAAATTAAGTCATCATGTGTTATCAGCTACATATACCTGCATACACTAAAAAGGTTGAGGTGAGAAAATGCCCCTTGGTAAATGCAAAAAAAAACAACATAATAAAAAGATTTCAGAGTTTTCTAAAATTACCTACCTAAAAACCATAATATTTGTTTCCTTTATTAAGGTCGCATTATAACCAACAACATCAAGTCAAGTGTTATTAGCTTCCCTTCAGTTGCTGGTGGACAAACATATGTGCGTACGCTGCGCATTATGTTTACAGTGGAAGTAATACATACATACATAAGTACATTGATACGTACATATAAGGGCGCTTTTGACTAAGAGAATGCTCCTTCCAGTTTATATGGAAATGGTTTAACCGCGTGCGAGGAACTGTGATAACCATTGCCATTGACATTTGATTGAATTCATTTTAGTTCTAACATAGACAATACACGCTTAAAATCGTCAAAGTTCCTTAAGATAGATTACGAATTGTATCTAAGTATTTATTTAGTTACAAGCAATTTTATTATAAATAATAAAAGTACTTAAGTCAAGACAACTAGATACTAGGGCTATCGATCTGACGGTGTTCTAATAGATTTAATACCAAATATAAAATATCCTTATAGTACAGTCATTTGGTAGTTTTACCTGGAAAGTTTTGCGGGATTTCTGCAAATGAATTATTTTATAGATTTCGATGTGCTCTTTCAGAATTTCAACTTTGCTACCTCGTATCGTGTTCGCTCGAGCCGCCATATTGGAAAAATGGCGTCCAAAATCAGTTTTTTACAAATATCTCTTTAACGGTTATATTTAGAGAAAAACTTTTTAGGACAATGTTGTAGCTTATAAAATTTTCTATAAAAATGACCTTTGAATTGTTTTCGTACGACTTATAACTCAGGAGATATCTTTATTCAAAATTTTAGAAAAATTAGTAAATTGTGAATGCCACTTATGAGTAGGCACAGTGATGTGTCAAGCTTATAATTACGATAACTTATGAACAGTGAGTTGCACGTTTAAAATAAAAACACCTATTTATAGGGAATAACTTGCGCTACAAGTTACATATTATTCTTTTTTCATATCACCTATAGTTAAGGAGATATTTTTCCAACAAACATAAAATTTTGAAAAAAAAAGTTTTTTCAAAATGGCTCCTAAACGGTTCGTCCTAGAAAAAAAATTGTCCATGCATTTTGTAGAACGTTCAATTCCCTATAAGGGTCTCTTCGAGCTGTTTTTTCGTCAGACTTACCCTTCATGAGATATAGCGTCTTGAAAATCATTCAAAATTGAATATTGTTCTATGCGCCCTACTATGTTCAATTTTGAATGATTTTCAAGTCGCGATATCTCATGAAGGGTAAGTCTGACGAAAAAACAGCTCGAAGAGACTCTTATAGGGAATTGAACGTTCTACAAAATGCATTGACAATTTTTTTTCTAGGACGAACTGTTTAGGAGCCATTTTGAAAAAAAAGTTTTTTTTCAAAATCTATGGTTTGTGGGAAAAATATCTCCTTTACTATAGGTGATATGAAAAAAAAAATAATATGTAACTTGTAGCGCATGTTATTCCCTATAAACAGCTGTTTTTATTTGAAACGTGCGACTCACCGTTCATAAGTTATCGTAATTATAAGCTTGACACATCACTGTGCCTACTCATAAGTGGCATTCACAATTTACTAATTTTTCTAAAATTTTGAATAAAGATATCTCCTGAGTTATAAGTCGTACGAAAACAATTCGGAGGTCATTTTTATAGAAAATTTTATAAGCTACAACATTGTCCTAAAAATTTGTTCTCTAAATATAACCGTTAAAGAGATATTTGTAAAAAACTGATTTTGGACGCCATTTTTCCAATATGGCGGCTCGAGCGAACACGATACGATGTAGCAAAGTTGAAATTCTGAAAGAGCACATCGAAATCTATAAAATAACTCATTTGCAGAAATCCCGCAAAACTTTCCAGGCAACATCATTTTTTTCTCCCAAATGATTGTACTATTAGAGAAACAAAATGATTTAAAGATTTAAATAAGACACAAAAGTTTGCTCTCAAAGATAATGTTTTAGATACAGTTAATATTTTTCATTGAAACGATTTTAAGTTATTCACTTGGTTTCTTATTTATAAAAATGTTCTTTCTAGCAGTTAAAAATTTCGGACAATCGTTAAGGATGTGGTTTATGGACAGTGATACATTGCACAGAAAACACACGGGAGTAGCTTCACCAACCTCAATCTTATGAAAACTTGTAGTTGTTGCGACGTTGCTGCCGTTGGAAATATTGGCTTGGTCCGAACACTATTATAAGTTTTGTTATCCAACTATCTACCACTAGATCTCTATGTAGCTGTTTATTGTCCGGGCAATATCTGACTTAACAGAAGTTTCAAAATATACGCAAGATGAGTTGCAAGCTATCTTTGTTGTTGCCTCTGCAAATTCGTTACCAGTGATGCCGCAATGCCCGGGTATCCACATTATTTTTTCTTTTGAACATTTTGAATATTTTTACTCGGCAGGGGGCGCATAAATTAAAAAATATCATAAACAAAATCGATTTATTTTTCATTAAGAAATTTGCTTGAATTTTTTCAGAATTTTTGGACCTGTTATGTGGCCGTAATGAGCGATTTCAACTTTTTAACCCATTCTGTCGCCGCGACCCACAAACGATTTTGCTTAATTTTACTCCAGAATATTTGGAAAACTGTCCCGTAACATATCTACTACTTCTGAAATATGTGCTCTCCCGTATATTATCGGAAATCTCGATTTTCCCAAAATTTTTAGATAATACGGCCTCCTGACATTCTCGCGGGTTGAAATTTTTTGTTAACCTATTGGGAATTTAATTTTAGTACCTGGAGACCGATCCCTGCTCGGTCAACAATCTAATCTTATTATTTTAGTCGATGTTTTTATTCATAGGTATTTTTTTTTATGAAACTTGTATCTTTTCAATTCTAAATCATGCTTTCAAAATGATAAATAAATCGATGAGAATAATAATAAGAAAAAACTCGGAAAGCATCGAATGGTATAGAAATATATCAAAAACTCAAATTTTTTTTTGTTGAAATAAAATGCCATAAAAAAAATAAATGGGATATGCCACGCACCCAAAATAAAAAAAAATGTCACCTTTTCTTGTAGCTATGCTGTAAGACTGAACACAGCGTTTCTTCAACTTCAAGCAAAGATATTTCAAAATCCTGCAGGTATAATGACAGTTCTGCTGATGAAGACGGATTCAGCGTCAAAAAGTACATAAGACTGCATATAAGAATTAAACAGTTCATTCCATTTTTTTTTAACCAAAATTTTTATTCTGATAAAAAAAGTGGGAGTGGCAATTATTAAACAAAGCTTTCTTTTTCTTGTGCTTTAGATACTCCTGATCTAGATCCGCATACAAAATTTCATCAAAATATGTTACATCATTTGCGAGAAATAGCATTTAATGTGTTTTACTTGTATGGGAGGTTCTACGCGCACTTTCGATATATTGCTTCATTTCAGGTCGTAGGTGCCTAATGGCAAGTAGACTCCCTACAGTTAAATTCAGAAAGATTGCTTTAGTAGTTTTCTTTTTACAGCGCATTATATTTTTGTGGGCGGTGCCACGCCCTTCAAAGAGTTTTCTCAATATAACGGCATATCAGGGCCGTGCGCAGGATTTGGTCTTGGGGGGGGGGTTTTTCATAAAAAAACGTAATAACACTATAAAATGCTCAGTACATGCATGCCATTCGAAAGGTACTAAAACAACACTTAGCGTAAAATAGTTGACATCAAAATAACATGTTTATATAGTGAAAATTAAAAGAAATGCAAAAGTGCCAAGTCCAAAATTTTTAAAGAAAAAATGCTAAGTCCATTTTTAAAAATATGTAGCATTTTTTTTTTTACTTCGTTTATGAAATTAAGTCGACAGCACTAACTCTGGTCACAAAAGCGCATTGAGTCCTGGAGTTTTTAATAAAAATGGTTTGAGCTATCTTTCAGTCAGGCTAGTTTGCATTAAGATTAGTGATGAGCAAACCAAGACCATAGCAGTCTTGGTCTTGGTCTTTGTTTGATATTGAGTCTTGGTCTTGGTCTTGATCTTGCTCATTAAGTCTTGGTCTCGGTCTTGGTCTTGAAAAAATTTTCAGAGATATTGAGTATTCAAACCATATTTTTCCAAAGCAGTTGGGTTTGTAAGATGCCAAAATTCAAATCGAGAGATGATTTTATCTTCAAAACGGGCGTGAAACAACTTTTAACTATAAATTAGCAAGACTGAAAAGCAGTCTTGATCTTGACAATTATCATGAGCAAGACCAAGACCAAGACTGCTATGCTATATCAGCATCTTGGTCTTGGTCTTGGTCTCGCAAAATTAGCAAGACCAAGAACAAGAAGCAAGACCAAGACTAATTTTGCTCATCACTAATTAAGATTTTAGAAAATCAGAATAAAATTTAAATTTGGAAAGTAGTTTTGCAAGCAAACTAATAAATGGATTAATTCAATGAAATGTGTATTGATTTAAATCATTTTTCATGCTTAATTGCTTTAAGGCTTTGTTGGCCAGATTTTTTTTTTTTTTTTTGCAAAGTTGTTCACTGAAGCCCAAGTATGCAGAAAAAGTTTATTTTTAAATCGATTTTCAGGGTCGAATTTCGTTAACTAAATGGCCTTTACATTGTTTCTGTATTAAAAAACAAGGTTTGACAAAAACTAACTAAAATCTGAGTATGCAGTTAGTTTTCCGTTTAGTTTTGAATTCAAAAATCGTATCAAAGAAACATTGTATTTTTAAGAACTTTTTTTAAAATTTTTTAAGAAAATTAACAAGAAATGAAAACAAAAAAAAAATTATTTTCAATGCAAATTTTGATTTTGAATTCGAATCCGGCCTTAGAATTGCTATATCTCGTATGGTTTTTGAGAAATCTTAACCTAAAAGTTTTGTTTTTTGAGATTTTTGAGGTTATATAACAAAACAACGAAAACTTTAGCCACAAAACCTGATAACGAAGCTTAAAGCCAAAGTCTTTTACTTCAAAAATCCGAATCTGTTAACTGTTTTTTTTTTCTATCACGTCCTTGATTTAAAGTGCAGAAAACGCTATTTTCAGACATATGGCGTGCATCTAGGTATGATCGATTCCGCTCTGGAAATTTTGATGTAAATCTTGTCGACTATGCACCAAAAAAGTGAACGAAATTCTTGAAAAGGTGGAGGAAGGCCGTCACAAAAGTAGTCAAAACATTACTTTATAATCTGAGTGAAAAAAAATCTCATTGACCGCTATCAGTATGTGAATCTCGGATTACCATTTGTTTCACTCGTAACAGAATTATCTTGATAGCGTAAAATCGAATTCCCAGTGGATTACAAAATAGTCTTGACCGAGTTTTTCGAGCAGAAGCCCCAGAAATCCTTTAAGGACCGTATTATGGTTTTGCCCGAAAAATGGCGTGTGGTAGTCAATAACAATGGAAAATATTAGACTAAATAGAGTTATTTTGATGTGTGAAAAAAAAAAAATAGTTTAAACTAAGCATTTTTTTTTTTTTTTGCTACTTTGAAATTCGATTAAAAAGCACTTAATTTTTACGATCTTGAGCCTGAATTACTTTTAATGCGGGAATGATCTCGATATCGATTTTTGAAACAATTTTTAAAATACCAAAATAAAACGATTCCAATTGAAAAATTGCTGGTTCTAATTTTTTTGATCAGAAAACTAATCACTGGACCAAAAATTTATATTTTTTGTTACTTCTTTCTACAAACCTTCAAAACTGCTTCTAAATGGTATCCGATAAAATTATTTGATGGTCTATAATTTAAATAAAAGCCAAAATCAAATAGCGTTACTACCATTTTTTAAATTTTTGGCAACAAACGCGAAATGAAAAGAATGTTTTTTTAAAAAATTATTGACTCTTTGAATGGTTGAAATTGTGCTAACCCACAGAAATAGTCAAAATGGCTATGTCATTACAATTAAAATTATAGGCACGTGAACTAATTAGAATAATTCTATTTTATTTCAATACATATTTTCAATTCATAAATGAATGGGTTTATTTGAAAGTGGAATAAGTCCAATTCCGGAAAAATTGAGTTTATGGTAGTTATAGCTAGCTATGTATATATGTCCTCTTTTTATATTGAAAATTACAGACTCGTTAGACCACGATTTCATCAAAAATTACTCAAAAGAATTTTTCATGAAAAACATTTTTACAAAAATAATTTTTTTGAAAATGGAATAAGTCCATTTTTTCATCTACTGCTATGCAGAAGATTTTGCTTTTAAATCAATTTAAAAATATTGGCAAGCGTTATTAAACCGGTGTTAAGTGTTTACCACTGTAAATTAATCAAATTTTGTTATGCTGTAAAAATTTTTACAAGTGTAATAGAAAATAGTTGAGTTTTTGTGGTCTGAATGGACTTATTCCACTTTCATTTATAATAAATTTAAAAATTTGTTATACTTTTGTATGACTTATTCCATTTTTACTCACAAAATATTTTGTAAATTAAAGCAAAGGAAAATTAGAACTTAGAAAAATTTTACTTTAAAAATTGTTGTTGTTTCTTTTCTTTTCTTTTAGCTCAAGTGGGGCTTTGAAAATTAGTTACAACAACAACAAAAACAAAAAGTTCTTGTGCGGACCTACTTTCGGAGATATAGCCATCGGAAGATTGAGATATATCTTTTTTAAAAATTATTATAAGTTGGGAACCCCTGAAAGGATTTTAATAATAGTGTCATGCAAATTTTCAGAAATTTTGACCATTTTTTTTTTTTTTAAGTACTATTGTTCCAAAAATTGTATCATTAATGCATAGTTTTAGTAACATATTATAAAAGTTTAATTTATTACCTTTCATTTGACATGTAATTTGTACTTGATTTCTTGCATTACGTATTTTTTTTATAGGAAAACAAAAAAGTAGGTTATTGGAAAACATCGGAAGAGTCTACAGGAATCGGAATTAATCGAAAACTATCTTAAAACATTGTTTTTGTTGTTTTTATCGCTGTTATTGTTATTTTTGTAGTTGGTATAATTGTTGTTCTTGTAATGTTTTCATAAATTTCATGAAAATTTCTTTGGTTCTCTTTTTTGTTTTCCTTTAAAAAAATATGATAATGCAAAAAATCAGGTACAAATTACATGTCAAATAAAAGCAAATAAATTGGGCTTTTATAATATGTTATTAAAACTATGCATTAATGATACAATTTTTGGAAAAATAGTGCTTTTAAAAAAAAAAAATTATCAAAATTTCTGAAAATTTGCAATATCTCTAAAACCACGACTCGGATTAAAATTTTTACCAAACCAATTTTGTAGCAAATTAACATATCTTTCATATGACAATAATATTATTAAAATCCTTTCAGGGGTTCCCAACTTATAATAATTTTTATAAAAAATATATCTCGATCTTCCGATGGCTATATCTCCGAAAGTAGATCCGACAAGAACTTCCTGTTTTTGTTGTTGTTGTAACTAATATTCAGAGCCCTACTTGAGTAAAAAAAAAGAAAAGAAACAACAATAGTTTTTAAAGTAAAATTTTTCTAAGTTCTAATTTTCCTTTGCTTTAATTTACAAAATATTTTGTGAGTAAAAATGGAATAAGTCATACAAAAGTATAACAAATTTTTAAATTTATTAGGGTACGGGAGGGAAATATGGACCACCAATCTTTCTTTTTTAAATAAAACTCAAAAAACATAAAACAAAACAATTAATTTTATGTCATTCAGTAAAGGAAACAATTTACCTTTATTCTGATTCACCTTTAGATAAATATCTCATCAGGATAAAGAAAAAAAAATTAAAAAACTGAAAATACTCAAAATTAAGATAAAAAAAAGTGTAGTGTTATATAGTCCATATTGACCCACATGTTTATTTGGTACAGAAGTTGCATATAAAAATGTCACTTCCACTTCCGGCACATTTTTCATGACTTCAAGATCGTAAGATTACGCATTCAACCCAAAATTCACCACGGCGATGTTCTGAGTAAAGGGTATTACATTATATGCACTTTTTTTACAAAAAACAACTTTACAGAAACATGCGACTTCACCGAACGCTAAAATTGCACTATTATAAGCTTTAGGTATTAGCGTTAAATTTGAACATGAATAACGGTAAATACTATGTATGCAGTGGGAAATAACCGTGTGTTCCATATTACCCACGTAGTCCATATTTCCCTCCCTTACCCTATAAATGAAAGTGGAATAAGTCCATTCAGACCACAAAAACTCAACTATTTTCTATTACACTTGTAAAAATTTTTACAGCATAACAAAATTTGATTAATTTACAGTGGTAAACACTAAACACCGGTTTAATAACGCTTGCCAATATTTTTAAATTGAGTCGTACGCAAACCCTTTAATATCTCAGTTTATAAAAAAGTGGACTTATTCCACTTTCAAAAAAACCCATTCAAATATTTGTGGGAACAGCCCACAATATTCACCCAAACGATCAACTGGCAACACCAACGCGCACTACAAGAAGTGGACAAAACTACTAATAAAACAATAAACATGACAACACTGAACTTGACGATACGAAACTGAACGATGACGTAGGCATATCATAAAACGAACGAACGTCAGTCTTCGCAAGTCGCTCATACCGTGTAATTGTTACATTTAGGGGCAGAAAGTCGCCAAACTTTAATATGTAAAAAAGGATAGTTTTAGTTATTGAACAATAAGTGAAGTTAATAAACTGTGAATTAAATATATAAAGGAAATTCTTTTATTTATACTCGGAAATCCTACATATTTATTTAATTTTTTTGGGTAAAAGATCTTCGGGGGGGGTTTGAACCCCCAAAACCCCCCCGTGCGCACGGGCCTGCGGCATATCACATATTTATACTTGTTTCTAGAGGTAACAGCTCCTAAATTTTCATCAAAATTGTCGGAGTCGTTTTCGAGTAATATTGAATCAAAATTTTCAAGGGTAAAAAAGAGGCCGTTGCACTTATTCGATCCCGCCCACTTTTCGCTTATTACAAGGTATTATTAAGCAGTACCTACATACCAAATTTCAATAAAATACCTTGTAACGTTTGCGAGAAATAGCATTTAACGTATTTTGCTTGTATGGGAGGTTCTACGCGCAACGGTGATATTTTGCCCACTTTCAGATCAGCGATGCCTTATAGCCAGTAGGCTCCCCACAGTTAATTTTAAAACGATTACTTTATTAGCATTCATTTTATACCGTTGTATATTTTTGTGGGCGGTGCCACGCCCTTCAACGAGTTTTCCCAATATAACGGCATATCATATATTAATACTTGTTTGCAGAGGTAATATTTCCTAAACTTTCATCAAAATTGTTGGAGTCGTTTTCGAGTAATATGGAATCAAAATTTTCAAGGGCTGAAAAGTGGGTGTGGCACTTCTTCGATCCCTCTCACTTTTTGTCTGTTACAAGGTATTATTAAGCCATATGCGCTCACCAAATTTCATCCAAATACCTTGTATGGTTTGCGAGTTATGACCATATCAAATTTAAAACTTAATGCGATGCTACGCCCTCTGGTGAACATTTACAAAGCTTAAGCCTAGCTCATTCTTCATTGCATGCTAATGTTTAACATTATAAGAAGTTTCATTATAATCGCTGTAGCCGTTTTCGAGAAAAAGTTTTGCCCGTTCCAAACATACATACATAAGTACATAGGTACATAAGTACATAAGTACATACAATTTTATCTCGTATAAGAAGAGAAGATACGTCTGGGAATATATTCCACCACATTTGGTTTTTGAAAATGAAAAAAAAAATTTTCTTAAAACATGGGTTATATAAGAGGAGAATATTTTCGGATATTCGCATATACCCTGGGTGTAGGGTATAAAAAGAAGTATTGGGAAAAATATTTTGTTTATTTTTGTAACAATTTCCCTTTTGCGATAAAGTAAATATCAAACTTTGAATAAAGAAAAGGCCCAACAGGATTTATTTGCTTTTCGTAGTTCTTAAAATCAATAAATAATACGCTTTTTACGTTTACTCTGCTAAACTTCTGCGCAAACGTCAATTTTTATACCCTATACCCAGGGTATATTCACTTTGTCCTTCAGATTGTAACGAAGTGAAGGAGGCAAGGCAGATATAGAAAAGTATATATATTCTTGATCAGCGTCATCTCCTAAGTCGATATAGCCAAGTCCGTCTGTCTGGCTGGCTGGGTGCGTGTGGAAATACATTTTCTGGTATAACTGAGCAAGATAATTCAATAAAATTTGGTACACTGCCTTCGTCGTCAAAGTTAGCTCGTGAGATTGAAAATGAGCGAAATTAGTCAACGAACACGCCTATCGCCCATACAAAAACTATATTCCAAATGCAAATTTAGAAGTATTTTTCACGAAAATGCAACCGAAATACACATAAATACTATGAATTATAAGCGCAAGCTCTGAAAAAAAAAAACTGGGCGAATTCGGAAAAGAGGGCGTGGCACCTCCCATACAAGCAAAAGCTTCAAAACCCTATACTGAAAGCGTTTTTTGAGATAATCGAACCTAATTTTACCCAGGCGCTAAGAACTATAAATGCAAGCACTGAGCGTGGCATCTCCCACATAAGAAAAATTTTCAAAATACTGCAGTTTAGGGTATTTAATGTTTGGCCAGGTCAAAGATGACACCCTTACTAGTTTTTTTTAAGGAAATACTATTAAAATCTTTAAAGGAATATATAAGATAGGACAGTACGTATCAAACAAACACTATCATAACCTTCATATCACGATTGAATATTACAAGACAACCTTGCAACGTCTTGAAACGCGTTGTTGGTAATTTCATTACTCTCGCCTCTGCCTCAAAGTTTGTCATTTGCTTCTACAAGTCGTTTGTCTTGTCGTCAATATTTTTATTAGATTTCTTGTTCAGATTTCGTAAATGAAAATGTTACCTGTTCATTCCTTCTGTCTGCCCTACTCTGACTCTTTAAAGAAGATTCGACTGAAATTGTATTGACTTTATTTAATTTAGAAATTTTCTTCTTTCCTCCTTTGGCTGCGTCTGCTGCGTTAACAATTTAATTTCTTCTCTTAACTCTGATTGATTTTGCTGATAACGCAATTTTTTATTTGCGTTAACATTTTTGTAACTTTGTTTGTTTTTTTGTTTTTAAAAATAAAATTTATTTTATGAGTTGATTTCATTAGAGAGTAAACTTTTTATAACTCCCTGGTACACAGGTTTCGTTATTCTTCATTTACATGCTGATTTTTATCAGATAAATTTTTATCTGATTTTTTTTTACATTGTTGGGTGGTTGGGAAAATATATTTTAATTTTGCTGTATGCTTCTTCTTTTTAAACAGTTTTAATTGCCACATATTGAATAATAGTTAAAAATTTATGCAAATTTTTAGTGCGTTATAAAAGTTTGATGTATACTAATTAAAGATAAAAAAAAAAAAAAAAACAATATACAAGTGGTGCTATAAAAAGCTTTATAAACACAAACATATATGAATATTTGGTAATCTTGTTTTTAGAAATTGTATGGAAGCAGGTTTGAGGAAAAAAAAAAATTCCGCAAGATCATTAAGATTAATATGATAAGTCCTTAGTGACTTTGTAGGCAATTAAGATTTTTTGAAGTGGTAAGCGAAAATCTCACACATATAATGTAGGATGATATTCTAAAATATAAAAATGAGAATTAACGACACTAATCTGAAGACAATTTGAAAAAAAAAAAATAAAAATCTTTTAGCGCTTAATAATATAAACCTTAAAATGGAATTTTGGAAAGGAAGTTTGGATGGTATACAACGGTGGCTTAAATGAAATGTTTTATTATTTCAGCATTTAATTTGCATTTTCTGCATTTATTTGATTCAATGTTCGGCTCCTTACTACAATATGATTTCTAGTGAATGAAGTAAGCTACATTTATGCAGATTTGTTAAAGAGAAAGGGCTAATGCATATGATATCGTTTGTATAAAAAAAATCTTTCAAACATATTAAATTTCTTTAGCATAAATTGATAAAATAAAATCATTTTGTATTTAGGAATATCTTTCAAATTACTTGGGCATTGAGAAATTTTGCACTACGGAATTATCAAGTAAAATGTGATGATTTTCCATAATAATTCAAAAATAAAAACATTTCTTATGGCAAAACCAAAACACTTCCTCCACAACAACTTTATAGTGACAGAAAGAATGTCATACAAATATTTCACTAATTTTTATGATTATTGAAAAAATGCTTTTAAAATTTGCCGCTACGTTTCTTTTCGTTTATACTTTGTCTGCCTTTGCTATTAAATTTTTTATATATATATCTTTTTTTGTCAAGCTATAATTTTGAGAAAATTTACTATGTAAACTAATTAAAAGTTTTATAAGCAACATTAAGAATTGTTAGTGAGCCATTTAGTAGGGCAGACAATGTTGGCGTGGTGCATAACAACAAAGAAAGAAAAGTCATTTAAGAGATTGAGTTAAGTGTTTTGTGAAATAAAACAAAAATGAGTTAAGGGGAAGGTGTTGGAAATTCTCACGACAAAAACTATCAAAATCTTTATAAATTAAGAAGTGTACAATATATCAATGTCATATACGAAAAGTATTATGATTCAGTTGTCGAAGATGAGGTTGTTGTTGATCCTTGCGGAGGGAAAGCTAGACATTTCATTCTATTTTTGACGAAAACTATGGTGTTTCATTCAGGGCGTGGAGATGGACCTGTAATGGTTACATACGGGACCACATCACTCCTAGATACTTCTTTTTCGATGCTGGCTCGTTTGTAATAATTTTTAATGATAAAGTCATGACTTAAGTGGTTCATTGTCCTAATTAATTTAGTCAGTAACCTCAAAAATTGACGAAAACTGTGTTTTGCAATTTTTCATCTTTTTAGTCAAAGATTTTTTAGAGGAAAGATATG
The DNA here is from genome assembly GCA_951812925.1 of Calliopum simillimum. Classification (NCBI taxonomy): domain Eukaryota; kingdom Metazoa; phylum Arthropoda; class Insecta; order Diptera; family Lauxaniidae; genus Calliopum; species Calliopum simillimum. The sequence goes on along the minus strand of OX638371.1, from coordinate 117,173,439 downwards.
ATTCAAATCTGGTTTTGAAAAAAAAAATACTAGGTCTTTCAATTACTGTTTCATATATGACATATCAGACTTTACTTGAATTATTTAGCCTTTTTAAAAACTTGGAACCGTCAACTACCGAGGTAGTAGGTAGGTGGTTTTAGTAATGGCAGAGGAAGGAATGAATTGACTTGTGTGGCTTTTGGAAATTATTTCGTTGTACTATGAGGCCAAAGTACTCTGAGCGTCTCAAAAATGGTTTTTCCAAAATTAAGATTTTAATATTTTTCTTTTAAAATGGTTATAAAATTGTCCAAGGCATATGTTACAAAAAAAAAGGAATCTTATGTTTTTCACACAGCTGGCTTGAACGAAAAACAAGGTGTTCCCCTATTCCGCCAAAAACAAAGTATGTATTTCGACTCCTTAGAGTCTAGCGGCATTATCACCATATAAAAAAAAAAATCTAAAAAAATACAACAAACAAAAATAAAAATAATAGTTTTCGATGTTTTTTGCGATGCTCAACTCGAATCAGAATTGCTCTATCTCATATAGTTTTTGAGATAAACTAACCAAAAAGTCCAAAAAACACCGTCTTATGCTATATTTTAGGTTATATGAGGAATTCTCAAAAATTGTGGAATTCTACAGTTTTTGAGGCACATTCACCAAACTTGGTGGAGAGTTCACTTTTTATATAAGAATCAAAAATTGGAAGGGTGCACGTCAAAAAAAAAAGTAAAAAAAGTTACGCATATATATATGAAGCAAAACACGTCAAGTGTACCAGCTGAAAATTTTTTTGTCTCCGATTTCGCTCAAATTCGGCAATATAGTAGTCCTGATATACAAAAACAATATTCCGGGAGGATTTGGTCCTAGTACCATTTATTGTTGAAATACAGGGTGTTGAAGTTGGCGTTTTTAGTGATTTTCATGAAAAGGTGTTTTTTCAAAAATTTGGAGCTTACACCAAAGTTTGTAAAGTAACTTGTCCTATTCATTTTTAAATGTTCTTTTTATAAAAAATATAACATGGTGAAAAAAATTTCTTTTCACCGAAATATTTTAAACTTAAAAATACTTTTAAATTTTTTAAAAAAAAAACCCCCCTTCAATTTTTTTTAAAAGTACTTCAAATTAAAGCATAATTTAAAAGCTTTAAAATGATGTGTGACTCGAGATGGTATTCGGTCGTTGGATGAGAATTTTTGGCTTTTAAACGCCCACAGCAGGCAAACTCTTTGTTTACTCAAGAGGAAGGCATCTTACGAAAAAAACGTTTAAAAGCCAAAAACTCTCATCCAACGACCGAATACCATCTCGAGTCACACATCATTTTAAAGCTTTTAAATTATGCTTTAATTTGAAGTACTTTTAAAAAAAATTTAAGGGGGGTTTTTTTTAAAAAAAATTCAAAAGTATTTTTAAGTTTAAAATATTTCGGTGAAAAAAAATTTTTTTCACCATGTAATATTTTTTTATAAAAAGAACATTTAAAAATGAATGGGACAAGTTACTTTACAAACTTTGGTGTAAGCTCTAAATTTTTGAAAAAACACCTTTTCATGAAAATCACTAAAAACGCCAACTTCAACACCCTGTATTTTAACAATAAATGGTACTAGGACCAAATCCTCCCGGAATATTGTTTTTGTATATGAGGACTACTATATTGCCAAATTTGAGCGAAATCGGAGGCAAAAAAATTTTCAGCTGGTACACTTGACGTGTTTTGCTTCATATATATATGCGTAACTTTTTTTACTTTTTTTTTTTTGACGTGCACCCTTCCAATTTTTGATTCTTATATAAAAAGTGACCTCTCCACCAAGCTTGGTGAATGTGCCTCAAAAACTGTAGAATTCCACAATTTTTGAGAATTCCTCATATAACAAGACAAGTTAGTTTCTTTTCATAAAACTTGATATAAATAGTAGTTAAAAGAACTAGTCTTTTTCTTTAAAACCAAATCCTAAGACCTAAAAAAATCCGCCAAACTGATAAAAAAAATTTCTTTAGATTTTTCTTCATTAATCGGCTTTTGTTTTTAATTTTGACGGTATATATATATATTTTTGCGCGGATGTGACTGGTGCTCTGAAAAAGGGTATTCTTTCTAGAGCAACACGACTCAAAATTATCAATTACAACTCATTCTTTCTTTCGATTGCATTTCAATTAACTTTTTCACGTTTCAACTCGGATGTTTGGAAGACCTGGATATTTGATAGAAATCTAGAAATGCACACTGAACATACCTTGTTAGTTTCCAATGAAATTTTTGCAACAGCACAAAGAATTCAGTCAGAACTAAAATATTTTTGTCTAAATAAAACAATTCCAATAATTGAAAGCGAAGTGAAAAAAAATCGATAAGAATTCATTCAACATGTGTGGTCTGGTCTGGCTGTCAAGTAAAGGCGGCTGCACAAAACATTCGCAATTTTGCCCCCACACTATGGTAATAAACAAATGCTTTGAAAAAAAAAAAAAAAAAAACAAGAAGAAGAAGCAGGAGCAGTTGAATACCAAGAGATGATGATCGTGCATTGAAATGCGATTTAATTCCATTACAAAACACATGCGTTACCAACAATGAATAAGAGCGTTTGGAATTTTTGTAAACAAAATACAAAATTCATAAATTGAATTGTGGGGGAAGAAAAGATCCGGCATTTTTACTGATCTCTTGTTTATAATTTGTGCCATTTGCATTGAGCAGCAGCAGCAGTAGCACCGGCAACTGCGAATTAAAAGAATACGAAGACGTTTTATTACTTCAAATCAAAACAAGAATTCTCGATTCAGTAATTTTCTTGTTGTTTGTTTGCGGCATAATAAATTTTCCACATCATAGCGAAGGGAATTTTGTATGAAAAATAACAAAACAATTTCCGACCGCGCTTTGTGGTTGCTTTGGTTAGCATTTCCATGCATTTCTAATTAAAACGATGACGGCCATGGTAACTGGCAACACTGGCGCATAAAAGTTTACTTTGTTTTATTCCAGAAAAGTTTAGCGCATAAATTCCACAAAAAACAAAATCAACTTAACAAAACCATGGCATGGAAAGGGAGAAATCTAATTATTACGAAAGACTAATTATTTAGTGGGGAACATTGAAAATTTATTGCACACTTTGCATTCTTATGCGAGATTCTTGGGCCACCCACGCTTCTGTTTCACTTTTGTTCATTTGGTTGTTTCCCTTTTCTCTGCCGAGTTTTGAAAAGTTTTCACTTTTCACTTTTTGGTTTGCTAACGCTTGTGCCAAGTAAGAGAGCAGAGAAGTTGCACTGCAAAAACTTGGCCCATATTTTACCCGTTTTACCAAACAGCTTACGGTAAAGTTTATCCCCATTTAGACCGAAAACAAGCTAAAAATGCTGCTGTCAAGAAAACAAACGAAAACTCGTTGGTAATAAATTTACGCGTTTTAAATGAATTCAAATGGAAAAATTTAGAAAAAGCATTTGGTGGCTTTTCTGGTGTCAACCCATTCCAATGCAGCGCAAAGTTTTGCAAGAATTGCAATTGCTACACGGAGAAAAATATGTATAATAATTTTTACTATATTGGCTAGTCGAAAAATTAAAGTAATCAACACTAAATTTCAAGTATAAATTACCTTACGTATGAACTATTTGATGGGTCCGTAAAGTCACATTTACAAATAAAATGTAGTTAAATAATAAAGGAATATTTACTACAAATTTCCTACATTTGACTTTATGTAAGGTAATTTTCACTTTCAGAAAAAAAATGTGTGGTCATTTTGAATTTATGATTCTAGTCAAAATAACTTTATTTTTTTCACGCACAAAAATGAGTATCATAATTTTCACCTTACGCGAGTAAGGTAAGTACCACAAAAATATAGAGTAATTTTGACTTTTATAATTTTAGTAACAATTTATATTTTTGGACAGACATTTTCTTGATATACAAATTTTTTTGCTTCTACATCATATGCGGAAGCAGCCCAGTGGATATGTATCTGACTACCATTCGGAAGGGCCAAGGTTCGTATCCCGGCGCCGGTCAGTTCATTTTTTTTTTTTTGTTTTTTTTTTTGTTGTTTGAACTATACAGTAAGGTAAATATCACGCCAATTTTTTCATTAAAATTACTAGACTGTGAGGTCATTCGAACAATCTGAATTGACTAAAACAGTAAGGTAAATCTTACTTCGGTATAAAGTTGTCACTATTCTGACTTGAAAATCTGGTAAAATTTATGAGAAATAAAGTAGCTGGTACTATTTTTTTTCTCCGTGTACAATGAAAAGATTTCTTTTTTTGCTTGAACAAAAATATGACACTGTTTTCTATTGCCCAACCACTTTTAAATCGCACAACCCCTTCAACGCTTGAGCACCCACTTGGCAAGCAATTTCAATAAAATCGACCACAGCGCAGCAGAAAGTTTGCTCTTTTGGCAGCCAACATATTTTGTTTTTTTCGAAAGCATTGATTTTTCTCAAAAAGTTGGCCAAAAGAAAGCGAATGATGAGAATTCCCACTACCCACCCACACTTTCGCTTATTCGTTTCCAGTTCGCAAACGCAATATTTTAACAAACTTTTGCAACATTTCGCTAATAATTTTTCCCTTTTTATACCCTACACCCAGGGTATATTCACTTTGTCCTGCCGTTTGTAACGCGTAGAAGGCGGCATGGTAGTAAAAAATAGAAGTTGTCTGTCTAACTGTCAATGCTAAAATATAACCGAAAAATAATTACTTCTGCGGTCTTGAAACTTGCCACAGCTATTTATCAACGAGCGGATTAACGCTGCTTTCTAGAGGTTCAGAGATTAAAAAAATCAGTTTTCGACGAATAACTTAAAAAATAAGCGTCGGACAAAAAAAATTTCCAAAGAAGAGTTGTAGCTGGCGTAATTCTGTACATTTTATTTTTTAAACATCTATCTAGTATTGAACAATATATGTAACTTTTAAGTAAGAGTCTTTTTATCAGTTTCTAAGATGCGTGTGTACCCAAAATTGAAATATTTCAAATCAACTTTAAATTACTAAATGGCTATAACTATCTTGTTTCTTGACCGATCAGTAAAAATCAAACAGCATTTTAAAGGTAAAGATAGTAAAAAAAATTGTATCTTTGAACCCCCAAAAAGACTCCTATCAAGCGGTGGACAACCGTGGCAAGTTCACAGATAGATATTTTATTTTATTGTACTATAAGATAATACCTCAAAAATTTCAGGTTAGGCTTTAGATCATTTTTATTCTGCAAAAATTGGACTTATTTAAGTCCAATTTTCAATACGCTCTGCTGAGGGCATGCTAGGAATAATTCGAGAAAGCTCTACTGGAAAATTTAAAACAAATTGATAAAGACCTGCCTCATTTCATATATGCTAAAGTAACGATACACAGACAGAGTAATTTCGATTTTAAAACTCTCATGAGAGTTTTTATTTTATTGTTCTATGTAGGGTATTTATTTTTTGGCAAAGCCAAAGTTGACACCCTTACCAGGGTCGCCTTAACAAAACTTTGACTTGGCAATACGCGTATTTGTTTGCATTCGTCCTTGTCGCCTGTTTGTCATTTAGCAACGTCTTCTGTTGGTTCTTAAATGACAAATGAAACAACATGGCGGAAGGAAATATTTTATTTATTGCTCACAGTAAGTGAATTTCATACAGAAAAAAAAAATTGCTGGAAATTTCATTAATTTAGCTGATTTTGTATTGCAAGAAATGTAATTAATTACAAGTGTGAGATGCGTCGTTTTTTGTTTCAATTTGGTCTAAGGAATACGAAACTACGGGAATGCGTGCAGACATAACGATGAAAGTATCTTAAAAGCAGCTTAAAGCTTTTTACACAAATTTGATTTGATTAAAAACTTTCTAAATTAGGCGTCAAACAAAGCGCATTGTCTTCATAGATCTTTTTCAGATTCTTTCATGTTGGCAATACCATTACTCGTACTTAAGTGCTTTCGTAATTTTACTTCGATTTTATACTTTTTTATTGCAATTAAAATGTAGACAAATGACAATTTTAAACTTTGCAGACTTCGTTAATGATAAATTACAAAGTATTTAAAAATAATTATTTCCAGACTTTTTAAATAGAGCACTACAGTTTAACATAGAAATTTGAAAATTGAATATTCAGGGTGTCGGTGAGCCATAAAAACAGAATTTGCACCAAATAAATATAAAGATTATGATAGCTGTTGCGACAAGTTTCCATTCATTTATGAAGAACTCGAGTAACTACGGAAGAATGAAACAATTTTGACACACAAATTTATTCCCAGAATAAAGTATCATATAGGGGAAAGAGGGTTGATACGACTTTAATCTATTCTAAAGCTTTGGATGGGTAAGCTGAGCTTATGATAATTTGTATGTAATGTTTCCAGTTGACACATTTTGGGGCCGTTTACAAATCTCTTGACACGCCAAGGTTAGGGAAGGGGTCTAGGCAAATACGCGGCTACATACACTTTTTTCGTAAGAATTGCACGGCGCATTATATTGTTAATAACTTTTGAACCAATATCGTTTACCCCTTTTTTTTCTGGGGTATAATTCCTAAACATGTGGAGAGTGCCCACATATTTTTTATAATTTTCTCACAGGCGGAGAATATGTTAAAATTTTTATTTTCGAAAAATTTTTACCAAAATCTTTACTAGTTGCTACAAAAAATCATTTTTTTTATAGGCCTTTTTCACGTTTAAATTCTTAGGTGGCTCACTTCAGAAACTTTTGGCCTACTTGAAGTAGCCATTGGCACAGATTTTGGCATTGTAAGCAAATAATCGGTTGAGACCTAAGAGGATTGAAGTAGCGAAGAGTAATGTATGTAATCGGAAGCTATTCTACTTATTTTGAAAAAATGTTCACTCTACATCAGTACCAATCAGGAAAAGGGGTATGTATGGAAAAATCATCTACTTCAACATGGGGAGTCAAAAGACTTCCTCTGATCAAACGAATAAGAAATGATCTTAAATGTATCATTGAGGCCCTAAGTCGACTTACTTAAGTCGTTTTTGCGCCCATCGCTTTTTTGAAAAGTTTGGGACCTCAAATATATATGTACTTAATTTCAACTTCCGATCACAAAATGTAGTAGAGCAATATGGATATAGTGTTTGAAGAGTTACGTGCTAGAAGGGCGTAGTGCGACTTTGGGCGTTATTGCATAAATCACTTTCGCGGTAGGAAAAACGCTTTTTACTCAAAACCAGGGTGAATAACGAAAAAAGTGTATATGGCAAAAATGCTTAGAATTGTGTGTGTAGGTGTGAATTTTTTCAGATTTTTTCGGAACATTTTATAATTTTTCAAAAAATGGTAAAAAAAATCTAAAAAAATTTACACGCATTCTTTGGACAGTTCTTAGTATTTTTGACATGTTTTTTTTTCGTCCGGCACCTTGGTCTTGAGAAGAAATTAAAATTATTTACCAGGTGCAAATTTAGATGCAAATGTATGCATGCATTTTATAAAATTTAAATTTTAAAGAAATTAAGAAAAACATACATTTGTAAATGGTTGAGGTTAAAGTATTTTCCGAAGCAAAATGCTAACTCTACTCCAGCGATAGTCAAATGGATTTATGCAACAACGCCCTATAAACTAAATAAATGGTTTGCTCTTTGTTCAGCATTTAGAAGCTTTAAATTGAATTATCCCGAAATGCCATTCTTCGATTAAGGGCGTAATTACACGCAAGGCTTTAATTGTTTTGCTTTTTTTTTGTAATTGTAATTGTAATTTATTAAACTTTAAATTAATTTTTTTTTTTTTGATAAAAGAAATTACATTATTTGAGATTTAACTTCGAGGTATTACATCAAATGAAATCTTTAAATAAAATATATAAAAGTCCATTAAAAGTTAATTAATTAAAGAAAAATTAAGTATTGAAAAAACCTTTTGTTATCGTAAAAATTTTTTAGACAGAAATGAAGTAAACGCACTGAATAACTTTTTCCAAAGTTATTAGTGACGTTATTTAAGTAAATTCCTTATATACTCTATGTTAGAAAATCAGCATCTATCACTCCATGGTATATATTTATCAAAGAAGTCGCTCTGTATTTTGTCAGAAAAGTGATTTTAAATTATTAAACTGATTGAATTCTTGTGCACTTAAGACATGTATCTATATTTAGAGTATTTTTAGGGTTTTATCCAAAGTTCTTTTCTTGTCATCCCGGTAAAAGCTGTTATTAATTTTATATCTACGTGTATTCTAACTTCAAATGAAAATATTATAAAAATTTGCAGTCAACTGCAGTAATGTAACTTAAAGTTAGGCTCTTTATCTATATGCATACACCTCTTTGCGTTCATTGATCTATAAAACAAATATCCTGAAAAAATCAGATAAAAATGTTAAACACATCATTTGCTACATGGCCAATGCCAATAACAAAACCACAAAAATAAATACCCTACAGCAAGCCATAAAAATTGGCGCTTCTCTTAATGCATGGATGCAGAGAAATTTCCCGCCTCTTTTTTGATTCTTTCCCTCATAAAATAAAATTCAATTTATATTTTTGCATATCTCAGCATCAATTACAAAAATTGAAAAACTTCTTTAAATAAAACCTGACTCCATACCTCAAAATGGTAACCCACTTAAAAGAGTGGGAAGGAACAAGAACAGAGGCCAATAAAAAAGTTCAAAATTCGCATAAAATCAGGAGAAATTGCTGTACAAAACAACAAGAACTGAATTTACAGTCATGACTGCAAGCAAAAAGAAATGATTTATGAAATTTGCTTTCCACACATGACAGCAGCTCTGTGGTCAAACACAAAGTTAGGGACCTCAATAAAAATCCCTTCAAAAAAAAAAAAAAGCAGAATTAGCTCATAAAAATCATTAACATTCACCTTTGCTCGAACTTTTGTGAAAAAAAAAAAAACAAAATACCAACCAACATTATAATTCATATAAAATGCTGCCGGAGCAGAGAGGTGAGGAGGTGAATGAATTGACCAGCCAATGTTGCTCCACAGCTGCCAAGGTGTCTGATTACATTGGTGATTACAAAACCTTAAAAAATTTTCGAAATTAATAATAACTTTGGACACGCTTCGCCGCTTTAGCGTGGATTTATGCGCGTACCGCAGCGATTTAATGCGAAGCGGGCAACACTGGCGCTCTTATCGTAAATTTTCACCTTTTTTATTTGTTGTTTTTGGGTTTCCTTTCTTGTTGAATTTTTAATCCCTTTTTTATTGATTTCACTCTTTATGCTTTTGCCGTCTGTGCTTTTACTTCGTTATTTAACCTTGTGGTTTTCTTTCGGTTTTACAGTTAACAATGCAAATAATTGCATACTTTTGTGGAATTTACAGTTGCTGGAAGTGCATGGCCGATATTTTATGATGCCACAAGTGCCAATGTGTGGCAATTAAAGTGCCAAAAAGAACTCTCATTGGCAGCGGTAAAATGACAACCAACATGGGGCATTACTACGGTGACCATATCGGGTGACAAAAAACAAATAGCAAAATTGTTACAAGTCATTAGACTGGTTTACAGCTGTATGAAAAAAAAAAAAGTTGCTTGGAACTCCGCTCCCAGGCTACCAGAAGTTTCTCTTTGATGTAAAATTTCGCTTATTTCAGAGAACATTTGATGGAACAATTTCAAAAGCCAAGAAGTGCTCCTATACATTAGATATGGTTGAAATTTAGAGTCATCCTGACTTCATCTTATAAATTAAATGGACTTTTAAAAACCATATCTGCATATTTTTTTCGTTTTTCGTTCTGAGAAAAACCAATGGAGCGATTATGATTATCTCAAAGACACGTTTTGGCGCAAAAAAAAACATGTTTTTGCTTATAACTGAGGACTGATTTTTCAAAAGGGTGTACTTCCACTTACGACCTCAAACAAACCCAAAAATGCCATCGCCATTATCATGTACATCCTCTAGTTCAAATTCCATCACAAAAAATTCATTTTTCCAAGAGGAAATCCTTATCAAAAATCACATTTGGAACAAAAGGGTTTAATTCCATACAATTTCATAGGAGTTTTTAGAGTTTGATACAAAAACACGTATTTCGTATAGTCGCCGAAGGAATCTTTAATACTATTTTGTACATGCCCCAGGCTATATAGGTGCTTACGTATCATGCCTATAGACAGCTGCTTAAATTTCTTAAGCAATTTTCTCATAAAAAAATTATCATGTCATAGAAAAACAACAAAATGTACAGAGCCATACTCGTATGCTCTAAGGCAGTGATCGGCATTCTATAGCACAATTGTGCACTCAAAAATCTACCTAGCTCTCTCTATCCTTTTCTTTCATCTATCTAATCTATCTTCTCTCAAACATAAATTATCTCTCATTAATTTGCCGACCACTGCTCTAAGGAAATATGTATGTAATTGAAAATATTTTAAGTGAAATTTGTTTTTCTTAAAATTAATATGTCTAATTGTTGTAAGTTGAATGATATTGAGGGGATTCCTGAAAACGTGGAAAAGCCTCGAAAACCTCGTAAAACTGTCAAATTTCGTATTGATTTTGACAACATTTACGAGTTTACGAGGTTTTCGAGGCTTTTACATGTTTGCAGGAATCCCCTCATTTTTTTATTATGGAATTTATTGTGCGTAAGTAGAATGGTTTATATGGGCATAATATGAATAAATTTTATACAAAAAAAGTATAAACGATTTTTATATTGTGATACTACAATATAAAATTTAAAACAATATAGTTTAAATTGTGTTAATACTTTATGTGTATACATTTCATACGAACAAGCACAAACGGTTTGTATACCAAATTGAAGTATAGATTTTATGTCATTTTTATTGTGGAGCAGTATTCATTCCAATTTGGTTTAAATTCTACATACACACTTTTTGCTGTTTTTCAAATATATAGGGCCTGTGCCAATCGTAAGCATTTCTCTCACCTATAAAAATTCTGACGTCCCAAATACAATTTTTGAAGTATATGAGGTGAAATTGTTGTGTCAAAATTTGTACTAGCCCCAGGGGCTACTGCAAATTGTGACAATCGAAATAGAAAATGTGGGGCAGTAAACAAATTGAAAAAAGTCAATAAAAAATTTAAAATGAAATATAAAGTTTTTTCAAAAATAAAAAAATATCAGCATTCCGAATAAGGAAAACAGTTATTCGAGAATATCAAATGCAGCAGCTAGAAGTGGTCCAGTTTCTGCTGCAGCTTCATCAGGGACAAGTGCTACAAGTTCATAATTTACAACAACTGAATCGCATGCGTCTGCTTTGAGAGATGCTATATTATGTTTTACTGGCTCTCTTGGCTTTACATCTGGTGGCGGTGCGGTTAGTGTTGTTAGTCATTTTCGATAAATGGCTAATTTTTTTTTATTTTTAATTATTTCACGCCTTGGGTCATGCTTTTTCATTAATCCATTTTTTTTGTGCCTGAGTTATTGACCAACATTTTTAATTTGATACAAAAATGCGCGGGGCATAGCCTTCTTTTTGTTATGCTTTAGATACTCTTGATCCAGATCCGCATACCAAATTTCATCAAAATTTGTTGTACCGTCTGCGAGAAATAGCATTTAATGTGTTTTACTTGTATGGGAGGTTCCACGTGCACTTTCGATATTTTGCCTACTTTCAGGTCGTAGGTGCCTAATAGCAAGTAGACTTCCTACAGTTAAATTCAGAAAGATTGCTTTAGTAGTTTTCTTTTTATAGCGCACTATATCTCTGTGGGCGGTGCCACGCCCTTCAACGAGTTTTCATAATATAACGGCATATCACATATTAATACTTGTTTGCAGACGTAACAGCTCCCAAATTTTCATCAAAATTGTCGAAGTCGTTTTCGAGTATTATTGAATCAAAATTTTCAAGGGCTAAAAAGTGGGCGTGGCACTTATTCGATCCCGCCCACCTTTCGTTTGTTACAAGGTATTATTAAGCAGTATCTACATACCAAATTTCATTAAAATACCTTGTAAAATTTGCGAGAAATAGCATTTAACGTATTTTTCTTGTATGGGAGGTTCCACGCGCAACGGCGATATTTTGCTCACTTTCAGATCAGAGATGCTTTATAGCAAGTAGGCTCCCCACAGTTAATTTTAGAATGATTACTTCATTAGTCTTTTTTTTATACCGTATTATATTTTTGCGGGCGGTGCCACGCCCTTCAACGAGTTTTCCCAATATAACGGCATATCACATATTAATACCTGTTTGCAGAGGTAACATCTCCTAAATTTTCATCAAAATTGTTGGAGTCGTTTTCGAGTAATATTGAATCAAAATTTTTAAGGGCTAAAAAGTGGGCGTGGCACTTCTTCGATCCCGCCCACTTTTTTTCTGTTACAAGGTATTATAAAGCCGTACCCGCTCACCAAATTTCATTTAAATACCTTGTATGGTTTGCGAGTTATGACTATATCAAATTTGAAATTCAATTCGATGCCACGCCCCCTGGTGAGCATTTACAAAGTTTAAGCCTAGCTCATTTTTCATCGTATGCCAATATCTAACATTGCCCGAAGTTTCATTAAAATCGCTTCAGCCGTTTTCGAGAAAAAGTTTTGCCCGTTCCAAACATACATAAGTACATAGGTACATTAGGGCGTTTCACGAAAACAACTTTTTTGATTTTTTTCAAACCTTAAAGCGGATTTGGGTGTATTATGGGTTAAAAATAACCCATGAATTTTTTCAGATTTTTTATTGGTCATTTAGAGGTCGCGATATCAACTTTTTAAAAAAAATTTTCCAAACTGTAAAAATAAATTGTTTAATACCTGTTTTATTGTTTTTAAATAACTCTGACTAACTAAATCACTCACTTTTGAGTCGCTTGGACCCGTAGAATACGAAAAAAGTCATGAAGATGAAAAAACTAGCAACGTCCTACTAGATAGACCCGTGTATTCAACATAATATCACTGATTTTTTGATATTTTTGTCAATTAATTGCCTAATTTTGGTAAAAAAACGTTTTTATTGATTGTGAAAAAGAAATGTCAAAACATATTTAAGAACATGTGAAAAGGTAAGTAAATTAAATGAGTCATATTCTAAAACAGACAGGGTAATTTGCCTGGCACAGTGATGTCTTAAGCTTAAAATTACAATAACTCATGAACGGTGAGTCACACGTTTAAAGTAAAAATATTTGTTTATAGGGAATTACTTGCACTACAATCTACATATGACTTTTTTCAGATGACTTATAGTTTAGCAGATATTTTTATAACAAACCAGAAATTTTGAAACAAATCGTTTTTTCAAAAAATATCCAAAACGGTTAGTCCTAGAAAAAAACATTTTCTCGCATTTTATAGAATATTTAATTCCATTTAAAGATCTCTCCGAACTGTTTTTTCGTCCGACTTACCGTTCATCAGATATCGCGTCTTGAAATCATTCAAAATTGAACATTGTACAGTACAATGCATAGTACAATGTTCAATTTGGAATGATTTCAAGACGCGATATCTGATGAACGGTAAGTCGGACGAAAAAACAGTTCGGAGAGATCTTTATAGGGAATTAAATATTCTATAAAATGCGAGAAAATGTTTTTTTTTAGGACTAACCGTTTTGGATATTTTTTGATAAAACGGTTTGTTTCAAAATTTCTGGTTTGTTATAAAAATATCTGCTAAACTATAAGTAATCTGAAAAAAGTCATATGTAGATTGTAGTGCAAGTAATTCCCTATAAACAAATATTTTTACTTTAAACGTGTGACTCACCGTTCATGAGTTATCGTAATTTTAAGCTTAAGACATCACTGTGCCAGGCAAATTACCCTGTCTGTTTTAGAATATGACTCATTTAATTTACTCACCTTTTCACATGTTCTTAAATATGTTTTGACATTTCTTTTTCACAATCAATAAAAACGTTTTTTTAACAAAATTAGGCAATTAATTGACAAAAATATCAAAAAATCAGTGATATTATGTTGAATACACGGGTCTATCTAGTAGGACGTTGCTAGTTTTTTCATCTTCATGACTTTTTTCGTATTCTACGGGTCCAAGCGACTCAAAAGTGAGTGATTTAGTTAGTCAGAGTTATTTAAAAACAATAAAACAGGTATTAAACAATTTATTTTTACAGTTTGGAAACATTTTTTTAAAAAGTTGATATCGCGACCTCTAAATGACCAATAAAAAAATCTGAAAAAATTCATGGGTTATTTTTATCCCATAATACACCCAAATCCGCTTTAAGGTTTGAAAAAAATCAAAAAAGTTGTTTTCGTGAAACGCCCTAAGGTACATAAGTACATAAGTACATACAATTTTATCTCGTATATTTGTAATCTATTTGGCACAACAAAAATAAAAAATTTTAGTCACAAGAGTGAAATTTTTTTTCACCCCTATTTGCTTAAGGAAAAAGTTGCGATTTGGCACACACCCATACAAAAATATTTTTTACGAAAAAAATAAAACTTTCAGAATTATTTGTTTTATGTTGCTTGTGTCATTAAAAATTTAGATGCCTTGAGATAAGAAAATAAAATGCCACCTAATTTTATTTTAAGAAAAAAATTTCAGTAAATTCCCTAATTATAGAAAAAACTCTCAAAATTCTTTCAAGTCAGGAAAAAATTGCCAATTTGGTAATTCTGACTTTCATTTATTTACGAGTAGTTTTAGTAGAATAGCTATATGAAGCTAAAATTTTGATAGTTTAAATGTGAAAAGTTTAAATGTAAAAAGTCTTAAAAAGTCGATAAAAACGCATAAACTTCATTCCGAAATGAAAATATCATTATTGAAATTTCACGGTTTACGGAACTGACAAAACAGTAGACTATTAGCTTAAACACAATTGGAGCGTACGACGAATTTCGCCCGACGAATATTCGCTGTCAAAAATAAAACATACAAGAGTATATGAAACTGAACACAACCACACCGGACGACGAAATTCGCCCGACGAATATTCGTCGCAATAGAACTAGTTTTAATTTTGTCGCCGGCGGCAGCGAGTTTTGGAAATGTCAAACTGGAAAATTATGTTTCAAATGTAAAATTTTTAGATTTTTTAGTAGAAATTCAAAGAAAATGAGATTTTATAAAACATTTATTTATTAAAATTGTCATCAGAAAACATAAACAACAATTTAATATAAAAACAACTATTGCCGTCGTCACTCTGATTGTGTTTAACAGAGCGAACTTCGTTGACGAATTTTTATTGACAGCGAATATTCGTCGGGCAAAATTCGTCGTACGCTCCAATTGTGTTTAAGCTATATAGGAATGTTTATTTTATAAACTCTCTTTTACAAATTATTGAGAGACGAAAATTTCAAAATGTTTGATTTAAAAACTACTTTTTTAAGACAAAACTCAAGTAAATCAGAAACTCCAATTTAATTTTTAATTCTATAATAATATATATATGTGTAGTGTAGATCAGTTTAATGGCATTCTCATTATCCAAATTCAATATGTCAAGTTTGTTTGTATCCTCTACTCACTGATGGCTCATTAAAATGCCATTGCAATATTTTTTGTTCCTAATTTTCGCTAAAAATAACACCGAAAGGGATCAATTTTATGCCATCATGCCAGTGAGTGTTGTTGGCAACTGTCCCACAAAATTTCATGCTTCGATGCAAATGGCAAACGTTTTTTTGAATTTTCTTCACTTTTGATTTCTATGGAGATGCTCCATCATATGAAGCAAGTGATTATCATAAAGTGTTGAGCGTCAACTTAATGAACCGCTGCCGGAATTGATTTTGTTGGACGTCAACTGACTGTTCAAGCAGTGGTACCTACTTAAATGATTATTTCTTTGAAATATAAAAAATATTGATTTTTAATTTTCATTTAAATATTTAGTTGAGTTTTTTTTGCCCAAGCATACAAAAACAATTTCATTTGAATTATCGTGGCAAAGCAGCAGCATAACGACCACAATGTCTAAACATAAATGTCTTCTAAGTGACGCATCTTGAATTTCCTTTGATCGTGATGAGGTAAGCAATTTGTGCGTCTTCAAGCGGCATGGCATTTCAGTTTTATATGGATGGTGCCATTTGCAACAGACTTGCCTCCTATTTCACGGTGTCGTTGTTTTCGTCTATGGTTGTTTTTTGTTTTTTTAAATTTGCTTCAGATTTGCGTTTTTAGTTTGAGACTTTGATCTTGTGTTTATTTATAATTGGGGGAAAAAATCGAAATATTTATATAGCGGTAAATTGCTGAAGTAAGAAACATAACTGGAGCATAGGCATACATGCAGATATATCTTATTTGATGGCAAATTAAAGCCCAATACACTTTTTTAACAATGTGAATATTATTGGGTGTACAACTTAAAAACCGGAATTTGACGGTGGATTTTCGTACTAACAAATATCGTGAAAGCTCGAACTTTATATATATGTCATTTTGAAGGTACATTTGACAGCTGTCAAAATCAGTCAACAAAACAATTTTATCTTGTGTGCATCATTATTATTTTTCACGATGAATAACTTCGAAAATTGGAGAAAAAGACAGCATTTGCGGGAGGTTCTGTTGGGTCAATTTTTTGCAAAGAAAACTGCTGCGAAAAGTCATAGTTTGCTTGTAGAAGTTTATGGGGACTATGCTCCAGCTGAATCAAGCTGTCGTGAGTGGTTTCGACGGTTTAAAAGTGGTGATTTTGATGTCGAAGGCAAAGAACGTCCTGGTCAGCCGAAAAAGTTTGAGGATGAAGAATTGGAGGCATTACTCGATCAAGATTCATGTCAAACGCAAGAAGAACTTGCAGAACCATTGGAAGTTGATCGAGCAACAATTTCCATTATGAGCTGTTGCCAGGTGGCCAAACCATTAATGCTCAATTATATCGTCAACAATTGATCCAATTGAAGCAGAAAATCCAGGCAGAGCGGCCAACGTATGCGACCAGACATGAGTCAATCATTTTCCACCACGATAACGCTCGGCCACATATTGCTGCTCCAGTCAAAAATTACCTGGAAAACAACGGATGGGAAATTTTGCCTCGCCCGCTTTATAGCACAGACCTTGCACCATCAGACTACCATTTGTTCCGATCGATGCAGAATGCCCCATCAGGAATACGCTTCACTTAAGTACAAGATATCGAAAATTGGCTCGATTCATTTTTGGCCGCCAAGCCGGCGCAATTTTTTTGGGATGGAATTCATAAATTGCCTGAAAGATGGGGAAATGTTGTAGCTTCCAATGAACAATACTTTGAATAAAATATATTGTAACATTTTTCCACAATAAAGCATCAAAATTTCGCTAAAAAATTCCGGTTTTTATTTTTTTATTTTTCCTTACTATTCGGTACTTTAAGACTTCATCGATGTTCCATTCACAACCTTTGTTCAAGTTTATCGATATCAGTTTACTTTCGAATATGAATGATATTCGGCACCAAGCATTCCGAATTTCTGCAGAAAAACTGAACAATGGAAATAACCGAGGTTGTTTTAAACGGTTCGAGCTCTTCTGGTGGTTTTTTTTTTGGCTATTGACAATGTTACAGCTCCCAAAATAAAATTTTTAATATCTTTGAAGCGAGATGAAGATTAAGCCATTAATAACATCAACTAGAAATTTGGGCATCACCACGCCCCATATAAGAGACAACCTATACAGGAAAATAATTCAATAAAATTATCACATCGTTATTTCTTGAAGTTAATATTTTACTCGAGGTAGCAATTATATACTACATGGATGGTCCCCGATGGTTTTCCCGAATCGACTTTCCCGACAAAAATTTTCGCGACATATGTATTCCCGACAAGCGTTTTTCCCGAATAATTGTTCCCGACACCCTTTTTCCCGAATCGAATCTCCCGACAACACTTTTTTCCCGTCATCCTTTTCGTTGAAGAAAATTTTTCAACAATTTCGTTGCCATAGATACAGATGGTTATATCGCTTATTTATCAATTACGTCAAAATTTTTCGTACACAATTTACGTCAAAGTCAATGGACCGTTTACCGTAAATTGTCGGAAAAAAATATTTGTTGATCTGTTCGTGTACCCTCATTGAAAACAATATAATGGAATACTTGAAATAAGCGTCGCACAATATCAATATTTAAAAATAAACAAGAACTACAAAATCTCAACCACTGATTTATATTCACAAAAAAACCAATTGTCGGGACAAAGGTAATTTTATTGTTTCGGGTAAAATGTTGTCGTGAAAATGCATTCGGGAAAAACGCTGTCGGGAAATTGTCTGTCGGGAAAATTGACTTTCGTGACCTTCGTTTCGGGAAATCTGACGGGAATCTATATGGATTGAAGTCCCATTTGTAGAACTCTATCCCTTGGTCAGTCAGTGTATGGCATGAAATTTAATATATTTCGTTTTTCAGTTGTCCCTCATTAGCAACGAAACCTGCGGGGGTATTAACATTTTTTATTAACTGCGAGTCTAATGCATATGAGTAATAAATTGTGCCATATTTCATATGTTCTCGTAAAATGTGGCAGAATAAAAATTATGGTCAATTTGTTTCGCTCATGCAATAAGTTTATAGCTAATTGCGTGAATAGTTAGCCATGCTTAGCCACGTGCAATTCCATATCCCCACTTATGACGAATTCAAATGAGTAAAGCCATTTTTATGTTTTTGATTTGATCTTGTTCTTTTTGTTTTTTTGTAATTTTTTATGGTTTAAATTGAATGGTGTCAAATAATTGGCAGCACACGGCACAACAAAGACGTTCTGGCGGCACAAATAAAATACAACAACAACAACAACAACAACAACAGTGTAATGGAAGGTGTTGCTGTTGCTGTCAGCCATGTTAAAACAAATTATAACTAATGTCTTAATTTCGCAGAATTTTTGCATTTTGCATTTATTTGTGAGTTGGTTGGTGGTTTTTCATTTTTATTGCCGGTATTTGACTGGGCTAAATACTCCGTACAAATAAAGCACCAGACAGAGCGGTGGTGTGAAATCATTGGGGCCATAATGATGGTTTGCTGCGGTTCCTGTTGCTTTTTGCTTTTATTGTTGCCATATAAATTATGGGATTGCATGCTGAATGAACATGATGGCGTTTTGAATTTAAATTGACAGTTGGACATGTGAACGTTTGGAACGAGACAACGCACAAGTTTGGGGGCGCTCAGGGACAGCGTAGTGTTAAGGGAGCATAAGTGAGTTGGGGTTAAATTGCATTGTAATTAATCATGCGAAAATGCGAAATGTTTTGTAATGGCATTTTAATTGCAAACATAAAATTAAACTCGAGACACAGCTGCTTTTTTACGAACTCAATTTAAGCCGTGAGCATTGAGAATGCACGTTTTTCAAAATAAAAATAAAACCAACATTTTTTTGAAATTTTCTTTGAAACTACATATGAAGCACTCCATGTCAAGTGTACCAGCTCAAAATTTTTTTTTCTCGGAATTCGCTCAAATTTGGCAATATGGTAGATCCGGTGTGCAAGAACAACAATCCGGGAGGATATGGTCCTAGTACCACTTGTTGTTAAAATACAAGGTGCTGAAGTTGGAGTTTTTAGTCATTTTCATGAAAAGGGTATAGCTTACACTAAGTTTGTAAATTGATAAATCTAAGTTACTGATCCCATTCATTTTGAAATGCCGCGTTACGTTATAAGTAAACGGCATTGGGAACAAAGCGCAAATGGCACGCACGACTTTGTCGGGTATTTCGTTCCATATCTTCTTCAAGCGCCGCTTGAATTTATCTACCTCAAGATGTTTTATGTTCTTCGTTTTGTCCGGCATAAAGCCCCATACATAATAATCCAATGGATTCAGATCCGGGGAAAACGGCTAGCATTCATCTGACGAAATAAAACACGGAAGTTTGGCCTCGCATCAGTTGGGAACACTATTAGCCTTGTGCTTGCACTTATTTAACCAGTTCTGGAGTTATTACGGAACTTTTGCGACCGGTATGTTTTGCAATATTAAAGCTTACAGTTTTCTTAGATCACGCTATAGTACGAAAAGCAAACATTGTTGGCGTTAAAATTTTTTAACCCGTTTACGATGTTACTGGGATTTGAAACTTTCAAAAGTTATTTTACTACAATCTCTCGTTTAGAGTAAATGCTTCTCAAATTTTTACACTAAATATTACTTTGCCAAACTAGTCTCTTATTAACACCGTTGGCTCAAAGAACAAATCAAAAACAATTCTGGCACAGTTACGCTTTGAAATATCGTAATAGTTATTCGTCCCCACCCTGTATGTTCTTTCGCCAAAATACCATTGTGCACCGTGATACCATCCATGCAAACCAAATCTTAAAAATGCAATACTGAAAGCATTATTTATAATTCAAGCAAATTTTACTTAAATACTAAAAATTGAATCAAAAAATATTAAAAAAAAAACATAAAAGCATAAGGGAACGTAACACCTCCATTACAAACAACAACCTTAAAACGCTGCGGATTGGTTGAAGACAATGCGAACAAATTTCACATGTAGGGTATTCACTTTTAATATATTTTTTGCGCAATTCTGCAGGTTTGCCTTTGAGAATTGGTAAACAATTTGTGAAATTTATTTTTATTACACTTTCTCAGCTGTTTTTGCTTCCGCTCTTGAAATTTTCTGGTTGTTTTCTGTTTTTTCCATGCGAGCGGCACACAGAAAAACGCGCTATAATTTGATCCAATAAACATGAAAGCCATTCACAGTCAATAATCCTTTCCACATTTTGCTTTCCAAGTGCCGACCGCCCATTTCCCAATATTCAGCTTTAATAGACAGTTACGTATGTATGTGTTTTGTATTTAGGTATATGCCAAACGTATTTCAAATTTTTAACCGACCGACCAGTCATTATTTCCTCAGTCTTGGACGCACCCATTTTTGCCTGGGTTTTTTATGATATTTGGCAG
Source organism: Calliopum simillimum (assembly GCA_951812925.1). Lineage (NCBI taxonomy): Eukaryota > Metazoa > Arthropoda > Insecta > Diptera > Lauxaniidae > Calliopum > Calliopum simillimum. The sequence goes on along the minus strand of OX638371.1, from coordinate 117,152,547 downwards.
CTACTTTTCGCTGTAGGCTAAGGAAAGAATGAACCCTTGCCTGCCAGCCACTTTGAATAACAGGTAATATACAATGCATGAATACATAAGTATATATATGAACCACACATAAAACAATAACAACAAAACAAAACGGTTAGTTATTGCAACAAATATGCTGTTGAAAAGCTCCAACAACATTTGAAAACTTAATTTACCATAAAGCTCAATTTAGAAAAAATGTCCCATTCCATAGAATCGCATTTGTTGCGGTGCAAAGTGTAAGGTTCAAAATGCTGAAGTGATATTGCACATAAATTCATACAGTGAAATGGAGTAAGTTTTTCTTTGGACTTTTCTGTACCATATACCTGTTCGTCATAAGACAATGACTCAAGTATACGGACACACTTAGACCAAGTGGTTTTCATATGTGATCCTAAAACGAAGTTTGAAACGGGTAGCATTGCTATTCACAAACCCATTTATAAATGAAATGGTTACACACAATGTCATTCAAAACATTTTCCCGAAAAAAAACCATTTTGGGTGCAATCACTTTTTATTTAAAACACGATAGGACCGGTGTGCTATACCTTCAAGAGATAAAAAAAAAAAAAAAAAAAAATAGGTGGGGACAAAGAAAACCAATGTTCTGGTACATTTTTCGAAGATTTACCCAGTAACTATACTTTGGTATTATTGAAAATTTTGATGACATGATTTTTAGCGCTAGCACATATTAGCCCTATTCTACCCTAATATGCTATCATGGCATACGTATATATATGTATTCAAAAACAACTTTGAGTTTTACCACACAATTTAGACATATTGCACCATGCGTCTCGACCATGGTTCTGCTACTGCTAAAGTCAATGTTAGGCCTTTTTCCTTCCTAAAAAAACACATGACGAATGTACTAATGTAAGTATGTGCATATGTAGATAGGCTGTACTATGGTACAGGGGAGCATTTCGTTGTTGTTTTTCTTGAGTCGGTCAGTTGCGATTAGATGCGCGGTTCCATTTGCATTTTTTTGATTTTAACTTCTCGGAAAAATTAATAATTTGCTGGAGTTTTCTTTGTAACAAAAGTTATTGCAGGCAAAAATATTTTGCATTTAAACACCAACGGATGGCATATGAAAAGTTTAAAAGTTTGTTTCAAAAGCTGTGAGAATTTTCTTCTAAGTCGAATCTTAACAAATATTGAATGTTACTGTCACTTATACTCAGACCAATCCGGGCTTAAGCTTGGTGTTAAGTTGGTAAAACTGATTTTTAGTCCATTTGTTGTGTTTTTCGTATACCCCTTCATGATAACATTTCAACCAACCAAATAACTAAAAAAAAAGTTCCTCTCCACATGATTCTCTTCATATTACATCCTATTAAATATATGGAATGTGAAATTCAAATCTACACTGCTGTTCGATCTTAGTTATCAATGGATAATTAGGTTGTCATGCCCCTTTCGAACTTAAAATCATTTCGCAATACGGAATTTGTCAATCAAAACTTAATACCCAATACCAATACGATGACACAATATCTCAATACCCAAGACAATAATAGTCTTAGTCTACTCATCATTTAGTAATTTGGTCAAGACGGACCGATCAAGAAAATTTGTCAATTTCTTGTCATTGTATCTGAAATGTATATCAAAATGATATCAAAAATGTATCAGATGCTGATATACAATTTTTGCATATCATTTAGATATATTTCTGATATCATTGAACAATATGTCAAATTTGACGTTTTCGTTTGTGGATTTTATGGAAAGATAACTATGGAAGATGAACGCGCAGCCAATTTTAGTGAAGAAGAAGTAAATTTTCTTATGAAATTAGTAAAACGCACAAAAATATAATTGAGTTCAAAAAAACTGACACTTCATTTGCTGCATGTGGGCGATTTCTAAAAACTTGTCGCCGACGATCAACCACAATATTGCAAAATTTCGCCATTATCTGCGTGGCTTGCGTTATCAGACTCAAAATTGGATATGTCAATTATGAATCAGAAATGGATATCAAAATGGTATTTTTTGATACAATTTTTTGATATCATTTTGACATCATTGTGATATACGCAAACTGTGATATTCTTTTTATTTATCAAAATTAAGTATGTCAGTGATAAATTTTGGATATCATTTTGATATATTTGTGATATACTTTTCTTGATCGGGGGTATATAAGAAAATGCAACCATATTTTACATAAATTACGGTGTTGCATTTGAAGCCCCCTGATTCTTTAAGTCTAAGTATAGAAGTGTAGTGTTTAAAGATTCTGAAGAGGTGGACCTCAGGGCTTCAGTGAAGCCGAGCCCAATTTGTAATACTATTGCAGTGTAGATCCAGAGAGTAGTAGGTATGACGTAGAGTATTCAATTTTCGGTGAGGCCAAAGATAATAGTCCTATTACTTTTCTTTGCTCAAACCAAATACCAGTTTAATTAATTTCCATTTCAATTTGCTCGAGAAATATTATTTTCTCATTTTGCGTCTAAGCGTTCAGCCACATGTTCTTAGCAAATATTTACACTTTCTTTAATGTTTTAATTAAAGAAACATGTGCACAACTTAGTGAGAAATGTTGCTGCAAAATGAGGCAGTGTTATATAACAAAACACGGCAATACATCAGATGTTTATAATTCGAAAAAAAAACTTCCCGATATGACGTTTACTGCATCGTAACAACATTCTACGCAATTCTACAGGTCATCCAGACATGTTTTCGCTGATTTTAAAAATTGACTACAGTCATGCAAAGGCAGTAGACTTCCCCCCGTCTGCTATCTGGCCAAGAAATAACTGACTGACTCGGCCTATGAGTGTAATAAGCAATTAACATTGTAGAAGATGAAGAAAACATTCTGACTCACAAGTTCTGCTTTGCGCAAACTCATAAATTAATTCACAATTAACTGACAATATTTCAGAGTATGAGCCAGAAATGAAGAGGCTGTTAACAACTTTGGTATGGGCAGCTTTTTATTTGAAATAAAATATTACTTTGAGTTTTGAGTTTGAAATGAAAATGAATTGTTTGAACAATTGCACCAACAGACTTTGAAATTGCGATCAAATGATTCAGATGAGTTCATCTTCTTCATCGAATTACGTTTAGTTTTGATAAATCTCTACCGAAACGATCGCGATACAATAAATTATTCTATCTATCGCTTACAAGCGATAATATCTCTACAGGCCGGGTGGAATTTTTAATTGAAAAGTGAAAACCTCCACGCAAAGTGATCATGCGATCCTGACAGAGTCTAGAAAAGATGATATTTCCCTTGTCTTGTAAGAGATAGAGGGAGAGGCAGTGGAGGAAAGAGATAATAAATTATGAAATTTCATAACGTCGTTGGTTGGTTTTTTAGCTGTTGTTGTTTGTGGTAAATACAACACATTTTTCATTTAACGTTTTTTCAATTCAATTTTTCAATCAGGCAACCAGCCCACTTACCGATCGATCCATCCAGCGAGTAGGCATTTCGCTGCCATGCCCACGTGCATAAATCACAAGTTGTGAGCCCATCCGCCGCTACGCTCTCATCGAGGAATGGCGGTCGCGGTGGCGGCGGCACAAAGCGTCCATTCCACAGTCCATTCTCGCTGGCATCGAATGCCAGCGGTGAGTCGAAAGTATCTTCCTCGATGGCATTCGACCACCAGTCTTCATCCTCCTCGGGCAGGTAGTTGCCTAGAGTGCTGGTGTCGGCCGCAGTATCAGCGATTGTCGCTGTCGCAGCCAAGTCAGCTGCAATCGATGCGTCATACGGTGACAGCAACTGATCGCCAAGCTGAGCTGGTGCTGCTGTCGGACTATGATGATGCACATTGGTTAGCGAGTCCAGGCGTGAGTTGGGAAACACGGAACGCACAGTTGTGGTCGCACCTAGAAATATGTCCGCTCCGATTGGACCGGGTAAGCGTGGAAACATTTTTAAAGGCGCGATCGCCTGTTGCAATTGTTATGTTATTTGTTGTTGTTGTTTTTGTTATTGTTGTCGTTGGTGTTGCGTTGTATTTTGTTGCTTTTTCACTGCTACCGCATTTAAGTGATGTTGTGCCTCATGTGCCAATGTTGATAAGTTGTGTTGCACTGTGCCAAATGTTTGCCACGTCAAGCTGTGGATAGAAAAAGAGAGGAAAAAGTTATTACTGAGTTAAGTGAAGTGAAGCACAGTTGTTGTCATCAACAGTGCGAAACGTTCCATTCTTAAATTATTTAAATACAATGTAAGATAAGTCAAATACATGAACACTTTTTCAAAGGTTTCATTTTGAATGGATCGTACAAGAGTTTTATAAAATAAATATAGTACAATCATTTGGGAGAAAAAAATGATGTTACCTGGAAAGTTTTGCGGGATTTCTGCAAATGAGTTATTTTATAGATTTCGATGTGCTCTTTCAGAATTTCAACTTTGCTACCTCGTATCGTGTTCGCTCGAGCCGCCATATTGGAAAAATGGCGTCCAAAATCAGTTTTTTACAAATATCTCTTTAACGGTTATATTTTTTAGGACAATGTTGTAGCTTATAAAATTTTCTATAAAAATGACCTTTGAATTGTTTTCGTACGACTTATAACTCAGGAGATATCTTTATTCAAAATTTTAGAAAAATTAGTAAATTGTGAATGCCACTTATGAGTAGGCACAGTGATGTGTCAAGCTTATAATTACGATAACTTATGAACGGTGAGTCGCACTTTTAAAATAAAAAACTTATTTATAGGGAATAACTTGCGCTATAAGTTACATATTATTTTTTTTTCATATCACCTATAGTTAAGGAGATATTTTTCCCACAAACCTAAAATTTTGAAAAAAAACGGCATGTCATTATAATAATTGTGAGACAGGAGCTTTTGATTGGGTTTCATGCGCCTTTATACTATGTATCTTATACAAGATTTCAATTGATATATTTTCAATTTTTAACTTAAAGTGTTATCATTTCGCCATTCCAATGTAAGCTCTTGCATGTTGGCTTATGTTACTAATTTCGATACCAATAAAATGAGAAATTATGTTTGACGCGCATTAGGGGGCGTCGCTATTTACAGTCGCATCGCAGTAAAATTTTACTCCAGAAGGCAAATAAAAAGTTTCGAGCACCTTTAACATCCAACAGTTGCCACAGCCAACAACATTCGTTAAACACCACAACAGCAACATGAGAGGAATTAATTACACAGCAACAAATTACAAGAGTCATTAATATTTTTTTCTGTTAGCCAAGTTTAAACATGTTAACTGCTGCGTTTGCTTGCTGGCCCGGCTGAGGTTAGGGTGAGCATTTAAAATAAGGGGGGGCCGCAACGCGCTTTATCTGGCTACTTAAAGCGCTCAAAGAGCAAAGAGCGAGTGCTTTAAACAGCAGGTTGCCACAAATGTTGCTGTTGCTGTTGATGTTGCTGCTGATTTAACTGTTGACAGCTCCAAGCTAAGGCCGTACGCCTTATTTGCTATAACAACAACATCAATAGCAACAACAACAGCTTCCATACGCCTGGCAAATAAATCTGTAATTTGTAATTAATGTGAAAAATTGCCGCTCAAGACACCAAACAACCTCAAATTGTTGCTTTGGCCAAAATGCGGTCGGTGCGAATGAATGCAAGTGCGCGGGATCGGATGCTGCGCAGCAGTTTATCCAAAGTGCGCCCGCTCGCTGATGGCGAACGAACGTTAGAGGCGATGCTTTTTCATTTGCGGTGCAATTTATGTTCGCTTGGCAATAAAAATTGCTCAAATATGCAACTTGCCAGCGACGCCGTCTCTGTCTCGTCGTCCGTCGTCATCACTGTCAACATAATGTGGGCCAAAGTAATAATTCTTCGCAAAATTTTATACCTCGACGCTTTTGCTGTGAAAAATGCCCACTTTAAGCCGCAATTATAGCCATTTTCGTACAGAGCCTCTGCAGAATGATTGGCAGCAGATCATAAATTTTAATGAAAGAAAAAAGCACTAAAATGGGAAACGTTTAAAAAGCACTTGAGTATTCGCGCGGCATGTCATTGAACGTGACAAAGAGCTCATCAACCGTTTGATGTCCGCACTGTGAAATGACCAACACTCAAAGAACACGGTCCCCATAACAGCTGAAGTGTCGCGTGGCATTTTGCTGAAAAATTGCGATAGTTAAATTGTACCTTTTGGCAAGTGATGCGGGAAATATCCAAATTTGTTTAGAAAAAAGTCGTTAGGATTTCGCAATATTTCATGTTGATTGGTTAACGATGAATGTGCGACTTTACTAGGAAATTGTTTTGCCTGTAAGTTCTCCAAATGAAGGGAAAATGGATGTAACAAAATGTGACTCCCAAAAAGTGTATCGCGGCCTTGAAATCTTACTCCTAGCGCTCCCAAAGAAGTGTCTCTTCAAAAATTTATTTTCTATTTGCCTAAAATGCAGAAGTTGAATGTACACAAGTCGGCATAATTATTTTGACAAATAAAAGTTCACCATATTGTAGACCCTTATACGATTTACATTTACATATCAAGAAAAGCAGCATGCTATATAAGTTCCATAGATGGTTTGATTTGAAAATAATATAAGTTTTTAAATATGCACACTTAAATAAAGAAAATAATGAACCAAATGTAAAAATGTTCGGTGACATCAGTATTTTGACTTCGATTGATCCCAACAAACGCTACACTGTTAAGAATATAATTCAATTGTCTTTTGAACAAAATATTTCTAGTTGAAATCGAATCAGCCGTTCTCTCTACAGATCAGTTGAAGTATACTGAGAAAAGAGTATGTTTCCATCAAAGAATTATATTTGATTGAACATTTTAGAAAATATTTGTTAATAATTAACAAATTTCGGTAAATATTAATATGCCTTTAATTGGACCTTGAAATATTGTCGATTGGGCCAAAACTGATATCTGTTTGATGGAATGTCAAATATTTGCTTTATCTTAAAAAAAAACCTTTTCTGGGATTCGAATGCACTCTAAAAAAAAAAAATAATTAAAAAAAAAATCTTTCTTGTCTGGGATTTGAACCTATTCCCCCAGGTTATAACTCAAACATCTTATACTTTGAGCTAACTCTATCTACTTTAATTCTTAACAAAAAGTCATACAAAAAATTCAACAAGTATTGAAAAATTTCAAAAACATACTGACATTATTTTCAAAACATTATTTTCAAAAGTTACAAAAAACAATCAATACTTGTTAAATTTTGTGTTTGACTTTTTGTTTAAAATAAATTCAAAATAACAATCACTGCAAACGTAGATAGAGTTAGCTCAATGTATAAGACGTTTGACTCATATTCTGTGGGTCTATGTTCGAATCCCAGACAAGAAAGTTTTTTTTTTTAATGAATTATTTTATTTTTTTACTTCACTTTGATTGACTTTTTGATTTGATATAACTTTTTCGTATTTCAATTTGTATATGTAGAACATCTATAGTTATAACATAGTTCTGATTGTTAAGCTGTAAGATTCAGTAATTTACATTCGGTCATTGCGTCCTGAGGTTTAAAGAATTCAATACGCGCGGCATAGTTCCAATTCGCTATACATGGATTCCCTCTTACGATTGCAATGAACCAAGGTTATAAATGTAGCTGGTAAATATATGGTAGCATCTAACAAAGAACAAAAAATGCCCCGGGGGTATGAGTTCAATCCCCACCCAGATATGGTTTTTTTTTTTGTTTTTTTTTTTGCAACTTGGCGAGTGCATTCAAATTTCAGAGAAGAGTTTTATTTTTAATTTATAACAAATATTATATTTTATGATGTCGCCGTGATCCTAGCAAATATTGTCATATTAGTTTCTAATTAATAAAAAGATTAATAATAATAAAGGTCTAAATTCAAAACAATAAATGTTTTTATATGCAAACATGTATTTGGTAATTATTAACAAATATACGATTGAACCAATAAAATTGCTCAAATATGCCACTCATTAAATGATATCAAATATTCGATTCGCCTATATCAAATATATTATTTGTTAATTATTACCAAATTTTGATGTATATAATCATACTGTTTTCTCAGTGTAATCACAATTTTTGTTGCAAAGCAGTGAAGTTGATGTCAAAATATTTATGTCACTGCTCATTAACTTTTTTAATAAAAAGTGAATATTTAAAAATGTATATTATTTACAAATGAAACCATATATGGAACATATACATATATAATGCTGCTTTTCTTGATGTAAATATAAATGTATATCGTATAAGAGCCTAAAATATGTTGAATTGAGGAGTGGCCGTACCAAAGGGCCTAAGTACCGTATCATAATATGAAACGGGTGGCATTTTGTTAGAAATTAATAAAATTATTCTCTGTTTTCACTAAAAATTTTCTTGATAGTGTGAAATTAATGTCATTATGTTGAAAAAATTATAACACTCAAATAACAGACTATTAGGCACATAAATAGTATGACATTACTTTTGCCTCGAAATGGTACTTAGGCCCTTTGGTACGGCCACTCCTCAATTGTTTTTCGTCAAAATAAATAAGTCGACTAGCGTATGTTATGTACCATAGAAAAGGGGACCAAAAAGAATTGGTTTTTAAATTAATGGTCGTGCGTAAGAAACTTTTCGAACACTCTAGACCCCCCGTCCGCGATGTAAGATTTTTTTTATAGCTGTTTTTACTTCTTCTTAAGGAAAGGATGACCCCCTTCCTCTCTAAAAGTCTTACGCTATTTATGCACGACCCTTGAGCTATTTCGAGAGAATTTGGCAGTTAAAAATGAATATCAAACAATGGTCGAAAAATGGGCTGCAATCAAATAAGTGCTACGCTCTTTGCAGCGATTCAATAAAAATTAACATAAAATCTGACAAAGCATAAGTACTGACTGACTCGTTGACATAAAGCCATCCATAAACCCATTTTCATGTCATTAAAATGGTTTTATGTATGTTGTCTTAATTTTTTGCTAATGACACACTAAAATTAATCAAAGCACTTTGACTTTGCTTCGTGGTTTATTGAATTTTCTTACAAAAAATGCAACAAGAAAAGTCCATTAAGTGAAAAAATAAGAAAAAAATCAATCCACTTACATGCCATGAAAATTTGCCAAATGTGGGCGTTTCACTGCCGATTATAACATCAAGTTGCATAAACAGTCAGTCGGACGTACAAACAAATGGACGTATGAACAAATGGATCTACGTACGAGTGAGTATGTGAAGCTTTTGGTTTTTATTAACATGGGTCTTAGTCCGACAAACATATTCGTACACACGCCAAAGAAATCGATTTCGTTATGACAATGTTATTTTTTAATTAAGACAAGTCCAACGAGTCTCTACAGAGTCTACAGAGTCGATCGATGTGTTAATCTGTAGCTGTAGCAGCAGTCACTTGCCGCTTAATGGCCATATAATTCAGCGCGTTATCCAAAATGACGCTAATGAGGCTTGTTAACAAGTTTCGATTTAGGTGGCAACGCAAGTAATGCCGCGATTGATTGGCAATGCGGTTTCATTGTTGTTGCTGTCGTACTCATAGTTTACGTTGGGCGTTTGGGGTTTTTTCTTTCGCTTTTTCCCCCAAGAAAAGAAATAAAACGCCTCACATTTCATTTTCTAACTATTTGTTTGATTATTTGGCCAAACAAGCGTGTAATCAGCGTTTGTTAGCCATGGAATCCGCCACCACATCCTGCATGGTAAGGTGAATAAATAAAAATAGCACTCTCTGATCTTACGAATACCCAAAAACAAAAATTTCGTAATAAGGTCGCACGACTGAGTTCATTAGATTGCTTTGCGGTCATAATTCACACCGTCAAAACGACCACAAAAAGTAGCAAAGTACATCGGATCTGCTAGAAATCAAAATCAGGGTAAAAACTTTCACACCTCAATCAAAAGAATTTAAAAAAAAAGCAGTGGAAAAAACTAAGAAACGGATAAAGTGCGGTGGTATGTGTCCATGAGATTTTTTTGTTTTTTGCGTTTTTCTTGTTATGCTTGCCTGTCTGTGCACAGTGTGTTCAGATAGCAAAAACTTTGCAAAAACTTTGGGTGAACGAACAGCCTGACAGTAAGCACATTCGGACAAACGAATGGGTTAGCAACAACAAATGTGCTTAGCTTAATATAGATAAATGAATGTTGCTTAGGACAAACATCGATAAAGTGTCCAGAAAAGTACAGCTAATCTATATTTTTATTATTTATATAAAATTGATTATATGAAAAATATACCCAACCGATTTTGATAATTATTTTTTTAAAAACATTCTACCTGTGCTAAGGAACAAACTTGCATAAGGAAAACATTATTTTTTTTAAGTATGCTAGCATAAAGAAGTTTTGCTTGCATTTATGTCGTTAATGCTATACTACTTCTTGAACTTGGTCTCCTTGGACTTTCACCGATTTCTTCAATGTATATCAATATTTTTGCACATCCACCGATACTTTAAATGTTTTTCGATACTTTTGGACTTTTACTGATATTTTAGATGTTTTTTTTTTTAAATGTATTGAGATATTTATCGACTTTTACCGGTTTCTTCAATGTATTTCGATACTTCTGGACTTTGATCGATTTCTTCGTCGTTTTATTATAAAATTGGACTTTTACCGATTCCTTTGATGAATTTCAATATTTTTCGATACTTTTGGACTTCAACGAAATTTTATGTTTTCGATATTTTTGAACTTTTACCGATATTTTAGGTGTTTTTCTTATAAGAACAAAAAATATAATATACCAATGTTATGAACTTTAGTCACTATTTGCAAGAATCGAAAATTCCATGAATTTTTTAGCTTAGAAAATTATGAACATAGCCAAGTTTAGTAGTTTTTTTTCTCTTATCTTAATTGTCATAATTTTCTAAGCTGAAAAATGCATGGAATTTTCGATTCTTGCAAATAATGACTAAAGTTCATAAAATTAGAATAATTTTTTATAGTCAACATAAGCCATTTCAATAAAAAAAAATTTTTAAAATGAAAGATTACATTTTATGTCATATGTCATATACCAGTGATGGATAATTTGGTGATTTAAAAAAAGTTTTTTTTTTTTTATAAATTGCAATTTTAAGAGCGCCTCATGTCCATAGTACGCCACTGTATTCCAAACTTGTTGCATACAAAGTTTTTCCTTAAAAAAATAGCATGCGTGTCTTTAATTCTATAGTTGACACTTGGAGTAGAACAAACCCTTACATACTTATGTATAGTACCTATACCATGATACAATATTTTTTACTTAAAAAACGGCAGGTGGCACTCGGGGAGTGGCCGATGATATTGGAAGCTAATGCTTATTATAAGCTAATATAATAAGCTAAAACTTATTATAGTTAAAACTTATAAAATAAGTGAGAGAGAGAGAGAGAGAGAGAGCCCGAGCTGTCGCGCTCATAGGAGAGTCTGTATGTGAAATGTATATATCTATATATATGAGCGCCCCTCTTGCGTTTGAAAAATTCAAAAAGCAGAAACACTTTTATATCAACTGATGTGTATATACTACATATATTATATATATATATATATATATATACCATGTGCGCTCGAAAATAAATAAGTGAGAAAGAGAGAGAGAGAGAGAGAGAGAGAGAGAGAGAGAGAACCCGCGCGAGCTGGCGCGCGGGCATAAGAGATATCCATATGTGAAATGTATATATCTATATATATGAGCGCCCCTCTTACGTTCGAAAAATAAGTGAGAGAGAGAGAGAGAGAGAGAGAGAGAGCATGAGCTGGTGCGCGCAATGTTTATAAACATATATATATGTATACATACATATATACTGTATACTGTACTTTGTATACAGTACGTCTCTATTTTTATATGTGTGACGCATTTTCGTTGCAAACATCCGTTACACTTTTTCGTTGCATGTTTTCGCTGTTCAGACTCTGCCTCTCAAAACGTCCGATAAGGAAGCATTAGCTTCCAAAAATTCAAATTTTTATCATTTGGACACACTGTATTTTCCAGCGCTTTTGATCGCATTAGCCACATATAGCGCAACAAAATGATTTATTCGAAAAAAACAAAATCATTTATCAAAATCATTTTGATTGATTCGTTATGAGCACAAGAAACCAGTATCTATAGGGTATGAGTCCGATCAAGCCATCAAATAAAAAAAAAAAATAAAAATCATTTGAAGAGTGCGCAAGTACAAGTGCGGCTGAGCAACAGAATTAATAAAGAGAAGGTGGAAGGGCTTTAGTTTGTTAGTTAGGGGGATCTGCTCAGCTTTGCGGCAAATTATAGAGCACACTTTTTTGTCTTACCTCCTTCCTTTGGTTTCATTTTCTTGTTGTTTTCTTCGAAATCTCATGTTGTTTTGTATGGAGTAACCAAGGAATAGAGCGAAGTAACGTCAATAATTTTAAAATTACCGGCGCAAAAACGCTCATTATGAACTTCATTATAATGATCGACCGACACTATCATGAAGTTGGCAACGACGCTTAACATTTCTGCGCAAAACGTGCTGTCTCTCTCTTAAATGATATCAATCATGCGTCTCGAAATCAACTCTTTTGATTTCATTATTTCATTGTTCTTTTCTTCTTTTGTGAAACCTCAATTTTTGATTCTTTTTTTTTTTACCTCACCATGAAAATATGAAATTTTGCGTTGAATGAATGAGTACAATTACGCCACTTATTTTTATGTTGGCAACAATGAACGAAAGCAAAAACAAAAAACAAGTGGAAGTGGAAGAAATCACTCTTGTGGGGAATTTACGTTTGTCGTTCTTTTTCAGAAAACCACAGAAGAAACCAAAAAATATCACGAAAACACGATTTTAATTCACTTTTATTTCGGGGAGTTTTAAAAAAGGGAAGTTTCTTTGTTTTCGGTTTTAATGGAAAGTTTTGTGCTTCAGGCAATGGCACTGAGTGTTAAATGATCGAAAAAGAAATCATTTATATCTTACGTATGTGATCTAGCTTAGCCATTATTTTATAAAGGTCATCATTACTAGCAATGAAACAATACATTGACGAAGCTTGCCGAAGGCATTTGAAAATTTAATAAGCTTTGAAAGAAAAAAATAACCCATTCAAGCCCAAAAAAGTCAATTTTTATCCGATCTTGGTTGGCAATGGCTCAAATTTTTCGGCTTTCGATACAATTATAAATACATATAGAACTTTTTCAAATGATTAGTTCAGAAAAACATTACAAGAATGAGGCAAAAACATAAAAATTTTTATTTTCGTCCACTGTAACTCAACAGTTCTTAAAATCGATCACAACAAGTAATACTGTTAGAAACATTATTTAATTGTCTTTTAAACGAAATATTTCTAGTTGAAATCGGACAAGCAGTTCTCTTTACAGATAAGTTGAAGTGAAGTCATACCTAGAAAAACCAATTTTTTTTACAAATACGGCAACACTGCACGAGCGAACATATTGTTTTTTAACTTTTTTGGCTCAGCACATTCCAAGTAAACGAAATAAATTTAAATCGTTTGAATCACAATTTTTGCTGTAAAACAGTGATTATGTCAAAATACTTATGTCACCGAACATTTTTACATTTGGCTCATTATTTTTTGTTTTATTAAAGTGTGTATATTTTGAAATTTATGTTATTTACAAATGAGACCATCTAAAGAACTTATATACTCGGATATGCTGCTTTTTTTGATATGTGAATGTATATCGCGTAAAATTCTAATAGGGCAGACAGACGGCAGCGCTAATCTGCGTCAGCAGTCTTAATCCGATTTTACTTTTGCATAATTCCGATCTCAATATGCATCAATTCTAACACTAATGCTTGAAATGAAAGTAGATTAGCACTGAATTAAGTTATTTCAATATGGTAATGCTGTCGAATTTTGATACAATAGAATGTAACAATTTGACAGAAACAAAACATCTGATAGTCAGTTTATTAAATTTATAAATGCCACTTCATTCAAAAAACATAAATAAATTGAAACCACAACAAAAGTGAGTTTTGAGGTAAATGAAAAATATGTTTAATGTTGCTTATATGAAAATAATACCAATTTTATGAACTTTTAATCATCATGCATAGAATTTTTAAATTCTTGCTAATAATGATTAAAAGTTCATAAAATTAGAATAAAAAATTTGTTTAGGTAAAATTGAATGAAATTTTTTAATTTCAAGATGGGAATAAAACGAATTCGCACTGTGTGGAGCGAGGTGATGAGCAGGTGCTGTAAAAACTGTCGCCTCTCAGGGTAAAATTTTCAATTGCATTAGTACATTCTTAATCCAGATTAATGCTTCCGTCTGTTTAGCTATAAAATATGATAATTTTTTTTTTGTCAAAATAATTATGCCGATTAGTGTACATTAGGGTGGGCCGATTTGAAAACTGATCTCGGCTACCCCCCTATGTGAAAGTTCATTCAATTCTATGAATATTTGCCCTAGGAACTATACCTCTGTGTTCAACTTTAGTTCGGCGCATTTTTGATCGAAAATTTTACCTTTTATTAATATTTTATTTTCATACTAAATTTTTAAAATTTTTATAAAGCCAAAAGTAATGTCATTATGTAAGTATATGATTCGGCTGGTATTCTGTCAGTAATCAAATCAAAAAAAAAAAAAAGTTCACCTAACAGTGTGGACACGGTGGTTTTTAAAAAATTTTAACTTTTTGAAATACCACCCGCTATTTTTTTCAGGGATAATGTTGGGGGACCCTTCTAGTATCTAAATCTGCAAACCGCGAAATCGAACGTCCAGCCGTTTTTTTTTTCGACCTTTTAGTTTTTTTAACGATTTTTGAGTATATCTCGGTGTGTATATACATATTATGTACACATATATATGTATATACGTACGTATATATACTTGTATATGTATATATGTACATACATACATACATACATACATACATATAAAAGGTATCGTTTCCGTACCATTTATTTTTTAAAAAAATCGGTTTTTCGTATTTAAGAAAAACACAAACAAAAACCGGAAACGAAAGAAGTCACTCCAGTTGTGATTTTTGATGCTTAGTCCGATTCCGGTATTAGAATTGCTCTATTACGTCTGGACTTTGAGATATCCTTACATATATGTTTAAAGGACACCATTTTTTTTTTCCTATTTTTGAAGTTATATAACAAGATAAGGTAATATTATGCCGTAAAATCTGGTATGACAGTTAATAGCCCTAGTTTTTTCCTTGAAAACTCAATCAAACCGATAACGATATCTTTTTTTTTGTCGGAGATATATTTGCCTAAAAAGTTAAAAAAGTGTAAAAACACGATTTTTGCCTATATTCGATGTTATATGCAGGACACACAAAATTTTTTTCGGAATTTCTATTACCAGAAAAATTTGGGACTTTCTTTTGGCTTTAAATTGAGCTATCAAATATTTATCTGCAATGTTTCTCTGCAAAGTTATGTTAAATTTAAAATCACACCATGAAACTTAAAGCGAAAAATCTCGGTTTTCGGCTATATTTGAGGTTGTATACAGTACGGACGAAATGCGTGTGCATTTAAAACCATTCTTTATCTCCAAAATGAGTTAACAAGTGGTCTCTTGTAATTGTTTTCTAAAAAGTTATGACTATTTTAAGACAACATGTTGCAGCAATATAAGGAATACTCGTACACTGTGAGTTTGCACTCCATAATGTAATTTTTAAATGGTCATAAATTTGCGGAAAACAATCACAAGAGACCTCTTGATAGCTTATTTTGAAGATAAAGAATGGTTTTAAATGCTTCGGTTAGTAAAAAAGAGCACACGAATTTCGTCCGTACTGTATACAACCTCAAATATAGCCGAAAACCGAGATTTTTCGCTTTAAGTTTCATGGTGTGATTTTAAAGTTAACATAACTTTGCAGAGAAATATTGCAGATAAACATTTGATAGCTCAGTTTAAAGCCAAAAGAAAGTCCCAAATGTTTCTGGTAATAGAAATTCCCAAAAAAATTTTGTGTGTCCCGCATATAACATCCAATATAGCCAAAAATCATGTTTTTGCACTTTTTTAACTTTTTAGGCAAAGATATCTCCGACAAAAAAAAAAAGATATCGTTATCGGTTTGATTGAGTTTTCAAGGAAAAAACTAGGGCTATTAACAGTCATACCAGATTTTACGGCATAATACTACCTTATCTTGTTATATAACTTCAAAAATAGGAAAAAAATGGTGTCCTTTAAACATATATGTAAGGATATCTCAAAGTCCAGACGTAATAGAGCAATTCTAATACCGGAATCGGATTAAGCATCAAAAATCACATCTTGAGTGACTTCTTTCGTTTCCGGTTTTTGTTTGTGTTTTTCTTAAATACGAAAAAACCGATTTTTTTAAAAAATAAATGGTGCGGAAACGATATGTACGTATATACATATATATGTGTACATAATATGTATATACACACCGAGATATACTCAAAAATCGTTAAAAAAACTAAAAGGTCGAAACAAAAAAAACCGCTGGACGTTCGATTTCGCGGTTTGCGGATTTAGATACTAGAAGGGTCCCCCAACATTATCCCTGAAAAAAATCGCGGGTGGTATTTCAAAAAGTTAAAATTTTTTAAAAACCACCGTGTGGAATTAATGCTATATATTTAAAAAAGTGACATGGGTCAAATCGCCGATTATTATGACCGACTTTCAAAAAAAAACGATTCATATATTTGGATGAATTTTTTCAAACAAAACACTAACCTAGGCAGAAAGTTCATTCAATTCTATGAATATTTGCCCAAGGAATCATACCTCTACGTTCAACTTTAGTTCGGCGCATTTTCGATTGAAAATTTTACCTTGCGTTTAGTATTTTTTATGCTTGATTTTCAAAATTATTACAAAAAATTATATCGGTCAAATAACCGATTTAATATAAACGATTCATATTTTTATATGGATTTTTGGTATATTGTTCTGTAAAATTAAAAAAGCGGCTAATTTAACTCCTAAAACTGCCACTAGATGTTGCCCTGGAAAAAAATTAGTATCAGATTCGGCATCCTATCATCAAAAAATACTTGGGTTGGTGTTTCGATTGAAAAAATCCATGTAAAAATATGACTCGTTTATTTTGAAATTGGTTATTTGACCATAGAATTGAATGAACTTTCACATAGCGGGGTAGCCGAGGTCGATAAAATTTCGTCCATACCACCCTAGTGTACATATATGTACTTCCACTGAATTGTTACATTAAGAGGGGAAAACGCTTTTTAAATGAATTAATAAAAATATTTAAATTTATCAATCAACCTGCCAGAAAGGAAATTAAAAATTTGTTATAAAACGGTAAAATTTACCGCGAAAAAAACCAAATACGTAAAAGCGGCTGCCGTTGCAGATTTTTCGCTCAATCGTAATGTACAACATTTTCCGGCTCATTAAGCGAATTGCAGAACTGGTCGGCAATGCACTAGCCGTAACAGCAGCAACAACAACAACAACAACAACAACAACAAATATAATAACTTTAATGGGAATAATCCATTTTTATACCACAAATGACGCCCCTTTTTAAGCCATTTTTAGTACAATTGGCCATGTTAATCAAGTTTTACGCTTGTCGATATCATTATTATTAATACGGTTGTTATTGTTGTTGTTGCTGCTGCAGTTTATGGTGCATTTATTTTATGAAATAAATTAATTTTTCCATTTAACATATGTACGTTTTCCAATCATTATACCATAAATGCAATTGAACACACAACGATTTTCATTGCTGTTTTGCTGCATATGGCGGAGCTGTGGCTGAAATCCTACCAATTTTTATGTTGCGAGCAGATCAAGATCTGGATTTTACTTTCAAATATTCGTTATACTCGCGTACATTTGTACTATTTCTTTAATTAATAATAAATTTTGTATTTTTATCAAAACATATACTTTTAATCAGTGACGTTATATATGAGAAGGAAAACTGAATTAAGAAATATAAAGGACTTCCACACCAATTTAAGCCTTTACCACATCAAATTGATCTTTTTTCGATTCAATTTAATTTTTTTTCCAAATCAAAAGGAATTGAACCCTTGAACAAACGAGCATAAGCATTTACCATACCACGGGGATACAGCTCCATTTGAAATAAAGTTGTCTGATTTCTGTTGATATTCTTTGGTTCATGTTCAGCAAATTTAGAGAACATCAGCACAGTATTCACTCTAAATCAGTGACCAAGCGCATTTTGTCAATGTATAAAAGCCCATTGAAAGCTTTTATATTGTTGAACGTTTGTCAGTGAGTGAATAAGTATACGGAAAGCTTTCAAGCACAAAAGCTCAAGTGCCCGCGGGCATTGTCTTTCGATATCACTGCTCTAAAGGAAACTGTGAGAAATTTGACACTATTGCGATGTGGGAACTCTGTCGTTAGATATTCTATGGAAAGTGTAACTTAAAAGAAATGTATGAGAGATATATTATCGACTTGAATGGTCTTCATATATTCATATTTGCATGGTTTTCACAATTTTTTTCCAACAAAATTTTGAAAGCAAAAGTTCAATCGAAACCAAATTCCAAAATCAACAAATTTGCATAAGAAATCGTTAGTGTAGTAAAAATAAAATGTAGAAATAGAAAAACAATCAACCTCATAAAACCAACGACCTACAAAGGACATTAGAATGCACCATAACTGAGCAACCTTTATGCATTTGCACTAACATCAACAACGGTGGTCAATTCAGTGAAATTATCGCCGTCTGGCCAGATCGTGTCTATTTTGAAGCTTTGTTTTTTCTTTTACGAAGTCAGCAAAAGTTGAAACGCCAGCGGCAACCAGTTTACTGCATTTCAACAAAAAAATCCTCATAGATCGCATTCAAAAATATCAACAATGATATCGGAGATCCATGAGGCTCCCTGTAGCAACCACATTTACTGCAACATAGAAAACGAAGCTGCGTAGCACGAGGCAAAATACTGCGCTTTTTCATAAAAATACGTGAAGAATGCAGCAGCAGCCTACGACGACGTGACGACGGTGTGACGCAATACGCGAATATCCCTGGAGAATACCATCGACGATGACGCTTTTTTCTTCCAATGCAAAGAGAGGCCAGTGATCAGCTCGTCATTATCATTACAGCGATTGAAATTGGTTTTTGAATTGCTTTGCCATGCAAAATTGCCTGGCATCATCGATGGATGATGATGATGATGATATGCGATCGAATTGCATCAACTGTTTGTTGGTGGTAAAAAAGGAGAAAAGTATCATCCATCGCCTTAGTTCTCTCATAGTCGGTACGAAGATTCTTAAGGGATGGCAAAAAACAACGAGGCGGCGGTCGATCGATCGACTTATAGAGGCCAAGAGATCACCGAGTTGCGATAGTTTTCTTCAAAGATGTGATTCGCTAAGACGAGTCATGCAGCAGGAGGATTCAAAATATGAAAATGAAAACGAAAATAATCGTGATCACGATCATGTTGCAGCGGATTTTGAAGTTTGGGCAAAAAAAGTGCACCTAAGAATGAAAAGTAAAATGATTATCTTCTTTTTTTTTTTTGCAAATCGAAATATAAAGCAAATTGAAACAAGACGTTATAAGAGAGAACAATGTTGTGAAAAAATGTGAACATATGATTCGATGATTGCCAAAACAAAAAAAAAATTTTTTTTTTTTCAGGAAACAAAAAAACTGTTTATTTAGTAAAAAATGATTTAAAAGATGAAACTAAGGGCCGGTTTCACAATGTCCAGTTAAGATATTTCTAAACTAAAGATTACTAACGGTAGCTATGGGTATAAACTTTTCGTTAGAATATTTGGATTTCATTTGTTAACTGATGGTTACATATATATTGTGAATAAATAACAAATTTCCCATAAAAACGTTTTCAAAAAATGTTAACATTTCAAATTTTTTTATATGAATTTCAAAAAGTAATTGAATTGAAGTTAATTGAACGTTAAAGTTTATTTTCCGTCAGTTAATAAATAACTTCACATTGAGGAAACAATTTTATTCAAACCTACAGTTAAAGTTTCAATTTAGCGTTAACTGGACATTGTGAAAACGGCACTAAAAATTGAAACTTTAGTTCGAAAAAACTTTTATTAATAATTAACTGAACTAAAAAAAAAAAAAAATTGAGCAATCATTTTTTTTACTAATTTATGGTTGCTGATTTCGAATCTGGCAACCGTTTTTTTTTCTATCGGTGATCAGAGTAATCCTTGAATTAAAGTGAAGAAAGTGCTATATTTTTGGTAAACCTAACTTTTGTCAACGTCATCGGATAGCCATAATCTTCCTCGTTAACCTTTATACTTTTCAGATTGGATAAATATTTTCCGATAGTAAATACACTTCAATTTCATACAAATTTCATTTAATTCTTTACCTAGAGTTGCGATACATTTATTTCAATGGAAGATATTTCGAAAAGTTGTGATCTTATTGGAACAGTTAAAAATTAAGGTTTAAAGAAAAAGATTAGGGCTATCTGACGCCGTTGGCAAAAGTGAACTAAACTACTGCCAAATGCCTAAAAAAAGCTTTTTCTGCACTTAAGACCAATGATAACTCTGATCACAGACCTGATCGAGAAATCAGCAACTACAAATTAATCAAAAAATGTTATCGAGATCACATTTGAAAATTTTGGGATATCCAGAATCATATTTCCGCCTTTAAACTTTTTCTGGAATAAATTGAGGAGTGATTTTTCAAAAAGGCTTATTTTTAAAACGAAAGTAATGTCATCATGTAATCATATTATTTGCCTGATATTTTGTTAGAAATTAATAAAATTGGGCTCTGTTTTCACGAAAAGTTTACTTAACACCATTAATGGCGTTAAGATAACAAAATGATATCGTTCAAATAACCTATTATTATGCCACGTAATGTTAAGACATTACTTCTTCCTAGTTTTGGAAATAAGCACTTTTGTAAAAATACTCCTCAATTATTGTTTCTGACATAAGTAATCAAATATTTACTTCACAAATTATTCTGTTCTATCACTTGTTCCATGAATTACTCCCAGTTTACAAAAATATTTATTTAAAATGTCAAATCAGGACAGCAAGGTACTCATTATTTGGCTTTTTTATTGCCAATGTTTTTGGCTCTCTCTCACCGATTTCTTTTGCTCAGTTCCTGTTCTCCATTTAACAGATTTTTCAAATGTGATTCATTTCGCAGAGAGCAAAAGTGGCAGATTTCGAGACAAAGTTGGATGCCTGCAGCAAATGCATCGGGACCAACAACGACCTAACTTAAAGATTACCCCCCACACACATAAGCAACAACAACAAAAATGCAATGTAATGCCAAAACCACACAGAAACAACAACTGTGCTAAGAGGGGAACGTGGATAAAAAAGTGCAAAGCTGCAACACTGTTGCTGTTGTTGCGGTCGTGGTAAACACTGGAGCGCTGTTGTATGCCGCATAATCATAACGCTTAACTTATAATAACTTTATTAACGAAAAACAACAACAACAACAATAAAAACGAAAGCAAAAGTAGCAACGACAACAACAAGAAACAAAAATTAAGTTAACTTGGTCCAAAAGTAAATAACACTCGAGCAATGGATGCGATTTTTCTTCTTTAAGGATTTTTGAGTGTACCGAAAAGTTTAATATTACTGACTGTAGCTCGTATTTATTTTGAGTTACTTAACTTATAGACTAATAGAAATAAAGAACGCTCCAACATCAGATGCTCAAAACGTTAGCAACACGATGTCTTTTTTATTCTCAGCTTCTTAGTAGTGCGTTTCCACCGGAGATTTATGGCTGTTTCCAAATTTATATGACGTTTCATACATGATGATACAATCCTACGGTAATAAGAACTACAGGAGATTTATATATATTAGAGTGGTCCAAAATCCGAAAGTGTTAAAAAGTCAAGGTGCGCGCGAGATTTTTCTGAATCCTTGGATCCTGCTGATTACAAAAAGTGCTTTGGAACCAAAAAAAAATTGCGTTTAGATATTCCGCAACGAGCTTGAAGGTACTTTTTTAGGAATTTTTGGGTTTTTGAGTACTTCTTTTAATTTAAACGCTATATCTTTTTAACCAGATAAGGTATTTGCAAAAATTTTTTTTTTAAATATGTTGAGCCATATTCTTCATTAATAATAATTAATCCACTCATTCCCAATTTTTTTTAGCGGCACTTTAAACTTAAAAATTTGTTAATTTTTTGAGGTGTTTGCACTTTCAAGAACTGATTTTTTTCTTATTTTGCTCTAGCGAATTTTTTTTAAAAATTTTTATATTTTTATGCATTAATTTATCTTTAATATAATTTTAACAACTAAGCTATTAGTAATACTTTGACTCACTAAAAACAATTAAGTATGATTAAATTGGACTTAAAAAAAAATTAATTTTCATGTTTTCAAGGCATTAAAATAAGATATCTTAATGGGATGACGTAAGGTACCACTTTTTCTCATAAAATCATTAGTTCCTAACCTTCTGAGTAAAACAACATTCTTTGCAATATCGAAACCTTGGCACTTCATGTTATTTTTGGCAAAATAGGTTAACAGATAGTTTTCATAGATCTTCTAAGGAAACCAAAAAACAAATAAATCAAAAAGAAACTAAAATAGCCATTTTCGGTGTATTTATTAATGATGATTCCGAATTCAGTCTCAAAATTGCTGTATTTTGTACGGTTAAGGATAATTTAATATAAAAGTATAAGAAGCACCGTTTTTGCTCAATGCTACTTCCAACCACAAAAAGTGGTATAGTGGTTAAAAGTGCCAGTCTGTTTCTTTAAAATTCAATTTAAATTATACCGATATCTTTTTTATTCTCGGAGTTATTCTAACCTACAAAGTTGAAAAAGTGCAAAAACTGTTTTTTTGTTACTTCTGCTTACGATATTTCAGAGGAACAAAGAGATATCGTTACAATTTAAAATGGGTTTTGAAAAAAAAAGCTGTCACTTTTAACTGAAAGATATCATATCTTGATATAACAGCTTCAAAAATAGCAAAAAAGGTGTTTTTTGCACTTTAAGTTAGGATACCTCTAAAACCGTATGAGGTAGAGCAATTCTGAGACCGGATTTAGAATCTTCATAACGCATACATGGTAAATGACTATTGTTGTTTCGGTTTTACCATAAAAATTTTTAAATCAAAGTTTTTTTTCTGGCCAAATTTGATTACACTTTACGGTTTTTGGTAAGTAAAGTGAAGCTTATGGATTAGTTGTTGAAGTTGGTTGATAGATAAATTAATGCCTAAAAAAATAAAAGTAAAAAAATTTGCTGGAGCAAAATAAGGGAAAAATTGGTTCTTGAATGTGCAAACACCTCAAAATATTAACAAATTTTGAAGTTTAAAGTGCTTCTAAAAAAAATTGGGAAAGAGCAGATTAACATTAATAAACTAACTAATAGTTATCGAGAGTTCTATATTTTTGGAGATCTTAATGCCAAACACACCAGCTGGAATTGCCATTCGAATAATACTGCTGGTAATGTTTTGTACAACCATCAATTACAATCGAATTATTACATTTATTACCATTCAGATCATGTTCCAACAACATGTCATATTTATGGCTCAGTACCATGTACGAAGGAAAAAGTTTATCTCTATCACCTAGCCAATTGGGTAGCTATAAACTCCTGGGTGAATGAGAAATGTTCATCCTTAAGCCCAAATTCAGCTGTTCTAGTACCTTCGAACATAGAAATCATAATTGAAAATACGACGCAAATTATCCAAAATGTTTCAAGTAAAATTCTTTTTACTTATAAGAGCTCGTGGCAAAGGACGAAGGCTTCAAAGATGCACAGTCTTTAATGAGCGTAATGTTTTAAAATCTATGATTTTGCAGCTTAATAGACTAATTGATTACCATCTAAAAAGAGATAGAAATCAGAACTGGTCAAATTTCCTCAACAAGTTACCTACTGGAAGTAAGAACTTTTGGAAAGTTTCTAAAGCTATTATAGGTAGTCGAGCTGTAATTTCTGATTTAACTGTAAACAACGAAATCCTTAAAACTGATGAGCAAAAAGTTGGCGCTATAGTTGATGCATTTGAAAAATCACATACAATTACTTTAAATAATCGGTCGCCTTTGGACAGAAAAGTGAAAGACCAATTGCGTCGCATAGAAGAAAGGGAGATAGTTATTGAAAATGATAACATGCTTACTAACGTCTCAGAGATAAGAGGTATAGTTAAAACGTTAAAAAATAACAAAGCTCCTGGACTTGATAACATAAAAAGCATTGTTCTGAAAAATATGCCTGATTCCATTTTCGAAGTTTTAACTAACATATTTAATTTTTGTTTACGAAATGGCTATTTTCCTGAATAATTTAAACGGGCAAAGGTTATACCGGTACCGAAGAGTGGAACGGGTGATAAGATTTCTAATAACTATCGTCCAATCAGTATGTTAAGCACATTGGCTAAAATCTTTGAAAAAATTATACTCAAAAGAATGCTAATATTCACGGAAGAGAATAACATCCTAAGGAAAGAACAATTTGGATTTCGAAAAGATCACTCTACAGTTCTTCAAATTAAAAGAGTTACCAATATGATCGAACGTAACAAAATAAACCGCAGGAGTACAGGAATAGTTCTTTTGGACATTGAAAAAGCCTTTGATTCAGTTTGGCATGACGGCCTTGTTTTAAATTACACAATTTTCAATATCCCATCTACCTCCAGAAAATTATCAAAAGTTTTTTATTCAATAGAACGTTCGTGGTATGTATAGGAAAAAGCCAATCGTCGTTGAGAAAAATTCCTGCTGGTGTCCCTCAAGGTTCAGTTCTATCGCCTTTATTATACTCTATTTTTATAACAGACTTTGTTATTAAAAAAATCAAGATGCTGCATTTTACGCTGATGACAGTGCACTGATCTGTAGTGGAAAAGTTTCAAACTCAATAATCAAAAAAATTAAAGAAGCCTTAAGAACGACAAAGAAATTTTATGATAAATGGAAAATTAAGATCAATTGCGCTAAGACTCAGGCAATTATTTTTCCTTTTAACAAGTCTCCTAAGCGAGTTCCGAGTATTCAACTTGAGTTTCAAGGTGAAAACATACCAATTAACGACGACATAAAGTATTTGGGAATTACGTTGGATAAAAAGCTGAATTTTAGATCACATATTCAAAATATTACCACCAAAGCTGTAAGATGTGGCAGAGCATTACTTCCTATGTTAAACCGAAACACTTCACTTAATGTCAAAAATAAAGTTCTTCTCTATAATATGTGCATCAGACCTATAATGACTTACGGCTGCCAAATTTGGTTTTCAAAAATAGCTAAAACTCATTTAAAGAAACTCCAGATAATTCAGAACAAAAACTTGAAAATTATTCACAAACTCTCCAGTAGATATCCAACTTTTGAGCTGCATGAAAATTTCGAACATAAACCAATCAACTTAACAATGAGGGACTTGACGCTGAAATTCAGTGATAGATGCAGATTTTCTAACATTGATTATATAAGAAATTTACTTGAATAACCGGACTAATAACTTTGAAAAAAGTTCATTCCTTATAAATTTTTTTTTTTTACGATAATATAAGGTTTTTTCAATACTTAATTTTTCCTTAATTAATTAACTCTTAATGGATTTTTATACATTTTATTTAAAGATTTCATTTGATGTAATACCTCTAAGTTAAATCTCAAATAATGTAATTTCTCTTATCAAAAAATAATGATTTTAAAGTTTAATAAATTACAATGTCCCCTTAACTATTATTGATGCAGAATATATTTTATATATATATTTAAAAAAAAATGCAATTAAATTTTTGCAAATACCTCATCTGGTTAAAAAGTTTAAATTAAAAAAAGTACTCAAAAACACAAAAATTCCTAAAAAAATACATTCAAAATCGTTGCGGAATATCTAAACGCAATTCTTTTTTGGTTCCAAAGCACTTTTTGTAATCAGCAGGATCCAAGGATTCAGAAAAGTCGCGCGCACCTTGACTTTTTAACACTTTTGGTTTTTCCATACAAAATTTGGACCACTCTAATATAGGGTAAGGGAGGGAAATATGGACTACGTGGGTAATATGGACCACACGGTTATTTCCCACTGCATACATAGGATTTACCGTTATTCATGTTCAAACTTAACGCTAATACCTAAAGCTTATAATAGGGCGATTTTAGCGTTCGGTGAAGTCGCATGTTTCTGTAAAGTTGATTTTTCAAAAAAAAAGATCAGTGATAATTTTTTTCTAGTGAGTATATTTAATTATTTCACTTTAAAGACATCGCGTTTTTAAATAAATTGTTAATTATATAAAGTCAGTGAAAACCATTTATAATTTATTAGCACAAATAAGTTCATTAACCAAAAGAGTTTTTGATAAAAAAACCATTTATTTCACTAACACGTGCTGTGGGTAATATGGACCACCAAAGAAAAAAGCCTCAAAAACAAATGTATTTATCATCTTTTTTAGATGGGGAATCTAGTTGCAGTTTTCATGACGAGTCTGATGGTCATTATATGTAATTCGTTAACTACAAAGGAAAAAAATGATAAAAAATGCATACAATGTAATACCCTTTACTCAGAAGATCGACGTGGCGAATTTTGGGTTGAATGTGTAATCTAACGTTCTTGGAGTCATGAAAAATGTGACGGATCTGGAAGTGACATTTTTATATGCAACTTCTGTACCAAATAAACATGTGGGGCAATATGGACTATATAGTTACGGTGACCATGTCTGTGTGAGCAAAATCGGGGACATAACGATATTTATGCGAAAAAAAACGGGGACAATCGGGGACAGTCGGGAGAAAATCGGGGACAAATCGGGGACAGATAAATATTGGGGCAAACAAAGACTGATGAGCAAAACCAAAAGACTTTCACCTCTAAATGAAACCTCTTTCAAAGCGCAAAAGTATACCTACGTACGAGGACCTCAACTGTACAATTTTCTTCGTAAATTTAAAAATTTAAACTTTATTTATTGCTCGTTAGTAAAAACATTTATTTCTTTAACTGGCACTTTGATATTAAATTTTATATAAAATTTATATCAATCCACAAGTTAAATTTTACTCAGATATTGTCAAAACGGCTCTTAGTATTTTTTGGCAAATGAAATTATTTTCAAAATGTCTCCGTGTCACCTCAAATATTCTTTGAGCTCGAGAAAGTTTAAATGATAATTACATTTTGTTATTAAAATAGTTTTAAGTGTCTTTACTGTATGCCGGATTGTGCACACGTGGAGGGTTTTGGAGGTTCAACCCGCCCAGGAAGATCTTTTTCCCATATAAATTATAGTACCTGGAGACCGATCCCTACTCGGTCAACAATCTGATCTTATTATTTTAGTCGATGTTTTTATTCATAGCTATTTTTTGTTATGAAACTGGTACCTTTTCACCTCCAATGCTTTCAAAATGATAAATTAACCGATAAGAAAAATAATAAGAAAAAACTCGGAAAATATCGAATGGTATAGAAAAATATCAAGAACTCCAAATTTTTTAAGAGAAATAGAATGACCTAAAATAAATAAATGGGATACGCCACGCACCCAAAATATTTCGTCTCTTGTATGGGGGCTGAAATATCGTATCATCATGCCTCGGAAAGTTCATTCCATTTTTTTTTTGTGCATGAGTTATTAACTAAAATTTTTATTTTGGTAAAAAGTGGGCGTGACAATTACACAGGCCCACAAAAAAAAAGTACCATGCGCGAAAGATCAGACCACCTGAACTTTATGTTTTCGGGGTCGCTGAATCCGAATATGGTGGCAGATTAGTGAAGTTAGTTCGCGTTTTTTCAGAAACCAGCAAAAATCAGTAATTTTCAGCATTATTGTTGATTTCTGAAAAAACGCGAACCAACTTCGCTATTCTGGCACCATATTCGGAATCAGCGACCCAGAAAACATAAAGTTCAGGTGGTCTGATCTTTCGCGCATGGTACTTTTTTTTTGGCCTGTGCACAGGACTACAAAAATACGCTTTCTGTATAGCGTTTTGAAGCTTTTGCTTATATGGGAGGTGCCACGCCCTCTTGTCTGAATTTGCTCAGTTTCCTCTCAGAGCTTACGCATATTATTCTTAGTATTTATGCGTATTTTGGTTGCATTGTCGTGAAAAATACTTCTAAAATTGCATTTTCAATATATTTTTTGTATGGGCGGTAGGCGTGCCCGTTGACCGATTTCGCTCGTTTTCAATCCCCCGAGATATCTTTGATAACGGAGTGTACCAAATTTCATTGAAATATCTTGCTCAGTTTTCCCAAAAAGTGTATTTCAACACACAGCCAGCCACCCAGCCAGCCAGACAGACGGACATGGCTATATCGACTCAGGAGGTGACGCTGATCAAGAATATATATACTTTTCCATACCTGTCACGCCTCCTTCTCTGCGTTACAAACGGAAGGACAAAGTGAATATACCCTGGGTGTAGGGTATAAAAATTATTTCCGTGGAAGCATTTGATCCTGGCAAACACAAGCTAAACTCAACAATTTTTACAAAAAAAACTAGTAAGGGGGTGTAACCTTTGGCCTGGCCAAACATTAAATACCCTACACAGCAGTATTTTGAAAGTTATGCTTATGTAGGAGGTGCCACGCCCTCTTGTCCAAATTCACCCAGTTTTTTCTCAGAGTTTGAATTTATAGTTCTTAGCATTTGAGTGAAATTTGGTTGGATAATCTCAAAAAATGTTTTCAGTAAAGCGTTTTGAACCTTTTGCTTGTATGGGAGGTGCCACGCCCTCTTGTCCGAATTCACCCAGTTTTTTCTCAGAGTTTGAATTTATAGTCCTTAGCATTTGAGCAAAATTAAGTTTGTTTACCTCAAAAAACGCTTTCAGTATAGCGTTTTGAAGCTTTTGGTTATATGAGAGGTGCCACGCCCTCTTGTTCAAATACTCTTTGTTTTTGTTCAGAGCTTGCGCTTATAATTCGTAGTGTGTATTTATGTGTATTTTGGTTGCATTATCGTGAAAAAAACTCAAAAAGTTTCATTTTGAATATATTTTTTGTATGGGTGGTAGGCGTGTCCGTTGACCGATTTCGCTCATTTTCAATCCCCCGAGTTAACTTTGACGCCGAAGGCTGTGCACCAAATTTCATTGAAATATCTTGCTTAGTTTTCCCAAAAAGTGTATTTCCACACACAGCCAGCCAGCCAGCCAGCCACCCAGCCAGCCAGACAGACGGGCATGACTATATCGACTCAGGAGGTGACGCTGATCAAGAATATATACACTTTTCTATATCTGCCACGCCTCCTTCTCTGCGTTACAAACGGAAAGACAAAGTGAATATACCCTGGTTGTAGGGTATAAAATGGTTATACAGATGATTTTGACATTTCATTTGTTAATTGTCAAAGAGCCGTATAAGAAAAGATTCTATCTGTCGTGAAACTATATAATCACAGTTTAAGTTTGCATATTCTCAAGAGGTTTTTAAGCTATTGATAAAAAATATGAAAATATGCAACTTCATATATGATGATTTAGCTACACAATTACGGTTTTTAATGATATTTTATACATATTAATAAATGAACTGTGCAAATACAGGACAAATATGGGACACAAAATAAAATACAGAACATTTGTATGTCCCGTATTTCTCAAATAAATTCCGGGGACACGTAGCCGAAATACAGAACTGTCCCCGGAAATACAGGACGGTTGGTCACCGTATATATAGTCCATATAACACTACACTTTTTTTTTATCTTCATTTTGAGTATTTTCAGTTTTTTAATTTTTTTCTTTATCCTGATGAGATATTTATCTAAAAGTGAATCAGATCAAAGGTAAATTGTTTCCTTTAATGAATGACATAAAATTAATTGTTTTATTTTATGTATTTTGGGTTTTATTTAAAAAAGAAAGATGGGTGGTCCATATTTCCCTCCCTTACCCCATATATTAGGCCGGGTCAAATTTTTTTGCGGCATAGAGTATAGCAACAAAATAATCTATGAAAAATTCTAAAAAACTTTGCCCGAGAAACCATGAGACAAAAATCAATATCGAGCTGCCGTAAATTGCGTTAAAGTGTTGATGACATTTATAAATTTAATAAACAGACTTAAAAATTGACGATCAGATGTTTTATTTCTGTCAAATTGTTACATTCTATTAAAATTTCACAGCGTTGCCATATTGAAATAGCTAATTTCAGTACCAATCCAGTTTAATTTCATGCATTAGTGTTGGAGTCGAGGTGTATTGAGATGGGAATTATGCACAAGTTAATTAGGATTTAGACTGCTGATGCGGATTAGCACTGTCGTCTGTTTACTATATAAGACTCAAGTAAGCAAATTTATTAAACACACGAAACCAAGAAATTAATACTGGTCATCTTAGCCAAGATTTAAGCAGAGGCAGCTTTTCTAAAAATATTTTATTTTGCAATAATGGCAATTTTCGCAACACCCTAACACACAAAAACAGTTGGCATACAATGATAAGCAGGTGTACGATGAAGTTGATATTTACCAGTCTTCACTGCAGCCCCTCTTACCCCATGTTTGCAGAAATTCGAGTGATTTTTCATGCCGCCACCACTGTTTATTGCTGTTGTTGCTGCTGCTGTTGTTGTAGTTGTTGTTGTTGTTGTGTTTGTTGTTGTACTAGTTGTAGTTGTTCATATTTAATTTTGTAAAGTGCGCACGATTTTATTGAAGCCTCCTTTTTTTATTGTTTTTGTTTTGTTTTTTTTTCTCTCAGCACAGAACGAGTCTGTCGTGTTGCTTCAAAACTCCCATGATAGCTCTTACTGTTTCGTTTTTAGTGTTTTTGTTTTTGTTGTTTTCTTTTGGTTGAAGGACTTTGCTGCCGACAGTGGTGGTCCAATTCATCGATTTACAATCAGTCAGGTTTATATGCGCTTAACTCATAAACCTTTGCGGATATTTTTTTATTTCGGCGCTGAGTGGCAGTTCAGATTAAAGTCATATTTTTGAAAGTGTTGCCATGTTATTGTGATTTATGCCTATGCATAGCCGTACCATTTAACACAGGTTACACGTTAAATTGCGCACTCAAAAATCACCGACTGAGATACTAAACTATCAAAAGTATATACTATACTTACGTATTATTTTTTAATTAAACCCAGTCGTGTTGTTGGAGTTATACAATATCTTATTTGACTGTTGTCCATTAAAGTTCACGTCTTTCTTTTTTGTATGGAATGCAGTAGGAATGTGGCGTTAATTCTTTTATTATATGACAAGGTGGCGCTGGCTGTAAATGTTTTTAATTAAATTTATGCTTTTGAAGCACCCACTCTTCGGTTAATTGGGTTTTCATAATATAAAATATGCAATAGAGCAATAAAAATTTGGTACTTAAACTGCACTTAAATAACAAATGTATAGTACCATATGAATACAGACAAGTATGTACGAATTGATTTAGTACCTCAGAAACACGCAATAAAAGCAGACATTAAATAAAAATAAAAAATACACCCACCACGCGCCATTAAATATAAATTTTTAAATATCATAAAAAAGTGCATTATTCCTTAATGCTAAAATCCATATAAATATAATTTAAGTACTAACAAAATAGGCGCCACTACTACATGAGTAATAAGGCGTTCTTTGCGATTAAGTTTTTTTAACCCTTTTAAAAACTGACGGGTCATATTTGTTCCATTGAGTGTTCTCATTTAACCAACACACATCTAAAGCTACATATTTTCAGCCCATCAGTTTTTAACATTCAATGTGATAATTGACGCATGTCTTAGTTTCAATGAAATAACATATACATATGTCCCACGTACTGATGGGTTATCTGTGTCCCAGGAAATTTTTCTGTCCCAGGGATCCTTTTCCTATACCCGCCCTATGGAACATTATTTGAGCCATAATCAGCCAATTCCCATCAAAAAATAAAAGAGCATCTTAAAAAAAAAATCCGTAAGTTGTTTTATTAAAAAGAAAGGATTCTCAAAAAAAAAAAAAAAAAAAAATGTATTGAGTCTATCAAAGCGTTATTCGTCAAATAAAAAAAATGTTTCTCAAGTTGCGTAACTTAAGACAGTGCACCCTGCAAAAGTGGCTGTTAAGACTAAGTACCTGGAGACCGATCCCTGTTCGGTCAACAATCTGGTCATATTATTTTAGTCGATGTTTTTATTCATAGAGCTCTATTTTTTGTTATGAAACTTGTACCTTTTCACCTCTAATAGTCATGCTTTCAAAATGATAAATAAACCGATGAAAATAATAATAAGAAAGAACTCGGAAAGAATCGAATGGTATAGAAAAATATCAAAAACTCAAATAGAATGCCCTAAAATATTTCGTCTTTAGTATGGGGGCTGAAATATCTTATCTTCAAAGGATCAAAACTCGAAAAATAAGAGTCCTATTGGAAAAATCTAAAAGGATATTTTGATAAGGAAGAGTGCGGCTATTCGATGCTAGTAATAAAAAAGAATTTCACTTTTTTTTGTAGGTACGCTATGAGACTAAACAAAGCATTTTCTTCAATTTCAAGCAAGGATATTTCAAAATCCTGCAGGTACAAAGACAGTTCTGCTGATGAAGATCGATTCAGCGTCAAAAAGTACATAAAACTGCACCGACTTTTATCAAAATATGTTGTACCATTTGCGAGAAATAGCGTTTGATGTGTTTTTCTTGTATGGGAGGTTCCACGCGTACCGGCGATATTTTGCCCATTTTCAGGTCGTAGGTGCCAAATAGCAAGTAGGCTCACTACATTTGAATTCAGAAAGATTGCTTTTGTAGTTTTCTATTTATAGCGTATTATATTTTTATGGGCGGTGCCACGCCCTTCAACGAATTTTCCAAATACAACGACATATCACATATTAATTCTTGTTTGTAGTGGTAACATCTCCTAAATTTTCATTAAAATTATTGGAGTCGTTTTCAAGTATTATTGAATCAAAATTTTCAATGGTTCAAAAAGAAGCGTGGTGCTTCTTTGATATCGCCCACTTTTCGGTTATTACAAGGCATTAATAAGCAGTAACTACACACCAAATTTCATTAAAATATCTTGTAACATTTGCGAGAAATAGCATTTAACGTATTTTGCTTGTATGGGAGGTTCCACGCGCAACGGCGATATTTCGCCCACTTTCATAACAGAGATGTTTTTTTAGCAATTGCGTACCTAACAGTTAATTTCAGAATGTTTGCTTTATTAGTTTTCTTTTTATACCGTTTCATATTTTTGTGGTCGGTGCCACGCCCTTCAACGAGTTTTCCCAATATAACGGCGTATCGCATATTAATCCTTGTTTACAGAAGTAACATCTGCTAAATTTTCATTAAAATTGTTGGAGTCGTTTTCGAGTAATATTGAATCAAAATTTTCAAGGGCTGAAAAGTGGGCGTGGCACTTCTTCGATCCCGCCCACTTTTTGCCTGTTACAAGGTATTATTAAGCAGTACTCGCTCCCCAAATTTTATTCAAA
This sequence comes from Calliopum simillimum, assembly GCA_951812925.1. Taxonomy (NCBI): domain Eukaryota; kingdom Metazoa; phylum Arthropoda; class Insecta; order Diptera; family Lauxaniidae; genus Calliopum; species Calliopum simillimum. The sequence goes on along the minus strand of OX638371.1, from coordinate 117,119,083 downwards.
TACCTTGCATGGTTTGCGAGTTATGACTAAATCAAATTTAAAATTTAGGGCAGTGCCACGCCCTCTGGTGAGCATTTGGAAAGTTCAAACTTTGCTCATTCTTCATTGTATGCTAACACTATTCCAAGTTTCATTGAAATCGCTGTAGCCGTTTTCGAGAAAAAAATATTGAGTACGAAAAAACAAACAAACAAAAAAACAAACAAAAAACACAATTTTAGCTCGTATAAGAAGAGAAGATATTGAAGGTAATCGTGCAATAATTTCCGATTACTAGAGTTCGCCTTGTGGCCGAAATTCGACCATTTCGATTTGACCGTAAAATATAGGATCTATAAAACACAAAAAGCTTTTAATATTCTTCCATAGGGTTCGGGTTATCTGCATCGGTGCAGCAGCTAAGTTGCAATATCGTACTTTCCATTTAGAGGCGTGTAACTCCTACTAAAGGTCAAAAAGTTTTTGATATCTTCCTATACCAAAATTCATAAAAATCAATCATGCTATCGTGGTATATAGTGCTAACTCTATATCTATACCAAATTTCATAAAAATCGTATGCAGTATTTTCGCCGTGAGAGCGCTTTTTCCATTTAGGGGCGCGGCACTGCCCACTGAAAACATAATGGTCATGTTATCGTTCCTTAGTGCCAATCCTATATCCATACCATACGGCTAAGCCGTGAAAGCGTTTTTTCTATTTAGGGTCGTGGCACTGCCCACTGAAAAACATTATGCTCATTTTATCGTTTCTTAGTGCTAACCCTATCTTCATACCAAATTTCGTTGAAATCGATGCAGCGGTTTAGATGTGAGAGCGTTTTTTCCATTTGGGGGCGTGGCACCGCCCACTGAAAAACATTATGCTCATTTCATCGGTTCTTAGTGCTAACCCTATCTTCATACCAAATTTCGTTGAAATCGATGCAGCGGTTTAGCTGTGAGAGCGTTTTTTCCATTTGGGGGCGTGGCACCGCCCACTGAAAAACATTATGCTCATTTTATCGTTTCTTAGTGCTAACCCTATCTTCATACCAAATTTCGTTGAAATCGATGCAGCGGTTTAGCTGTGAGAGCGTTTTTTCCATTTGGGGGCGTGGCACCGCCCACTGAAAAACATTATGCTCATATTATCGTTTCTTAGTGCTAACCTTATCTCCATACCAAATTTCGTTAAAATCGATGCAGCGGTTTAGCTGTGAGAGCGTTTTCTTCATTTAGAGGCGTGGCACCGCCCACTTTGAAAAAAATATAGTCCTATGCACTGCTCCTCCTCACAGCCTTTCCAACAAAAAAAAATCAAGCAAATCGGTTGAGATTTAGGTATAGAAACAGGGACCTTACCGATTTCGTTTGTCTATTTACTATATATAGATGTTCTAGCAGTGTCTTGCAATATGATGTTACACGGAGAAAAATCCGCGTCTTAATTTTAATAAAATAAATAAAATACTCGGAATGAATCGTACGACATCTCATATTTTTCATCTTGAGTTAAGGTATAGAAAAAAATAGTGCCTGTTACTTAACATTAAATATATTTAGTTTTTTTTTAACTGAAATACGCACGAGAAAAGAATTTTTGAAATTTCATCCCCTGCAAGTCTCTAAAAATACATTTTGGATAAAACTTGTTGTCCCAATGTCATAAGAAAATCACACAAAGAATATCTTTACGTAACATATTAACCCATTATGTCCTGTTTTTTATGGTCTGTTTGACCCCATTTTCCAAAAACTGAGATATAATGGGTTAAAATGTTCTACAAAAATATTTTGCAAAAAATTTCATTATGGGTCCCCGCAGGCAAGAAATGCTTAAAACTTAAGAATAATGCATAGTGTAATAAAAATGCAATGTGAGATGGGTTCATCATGACTTAAAATTCTAATAAAAATATTTATGTTTCTTCATCATATGGGCCAGTATTGCAGAGGTTCAAAGCCTACTGCGGTCAGTTCTTTTTTTTCTTTTTTTTTTTTTGAACTTAACAGTTCTTGTATGGTTCATTATTTTTTTTTTGTTTTTGTTTAATCACTTCAATTTTTATCAAAAAAATTACTAAACTATTGGTTCATTTGAAACATCCGAAATAACTAAAACAGTAATGTTAAATTTACTTCTGTGGGGAGTTGTCACTATTTTGACTTGAAAATAAAATTTGACTTGAAAATAAAATATATTAGTTGCGAGTGCTAGGGAAAATAGCTTTTGACCTAACGATTTTTTAAGCTTTTTCCTGTGCGTGAAAACACAATCAACTCGTTGCGAGAAAATTTTGTTTATAAAAATCGAAAACAAATGAAAAAAAAACAGGAAAAAAAAACGTATTTGTTTTCCAAATTATTTAAACTTCAAATTCAAATAAAAGAATTCAGTCGAAAACAATTTATTTCAATTTTTGTGTTTTGTTTTGTTCTTCTTTTTTAAAAATCGCAAGAAAAATAGAATCATTTCTATCGCACTGCGAGAGCTTTTATAAGTGACGTTTAATAAAAGCTTGACTTTACATCTTACTCTTTCATATTGAGAAAATCGTGCTGTCTCGGTCGGGATTCTCTCGGACTCGCAGCTCACACCGAATGTGTTCAGCACTTTAGAAATAAAGAAGTGCGCAGTATTTTTTTTTCTCCGTGTACTGTAACCTTTTCAAAAAAGCTTTTATTGCCCTAGTCTCCATGATTTAATGAATCATAGAGATGAAGCTATATTCTTTCCGAATTTCACGCACTCTGCAAGAGCATATGTACACTGAATCGTCTAAGCAATGAATATTTTTGTTTAAATAATTGGAATATCATTAACAGTAATAAATGTTATTTAATTACATATCCCATTCCTATAAAATCCGCCATAAAAATCATTATAAACTTTTATTGCCCAATCAAAAAAAAAAAAAAAAAAAAAAAAAATGGACAATTTTAAAAGCATTAAAAATTCTGTAATGAATTAATTTGTTTGTTTATCTTCAAACAACAGTTTAATGTAACAAAAAAAAAAAAAAATCTTTTCAATTTATGACTCAACTTATGATCAATCAATTTACAATATCTGCCAACCAGGTTAACGATGTCGCTTGTAATAAAAAAACCCTTATGATAATCAGCATTGTAAAAGTATATATCCACGAGAAGAAGTAGTAAAGACAGATGGAGTATTGGCTCAAATTGTTACTGGGGACGAAACTTGTGTTCATCATTATGCAGTGGAACAAAAAGGAATACCACCACTTAAGAAGTTTAAGGTGTCACAGTTGGCTGGGATAACTATGGTGATAGTCTTTTGGCACTCAAAAGGGATCCTGTTGATCGATTACAATGATAGAGGTATCGCTGCAAACCGAAGAGCGATCTAAGAAACTGTCAGAGAAAAAATAAATGGAAAATTGAACAAAGGTGTTCTCCTTCTGAACGAAACAGGACAATATCATCGGTATATCGGCATGTCCACCGTGAGCCAAAAAATAAAATCATCATATCTCTGAAACTATTGAACGTATATGAATGAAATTTGTTACATATGTAAAAAGCACCAAGACAAATAATGTGTACTGGTAAAAATGGGGGTATCACGCCCCCACAAAAACCACTTCATCATATCTTCGAAAATATTCATCGCCAGGACAAAAAATGCTCCCTTGGAAAATGGGCGATGCCACGCCCATAAAAAAAATTGATAATTTATGGGATTTGGTACACATGTAAAATGGATGGGGATAAATGACATCCTTTGGAAAAATTGGTGGTGCCACGTCAACGTAACAAGATAAGGTGATCCAATATTCACTGGGAAATCCAGGGTTTTTTTTAAAGATTTTCAATTTAAAATTTATATGGTGGAAAAAATGTCACGTTCATAATGCCACGTTTCGATTCAGATTATGATCAAAACAAAGAAAAGTACAGAATATATTTGAATCAAACAAAATACATTATAAAACAACATTATTGCATAAGATTCTGAGGTTAGTCGCACTAAAAAATTCTGACATATTTCACTGAATTCTGACTTTCTTTGAATAAGCGAGAAAATTGCTTCTATTTTTTGTCACGTTCATTTCGTGTCTTTTTTTGCGTGTATCTTGGAACCAGGAATTCGCCTAATAGAATAGTTGGCACTAAGTATAGTGCTACCTAAGAGCTGTAATGTAAAGTAAAAATTAAAATAAAATATGTTACTTCCACTTTTTTTGCACTTTAAATGTTACGTTCGTCACCAGGGAAATGCCTATGTGTCAATTCTTCCATATTACCATAAAACTCCCAGTGAGTTACATGGTTTTCAGCGGCATTGTGCTGTAGAATTAAAAATTAAAGTGTAGATATCTTTTGCAACTCTGATAGTGATATGTCGACTGTTTTATCAACATTCAAGCACTGTTTTCGAGTAGTATGGGTAGTCAAAATATATAAAAAATTCTTAAATTCCAGAACTAAATAATGGTGCAACCAACATTCTACGGCTGTTGAAAATTTAATAGATTTTTTTTTTTTTTTTTTGGAAAAACCATGCAAGAGAGATACAAATACAATTTTATAGCTTTTAAATATAAATGATTTGAATTGGGACGAATGTCAGCCATTCAAATTTTTATATTTTCAGTACAAGCAAACATCTAATAAGAGAAAAGAAAAGGTTGCGCAGGTTTTATGTTTTTTTGTGTTATAACTTATGGCTATAAATTGAATGGCAGTTGTGATAAAATTTCATGGAAATGGTCAGCATATTTCCATCTCGTATGTGGGTTGGGCTATACAATGTCAAATAGGGCAACATCATTAGATTGCAATAAAATTAGTTTTGATGAGCTTCATTTACGATATTTACCCTTTATTGAGATTGTGATAGTAATTAAAATTGGTTTAAGTAAAAGTTCAGCGTTGTTAAATTAGAAACACAAAAACATAAAAGTATTTTTATGCATTTAGGTAGTTCCCCAGTGTATACTTTTCAATTTCTAATTACACCAAAATTAACCGCTAACCGATGTCCTTGTTAAATTCTATTTAAAAATTTTCAGATTTTGTTGCACACTCTGAATGAGCGAATAAAACTTATTAATAATATAAATAAAACATTTGCTACAGCAAATATTTGAAAGCGGCTAGAGCTAATTGCATTGGAGTAGGGTTTCCCCCGTCCTGCAGAGCACGTTGATCCCATAATTGTTCTTCTTCAACAAAATCCCTGAAAATATCTTATTATTACATAAATATGCAACATATTTGCCCTGACCATTCCATTTTCTAATTGAACAGAGATTGCACGTATAGAATTTAAATTGAACTTTTATAAAAACATTAGTTTCGAGGGGGAAAGTGCACGATGTTTGTGTACACTGTACATAATGAAAATATGAAAATTTGTGCACGCGCACGTTCCATAAATATTGTTCTTTTCTTTATCGCATCTATGTACATATGTATGTCTGTTAATATGTACGTTATATCGCAGTTTACTTATTTATTTCATGCATTCAAATATTCGTTAGCTATCGTTGTTCAAATAAAATCAATTATTTTTTGTATTTGCTCAATAAATGGAGAATTCGTTACACGAATTTATTTAATAACCATGAAACTTTTTAAATTAGTTCCTAATGAAGGAATCATTTTTAATGTAAATATGTGAATAGATCAAACTCTCATTGCTTTTTATTTTCTATAATATAGAATCACATAAGTCGTTTCCTTTTGAAAGTGGAATAAGTCCAATTTTGGAAAAACTTGCGTCAATGGTAATTTTAGTTAAAGATACACAGATGTTAAAACTCAAATTTCCATTAACTGAATTATTTCCAAAATATTACATTCAAAAAATAAAAGTAATTCATATTATTATATACAGGATGCCCGGAGTCTCTGTCAAAAAGTTTCAGAGACATTAAGATTTTTTGTTTTATATAAGTTGCTAGAGGTTGCCTATTTTTCCAGCGGATTTTTAATGTCAACTGGACTCATGTACTCAAACTAAAAAATAAATTTCCTAAGTTTTGTTTAGGAACGGATCAATGACTGAGTGCCATATGGCACTTATGGGCACTCATATACCTTTGTTTTTTTTTATGTAATAGGAAAATTGTACTTTTTATAATAAAAAGGTATACTAAGAGGTCTTCAAACTAATAAATTAAATTTTATTAAACAATTGGTAGTAAAGAAAGATATAAGCTCAGTTTATAACATCAGTAGGTAGAAAGCCATAGCATGCTTGATTGCAGGGAATGAATGCTGCAGAATGCATCTTTAATTAAAATAAAATCGCTAAAACTCAAAAAAAAAAAAAAAAACCTAAAATGTACTATATTGGTTTGTGATGCGGTATAGCACACAGGGAGATACACGCGAGAAACAATAACTTTCGTGCTAAATAATGCCCACCGGTGCCGTATGTCACTTTGGTTTTTCAAACCTTCACAACTTTTATAAAACGGATTGTATTGGTTTTAATTTAAAAATAATCATTAGTCTTTTAAAATAATACTGCGTTGAAAATATTGGGTGTACAACTTAAAAACCGGAATTTGACGGTGGATGTCCGTACTAACAAATATCGTGAAAGCTCGAACTTTATATAAATGTCATTTTGAAGGTACATTTGACAGCTGTCAAAATCAGTCAACAAAACAATTTTATCTTGTGTGCATCATTATTATTTTTCACGATGAATTACTTCGAAAATTGGAGAAAAAGACAGCATTTGCGGGAGGTTCTGTTGGGTCATTTTTTTGCAAAGAAAACTGCTGCGGAAAGTCATAGTTTGCTCCAGCTGAATCAAGCTGTCGTGAGTGGTTTCGACGGTTTAAAAGTGGTGATTTTGATGTCGAAGGCAAAGAACGTCCTGGTCAGCCGAAAAAGTTTGAGGATGAAGAATTGGAGGCATTACTCGATCAAGATTCAAGTCAAACGCAAGAAGAACTTGCAGAACCATTGGAAGTTGATCGAGCAACAATTTCCAGACGTTTGAAAGCCTTGGGAATTTTTCAAAAGATGGGAAATTGGGTGCCATACGAGTTGAAGCCAAGGGACGTCGAACGCCGATTTTTGATGTCCACAATGATGCTTGAACGCCACAAAAGGAAGGGTTTTTTGCATCGTTTTGTCACTGGCGATGAGAAGTGGATCCATTACGATAATCCCAAGTGCAAAACAGCGTATGTCGAGAAAGGTGAGGCCGGCCCATCACAGCCGAAGCCAAATATTCACGCTTCAAAGGTAATGCTCTGTATTTGGTGGGACCAGCTAGGTGTGATCCATTATGAGCTGTTGCCAGGTGGCCAAACCATTAATGCTCAACTCTATCGTCAACAATTGATCCGATTGAAGCAGAAAATCCAGGCAGAGCGGCCAACGTATGCGACCAGACACGAGTCAATCATTTTCCACCACGATAACGCTCGGCCACATATTGCTGCCCCAGTCAAAAATTATCTGGAAAACAACGGATGGGAAATTTTGCGTCACCCGCTTTATAGCCCAGACCTTGCACCATCTGACTACCATTTGTTTCGATCGATGCAGAATGCCCTATCAGGAATACGGTTCACTTAAGTTCACGATATCGAAAATTGGCTCGATTCATTTTTGGCCGCCAAGCCGGCGCAATTTTTTTGGGATGGAATTCATAAACTGCCTGAAAGATGGGGAAATGTTGTAGCTTCCAATGGACAATACTTTGAATAAAATATATTGTAACAATTTTCCACAATAAAGCATCAAATTTCGCTAAAAAATTCCGGTTTTTAAGCTGTACACCCAATATATGACTCAATAACGATTTAAGATTATGATATTCTGTACATAGCACAATATGAATTTTATATAAAATGGTTTAAAATACATTCATATGAACTTCTATATAAAATTTATACAAAAATAGTATAAAAGATTTTTGTATAGTGATACTATTCAATTTAAACCAAAATAGCGTAAATTGTGTAAATACTTTATCTGTATAAATTTTATACGAACAAGTATAAACGGTTATTATACCAAGTTGTAGCATAAATTTTATACCAAATTTGGTGTGGATTTCCATTCAGTCCAATTCAGTTGGAATTTTACATCCAAACTATTTGTTGTGTAGGCTCAAATTATCACATAAGCAGTGTGTGCAGAAATTAGTCATCAAAATATTTATAATAAAATTGACAAACATTACATAAACTTCGATACATTTCGCACGATCTTTTCAGTCAATCTATCAATCTTTGGTTAATTAAATGCCAAAAGATTACGTCAATTGCCTTAATAAGTGAATCTTAATTAACACAACATTCAAATGCGCATACAAAGATCTATTGATTGGACAAATCTGACATTTGGCGTACAAAAGAATATTGGACATAATTGTACGTTGTGTTGTATGACAGCCAAAAATTGCCATCAAATCGAAAATGACAGTTGGCAGACAGTTGCAACAGACAAACAAATAGACAGACGGACACACAAGGAAACAGACAATCAACAAATAGATAAATAAATAAATTTTATACAAAAGTAAACAAAAAAATTTAAAAAAAGGGACAGCAACTTTGGCAGAAAGTGAAATGCAAAAATTAATGTTTGCAAAACTCACACCTGAGGGGGCTTGCAGCGCAGAGTGCTATTGTTGCGTCATTTGCGCTGCGGCTCAACCAACTATAGTATGTTGCATACTTTGTTGGCAACAACAACAAAAGACAGTGTACAACAATGGCATGAAAATTGCCAAACGAATCAGCGCCCCCTTAAGGTTCAAAATACAGCCAATTGACTCTTCATTCTTGGTGCGCATGATTTGTAGAGATGTTGACGGAATTGCACTATGCGCATTTCCAGTAAAAAGTTGGCCAAAAAATGTTTATAAAAAATATCGTCTCTTACAAGTAAACAATATTAAGTCATTTTTTTTTTTCTAGTTTTGAGTTATTCTATATTTATGGTCTCAAATATTATAGACTTCAGACTGATAAGACCCATTGAGCCATATCTCTGCTGAAAGAAGGTTATTTATATCTTGAAAAAATAAGCAAAACATAAATTTCTATACAAAAAAAAACGAACTGATTTTTTAAAATTCAAAAATCTCAAAATTTAAAAACTAACTTAGCGTTTTTCACTAGTATAGTAAGTTCGGGTAATGTGATATAGGCATTTTTGTTTTTTAAATTACACGTACTTAGTTTTCAACGCATAGCTGCTATCACTTTATGTATTATGTTTTATTGATGTATTGTGCAGTGTATTATGATTTTGGAGTTCTTTAGCGTAAGCCAATCTTAAGCTATTTCAACAAAATTGAAAAAAAAAGTTAAAAAATAAAATTGGCGGGTAATGTGATATACTATATCCCAACAAATTGCATTTTCGGCAAAAAGATCTTCGTGTTATAAAGAAACTTTAGTTGTGGAACTTTTACTTCAGGTAAGGAGTGATAAACATTACTAAAATCGCTTTTACAAAGCTTTAGCTCATTTTTCTTAAAAACTGTGACCTTTATATAAAAATGTTGGACCAACAAATTGTTAGTAAGGAAAAACGTTTTAGATTTGGGCCAAAAGACCATCGTGCCAAACATTTTGCATTGCAAGTGGAACATCAAATATTTTCGGTGCCAGAAGTGCACTATAGGTTAGGTATATTCACCCACTAGCAGAATTTAATATTGCGGCTATGATATCAATTTTAGTTTAGGCTAGATCATTGCATAAAGCACACGCAAATAAAGTTTTGATTCACAGCTAAATCGATTTTACCACACCGAAGGCAGAATAAATAAAGGTGGGTGCTCAAAAATTTGCAGCACATTTCTTTTTCAGTTACTGTGGTGTTGACGAAAAAATCAATATCGAGGGTTGATTATTTAAGGAAATATGCTGGTATATCACATTACCCGCCTATATCACATTACCCGAAGTTACTCTATATATAATGTATAAGGACGATATTTTGACAGTATGTACATACTAGGAAAACCTGAGTGAAAACAGATGTTTTTTTTGACTTCTGATGAAGCTGTTGCTGTGTGAGGGTGAGGAGCAGAAAAGTGCGAATTATCTTTCTCCTCTGTATTTATACTCCACTCTCTACATGAAAATATAATTGGGGGATTCCTTTAAACGTGTGAAAGCCTCGAAAACCTTGTAAACTCGTAAAACTGTCAAAGTTTGTATTGATTTTGACAACTTTTACGAGTTTACGAGGCTTTTACACGTTTAAAGGAATCTCCCAAATATGTAAAAATTATCAGAAACGGGCTGTAAAATGCGTGAAAACGACAGATCAGGGTGTTTATGTGAGTACGGTCAGGAAACATTAAGAAAGATAGTACAGTAAAAACTTCGACTGAATCATTTTTATGTGCCCATCTGGAAATTGTTCATAGCTGTTTTAGTTATAAGCCAAATTTTTTCTATAAAACTTTATTGAACAGGATTAGAACAGTAAAATAGCTAAAATATCAATGGAAAAAGGAAAAAGCTGCTTCAGACTTGTTGTTTATTGCACTGTAGTTACTTTGGAAAAAAAGTTTTTAAGTTATCCGTTAAAAACTGACTTTTTTGAACTTTGAACCCCCAAAAAGGGGTATTAGGCCCCCGTTGGGCGATGGACTTTTTCGTACACACGGAGAAAAATACGTATAATACAATAATTTTTACTATATTGGCTAGTCGAAAAATTAAAGTAATCAAAACTAAATTTCAAATATAAATTACTTTACGTATGAACTATTTGATGGGTCCGTAAAGTCATATTTACAAATAAAATGTAGTTAAATAATAAAGGAATATTTACTACAAATTTCCTACATTTGACTATATGTAAGGTAATTTGCACTTTCAGAAAAAAAATGTGTGGTCAATTTGAATTTAGTCAATATAACTTCAATTTTTTTCACGCACAAAAATGAGTATCATAATTGTCACCTTACGCGAGTAAGGTAAGTACCACAAAAATATAGAGTCATTTTGACTTTTATAATTTTAGCAAAAAACATATTGAATATATGTTTTTTGATTTTAGTAACAATTTATATTTTTGGACAGACATTTTCTTCATATACAAATTTTTTTGCTTCTACATTATATGCGGAAGCAGCACAGAGGATGTGTATCTGACTACCATTCGGAAGGGCCAGAGTTCGTATACCGGTGCCGGTCAGTTCCTTTTTTTTTTTGTTTTTTTTTTTTTTTGTTTGAACTATACAGTAAGGTAAATATCGCGCCAATTTTTTCATTAAAATTACTAGACTGTGAGGTCATTCGAACAATCTGAATTGACTAAAACAGTAAGGTGAATCTTACTTCGGTGTAAAGTTGTCACTATTCTGACTTGAAAATCTGGTAAAATTTATGAGAAATAAAGTAGCAGGTACTATTTTTTTTCTCCGTGCAGTTACTGTAGTCCAGTCAATAACTGTGCCAAATTTTAAAACCGCAGCAATTTTTCCTCTTTAGATATTTAATTTTACAGTACCAGATAGTAAATTTTGTTTTTTGTTTGATAATTTAATAGAAGGTCATTTTGAAATAATACAATTTTCCCTTCATTATAAGGATGGCAGTGGTGCTGATGGGTTATGCGCGCATCTATCACACCGTGCGTATTTATCGCATGTCAGGTTCTTCCGATTCAAATCTTCACCAATACAAAGCAAAAGTTTTTTTTTTTTTTTTAATTAAAATTGCTTTTTTTTTCAGTTTTAATTATTTTTTATTTTAATTATTTCTATTTTTTTAATATTAATTTTTTTAAAAAAATTAAATATATATTGTATTCCTGTTTGATAATTTTTCCGCTGTTAATATTTAAATATTTCCTTCTAATATATTAATATTTCATTCTAAGCAACTTTAAAACTTTTAATAAATGTGTAAAAGGAACGAAATAATAACAAAATTATAAAACTTTTGCTTCCGTGTAGGTACGGTTGGGAATAACTTTTCATCTGGAAGAAGAATTCTTATTCAATATACATATAATTGGAGTGGGTGTGGGAGTTATCTGTTTCAAACTTTGTTTCAGATATTACAAAGCAACACCACTTCTTAAGTGGGTTAGAACTGGGGTTCGTAACCTTTCAAATCTTTCCAAACTTTTTTCAGTTTCTAAACACTGTGCAACAGAGAGAGATAGAGGTTGGCAACGGTGTAATAGCAAAATCATACAAAGTGGCGCATTCATGAAAATTGGCAGCACTGGCAGCAGCAACAGTTGCTTGGTTGCTGTGAACACAAACGATTTAAAGTGATTTTTCTTTTTTTTTTTTTCATTCAATTTTATTTTTCTTGATTTTTCTTAACAATTTTGCACGATTTTTATGTAATTTTCAGCCGCCTTCCGTGCAGGAAAGGAAAAAAAATCAAAAAAATGTTGCTGCTTGAAAGGAAAATTGCTCGGTAGGGGCAACAGCAATAAGAAAAAAAACGACAGCGCCACCTAGTGGGACTTTAAAACTGAGCAACATATTGCAACAGTTTTTTTTGGAAGTTGTTTTTGTTGCTGTTAAGTTGCGTCAAATTTGTTTTCCAACAAAAAAAAAAAAATAGTCAGAAAACAAATTGAAGAAAAACCCTTGCAGCGGCAAATTGAAGCAAGACAAAAACAACAACAACAACAGCATAAAACAAAAGAAAATTTGTGTGAACATATTGCTGTTGTTTTTGTTGTTGTTGCTGTTGCAGTTGTAGTAACTGTTGTGGGTTCTTGTTTGCGATTGCTGATCATGATTCTGCTCCATGATAAGGCAACATACAGTACGGCACCACAGTAGAACAGCAACAATTTTCTAGATCGCGATCATTTAAAATTGTTGTTGTTGTTGTTCTTTAATTTACGTGTTGCGTTAAAAAGCGCATGCATTTGGCGTGAGTCACGTTACACATGCCAACAAAAAAAAAAAACAAAGTTTTTCTCAAAGAAAATTCGACTCATTTGAATTGTTGTACTAAATTTTTTTGCAATTTTCCCTGAACATTTGCATGTTTCTAAGTAATTGTGTGGAAAACGAATTTTCCGTTTTTTTTTTGTCTTGCCTTGCGTGCTTTTTCACAATTTTCCGAACAATCTTAAGCGAAAAACCTATCGATTGGAAATTTCCTCATTGAATTTCATTTGAATTTTGTATTTTGTGTGAAAAATAAAAGTAAAGAAAATTCAAATCGAACTTAAATATAAACATCGAAGCTCACATTTATACTGATTTTTGTATTTTTTTTTTTTCAGTTTTTGTGGCAATTATTTGGTTGCGCATGCGCGCGCTGTGATATTTTCTACCCAAAATCGTTGCCGATTTCATCAGCACTGTAATTCAATTCGAACAGCATAGGAAATTGTTACATTTGCACGTATGGGTTGGCAACGCGATGTGATGTTGCCACTTGGAAAACAGAAAAAAAATTAACAAGAAATTCGTGAAAAAGATGTGCAACAAATAGGAAACACAAGCGATTGGATGCACTTTCTGAAAAATGTTTAAGTTTGGGTATTGTTTGTTGCGTGCACTCTCCCATTGGAGCCAATCAGTAGCCAAAAATTTATAGGGTAAACCAGGGAAATTTGGTACCCTTGGGTGATATGGCACCTCTATCAATTTCAATACTTGCAGCTTTCATAGCATTCAAATAACTTCAACTGCGCGAGAGACTTCGTGGTATGTTATTCGCTTTGAAAAATTAGCTTGTGTGTGGGATTTTTAAAAAAATTTTGGAAATGTAAACGACTGACTTTTGTTTTGCATACACTTCAAGAGGCAGCAGAGGTCTGAATATTTGATACAGCCATATGGTTCATTTATCAAAACATTCAGATTTGAATGTGATTTCGTTTTCGGATGAATACGAGCGCGAGTGTGCATGTTTATTCGTTTCGTAGCATTTTTACTCGAAAGGGAGATATGGCAACCCATTACTACGGGTGATATGGTTCTGGTGGCATTCTCCCTTTACATGTTATAAGATATTTGGGATTACAAATCTAAAGCGCTTAAACTAACAGTTACTCCAGAAACGCAGAATTTTATTCAGGTAGGTTCTTCAGTTCATTTTGAACTGATTAATTTGAAGTTCTCATAATATTTTAGAAAAACTTGGTCCAGCAGAAAAAGAAAAACTTGAAGCAGAAAACATTCAACAATTCTGGCAACAAAAACTTAAAAGCCACATAGGGTGCCAAATCATCCATAGTCTCAGGTGATTCGGCGCTTTGGAGCATTTTTTTTTAAAATGGAAATAAAACATATTTGCAATAATTTTTAATTTAAGTAGTTGAAGTACTGTTTTTCGTTTTAAATTAATTAAAGAATAAATTCCTGTTTAGTTTTTTTTTTTTAAATGAGTTTTGAGTTTGGTTTTATATTAGTTCAACAAAAAGGGTGCTTTATCTCCCGGGCTTATCGTATTTCACACAAAAGAAATATCTCTGTTCCTTCTAGTATCAAGTTAACATAACTCTGTCTATTGTTAATTCCGTTGGTTTGTGTCCTTACAACCTTCAAAGACATCTTTAGTCTTTTAAAATATTTCATCAATCAAATTGACCATGAACTCACTTAGATATGGCATGCATTTAAGTTAAAAACACCTGTTTGCTCGTTTGAATTTTTCACAAACATGCACAGTGGGTTGAATGGTACCAAAAGTGTATTTTAAATCACGCAAGCCTAGAATCATATGTTTGTTTGGCACGTGTGTTTGTATCGATTAAGAGAAGGTCGAATGCTGATAAAACGTGCGTTGCCATGCCCTTATAAAAGAAAATAAGTCATATCGCTGAAACTAAGTACTTAAAGCAAATGTTAGATATTATAACGGCATCGGAAAAGTTACGTAAATATTGACAAATAAATGTAATGGTTCAATAAAAAGAAAGAAACCATTTTATTCAAATACCGCCTGACTCCCCATCCCCACCGTGAACGTTTAAAATGAAAATCAAAGACCACTTGGCCAAAAAAAAATAAAAAAATTAAAAAAAATGGCTAAGCGTAAAGGCGGCTTCTTGCAACTTTGGCATAATCATTTGCCATTCCCTTGCTTTGCATATAATTTTTCATATCTGAAAAGCATATCTAGCACCGCGGCGCCCTTCCTCCTTGCATCGAAACTAGTTGTGGTAGGTAGTTGGCGGTATACGGCACTCAGCACTGTCGGTGCCAATGCTGGCGGTGCAGCGTTACTTCAACTCTCACTGCACTGGATGTAATGAAGACATTAACCACATGATGTTAGCACCGCAGTGTTGCCAACTATATTTATATAATTTTCAATAACAAGATTTTATACATAAATATTTGAGTGATTTTTTTGTAATGTAATCAGACCTTGAATTAAAGTTTTTAAAAAGACTTCTTTAAACTTTTAAATCCTTTAAATAAAAGTTTACATAAAACTTTAAAGTTTCACTCAAAGAGTTAAAATAAAAACTTTTCAAAATAAAAGTTAAAAAAACTTTTTCTAGAAAAAAAAAGTTATCTTGCAGCATTATAATAGGAAAAAACACAGTTATCTGAGAATCGCCCAGATGTCTATACTATAAAGGTGTCATTTTGTACACAAAATACGTTCGCGTTCGCTGTATCAAATATGAAACAAACATTTCGTTGTTTATAGAGAGTGTAACGTAACTACAAAGTGTTCGTAATACGTCATACTGGACATCCCTGTACCTATATTTTAGTAGAAAATATTTTGAATAGCCCAGTAAATTAAACGGACATGATGATGCACTCATACGTATTAAGTGCACAAGAGTCATAGTCATTATGCTTGAAGAATGTTATAAAGTGACATGTCAACTGAAATCAACTTGGAATTTATGGAATTCTTTATGAAGAGCACTGCCAGTACTCGTACTCGTTCACAGAAATTATTTATGGGAATTGTGAACATTTTCATTTTTAGACAGTTTCTAAAAACATTGAAAGTCCTTATAGCACGAAAAATGTTGCTAAATAAAACGAAACTTTGCAATTGCTGCTACAGAAAGTGCGATCAAAGGAGCACTTAAAATCGCACTTAAGATAATAGAACTTCGTTAGTTGGTCAAGAGAGCGAGAGAAAGGGACAGCGTGGCACAAAACTGATATGAAGCACAAAAAATACACATATACACAGATGTACAGATATAAACATAGTATCCATTTAAGGAATTAGTAGCAGCAATGAAAGGACACTGTTTGTAATGTTAAAGAAAAGCAGCAAAAATGTGGCACCAACTTAAAACTAGTAAGGGTGGTATCTTTGGCCTGGCCAAAAACTAAATACCCTACATTGCATTTCAAGTATATTATTAGGAGAGTATAAGAACAAATTGCTTATATGGGAACAGCCACGCCCTCACCTCCGAGCTAACCTTGATTTTGCGTAGAGCTTGCATTTACTGTTCTGAGTGTTTGAGTAAAATTCAGTTAGCATTTCAGTATAGCATTTCAGTATAGCATTTTGAAACTTTCGCTTGTATGGGAGGTGCCACGCCCTCTAATCCTACTTTGCCTACTTTAAGCTCAGAGCTTACAATTAATGTTCTTCGTGTTTGAGTGAAATTTGGTTGGATTATCTCAAAAAACACTTTCATTATATAATTTTGAAACATTTGCTTATATGGGAGGTGCCACGCCCTCTTGTCCGAGTTTACCTAGATCTTGCGTATAGCATGCATTTATAGATCCGAGTGTTTGAGTGTAATTTGGTTGGGCTATCTCAAAAAACGCTTTCCGTGTAACATTTTGAAACTTTTGTTTATATGTAGTGTAGCGTGCTTAAGTCGTATGTTGCACTCTACGACTCATCACAACACAGCATTAATTAAAGAGAGCTTTGAGTCCGCACATTAGTTCTCCCTTGTGGAACTTTGCTCGACTAAGCTCAGGGTTTGTCGTGGGGTAATGAACGGACTGACGAAAATATGACCACACACGCTATAAACAATATAAATTACCGCATCAAAAGAGTGAGCATATGTTTGATGCATTTCAACATACCGCTCTCACGAAATGAAATGTTGCTGAATTCAGCCTACTGATTGAGAAAAAGAGAGAGAGAAGAAGTATGCTGTTTGCAATGCATGGTTGACAGCATGTTGCTGTACAGATATTGCTGATCAACATAATTGGCTTATGTTATCTGCAGTATCACACAGATAAATCTCTGTTACCAACAATGACTGCTGCTGTTAATGATGGTTGCCATTGCTAAAGCCCAATATGTTAATTTAAAGACGTATCATTTTGAAATATGTATAACCTTTATCAAAAAATAATTTCAATATTAACTTTTTCTTTACAAAATAGAATAAACGATATAAATAACTTGATCATTACTTTGTTATACAAAATTCATTACAGTAAATATAGTTTTTAGTTGAACATTAAAAATATAAAATTGCAAAAAATTAAGAAACTTACATGATGTGCAGGATCGACGTACGAGACATGTCAGGCCGTAGATGCTCTTTACACTCTTTTAATTTGATATATGTATATAAAGTATATTTAAATCTATATAAACTAAAAAAATTCAAGTGTTCATATTTACTGAATGCAATTTTCATTATCCAAACCGAAATACCTTTAATAGTAATATTGCAATTGACTATTTAAATTCATTGAAAATATAATATTTACAGAAATGACTAAGCTATTCAAATAATTGTAAATTTAAGTAATTCTGCA
The DNA here is from genome assembly GCA_951812925.1 of Calliopum simillimum. Taxonomy (NCBI): domain Eukaryota; kingdom Metazoa; phylum Arthropoda; class Insecta; order Diptera; family Lauxaniidae; genus Calliopum; species Calliopum simillimum. The sequence continues at coordinate 117,101,433 of OX638371.1, read as the reverse complement.
ATTCAGTTTTCCAAATGGGTGACTTAAAAAACTATTAATTGATTAACTATTAATTTCATAAAGTCATAGATTTCATAAAAATGATTCTAAATTCAATATATAATTTTATATGCTTTTAACTAAATTCATCAAAAGTATTTTTTAATTATCATTTAAGTATTTAAGTAAATCTGGAACTTTTTCTTCTTCTCAGCAAATTGCCTTCACAAAATGGCTAATCTGATAATGCCTACCGCAATTCCAAAATCATCACGTACATAACCTTGATCATTTGTTAGCACATGTCTTATTTTCATATGTATACTAAATTTATCCAAACGCAATTATATATATAAACTATAATATACGTGTATCAAAATTTAAAAGAGGAGCAATTTCTGCTTCCTAAAAAATTACCAAAAGAAACCTAATTAGCACAATTTATCTAGAAAACTTTCCTAAGATATTACCTCTTTTAGATATCCAATTATTTTAATATGTTTCTCCAAAATCCGTAGAATTTCGATTCTCATAAAAGTTGTGTTTAAGTTTCATCCAAGTTAAATATACATGATTTAGTATTATTTTAGCAAAATTTATACTTTATACTTTAAACTTTTTTATATTAAATTAATCAAAAGCACTTCACTTATAACTTTTTAAGTAATTTTATATTAAACGTACTGCAGTTCTTATTCACTTATCGTTCTTATTAATCAAAAGGGAAAGAAAGAATTTTTGTCGAAACTCCCATATATAGTGTAGCAAAACATTCGGACTAACTGTATTCCACTACTTCTTGCATCAAAACTATATTGAGGCAAAGAATATTAGGCTTAGCGTAAATTTTTCGATTTTTGCTTTACATGATTTTACACATGTAAGGGCCTATTTCATGAACCACATAAATATTCTTACAAACTGCAAGTATAAAATTCTTTATGCAAACAATCGCAATTATTACTTAATCTCACAAATTAATGAATTAAACTAAAAATTTGGTTGCGATATAAAAAAGATAATTTAATATAAGAAAATTACCCTACAAAACAAATGAAACTAAAATTTATGTAAATAAATTTCGAAAGTTTAATTTGGAAAATATAATTATCAAATCAAAACAAAAATTTACCAACGTGGGGCTGGCTCACACCCTGAGATCTCATAGTTGATCCATCAACTTAGCCGGGCTCGTTAGAAAACATATCTTTAGCGTGCACTCTACCATGTTTTTTTCCATTAAAATCCTCTAACTCATAAATAAAATTTCCAATTTTACTTTTAACTCTGCACTTCGTAAATTTTGGTGCTAACTTCGGATTAAATTTTTTAATTTTATCACCTTTGAAATAGTTTCTCTTGTAAACTGTTTGACCTACAGAATAACTAACAGGTTTACTACGTAAATTATATGATTTTGCATGGAATTCTTGTGCTTTTCGCAAGAATGACTTAGCTTTTTCACGAATCAGCTTCAAACGATCATGACTATCTTCAATTTCTAAACTTTCACCTGATAGACTATTAAATTTCCTCAACAACTCGTAATCTTTTCCATCGTTTATCATGTGATATCCAAAAAGTAAGTAGTATGGTGTAAAGTTAGTGGACTCATTCACTACGTTTCTTAAAGCACAACAAATTTCATCTAAATATTTATCCCATTCTCTATGGTCATTTTTTACATACATTCGAACTGCAGTAAAAATTGTTTTGTTTGCACGTTCGGCTGCATTTGCCTGAGGTGAATAATACCCAGTTAAAATCTGTGTTATTCCATGTCTACTTAAAAAATCTTTAAATTCTTTTGAAATAAACTGACTGCCATTATCTGATAAAATCTTTTCTGGAACACCAAATAAATTAAAAATTTCCTGAAGAACTTGAATGGCTAACTTTGAAGTCGCATTTCGCAAAGGTTTGACAACAATATATTTTGAAAAATTATCCAAGACTACAAAAGCAAATGTATTTCCAGATTTTGATCTGGGAAAAGGGCCTACAAAATCTATATGCAATTCTTGAAAAGGTCTTAACGGCTGTGGGCGAGGAATTGTTGGGGGACGCATGATGTTATTTGGAATTTTTGACGTCTTACAAATTTCACACTCATTTACGAATTTTACAATATCATTAACCATCTTTGGCCAATAATAAAAGCGTTTAAGTTTTTCCATTAGCCTATTTATGCCTGGATGAGCACAATTTGGTGGACAATGATGTTTTTCTATTAAACTCCACTTTAAACTATTTGGTATCCAAATCCGCCAACATTCACTTTCACTTCCTAATTCTCTTTGCCTAAACACTGTTCTTTTATATAGTTTTCCCTCAATCACTTTCAAGTCTGGTAATTTCTCAGAGTTTTCGTGTACTAATTTAACTTTTGCAACATAATCCTCATCATCAAAATTTTTTGAAAGAATATCTACATCTTCATCAACCTCTTCAATTTCAATTCTCGATAAAGTATCCGCAACTAAATTATTTTTCCTGTGGACTATTTCGAAATCATAATGCTGTAATTTTAATGACCAACGAGCTAATCGTCCATGCAAGTCTTTAGTTGACATTAGCCATTTAAGTGCTGCATGGTCTGTAATTACTACAAAATGTGTGCCTTCAACATATGGTCTAAACTTTTTTATTGTTTCTAAAACAGCCAAACACTCGAGTTCAGTGGTACTATAGTTTTTCTGTGTTGCAGTCAACTTTCGCGACATATATGCCACTGGCTTTTCATTTTGATCCTCATCTAACTGAATAAGTGCACCTCCTATACCATTTGCACTTGCATCACACTGTAGATAAAATTTTTTACTATAATTCGGAGCTACCAATACAGGTGTAGTTGTCAACATTTCCTTTAACTTTAAAAATGCTTGATTTGCTTCTTCTGACCAATCTTTGCTAAATTTTTTCCCTGTCATATCAGTAAGCGGTGCAGCAACTGCTGAATAATTTGGTAACATTCTCATGAACCACTGGCACATGCCAAGAAATCTGCGTAATTCTCGAACAGTTGTCGGTTTTTTTGTTTTTAAGATCGCCGAAATCTTATCAGGGTTTGGTTTCAATCCATCTTCACCAACAATATACCCTAAGTATGGAATTTCCTTTTGTACAAAACGTGATTTTTCAACATTTATAGTTAAGTTAGCAAACCTCAAACGTTCTGCTACTCTTTCAATAATTTTGATATGCTCGTCAAATGTTTCCGAAATTATAAGCATGTCATCAATATAAGGAAAAACTTCATTTTGCATCTCATAAGGAATGACACGATCAATGAGTTTACACATAGATTGTGTAGCATTTTTAAGACCAAAAGGCATTACTTTAAAATGATATAAGCCTCTGCCTGGCACAGGAAAAGCTGTTTTTGACTTAGCTGACTCTGAAAGTGGTATTTGCCAAAAACTGTCTTTTAAGTCAAGCGCTGAAATAAATTTGGCTTTTTTCAAGCTACCAAGAACTTTGTCCATATTTGGCATTGGATAAGCGTCTTTAGCTGTATGTTTATTTAACTCACGAGCATCCAGACAAAGCCTCCATTTACCATTGGACTTCGCAACTAAAACACATGGTGAGCACCAACTACTTTCACTTTTTTCAATAATATCGTCTTTCAACATTCTATCTATTTCTACATCTAAATGTTTTTGCATATACGGAGAAAGCTGATAAACTCTTTGCTTAACGGGACACGTACCTCCAGTATCAATATCGTGCTGAATCAGACTTGTTCTCCCAAGGCCTTCCTTATTATATGAGGGAATTTTAGAAATTGCTTCTGCCAACCTTATTTTTTGGCTTTCAGTTAACAAATGCGTCTTTTCATCTGAGCCAACTGTGATTTCATCAACAATAGCAGATACTAAACCAAATTCTATCCAAAAATCAATTCCTAACGTCAACAAACGAGGTAAATCTGGTGAAATATATAATTTAATTGTTTTTGTACAATTATTATAATACATGGGGACGTATGAGTAACCTATAATATCATGAGCTGAACCATCGGCCGTGTGCAAATTTAAATTTAGTGAAATAAATTTAATACCTAATTCATTAAATACTTCTTCATAACCTTTTCCAATAACTGAAATCGAAGCTTCACTATCTAGCAAACCTTCAAATTTTCTTCCATTCATTTCTATTTCTGCGTACATTCTTCTATCATGATATGTGTTTATCTTAAAACTTTCTACAACTTTCTTAATTTTTCTTTTATTTTCAAAATATTTCTTAACTCTTAAAATTCTATCTCTTTGGATACAACATTCTACAGATCTGTTTGCGTACTGCTTTGGTTGTAAGTACGACGTTTCAGAATCTTGTTGTAATTCTGTCTCTGGTTTTCTGGGATTTGGGCTGCATTGTTCGGATGCGGAAACGCCCTCGAATCTTTCACACCCGCCTTCAAGTTTAACCTACCTAAACAACGTGGACAATTTGGCTTGGTCACATTTTTGTATCCACAAGAATAACAAAAAAGTGCTCTTTGAACAGATGGACAATCTTGAAAATTGTGCCCGATATCGTCACAATTCCAACAAATGCTCAAATTGTTTTCTTCAACCTGATAACTATCCTTAAATACGCTATCGCATTCAGCCTCTTCCGAATGTAAAATTTCATGAACTACTCGACGTTTACCACAAACTTGGTCATCTAAAGTTTCTCCTATCTCTGCTAAACCTTTCTCAACTTCCATGCAACTCAAACGTAATTCATTTACCGTAACTGGTCTAGAAAGAATCAAAAGTTTTCGCAAAGCTGGATGCATATTATTTTTTAACAAACTAACTAATTCGTTTTCAGAATACTGTATTCGCAGTTCTGAATTCAAAGATTCTATCGCTAACTTAAATTCTGTAAAACTTTCTCTCGGTCTTTGACGTCTATTCTCAATCTGCCTTCTTATTTCCTGATCTGTGGTTATCGCTTGAAATTCATTCACTAAAGAATACCGAAAATGACTCCATGTTGGATTTCTATTTTTTGTAACGAATATCCAAAACCAACTGTAAGCATTACCAGTCAATAAATAATGCATTGAAAGACATATTTTATCGAGTGGTATCCCTTCACTTCTTGCTAAAATTTCAATCCTTAAAACGAATTGCTCAACACTAATTGGATTAGGTTGGCCATTGAATTTAATATTCCAATTTGCTATACTAGATAGTTTTCTGCTATCAAATCCATTATAATTATAAGAAGAATTATTAGTGTCATTCACATTATTTTGGTTATTATTGGGATTCCCATTAAACCTCTGATTTAAATTTCTATTCCTATTTTGATTTCTATTTTGATTAAAATTTTGAGTTCCTTGACTTGTTGGAGTAACTGGCCTAGTGACATGTGCAAAATTTGGGTTACTACGAAAGTTTGGCCTTCTTTGCTCTGACGTATTCAATGGAAAACTATGCCGGAAATTTTGATTTTCACCTCCACTATTTCTTCTAGCCGAATTCAAGTTATTCACAGCAGGATAAGTTCTGTCCACTGTACCTGTCTGACTCTGTACCACAACATTATTATATGAGTTCGCATTCCTATGTGGACTTCTTTCATTAACATCAAGTAATGACAGCCCGTCTGAAAAATTATCTTGGACGTTAGTCATTGCCAAATCTAGATCTGACCCATGTGGTGTAGGACCTGATCCTATATTCATTGCTGAAAAACTTCCCACTAAATCTCTAATCCTCACACGCAAATTATTTATAATTTCATTCAGTTCTGGGGAACGCTTCTGCAAAAGATCTAAACGATTCAAGATATGAATACCCTTAGTAATAGATCGCTCCTGTGACTGTTGATCAGCAGATCTTTTACTTAATTTTACCAAACGATTTAACTCTTCAACTTTTTCTTGACAAATCTCATATTCCTGTGATGGTGTATTTACTGACACAAAATCTTCTTTTCTCGTACCATTTCCTTCTTCTTCTAAAACCTTCCTTAAATTAGCTGCTAAACTTCTAACATTACCTTCCATACTTAGATTTCTTATAAGACATTCGTGTCTTATTTCCTCGCTATCAAGCAAACCAATATCCATTATTATTACTTCAAAAAAAATTCAGATCAAAATTATGTGAAACGTGATCACTTCAAAATTATTATCAAAATTTTATATAAACAAAAAACTTAATTTAGGCTTTAGCTCCAGCACCAGCATAAACAACAATACAACAACTTTGACATACTCTCTTTCCGCTCGATTCAAAACACTTTTAATGCTCAACTTTATGTTCCATTAACTTTAGACACGATATTTTTACTACCAAATTACTATTGGAACTATAACATGACAACATGTTATAAATCTAACAATAGTATCAAAAAAAGGAATATAACAGCAGACCACTACTGTTTAATCTTACTTTTTTTTTTTCTTTTACTACAACGAAAACAAGATATTACCATACCATATATTGACGGTAATGGTAAAAGTCTAATTGTTCTCTCTAAAAGTATCTAAAAAACTGAATGTAACTTTTTACAAAATCTATAGTGAGTTTTAAAAACCATTTTTAATCTCTTTATAGTATAACAAAAAGCATAGTTTATTCTCTTTAAGAATTTATCTAAGTGCAACTTTGCAATGAGAACATTGCAATGCCTCACATTATTGGGCGCCATAATAACTGTAGCGTGCTTAAGTCGTATGTTGCACTCTACGACTCATCACAACACAGCATTAATTAAAGAGAGCTTTGAGTCCGCACATTAGTTCTCCCTTGTGGAACTTTGCTCGACTAAGCTCAGGGTTTGTCGTGGGGTAATGAACGGACTGACGAAAATATGACCACACACGCTATAAACAATATAAATTACCGCATCAAAAGAGTGAGCATATGTTTGATGCATTTCAACATACCGCTCTCACGAAATGAAATGTTGCTGAATTCAGCCTACTGATTGAGAAAAAGAGAGAGAGAAGAAGTATGCTGTTTGCAATGCATGGTTGACAGCATGTTGCTGTACAGATATTGCTGATCAACATAATTGGCTTATGTTATCTGCAGTATCACACAGATAAATCTCTGTTACCAACAATGACTGCTGCTGTTAATGATGGTTGCCATTGCTAAAGCCCAATATGTTAATTTAAAGACGTATCATTTTGAAATATGTATAACCTTTATCAAAAAATAATTTCAATATTAACTTTTTCTTTACAAAATAGAATAAACGATATAAATAACTTGATCATTACTTTGTTATACAAAATTCATTACAGTAAATATAGTTTTTAGTTGAACATTAAAAATATAAAATTGCAAAAAATTAAGAAACTTACATGATGTGCAGGATCGACGTACGAGACATGTCAGGCCGTAGATGCTCTTTACACTCTTTTAATTTGATATATGTATATAAAGTATATTTAAATCTATATAAACTAAAAAAATTCAAGTGTTCATATTTACTGAATGCAATTTTCATTATCCAAACCGAAATACCTTTAATAGTAATATTGCAATTGACTATTTAAATTCATTGAAAATATAATATTTACAGAAATGACTAAGCTATTCAAATAATTGTAAATTTAAGTAATTCTGCAATTCAGTTTTCCAAATGGGTGACTTAAAAAACTATTAATTGATTAACTATTAATTTCATAAAGTCATAGATTTCATAAAAATGATTCTAAATTCAATATATAATTTTATATGCTTTTAACTAAATTCATCAAAAGTATTTTTTAATTATCATTTAAGTATTTAAGTAAATCTGGAACTTTTTCTTCTTCTCAGCAAATTGCCTTCACAAAATGGCTAATCTGATAATGCCTACCGCAATTCCAAAATCATCACGTACATAACCTTGATCATTTGTTAGCACATGTCTTATTTTCATATGTATACTAAATTTATCCAAACGCAATTATATATATAAACTATAATATACGTGTATCAAAATTTAAAAGAGGAGCAATTTCTGCTTCCTAAAAAATTACCAAAAGAAACCTAATTAGCACAATTTATCTAGAAAACTTTCCTAAGATATTACCTCTTTTAGATATCCAATTATTTTAATATGTTTCTCCAAAATCCGTAGAATTTCGATTCTCATAAAAGTTGTGTTTAAGTTTCATCCAAGTTAAATATACATGATTTAGTATTATTTTAGCAAAATTTATACTTTATACTTTAAACTTTTTTATATTAAATTAATCAAAAGCACTTCACTTATAACTTTTTAAGTAATTTTATATTAAACGTACTGCAGTTCTTATTCACTTATCGTTCTTATTAATCAAAAGGGAAAGAAAGAATTTTTGTCGAAACTCCCATATATAGTGTAGCAAAACATTCGGACTAACTGTATTCCACTACTTCTTGCATCAAAACTATATTGAGGCAAAGAATATTAGGCTTAGCGTAAATTTTTCGATTTTTGCTTTACATGATTTTACACATGTAAGGGCCTATTTCATGAACCACATAAATATTCTTACAAACTGCAAGTATAAAATTCTTTATGCAAACAATCGCAATTATTACTTAATCTCACAAATTAATGAATTAAACTAAAAATTTGGTTGCGATATAAAAAAGATAATTTAATATAAGAAAATTACCCTACAGTAGGTAGCACGCCCTTTAGTCCGAATTCGCCTAGTTTTTGCTCAGAGCTTATATTTACTTTCCCTAGTATTTATGTGTATTTTGCTTCTGTTATTGCGAAAAATGCTGTTATTATTGCATTTTTAATATATTTTTTGTATGGGCGGTAGGCGTGTCCGTTGACCGATTTCGCTCATTTTCAATCCCCCGAGCTAACTTTTACGACGAAGGCTGTGCACCAAATTTCATTGAACTATGTTGCTCAGTTTTCCCAAAAAATGTATTTCCACACACACCCAGCCAGCCAGCCAGACAGACGGACATGGCTATATCGACTCAGGAGGTGACGCTGATCAAGAATATATATACTTTTCTATATCTGCCACGCCTCACACTGGTTCGAAATCCTTAAAAGTTTTTTAAATTAACTTTTTATGAACCGTATTGTCTAACAGATATCCATAGACCTCAAAAAATTTGTAAGAAAGATCCAGGTATTCCTACTATGCTCTTGGGATCTCTCCAAAACTACGCTTCTCAGGCGCAAAATTCTGTGAGTATAAAATAAATATTTAGTGTTCATTGTAAAAATTGTGTGGTTATTTTAAAACTGAATCGATTTTAATGTTTGAATATGGAATCTGTTTGTAAAAGAAAATACTATCGAACCTCTAAATTCAAAACTTGCAATAATTTATACTTTTTTGACAGTTGTGATTAACTTAAATGCAAGTTATTTTACAAAATCAGTTTGCAATGGTTATGAAAAAGGCCAGAACTAATTTATACCACGTTATACCACCTAGATTTTTTGGATTAAAGAAGATTGAAGCCTTTTCTAACAAATATAAAAAAATTGAGGTGCCCTTTTTTGCACCTTTTGTTTGACGCGATTTTTTCTGAAGCACCCCTAGGAAAATTTAATTCATATTGCTTACCAAGTGTCAATATATGTTGCTCGCCTGAAATGGAAATTTTTTTATATTATTATACAGCTTATACTCCGTGATAACGGAATCTAAAACCCATTTTTATGTAGATTAATTTACCGTTGCACACAACTCTATCAAAGTTAAAGTTTTGAAATAAATTTTTAAATTATGTAGATATAAAAATTGTGCAAGTGTTATTTTTTGCCTTTTTGAATCCGCCATTTTGTTTTTTAAAAATCTAACATTAGATTCGTAATCAGTGACCCCAAAAACCCTAAGTAAATTTTTTTGTTGGATTTGGATTAATATTTATGAAAATCGTCCGCCATTTTGAATCCGCCATTTTGTTTTTTACAAATCCAACATCAGATTTGTAATCAGCGACCCCAAAAACCCCCCAAGTCAAAAATTTCATCTCGAAAATGTAATGATTTCGACTTTTGGCCAGCTTTTAAGGATTTTGAACCAGTGTGCGCCTCCTTCTCTGCGTTATAAACGGAAGGACAAAGTGAATATACCCTGGGTGTAGGGTATAAAAATTGGCAAAAAGTAGCAAACAAACGAATGCCAAACAACGAAAAATGGGTCAACTATGTAGTCAGAACTAAGTGCCAGAAGTAGAGGAAGAAAAGAAAAAAACTAACTAAAGGATGAGAAATATATGAGAGAAAACTTTAACTCAAGTTAAAACTTCGAAAAAGACTTATTATAGTGAGAATTGGACGTTACACTGTGAAGGCGTCATCATTGCAATAACAAGAGCAAAAACTTTGAAAGCGCAGAGTAAAAAGAGGGAAAAAATTCAGAAAACTAAAAAATTAAAAAGAAAAAAATGAAAACTTAAAAGTTTCCGGGAAATAGGTAGCATGCAATAGAATTAAAGCTGCTAAAACAGTTTCCGTTTGTGATTAGGCAACGGAAGTGTTGGAGTGGAGGTTGGAGCCTGCTGTTGGAAACGGTCGAATGAGATGAAAACTTTAAAGTAGAATTAAAAGAGATAAATCTCAATGAAAAATTTACGAAATTCGCAAACACACGAACGGCGAATGTGTTGACAGAGATTGCGCTTAAATGTTCGCAGTCAGAAATAAAATAACCTGATTAAGTAACAAACAGTTTAGGAGAGTGTGAACAGATTCTAAGGGTTTAAATTATTCAAGGACTCGAATAGATTTCAAATGTAACCATTGCCGTCATCAGGAGATAAAAGTAACATACATACACTTTCGTACTTTGGTATTTTTATACCCTGCTTGTAGGGTGTAGGGTATATTCATTTTGTCCTTCTGTTTGTAACGCAGAGAAGGAGGCGTGGCAGGTATGGAAAAGTATATATATTCTTAATCAGCGTCACCTTCTGAGTCGATACAGCTATGTCCGTCTGTCTGGCTGGCTGGCAGGCTGGCTGACTGTCTGTGCGTGGAAATACATTTTTTGGGAAAACTGAGCAAGATAATTTAATGAAATTTAGTACTCTGCCTCCGTCGTCAAAGTTAGCTCGAGGGATTGAAATGAACGAAATCGGTCAACGGCCACGCCAACCGCCCATACAAAATTATATTCAAAGTGCATTTTTAAAATTTTTTTTCACGGCAGCCAAAATACACATAAATACTAGGAATAGATACCGTGAGCTCTGAGCAAAAACTTGGCGAATTCGGACAAGGGAGCGTGGTACCTTCCATTCCAGCAAAAGTTTCAAAAAGCTATACTGAAAGTGTTTTTTGCGATAATTCAACCAAATTTCATTCAAATATTAAGAACAGTAAAAGCATGCACCCAGCAAAAACAGGGTGAAATCAGACAAGAGGGCGTTGCACCTCCCATGTAACTAAAAGTTTATAAATGCTATACTGAAAGAGTTTTTTGAGATAATCCAACTAAATTTCACCCAACTACTAAGGGCTGTAAATGTAAGCATTGAACAAAAAATGAGTGAACTCGGAGAAGAGGGCGTGGCACTTTCCATATAAGCAAAATTTTCGAAATACTGCAGTGTAATGTATTTAGTGTTTGGCCAGACCAGAGGCAACACTCTTACTAGTTTTTTTTTTTTGACTTGACGTTTTTAATGCATTTTTGGCTTTAGAACTTTTGCACTTTGCAGACGAGGTCTACAATGGCCAAATCAATAACTCTTACAGAAACCCACAACCACAAACAAATTTATATGTGTGCCACATACTTGATCCATGTCGGTGTATGTACATTTACGACAGTGTACGAATACTCTCGAGTGTAGTTGTTGGAGCAATGGCGCGAAAGTCAGTGGAACAGCATTTAGCGAATATTAAGGCCGCTTTTAGCAGGCGATTATCATGACCTAACTGTCACATAAACAACAGAAATTGATCTGTAAATCATGGCGAATGCGCCTGTTGTTGCTGTTGTTGTTGCAATTGTTGTGCACGCGCCTGTGTTGGTAACAACAACGTTGAACAAGTACAACAACATTTGGTTCCTTATTTCACAAAATTTCTTTTGGTTTTTGTACGCTTCAAAGTCTTATAAAGTTCTAAATCTTTTAGTGGCGGTGCAAATACAAGCTTTACAACAACACATCAAACAGATAGTGGGACAAACACACACAAACCATATGTACATGTGATTGGAATATGTTTAAGGAAATATGTGTAGAGTGATGATGATGATGATCATCAGTGTATAACGTCATCTGGCCCAAAAGTAAAAGAACCGACCGGAAAAAAAAGATCAATCGTTATGTTACACCGCTTCTTTCCAGACACACAGCACACAGAATTCAAGCAATGGAGCAATATAAAGCGGCTTTAAAGAAAATCAACAACAACAACGACAACAACAATAGAGCAAATACTCTTCCCGTTTTACAACACAAACAACATCCGATCTGAAGAAGTTGCCGACGCGTTGTATGGAAAATATTGATGGGGATAAAATGAAATTACGTCAACTTAAATGCGTCGTAATGGGAGTTTTTCGCCGTTGTTGCAATAATTTTTGTGTGTCGGCGGCAAAAGTCGTCGATTTACAAACACAAACGTTGAAAAGGAGCGCATGCGCGCGCACATATTCACAATATCGATCATTAGAAATGATCGTGTGCGAAGTTGAAGGTTTTTCCAAGTTTGGCGATTTTTGTTTTGTTTGTCTTTTTCTTCATCTCGGTAAACGGTGTCGAATTGTTGATTTATTTCACACTTTGTGTGTGGGATATTTTCTTCGCGAAGTAAAATATTTATCAGTTAGAAAATGCCTTCGAAGAGTTTTTTTTTTTAATACAAAGCATGCAAGTAATTGTAATAACTCGGAAAGTAAGATTCCTGTTATAAAAATTCAAAGATACTTATGTTTCGATAAGGAAGAGTGTAGTTAAAAAAAAAAGAATTTCACATTTTCCTGCAGCTGCGCCATAGACTTGAAAAAAGCGTTTCTCCAACTTCAAGCAAGGATGTCTCGAAATCTTGCAGATATATCGACAACTCTGAGCATGCAGTCGGATTAAGCGTCAAAAAGTACATACGACTGTATATTAGTGCTGCGACATCGACCGGAAAACATCGATTTTTTGAACATCGATGTTTTCTGAATTAAACATCGATGTCTAGAAAACATCGCCAAAAAAAGATCGATTTTTGTCAACATCGATTACTTTTTTAATACGTTGAAAACTCTGACAAAATGAATCAAATTTCTCTCAAATTTTGTTTAGAACATGGAACACTAAAATTAAATACATATATAAATGGAAAATATTGCATATTTATACCCTACACCCAGGGTATATTCACTTTGTCCTTCCGTTTGTAACGCAGAGAAGGAGGCGTGGCAGATATAGAAAAGTATATATATTCTTGATCAGCGTCACCTCCTGAGTCGATATAGCCATGTTCGTCTGTCTGGCTGGGTGGCTGGCTGGCTGGCTGTGTGTTGAAATACACTTTTTGGGAAAACCGAGCAAGATAATTCAATGAAATTTGGTACACTGCCTCCGTCGTCAAAGATAGCTCGTGGAATTGAAAATTAGCAAAATCGGTCAACGGACACGCCCACCGCACATACAAAATATTTAGTCAATGCAACCAAAATACACTTAAATACTACACATTGTAAGTGTAAGCTCTAAAAAAAACGGAGCGAATTCGGACAAGAGGGCGCGGTACCTCCCATATAAGCAAAATTAAAGCAGCCACAACAATTTGAATATCCTTACAAATATGTAGCTGAAAAAAATGTCATTATTTTAACGAAACTTTAAGTATATGTGACCTGGTCTATGAAAAGGGGGGCTTACGTGCGAAAATAAGTTTTCGATAAAACAGCTGGTGAACAACTATCAAAGGTCAATTCTATGCGAATCGGCAAAAAATTCTAAACTTTTTTTTTTGACACCTAAGCACCCTTTTCACAGGTCACTTATATACTTTTTATAATTTTTTCCTTATTGAAAACTTTTCAATTTTTTTACTTGCATGTGCTTAACAATATTTTTAAAATTTTCAATTTGATAATTTTATGGCTAAAAAGCCTTAATTTTTGTCTCTGATATACTTGCAATACACAGTTGATTTGAAATATTAAAGTTTTGGGGACTCGCGCATTTAAGAAATCTAAAATCGTATCAGTTTCTAGTTGTGCTGAGATAATATATAATTAACTTTTGCATTTAATGCAACACAAGTAATAAAGTACATAAATATGTTACTTGCACATAATTCCTACTTTATGAAATACAACCATCTTCAGATAATGAAAATACTGATTTATTGACGTCCTTTGCAGTATAATTTTAAATAGATAAGTTCCATCTTAGTATACATAGATAAATGTATAAATATAAGTAAAGCTGATAAAGAAAAATTTTGAAGTGTACTTAATGAAAAAAAAAAGCAGAAAATTTCAGAATCCAATATAAAAACGAAATCCAAAGAACTTAAAACAGTTCCCGGTGGCGTTTTTGAGCGACATCATCCATAATGATATTGTCATCGATGAATTATCAAGAAAATAACACGAACATAGAGCGCTCTACATGAAATTTTCCGAAACAATTTTTTCATCGATGACTCACAATGGGGATGTCAGGAAGTTAGTATTCTCTGTTGGACAATATCACTCAAGTGTCTCTAAACTAATGAAATGTTTCGAATTGGTGAGGTGAGTTAATATGTCCTTAAGAAAATGCTTTTAGTAATGGAGTTATTATAACGTCTGAATTTTATCTTTGCAATAGATTTCTGTCGTCGACCTACCCATGAAGGATATCACCGAAAATTTTGCTGTAAGACAAATGTGTTTTCAAGTTCGATGCAGTTTGATTCGATGGCCTGAAAATTGCCGCAAAGCACTATCAAAACTTGAAAAATGCATTATCTAACAGACTAACTGACAGTGGCTGGCTGACCTACATCATATGTAGTATTCAATCTGAATTTTTTTGAGTGTTAATCCAATAGAAGATATGAACTTTTGTTATGGTCGAATCTTGAGACGTGGTGATATCGAGTGCTAAAAGTAGAGAAATTTGGTTTTTTGCAAATATCTTGCTAAGGGTTATTTCTACAAAAAAAAAAAATTTCTCCACTATTTTGTAGCTCAGATAATTTCATATAGAAAGCCCGCAAAAGTAGTTTTTTTACGACTTACAGTTGATGAGTTATAGTACTTTTAAAATCAACAGTCATACTCGTATTACTATGAACAAACACTTGTATGCGGCAAATACCTTTAAATAGGATATCTACTAAACTAAAAGTCAAACGAAACAACTTTCATAACTTTTTTATTGAAAATTTTCTGAACTATAAAATTGTGGACCAACCTTAGCGTGATATTTGTATAAAACAGATTTTCTCGACTTTTATCACGTAATATCTCACCAAGGCACCACCTCTCAGATTTGACTAGAATACAAGTTCTTAATACTATTGTGCATTAATCGAACATACTTATTTAATAGTACGTAGTTATTTTCATTTGTTAATATGTACTAAGTATTTTTATTTAGAGTCGAAGGCCTGAGTTGTTAGTGTCATCTTTATAAAATTGTATATTTAATAAATGCAAATTACAATAAAAATTTTTATTACTTAATAAATATAAATAAAAACAAATGCAAAACACAAAAAAAAATTTGTTTGCTAGATTTATGCTGACATGCTTGTGACAAAATCATTGGTGGTAACTCGATGATATTTTCCTCTACAACTCACTCGGAAGTATACGCATTAGTGACTTATTCTTGAGGGAATCGTACTGATATTGTCTGCTACATGTCGCTAGCACACTGACGACTCAGTGAAATTATCAGCATAAGTCATCAGTAATGTTTTGGACATTTGTTCTAAAAGTTCATGCATGAAGTCAAACAAATGTCTCCGTTTGTCACCTATGATCTAATTTTGTCTCTATTTGTCATCGATGAATCGTCGTGCCGTTCGCCACCGGGTTTTTTCTCAAAACATGAAATATAAGCATGTCTTGTTGTAGTACTAACACTACGATATCATCTTAAACATATAGTAACGATTTGTGAACAATGAGATTTCAATTATTTTTATTTCGAAAGCTTTTTGATGAAAACAGTAAATCCTACGATATAAACTATAAAGAACTTTTTTGTTGAAAATTTATGCTCTACAAACAGACTTGGGGTTTTGCAATAAAATTTATTTTTCACAAATTTCAGTGCAAGTGAAAAAATTTTCCATTTTAAAACTTTCCATTATCAAAAAATGCATTCAGTGATAGTGGACAGTTTTTCAATATTATTAAATTTAGTTATCAATTTTCAATAAAAATTCGACTAAATTTATTGATAGTTGTGGGGCTGTTTACACACACTCAACAATCTTAGTAAGCAGTACATGTTCCAATTTTGAATGCGAATTGTCTAAGCAAAATTTGTGAAAACAAAGTTTGTGCAAACGAAAATTGAGAAAACAGAATTTGTGAAAACATCGAATAAAAACATCGAGGCAAAAAATCGATTTTGCAAAAAAATCGAACTTAAAACATCGATGTTAAAAACAGTCGATGTTCTTGCAAAACATCGATGTTTCATCAACATCGATGTCGATGTCGCAGCACTACTGTATATAAACCCGATCAAGAAAATTTGTCATTGTATCTGAAATGTATATCAAAAATGCTGCTGATATACAGTTTTTTTATATCATTTTGATATATTTTTGACATCATTGAAAAATACGTCAAATTTAACGTTTTCCTTTGTGGATTTTATGGAAAGATAACTATGGAAGACGAACGCGCAGCCAATTTTAGTGAAAAAGTGAGTTTTCTCATGAAATTAATGAAAAGTACACCAATATAATTAAGTGCAAGAAAACCGACACTCCATTCATTTTCTGCATGCGGGCGATTTCTAAAAACTTGTCGCCGACGATCAACCACAATATTGCAAAATTTCGCCATTTCTGCGTCGCTTTCGTTATCAATTTTTGTATATCATGCTGATATAATTTTGATATCATTTTGTGATATCATTGTGATATACGCAAAGCGTTATATTCCGTATATCACTGTGATATCCTTTTTTTTATCAAAATTAATTATGTCACAGAAAAATTTTAGATATCATTTGATATATTTTTGATAAACTTTTTTTGGTCGGGAAAAAAAAATGTCATTTTATTATTTTTTATTTTTTTTGTTTTGGATGCTTGTATTAATACATGATTCAATAACAATGGTTATGGCAAGTTGTCAAAATAAAAAAATGGAACCCTGCATCTTGCCTTGCTATCTGTCAAAAGACTAGAATCAAAACAAAGAAAGAAAAAGTAATTTGAAATTTTTTATTTATTTTTATTTATTTTTATTTTTTAAAAACCGGAATTTTTTAGCGAAATTTGATGCTTAATTGTGGAAAAATGTTACAATATATTTTATTCAAAGTATTGTCCACTGGAAGCTACAACATTTCCCCATCTTTCAGGCGATTTATGAATTCCATCCCAAAAAAATTGCGCCGGCTTGGCGGCCAAAAATGAATCGAGCCAATTTTAGATATCTTGAACTTAAGTGAAGCGTATTCCTGATAGGGCATTCTGCATCGATCGGAACAAATGGAAGTCTGATGGTGCAAGGTCTGGGCTATAAAGCGGGTGAGGCAAAATTTCCCATCCGTTGTTTTCCGTTGTTTTCCAGGTAATTTTTGACTGGGGCAGCAATATGTGGCCGAGCGTTATCGTGGTGGAAAATGATTGACTCATGTCTGGTCGCATACGTTGGCCGCTCTGCCTGGATTTTCTGCTTCAATTGGATCAATTGTTGACGATAGAATTGAGCATTAATGGTTTGGCCACCTGGCAAGAGCTCATAATGGATCACACCTAGCTGGTCCTAACCAGGACGTTCTTTGTCTTCGACATCAAAATCACCACTTTTAAACCGTCGAAACCACTCACGACAGCTTGATTCAGCTGGAGCATAGTCCCCATAAACTTCTACAAGAATGCGATGACTTTCGGCAGCTGTTTTCTTTGCAAAAAAATGACCCACTAGAACCCCCCCGCAAATGCTGTCTTTTTCTCCAATTTTCGAAGTTATTCATCGTGAAAAATAATAATGATGCACACAAGATAAATTTGTTTTGTTGACTGATTTTGACAGCTGTCAAATGTACTTTCTAAATGACATATATATAAAGTTCGAGCTTTCACGATATTTGTTAGTACGGAAATCCACCGTCAAATTTCGGTTTTTAAGTTGTACACCCAAATATTTTTAATTCGTGTGTAGTTAAATTGTTTTCTAAATTTTAAGAATTTTAGTGATCAGAAAAAATTGAGAAGCACGTAAGTTGTTTGTTTACTATCGTTAACAACTCAATTTGGGTAGCGCAACTATTCCAATCCATCAGGTTACTGAACTCTGTTTTCGGCTTTCAATGATTTTCGACACATGCGTAACACCTTGGAAGGATTGACCATGAAGAAATTGTACTTCCCGCTAATGCTGCTCTATCAAAAATATGTGTACGCAATGCATTTTCACAATATTCAAAGCTTTTTAGAATAAAAAATTTCAAAAACTGCAAACGAAAATAAAACGATATTTACAAATCAATTGAGGAGTGGCCGTACCAAAGGGCCTAAGTACCATTTCGAGGCAAAAGTAGTGTCATAATATGAAACGGGTGGCATATTGTTAGAAATTAATAAAAATGTTTTCTGTTTTCACTAAAAATTTTCTTGAAAGTGTGAAATTGATGGCATTTTGTTGAAAAAATTATAACAGTCAAATAACAGACTATTAGGCACATAAAAAGTATGATATTACTTTTGCCTCAAAATGGTACTTAGGCCCTTTGGTACGGCCAGTCCTCAATTGTCAACTTTGTTTTGTTTTGCTCACTGATTTGACATTTGCGAAGGAAAAAATAATAAGAAGAAGCATCATTTTTTATTGCTGCAACCAGAGTTATAAAACCATGTATTAATGGGCCTTATCGTAAATAAATATTCTCGAGAATTTATTCACTAACTCCCTGGTTAGCAGTCGCAAAAAAAATTTCGTGGAAAGGAAAAAACCACTGGAAAAATTAAGTAATCGGCAATAAGTTGGGAGCGAGTTTTTTCACTTTTGTTTGTTAAATTTGCTCCTCAACTTTTTGTTAGGGAGTACTAAAGTATAAATGAATAGTTATAAATAACGTTTGACAAATTAAAAACTTTAGTACAACAATTTTAAAGCTTATTGAAATAGCTTTCATATGACACTAAAGTTTTTAATATCCATCCAAGCGTTTCCAATTTATACTGGTTCTGCCAAAACTACTTTTCACTTAAACTTTTTATTTTTTTTTGGAAACTTTTTGGTGCAATTTTTTGATTTTTCAAATCAACAAAAGTGATTAAAAAGATTTTTTACTTTAAAAAGCAAAGCATTAATTTAAATTTCACTGCTGCAATTGCTTCTTTTTCTTCTTTTGCAATTGCTGTTTCTTGTTTATCTTTTATTTTAAGTCAGCTGTCAAAATCCAGTGGAAAATGGAAAAAAATGTCAACGATTTATGGAAAAAAGCGTTGCCACGTGTTTTTTTTTTGTGCAAAATGTCTACGAAATTGGAAAAAATCAGCGGTCAGACTGGTGTTTGCGCAAAATGTCAAAGATATGGGAAAGACACAGCGTTGCCAGATGTTGTTTTTGTGTAAAATGTCAACGCTCTTGGAAAAACGCAGCGTTGCAAACTGGTTATTTCTGAAAATGTCAACGATATTAAAATAAAAACGTATCCCAGCAGGAAGGGGAGTTTCCATTAATGAAATATTCACTACTTCCAGTGATCCTTCCCCGGGAGGGAGAGAATAGAACTCCCTTCAGATTTACGATAAGGCCCAATATCATTTTATATAAATATTTATTTTAATTGATTGATAGAAAAATATATATATTCCTTTAATAAATTATTTAAAAGTAGTTGCTATTAATAACACAAATCGCTTGGAGAAAAAATTATATCTGTTTTTTTTTCGAATAATCTCAATACCTAGAAATTTCTTATCGTTTTTTTCCTTTTGCAATTTTGTTGTATTAAACAGCAAACACCCCGAGGCATTATTTTATGACTAAAGTAAAATGTCAGCAATAGTTTTAACCAAGTTAACTTCAAATTATGATAACATAATTTCATGTGACATCAAGTCAGCAGATTATTCATTCCTTAACATTTCATATTTGTTGCTGGCAGCAACAAACTGTAGCAGCAAAAACACCGTTAAGTGTTAGTGTGTCCTACCTCAGGCGTAATCAAAGTGTTCAGTCCATGTGTTTCGTTCGTGGAGCGGAGTGCACTTGCTGTGCAGAACATGACTTTGTCATGATGTTTTCTCTGTTGCATCGATTGCAAATTGAATTTTTATATCGAGTTATTGGCACGAGTGCATTAAAATTTTATATTTTCCTGTAAATTTTGTTAAAACCAAACCAAGTTGATGTTATTTTAGTGATTCGCCAGTTCTTTGCATGAAATTGTTATTGGTGCAACGCTGACATCCACAACGTCTACAATAATTGCTAGTGGACATCAATTAATGTGAAGATGTGTCCATTGGCATAACTTCCTTTATCGAATATTGTCTGCAATACGTAGGGCCTAACAAAAATTCGCTTAGTTGGTGTCATGTCATAAATTTTTAATAAATCAAAAAATTGCGTATTATTTGTTATAGTCATACGATATATCATTTTAATTTTCAGAAAGATCGGTCAAAATGGAGAGAAGAAAACGTAAAATTCGTAAAACAAAGTCAGCAGATATTCCAATGCCAACGCAGCAAGAGATTTGGTTTGCTATTCTTTTTGGATTTCGACGTAAGCTCAAGCCTATGGAAATATTTAATGAATGCCAAATAGCATTTGAAGTTAATGCGCCATCCCTCATGACTATTTCAAAGTGGTTCCGAAGATTCCAGACAGGCCATTTTTCTGTGGAGGACGAACCACGAGAAGGCCGCCCAAAATCTTTGACTGATTATGAATGTGTAGTGCTGGTTAAGTCTTAAATTGACGAAGATCCAAGATTGACCCAGGAAATCATTGCTGAGGAACTGGGCTTGAATGCCATGGCTGTATCGCGAATATTAAAAAATGATCTTGGACACACGAAGAAATCTTCCCGATGGGTTCCTAGAATTTTAAGTGATGCTTAAAAAGAGGCATGTGTACGTTTTGCTAAGTATTTTCTTGAAAAATTAAAAAACGGAGAGTCTAACACTTTCAAAAAAATTGTTACAGGTGATGAAGCATGGTTTTACAGGTTCGACCCTGAAACCAAACAACAATCCATGGTATGGAGCCCAGAAGGTGCAAATCCACCAGTTAAAGCAAAGCAACAAAAGTCAGCAACAAAAGTAATGATGTCAGTTTACTTCACCAGAGCGAAAGTTGTAGCTGCTATTCCTTTGAAAAAGGGTCAGACGGTTACTGCAAAGTGGTATACTGAAACCTGTTTACCAAAAGTCTTCCAAAATTTATTGGGAAACGCCAAAAAAAGGAGCTACGCCGCTACTTTCTACATCACGATAACGCGCCAGCGCACACTGCTGAAAAAACGACCGATTTTATTGCGCTTTCAGGCATCGAAGAAATTCGTCCCGCACCTTATTCCCCAGATCTAGCGCCTTGTGACTTCTGGTTGTTTCCAAAAATAAAATAAAATTTGAGAGGGAGAGTCTTCAACTGTAATGATGAGATAATAAATGCAGTTAATGATGAAATTGCAAAACTGCAAAAAGCCATTTTGAAGACTGTTTTTCAAAATGGATTTATCGACTTCAAAAATGTATCGAAATAAATGGCGATTACGTTGAAAAAATACAAATATATGAAGAATAAAGTCAAAAATTTTAAAAATTTAATTAAAAAGTTTTTTCAATTCAACTAAGCGAACTTTTGTTAGGCCCCTCGTATATATAGTAACTAATATTCAAATATTGATGTTTCAATCTTCTACAACTATGAAGGAAGCACTTGCGTTAGAATACTTGAAAGATTAAAAAAAAAAAAGAATGTCCTTCATGGAGACCTGCAAGTAGAGGTTGTAGTCAATAAAATAAAAAATGTTCTTATTCCATCAATAGAGACTTAAGCGCCATTTGAACGTCGGTATGAAGTTTCCAAACCTTAACAGCCGTATTTATTAGATTTTTTTAAACCATAGCTATTCTCCGGTTTAGCTATACCAGGTTTAAATTTTTAAATCGAAGTTAAACCACTGCTGATTTATAAACATTTTTTCACTAAACCAGCCTTATGCCAAATCTATTACATTTTTCATATGAAAATGTTGACGTTTTGAAATAAATAAAAGTTATCACCGAAAAATCTGTTTCCATTGATCCAGCAGACCCACAACAGATACAAACAGCAGAAATAGCACCACAAACAACTATCAATAAACACCAATTTTTTTTTAAGATGAAACATGAGGAAAACCTATGGTGTGTGAAATGCATCATTTGAACGCATTCACCTCTAGGATTCCTGATTTTGATAGCGATTGAAATTGAATTAGTTTAAAAGCCCTGGATTTGCTGGAATTACAGAGCCTATCTTTGGATTCAATTATGGAACAATATTGAACATCGTGTAGATAGAGATCTTATAGTGCTTGATGAAGTCATTGAAGCATTTAATGAAGAAAATCAGGGAAAAGCTAAAAATGTAAACATGTCTTAATTAAAGAAAAATCAATTTGCAATTGAATATCTTAAAAATAAACTATGCGATTTTTAACATTTACATATACAATAACATGCTTTATTTTATACATAATGGAGATCTTATACTAATTAGACTTCTGTATCCTTTTTCAATAGGAAATCTAGCCTTACTATTAGCAACAAAAAATTAATTTTAAAATCTATTTTTCACTCAGTTATGTTCTATGCAGCACCAGTTTGGGCAACTAGTTCTAATTGCCATCTAAAAAAACTACAAGTTTCCCAAAATAAACTACTTAAATTAATTTATAATTTACCATGGTTCTACTCTACAAATAGATTACATGCTTTGGCAGATATAGAAAAAATAACTGATAGAATTAAAAAGCTTACACAAAATTTTAATATCAGGTGTTTATATTCTGATTATAGCCATATTAGTGAGCTCGTGCCTTCAGAAGATTTCACTAACTAGTTGATTAGGTTATTTTTTATTTTTTTTTATAAAAAGTCAAATAGGTTTTTTGAAATGTTTTACCTCCACTTTTATAATATTATATTTGTTCAAATATTTGTATGTACAAATTAATTATTAAGTAGAGAAAGAATAATTCTTGAACTCTGAATTATTATTATATGTATAAACCATTTGTAATGTTATATTAATAAATTAAATTAAATTAAATTAATTAATGGAGATCTTTTTCAAATAACACCATTCGAAAATGCTTTTGAGTATTACACTACACTAGAACGCTATTCAAATTTTATTGATGATTCAAAGATGAGGCGAAAGTATACGGAAGTTTTTCAGGACCTTCTTGCACAGCTCTATTTTCTTTGATTTTTCCATCCAAAGTTAAATAGCCATTCAATTAGCCTTTAAGGCTTACTTAAAAATTTAATCGCCAAGCAAACAGGTGCCATCTCCGACCTCAACATCCTGCAATTTTTCAATGTACATCAATGTCTTCGCTACTGCATGTAAAATCACCATATTTCATTATAGGATTTATTGTTTGTCCTATGTGGTGCCAAATGCATCGGCAATAAATAATCGCTTTTGTTTGGGGCAGCTGCGGCTTGTCCTGTGAAGTATCCGTAAAACTACTAATTCGGAAAGCAAGGAACTTAATAAAATCAATTTCAATTGCAATTGTTTCAAGTTTTTATTTTTATTGAAAAATAAAAATTGTTTTTATTTATTTGACAATTCTCGTGTCACGTCAAAAAATTTAAACCGGCGCTTATCTAGCTTTAAACCTACTCGAACGCAATTTAAAATTTAAACTGGGAATAAAATTGTTTATAAATCAGAATTTCATGTTAAACTTCGGAATAGCCTTATTCCATGGTTTAACTTTTATTATAAATACGGTTGTTAGAGTCTAACTTGTGAGGCATCGTTCATCGTGCTCTTCAGCACAGACCATTTAAAGAGTTTCTATCTAAATGCGATTCGGCATATTCTGACTTACTCCAACACAGCAATGTTCGTTGGTTAAGTAAAGGTCAAGTTATTGAGTGTTTCTGGCAAATAAAAGAAGAATTAACCTCCTTTCTAGGCACCTTGGATACACAAGAAGCAAGGA
The DNA here is from genome assembly GCA_951812925.1 of Calliopum simillimum. Taxonomy (NCBI): domain Eukaryota; kingdom Metazoa; phylum Arthropoda; class Insecta; order Diptera; family Lauxaniidae; genus Calliopum; species Calliopum simillimum. The sequence goes on along the minus strand of OX638371.1, from coordinate 117,077,173 downwards.
AGCACATGCATTCAGGAAAAAAAATTGTATTTCCAGCAACTTTATGCTTTGATTTAAGAACTTTTGTTGGTTGAAATCTTCCCAACAACTTTTGCACTTGTTTTAAATACGAAATTGTTACTTATTAAATAAAACGAAAAATTGTTGAATCAAGTAAAAAGTTGTCGAAAGTTTAAGAGCGGAAATTGTTGTTTCAAAAGCGAAATTGTCAAAAATAATTAGGAATGAAGCTGTGGAATGAAGAATAAATGATTGTTGAAATGCTTTTGAGTATATAAGTATTTATTTACAATCTATCTAAGGGCAATGACCTGAACTTGGAATATTATTACATGCTATGCGACTTAACAGTTTCATACAGTCAACAAAAATAAGGAATAATACAACAGAAAGTCCATGAGTTCGAACGTTCGAAGCTTCTCTATAATTGGTGGATTCAAAAGGGTGGAATTTATTATGTGCCGTTCAAGTTGAGAGACTATCAAAACAGACCACCTTCGGCTTCAATTGATACGTTTGATTGGAGTCCTAAAATAAAAACGGACGCTGTATGAGCAGACAAACTGCAAAGTGATTTTCTAACATGCCAGCACTCGGCTACATGTTGCAAGTCCAGTGGCAAGCTACTTGAAAACGGTTAAATGGGAAGTCCTGCATCACTGAGCAGCACTTTCTTGTTTATGAAGATATCAAAAAATGGGTCGATTCTTGGATAGCCTCAAATTATGTATCGTTCTTCGACATGGTTTTCATATGCTGTCAGAAAGATAGGAGAAGGTAATGTCTAGTATTGGGCAAAAAACTTTGAGTATAATGTTTCTTACCTTATGCTTTAAATAAAGCATTTTTTTATAACTTTTTCAATGTTTTTAATGCAGCTATGAATTTTTGTTTTTATTTTTTTTTACATAAAATATCAAGTGATTGAAATCTTGTATTTTTTAAAATGACAAATACGAAACAAATTAAAGTATTAAGAATGAAGTTGTTGACTTCAGAATGAAATATTAATTTCAACAACTTAGAAATAACAATTTTTTAAGAATGAAAAATTGTTTTTTTAACAATCTTTTGTTTTCTGTGTGTAGAGTTTCTAGCAAACGAGCTTAGTATGCTAGCTTTGGCTTTCTTGAAATACTGAAACATTTAAATGCGCTCAATACCGAGCTACATGGAAAGAAGAAATTAATTTGTGATCTGATACAAAGTGTGTCCTCTTTTCGTCGCAAGTTGGATATCTTTGAAAAAGACATTACAAATCAAGAATTTATTAACAGTTCTTGAATATAAAAATAGTTCCGAAATAAACATAACAGTATTTTCAAATTTTACGTCAGATCTTAGTAAAGAATTTGAAGCAGACTTCGGAGAAATAGAAAAATTGTCGCGGTTCTTAAAATCCCCTTTTGAAGTTTCTCCACCTGCAGAATGTACTGATGTGGTTGCAAAGTTGTTTCGCCTGTCAAAACATTACTTCAATTGGAGATAATGGACTTGCAAATATGTCTATAAAAATGCATCCGCCGAAGATTTGTTTGAGAAACTTCATTTTCACAAATAAATTTTTTGAAGAACCAATATCGAACAAGATTGACTGCGGCCCACCTTGAAGACACTTTTCGCAAAAGCTGCGGTGATTCTAACTTTAAAAACTGGCTCGAGTCCACAAAATATAATTTCTCCCATTGATTTTTGAGTAAAATTTTCCTATTTATTTATAGTACGGCAATTGAAAGAAAAAAAAAAAATAAAAAATGAAAAATAAAAAAAAAACATTAAAGCAATAAAAAATAAAAATTAAAAATATAAAGGAAAAAACTCGTTAATCCGAACAGAAGAAGGGTAAAAAGAAATAAAAAAAAAATGTTAAAAATATAAAACAAAATCTAAAAAAATAAAAACAAATAAAAAAAAAAATTAAAAAATATATAAGATAAAAAAAAAAAAATTAAAGCAATAAAAATAAAATTAAAAAATAAAAAAATTATAAAGGAAGAAAAAAATATGGTTTGAAGTACGAATAATACCGACGGGCAACTTTTAAAAACTTAGCAAGAATTTTGCTATTGGGTAGGTATATTTACAGTAATAAATAGTCCAGTGCGGTTTGATTTTAATAACCCATCAGACCCGGTGATAGTCAAAAATCACTATAACAAAACTAAAGTTGGTAATTTCATATGAAATCTTAAAAATTAAATTGATAATGATTTTTTCCCAAATTCATATTTTCAATTTGTGCTTTAAAGTGGCACACGCTCACCACCGTACAATAATGACTTGCAGTAACACTTTGGTGCAAATTTCGCACCTTCCTGAAGATCACCTTGGATTTGTTGCGCTCTTCCCATTTTTTTTTTTGTGTCAGCAAAATGTAGCTGGTGTTGCATGTAATGTGCAACACTGATTTTAGAATTATGAGCGCAATTTTCGTTATGATTGACGGCAATTCAATTATAATAGTGTGGTAACGTGTGTGTTTGTGTATGTGTGTCAAAATATGTACATGTATGCGTCCGAATGAGTTTGATTTCATTTCTCAAATACACCGTGATTTGATTGATTGATTTCAATTCAATTTTAGTCAATTGGGAAATTGCAACAATTTATTGTTGCTGTTGTTGTTATTTTAGGGGGTAGAAATTATGCGTAACAACTGCTGCTGCTGCTGCTCCTGTCGTTGCTTAACCAGAACCAGAACAGCAAAAGCACATCAACACCGAACGTGTCGACGTGTTGCTGTTGATAGCAACTTTTTGTTGCTGTAATTTTCACTGATAAGCAACACGTTTTTCAATTTATTTTCTCATGTTGAAGCAGCAGCAACAACAAAATCAACAACAACAACAATATACATGAAAAAAGGAAAAAAAAATGAAATTACGCGAAATAAATTATTATTATGTAATTTTATTTGTGTACAGCAAAAAAAAAAAAAAAAGGAAAAAAAAAAAAGCAAATTACTGTTAATGATACCTTGTGTCTGAAAAGTATCGACTTTGATGAATGCAATTTACAGAGCTGTAGGAGGGGGTCCATCAGTTATGACAAGTCCGATTAGCGAGAGGAAGCTTTTATTTTATGTGATTTTAAAGATAACGCTTAAAATTCAATTTTCGCTAAATTACCATTTAATATTTTGTTACGAAAATCTTTGTGTTTTTGCAGTGGATGCATTTCAGCAAAAGTTGAAGAGCGATAACAAAAGTTTCATTTACTTGAGATGAAATTTATAATTTGAATCTGCATATTACGAGTAAGTGCATTCTTTGTAGTAGGAACTACTTTTTTCTTTATTTTTAAGTAAATACTCATCTAACTTACCTGAAATACCACTAAAAATTAGAAATTTTGAACTTAAACGAAATTTCTACCGAAAAACAAAAATACATTAAAAATGTGCACAAAGTCACATCGCAATGAACATTTGCAATGCAGGGATGCAAATGTTCGGACTTGTTGCTGATCCCGGGATTATCGGGATTTTAAAATGTAACCTCAGGACTATGACGCTAGTTAGGATGATTTTTAGGAATTTTGAGGAAGAACAGATATATTTTTAATGCTGTTTACCCCCCGGAAATTAGATAGACTTATACCTATAAATAAATGCTTATTTATCCTAGGAAAATAATGATTTTTATGCAATATAATTCCAATTGAATTTTTTTTTACTGGAATAATCTTTACTAATGCGTAAAAAACAAAGGGTGAAAGTCCATTGCGACATTGTGTGCGCATAAAAAGTAATTCAAGGTCAAAGGTTGCGAAAATCAGTTTTTCGCAAATATCTCGGTAACGGTTAGTCCTATAGAAAAATGTTGGGCCACAATTTTCTAGCTTGGAAAATTACCTATCAAATGATATAAAAAATATTTTTGGACAACATTAAGATCCCGGTTTGTCGGGATAACATCTCTAGTGCAAGCGCAAAGTTAAATGCATTCGCAATGAAAAACGGAAGCAATAAAACCATCTGAGTTATTTACATAAAACTACGTACATACGAGTACATACATATGTACATATTTAGCATTCAGTTTGCGATATTTGACATTTATTTTCCTCTTTTACAGATGGAGCTTTGAATAATGAAATGGAAAAGCTAAGTATGAGAAAGTAAAACAAAACTGAATTTTGTGAAGCATATGAATGTCGTAAAACATATTTTCATACTAAATTATCGTTGTATATACATATTAAGCGTGGGACTGATGTGATTTCATTTAAATTTGAAAGATTTTGTTTTAGTTCTTTGCATGGCACAGTTTAATACGTGTAGGGGAACTGATGCTGTTGTGGTATAGCTAATGTTTAGGTGGAATTTGAAAGAGAACCGTTAAATCAATTTTAGCCAAATTTTGTTATGATGATCATTGAAGTATTGGCTACAAAATATATTTCAATAAAATGTGTGTAATTTCATTAAAAAAAGTTATTGAGCAAAATCTGAAAAAGTCAAAAAAGCTATTTTCAAAAAGTTGGCAGGTAATGTGGTATATATACTGATCAGTACTTGTGAAGTGGGCAGGTAATGTGGTACATATAAGTAGGGTAATGTGGTATACTTAACCATACAATCAAATATAAAGTTTGAAAGGCATGAAATATGTTCATAATAACATTTACATTGGTTCTCAAGCTCATAGTCCTTTTATTTGGAATCCTTACTATGGGGTACATATTACTCGCATTGAGCGTGTTCAAAGAAAATTTGTTAAGTTCGCACTACATTCACTGGATTTTACTGAGCCTTTACCGTCATACAATGCTCGTTGTTTGCTCATACATCTTGAGAGTCTTGAAAATCGGCGTCTTGTTCATAGTATTATGTTTATTTATGATGTAATCAATGGTTTTATTGATTGTTCAGAGATTCTTCAGCTGATTGGCTTCAATATTCCTTCTAGGAGTTTACGATCCTCGGATTATTTTTATATCAAGTGCCACAGGTCGAACTATGCCATTAATGAGCCCATTAATAGAACTCTTTTATTGCTCAATAGGTTATATAAGGATATTTCAATTGATTTTTGCTTGAATAAAGCTCAATTTAAATCTATACTGCTTAGGCTCTTACATTAGTTTATTTTTATATTTAGGTTATTTTATTTAGTTATATATTTAAAATCAAAGGTTCTAGTCTGTAAGGGTTGTTATTATCCAAAGACTCAAATAAATAAATAAATAAATAAATAAAAAATAAACAGCCATCAAATAATGTAAAGAATATCAAGAAATGTTTATATACCACATTAGCGAAGCCCGACTATGCCACACTGGCCAACTTTTAGAAATTAGAAAATTGTAAAAATTATATTGGAAACTTTGTGAATTTAGATAGTTAAACACTTACTTCGCAATATTTTTCACTTACTTTAATTGAATATAAATTGAACTTCACCAAAAAGCAACTTTTACTTTACAAAATTTTTTTGCAAAAAATGCGCAAAAATACATCGACCACACGCGATTTACGTTTCGTTCCACTGACATCGGAAAAATTTTGTTTGGTCCATGACAGCAACACATCCCTGGTTTTTCATGTTTCTGACAGGATAAAAGCAGTGACGTTCGCAGGTTCTTTCCCAAATCGGAGATATGCGACCATATCACATTGAAAAACTATACCACAATAGCATCAGTTCCCCTACTACTATTTATTTCGGAATAATATTTGTAACAGTTTAAATTGGATGATAAAAATGGCTTATCTTTAAATGAAAGGTTAAAAGGTCATAGCATTTTTTTTCTCAATTTTCGATTGCAGAAATTTCGATAATATAAGGAAATCAATACCTTGGAAAAATTTTGAAAATAGGTCTTTATTTCCCTTTTTTGAATTAAGCATAAAAGGTATTTTCTTTAATATATGGAAGACTTCTATAACAAAAGAATGCATATACTTTAACAAATTTAAATGGACACTATTACTTCAAAACTCGAATTCATCTGTTGATGGGTTAAGTTTTATTTATTTTTGAAATCAAATCTTTCCTTCAACAAAAAGGAGTATGGTAGCAATATCAATAGATTTTGATTGATTTTTCTGCAGTCGTTTTTTTAATATCAAATTCATTCAAAACATATGTATTTCCGGTGTTTTTATAGCTTGATTGGTAAGATATCTATATTTTTCTTGTTCTGCTGCTTTTGCTACTACGAGTATTTGCTCATAACGTTTCGTATGTACAAAAAATAAACAAAGAAAGATAACGTTGTGGTTAAAATGGGAAGCCATTTAACCACCGGCAGCAGTAGAACTGTTTGCGTGTCTCACTCTCTACTCGAGGTCAAAATGTGGTCGACATTATAAAGAGAGTTTCAGTAAAACAAAAACAACAAGAAAAGTGGTAATAAACTTTGTTCAGCCAGCTGTTAAATGGTTGAATAACGCGACTTGACAGACTTGGCTACTTACTGTTTCTTGTCACTATGTTCGCACTTGACCACATTTGCACATTGAATGAACTGTCAAATAACTGTCAAAATATTACTTTATGTAAATGTCAAAGATTTCGCACCTTTCAGCAATGCAGCTTGGCATGAGTTGTCCGTTAACAAAATTAACAGCTGTCAAATGTCAAAATAATTAGACAACTGTGCTTTGTTCAATTGTAAGCTTTCGTATGCTCACCAGCTACAGCAGCTGTCAAAAGTTAACTTCATACCCATATTGTATTGTATTTTGGACCACCCAAAATTATTGAAATTTTTTTTATTTTTATGGTTTGATTTTTAAATTCAGATTTCATTGAAATCTCTAAAAATTACAATACCTATGAGTACCTTCGCATTAAAAGAGAAACTGTCTCAAGTGCATTTTGACGCGTCGCTCAGCTGTCACTTCTTTTAATTGTTTCTTTGAAATATCAGAAAATTGAATTGAATTTTTTGTTTTCTTTGCACCGTCGTTGACCCTAAAAAAAAAAAACGTAGCACGTTGCCACAATTTCTGATGCTGATGATAATGATGGTGATGATGATAGTGACGACATTTGATGCCTGTTGAATGCCTTGATGGCACTTCAAAAATTGTTGCATTCTCGAATCGTAGGTTTGGCAGCGGCGTCAAGCGCTATTTGTTGTTAGTGTTATTATTTTAAGAGCACCCAATTTTTAGAATGTTTTATTTTTGTATTCGACTTGGCTTTGAAGACAACATGATCTATGCACAACTGAATTGTTTGTTTTTTATTTCTTTCAAGTTATTTTTGCTTTTTTCTAAGATTTTTAATTCCAATATGTTTCTATAATATTTTTAATGTAAGACCTAAGCATTAAGATTAGACCAGACAGTAGAGTTTAGTCTTTTAATCAAAGTTAAAGTTGAACTGAAGGAATCTGTTATTATTCTTTATAATTCGATTGTGTTGGAATCAATTTTAACTGAATTTTCCCTAATTTATGTATCTTCCTCGTCAAAATCATCTTGGTATCAATTGAATTGAATTTGGCTTTTGTAAGTTGGATATTTTTCGACATTTACTACAATATCATATGTATCTTTCGACTTTTTCACTACTTTATGAATTTGTAATCTGTAATATCCGGCAGAATCAGGATGACTTTCCACAAGACTATGAACGTGGGCACCTTGAGGGTATTATAGTCTGTGAAAATTTAAAAGGCGTCCAACTTTTTTAAATTTTCTATACATTTTTTTTTATGCCTGTTTTTTGTTCATTACATTTACATTATTAATTACAAATGGGATGAAAAAATTTTCATACGAAGTTAGCAAATATCTTTAAAAATGTTAAAAACTAAGATCACTTGGAATTTTTTTGGGTCAACTTTTTTTCTAAGAAAAGAAGAAAATTTATCACATATCAAGAGGACACCAAAAAATAAGGAATTTCGAACCTACGCGTCAAGAGAAGCAGTTCAACGTCTTAATATTCCGGTCGGTGATATCTAGACTCTATGGGCCTTATCGTAAATCTGAAGGGAGTTCCATTCTCTCCCTCCCGGGGAAGGAGCAGTGGAAGTAGTGAATATTTCATTAATGGAAACTCCCCTTCCTGCAGGGATACTTTTTTTATTTTAATATCGTTGACATTTTCAGAAATAACCAGTTTGCAACGCTGCGTTTTTCCAAGAGCGTTGACATTTTACACAAAAACAACATCTGGCAACGCTGTGTCTTTCCCATACCTTTGACATTTTGCGCAAACAACCAGTCTAGTCGCTGATTTTTTCCAATTTCGTAGACATTTTGCACAAAAAAAAAACACGTGGCAACGCTTTTTTCCATAAATCGTTGACATTTTCTTCCATTTTCCACTGGATTTTGACAGCTGACTTAAAAAAAAGATAAACAAGAAACAGCAATTGCAAAAGAAGAAAAAGAAGCAATTGCAGAATTGAAATATAAATTAATACTTTGCTTTTTAAAGTAAAAAATTTATTTTTAATCATTTTTGTGGATTTGAAAAATCAAAAGATTGCATCAAAAAGTTAAAAAAAAAAAAATTTTTTTAACATTAACAACAATAAAATACGCGGTCACACAAGTACCAAAATTATTTGATACATTTGTGGTCGAATTTTGACCATTCTAGTAATGATAAAATTTTAAAATTTTTGCTCGTATCATTTATAATTTTAGCAAACTTGTATGGACTTTGTGATTCACATATGTGATTTCAAAATATCAATAGATCAAATAGTTCATACTTTATGTTTGAAATTTTGAGTTAACTACTTGAATTTTTTTACTACTCGAGAGGAGTACAAATTATGACACTCATATTTTTCCGTGTGGACCACTTGTTAAGTTTTTATTTTGTTTTCCTTTTTCAATGTTCGACTTTGAGATATGCATAGCAAATAAATTGTAAATTTATTTAATTTTTAGCCTCAATAACAAATTTTTCGAAAAAAATTCTTTGGAATATAAAATGCGGGTTGTCATATTATTCATTCCTCATATGAATGTTATTCAAATGTTACGAGTAAATTTATAAAATATTTCCAAACATAAACATTATGAATTGTTTTTCAAAATACCACATAAATTAAAATTAAACATTCGTTTTGGCCATTTTTTAACATAAATGTAAACAATTTTTATACTTTATGATACAACTTAAATTACAAGTAGTTGTTTGAATCAACACGACATTTTCGTTGTTCACAAACGATGTTGGCAGCCTTTGATGGGCATGGTGATATCGATTTTATCGACAGCAAGTCAATAGAATTTACATTTTTTAAACAGGCGGTCGCTTAATTGCCAACATCTTGGAACGCGCATAAATTAAGCAACAAATGAGATTTTTTTTACCGAAGTATTAAAATTCAAAAGAAAAATGAAGACATTTCTATGCGAACATCCAACATTTGGGCAACATTTTCTTGACACAAACATCTACTACTCGTTTCATTGGAAATTTATTGTTCCGAATGCTGTGCCGTTTTAATTTCACACAAAAAAAATCAAATAACACCTCATTAGTAGAAGAAAAATGAAAAAAGATAGAAACAAAGACTTGGCTAGAACGGTGTTTTCTTGTTGTTGTTGCGATGGTGACAAACTTCTGATTTCCAGTAATTTCGGGCAACAGCTAAACATGGCTTACAGCAGAAATAAATGGTGGTTGAGAACGAACGAACGATAGATGATGCTACGTTTCGTTGCTTGAAATAGGACTCTTTCTTTGTGGCATAAAAGAGTAAATGCGCCTTATCAAATGACAATCAGCAATGAAAGACGACGACTCCAATGGCCTGATGACAGATTGACAGTCATTACAATCAACACAACAATAATACAAAGGGACAACAACAACAACAGTTAGTGAGTAAATGAAACAAAGCAGCAACACTTAATTAGTTGGGCGAATGAAATTTCTTGGATTTCCTCAATTTGGCATATGGCATTTGTTATTGTTGTTGCTGTTGCTGTTGTTGTTACTTTGGGGGTAACGGTTTAAGAAATTGACAGCATTTTTCATTGTTGTTTTGTTTTGTGTGCCCTTCCTTACTTTGCTACATACACATGTGTTTGTATTTCTGATGTGTGATAATTTTGTTATCACAGTGAAAGCATCACTACTGTGTGTCACTTTGCCGGGATTCTCAATTTAATGACAAATCACGGAATGACGGGAATTTCATGCAGGGTAGGAAGTGTAGAAGCTTTTAAGTGATAAACTTGATTAAGTTAAAGTTACTGTGTGGAAATTGATTGATCCCGACGATTAGGCAGCAGTGATAGAAAGTCATTGATTAATGAAACAGTTACACTTTTGAAACACACACACACACATTTACATTTACACTGGGAAAAAAGCTGGAAATAATAAACTTTTAGCTCATGCATGACATGAAAAATTGTAAGTCATGTTTTCACCTTGGTGGTCCATTTCAAGTTGACTGCAACAATTTCTGAGAAGAAATGAAATGAAAAAAACCACAATGCGAACACCAAACTTATAGGACCGCACTTGATGACTCAGTATGCAGTGTTAGTCGTAAGCACGCTGCGTCATTTAGGTGAAGAACAAAAAAAAAAAAAAGAACTCAAGAAAGGAAACTCAAAAATCAAGTGAACACATTCCGGCATGCCGTCACTCATCCTTATATCTTGATAATTATCATGTTATCCGTAAGATTCAAAATATGAAAAAAAAAAACTCGTGACTCAGTCTACGCTATCTGTCTAAGTTATGGAATCGCAAAAAATATGTACTGATTATTTGCTTTTGGTGTTAATGAGCAGTTAAGTCTCAAAAGTATTTTTATTACTTTGTTTTATTGTGCCAAAAGCTACGTTTATTGATCAGCAAATGTGAGAAACACGAACCAAGTAGCTTAAAATCAAACTTTATCGTCGAAAATTCATGGAAATTTCAAACACTTAAATGAAATTTGATTGGCGAAATAAAAGTGTTGTGGTTTTTTTTTTTTATTAAAATCTATAAAGATTTTGCATTTTTATGGGCCATCAAATTGCCGAATTTGTGAATTTTGTGAATGATCTTATTAACATAATCTCAGAACTGTCATTAAATTAAAAGACACAATCAAATATGTTGATGAGAACTTTGACCATTTTTTGAGATCTTTATCAAGATATCTTTTATTTGTAGCTTAGATTCATCTATACACATATTTGTATTTATGCATATAAAATTGCTTTGTATGTAACGCAATGCCGCAAAATCTACTGAATTGATTTTAATAATTTCTTTCACAAAACAATGAATTTCTGTTGAAGAACAAACAACCCAGTAGGACCAGCGCACAGTGGACCAAAAGTCAGTTTTTTAGATCAAAATTGTTTGCCTGCTTGGGGACGTTGTGTCAAAAGTTTCCAATAATGGGAGTTCATAGGCAAGGACAAAAATAAGCCTCCACTTTTTAAAAAATCTTCATTTGTCCCCGTTGCGGGAGCGCAAATCCGAAAAATCTTAGGATAATATTAACAAATCTCCATATCTTAAGAGCCATTTAACCGATTCTTATGTTTTTTTATACCCTACACCCAGGGTATATTCACTTTGTCCTTCCGCTTGTAACGCAGAGAAGGAGGCGTGGCAGATATAGAAAAGTATATATATTCTTGATCAGCATCACCTCCTGAGTCGATATAGCCATGTCCGTCTGTCTGGCTGGCTTGCTGGCTGGCTGTGTGTGGAAATACACTTTTTGGGAGAACTAAGCAAGGTAATTCAATGAAATTTAGTGCATAGCCTTCGACGTCAAAGTTAGCTCGGGGGATTGAAAATGAGTGAAATCGGTCAACGGACACGCCTACCGCCCATACAAAAAATATATTCAAAATGCAACTTTTTGAGTTTTTTTCACGATAATGCAACCAAAATACATATAAATACTACAAATTCTAAGCGCAAGCTCTGAACAAAAACCAGGAGAATTCGGACAAGAGGGCGTGGCACCTCCCATATAAGCAAAAACTTCAAAACGCTATACTGAAAGCGTTTTTTGAGATAATCAAACTAAATTTTACTCAAATGCTAAGAACTATAAGTTTAAACTCTGAGAAAAAACTGGGTGAATTTGGACAAGAGGGCGTGGCACCTCCCACATAAGCAAAAGGTTCAAAACGCTATACTGAAAAAATTTTTTGAGATAATCCAACCAAATTTCACTCAAATGCTAAAAACTATAAGTTTAAACTCTGAGAAAAAACTGGGTGAATTTGGACAAGAGGGCATGGCACCTCCCATGTAAGCAAAACACCCTTACTAGTTTTTTTTTTTTCAATGGGAAGATTGCTAATGCGAAAAAATTAGTTTGTACTATTTTATTCACAAATAAAACTTCGTACAAAATCTATTCAGGTTATGGGCCCAGATTTTAAAATTGTATAAAATTAAATTTTTTCTTTCTCAACGCGCATTAATTAAAGCTAAACTATAAAATGGAAAATGCTTTGATCAACCAGCTTAATGGAACAAATTGCCAAACATGCTGAGGTTTGGTATGTTGTATGTAGAGGGCGATATACATTATACAGAGACTATGACATTCAAAAAGGACAATCGTAAGGCAATGGCTACCATTTATTTAGCAGTAGATGACGAACAATTGGTACAGGTTTCAAACCTTGGTTCGTCCGTGTGATGGATAGAAGAATATTAATATTTGTAAGATATAATTACAAACTTTTTAAACTTCTACACCACCTCATATCATGAAGAGGTATAAAATTTGTATATTAAGCAAATGTCTGTCCAAACAAAAATATTTTTACTAGAATTATAAGGTAAAAATGGTTACAATAAAAGTGATAATTACTTTAATTTTTTTAAAACCCGAGTGGAGTTAAAATTATGACACGGATTTTCCATAAATTTTACCTTAAAAAAAAGCTCTGTAACCTTGAAACGTATCGAAAATTAAGTAAGAGAGTGTAATTTATTTTGTTTTTAAGTATCCCGGACGTTTCCGAAGGAACTTCGAAAAAATGTATACAATAGAGCTTTACTAGACAATATATCTACCCACACAAAAAAACAGGTTTTTGATTCCCGAGTTGTTAAGATTTTTGAATATCCCCCACGAAGCCAATATTTCGAGGTTGATATAATATTAAAAAGTAGTTTGAACATGCATCGACAAAAAAGTCTAGGTCGGAATTTTAATTTTCATATTTATCGACCCAGGCGAAGTTAACAAACCAAAAACCCAATTAAAAAAACTTCAGTGACCTTACTTCGAGCTTGTCCCTATCTTACCGGAAGGTGTGTGAGTTTTTGTGTGAAATTTGTATTTTGTATGGGGCTCTTTCTGATCCCAATGTAATGAGTAAGAGACAATGAAAACAATGATAAATAATGCAAAACGTAAATATAACTTCATATCTGTTGGGACCAAAATTTGGACTAGTCGGTCGACACCATGGTGAAGTTTTCAAACTAGTTTTGGAATATCAAATCTTTCAATACTTTTCCTAACTACTCATCTTATGCCTATCGTGATATTATACTAAAATTATTTTTAAGCGTATTTTTAAGTTAATTAAAATTTTTTGTTGATTATCAGCTAAATTGTTGTACTCAAAAGCATTAATTCTGATGTACTAATTTTTGTTACCCAAATAAATTGAATTGAATTGAATTGAATGAATTGAATATTCTGTGGTCAAAGAATCGCCAAAGCGGTACAAAAATAAACTTTGACGTTTATTATCGTACGATGTTCCTTAGCCAGACTCATATCTTGTAGTCTTGTTCATACGAAATAACTCGAAAGCCATTCTAGCAATGCGACCACAATGAATATGCGACATTATTACAAAAATCCAACATAATCGCATTTATAAAGTCAATATGACGGCTATGTGGCTTAAAATAACAACCAATTAGAACGAAACTTGAAGAGTAATCACTAAAGTTTGGACGCAGGTATGACAGATCAGCGTATGTGAGGCTTCCGCCCTTTTTAAGCCTTGGCTGTCGTTTGAGCTTACATATAACCGATGACCAAATGTGAGACTGACACAAATTAAGCCAGGATTTAGAAATCAGGGTCAAAGCCAATGTACCCACTCATTTCGTTTATTATCTATGTACCGCAGTGTAAGCTGATACTTTCAGGTGGAAGATTGACAACTTTGTTGAAAATATCATTTGATGTATGGATTAACGTTTTTTTCATCATTTGATTTGTTTTTTAAATATTTCGCTGTTTTTTTTTTCTTAAATAAAGTCATGTTTAGGTTGTTCTTTAAGTTCTTTAAGTTTCTAGATATTGCGCGAATGGCTTCCATTTTTAAGAATTTCCGTGAAATTAAACATTATTTTTAATTGCGAAAACAACAAAAGTAGCAGAACCCTTAGGTACTTTTTCAATATTCTGCATATATAGAGAAAAAGAGCCACTGCACTGTTGTCTTAAAACACAGTATTTACATTGCAACATTCAAAAACCAATCAACATAATAATTTCCATCACGGTCATGCTTAAAAACATGACTTTACAAACCCCCTTTTTTGTGCAACGACCCATACCAACACATATGCCTTCGAAAGTTATGAGCGCCCAGAGAAAACGTCCAAATAAACCTTCAAGAATTCCACAAAATAAGTGAGGTGTTTCCACACAACATAACCTTAAAATGTAGAAATGCCTTAAAATGTTTTGCCACACATCAACACCTCTGGAAAGATGGTGTGTTTTTTGTGTTTGTTTTTTCTTCTGGAATTTTTAATAACCTGCGCTTTAAATTATTGACTTCTGTAGGAGTTTGCCATTTGCCAATCTGCAATTTATTAATATTTTTTTGTTTTTTTTTTTTTTTGTGGTTAAGTCCGCTGTAGTTGGATGCATCATCCGTTGTACCTTTAAATTAGAATTGGCGCAGGCATTGCACACATTGCGCTCTCCGTGATGCACGTTCAGCCGCTGGTGATGCTGGGTAAGTAAGGTTGGCTAGTGATAATTACATTGAAATGTTCTGCATTTAGTTTATGAGGATCGTAAACATAATTGGAATCTGTGAAAGCGCGCACGATGGCGTACTCGCAGAAGCGAACGTTTCGTTTGGAGATTTGTTTCTACAAAAGAATTGGCAGCTTGTAATGGTGCGACAGTTTAGATTAAATTTTTTATTTATTTTTGATAAAAAAAAGTATTAAAATTCGAAATAATATACCTACAGATTCACATGAGTGGGTAGGTAAAAATGGCGAAAAAAAAAGAAAGTTTCCTTTTATTTTTAATAATCCATAAACAGGAATCGATAAGGTTACGAAGCTCCTGAGAGGTGATAGAGGAACCATAGACTAACAAAAATTGCAACTGAGGGGGGGAGGTCGTCTAAAATGTACCCCTGAGGCTAAAACTGATTTTCTGACTTGTTTTACAAAAGAATTTTCTTCGGTCACTCTTACGTTAAAGAGAATTTTTTTTTTTTTAGATTTTAAGCTTATTGTTTATAAGGTTTTAAGGAATTTCTATAAGTTTCGAACCTTTAAATTTGATATTTGACATTTTTTTCCCTATTTTTTGACTTTGGCCGCCATTTATCCGGAAGTATGAAAAAGGTCCTATTAATATAACTTTTTGTAAATTTTTTAGAATTCTCGTTAAGTCTCTCTTAATTTGGTAGTGCACTTCTTACACCAATTTTTCACTTTTTTACTTTTATGTAACGTTGCTGCACGCGTTGCCCTTTCTCTACCAGAGCCTTCAAATGGATTGTTTTTAAAAAGTATTTTTTCTGACCCCAAATTAAAAAACTGGTATATTAAACGTGCTTCCGAATTAAAGAAAATTTAACAAGGATTCTAAAAAAAATTATAAAAGGGTATGTTAATAAGACCCTTTTCATGCTAAAATGGTCGCCAAAATCAAAAAATAGGAAAAAAAATTTAAAAGATTAACTTTAAAGATCCAGAACTTTGCGAAATTTTTTAAATCCTATAAATAAAATACATTTTTAGAAAGCTTATACAATTTCCTAAAAGTGTTCTGCAAAAAGGTTTTCCCCAAAATGATAGAGTGGTCCAAGAAAATTTGATTATCACTCTGTGCTATTTAAATATAATTTATTATGGATCATTTGGTCTTTTGAATGAAGTAAAGATATATTTACTTTTGTGGATGATAACTTGGAAATTCAAGAGTTAAAACGTTTAGTTTCATGGGCTAGATTTTGGCTGTCTATTTCCTGAAAGTGCGCGATATACCTCAACACAGCATTTTCTGCATTAAGATGCAGTGACAATAACTCAGTATATTGAAATGATAGGAATAAAAAATCAGAATCGTATAGATTCATAAATCAGATGTATCAAACGCCCATAATTGGTTTCCATAGAGAAAAGTTTTTATGATTTTTGCGGTCAATAAAAACCAAATTATGGTTATTACTAAGTACCAGCAGAGTTTTTTTAAAGCCAAATTCGAAAAGTTTCTATTGCACCACTCACCATTTCAAGTATTTACACAACAAAATGAAACTTGCAAAGCACTTGAACAAAATATATTTTTGGTAACACTTACTCCTATGAGTACATACATACCTACTTGTTTAAGCGGAAAAATATAAAAAGTTCATTCAAAAATCAAGAAAACACGTTATTGATAAATTTAGATTAAGTGGATGAAAGCACTCACGATAAAGTAGAAAAATGCTTCCAGTTGAAGTATAAAAGCTCTCAAATATTGTTTCAATACCAAATAAAAGAGTTGAATGTATAAATTAATTAAAAATGGCTTCAGGTCATTGAAATCCCATTTGGATCATAATGATATTTAATAATAAAACAAAATAAAGGTTTATTGTAAATGAGGAAAAAAAAAAATAAATTTAATACTTTCGAATGACAATTTCGGCGGCTCAAATGACAAAAAGTTAAATCAAAATGGTTACAATGCGCAGTTTGAGACACGATTTTATTGAAGTTGTTGATTTTAAGCCGCTTTCAAGTTGACAATTATTTATTGTTGTATTTTTTTTTTTTTATTCTCTTGAGCTTTAAATATCTCGACAATGAGCAAAAATAATTTATACGAGTATTATTATTTGTTTTTATTAATTACTTACGATTTAATTGGGTTTTTTTCTTCTTATGGTTAGATATTGTTGCTTTAGACTTAAGGGGTCTTTTTAAGAACGTGACAAGTTTTATTGTGGATTTTGTAGCTTGAAGGCTCTTTTAGGCTTTGACACATATTTCTTCAAATATTGCAATATACAGCTTACCTGCTGAAATGAAAAGAAAACAAATACAGAATTATAAATATATAGCATTCCCATTAGAAAACGATATCGCTTAATTGATTTAATTTCTTGGGTCACCCTAGCGACTTAGAGAAAACTTTTCAATAAAAAGCTTTTAGCTAATTGTACGAGCTTTCTAAGAATTTTTTTGGTTTTTAGGCTTTAGAAGGATTTCGCAAAGTTCTGAAACTCTAAAGTTGATATTTAAAATTTTTTTTTAATCTAAGGTCGGAAAAAATTCTTTTCTATGAAACTCAAGGATTACTCACAAGCGTTACGCTGCATATGATGTGCGCACTGTACGCACTGCGCTTTGTCTACTGGAGCCATCAAACGGATAGTTATTGAAAAGCATTTTTTTCTGACCTTGATAAAAAAAATTGGTATAAGAAATGCTCTACCGAACTAAAGGAAATCTACTAAGAGTTCCAAAAAAAAAAAAAAATTATTAAAAGGTATATTAATTGGACCTTTTTCATACGAAATGGCCGCCAAATTCAAAAAATAGGGAAAGAAATTTGAAATATCGACTTTAAAGGTCCAGTACTTACCGAAATCTTTCTTAAGCCTATAAACAAAATAAATTATTAAAAAACTCATACAATTAGCTAAAAGTTTACCATAAAAAAGTTTTCTCTAAAACGCTAGGGTAAGCTAACAAAATTTTTCTTTGTAAAACAGGTCAGAAAATCAGTTTAAACCCTATAACTTCTCAGCGGTACATTTTAGACCCCCGTCAATACAATATTTTGTTGGTCTAGGCCGCCTCTATCACCTCCCAGAAGCTTTGTAACCTTATGCGATACACCCAATATAATATCGCTTCAAGCAAAAAGAAAGAATGCCACCAAGATAGCTAGAGTTTTCGTTATAACTTAATTTTTTTTTTCCGCTGTGATTCTTAACAACTTTATGTAAAATGGAAATAAAATATTTATTTTTCTCCACATCGATCGCGTAATGCAAACAATTAGGCAATTTTAATCGTCTTGCTTAAAACGTAAAGACGAAACTTATTTATCCCATAAAAAGGTTTATGGGGTCTTACGATATTTGCTTGAGTGCTTTATTTTTTTTTTTAAGTGTTTTTTGGTGAGTTGACATGCGCTCAACTTTCATTTGAAAGTAATGCAAAAAGCTATAAAAAACTGCACTTTTTTCTTGTCAAACTTTCAAAGCAAAGCTTAAAAGCAACAGAAGCAATCAAAATGAACGCTAAAAGCTCAGAGTACACATTAGCGTTACATAGAAAGCGCCTAAAAGTAGGCAGTAAATAAAAATCAAAAACTCGTCATACAGCGTTAACTACGAGGACCCGCACAACAACAGCTAAATAGAATTGCAAAGACCTGTAGGCACAGTTGATGGTAATGGAAGCATAAACACCACCACAAAGTTGAATGGATGGATGGAGGATCAGACGAACTGAAGAGAATGCGTTGACGACAAGAAGGCTTGTTGGTTCGCAGTCTCGGGATGCAGTCAATGCACTTTGAACGACTGCTTGAAACAAAAAAGTTACGAAATAAAAAACAAGCAAAAATTAAAGAAGCAAATAAACAAAAAAATACAGAGTGCTGCAGCAACAACATACAGTCAGTCCGTTGCTGACGCTGTTGTACGTCAGCAACATTATTAACGCCTTATGAAGAACCTCAAAAGCAAAAAAAAAGTTAAAAATATAAAAAAAAAAAAAAAAATAAAAATAAAACACTAAAAATTTTTCGGTCCGCAAGGATTCAACGATAAAGTAATTGCAGCATAAAAATGCATACAGCATATGCAACGTACAACATGCGCAAAACAGCAAAATATGAAAAGCAAAACAAAATTTTTAAAATGCACTTTTGCTGTCGGTTGTTGTCGACATTTTTGTTTTAATTTTCTTCAAAGTTTTTTGAGTTTTAAGCAAAATATGATTAAATCCAAAAACATTTCAAAACACAGAGAAAAAAAAAATCTACATTTTTTACCTTTGAAATATCAATATTTCAAGCACCAGAAAACAAAGCCACAGTTCAATTGTGTATTGAAAGAAAATGTCGCGCTAAGGCAAAGGATTCCTTTCTATTTCACTAGAAGTGTCGGAGTGAAAAAGCACAAAAATGTCGCTCTACCAAACTGAAAAACAGAATTGATTGAAGTAACTTCATTGATTCTCACCCATTATGCATTTGCACAAGTGTTGGTTTTTTTTTCTCTAAGTGTAGCCACAATCACAATCATACAAATACATATCACTTAGCGACATACACTTGCCGCTTGTTTTCCTTAATTTCATTCATGTCCTTCCGTATGTGTCGACTTGAGCTGAATGAAGTTTGTCGAAGTCTTGTACTTGTTTTTGTTGTTTTTGTTCTACGATCTGCACAAATTATGCACTCACATATCAGCTTCAGAGTCTGGCAGCCGCCACATTGCCAGACATAGGCACAGTCAAAAGCTTCTACAGTGCAATGACGTCGTCGTTGTTGTTATTTTTTTTTTTTTGTTGTGTGCACTGTTTTTGTTTTAACGCAGAGCCTTTAAGTATGCAACGATTTGTCTTCATGTTAATAATAGGCGTTTCCGTTTTCCGCTACAGTTCCCCATGCTGCTGCATCGGTCCTCAACTGCATTCATCATGCAACATGCAAATGCAACTGTTGGATTCAGAGGAGGCGCATTGTCGGTAAATGGTTGACGGGTATTTATGTGGGAATTGTAATGCAACTGCAACAACAAACAAATAGCAGTAATTTACTTGTGCAAGGATTAAGTGTGTGTCCTGTATGTGCGTGTGTGTGATTGCAACTTTTTTGATTATTTCGAATTTGAATTATGGAATGAGTCCAGACAAATTGTTGACAGTCGTTTTGAATTACAAAATGTGCATACACTGTAGAGTTATAAATAATTTGAAAGAAAATACATAAATACACTCGTACACTGTTAGAAACAAAATTTAATTGTCTTTTAAAGGAAATGTTTCTAGCTGAAATCAGACTAGGCGTTCTCTTTACAGATCAGTTGAAGTGAAGTCAAACCTAGAAAACATTTCTTCTTTCGAAAACGACAACCGTGCGCGGCATATTCCACGTAATGGAAAAAGATATGAATCGTTCGAATCACAATTTTTGATGTAAAAAAGTATAATGCGTAATATAATGTCAAGATACTTATGCCACCGAGCATTTTTGCATTTGGCTACACGTAATCGAAATAACTTTGAATCGTTCGATTCCCAATTTTTTGATTTAAAACAGTATAATGCATAATTTGATGTCAAAGTACTTACGCCACCGAACATTTTTACATTTGCTCATTATTTTCTTTATTAACAGAGAATATTTAAAACTGTATGTTCTTTACAAATCAAACCATCTATGGAGTTTATATATCATGCTGCTTTTCTTGAGATATCTCATGACCTTTTTCTTTTTCGACGTGTTTTTGAAAGAAAAGATTATATATAATAAATAACACAAATGGTCTGTTTGAAAAAATGCTCATTATTTTTAGAGAGATATCCAGAAAGGTAAACTGAGGATTTTTGTAGTGATTTATGTACTTACTAACATGATATGAAGTCCAAATTATGCAAGGCGGGGCTTATTAACATTAAATTTATTCAAAATATACCCAACCTATTACGACTCAATTTGCACCGTCCTACACCATCATTAGCACCCACTGATTTTGCCATCATGACCTTAACCTTAACCACAATATTTCAACCATATCAAATGACTTTTTTTTGCCTACGTTACGTGACAAAATTTGCTAAAATTTCGGCATTTTGATCAGTTCGGTTTTTACTTTTTTACCTTCGCGCACTCCAAAGGAAAATAACTCAAAATCAAATTATAATGTTATGGCACAAAAGAAATGTTAGCCACGTTATTCACTTTGTTGGCCCACCTCGTAGTCAGCCAGCGACGTGCGGCAGTAGGCGCCGAATCATGCCATGCCACCCAACAGCCAGCAACCTCTATTGTTGTATGTAGTTTTTCAACAGAAATTTGTGTCCTTTGTTGCATTTTATTTTTGGCTTCGGCACATACCCTCCTCCCCTATCCTCCTTTGGTCATATTTTTGGACAAAAATTTATTTCACTCGCATGTTCCGACAATTTACCATATTTTATTGGTGTGACACTTTTGTGTCCCTTGTTGTTTCTAGAGCCGCCGTACGTCAGCATCATCAAAGCATGACATGACCGTCCGTCTGTTCTGTTGGTCGGTCTATCCCAAGGTACACTCCCAAAAAAGTTGATACATTTACGCCTGTATGAATGTGTACTTGTGTGCTCATGTTTGCTGTACGTGCTTTTTGCGAATTCACCACAGTTTGCCTGCCGTTGCTGCTGTTGGGACACTTTCCTATTTGTGGACATGTGGCAATGCCAAATGCAAGGACATACGTTTTAAAAGCATGAAGTTGTTTTTATTCGTGACACTCGCATTTAGTCTGTGGTATAAATATATGTATATACTATATACACATACACTCTCAGGTACTTATGTATATCATTGCAGTTTATTTTCTCGCATTTAACGAATGCGTTGGAGTTTTAATTCATCACGAACGGTTGCTCATATTTTCAGTTTTAACTCGACCTACCTGCCTGGTTTGAATGTCTGTCGTTGGAATATTTTCATCCTGGTGCTTTTGCTGTTGGAGATTTTGAAATTTTGATCACGTTTTATTGTGAATTGTGCGGTTGCTGTTTTCACAAACAAAACGAAATCAACAAAATTCCATGTTCCATGTTGTCAAAGTTCTACTTCTAAATTGACTGAGAAAAATTGGTTTTTAATTTTACAGAGTTTTACCAGACTTTCTAAGCTCAAAATGAAATGAATACGATTTGTATGAAAGATAACTTTTGGGTCGAAAGAAAGCATTTAAAGCATTCGGTCCTTAGTGAAGAGTTAGTGATGTTTTTACAGAAGCAAAATTTTGAAATGAATTAAATTCTCTACATATGGTAATACTCAATTCCTTTGGAAGCAAATTACATTACTGATATATTTTTCTCTAAATAAAAGAAGAAGATTTATACAGAGTGTATCGCACGAAGGTAACGGAGCTTCTGGACAAAGCCTAGACTAACAAAAAACTGCACCGGATGAAGAGTCTAAAATGTTTCCCTAGGGTTAAAACTGATTTTCTGAGTTGTTTTAGAAACCATAGCGTTTTAGAGAAAATTCTTTTATTGGAAACTATTAGCTAATTATATGAGCTTTCTAAAAATGTATTTAATTAATAGGGTTAAAATGGATTTTGCAAAGTTCTGGGCCTTTAAAGTAGATATTTTAAAGTTTTTTACTCTTTTTTGACTCTGGCGGCCATTTTAGTATAAAAAAGGTCCTATTACTATACCCTGTTATATTAAAGTACAAAAAAGATCCTATTAGCATACCCTTTTATTTTTTTTTGGAATCCCCGTTAAATTTCCGATAAATTCGGTAGTACATTTATCATATAAATTTTTTAACTGATGTTAGAAAAAAATTCTTTTTAAAAACAATCCATTTGAAGGCTCCAGTTGATAAAGGGCAACGCGTGCGAGTAACCCGTGAGTTACATAAAAAAGTATTTTTTTCGAGCTCAAATTAAAAAAAATTTGTATAATAAATGTGCTATCGAATTAAAGGAAATTTAACGTGGACTAAAAAAAAATTATAAAAAGGCAACAGAAACATGTCGTTGTAATCCAAGAAGTTATTAAGAACGCATTTCTTGTCGCCATATTTATTAGGCAACCAAATAATCATGTCAATACTATGTTCAAGCAAGGAAGTCGTTAGAATTTTAAATGCCCGTACATCTCTGAACTGAGATCTACCAGAGTTGATAGTGCACTCTTAGGTGCATCTGTGAACGCGCTTTAAAAGATGCAAACGAGTTAAATTGTGACCACATGCTGTGTGGATTTATTGCGTTGACAATTTATGTTCATGTTGCGTAGCAACATGTTGATGGCAAAATTGTTGCCGCATATTCAATGAATATGAATAATACTCATAAATAAGTTTCACTGTAAATATAAGTTTTACACAATTTAAATAATAAATTTGCACAAGAAATTGGCAGAAAGACAATAAAAAATATTATCACAGTGTAAGTGTGTTATTGTGTCAGTATTCCAGTGGGTGATTAATTCTAGAGCATGAAATCAATTTTGTTTTGCAGCGTGTCAGCTATTGTCAATGCAGCTGGACAAGAACTAAAATAATCACTAAATGTTTTGTTGTAAAATATAATTTTGATGATTTTTTCTTTTTGCAAAAAACGTGCCATATATTGAGTGCATAAATATGCCAAAATTATGTCATGTGGCAGAAAATAATGTCATTCTACTTATGTACTTATATGTGAATAATTATTTTAAATTGAATTACTTTCACTCTAGAGATGCTCCAAGTGTTTGAAGGCAACCGATTCGATTTATAATCATCACACTTTTGAATTTATTGATTTGGGGTATGTATCTAGCGATTAAGTTGAGATCCATAAGTGAAAACAACAATGTATACAGTGCTGCCGCCTAATATAACGGAATGGTATTTGGACAATTCTAATTAGATTTTTTAAATATTTAACATACTAATCTGAGCTTTGTTTCATGCCTAATCTGATAGAAATGACAAAAACTTAAAATTTTTCGATTTTTTATGTGGCACACTCTCCTCACATAATTGTCAATAACTTAAACATTTCTAAACCGATTTTCATGCTCAGATCACTTTTGGAAAGGTATTAAATTAGACTAGAGATAAACCCTACCAAGGCCATTTAACTGACACTAAATCATTTTTTGAATGGTCAAATAGTAAAAAGTCCGACATAATTTATCGTTATTGTACGATTGATGCATACGAAGCAACTACATCTCAAATCTCTAACGATTTTCAAAACGTTAAAGCCATACCAGCCACCCAGAAATTTCATAGTTTTATTCCCTTAGATACTTAGTAACCGTACGTATATTCCAGCATGGCGTGTTTCATTTTCAAAATCTTTCGAGAAATTTAAAATGATATAAATTACAAAAAAACTTACATAATACGAAATATTGCGTGTTCTGAAATGTTCAAAGATCATTGCTCCTTGAACATTAAAAGCATTATCTTAATTTTATATTTATGTGAAAGGTGGTTTTGTTTCCTTTTCTAGAAAAATATTTTAGAATGTCGAAAATAGGAATATAGCGGTTTTTGTTGCTCGGTTCTAAAATAGTAGTAAATTTAGTACTTTTTACCAAATACAAAAAAATTTACTTTGAGATTGCTACTGGTTGCACTTCATGCAGATAAAACCTGCAAAGAGGTAATAATCGTCCTAATTGTTTAATACAAGAATACCAAAGTAAAACAATAGTGTCTGGAACTCAGTCTGTAATGAATCACTCCAAATGAGGGTGAACACAATTTAAAGCACATTCAATTTTTGTATGCAAAAGAGAAAAAAAAGTAAGTACATACTTACTTATGAATGTATGTGTGAAGCGGTATGACAAAACAATGCTTAATTTGCCAAAGTAAAATTTTCAGTGCTGGGCAAAATATGACTAACAGGCCTTTTCCGTGTAATTTCAACTTCTTTTCATTTCGGAGGCTTTTTGATGAAAACGGTGAGTCGAACGATAAAAAGTATTTGAATCTCTTTTGTGCAGAATTACAGGTTTTACAAATAATATTTATTTGCGTTAGCGAAGAAGTAACCGTTTGTGAAATATTCTTAAAAAACAGCAAAATGTCAGAAAATTCAGTTTTGTGGGATATTTTCTTAATGGTTACTTTTTCGTAAATTCAAATAAATATTATTTGCAGAACCTGTAACTCTCTACAAAAGCGATTCTAATATTTTTATCGTGTGACTTATCATTTTCATTTAAAAGTTTCCAAAATGAAAAGTAATTGAAACCACACGGATTACGGAACAGGTTTGTAAATGAAAATTTCGTGTTTAGGGTTTAGATGATCTTTAAAATGGCTTGAGTTGACATATAAGTAATCGTTAGATAGTAGAAAAATTCATTCTTCCAAGCCTCAAAGAACTTAAACTCGTACAATTTCGTACTTGAAACTTAACTACCGTTTTTGAACATAAAGATTCAAAATACTCATAACAATATCGATACGTCCAACGTATACTCAAAAATTGTAAAATTTGTATTGTTTTCGTTAAAGCAAATAGACTTAAATAGGTTGTCATTTCAAAAATAGCTCCCAGCGCTTCAAATTTTGAGCTAACGGTACCAAAATTTGACACAAGATGGTAGGACTGATGAGTCTATTTTGCCCTATTTTAAGTTAAGTAAGGTTTTGCCAGATCGCATCACATATCCACATACATAAAATATATATGCATGTGTAAATACTACTAGAATATACAAATATAATTATTTTTTCATGATTTTTTTTTGTAAAATTTTTACAAATTCAAAATTGTAAAGAGAAAATTTTTCACTATTCAAGGCAGAAAAAAATTTTTGGGTTGAAAATCCAATTAAGTGCTCAATACTCAAAGCAGCCGTAAGTGCAGAAGAAGAACAAACGAAAAAACAAATGAAATGGTGTGGAAGGCTGAATACGGCAGATTCGCAGACCAAAAAAAAAAAAAAAAACAAATTTCCGCTTAAATTACGATTGCAGTAGAGAGAAGAAGCACGAAATTGTATAAGACATGAAGTAGCACTTCAGTTCAAATTTATGCAGAGTTTTGCCTCGAAATCTAACGTGCAGAAAATTAAAACAGACAGCGAAAAAAAAAGTAAATGACTTAAGTAGAGTGCATTAATATTGCGAGGAAGAAGAAAATATGAAGAAAAATGTTTTAGAATAAAACTCATCAAGAAGTTTACGAAAAAAAAGGAAGAGAATGAGACAAACCTTTGCTTATATGATCTCGTAGAAGGATTTATTTACAATAAAATTAATTCAAAAAAACTCAAAAGTTATTTGTTAAAAGTGATTTTGAATCACTGATACATTGCCTGGAAATAAAGTCAGTGCTATAAAACTTCTTTTGTTAGTTTAAATTTTTATAATTTTAACTATCATTATAATAAATAAATAAATAAATAAAGTTATGCACGAACTGTTGGCTTGTCATGGTCATGAGAGGGAGGGGGACATTTTTTCTCAGTGTGGAATACGTTTCAGTTTTCTTAATTGTGTTGAAATAAATTGAAAATACAGGTACATAAGTATCTTTGAGATGCCATCATACACAAAAGGTAAAACTTTACATTTTGCAAAAAAATAATAAAAAACAGTGTTGCCATTGCCGCTGTCATATGGTTCCGTCGTCATTTTGAAAGTAACAGACAGTTTGTCTGCAGTTTTTATGCTCATTGGAGTGAGTGCTTCTTTTTTTTTGTTGTTGCGGTTGTTTTCATTTGCTTTCCCACTGTCAATCCAGATCTTTTCTTTTTTGCTCGCCATTTTCCCTATATTTTTTATTAATATCTGCTAAGCATGTTCCAATGTTGTTGATTGACATTTGACGACTATTGATGTGGGCACGCTTGCTGACTGCCGTTTTTTTATATTCTTTCGGGTTGAAACTACTCGTAGTAACTACTACTGCCAGTCAAAGATGCGCGTAGGTAACTCTTATTTGTTGACGCAACTTGTTACGCATGCGTGATGCGGTGTTTTTTTGCTTTGCTCATGTTTTCAGAAAAAAGAAACATTCATACAAACATGAGTACAAACATGAGTACATGCGAACGCACTTTGCGCATACAAATGCAATAACACTCAAAGTAAAAATTGTTTAAAGACTTTTCTTCAATTAATTGTTAATTTTGTATTGGCATGTCCGTCCGTTCATTTCAATGGAATGGGAGTTTTTATTTAGTGACTAAAGAAGTTATCCTGCCTTTAAGTACATTTAAAAAAAACTGTTTTCACTCTCGTGTGTACGTAGTACGTCTTTCAACAATCATCTTGTAACCTGTTGATTGCGTATTGACAAGAATTGCCCAGCATAATTAGTTGAAGGGATTTGTTGAAAGACGTTTTCGCTTTGCATGTTGTGACTGCTCCAGATTGCTGGGAATAATTTTAATATAATTGCAAGATAATTAATTGCATCCACTGCTGCGTCAATATGCAAAGTGGTAATACAATAAGTAATTGTAATATATACAGAACAGGGCGTGGTACTTTTACGAAAAAGTGGGAAGATCAAAAGTTACAGCAATGACTATTTTAGAGGAAGGACTTGTAACAAAGAGCCCACACTTTATTTGAATCAAAACCACTGAAATTGTTTTTTGATAAGTTCGAAACTTTTTGAATTTCCCACACAGAAACTTTAAGTCCACACGGAGAAAAAAATAGTACATACTAATTTATTTCTTATAAATGTTACCTTACTGTTTCAATCAATTCAGATGTTTTGAATGACCTTATGGAAGTGATATTTATCTTACAGTAAGGTTTTTTTTTAAAAAAAAAAAAAAAAAAAATGAACCATACAATAACTATAAAGTTCGAAAATATACTTTTGATGAAAAATCATTGATTTATCAGAAGATAATAACAGATTCTTTATGAAAATTAATTTAATTTAATTTCGAAATTAAATATTCATTTGAACTTTTTGTATGGGCGACAACACTGCTCCCGTCAACTGTCATTTATTCAATGAAATTAAGGAAAGGCTTGATAAATATATTGGGGACTCTGCACCATCAATTTCAATGGTTAAGAAGTGGTTAGCTAAGTTCCGTTGTGGTTGTACTAGCACAAGTGACGCCGAAAAAAGACGTCGTGTCAGAAATCTTCGCCAAAATCCATAGAACGATATTACACGCTTAGAGTATGAAAATGCCTAATGAAACGGTTCTCGGCATACATTCGAAATCTGTTGCCAAATTCAAACGTCTTCTATGAAACTTAAAAAATCGTGATAGAGCAATTCCGAGACCAGATTCGGAACCGGCACCAACAAATACATCAAAATTGATCATTTTGGTTTACTGTTTTTTTTTTTTAAATGTACCGCTTTTCGACCCCATTTTAAAAAACGATCAGCTAGGATTTCACTCGGAACAGATTTCAAAACTATTTATAGCTGGCATTTTCATGCAACTTCTTTTCGATGGAGGAAAGGTAAGTTCAAAGGAGAGTTTGGTGATTTCCGAATGAGGTTTTGCTACCATAAACAAAACATGGCCCAAACACAACACACCAAATACATAAGAAAAATCAAAGCAGTGAGTTTCTTCGGTAGAACGTGCAGCAAAGAAGCGCAAGGTGGTTTTTTCGGCCAACAAGATCATGGCCACAGTTTTTTGGAAAGCACGCTGTGCCATCCACATCAATTACCTTAAAAGGTTAAAACGATTACCGTCGAATATTACTCAGAACTTTTGGACAAATTCAGTATTGATTTGAAGCAGAAGCAATGAAAAAAGTGATGTTCAATCAAGAGAATACACAGGTGTATACGTGTGTAGTCACCATAGGAAAACCCCATAAATTGGGCTATAAACTGCTACCCCAACCATTATACTCTGCGAGAAATTCAAAGAATCAAAATTATCAAATAGCCCTCGTATTTCAAATTGTATCTATTATTCGACTAAATGCGCTTCATTGAAATGTTTTCAGAAGAAGTTTATATTTCGTGCCATCTTAGCTTGTCTGTTAGAGAGCATTAGATTTCCAATTAATATAAAAATCAGTTTAGTTGACCATAAAACGTTTAATGCACGAAGAACATTTATTTTTTACTAATTTACATCCAAAACATTTTTTTGAGCTTAATGTTATGAAATAAAGCAATCAAACATTTGGCAGATCGATAACGGCAACTGCACCGATTCACTTGAAGGTTGATCGTTTGGAATCCTTTTAATTTTCTCGAATTAAATATCGTTTCAGTTACGTCTTTTGCTTTTTGTTGCCTTAAATGAAATCGAAACTTTTAAACGCAAAACACTTAGAATGCATCATAATTAATGAGTACTCTTAACGTGATATCAGGCTACGGACGAAAGGATGGACGAGCATTCTGAAACCACGAATGCGCTGGCTCTTTTTCGCTTTCTTCATTTCATGCCTGGTCGTTCTATAGGTGATTTCAACTTGGTCAGTAGGTTGCATGGTATTGGTTTTAAGCATTTGGTATTTGCGTGCAATAAAAAACAACAACAACAACAACAAACACAATAATGATCAAAAAGGGAGAATGAGCCCCACTTTAGATAAAGTTTAATTTTTTATGTGATTTGTAGAGATTACGTTGCGTGCATCTTTTTCTTATTTTTTTTTTTCATGTTCTGAGGCATTTGCTTTTGCATACAATTTATACTGAAATGTAATTAAACTTTTTACCGACTGATTTTTTTTGTTGTTTTTAATCTTTGCGTTCTTAATGGCGTTTACAAAATTATGGGTTACTATTCGTATTGAAGCAAGGCCATACGTAGTACAGTAGACGCTCACAAATTAGAACCACTTGGTGTTTGAGATGAAATATTCGAATTTCTGGACTTTTTTTTCGTAAAATTTTTTGTTAGTCTAGGCCCCCTCTAGCACCTCTCAGAAGCTTCATAACCTTAACGTTTACACCCTGTATATACAGAAAAGTAGATGTTCTCGTTTATGTTAACCTTTGCTACAAAATATTCAAAGATATGAAAATATGCACAACGTAAGTAGCACAGCCGTGCCTGAATTTCTGGCATATTATGATCTTCAAATAAATCTTGCAACGATTTTCATATATGGTATGGTACAACAACAAAAACACAGCGTTTCCTTATAGTGAAGATGCCGTAATTCGTTCCACTTTTCTGGCTGAAGGCAAGCGATATGCAAATTTATGATTACAATTATGATTAAAAAAAAAAGCAAAAACGAAACAACATTTCCATGCATTTTTCGGCGATGGTTCATGTTAAAGACGACATTCATAATGCGTTATTGCTGTTTTTGCTGATGTTGATGAAGTCGAAGATCATGTTCAGCATGGTTTTAATGACTTCATTAATTTGAAATAAACGCATTGTGGAAAAGTTATTTTTTGCCGATTATGTTTCGATCCTTAGCATTGAAAACATGTGCAGAAAGTGGCAGAAAGTGACACATTTTGAGATTGTTGAAAAGTATTTTTTTCTGACCTTAAATTACAAAATTTGTACAACAAATGTACAACCAAATTAAAGAAAATTTAACAAGAATTTCAAAAAAATTTATAAAAGGGCATGTTAATAAGACTATTTTCATACTAAAAGGGCCGCCAAAGTCAAAAATTGCTTGCTCCAGCGAACGTTTTCACGATTTCTTCGGATGGTCCTACTTTGCTACCTGTAGGATTCTACACTTACATAATTTGATATTTCGACAAAGTTAAGCCAACAAGAATAATTCAAGCAAAGTACAAAACACCTGGCGTTAGCAAGAAAAACGCTTATTCTCAAGAACACTATACGCCCAAGTGCCTCACACTTTCCTGAAAGTTCGGCCACTTTGGTTTTAACCAAAAACTAACCCGCATATCAACTCGTATTTATCAACAAAGCCAGACGAAACGTAGAACACAACAAAACGTTGAATAGACGATACACACACATACACACACACATACATTTATAAAGAAAACAATAAATGCAACCAAGGAAGGCGATGGCTGCCGTTCGACAGGGCAGCAGCCACTGCCGTCGCCGTTGCAGCAGCAACCGTTTCAATGATATATGGCCATCATCATTGCGCGGTTGGCTGGCTGGCTGGCTGTTTCAAGCGGAGGAAAATACACAAGAGACCCCAGCAACAACTTTTGTTAAGTAGCAACGTGCACGCTGGCAGAGTTGGTGGGGGCCGCGGCGCAGCAAGTGAGAGGCCATAATAAGGTCAAACTATTCTATTATTGTTATCAGCGTCATAATCATCAGCAGCAACATCATTATGTTGGCAGGCAATTGTTGTCAGTAGTTTCGGATTTTCTTTCGTTGTTTCCGATGCCAGCCACTCTCGTGAAAAATATGCAGCATACATTTTATTGCATTATTGTCAATAATATTGGCAATTTTGTATGAAATACTTTTCCATTTTTTTTTTTGTGTCGAACAATAGCGAAGGGAAAGTTTTTCACCATGGCCATTGTTAAAATTCTCAATAATAATTTGGGTTTGGCTGAAATTTGCATCACACTTGTGTTCCAATTATGCTCTAGTACGGGTACGATATCTGAATAGAAGAATTACACAGGTATACAAAAAAAAAAAAAAGTGTCATGGCGTTTTGACCAGACTATGTGTTTCCTAGGGACTTTGACGTCCTGAATCTAAATCCGGGGTCCGTTTTTTTCCAGAACGTCTGAGAAAAAAGATTTCAAGGTCATATGGAGGTCAAAATGGGGTTCATGCGTCGTTTAGTGACAAATTCGCTAAAACTCTGAAACTAATTTTTTATCATTGAGTTCTTTGTCCTTAAAAAGAATATGTGATCAAAAAGGGCATCTCGGGCCTAGTTTCGGAGATGTGGCCATCGGAAGATCCGGATATATTTCTATGAAAACCGCTATAAGTTGGGAACCCCTAGATGGATTTGAAAAAAATTGGAATCATATGAAAGATAATTTGACAACCTCTAAAAATATTTTCAATTGGATTCATAGTTTTGGAGATATGACTTTTTTGAAATTTTGAGAAATTTTTCAATTACAACAACAAATGCATCAACAAAACCAACAACAACAACAACAAAATACCTTTCATATGACACCAATATTTTCCAAATCCATCGAGTGGTTCCCAACTTATAGCGGTTTTCATAGAAGATATATCCGGATCTTCCGATGGCTATATCTCCGAAACTAGGCCCGAGAGACCCTTTTTGATCACATATTCTTTTTAGAACTAAGAATTCAATGATATAAAATTAGTTTCAGAATTGTAGCGAATTTATCACTAAACGCCACATGACAATTTTGACCCCCATATGACCTTGAAATATTTTTTCTCAGACGTTCTGGAAAAAAACGGACCCCGGATTTGGATTCAGGAAGTCAAAGTCCCTAGGAAAAACATAGTCTGGTCAAAACGCCATGACATTTTTTTATTTTGTAAACCTGTGTTATTTATGATTTTTTTTTTTATGTATTTTGTGTCAAAAATAACGGAATCGCATTTGATTCACTTTTCAAATTAATTCCATTCAATTCTTATCCTGGTGTCCAACAAAAATTTTACTACAAGTCATTATTTCACAGTTGAACAAACTTTCACAAGTTCCAATTTGACCAAATAAAGTTTTCTGTGATGGTTTTTAACACGCTTGCAAACATACGTACGATATGAATTTGCGGGAAAAGTGCTACCTAAAGTTTTGTTTCCATGTTTGTGTATGTTGTACATATATATCTGTGTATACGTAAGTAGTTTCAAACGTTTACAAGATATATCGACTTTATGGCGTTGGCCAAAAGTTTTAGACTTTTTCTGTTACGAGTTTTCTTAACTTTTTGCCAGCTTTCTTGCACGCAGTGTTGGCTTGAGAAATCAATTAAAGTCGGAAAATTTTTAAACGATACCCACGTAGCTATTAATAACACGGATTGATCGGGACTTAAGTGCAGAATAAAATATTTTGTGAATTGTCTAGAATGTCAGCACAAGGAAATGATTAGAAAATGTTTAACTAAAGGGCGGCTTATATGATTCATGCTCAAAAATAATCTCCATGCAAATGTATCTAATTACACCATCCCGCAGTGGTTGGAAAATTGAAAAAGTTGGCCAAAAATATGAAATTCGGTAATAAGGGGTTTTTGATGATGCTGATTACGAATCTGTTATCCATTTTTTGAAAAACAAAATGGCGGATTCGTAATGGTTGAGTAAATACTGCTAAGCTGCATCAATTTATTTCCACCGAAGTCGATATATTTTAGTTTCTGATGTTGTTATTCACGAATTCGCAATGACGCACGCTTAGCGCAAAACTGCATTAATCAACAAGAAGTCAGTATATTGGAGTTATTGAGGTTTTTGATATGAAATAAAATTTTTGTAACACAAAATAGCGTACAAAATTTGCCAAGAAGCAGCATCGTTTTCCACAAAAGTTCGGTTTCTTTAATCATTGATTACAAAAGTCCTAATAACTTTCTTCGGGGCACCTCGGGGCAGCTAATATTTTTAAAGTTTTGTAAAAAATTTTACCCTGAATGAGATGCATGTCAAAATTAGACATACTTCCCTCCGTAGATTTTTTTAACATTTCAAAAAAATTTGTTTGCCGATTTTTTTGCTCAGGCCTTATCGCTATTTGTTTGCGATATAAAATAAAAACTTATTTTGCGGTAATAGCTTGATTTACTACCTTTTCAAAATAGGTCAGAACAGAAAAATCAGTTAAGAATTACACAAGAAATAAGCAATTTTGTGAAGCCATATCGGTTGATTTCATGTTTTGAAATGTTAAAAAATAATAACTCCAAAACCGTAAAAATACCATCTTGAGTTTGGGTTCATATGAAAGATAATATAATATGGTATGTTAAAAGATCAAAAGATCGTTTTTTGCAATTTTAGTACTAACTAGTAAAGGGGTAACCTTTGCCACGCCCTCTTGTTCGAGTTCGTCTACTTTTAGTACAGAGCGTGCATTTATAGTCCTTAGTATTTGAGTGAAATTTAGTTGGATTATTTCAAAAACCTCTTTCAGTATAGCGTTTTGAAACTTTTGCTTATATAGGAGGTGCATCGCCCTTTCGTCCGATTTCACCCAGTTTTTTTTTTCAGAGCTTGCATTTATAGTTCTTAGTGTCTGAGTAAAATTTAGTTTGATTATCTCAAAAAACGCTTTCAGTACAGCGTTTCGAAGCTTTTGCTTATATGGGAGGTGCCACGCCTTATTGTTCGAGTTTGCCCAGTTTTTTTGAAGAGCTTGCGCTTATAATTCGTTCTATTTATGTGAATTTCGGTTGCATTGTCGTGAGAAATACTCCTAAAGTTACATTTTGAATATACTTTTTTTATGGGCGGTAGGGGTGTCCGTTGACCGATGTCGTTTATTTTCAATCCCACAAGCTTACTTTGATGACGGAGGCGGTGTTCTAAATATGATTGAATTATTTAGTTCAGTTTTCTCAGAAAATGTATTTCCACGCACACCCAGCCAGCTGGACTACGGACATGGCCATATCGACTCAGGAAGTGACGCTGATCAAGAATATATAGACTTTTCTATATCTGCCAACGCCTCTGCGTTACAAACGGAAGGACAAAGTGAATATACATAATCTTGTAGCATTTTGTTATATTATTTTTTGAAATAAAATGAAATGAAATAAATATACCCTAGATGTAGGGTATAAAAATGGCCTGATCCAAAAAATCGAGAAGACACGTGGAGAAGAACCCTTACCATCTCCAAATTTCCTGAAAGTTGGAATAGTTGTTGAGCATCATCAAATTAAGACTTGAGGAAACCTTTGGTGCTATACAAAATACGGGGTCGTGAAGGTCGAAAATAGTCAAAATCTTTATGTACTTATCTGAAAAAGATCATATGTATTCAAGAAGAAAGAATTCTAGAAAAAACCTTTAATAAGTTACGATCCGTACCTGTTACGCAAAAGTTCCACTGTTTTAAAGCTCTTTTTTTTTAACATACATTTCATAACATTTCTAAAATGTCGTTTTTGAGATACCTATACGTTTTTAAACTTTTTGATCTTAAAAACATAACCTTTCATCTTGACAAAAAACCACATTTTTTTCGCAAGTTCTAAGGCTATAAATTTGAAGTGGTTTTTCTTTTTGAGATAAAAGTTAATTGCTTGGAAAGTTACAGCCTTTTAATATTAATCACTTTATGAGTTTTTTTAAACTTTTTCGAACTTCATGGCCTTGTATTTTGGGAACCACTTAGGTAGGAGACCAAAATTTTTCGCAAGTTCTACTTTGATATTGCTGATGGTGACGGTTGACTTTTTGGTTGGGTTGATATGGTTTGTTTAACGTATAACTTATTTCTAGCCATGTTTTCAGAATATATTGGGTTTTTTCAAATCTTATATAATTTGTTTTTTTTAGAAGAAAACAAAAGTTTGCAAATTGAATATTAAAATAAATTAAACAAAATATACGTAGGTGAAATAAATAAGTTCATTGCATGCATAATTTGTTACTCGCACATATCTCTACCAACTCATCTACTGCATGAAATCTACAAAAAGTTTGTCAAACTTAAAAATTACAAGAACCCAACACTGCCATTAGGATGTCTTTTGAAAACTTTAGGGCAGAATAAATAACAAACTTGCGTTGGTTGAAAATGACCACAAAATTCTAGAGAGACAAAATCAGATCGAAACTTTTACGACAAAACGATAACAGTTGGTTGGACAGAAAAAAAAAAAAAAATGTTGCCAAAGCAGCAGGGGTCGCTAATGTTGACATAAAGACAAAAAGAAGAAGAAAATAAACCAGAGATGAAATCCATGAACAGAACAAGAACACCAATGTTTGTAACAAAGTTGAAGTAATGATGATAAATATGAATGCGTTAAAGTTGCAGCTGCTGATGATGATGAATGTAATAAAGTTAAAGGGAAGAAAAATCAAAAACTTTGCAAACATTTCAACGTTTATTACAAAAAAAGAAAAATCTTCAATAAATTTAAGTAACTTTTAACCAAAATGTATTTTATGCACAAATGTTGACAAAGTTTCAGTAGAAATTTTATTGGATTGTCGGTGGAAATTTGAGAAAAACAATTGAAGACATAAATAAAGGATTACCACACAGTTTTAAGTCTGAAACACATCACAACATGAAATTGCAGTTTTCATTATCATTGTGGTTTTATCCAACGGACTTACTT
The DNA here is from genome assembly GCA_951812925.1 of Calliopum simillimum. Taxonomy (NCBI): domain Eukaryota; kingdom Metazoa; phylum Arthropoda; class Insecta; order Diptera; family Lauxaniidae; genus Calliopum; species Calliopum simillimum. Next base: position 117,041,136 of record OX638371.1, on the reverse strand, counting down.
TGGTGAAATGTGAAAATGTGAAAATCCGAAAATGCATTTTATACAATAATGACAATCCTTGCTCTGGCCTGCAAGGACAAGACGAGTAGGTAGGTATCTACTTGTATGCAAACTTTTAGCAGGACTTACTTTTGGCATTAGGATACAAATGATTGTATCAGTAGATGTTTATAAGTTTGTGGAAAACAAAGGACAAAATTAGTATTTCTGTCAACAGTGGAGAAAAATAATAACTACGGCATGGTATAAAAGACTTAACAGGGATAGCAAAAGAGAACCAAATGAACACCAAAAACATTAAAATTGTTTTGAAATTCATCCGTTATTTATGCAAGAGATAGTAGTTGGTAAGCATAGATACTTTCATACCAACAGTTATTTGGAATGCCAAAAAGGATTTTTATTTTCTACACATCATGTGATTAAGTAATAGACAGAAAAATGAATAAATCTTTTTAGTGATACTGATAAGTGCAAACAAAATTATGGAATTTGATCAAGTGTGCCAAATTTTAAAAAACAACAGATGTGTTTACAATTCCTTAATTAAAAGCAATAAATATTGTAAAATTTCAATTTTGAGTAATATAATATCAAACCCCAGCTACAAGACTCCAAAAGTCCTTTATAAAAGAACACTCAAACCCCAGCTACAAGACTCCAAAAGTCCTTTATAAAAGAACACTCAAACGGCCTTTCAACGCATAAATTGACAAATCGTCAGCTGGGTATTATTTTGCCGTAAACGCCACTTCGTTGAAAAAGTAAAAGCACATAACTTGTGTAGAGACGAGCACAAGTTATCTGCTTTTGCTTTTTCAACGAAGTGGCGTTTACGGTAAAATAATACTCAGCCGACGAAATGAGGGTTTTACGGAAAGCTCAGAAGAAACAGGACAACTATTACTAGACACACACTTTTCAGGCTGTGTTAAGTAAGTGTGAGGAGCCTTGGGAACCAATCAGAAATACTAATTCCTGATGTCTCTATAGCCCATAGAATCTATACCATTGACAAAGTTAAATGAGCAATCTCCAGTTTTAGCCCATTTAAATCTTCTGGGGCAGACAATATTCAACCTTGTTTATTACAGAAAGGCATAAATATATTGGCACACAATCTAACTAATATCTTCAGACTAAGCCTAGAATTAGGAGTAGTGCCTGTAGTCTGAGTTGCTTTCATTACCAAAGTGGGAAAAAAGACGGACCACACGCCTACAAGTCTAACATCGTTTCTTCTTAAAGCAACGGAGAAAATTTTTGATCAGTATCTCTAAAGGAATACCTAAACAATATGCTTACCGAACAGGTAAATCGATTGAAACCGCATGACTAAAATCGAGAAGGCTTTGGGGGATAAGGATGTGGCTCTTTGTTCATCTATTGACATACAGGAAGCCTTTGACAACATGTGATTCAAGTCAAATGAGGAAACACTGATTAGAAAGGGAGTACTTAAATAATCAGTGATAAGGTCCTCAACAGACATCTATAAAATGGTTACAGACAAACTGTGAGGAAAATTAAAAGATGCTCCCAGGGAGGTGTGAAGTCACCGTTTCTATGGATACTAATCGTCGATGAACTATTAGATCACAAATTTGAGGTCCAAGGCTTTGCTGACGATCTAGAGGTAAGAGGTATGTTTGACTCTACAGTAGCTAAACGAATGCAACCAGCTCTTAACTTAGCTATAGGCTGCTGCCAAGAGAAAGGGCTCGAAATAAAACCTAGTAAAACCAAACTGATACCTTTTACCCGGAGGATAAAGTTAAACCTAGGAGCTAACGGTTTAGGAGAATTTACTTATTGTAACAAAAATTGACAGTTTTCTCTGACTTTTGAAATATTTAGGTAGTATTTAAATGATTTTCTAACCACATGGTCATTAGCTTTGCTTTATAACAAAATAATTTTTCGAATAACTTTTGTGTATATTGAAAAAAAAAAGAAAATCCAAAATACAGCACAGAAAAAGGGAGGACCAAATAACTTTGTGCTAATGAGTAAAAGTTAAAAGATATGTAATATCGTGCTTTATATGCAAAAGTTCAAGTATCCATTTTAATGCCTGATAAGTCTGTTGTTGAATATTTGCGGGACAAAAAATAAAAAAACATTTTGTTATTATGTGGTTTAGGTTTAATGGGAGCCACAAATATTCACACACATTGAGACAAAACAATACCACAAATGTTTACCGAGATTTATCTTAACTTTTGACAGCAAGCTTAGATGTCCTTACAAGCAAATCTGTCTAACAGAGTGTATACAAAAAGGATAAGCAAACACATCACAAATTTAAAAGACGACATATTTTTGAAATTGGAAATACTTTGTACAAATGAGTAAGAGTGCACTTGACAGGCTGACTCAAGTTTCCAACATATACGGATACGGGTGATTTCAAGTAACATATTACTTAGCTGTACTGCTTTGATTTAAGTGCCATATGAATAAATGGGACATTTCATGTGAAGCGAACGACAAAGAAAAATTTGAGATTCGCGCACAATTGGGTTAAATTATTGCATGTCATAGTAAAATAAAAAATTTTGATAGTATTAAGTAAAATTTTGCTCAAAATCTTATATATCTTAAATAAAAGAGTACTCGTAGAAAACTACATCTATACCTAAGTGAAAGGCCACGAAATGTAGGCAATGACTTTAGGCAGCCTAATAAATCGTATTGTGGCTAAAACCATTCAATGCTAATTTGTGAAATGTCACAAAGTAAAAAATTTGTAACCATGAAATGCTTGAATGCACCTTACGACAAAGCAATTTGCATAATTTGGAAAGGCGCACAATATGTTGCATTAGTAGTTACGGCATTGTAGAAGACTTTGTTGCAGATTTAGGCATCTATATCTTTAATGGGCAAAAGGAGAAGTTTATAAGATTTAGATTTAAGTGCAAATAAATCTAAAAATTTTATAAAAAGAAATAGTGGAAACATTTAAATTTTTTTTTTTTATTTTTTCATCTCATTTTATGTTAGAAATAAGGCCCAGTTATTCGAGATTGGCTAGGTCGATCCACTAAAATTTCCTAAATTCTGGAAGGTATGCATTTTCATCAACTCGACTACAAGTTACTCAAAACAGTATTTTTATATTTTCTGTCAGCTTAAAGAATGTGAACAACAGGAGTAATAGTTATGCAGCTGGCTTGGCAGAAAACTACATACACATATACTATCGTGTTTTCATGTCAAGATAATCAAGGCCCAAGGTCACAAAAACAGTTTTTTGCATGTATCTTGTTTACGCTTATTTTTATAGAAAAATTAAAGCTCTAAAAATGTACTACAATAAAGTTGCAAAAGCTTCTTTCATGCGACTTATAGTTTATAAGATAGCAGAGTATACTCCGGTCTAACGCCATATACAAAAAAGTGTCTGTCCCTTATATTTTCATGCTCAGGGCATTCAGAAGATACGATAAAATGACTTAAGTAGAAAAATGATTTTTTTTGTTTTCATTTTCACAAAGTTATATAAGTTATAAGTTATATATTTTTCGCAAAAACACCACTTGGACACTCTGAAGTTCCATGCCCATAACTTGGAAAAAAAATTTTTTTCGCAAAACTAATAATGAGAGGTCTCCATGCTAAGCACTTAGAACATCTCTGTGAATTTTTATAAAAATCAGAGAACCCAACTGCAAATTTCGAAAAAAGTGAGATGATCACAGCCTATAGTTATTTTTTGCTGCAATATTGGAATGGCAGAAATGGTTTCATTACTCCTTATGATGTTATCTCCACTAAAAACGTAGTCTGCCTGACGATTAGTTCGCATAATTTTTCATGTCCTTAAAATTGAGAAAACATTAATAACTCAAAAGCGCAGCACGAAAACTGTCTGCTGCTTGCATTTATTTATTTTTTAAGCTAAGTCAATTTTTTAAAATAGGCGGCAGACGCGTTGGTTCTAGTTTAATACCACAGTAATTTTTTTTTTTAACATCTTTCGAAAGCTGTAATTGTCAATATCAGCAACAAATAATTCGCAGAAATGGCTTATATTGATTGTTTAACTCAAATCTTCACAATTAGAGTAAGTTCGGGTAATGTGGTTACCTTTTTCCTTTTTCGCCAATTTCTATCAAAGTAATGACCAAACTAACCGGTCAATTAATTAGTATTAGTTATTCTATTGTTTTTACTATTATATAATTTATAAACTAAAATATTAACTTCTTCAAGCGTGAGGCCAGATAAATTGACAGTACCTAAAAATAGCTGAAAAAGAAAAGTGTTGGGTAATGTGGATCACCCTGTCCATTTGCTAAAGTAATACCGTTATTCGCAACTTTTGTTGACTAAAAGTTGAGTTGTATTATTTTAAATTATAATTGCTACACAATAGCTGTAAAGGCTTATTAAAGAATATTTTTTAGTAAGATGAACCAAATTCATACTAACAAATGAATAAGTCATAAGGAATACCGAATCATACGTAAAATAGTGCACCATATTACTCAAACCCTGGTATCCCACACAAGTAATTAGCTTTTTAAGGTGTAATAGTAATCAGCCTTAAATAATATGGGGTAGGTCACATTACCCGAAACATCACTTTTTTGAAATAATCATTAAATATATAAAAGCAATGTAAAATCAGACGTACTTATGCATTTTGTCGTTGAATAATAGCTCCACAAATGTATTAGAGTTATTTGAATTTTAGAAAACAGAGTTCTGAGGAAATTATTTAGCTATTCAGTATGTACTAAAGAAAGTCAATTTGACCTCACAGCTTATATTAAGAAATTGCACACGTGTAAGAAGCATAACAGAAAAGCCGAAGAGCGTAAAAAATATGTTTTTCGAGCTTTTATATGCACAAACAAACAGAATTGTTATATATGGGAAATAAAAGGGTGCACCACATTACCCACATAGTCCACATTACCCTAACTTACTCTATCTTTTTTTGCCGAATGTTATCACATGATATTTTCTGCCAGCAGCTCCCTCCCTAGCTATAAGATATGTGATGCATTTTGCATCAGTATTTTTTGGTGTTTTGCATTTTTTGTTGTTCATAAAACATCATTGCTCCGAGTGAAATTCGGTTAAGAAAACCATCAGTATAATGAGTACAAAAAGAGTAGTTAATAAGCAGTAGAAAACTCCATAAATAACAGAAAATCTAAAGAAAACTCTTAACAGTTCATAAAGAAAAGAGCAGATAATGAAGAAACATGCTAAGCAAAATATTCAGCAGAATGAAAACGTGCAGTAAAATTGAACCATAAGCGGTATACAAAGTGGGTCAGCAAAGCCACAAAAACCAAAAATAAGTAAAATGAAAATTTATAGAGATTTCAAACCAACAAAAAGGAGTAGAAAAATACATAAAAAAACAAAAAACGCGTTACAAAAATTTAGCAAAGACTTAATGAACTAAAAACTTTTAAGCTCATAAGACAGTTGTTTGTCTTACTAATAGTTTCAAAAAATCAAAAAAAAAAAAAAAAAACAAAACAAAAGATCTTCAACGTTTTCAAGAGAAAAAAATGGTTTGGAGATATTTACTAGCGTTTCCCAGTGGGATTTTTTTTAACTTCCCTGCAGTAAAAATATGAGGCAGTCTACGAAACTAGTGAAAAAGGGATGCAGTGGGGGCTAGTTTGATATCAGTTTTTAGTTTGTAAAGAAAATAAATTTTAATCGTGACGGAAACAAATTACAATTTTCGTTTTTTGCAATTGAAATAATTTGGGTTTTGTGTCACTTGAATTGAGTATCAAAATAAATTGTGGAGAAAAATTAAATTAATGAATTCATTTTTGTTAATGCTGTTATGAATGTAATGTAACTTTATTTGACTAGCTACCAAAAAATCACGTGTCAAGTGTTTTGTGGTATGAGCTTACTGTTCTGTGTTTTTGAGTAAAAACAACAACATTACAAAAACAAGGCAAAATGCATAGGTAAAAAAACCAAAAAATTTTGTTGGTAGGTTGGTTTTCGATACGTTTCACCCATAACCATATGGGATCTTCAGTCGAATTCACCTACAAACCAAGAACTCGACCAAGCATGCTTTATTCATCTTTTGCATAGATTAGACGAGAATCACAGCAAAAATTCAATGCAGCATATGCAAAGTTCTAATTTTTTTCGCTGTTATGCAAAAAAAAAAAAAAAAAAGTAACTTTATTTGATTTGTTTTAAGAAAATAAGGGAAGCTACCAGCTTTTTCAAAATATCTAGTATGCAGTAAAATAAGTACAATATTAAGCTTTTAATGTAGTGTAAGCTAAAGACAGTCCGATTTATCATTTAAGAGCAATGACAGATTTTCTGAAGATACTCAAAATGTACGAATGTGCCCCATATGCGGGGTACTTTCGTACATAACGTGGGGTATACGTGCAACGGTGGATGCAGCATTAAGGCGATGAAATCGTATGTGGATCGAATGAAAGAGTATCCTCATGAAAGTATAGAACATCTTTCGCATGCAGATCTGCCATAGAACTTGACTGGTAAGTCCCAACAGATGCAAAATCTTCGTCGCTGCACAAAAGTTTGTTAAATGGCCATATTCTTGTTATTTCAAATGCACTTGTAATATTTTTACCATGACACGATTGAAAACTTTATCCAGACTTGAAATATTGTACATAGTAGGAACTTTTCCATGGTTATTGATATTCCAATTGCTGAATGCAGCTCTCAGTTTTCAATTAAAAGGCCCAATCAAGCCTCTATTTGTTGGAGACGGTGTGAAAAGTGTGAAAGGAGTAAGGAATAAACTATCCCGTTGCCCCAAGCATAATTAACTGCATCTATTGAGAAATTACTTTCATAGCTGTCGACTAGCGGTAATTTAAGGTTATCTTTGGAGTATTGCGTTTGCTTTCAGACGTGTTTCAGTAATTCCATGAATTAATTGGTAATTATACATCGGCTCTTAATTTTGTTATACTAAATAAATTGAAATTACGCTTCATAGGGGTAAATTTGTGTGTACGAATGTACCCCGTAACTATAAGCACGAATGTGCCCCAAACTGATCAATATAGATTGTTGTTATTTCTATTAAAACTATTAGCAAAATCGCAAAATTAGTAAACACACAATAAAAAAGCATATCTGTTTTTCAACTAGTAGAAGTATTTTAAAATTTTAGCATAAAGTTATTACCATTAAACGAGGTTAAAGTCAGATAAGAAAATTACTTTTGCACTGGAAAAACACACAAAGTCTTTTTTCGGCCAAGTCAACAATCGTACCACCGCCACATTTCACAAGCTAAATGGCTGCAAAAGCACCAATATTGCATGTGAAGAAGCGGACATGCTAACTTCTATAGTTTTCGAAATAAAGCCACTGTACGAAGGTGCCCCGTGTACGAATCTACCCCGTCTTCCCCTATAAATTCAAATCAAAAAAAAAAAAAAAAAAACAAAATATTGCTATAAGACTATTTCTTACCACAACTACCCCTGGATGCTTAATATCTCTAAAAAAACATTTTTACAAAATCTTTACTAGTTGTTATAAAACATTATTTTGTTAAAGCCTTTTTTACGTTTAATTTCTTAGGTGGCTCTTTTTAGAAATTTTTGCCCATATGCCACATATATTATATCAAAGTGTTTGTATGGATCTCGGCTATAGGTTAAAACGCATAAATCTACCATTCGGGTGATTTCTATTGAGCCGAATGTCATGAAATGCGAAAAATATCACTTTTTTGGGAATCTTGTGCTCTAACTTCCCAAACATGCATCCAAAAGCACTGATTTGGTAGTGAAAGTGTAGATAAGAACGAGAAGAACAAAACCCCACCCCAAATGCTATAAAACTCAGTTTACTTACGAGATATATTAAAAAACCACATAGCTCAAGGAACAAAATTCAAACGGCCTTTTCTCGAAAACTAGAGCCAACTTGAACCAAACTGAGCCAAATGGTCTTTCATTTTGGCCTATATTTTCACCCCGCAGCGTCAGATCCGAGTAAACTTTTGGCGACCAAATTTTGTTCCACAGTGTAACACTGTCTCGGCCCGTATAAACAACAACTCGACAAGCGAAAAAAGTTGGAGAAGCTATGCTTTAGGAATATTTAACTTTATGTTTACTTTCTTCATTTCTTACTGAATAAAAATGAAAAGAAGGGTCATTGTGGCTTAGGGCCTTAACACTCCAGTTGAAAAGTTGCAAACAAAAGAATTTATTTTGAGTTCCAAGTCAAAATATGTATAATAACACCAACAAGAGAAAATATAAAAAACAACAACACTTTGCTATCTGCTTAAAGGATGGCCGAATCTTAAATATGGTCATTAAATCAGATAAAAGGGGAAGATTCTTAAAAAAGCATTTCTTTTTCGTTGCCGTTGTTAGCTGATGCTGTCGGTGGGCGTATATTTAATTAGTTCAGCGCTGATACGGATGAATTTTGTTAATAAAGAAAAGTATTTAGCCGTTTCGTTGTTTTTGTTGCTGTTAGACGCAGCATTAATGAAGTTATTAAAACAGTAATGTTAATATGACTTTTTTATAATTTAATGGCCGTTGTTTTTGTTAAGGGCTTTAAAATGTGCTGTTCCACACTCGTAAATTCAATAAAAATGTAAATTTATGAACGTAACCAGCCCACCAAAGTCAGAGAGAGAGCAACATGATTCCATCAGCATGTATTTTGGTGGATAGTGGTACATTTGTTCCACCTCCTTGTTCCCTGTTGTGATGGTTTAATCAAAAATTTTTGTAATTCGTGTGCCGATTTTAATTTTGTTTTGTGTTGTTGGTGTTGCTGGCATCAAATGTTGCTTTCAAAATTGCTGCAAAATTCAAATTTGTAGGCGTTATTGCTTGTGTTTGTTGCAGTTGTTATGCGCACGCATGCGAATGGGGTGTGGCAGCAGCGGCGGCGGCGGCAATATGGCTTTAACTGTCGGCAACGCAGCGCCCGGATATGTTGAGGTGTCATTGTTGACACTCAACGCACACGCGGCAATGATGGTAACCAACAACAACAAAACAACAATTGACTGTTTGTAATGTGCGTTGTTGACTTTTCAGTTGAGTGCAACATTGCAACGCAAATTGCAAAATTTGCATATTCGCGAGAAAACCTTTCAGTGATGATCTAATGGGTGGTGTAACGACACTCGTAGTTTGCAGAACGAAAAAAAATGGCGTAAATTGATCTAAGGATCAAGCGGAACTTGCCTTTTCTTGGCGCATACAAAATTACTACCCCAAATAAAGCACTGTATCTGCAAATTATGAATTTTCAAATGTTAAACATAAAACTTGTAGTGGTTTTGTATTTAAAAAACAATAACTGCATGGATCTCAAGATGCAGCTAAGTAAGCCTAAACAACGTGCTAGCATATAAAATTATTTGTGCTTGTGTGAAAATTTCTCTGCTTAAACTAAAAATCACATATTCAGGCATGTCGTGAAATCCGATTGATTTCAATCACTTTTCATTTGGGAGGCTTTTTGATGAAAACGGTGAGTCGAACGATAAAAAGTATAGGTATCTATTTTGTGGAGAATAACCGTTTAGGAAATATTCCTAAAAAACTGCAAAAAGTCGAAAAAATTTGATTTTATCGAATATTTTCTAAACGGTTATTTTTACGTTGATGCAAATTTATACTTTTTGTAGAACCTGTTTTTCTCCACAAAAGAGATTCTTGTACTTTTTATCGTTCGACTCACCGTTTTCATCAAAAAGCCTCCCAAATGAAAAGTGATTGAAATCAATCGGATTTCACGACATGCCTAATTAACTTTGAATAAATCAGAAAAAATAAGTACGCCATATTCATCTTTCCGATACATACATATGTAGTGCTACGAAAAAATAATTGAAATTGGTAGAGTACAATATATTTTGTGCCAAAGCGGCACATATGGGTTTCTTACAATTCTTGTTTTGAATCATTATAATAATTTCTTTTTTCAACAAATTCCGCTGTTAAATTTCTTATGTTAAAATTTAAAATGAATTCTTTGTAAGCTCTTACTCTGTTTCCAGGCGGGTACATAATATACATAGTATATGCTTTATATGCACATGAAGAAGCACGTCAAACAAATTTGCAAAACAAAAACGCTGCCAGCCTAAAAACCAAACAATGAAAGCTGGGCGTTGAAATTGACACCTCAATATAAGACTCACAATACAGGGAATTTTTTTTTTGAATTATTCCGTCACTTCACGACAATTCCCTTTTTTAATTTTTAACACTTGGAATGACATGTGTTAAGTCCAACACATAAAAAGGAATAAACAAATATGTACGACAACAGGCATCACGATATACTTGAACAATTCTTAAAATGTAAAAAGAAAAAAAATTTTAAAAATAAAGTAAAATAAGAAAAAAGTCAAAGGAACGTTCAAGCTTCCTTTCTCTTCATTTTTTTTTTTAATTTTTTATAATTTTATGCATTTCGAATACGTTTTTAAGTAATTAATATGAAAACCACGTGAATTTTGATATCTCAGCAGCGGCTGCGGCTTCCTTAACCACTTCACTGCTGCACATAAGAGAACTCGTTTGATCGATTCAGTCATTTGCACACATTCGCCCTCGTAAATATTCATGGCTTTTTTGTTATGAAAAATCTTCTGCTTTTGTTTTAAGTTATTCCTTTGGATTAAGGGGTAATGACACCATGAGATTTCTAAATGTTACTTCACACCTCCTGAGTCGAATGTCTTTCTGTCCGTTGAAATCATTTTAATATTTTTTTTGGAGCAAGATAATTCGATGAAATTTGATGCACTGCCTTCGTCGTCAAAGTTAGGTCGTTGAATTGAAAATGAGCACGCCTACCGCCCATACAAAAAATATGTTCAAAATGCAACTTTAAAAGATTTTTTCACGACAATGCAATCAAAATACTTGTAAATACTAGGGACGGTAAGCGCAAGCTCTGAGCAAAAACTAGGCAAACTCGGAGAAAAAGGCGTGGCACCTTTCGTATAGGCAAAAGATCCAAAATGCTATACTAAAAGCGGTTTTGGGATAATCGAACCAAATTTCACTTAGACACTGAGAACAGTAAGTTCAAGATCTGAGCAAAAGCTTGGTGAATTTAGACAAGAGGTCGTGATACCTCCCGTACAAGCAAAATTTTCCAAATATTGCAGTGTAGCGTATTTAATATTTTTCCGGGCCAAAGGTAACATCCTTACTGTTTCATTTCCATTATTTTACCCATTTGAAGCTGGCGCCGGAATTTTCAAAAACCGAACTCAGAGTTCTGAGTCCGTTAGGAATAGTTCTTGAGTTATTTCACAAAATTTGGGATAGTTCTGCGGAATTGGACCGAAAAATGATTATAAAAAATTTCTTGCAAAAAAAGAGTACTGGATAGCGCTCGAAGGATTCTACAGAAAATCCTTGTGGCTCTTTCCCAAAATATTTGTTCTTTTTATGTTAATCGCGATATAAGGTTACATAGATCACTCAGGAAAAAAATATAATAAATATATTAATATAAAAAGTGCTCATGTTTTGGAAAAAAAGTTACTAGGATATTCTTTCGAACTCTTCGAATGATACCCAGAACTCTTATCAGAACACTTCTAATAGTTTTAGTTAATAATAATAATTATATTAATTTTTCTTTCCGGACACTTAGAAATTTTTTTTTCTGATTTTTCGATTAAAGAAAAGGAACAATTACTTCAGAAACTTTTAGAGATCTTCGAGTGCTATCCTATGATAATTTTTTGCTTCCTGAGTGACCAGTGAAACCTTATTAACCGATTAATATGAAAAAAAAAACAAATATTTTGGAAAATAGTCTCAAAATTTTTTGTAGAACTCCTCGAGCGCTATACAGAACTCTAGTCAGACCTTTTTTTTCCAAGAAATTTCTTTATCAAAAATTTTATCATAAAAAAAAAACTCTAGAACTGGTTAAATTTCGCAGAACAATTTTGAATGTTGTGAAGAAACTCCAAAACTCGACAAAAAATTTTCGGTTTTCGAAAAGTCTGGAGTCCACTTCGAGAGCGGTTCTGAGTTAAAGCATTTCAGTAATCTTTTAAGTCTCTTATGCAGCAAGTGGTCACCTGTGGCCAGGAAAAGCGTTGACAGAAAGTATTGTTGATACCATCGAGGGCAAAAAGTTGAAAAGGGAAGCTCAAAATGAGTCAAAAAAATTCATTAGAAAGCTTGATGCGTAGTAATAGTTTAAGGACAAACCCTAATGCATAAAATTATTTATTCTTCAGGATGTCGATGTGGTACTTTTTAATGTTTTAATTGGAATTGAATTTATCAAACTAAATGATTTTGGTAAGAGTGCGAGATGAAACAATTTTAGCTTATTTTTTACAATATATTATTTTTCAAAGATTTTCTTAAGCATCAAGCTGGCATAACCCCTTAGTATTGCTGTTTTGTGAAGTGAGTGCGTTAGTTATGAAATAACAACCCGTAATTGCATATCCTTTTACTGCCTTAGGGTTGCCATTGTCGCCGCAGAACTACTTACAACGACATTCCATTCAGACTCAGACTCAAATCGATGTAAGAAACCCTATAAGAACCTGGCATTTGATGTTTGTATGCATTGGATTGGATTGGTTTTCCATGTGTGGTGTCTTAAGCTAAAGTGACGTTCAAAGAAGAAGAACTGATAGCTCAAGAGAATGGGCTCGGGTTGATAAAATTCTAATGCTTTGATATACAAATTTTAGTGAAGTTTTGAAAAAAAAAAAAATGATGCTTATACCCCGAACTGCATATGACCTTTAAAATAACAAAGTTTTACTATCAACTTCCGATTAAGAAGTTACAAATTTATTGTATTGAAATTGTCATTTTTATTTCATAAAAATGGTAAAAGGATTTCAAGTGAACTGATATAATTCTAAACTAGGCAGATCGAACAAATAGATTATCTGATCTTTAACATGACTTTCAACGTTAAAATAAGAGTGCTCTGAGCGCAAATTGATGTGGAGGCTTAAACCTAAATTTTTTTTACAACATAAATTCCTTACCTTGAAAAGTTTTTGTATCTGTTGCTATTTAAATTCCGTTTTCAACTGTTCAGCTTCGACATTAAAATGAAGACAATTGCGGATAAATTTTGCAACAAGCGCACTTTTTTTTCATCCGATAACTTTGCACTACTAAGCATTTTCTTTTTTTGAATATTGGGCACTTAATGTATTTTTTTTTTTTGATAATGTGGCATAAATTTTATAAACTCAATAAAGCTAAATTTTAATTTCACACTTAAATAATTTAAGCAATTATTGAGAACATTTCAATGCATGGTAAGCAATTTTCATTCTTTTTTTTTCTTTTTATGGTTAACTCACAACACTTAACGTGGCTAATAAAAAAAAGGAAAAAGAAAAAACAAATTAAATTATAGCTGATGGCCAAGCAAAGCGACGTTAAATGAACACAAATGAATTTGTTGTTGTTGCTGTTGTTGTTGTTGTTGCGCCTATGCTAATTTATAAGCCAAGTACATGAAAATTCAATAAACATAAGAACTGCATTTTTATGACAAAATTTACAATAACGTTGTTGTTGTTGTTGCAGCAGTTGCTGTTGCAGTGATGTTCCTTGTTGTTGCTGTTCTTGCAATTCTAGCGTTGTCTCTGTTTTTTTTTTTTTTAATTTTTAATGCATTTTTACTATAAATTCTCATAAAAATTTGTCGTTTCTTGTTCTGTGACGACTTCCAAGTTCTTTTTTTTCAGCCCCCCTCCTCTTCTTCAGTTTTCCTCCCTCCTTTACGTCTTACCACACCCGTTGTGTGGCTTTTTCAGCTGTCAAGCTGTGGGAATAACGCGCATTTCTGTACATTCTGTAAGCGGCGCAGCACGCCAGCGCACGCGCATGCGCATTAAATGAACGAATGTTAAAAATTAAAAACCCCACATAAGAGCGTAAAGTCTTCGCTGACAATTTTTTACAAGTTCACATTTAATAATTTTTGCATTTTTATTAAAATTTTATGTTGTTGGTTTTTTCAATTTTATTTTATTTTTTCTGCCTTGCGTTTAATTTGCTCGTTTGCTTATCTCCAATGGCGCATCAGATAAAATATCTCAAAGATAGTCGCATTGCATATTCGCTTTTTGTTGACGTTGTCTTTGTTTTTTCATTTAATTCCACAACAGCAGCAGCAGCAGCTGGCGGAAGCAAGTGTTCTTGTGCTGTCACTGGGTCCTCTACTTAATGTAGTGGGGGTCGACGTGCGAAGCGCCTTTTAAAAGCAGGGTCTTCACTACGACTCTGTAATGAGAAAAAGAAAAGAAAAATATGATTATTTCAAGAAAAAGGATATCAGAGAGATGCTATTGAATATTCGAAATATTTATACATATATCTGTTTCAGAAACCTTTATCCCATCTTGTATCCAGGGATCCTACTACAAGTGCTCTAAAGCTAGGAAGGGGGCTACCTCAATTCTGCAATTGGAGAACTAGGGTTGACAGAATGCACTACGAATAATCGAGGTCTCGCTAACTTGAACCAGATTTGCCAAATTCATTCTAGTTTTCAAGATATTCCTGCTTTAAGGTGCAAAAATCGTTGTTTTGTGGCATATTTGAAGTTTGTATATCACAAGCAAAGTAAACAGCGTAGTTCATTTTTTGCAATGGCATAGGATAGCGAGAATATTCTTTATTTAACTTTGACTTTTAACTTTTCCAATTGGATCATTACACAGAGAAAACAACATTATCAAAAGTGGCAGAAACGTAGTTATCTTAACAACGTTGCGACCCAAATTTTGAGCATGGCTCATTTGTAGGAGTTTTTACAAAGCGCGTTGCTAAATGAGGTTCAACTACGATTGTATGTGATTCAACAATGCGCGTTGCTAATTAAATACAAAAACAAAAATTATTTTTTTAATTCTGTCAACAACAATGAATCTGAATTATTTTCTTTTTTAATTTTAAATTTTTGCTTTAAATAAATATTTTTTTGGTTGGTACTGAAGAGATTTGGACGTGGAACCTGTCGTGTGATAGATGCGGACATTAACGAAGTCAGCCACTGACATCATTATTGTGAGGTTGACTGAAAGTCTATTTGTTTTAAAATTAGCTTCTACCACGTACATACGTGAGTGTTTTGACTTCGTTTTATAGCCGATTTGGATTTTACTACGTTTCGTGGTGTTTTGACTACGTTTCGTTGCTGATTTGATTTAACAACGCTTGGCAACAAGTTTCAACCACGTTCGTGAGTAATCTAGCAACGCACTATACAAATATAATCATGGAGCGTTGTTAAATTCAAATCAGCAACGAAACGTAGTAAAAAAACTCACAAAGTGGTAGAAACTCATTTAGCTTCGCAAGTAATGCTTTTTACTTCGCTCTGTGTACTATCCGAATTATCATCTATCGAAGTAAAGGTATGTGGCCCCTCTTACTGAAAACGTTTTTTGAGATAATCAAACTAAATTCTACTCAGACAATTAGAACTATAAATGCAAGCTTTAAGAAAAAACTGGATAAAATCGGGAAAGAGGGCGTGGCACCTCCGATACAAGCAAGAGCTGAAACTGAAAATATACTTTGAGATAATCCATCCACCAATCATGTTTCACTCAAATACTAAGAACTATAAACTCGAACTCTGAGAAATAACTGGGTGAGTTCGGACAAGAGGGCGTGACAAAATTTTCAAAATACTGCTGTGTAGGGTATTTAATGTTTGGCTAGGCCAAAGTTTCTTCTTCTTCGCATCCAAAAAAAACAACAATGCTTGATGATCCACTATATCGCATGAACTTTGAGTTCCATTTTTGTGTGTATGAAAAAAAAAAAAAAAACAACAAAAACAAAAACAGTTTTACATGGGTGTTGTAGTTTCGAGAAATTTGGAAAATATTGACATATTGTGATTGTTATAGACGAGCCAAAATTCTACAGTGGCTGCACTTGGCTCAATAATTTTGAAGCGCTGACACCCTCTATACTATAAATAATATTCGGTTTCAAAAATTGTTTTTTTTAAGTTTTTCAATTACACTCTCTGGAAATCGCTTTTTTACTCAAAAAGCAAGTCATCTTACGAAAAAAGTGTACTTAGCATTAAATGCTTAGGATCGTCCAAAGTATACGTGTGAATTTTTTGGGACATTTTAAAATTTTTCAAAAATTGGTCAAACCAAAAAAAAAAAAAGTTCCAAAAACTCTAAAAAAATTCACTCATATTTCTTGGATGATCCTTAGCATTTTATGCCCTATAAACTTTTTTCGTAAGATGCCTTGCTTCTGAGCGCTTGCACGCCGCCGGAAATCTGTCACAAATTGTCTTCTCTGATGAGAAAAATTACTGTATCCAGCAATATGTAAACAAACAAAATGATCGGGTTTACTTGACAGAGAGGTCCTACGAAAATTTGAATGTTCGTTTGGCCACCAGGACGCAGGCACCACCGCATGTGATGGTTTGGGCTGCAATGACTGCTGATGGGCGCTCACCACTCGTTTTTTTGGCCGCTGGCGTCGAAGTAAACGCCCAGGTGTATCGTGAATCAGTGTTGGAGGGTGCTTTACTACCGTGGGCACGCAAACATTTCGGTCGCAAGCCATGGACATTCCAACAAGACTCGGCACCGTCACACAAAGCTCGTGTGAATCAAGAATGGTTAGAAAAAAACGTTCCTAGCTTCATTTCTGCTCAACAATGGCTCTCAAATTCGCCTAATGCGAATCCGCTGGATTTCTCAATCTGGGGTATGTTGGACAGGAAGGTCTTGACTAAAAAATACCAGAGCGTTGATGCGCTAAAAGTCGCCCTTCAACGAGAATGGCGCAAACTTCCACAAAATCAAATTCGTGCAGCATGCGACTCGTTCTTCGACCGTCTACGGGCCATAGTTAAGGCCAAAGGTGGCCATATCGAAAATCTCAAGTAGATTCTTAAAATTTGAACATTTTCCAACAATTATAGCGTTTGATCAATAAAATCTGTGCATGGAAACTAAAAATATAGTCTTTTGAATTGGTAACACTTCGAATCAGCCACCCTGTAGGTACTTTTTAAGATTTCTTTTAACTTTTTATTTTCTTATAGAGTTACTCGAATTGTGCGGTGAGCGGCTTATATAGCTCATAAAATTGATTATTCGAGATTAAAACTAGAAGAACAATTTCATAACACAACATAAGTAACGGTTTGTTTTTTAATATTTTTCTCATTAAGCTGGACATTAGAAAGCTGTTTTAGCCAAGTTTATCAAAATTGTTAATTAATGTAATTTATGAATAATAAATTTATTTTCTTAACTGCAAGAGGATACACGTACATCATTGTGCATCAGTTGAGAGATAATGCAAGTGCAACAATGCCATTAAAAGTTCACAATAGTTATATTTTTTAGTTTTTTCAATTAAAATTCAAACACTAAACAACCTCAAATTCTGAGTTGCTGCTCTTAGCGTTGTGCTAAATGGCTCGTTAAATGTGCCAAGTTTTCAGTTTTGCGTTATTTTTCTTTTGGCTTAAACTCTGTTTTCCTTAATTGCTAACAGTTTTTTTATCGCCGTTTTGTGTTACATGTTAAATTTTAAATGACAACAGACAAAAGAAAACTTTATAGAAAAACATACAAACATTTAAATTTGCCAAAACATGTTTAAAATGCACTGGGAAAATTTATTGTTTTTTTTTTTTTTTGTGGAAAGTTAAAATACCGGCCAATTAATAAACATGCCATAATGAACAATTTTCAAAACTTTAAACATGTTGTTATACAATTTTGTCTTTAAATTGATTTCACAACCACGGTTGCCACTCCAAAATGTAATGAAAAAAGGCCAAAATGATAAAACAGGACCAACATTTTTTTTTTTTATTGAGAAAATTTACAAAAAACCAAAAACCACATATCTTTAATAAAATGAATCTTGTTTAAAATACATAATATAAAATTCAGAAAAGCTCATCATGGTTTCGTGCCCAACTATCAAAGCTTTAAATTGGCACATAAAACTTAAAAGTTCCGCTAAATCATAAGCACTCTGACGCTAGCGATTACGCTGGCGAAAACGCTACTTGCGATAGAGTGATTCTCGTTGCATTGCGCGACTCGAATAAACGCAGCCTTAAACTTAACAGCGCGGCAGTTGAATAGAAAGTTAATCTGCTTCCCGTATTTGTATTTCTATTTCAAACATTTGCCATCTGCTGGCGTAAACCGTAACTTTCTCGTTGATTCTCGCAACAGCTTCATGATATCAAAATGTGTACGTACTTGTGCTGTCTACGGTAAGGTGGACAGGCACGCAACTACGATTTTTGTGATGTTATTTCACTCTTCGCTTTACATTTGGCATTTAGCAGTAAAAACATTTACAGAGAGTGAGCTGCCAGCAAAACATTCTTGACTTTTCCCATTATATCTGTGGTGAAGATAAATAAATATTGATGTTAAGCATTCCCAGTGTGCCAAACGGACTCGTTTCGGATCCGAAACGGGTTCATATTTTCGTTCTTTTTATCCGTTACGGAATCCGTTACGTATCCGTTACGTATCCGTTACTGATCCGTTTGCGGGAAGGATTCCTAAAAAAAACGAATCGTTTTTTCTTCTTTTATGGATCCGTTTCGAACCTGTAACGTACATCAAAAACGAATTCAAAACGGATTCGCTTTTAATAATGTTAATGCTGCTTGAAAAAAAAAAAAGAAAACAGGGTGAAGCGCTTATTTTTAATTAAGAAAAACAAAATAACAAAAAAAAACTCAAATTTGGAATCAAAAACATTTTTTCAAACAGAGTTTGAAAAGTTAACAAAAAATCATACGCAATAAAATAAAAAAAAAAAAAAAACAAATCAAAAATATTTTTTATCATAAAAATTAAATGAAGCAAATCCGTTTTGAGTTCGTATTTGAAGTATTTACGGAATCGAAACGGATTTGCCCAGGTTCGAATCCTACCAGAGGTGGATTTTTACCCTTTATTTTTCTTCCTTTTTTTTCTTTTTATTATTTTTTAATTGCTAATAGGCGCATCAAAACGGTTTTTTTCTGTAAATATACAGCATTAACATATTTAAAAGCAAATCCGTTTTGAATTGGTTTTTACATAAGTTTCGGATTCGAAACGGGCCCGCTCTGCGGAATTTAATTTTTTTTTATTCGCTAATAAGCGCTTCAAAATGTTTTTTTTTTTTATCTAAACAAAGCGTTTTGAATTCGTTTTTGATGTACGTTACGGGTTCGAAATGGATCCGTTACCACGGATTACGTTTTTTATACCTTTATGAACTCGCAATGGATTCGAAACGGATCCTCATCCGTTTTTGTGCACATTGGGTTTTCTCTCAGTGTAAATTTATGTATTTTTTTCTAAAACAATGTTTTGCTCAAACAACCATTGCGTAGGCAACAACAACGCTGCTAATCCGCATTGCAATTGGAGTCAGCAGTACCCCCACTTTAATTGTTACATTTTGCCAGCACAGAGCAAACAACTTGTCTTGTGTCCCATGAAACAAATTCCTATTGCTCGCTGTTGTTGTACTGTTGTCTTATTTTATTGTTGTTGTTGCAGTTCTATTGAACAACTACATATACAGCCATGACACGACGTCATAGATACAAACCAAACAATTATGGGAACGCGCGTTGAGTGCGAATTACAATTTTGAAAATGCAGCTAATTGGGTGCGCATGCGTCGCAGATACCACTTTGCAAGTGCTGTAGAGTACAGTAGAGTACAATACAGTGGACCAACAAAAACACCAATTGCAGTAGATTCGCCAAGTAAAAGGAAGAAACGTCCAGCGCAAAAGATAAAAACCAGCAACAACAACAACAACAATAAGTAGTGAAGATATAAATCAAATTTCGCATGCGATAAATAACAATTACAACAACAAGCGAGAAATTTGTTTCACGCTTGTGTGACACAATGCTGGCTTTAAGGTGCTATTTATGGTAATGCCGGTGGTCTGGACGGGACGGGACAATCGATGATGGTGACATCGTCGTATTTGCTTTGACATTTGACTTGTTGTTTACGCTTTGTGCTGTCGTCTGTGCGATAGCAAAAATATCCTCCAATAAAAGCGAAAACAAAGTAAAAGTACCAACTGCTGCTGCTGCGGAACCGAGTTTTCCACCTTCACTGCACAAATTAGATTTCAATTAGAGATTTTCTCAATTTCAACACTTGAGTGCGCGCTTGTGCATTAAATCACAAGTTGAGAGAGGTAGCAGGCAGCATTACGTGATATGTCATTTATCATCGGTAACTAAACAATATAAAATGGTTGCCAGTGTAATTGTGCTAGTGTTGCCAGACGGAAGTGCAAAAAAGTAAAGCATTTTGCAGTATGTCAGTCTGCACTTACCTCCCTCTACTTATCGCGCCACAATCCATATTTTTATATTTTTTTTTTTTTGTTGCAACATCGCACATCTAACGAAATATTTGAAACAAGTGCTGATTGTAGATGGCGCTGCTGTATTTCTTAGCCATGACTTGTTTATGGTTGTTATTATTGTTGTTGTTAATGCCGTGAATACATTTGTTGTTATAAAGTACTCTACTACCGTTGAGTGGCATAATATTTTATGTCGAATGACAGCAATACTTTCACAGTCAATTACTCACATACAACTTTTGTACTTTTGCATTTTGTACGAAGTTCGTGAAAATTTGTTGGAGACCATAGGAAATGGAACTCGGTAACCGGTTGGTTGTTGTCTGTGAAATTTATGTTATTTTAATTGTAAACTCATTAAATGATTTACGTATAGCGTTTGTGTCATTAACAGAGTCGGCTAAAATAAAATTTATACGTGAAAAAATACATATGACATTACGAAAATGTGATCACACAAATAAATGACGAAAAAAATTTTGATCAAATGGGTACTCTCAATTTATGTCGATGTTCCAATGTCAGAGTTGTTCCCTAAGTCGGATGTCAAAGTTTAGATAGTTTGTATATCAAGTTGAAAGCAAATTTTTATTAGAAAATTATTTTCTTTTTTTCCCTCAAAATTTTAATAATAAAACAACACTTAAACTTTTATCCTGAGACAATTTTATCTCATGCGATTTTTCGTCTGATGTAATTTTTTGTATCAAGCAATTTTTGGAGCATGTAATTTTTTCATGAAATTTTTTCAGGCAACTTATCACATGAAATATTTATTTATTTGCAATAATATCATGATCAAAATTGAATTAGAAAAAATTTTGCATTTCATATTTAGAAATTTAATTGCTTTTAGCATCAAATGGATGGCAAAATTTCTTTAGAAAACTAAATCAAAACTTTGTTTATAAAATCAAAACAAAAAATTTTTATCCGAAGAAAATTTTATCTCATGCGATTTTTTATCTCAAGTGATTTTTTGTATCAGTGATTTTCGTCTCATGCGATTTTTTCATGAAATTTATATAATGAGAGTTTGCTTATTTAGGAAATAATTTTTTTCTAATTTATTTTTTTGAAAATTTTGATAACAAAACAAGCCATCGAAACTCTTATCGCAAAAAAACTTTACCTCATGCGTTATCTATTCGTATTTTTATTTTGTTGGATTGAAAACTCTGATATCACTAGTCTATCATAGATGCCGCTAGTTGCGTTGCAAAAAAATTACTTTTCATCTCATCAATCCAAATCCGTGCGCAGAATTGGCTCTCTCATTACGCTCTTTCCCATCAAAATGATTTCATGATCTAAAAATGAGCAAAACTTTCCAAAGAAAAATCGTAGATGAGCGTGTGCTCATTTTAAAGGAAAAGAACTTTACTTTATGATGGATTAGATACATTACCTCAAAAATCTAAAAATCCCAATGTGATGAGCTGGTCCTTAGCTCGAATTCGGATTATTCGCAAAATATTTGGCTGCTAAGCTGCCCAACAACATCATCACGAGTTAATATCATTAGCAATAACCTATGGCTGCGAGAATTATAAAACTGCTAACGAATGCTGCTTAGTCTTTTATGCTAATATGCGATGTATATGCTCACTAAGTTGAACGTAATTATAATGTAAGCTTACATCCAAATGCCAATTAAATAAATTGTAAATTGTTCATATCTTCTGATCAGTTGGCAACAAAACAACAAATTAATTTTGCATGCAAATCGTTAATGAAAATCAACAACAATTGTTTGTTTAACAAGCAAAGCCAATGCGTTTTGTCTGTCAGTTCATTTTAGAGCGTTTTAAATGCTTTGGTCTCTGACAGCAGTTGACACGTCACGTGCAATTGCAGCCGGAGCAGCAACAGCGACAGCAATTGTCGAACTGAGTTGCAATTTGCATATTTGTAACTTTTTCAGTTTTATGGCAAGTGCTTGGGGGCAACACTTGAAGTAATGGCAACGCAGTTGAAGAAAAAGCGCAACGCAACAAAGCAAATGCTAGTGCCATAAAAAGATTTTCCAATGAATTTTTAAATTCAATGCCTAAACAAAGGAAAAATTTATTATAAAAAGTAAATTTATAAAAAATTCTAATATATGTACTTAGAAAGGGCAAAATTAATAAAACAAGAAGTTTCCCAAATTAGCAACAAATATTTGCAGAACGTTAGCTTCAGAAATGGACCTGTTAACTTGTCTGCAATACATATCGCCCAATCTAACGGTCACAGTGGCTCGTTTTGGCTTTTCTCATTGCAAAAATCATGACTTCTGAATCGACATAAACAAAATTTAAGTGCAAACTTTGTACCTAAGACTTCGTGAAAAAAGTTTTTTATATCCATAGGTTTCTCCATAAAAGTGCCTTTAATACAAAAAGATGCAAATATTAGCAGTCAGTATTCGGACTACAAGCTTAGAGATAAACAGCAATTAGTTGTATAGCATATCTAGCTTAAAGAAATGAAAAACCCTTTTTTTCAACTCGACTCAAAATTTGAAAACTGCGATAAAAGAAACGTCATACAAATTATTTAGCTCCTAACACATTTCTCTATCCGATGTAGACATCAGATTTGTTCAATACAACCACACCAAACTTGACTTTTGAAACGCCTTTTTGTAAAATGAGCCATTGAGCGCCTGTGTTGGTTTATATTTATAATTACGATTTCAGCTGTTGAATCCAATATTCATTATGAAAATTTTGTACCAAATAAATGAAAAATTGTTTTATTCATTCGGTTAATAGTGCAGTCAAATTGTACGATGACCTAGAAAAAATTGCGCCCTGCAATTTTTTTTGCTCAATGTTTTTAGGACCACTAAAAAAGCTTAACGTCAAAACGTGACCTGCCTACCCGTGCGCATTAGCCGATATCTTGATATATGTTTGATTCAATTTATCTCGTTTCCTATTAGTCAAACAGAAAAATTTTTGAACAAAAGTTACGGGCAATAAAATTCGACGTTTTTTTACCTTGGACGCGATACCCATAAGTTGATATTTTGAGCGGTAGAGGCCGCCAAAGTTGCAATAAATCAGTTTTTTTCCATTTGCACCCACTGGGTGTCGATTTTTCAAAAGTGCTAATAACATAATTTGTAGCGCTTACAAAAACAAGCAAAATAGTGTTTAAATGAAGTTATTATCTCAATTGGTTCTCGAGTAATTAAGTATTATGTGATCAATGTTCAGATAAAAAACATAAGCAATAAATTCAAAAAAAAAAGAAATTAATTTTTTACACGTACATTTTAGGACATATAACTTGAGAACCAATTGAGGTAATGACTTCATTTAAAAATTATTTTGCAAGCGCTTCAAATTATGTTATCACAAGTTTTTGAAAATACAACACCCAGTGGGTCAAAATGGAAAAAACTGATTTTTTGTAACTTTGGCGGCCTCTACCACTCAAAATATCTACTTATGGGTATTGCGTCCCAGGTAAAAAAAACGTAGAATTTTATTTCCCGTAACTTTTGTTCAAAAATTTTTCTGTTTGACCAACAGGAAACGAGATAAATTGAATGAAACATATATCAAGATATCGGGTAATGCGCACGGGTAGGGAGGTCACCTTTTTAACGTTAAGCTTTTTTAGTGGTCCTTAAAACATTAAGCAAAAAAAATTGCAGGGCGCAATTTTTTCTAGGTTTTCATACATTTTTTGACAACTTTACTGTACTATAAGTTTTGTGTTTTTCATTTCAATCTCGTATGAGTTATTTCACGCAGTACCTATTAATTTTTATATTCACAGAATAAAGGATCTCCACGCATGTGGTCCAATTAAGAAAATTAAGTTATTTTCCTTATTGTGTCGTAATTGCATTTTCATTGTATTTTCTTTTCATTAAAATTATGACGAGTAGTCCAATTTAATTTCGATGTGTCTCTATTCATCTGTCTATACCATATTTTATTCTAATAATAAACTAATTATTATGTGCAAACTAAACGCAAATCATATGCAAGCTACGTCGCAACGTGCCAAATGCAATTTCCGCAAAGTTGGCAACACTAGAAAAGAAAAAAAAAAAAACTTGACGGCAAAATTAAATAAATGGCAGAGCAAAACGCATGTCTGACAACTTTACTGAAATAAAACAAAAAAAAGAATAAAAAATAAAGAATTTCTCAATGAACAAAAAGAAAAGCGTTGCCATAACGCAGGAAAAAAGAGCAGAATAGTTTTCGTAAAGATGCAGCGCAGTGCAGCAAACGTGCAGGAATCTGCAGAGGCAATACAGCAACAGCTGACATTTGGCACAAGAAATGAGTTTCCATAGGGTTAGCATTAGTGTGTATTGAAATATATGGACGAGTTTTAAAACCCAATTCCACACTCAAATTATGAAAGAAGAGAGATAAAAAATTCAGGGAACATAAATTTTTTTTCTTTAAAATAAATTCCTAGCTGGCCAAATGGCCATTGTTTATAATGTAGGTTTTTTTGTAATTTACATCATTTTAAATTCCTCTGAAAATTTGCACACATAAGTTATTTTAGAACACGAATCGATATCTATGGTGTTTTTGGGAATAAATTTACCGTAAGATAGGCTCAAGTACAAAATCACTCGGTTTTTATAAACAATGGCCATTTGGCCAGTTAGGAATTTATTTTAAAGTAAAAAATGTATATTCCCTGAATTTTTTATCTCTCTTCTTTCATAATTTGAGTGTGGAATTGGGTCTTCGTTTTTCGATACACACTAGTAAGCATTGTTTATATTGTCATGTTGAAGTGTCCAAGCAACAGTTGCAGAGAAAAGACGAAATTTTGTTTTACAGTGAGGGGGTGCGATGGCTCCGCCCAATCTTCGACAACTATAATTTTACCCACCCACTGCAACATTAACTATACAACTTTCTTATCGACGCTTTGAACAATTCATCAAATAAGAAAAAGCTTTAACGCACTGCAATCAAATCGATTTATTGCACTGTAGTCAAAACAGGACTTAGCTGCTTTACTGATTTGAGTTTTGGAATCTACTTGTAGGTGCTTAATCTTTTCGAATTTTCTCTTTCACTGCCTCATTGCTTTTGGCTTACAGGGTGCACATATTTTTAGCAATAATGTTTTACTAACACTTATTTAAAATTGTGTGTCTAACATCATTTGATAATATTGGCGAAAATTTTGATGTTGAAAATTCTTGGTAATGAATACAATTCAATTAAGCAGTGATCATAATCATGTTTTAGTTTTCGAGATATTTAAGATTAAAGCTCGTAATGCACATATTTGACTCATTCCAAAAAAAACATTTGATATCGTCTTTTGAAAAAATTCAAAACTGAGTTTTTGATTGTTTTTGGTGAATTTAACTAAAATATAAGTCTAAACATAGTCTTCATCCAAAACCCTAAAATTGTTTTTACATATTTTTGAATTTTCCTAAAAATATAAAGTTTTGCCTTGAAACTGATGAAAAGATGGACAATTTAAGTTAATATGTTCAAAAGTTATAGCCATTTTCTATTTAATCATGTTATATGTACTAGAATCGCCCAATGATCAAAATTCGACCACAAATGTATTAAATAATTTTGGTTCGTTTTGAATACTTTAAGAAATTTTTTTTTCCTCTCTGTGTGTCTCTGTGTAACCGTGTATTTTATTGTTGTTATTATTGAAAAATTTGTATGTTATTTTGCCTGGCTTAAAGTCAAAATATTAACACAATATTAACTTTGTGCACATCTACACACAAATACCTTTCTAATGGTGTATAATTTAAACTCGTACTCTATTTCTAACATAGTAAAAAAAAAGGACAAGTTTTTATCTTGCGTTTTAACTTAGCCAAAAATACATGCAGGTTTAGGTCTTTTTATGCAAACTTGTCAAACCTATTATAAGTATGTAGGCTTAATGCTCGGATATATTAAAATATGAGATAAACTTCGAAAATCTCTATTCATTTATATTTGGAAATGAATTTTAATGTGTAAATATTAAGAAAAAACTGTTTTCAGATTTCGCAATTGAATCAACTCTATAAAAATCTTTAGCGCACGCATCGTATTACTCATCCTACGTTACTCCTCATTCATGCCATGGTAAAATGAAAGCAGAGAGGAGGCATTGAGCACAAGAGGAGGCGGCATATTGCTTTTGCTCGCAGAACTGCCAATGTTGCAACTTGCAAGTACAAAAGTAATTCATCATATTAAACGCTCCCGCAATGTAACCAGGAACAAAGAGTGCCGGGGAGCACTTGTTGGCGGTGCGGGCTACACTACAACTCGCATAGTGGACTTCTGAATACCCAGCGGCGGCATCATTTTGTTGTTTCATGGTGGCGGCGGCGGTGTGGTATTTAATTGCGTTTAAGCGATTTTGTATTACAGCTGTATGTCTGTCTGCCTGTCCCTCTGTTGCTTTACAAAGTTTCATACATAAGTATATGATAGAAACAGCTGTCTGTCTGGCTGTTTGTCTCGCTGGCAGGTTGACTGTCGTGTGACCAAGCCAGGACAGCCACCAATGCATTGATGAAGACTTGTTTTATGCCTGAAAAGCATTTAGTTTACATTACGCGCGTGGTGGTAGAATTGGGGGCCGCACGAGGGAAGAAAGAAGGCCTTGTGCTGCGTCTAAACTTGTAATTAAATAGATTTGACAATCAGTAAACATTGTGTAGTCTAAATTAATTGCAGCTGTCTGGGTTCCTTTTCGCTAACAAATTAAATTAGTTAATTTGCTTAGAAATATTTAAAATTCCGTTTTTAAGTGAGGTGGGAACAATTTGATCGATATTTATGCGCACTGGGCTTGCTGTCTTTTGGTTCCTTTTGTCACATGTCAAATGTTTAACTGCTTCCTCGGGGAAGTTCCAATTGAATCCTTTGCAACAAACCACAGCGTCAACAGCAAAAAGTGTTGATTTTTTCACAGACTTTTCACTTCATTTTTAACTTTATGCAACCATCAGTGCTTGGCAACAGGCATTTTCGTTTTTTCCAGAGCATTTTACAAATTTTTTATGTTTTCGTTTTGCGCTGGGATTTTGGGAGTTAAGAAAAACTGCTTAAACTATTCGTGACACTGGCTACCCCTGTTGCTGCTCTGATATTCCCTCAACAATTATGGCATGGTTTTTCGACGTGTTCCATGAGATCGACAGATTTTTTGCAGCATGACGAGACCAAAGTTGCGATATGGGAAAAAATTTTTATTAAATTGAAATCAAAGAATACAAATAAAGGTACGAGCGAGCGAGGTTCTATGTTTTCCAAATTAAAGTTTTAACTTTATGTTGTACTGGGCGCAGCATAAATAAAAATGCAAAGATACATCCACTCAAAGTTAAAAAGTGATATTACCTTTCTTTTATTACAATGCACTAATGCTCTTTTAAGTCTCTTCATAAATATCTTTTTATCTTGAAGTTTTTTTATAATTAAGGTCAAAAACATTTTTGTATCCAATATAAATGTACAAGATGCCCATTAAAAAATATCAAGGGATGGTATGTTCTCGTAAAACTTAACGATTGCCATGAACAAATGTGGCCGGAAGGAGTTGCCTTGATATGTTTCTCCTGTTATGGCGAATGCAATTTTTCATTTATTTTTAATTGAAATTTAAAATGGGTTTTTTATGCGTCTTTTAGCACTCACTAGATGTTCATTTAGAAGTGATGAAAGATACGGCATTCAAGATGCACAGCCATTTGTAGGTGAGGGAGTTTTCAACTTTTGATTTACTGGTATAACAAAATATCACAAAAATGTCAGTAAATTTTTGCAATGTCCATGAGTGTTTCTTTTCATAATCGATTAAGATTTGGGTTGACATCTCCGATTTTTATGAAAATTGGTGAAAAGTTAGTATTTGACACTGTGGTAAAATGATTTTTCGAAATTTCGAAAAAATCCAAGATGGCGGCCATATGAAATCCGATCAAACTTTTAGATACTCAGATGTTAGAAAATACATAGTTTCTCGGATTTTGATCCGATTTGAATGAAATTTTCAGGGATAGTGGAAAAAAATCTGAGCTTTTGAAAAAAATAACACGTAACTTAACGTGAAATCAAGCATGGAACAATTTTATAGAACATCTTAACCCATTTTATTACGTTTTTAAGGGTCTTTTTGACCCCTTTTTCCAAAAACTTGGTTATAATGGGTTAGAAAATTCTCCAAAAATATTCTAAAAAAATTTTACTAGGGGTCACCGAAAAAAAAAAAAACCGTTCGGACAGTGGCAACCATATATCGAAAC
Organism: Calliopum simillimum; assembly: GCA_951812925.1. Classification (NCBI taxonomy): domain Eukaryota; kingdom Metazoa; phylum Arthropoda; class Insecta; order Diptera; family Lauxaniidae; genus Calliopum; species Calliopum simillimum. The sequence goes on along the minus strand of OX638371.1, from coordinate 117,012,488 downwards.
GCACGTGCAACAACGACTCATGATATTTAACAACTTCAAAAATTTATTACTTGATAACCGTTAAAGATACTACAATTTTGAAGGTCGGTAAATAATAATAATAAAATTTATTTTTAAATAAAAATATTTCAAAAAAGTCAGAGGGTGCACCAAGCCCCAAACTGACTTTAAAGAAGAAAAAAAGCTTTTTTTTTCACTTAAAATAAAATTTTTTTTGCATCAGTCTAATGTGCACAAACTCCTACCTTGTTTCTATAACAAAAGGCTTCCAGTTCAATAAAGTTATCAAAATTCCCAATTAGTGATTTTTTCTATTGATATGTCGACTTAATGACTCAAAAATCAATGAACAAAACTACATATATGCATACGAAGAGTAAGAGTGCACATTGAGCAAAAAGGAGAAAAAGACTCCACTATGATCAAAAAGGTAAATTCTTCCGACTTCATACTCTGAATTGAAATGTTAAAATAGAATTTTTTAGTTGTGTGTAAATTGATTTCCTGCACTTTATTTTCTAAAAATTCCCACAGCAGGCAAAATAAAATTTTTTAGAGAACAAAATAAACAAAAAACAACAACAAAATACCCAAACACTTTGACAGACGTCAGTGAATGACAGTTGACAGGATTAAGTGATTTTAAATACGAATGAAACCAGTGAACGATTTGACGACTTTATTTCGCTTCAGTTGTGGAGTAGAAAAGTAGTTTCACTGAGAGGAAACTCATGCGACTCGTGTCATAAGTGAGCAACAGACTGATGCAGTAAAAAGGGCGAATTCATAGTGAAAAAAATATCTCATAGGAAGAGGCAAAACAACAGAAATGGCACCAGCATCCTGTGATGCGAGTCAAGTATAACATTTCTGCTGTTTTGAACGTAGCTAATTATTGCACATTGATTTCGTAGCATGCACTTTTACACCTAAAAAAAAGTTAAAATATGCAGAAAAAAGAAAAAATTCCCTACAGAACTACGGACTATTAAAAAACTAGTTTGAAAACTTAGTACTCTATGGGAGCGACCGACTAGTACAAATTCTGGTCCAATCACAATCAATTTTTTTAATGTTATTTACAACTTTCAACTTTTGTTATATGTTTCTGAGCATTTTGTTCCGGGTTCAAACTTCAGTGCGGATGAAATTTTATTGTTTTATTTTTTTATTTTAAGCGTCGGCCATATTGAACACGTGTTACATTTTCTGCTCCGAAGAATCTTTAGACAACTTGTGTACAAATTAATAGAACTTTAAAAATTGAAAATCCTCGAGTGGAGGATTTTAACCCAGGTCTCTTCACGCAACGCATGTCATTAGACAGATGCATTATCATTTCCTCCTCTTCACAATAGACGACCCGTCAAACAGTGCGTAACATTATAATAACTGACACAATCGATACACAAATTGACCACCTTTGGTACTAATGGCGCATTATGCATAACATTCGGACCATTTTTGATACAAATGACCGACTTTGCGTTACATTTGGACCATTTTTGTTACAATTGATAATTTAAGTGAATTTTTCCAGTTTTAGGTGAAATCTGTTTTGGTCTGCTTTCAAAATAACAAGACTAGATGGGACTATTGAGACAATTGGCTTCGCTGGTCATACAGGGTTGAACGAAAACATTTTATTTTTTTTTTTTTGAAAATACAAAAATATGTGCTCTAAGCCGGTTCGATTTGTATGAAGCAAGTCGTCCTCCAAATGACTCAAAAGTAAGAAAAATTCTTAAAAACGATATCTGCATTATTTTTTTTCGTTCCGAGAAAAACCTGAGGAGCACTTGATTCTTCTGAAAAGGCCCATTTTGGCAAAAAAAAAAACATGTTTTTTGTTCATAACTTTTTCTTCTTCACAGAATGGATACACAAATTTTCTTGAAAAATAAAGATTATGTGTGTTCTTGCAAAAATGTTGGCGTCAAAAAATTTTATGCCTTTTTGTAGTACAGATAATATTCGCTTCCAAAATTCGATTTTGACGTTTTTCAACTACGCGGTCGGAAAAACTCTTTTTACTCAAAATCAGGTTCTTCATGTATGCCACAAGGCAAACGCCATGAAGATGTTAGAAAATGAGAAAGTTCGTTAGCCTATTGCGAGTACTATCGAGAATGTTTCATTTATACCCGCCAGATGGGTAATGTAATGCTAGTTTTATTTTAGAAATAAAAATTCTTGACAATATTTTTCTTTCAGTGTATATCAATCAAAGTGGTATTCTTTGCTCCCTTGCTCAGCCTGTCAAAACATTACTCAACTAGACGCTGCTAAATAAATTAGTATATTTAATGGATTGTCGCGCGAATTTCCTTTCTATTTTTCACTGAATGAATTTAGCTATTGAATGATGGAAACGTAGAAAATTTGCCTGGAAGTGGCGGAGTCTAAAATAAGAAAAATAAACAACAAAAAAAAAAAAAATGATAAATTGATTAATTGGTAAGCAAAATAAATCCATCAGCGTCTTGCAAAATTTTCGCAGAGCAATTTATGAGTGCAAAAAACCAAAAATATAAAACCGCATTAATTGCTTTGCAATATTTCATTAGATTTCGTGTAGAAAAAAAAAAAAAAATAAAAATAAAATAAAATTCCATGTGCACAAGCATACATGGATATTTCTAAAATCATGTCCCACATGATAGGGTGTGTCGCCGCCGCTGCTTTATTGCCATCCATCGCGTTCTTGTTATCTGTTGCTCAAGGCATCCATTCAACGGCAGCAGCACCTTTTAATATTCTTAATGAACCTTAAAATTCAATTCAATAGAATTTAATATTTTTTAATCCATCGCATGTTTTGCCAACATCAACCACCGTTAGTATCTACCAAAACAAACATCAATGCGGCACCACAACGGCACCTGTACCACCTGCAATGCTGTCAAAACGCTATATGTTGTGTTTCGTACTGGATTTTTATGTTTCATAGTCGTTTTTGTTGGTTGTCTGTTATGTATTTGATTTTTTGTCATAGATCTTTTTTAATTAACATTATTATTGCATTAGCGACATTTGCTCGTGTATGTCAGAAAATAGGAAAAAAACCCATGCTGTGGATTATCGGTAATCGTTCGTATTTGTTCACAATAGACAGCCCAAAATTTATGTTGTCAAACATCCACTCGATTACTAAAAGCTTTTTAGGTTGACATTTTTGCAAATAAATAATTGTATAATCGTTATGAATGGCTAAGATGTAAAAAAAAAATAAACAAATTGAAGGGAAGGAACGAATTGTTCACAAAATTATTCTTGTATTTTGTCAAATTCTTCAGAACTTGTTTTTGCCTTCCACTAAAATATTAATAAATTAAATAAAAAAAGAGTTGCTTAAAAAAAGTATCCACTCCAAATTAGAATATTCTACAATTGGGAATACAATTTCTGACCAGTGCACAAAACTTTCACTCCAATATAGCGAAATGGCATTTTCAGAGTTTTGGTCTGTACCACGCCCTATAGTCCGAATCAACTGACTTTCATACAATTCTCTTGCCCCAAAAAATGTTAAAATGGTTTCAACGGCCAAACAGAAAGACAGCCATCCAAACAGATAGACGGACAGGGCTATATAAATAACGAAAGGAAAAAATTTTTGTGCAAGCTAAATTGAATTCATATAAAAGTACTAGCTATCTCTGCCCGCTTCGCTGAGCATAGAATTCCCAAAAATTTCGAAGATACATATAGACAAAAACGTTGATTCACGTCCCCTATCGCGCTACTAAAAACATTTTATGCATCATAGCACAGTCATTTGGGACTAAAAACTTTGGTTACCTGAATGTTTTCGGAATTTTTGAAAATGAGTTATTTTATACGAGAAGATTCCGATGTGATCCTTCCGAATTTCAACTTTGCCACTAAGGGCCAGTTTTTCAGTGCAAGTTTAACTCATTATCTGGTTTAAACTAAATTTAAACTCAGGAATGTGTTTTTCAGTGAATGTTAAACGTAGTTTAAACTTAGTTTAACTGAACGATATTGGCCGTTTAAATTCCGTCTAACCTACAATTATATTTTGACAACTGTTAATAAATCAAAATTGAAATAATTATATATAAAAAAAAGAAATGGAAAAAGAAACAAATAAATAAATGAATAAAAAAAGGTCAATAATTTGGAAAGGAAAAATTTATGTCACTTTAAATTTTTTTTTTTTTGAATTTGAAAGGCTGAAAATTATTTATCACAGGAATTTGTCCAGATGAAATTGACTTGTAGCCACCCACTGCTTTATTCTTGCTGATGCTGCTCCTAATATTTTCTTAGCTTCCCAGAGGAATCAGCAGGATTTTAGGGAAGCTTTTCTAAAAATTAAATTTTTCGCTGCGAGTTGTCACAAAAATTTAATATTTATACGTCAACAGCTTGTCATTTTTCAGTAATGCCTTCTAAAAATCAAAGTAACGAGTTTAAATTAAATTCGCACTGAAAAAGTCATTTCATAGTTAACAATTTAAAGGAGTTTAATAAAACTTCGTTTAAACAAAGTTTAAACTTGTACTGAAAAACTGGCCCTAAGTATCTTGTCCGCTCGAGCCGCCATAATGGAAAAATGGCGAATTACATTAGTTTTGTGCAAATATCTTGGCAATGGTTACTTTGAAAGGAAAGTATTATTTGATAATATTCTAGCTCATAAAATTTCCCATAAAAATGTCATAATCATGAGATGATTTTTTAATCACTATAACTCATGAACGGAAAATCGCAGCTAAAAAGTAAAAGTAGTTATTTAGTTTAGTTTTTGCAAAATATCTTTGAAACGATGTGCCCTAAAAAAAATGTAATTGCCTGTGATCCCTACTATTACTTTTTTTTTTTTTTTTGACATACCGCGATTCGAAAATCAACATATTTTTGTAAACATTCATACGAGAGATATTTGCAAAAAACTGATCTTAGGCGCCATTTTTCAATATAGCGGCGCAAGCACATAAAAATTTAAAAAAATTACGCTTTTTCAAAAATCCCGAAAAACTCTCCAGGTAACCTTAGTTTTTAGGTCCAAATGACTATACTACAAAACATACATACGTATGAATGAACTGTAACACGAAGAATTAACACAGAAAATTTGAATAAAAAAAATCAACCTTTTTGGCCAACACACTTAGGATATGGTGTAGTGGTTTAAAGCAAAAAGAAAAGCAAAAGCTGGAGAACTCAAACGTGAAAATTCTGCGTCAACACGTTGTCAACAAGCCATTTAAACACATGTCAAACATCAGCAGCGATTAAAGCAACAATAAACATAGCAATAGCAAACTGTTGTTGTTGTCATTGTTTTTACATTTTATAGTTTTTATTTTATTTTTTTAAAACAGCACAAACAAACAATGTGCAATCTCAATCCAGGTGGCAACATTGACAAGTTTTACAACACCAAGTCAACAACGTTTCGTCAACAATTTTCATATGCCGGCAACACTTGTTTCGCATGTTGTTGTCGTCAATGTTGTAAAATTGTTATGTGTAAACTTTGGGTTGGTGTGCGCTTCGGCCTCTTTTTTTTTTTTTGTTCTCTGTTTCCAGAGCCCATCTTGCTTTCAAAGCCTTTTTTAATTTGACATTTTGACAACATTCAGTTTATATGGCCATGTTGATTGTTGTTGTTTTTATAGGTAACTATTGGCCATTTGTGTTAATCCCATTAAGGTTTCATGATTTTACAAATGCCACAGTGAAGGCTGGGGGTTTGGTTGCCAGTCAGTGGATTTGTAATGCTTTTCGATTGCTCAGGCAAAACTATTTAGATTCTGCTAAACATTATTGAAATATTTTATCAGAAACAAAAAATTATATATTCACATCCTGAATTTGAGCTCTACGAAGCACTATAGGTAGTTTGACCAATTTTCGTGGCAACATTTTTTTTGAAATTAAGTGTGGAAAGGGAAAGTTATTGTCAGTGCTGTGTTTTTGTTTTTGGTGAGAAAAACTTATGCTCCTATTATAACATTTAATGAATGGCCTTTTCTTTAAGAATGAATTTTATTTTCTGTAGAATATTTTTTTAGAATTGTTTAACCCATTTTAACCCATTTTAACCCATTTTTGGAATGAAATGGTCCAAAAGAGCCATAAAATAGAATATAATGGGTTGAAGTATTCCAAGAAAATCTTATTTGTATGAGTCAGTTATGACCTTGGGAGAACGTCTTACAGTAGGGTGAAATTTTGAAAATTTCCTCAAGTTTTTGGCTTTTGATGCCATTCTGCGGGACACTCCAACTTCTTTTCCTGATTTTCTCGATTGTCCATTGTGACGGAATTGTTGTCAAAGTATGTAGTTTTTCTGATCGCGTACTTTGCTGCGATAGAGCAAATTTTATGTCTCGGATGTACAAATCTTCTACATCCTTCTTAATTGCACAGTTCTTGGCACTTGTTATTTTACTTACAGTGTCATTTAAGGTTTGTTTCTCTATGCGAGAAAGTTTTGAAAACGTTTCTTCTTAATTAATGGTTCTCCACATGCACGTAAAACATTGTTGACTACTTTTTTTTTTTTGTTGTTTTGAACAGATAATGATTTACATTAACTAGCTACCAAAAAATCACGTGTCAAGTGTTTTGTGGTGTGAGCTTACTGTTCTGTGTTTTTGAGTAAAAACAACAACATTACAAAAACAAGGCAAAATGCATAGGTAAAAAAACCAAAAAATTTTTGTTGGTAGGTTGGTTTTCGATACGCGTTTCACCCATAACCATATGACTTCGTCGATTTATTTATTCTCATCCACCTCTGCACATTGAAAAGTCACATCTATATTTTTTTCTTCCTCATCATCGGTTCCAGAGTCAGTTTCTTCCTCGGTTTCTGCGCAATTTTCATTCTTAAACTCGTTTCAGGACGGCAAACTTTAAAATTTAAATTTTTTTTTTTTTTGTAAATCAATTTCCGACAAGCATTGCACACACAAAGTCTTACTAAAGTTTGAGAAACGACATCCCATGTTCCATTTACGGGAAAAACGTTTTTCGTCACCCACTTATGATTACTTTTATTCAAAGGATTGCAACACTTGTTGACACGGCCCATCATGAAATCGAATAATAAAACTAACTTTATTGAATCCGGTGACCAGAAATATTATCGAACAACTTTTTGAGAACAATAATATTTTCGCTAATAAGATCCGCAACGTGTCAAAAATAGTGCGCGACTTACCATTTTTTACGAGATTTTTGTGTTGGAAATTATGAAAAGTTTGAACTTGCGTGAATGCAACGTTAAGCGTGCAAGCATGAGCCTGAAAATGCGCAGCTCGGGCGCCTAGTTTCGCTGAACGTACTGTGAGCGACTTCAAATAATATTTAATATCATTTACCTTGAGGGGGTGCACAAAAATGTTTTAATGGATTCTTTATCTTCGGATTTCAAGGCTTCTGTTTCTGGAAAAAATTTTAAATTATCGTGTCCAGAACCGGGTCAAATGAGCATTTGTTTATAAAAAACCAATAAAAAAAATTGCAACAAATTAAACAAACGCATTCTAGTTATTATTTATCGTGGACAGTATTTGTTTTCTACCATCCCGCTCCATTTTCAAAAACTTTCAATAAAAAATTTTCGAGAAATTAATTTTTCTGTAAAGTGATACCTCAGTTTTCAATCGTGCATAGTAAATAAACAAATTAATTTTTTTCAACACTTTTTATGTCATAGCTTTCTACCACTTAGTAGATTGCATTGCGATATTTGTTTTAAATTTTAATAACACTTCAGATATCAAATTTTATCATTGTGTCTAGATAATAGTTTTGCTGGTATTAATTTTTACCACAAAAATATCTCAAAGTACCCATAGTGTGATGTTGTCATCTCTTTGAAAACGCAGAAGCGTCTTAAGTATCAAATTAACGCAAATTCTCGATAGTCAGTTAACCATTACAAGTTTTGTTACTTTGTAAACTTTTGTAACTCCTTCTCTTTAATTTCTATTTAATTTGTCAATAAAATTTTATTAATCCATTCATTGTGGCCAATTTAGCGTTGCATTAAAATTCCAAGTATTTCGCGTTTTCCGCGTTTAACCACAAATCGCAAATGCACTTAGAATGAATGCACCACTATACAGGCAGACTTTTCTAATCCACTTTCAAATTTGATAGAGTTGCCAAATTTGGTCAACCAGTTGTCAATGATCGTGAAATACCAACTGTCATGCCCAAAAAAGCCAACTTTTTGTGCGAAGAAAAAAAGAAAAAAAAAGTGTTGCCGTTTTTGCGTTGAAACCGAGTTTTTACACATTGCTGCAAGTGCACCACGGCACTGCGCTGCACTGTCACTGTCAATAATTTTTTACTTAATGACTGAGGAGAGAAATTTCTTATTTTGGTAGACAATGTGTTGTTGGTTGATCGTCTCCAGTAACAGATGGAATTCAGCGCCAAAAACTTATGTTAGTGATCTTCAAAGAACTGAGAGAGCAAATGCAGAGAATGTGATCATGACAGTAGTTGGAGTTGTCAACTGTGGTCAGAACAACTGATGGTTATTCAACAAGTGTTTTTTTTTGTAATCAGTGCAGGAGAATGACAAAACACAATCTTTTTTAACAAAATGGTTCCACAGAAGTAAATATTGTAAAAATAAGGGAATTAAATTGTTGGTCCGAACTCAAAATACTTAACTCAGTAAGAAAACAACCTCAGATTTAAACACCGCGTATTTAATGTTGGATCCTCACCGAAACTTTTGGCCAAATTGTGCAAATTCAAATGAAATTCAATGGTGGTTGCACACAGCAGGCCATCAACGTAAATTTGTGGCTCTTTATTTGGGTTATCGATAAGCTACATCGAACTGTTTGAACGAAAACAACCAAAATAACAACCGTCATTGACTTTCCAAATATTTGGCATTAATTGCATGCGTTGTTTTTCAATATGTTGCTGCTGTTGTTGCCAACAACCCACATCTCTGGCAACAATTTAACTGAATTCATGTCGATTACAAGGAAAAAGTAGCAACAATTTCTTTAATCAGTTTTAAGCGCGTGCGCGCCGGACTTAGACGCATTTTCTGGCTGCCAGCGTAATCTATTGGACTGAATCTTTCTTGCCTGCAACAAAAAAAAAAAAATCACTCACACACAGGCAGCAGCAACTACAAACAATTTCGCAGCGCTGACTGCAAATATTTGCAAGATATCAAATGCATTTTTGTGTCTGTTTTTTTCTCTCTCTACATTTTCTCATGTTTTTTCTTTCATTTACCGTGGCAATGCAATTATTGGCGTGACTCCAGTTTCAAATGATGACCTAGACCTAAACTTTCAAACGGTTTACTGCTGTTTTAGCGGATCAGTTGTAGAAGTAGCAACAGCAGCAGTTTGCTGCTGGTCAATGTTTTCTGCCAGTTGTTGAGATATTATGTTACAATTATTGCATTTCTATCAATTTAGTGTAATTGTTAATTTATAAAAACATGCTGTTGGCAACGCGATAGCTGTTTGTGTGGTGGAGCTGATTAGAAAAACATATTGGTCAAGTGTACAAAATACACAGTTTGTTTTTCGAAAAGCCTTAGATAATGTTTGATATCAGAGAGATAAAAGTTCAATAAATTGTCTAACCTTACAGCAAGCCCCAGTAGGCGAAAAAGTTATTGCGAATCCCACAACCAATTCATGCGAGTAATTAAGTAAATTATAGAAGTTTAGGCTTAGAGTTGTCATATTATTGACATTCAGGTTGTAATCAATGGTTGATTCCAATTAACCACCATTGAATTAAGGGGGTGGAGAGTGCAGAAAAGAACTGGGTGAGCTGAATTGGCGCGCCGATAAAACTCTCTTTTAGGTTCCTAACCATAAAAAATTTATGGAAACGAGCAGCCGCACACTGGTTCAAAATCCTTAAAAGCTGGCCAAATTTAAATTAACTCTTTATGGACTGTTTTGTCTAACTAATATTCATAGGCCTCAAAAAATCGATAAGAAAGATCCAGGTGTTTCTACAACGCTCTTAGGATCTCTCGAAAAGTACGCTTCTCAGACGCAAAATTCTGTGAGCTGAAAGTAAAAATTAGTAAGGGTGTAACATTTGGACTGGCCAAACAATAAATACCCTACACTGCAGTATTTTGAAAATTTTGCTTATATGGGAGGTGCCACGCCCTTTTGTCCGAGTTCACCCAGTTTTTGCTCAGAAAATGCATTTATAGTTCTTAGTGTCTAAGTGAAATTAAGTTGGATTATCTCAAAAAACGTTTTTAGTATAGTTTTTTGAAGCTTTTGCTTATATGGGAGGTGCCACGCTCTCTTTTCTGAGTTCGTCTAATTTTAACTCAAGCCTCGCTCTCTTGTCCGATTCCACCCAGTTTTTGATGGAGCCTGCATTTATAATTCTTAGTGTCTAAGTTAAACTTAGTTGGATTATTCCAAAAAACTTACTTACTTTGCCACGCCTCCTTCTCTGCGTTACAAACGGAAGGACAAAGTTAATGTACCCTGGGTGTAGGCCCAAAGCAAAACTATAGGAAAACAGATTTCCTACATTTATTGAGGTCTAAAGTTTTTGTGTGTCTCTTGTATCTTGAGTTATAGGAAAAAAATCGTTTTTTTAATCAAAAAATTTTAACTTCTTTTGGGACTTCCATAGGGCAAACTTCACTGTAGAGCAATGAGAAAAATATAAAAAATGTAGAAAATTAATATCTTTCAAAGATTAAGAATGAATTACAACCAATAGTTTCGTGGTTTTTGAGAAAAAAAAAAACTGCAAAAAAACAATGATTTTTGTCGTTTAGACCTTCATTCAAGCCACGGGCGGGCCTTCTTTTCGGGGGTTTTGACCAAAACTAAGTATGCAGTTTTTGTTATAAGGCCTGTTCCCAAGATTATCTTTGATGCAATCTTTAATTTTCCCATTATTTCGAAAAAGTGCTGCACCCTAGTGTAGGGTATAAAATTTTTAGAAGTGTTGTTTTTTGCCATTTCGAGTTCGGTTTTAGAAAATTTAATATCAGATTCGGAAAAAAGAACATCTTTCTAGCACAAAAATTGAACGATATGTGTATCTTTTAAGTGGGAGTTATTTTTTTTCGGTTTCTGAAATGTGCGTTAGGGTGGTTCAAAATTTTGAAAATTTTTGGAACTGCGCTCTTTGATGTAAATAAGCACCATGTAAAATTTTGTTCATTTCAGATAACAATTTGAAACCACAAAGTGGTCGCTAAGATCTGTAGTTTTGTAGATATTATTCATTCAAGGTGGAAAATAAAGATATGAAATGGAATGGACAATGTCTTCGAAATTTTTTGACTTTTTCCGATCGGTCAAGAAACAAAAGAGCTAAAGACCTTATAGTTTGAAATAAACCCTAGGTTTATCTATGACTTCTGAATTCTGAAGGGCTAAACAACATACGCTCTCTAAATTGGTGATTTAAAACCAAAATGAACAGTAACTCTGATGTAAAATTCTTGTTAAGAATGCTTTCAAAAGTGCGCATTAGTTTGAATATTTAAAATTCCAAATAAAGCTGGCCCATTTATTTATTTTCTATTTTTTCCTAGGCAGAAATTTATTGTCTGTTCACCACTTTGAAAAACTTTTATCCTATCGAATGCCATAACTTGGAAAAAGTTTCCATCTACAGAAACAACAAATATAAATTCCATTATTACAAACGAAAAAATTGCGCATTTTTTTGACAGTTTTATTGTTGTTTATGACAACAAGAACAACAAAAACAATTTATCCCGAAATCAAGAGCATCATCGTCGTATGAGAAATGTCACATTGTTATGCGTATGTATTGGGCGTGGTTCGAGCAACAAGATATTGGGTATGTTCGTTGATAATAAAAAATATTTTTATTTTCGTTCGTTTTTTTTCTATAAATGTCATATTTTAAATAAAGTTTTTACTTAACTTAATTAAAGTTGCGAGCACTAAAAGTGTTTCAGTGTAAATCTTTTATTTATTTATTTTAAATGGAAATGTGACTTTTTTAGGAAGGTTTTTATATAAGTATTTTTTTTTTCAATTTTTTGGATTTTTTTTTTGTCATTCGTTGTTAATGTTGTTGTTGTTTTTTTTCTTGTAGTTATTCTGTGGTTTCAGCGTCAAATTAACAAAATTTTCCCATTTAATTTGCATAGAAAAAGCATATTTTTTTGGCGTTTTAAGCGCCGACAAGCAGTGAGAGGAGGACCGTGAGGCATGAGGATTTTTTTTATTTTCTCGCAAGAATTGTGTTGCTCACGTTGCTCAAAAGTTGTTCATGTAAATAAATTATGCAAAATAAAGTGAAAATACCTTCAAAGACTGAAAAAGTCAAATCTATGTAAATTTCTATCAAACTTGCAATGCTGTGAATCAAATTTGTATTCTGTTTATTTGTTTAAGTTTTTTTCCTTTTCAAGGAAAGAAAAACAAAGTCTTACGCTTCAAAATTTATTGTTTTTTTTTTTTTTTTTTGTAACTTTCTATGTACTACATTTTAAATTTCCTGAAAATTCTTTACTTAAAAATTTTTATATCGCACACGCTGTGCTCCTTTTTGCTGCCCCTTCAATTTAATAAATATTTTAATATTCTAAAATCAATATTGCCACGCATATGGCTTCAGGCTGGCAAAAACAATATGCAAAAAATAAAAAATTTTAAGAAATTAAATTCTGCACATTTACGACTCCGGCGTAGGCTATTAATTTTATTTCGATTTTTATGCCACAATAAAGAAATATATATTCCAAATTATCTGGCTGTTTGTTTAATTTTAATAGCGGCTCCAGCATTCTTTATTTCAACGTAGGTAAAGTTGGAGTTATAATAGTGCCACAGTTGCTTAACAACATCTCGCGCAGAATTTCAAAAATATTTAAACATCACACGCTGATTTTTTCATGCAGAATTAGAGTTCGTAATGGAAATAGACATATACAAAAAAGTTATACAATTATTCTCCCTCTGAAAACTCTTATAACAAAATTTTACTACAAGCAGTGAAGTTTTCAACTAAACATGACAAATAACAGTATAACAAATAAACATCCAGAAATCCCTCAATAAAATGGGGAAAACTGCACAGAGCCAAAATGACCACATAAATATAACAAAAGTAAGAAGATATCTCTATGGTTTTCATCCAAAAAGGAACTCACATCAAAACCAATCAGTGTCATAACTTTTACTTCACTTCACTTAATACTTAATATCTAGCATAAATTACCTTACTTTTTATAATCATTTTGATTTTACAATTCTAATAAAAATATTTATGTCCAAATCAAACATTTGCTTAATTTACAAATTTTAAACCTTTTCATCATATGGGCCAGTAGTACAGAGAATATGTTTCTATCTATCATACAAACGGAATACGGTTCGAATCTTAATGCGGTCAGTTCGTTTTTTTTTTTTAACTTAACAGCCCTTGTAATGTTCATTATTTTTTTTTTTTTTTGTTTTTGTTTGAACTTTGCAGTAAGGTAAATATCACTTAAATTTTTTGAAAAAAAATTACTAGACAGTAAGGTCACCGACTAAACCGATAGTGTAAAATTTACTTCGGTGGAGTGCTGTCACTATTTTGACTTGAAATGCTGGTAAAATTTATTAAAAATAATGTAGTAGGTATGTACAGTTTTTTTTCTTTTCTGCGTACATAGAGAAAATTTTCTTAAAATTTTTGTAACGATTTCAATAAGATTTCTTCTTGAAAAAATGTCTTTACTCTATGCAAATTATGTTTCAAAATATTGTTTCAATTTTATGAGGTCATAATTCGGCCATCAGGCTTTCTTTACGCGTCTCAAGCACTTTTTAATGTACAATTGGAGGTTGTCCGATGACGACACAGTGTAAAAATTTCACTTGAAATTTTTCCACAAAAATTTTTGTTAAATTTCAAATTGTAGAAGCCATTTTGTGGCCGCCATTTTAAATTTAGAAATTTACAATACTAAAAAATGGCCGTTGTTCATTCGAAAGATCCTGAGCAGACGATAATTTGAGACCTTAAACGCATTTTTACCTTGCTTCTGCTTCTAGAGACAGAGCTGTCCCGGTTTACATGGAACGTCCCACATATGATTAAAGAGTATCGAGACAATTAATGTCCAATGCTCTTAAAATATTTCATATCTCCGAAAATATTTAACAGATGAGATTTGGTACGTGTATAAATTGCATCGGGACAATTTACATGTTTTGGTTTAATATTACCTATTGGAGATGCGAAAAGCATTTCGAATTTTTAAGATTTCCTAAGTAAAGTCATAGAGTTTTCTCTATGGAAACCAAATTTTGTTTACTACTTTTAATTGGAATTCATAGTAAAATAGGTTAATACGACAATCTTCTTGTTTTCAGTGAACATTTTTTGCTCTGTGTGAGAGATCAGAACATGACTTTTCATGGGGAGCTATACCTGATGAAAAGCTGAGAGATTTTAAGAATCAGAGGCGCCGGAATTCATAAAACGGAATCCATGCTTATCGCCAATAATCTCTTTCATGCCTTATCTTTTCCAGTCTCGACCCATTGATCATTTAAAACAAGGGTGTCAGCGTTTTAAAATCACTGAGCCAAGCGCAGCCAGCGCAAAATTTTCTTTTTTTACAACAAATTCAAATTCCCCGAAGGACAACAAACAGAAAAACTATTTTGTGTTGTTTTCTTGGTGGCTCGTTTGTATTTGTTGTTTTTTCTATGCGATACAACAAAAACAATTTTTCATAAATGTTTAATTCCGCGAAATTTTCACAAGCTCAAAAAATAACAACAAAAATTATTTCTGTGATTGTTGTATTTCTGCGAAATTTGCATAATATTGAAATATTCTTTTTGTTGTAGTCGAGCCAAAATTGGCTCACTTTTGTTCTACGCTGACACCCTTGATTTAAAATACAAATTGCCCACAACAACACAACGTATTGACAGGTGTAAATTTTGAGCAAATTACAATTCGATCATTATGTTTCTTGGTGTAGTTTTCATTAACTACAACATAATCAAAAAATGTTTTACTTGGCATACTTCTCAATATACTTAGACAGCAACATAAAAAACCCCAACGAAACTCTTCATCAAAATCATCGCTCATCATTTGTGCGATCACTTTCACGTAACCCTGACCTTGATCGTTTAACGTTGGCTTACGTGTAAATAACCTGCAATTATAAAAAATCGATTGAAAATTGTAGCAACAACTACAAAAATGAAGACAACAGCTAAACCAAGTAGCTGACTACAAAATGATTTCAAGTTTATTGATCCTCTGTTGATATTTATAGGTGGTTACATTTTTTTTTTAATTTTTGACCACCCTGCTGCGCTGTGGCAGCGTGCAACTTTTGTTACCGCTGCTGTCCATAATCTCTTAAAAATGTTGTTGTGCCAGTGCTGACAATGATCTTCATTGTTGTTGTTGTTTTCCTCTCTCTATGCGAATTGTCTGCTTTTCAGCTGCAGTTGTATTTTTTCGTTAATTACTACGAAATCGCAACATGTTGCCAGCACTCATATGACAATGTCATACGCTGGCAGCATGTTGTATGGACGGCAGCGGTGCTGTTAACCTGTTGTTTCGTTAATTATAATTTTTAGTCTTTTTTTTTGTTTTTGTTGACGTAACCTCGACTAGCAAGGAGGTCTTCAGCGGCAACAGAAACGGCAACATCGGTCTGTTACAATAATGCATTCTTCCAAACGCAACAGCAAGCTGTACGCATGTTGCCAGTACTTATGTGCGCATAGCATGGATTCATCGCTTAAAAGTGTAACTGATCATTTTTACGTCACTCAAGCCATAAAAGCTATTTTGACGAAAATTTGTAGGTAGGTGAAGAATGTGAATACTACTGATTGGTAGTTTTCTAGGACACCCGAAAGCTTCATAGTCAAAACGATGAATATCTTCACATACAAGAGGTAAATCATCCATGGCGGACACTCAAAAAACTTAAATTGATTAATTTCCTGGAACACCCGAAAGTTCACGAAGGTCATTCGAAGGCTTCATGGTCAAAACGAAGAACATCTCGATATACAAGAGGTAAAACATCTATGGTGGAATAAAAACAAGCTTTATCTGATTCATTTCCATAGACACCCGAAGGTAGTCAAAACCAAGAATATATAAGCATACACTGAGAAAAAACATAGTACCTGCTACTTTATTTCTCATAAATTTTACCAGATTTTCAAGTCAGAATAGTGACAACTTTACACCGAAGTAAGATTCACCTTACTGTTTTAGTCAATTCAGATTGTTCGAATGACCTCACAGTCTAGTAATTTTAATGAAAAAATTGGCGTGATATTTACCTTACTGTATAGTTCAAACAACAAAAAAAAAAAAAAACGAACTGACGGGATACGAACCTTGGCCCTTCCGAATGGAAGTCAGATAGATACATATCCACTGGGCTGCTTCCGCATATGATATAGAAGCAAAAAAATTTGTATTTGAAGAAAATGTCTGTCCAAAAATATAAATTGTTACTAAAATTATAAAAGTCAAAATGACTCTACTTACCTTACTCGCGTAAGGTGAAAATTATGATACTCATTTTTGTGCGTGAAAAAAATTGAAATTATTTTGACTAGAATTATAAATTCAAATTGACCACACATTTTTTTTCTGAAAGTGCAAATTACCTTACATAAAGTCAAATGTAGGAAATTTGTAGTAAAAATTCCTTTATTATTTAACTACATTTTATTTGTAGATATGACTTTACGGACCCATCAAATAGTTCATACGTAAGGTAATTTATACTTGAAATTTAGTGTTGATTACTTTAATTTTTCGACTAGCCAATATAGTAAAAATTATTATACGTATTTTTCTCCGTGTACTAGAGGGAAATAATTAATGCTTGAATATCAATAAGCCTTAATTGAATGTTTCCTTCGACAAAACGAATGTTCCCGAAATTCACCCGAAAGCTTCATAATCTACACGAAGAATATATAGGTATGCTAGAAGGAAAACATCTATGGCGGACTATCAATAAGCTTAATGATTCATTTCCTGGGGCACCAGAAGGCTTCATAGTCAAAATAAAGAATATCTATATATTCAATTGATGCCTTTTTTCAAATATATTGTAAGTTTTACTTCCTCCATATATACTGAGTGATTTTTGTTTTTACTGTGTACTAACGACTGTTTTGCTATAATATTTTAAATAGCAATTTTGGAGCAACAACATCAGAAAAGTTGTAGCTCTGTCAATACCATCATTTGTACTATTCAAACTACCAATGAAGTTTTCAACGCACCTGCGCAACGATTTTTTTTCTCTTCTTCTTCTCCTTCTCTTCTTCTTTATTCTTCTATCCTTTTATGGGCCAGAGCTGCAACTATTTATGTTGCATGTTTTTAGTAGGGAGCAAAAACTTAACCAGAGTAAGGAATTTAAAAGGGAAAATTTTATAAAACTAAAGTAAAAATATTAAAGTATTTGCAACAACAACAACAGCAACAACAAAAACAAAAACAACAGCAACAACATACGACTACTGGGCATAAGAACTCTGCTAATTTTGTCGCCAATTCTATTCATCACAATATTCTAAGGATGGTACTATAAATAGATAAAAGAATGAGACTTCACATACTGCAGAGTATGAGTCTGTCTGGTATATACTTAAATTTGTTCGACTAACAGTCTGTGCGTTTGTCTGTCAATTCCATGGGTGCCTACTCATAGCAATTCTAAGTTTTTTTTTGTACATATAAGTCATACACCTTCTTTTTCAGCTCCTACAGTTGTGCTCAAAAAGATGCAGCACGTGAAAGCTTAAAAAAGAGTTCTACACGCCGGTTAACACACCAAAACAAATGCAATGTATCACTTATTTAAACATCACTGTACCTACGTACTGTGCCTAATTCCCCGTAAGGCAAATGCTGGAAAATCTCGTTGTTGTGCCATCATCCATCACTGCTTCTAGATTGTTGTTTCTGGCTGCTCCTACAACAACGCACTGTCTTTATGTTGCCACCCCCTATAATATGCATCCATTTGCATTTGTTTTTACGGTGTATTTATTCATACTTGTATTTATTAAATATTCTGTTTCTATTTCTTTCTTTCTTTTTTTTTCATCATTTTCTGCAAGAAACAAAGCAACAAAAGTATCTTGGCAAAAAGTCCTCGGGTGCAGGGAGCAGCAACAATAAAAGCAGCAGCAGCATCAGTGAAGCATGTTGCTGTTGCTGTTGTTTTTAGGCTGCTTGCAGCAAATGATGCATGCGAGCGCTGCACTCTCTACATAGAAGGTGCTGCTGCAGCAGTTTGGTCGATAGAAACCGCCTGTGCAGTTGTATTTTTGCTTCTTTTACGTTTGGAGTGGCTCGGCTCGCACTTGTTTGGTGTTGTCTGGCGCTGTTTTTATTTGTGTTTTGTTTTAATTTTATTTTATTTATATTTTTGGATCAAGTTGTAGGTTTTTCAGGCAGCATATCGGATTAAATAGAAGCTTTAACCCTTAGCAGGAATTAGGTTTCATTACGTAGAATGGCTGTAACAGCATGGTTAACGAAATAACTGACAAATATTTATAGCTAATTGTCTTCGAAGAATTCGGTGAGTGAGCATTTAAATAATACTCCACTATTTATCAGTAACCATAAAGGCAATGCACTCAAATCCTCAACACCTATTAAACCCTTAAAATAATTCTTGCTTTATGAGTCGATAAAAGAAACTATAAAACCCATACAAAAATAACAATTAAAAAGAAATTATAGTATAAGATTATTTAAACACAAAATCGCGAACTCTAAATGCCAAAAAACGACACTAAAAAGTTTTTCAAAACTTCAAGTTTATAGAGTTGTGTACAACTCCTATGGGCGCTTCAGAAAAGTTCGCGGCAAGCAAGAAGGGCTATAAAAGGCACCTCAATTTTATCATATGTCTTGGAATAGGTTTCAATTTTCATAAAACAAAAAATCTTGGCCTTGGGGAACAAATTAGTTCCGGGCTTTTTTCATAACCATTCTATATTCAAACGGTCAAATCGGTAACCACACAGTTCTTACAGTGAGCACTTAATTTTAACTTTCAACTCACAGAACTTTGAGAGATCACAAGAGCGTTGTAGGAATACCTGGATTTTTCTTATCGATTTTTTTTTTTAGTCTATGAATATCGGTTATACAAAACAGTATTTTTTTTTTGACTTCTGACCAGAATTCAAAAATTTTGAATCAATGTGGGACATCGTAAAGTAAACAAATTATAAGGTGTTGATGTGTACTTTACACTGTACAAACGTCAGAAAAATGTTGGATATCGAAAATTGTGATTTGATTTCTATAACAATGAATATTTTTAAGAAACTTAAAGTTTCTATCGAGTATGTTGTAAGCTGTTTACCTTCTTCTCAAACTGCAGCCATTATTTTTGTGCATAACTTTTATTACAATTAATAATGCTTTACTACTCTGCACTCGGAGCCTTCTATATAGCGTAGAATTCAAACGGTTTGTTCTGGAAAACTATTTATTTTTTTACCTCAAATCAAATAACGGGTATGGTGAATTTACTACCGTCTTGAAGAAAATTTAACGAAAATTCCAAAAAAATTTATAAAAGGGTATATTAATAAGACCTTTTTCATATTAAAACGGAAACCAAAGTTAAAAAACAGGAAAACAAATTTAAAATATCAACTTTAATGATGCAGAATTTTGCGAAACTCTTTTAAGTCCTATAAACCAAATATATACACTTTTGGCAAGCTCATACAATTTTTTAAAAGTTTTCCATGAAAAGATTTTCTCTGAAACGTTAGGGTGACCATAGAACATTTTTTTTTTTAAACAAGACCTACTCTATTACCTCCAATAAATTTCGTAACCTTATAGATTACACCCTATATTATAAGATAGGATCAACCAAACTCGGTGGTGGCCATTTCAGGAATTAAAAATATTTAAAATCAGAAGTTACATAACAAGAATAAAAGTATGAAACATAAAATCAGCAACAAAAACAAAAATGCAAAGAAACAACTGATGTGGCAGTGAAAAAAAAGTAGTAAAATTCACTGCAATGCAATACGAATATAAGTAAACTGCAACAACAACAAAAAAAAAAAAAAAAAACAACAACAACAAAGCATATTTGTACTAAACTGCAAACTTAGCACTTGATGTAGCAGCAATAACAGCAACAACAACAGCAATAACTCCAATGCTGCAAGAAATCTACTAAAAAAACACAGACTGGGGTAAACAACAACAAAAACTGATATAAAACAAAAACAACAACAAGATTTTATAATATTGCAAAAGCAAAAACAACAAAAAACTAATAATAATGGACGGCGAAAAAAAAAAACAATCAAAGGATCAACAGAGAAAAAACGTAAAACAAACTTACCAAACTGCAAAAAAAGTAGTAGAAACTAAGGAAAAAGAAGAAAAAAAACGGCACTAACATGAAGAATTATTAGCTGTTTTGCCAGCAGCGAGTTAAAACTCAAGTCAAGGAGCAGCATAACGTAGTAGGAGCTATAGCGAAACAAAAACAACAACAGAGCATTAGTAGCAACAGCACAAAAAAAGGCAGTTGTTTTAAGCAGCGAGCGGAAAAACGCAAGGTACGAAAAACAGAAAAATTAGAAACAAACTTTTCCGATTTCACTCTGCCAAAGTCAGCCTTAGCCAACAGCTTAATGTTGTCGAGAGCAAAGTGCGATAGAAAACAGTAGTAGATAACTCACTTAAAAGTAGTAGGCAATTTGGGAAGAAGAAAAAAAAAATACTATAAAGTACGAAAATTATTACCGCTTTGTTAGTTGCCAATTAGTGAACTATGCACAATTGTTCAAAAAAAAAGAGTAGCATTTGTTAAAAGAAATGCATAACTTTGAGTAGTAAATTTAAGTAGTAAATTAGCAATGCCAAGTTTCAATCTGTAGAAAGAAAGCTGTGTACACAAAACGCAACTTAAATTGAAATTTCTTAATGGCTTACCATAAAAACATAATTTTAAAGATGGTTTTTTTTTTAAAGAAAGTAGTAAAGTTATATACCTTATTGCAGGTTTGCGAAAATAGCAGTAAATTTATTCTGATTTATGGAATCAGCAAATATTGCTAGTGAAAATTTATTAACAAGCAGCTGCGGTTTAATTAAATGTCTTTCTGTTTTTTTTTTGCAAAAAATATCAAGTAGGCAACACCAAAAAAGGAGTGTTTGACATACGCGCACGTATGTCGCATGTTCTGATCCAGTCTACAAATTTTTTTTTCTTGCATTAATTCTTCAGATGCTTTTCTTCTACATGGATGTTAGCGCTGCAGCGTTGCAAAAACAGACTTGCGCTTTTAAGGGATAATCGCTTAGATATGACAGTGTGTGTGTGTTCCAAGTGCAAAATAATTAAAAGCTTAAAAAGTGCAAAGACTGGTTAGGCTAGAAAGACAACACTTCCAAGTCCACTGTACATGCAAGTCGAAATAGAAAACATATGCATCAGGTAATGTCCGCGGCCATTTTTCCAGTGAAAAAGGTTTCTTTGTGGGGTTTGCCCACATTCGAAAGTAAACGTTTTGACAGGTGTTTATTTTTAAATAAAAACGCAGCAGGGATGTTTAAGATAAAAAGCAGGAGTTAAGCAGGATGCAATTTGTCGCAATGAAACCATTTTCAGGGACCTTGTTACTTTTATACCCAGCAAACCAAATGATATCGATTCGTAATCGAAACGCGACGATATCGTTAATATATCGCGAAAAGGCCGTTTTCGATAGAACTGATGTATCGAAATGATATCGAATTTTTGTTTTGCGATATCGTTTTCGAATATCGCGTTAATATCTTTATTGTGTCGAGAAAGTGCTGTTTTCGAAGAAACTTACTTAAAGAAACGATATTGATTTTATTTTTTTTCATGATATCGTTTTCGATTATCGAATAGATATCTTTATTGTATTGAGAAAGGGTTGTTTTCGTTAAACTAATGTAACGAAACGATATTGATTTGGTTTGTTTAACCCATTTTGCCCAAAAAAAAAAAAAAAAAAAGAAGTGCCAAGGTTTCGATTTTAAAAAGCATGTCATTTTACTCGGGAGACTTAGCACTATTGATTTCAGCAAAAAAAAAGTAGTACCTTAAGACAGCTTGTTTGAACACCACTATGTCGTTCTATCTCTTCAAGTCCTGCCAGAATAATAAGTTAAAATTTATAGCTTGTACTTTTCCAGAAGGATTAATAATTCCCGAATGTGCATATATGGCTGTATATTAGGGTGGGCCGATTTGAAAACTGATCTCGGCTACCCCCCTATGTGAAAGTTCATTCAATTCTATGAATATTATCCCAAGGAACTATACCTCTGCGTTCAACTTTAGTTCGGCGCATTTTTGATCGAAAATTTTACCTTTTAGTAATTTTTTTTTTATTTTCATACTAAATTTTAAAAATTTTTATAAAGACAAAAGTAATGTCATTATATGATTTGGCTGGTATTCTGTCAGTTATCAATTAAATTAGGTTTTGTTTACTTTTGGTGTGGAACTGATGCCATATATTTAAAAAAGTGATATGGGT
This sequence comes from Calliopum simillimum, assembly GCA_951812925.1. Classification (NCBI taxonomy): domain Eukaryota; kingdom Metazoa; phylum Arthropoda; class Insecta; order Diptera; family Lauxaniidae; genus Calliopum; species Calliopum simillimum. The sequence goes on along the minus strand of OX638371.1, from coordinate 116,989,929 downwards.
CAAATAGCCGATTATTATGACCGAATTTCAAAATAAACGATTCATATTTTTGGATCAATTTTTTCAAACAAAACACCAACCTTGGCTGAAAGTTCATTCAATTCTATGAATATTTGCAGAAGGAACCATACCTCTACGTTTAACTTTAGTTCGGCGCATTTTTGATTGAAAATTTTACCTTGCGTTTAATATTTATTTTTAATGCTTAATTTTCAAAATTCTTATAGAGACAAAAGTAATATCATAATATGTTTTGGCTGGTATTCTGTCAGCAATCAAAAAATTGGGTTCTGTTTTTATGGAAAGTTTACTTGATAGCGTGGAATTGATTATATTTTTAATTTTATAGAACAATATACCAAAAATCCATGTAAAAATATGACTCGTTTATTTTGAAATCGGTTATTTGACCGATATAATATTTTGGAATAAATATAATCAATTCCACGCTATCAAGTAAACTTTTCGTAGAAACAGAACCTAATTTTACTGATTACTGAAAGAATACCAGCAAAAACATATTATGATATTACTTTTGTCTCTATAAGAATTTTGAAAATTAAGCATTAAAAATAAATATTAAACGCAAGGTAGAATTTTCAATCGAAAATGCGCCGAACTAAAGTTGAACGTAGAGGTATGATTCTTTGGGAAAATATTCATAGAATATAATGAACTTTCAGCCTAGGTTGGTGTTTTGTTTGAAAAAATTTATCCAAAAATATGAATCGTTTATTTTGAAAGTCGGTCATAATAATTAGCTATTTGCCCCATATCACTTTTTTAAATATAAAGCATCAATTCCACACTATCAAGTGAAGTTTTCGTGTAAACAAAACCTAATTTAATTGATTACTGATAGAATCCCAGCCAAATCATATAATGACATTACTTTTGTCTTTATAAAAATTTTTAAAATTTAGTATGAAAATAAAAAAAAAATTACTAAAAGGTAAAATTTTCGATCAAAAATGCGCCGAACTAAAGTTGAACGCAGAGGTATAGTTTCTTGGGCAAATATTCACAGAATTGAATGAACTTTCACATAGGGGGGTAGCCGAGGTCGATAAAATTTCGTCCATACAATTTGGCCCACCCTACTCTATATGAATAAAAATATGCTCGATTTCTACGTTTCTCTTTATGGACATCGCAGGAAAACTTTTTGGAGTGAAAAAAAAATACCATGATATCTATCCGTAAATGCACATTCCTATATCTCTTGGACTAACATTTTTCAAGCCAGTAATGCTAAATGTTGTATGCCACCTGTGTTTTCCTGTGACAAAAACCTCAGGGATTACAATAAAACCAATGACAGCACAACAACAACAGCAACAAAAATAGGCCGAATTCTAACTTTCAAAGAAGAAGAAAAAAAAAAAAAAAAAAAAAGCGTAACATCAATGCATCGAATTCTGCAAAATATTGCAATAACAAATCAACAGCAACATGACCTTAAACATCAAAATCCGGCTGTAGCTGTCGCAGTTGCTTTTGCCTCATAGCGTTCTCGTGTTGCCAACAGCTGCTGCTGCTACGTTGTCATATTTGTATGGTTGCTGTATGTTATTGCCGCTTTTGACTTGCTGTCTGTTTTCTGCTGCTACTGCTAGTGGCTACACCATCCATGAAAGGTTTCCTCCGTGTAGTGGAGCTCTCAGTGGAGCCACCACAACGACGAAGACGATGATGACATTGACAACAACAACAACAACAACAACAGCAACAACAACAAATAACACTCATCAAATTCTCGCATGTAGCTTGTCATCAAATAGTGACACATAAGTTGTTGTTGTAGCAATAGCAACAACAACAACAACAACAAATGTTCTATTGCTAAAACAACGGGTTTCAGCATTTGAAGAAGAAGCTGGAAAAAAAAAAAAACTTCAATAATTTGCAGTTGTTGTTTTTGTTGTTGCTGCTGCCATGTAATCATAATGCATTTTCTGTTTTTATGATGACCACAACTGCACTTACGGCGGATTAAGTCCGTCCCCGTACGCCAGCCTGTCTATCTTTTGGTTTGTCCATCTGTTGGCCTCTGCGTTGCAGTGTTGTGTCTTGAGGTTTTTTTGTTTTTGTTTTATTAATGCCCGCGATTAGCTGGAAGATGACGCGGAACACTAACACTAACTCGAATGTTGCAAGTTTATTGCAAAACATTGACTTATGTTGTTGTTTTCAATTGAACGCTGCTGCATTGGTTGTTTGTTGGTGTATTTTTTGGTGGCTCTTGTAATTTACAGTACCATACTAATGCATTTTATCATAAATTTGTATTAAATATTTGCTTTGTTGATGGATTGTTGTCACCATGATAAAGTGATCGATCACAGAATTTTATTGGAATATTGATATTGTTCAAATACTATGGATCTGCTGTTTGGTGTATTTCAACTTCAAAACCTTACAATGGTTACGACTCAATGCCATGTAAATGCAAAGAAATTAGGGAATCCATAGGCACATTAAAAGGCAAACTCATCAGGGAATTGACAAAATGAAGGCGAGGAAGAAGTACTGAATGATTCCGAAGAAGCCTTTCCCCATATGATACAAAATTCATTGGGAGTATTTATATCGAATTGAAAGAAAAACTTAAATCAGTTCACATTGAAAGATTGGCAATTTGTGCAGAGGATCATGGTGCACTTCTAAGAACGGGGCAATGTGAGTTAAACGCAAAATAAATTAATCTACTAAGATAGTTGCCTTGACTAAAAATTAAATACTCTACACTGCAGCATTTTGAAATTTTACTTTTACAGGAGGTGCCACGCCCTCTTGTCCGAGCTCGTCTAGTTTTAGCTTAAAGCGTGCATTTATAGTCTTTAGTATTTGAGTGAAGTTTGGTTGGATTATCTCAAAAAACTTTTTCAGTACAGCATTTTGAAGCTTTTGCTTATATGGGAGGTGCCACGCCCCCTGGTCAGATTTCACCCAATTTTTGTTTAGAGCTTTCATTTATAATTCTTTGTGTCTGAGTCGAATTTGGTTCGAATATCTCAAAAAACGCTTTCAGAATAGCGTTTTGAAGCTTTTGCTTATGTGGAAGGTGCAACGCCCTCTTGTTCGAATTCGTTTAGTTTTTTCTCAGAGCTTGCGCTTACAATTTTTAGTATTTATGCGTATTTGGGTTGCATTGTCGTGAAAAATACTCCTAAAATTGTATTTTGAATATTTTTTTGTATGGGCGGTAGGCGTGTCCGTTGACCGATTTCGCTTATTTTCAATCTCCCTAGCTATCTTTAACGACGGAGGTAGTGTACCAAATTTCATTGAATTATCTTGCTTAGTTTTCCTAAAAAGTGTATTTCAACACACATCCAGCCACCCAGCCAGCCAGCCAGACAGACGGACATGGCTATATCGACTCAGGAGGTGATGCTGATCAAGAATATATATACTTTTCTATATCTGCCACGCTTCCTTCTCTGCGTTACAAACGGAAGGACAAAGTGAATATACCCTGGGTGTAGGGTATAAAAAAAATGGTTATACAGGCTTAAAGTATAATTTACTCTGCATGTAGGCAATTTGGAGTAAATATTACTTTATTATTTCACTGCATTTTATTTGTAAATTCTACTCAACGGAACCTCCAAATAGTTCATACGAGAGACAATTTTTGTTTAAAATTTAGTGTTAATTTCTTTAGCTTTTTTACTACCCGAGTGGAGTAAAAATTGTGACACAGATTTTTCTATGTTTTTAGTTTCCATGCACAGATTTTATTGATCAAACGCTATAATTGTTGGAAAATGTTCAAATTTTAAGAATCTACTTGAGATTTTCGATATGGCCACTTTGGTTTTAACTATGGCCCGTAGACGGTCGAAGAACGAGTCGCATGCTGCACGAATTTGATTTTGTGGAAGTTTGCGCCATTCTCGTTGAAGGGCCACTTTTAGCGCATCAACGCTCTGGTATTTTTTAGTCAAGACCTTCCTGTCCAACATACCCCAGATTGAGAAATCCAGCGGATTCGCATCGGGCGAATTTGAGAGCCATTGTTGAGCAGAAATGAAGCTAGGAACGTTTTTTTCTAACCATTCTTGATTCACACGAGCTTTGTGTGACGGTGCCGAGTCTTGTTGGAATGTCCATGGCTTGCGACCGAAATGTTTGCGTGCCCACGGTAGTAAAGCACCCTCCAACACTGATTCACGATACACCTGGGCGTTTACTTTGACGCCAGCGGCCAAAAAAACGAGTGGTGAGCGCCCATCAGCAGTCACTGCAGCCCAAACCATCACATGCGGTAGTGCCTGCGTCCTGGTGGCCAAACTAACATTCAAATTTTCGTAGGACCTCTCTGTCAAGTAAACCCGATCATTTTGTTTGTTTACATATTGCTGGATACAGTAATTTTTCTCATCAGAGAAGACAATTTGTGACAGATTTCCGGCGGCGTGCAAGCGCAACAACTCCTTGGCTCTATCGAGCCTAACTTTTTTTTGAGCAGGAGTGAGATCATGCGCCTTTTGGAACTTGAGGGCCTTTAGTCCGAGCTTGTTTGACAATATGTGTTGCATTCGTTCACGCGATATTTTCAGCTCGGCAGCCATTTGTCTGCCACTGCGTCTCGGATTTCGCTCAATTCTGGCCTTCACCTTTCGAACCATTTCTGGTGATGTTGCAGTTATTTTCCGACCACCACCATGTCATTTGGCAACGCTGCCGGTACCATTGTAACGTGTTATGGTCCGATACACAAACATCTTATTCACTTTTAAATGTTTCAGCTCACGAACAATTGCTGGTTGCGATTTTCCATCCAAATAAAGAGCAATCACACTATTACGTTTGGATTCCATTTCGAAAATTTTTTATTTTCAATAAATTGACGCGCAAATGCTTTTGGTTACTTGTTGACAATAGAATGAACTAACATCATGCCAATTTTTAGACAGCTGTCATGTTCCATCTGTCAGATAAGTCTATCTGAAGTTGGTAACAGTTCGAATCAGCCACCCTGTAGCATATAGTGAGCAGCATCTACCAGAATCATAGGGAAAATACTTTGGCCGTTGAGTTTTTCTTGTTCTTACCTACTTTAAATTCTTTATATATTAATTAAAACGAGAACTTAATGCGAGGAGAAAGAGAAGACTTTGTTCTTTCTCAGCTCAATTAATGCTTGGTATGTTGACAGTGAGTGTTTTTTTGTTTAAGTGTAACATTCTCCTGGAAGCTTTTTTTTATAATAATTTATATTATTAATTTATATTACATAGTTTCAAGATTTTTATGAATTTTTGCTACTGTCATTATGATATTATTATTTTTGCAACAGTTTAGCATTTCTCCTGGCTGACATTCTCCTGTCAAGTTGACTCTAACTCTTAAATCATTTTTACTTAATTTATCAAAATATGCTGAAAATTAGCTTAGTAAACCTTTTCTAAAATGTTTAAGCCTTAAACTAATCCAAAAGATAAGCCCTTCATATTCTATACCCCAATTAATAATAAAAAAAAAGAATTCAGCTTTCGTACATTTTTCGGTGAATCACTCGCGCATAAATTCTCATTATTTTTTTCTAACTTATGTTTAAGAAATAAATTAGAACACCAATTAGGTGCCTATTTTCTTAAACCACTCAAAATGTGTTAATTAGAAGCTAAAAAAATTAATAAAACATAAAACAATAGCTTGAATTCACACATTAAATCAAAACTGATAACCAAATAAACAGAGAAACAGCCAATAAAAACCACAAATTTCCAAAGAAAAAATGAATTTGAAGAAATGCAGTTGGAAGCAACAAATTAACGAAATTATTAATAAAAGCGACATTAAGTTTTTACACAGAAATAAATTAAATCGTGAAACAATACCCAAAAAAATTCACTAGAATTTTGAAGAAATACAACAGCAACAACAAAAGAATTGCAATTTGCAGAGGCTTCCGGTTGAATTCTTTTTGTAAATAAAACAAAATACAAGGGACTTACAAATTAAAAAAAAAAAGACACAGGCAGCGAAGCCGATTCCAACTCTGTATCTACGCAATCTCTTAATTAATCAAACATGTTAATTTAATTTTTGTAAGTTTTTTTTCATAATTTTTTATCACTTTATCACTTTTTTTGTATCAATGATGCAAAACTAAAATGTCGCCAGTATGGGTTCTTTCTTGTTTGATGTCAAGCGTGGGGGACATAAATAAAGCGCGACAGGGTTGTCAACACGTTTTCGTTAATAACGGGCATTTTTATCAAGTAAGGAAAAAAAATAAATAAATAAAGCCATAGAGCTAATTAAAAATGTTATTCAAGCCCGTTTTGGTGACATTTTCATTATTTATAAGCAGCAGGATTGGAGAACTAAAAAACTCATTGGGCCATTGTTTTCTCTCACAAATTCCGATGATTTATGCGCAACACACACGGCGTGCTTGAACCAAGTTTAAATAAAAGTTTCTTGCATATGAGTTTTTTGACTGAATTATGTTACGTAATAACTTCACGAATCAAATGATCCCAAAATTAAAAAAATCGAATGGGCCCTTTTTGAAATAAGGAGCCTTAAGCAATAACTATAAAAAGTTAATACAACACAAAATTAGAAATATTTGTAACATTTTGCAAACCATTTTTTCTAAACTAATTTGAGGTCGCTGAACACGAAAAACGCATTTATTTTTTTTTTCCTTGGGGTCGTTCCCAAGTTACTCGATAATTTATAATTTCGAGGTTATAGGTTCATATACATCAATATACATATTTCTGTGACGCCGAGTCCGATCAATTTTATTTTTCCACGCTTACAAAGAATGATTAACGGCGCTTCTAACAAGTGTACCAATAATTATGCTCCAAACAAAATTGACTGAGTTAAAGCAGGAAAAAGCTTGATATTTCAAAAATTTTTTAAATTTTTCACATCAACTTCAAATGAAACACTTTGTTTTTGGCACATATTTTTTTTTAAATAATTATTTTTAGAAATGTTATTTAATGGCGCATATAATTGCAAACATTTTAAGCCTATGTTGAGCAAAATCGAATGAAATTTTCAAAAGATATTAAGGTTTTAGTGCAATAGAGAAATTTCGATTTTTTGTCAAAAATTAATATATTTGATACAATCCGCAATGTTCTTCTACAGAGAATGATTAGAAGTTACTTTAATCATCTTTAAAGTGTTCAATAAGTGTAGGGTGTCCTATTTGGAGGCTGAAAAATTGGATCTGTTGACTCAGGCCGAACATTTCGAAAATTCTCACATCTTCCTTATTGCACTAAAGCCTTTATATCTTTTGGAAATTTCATTCGATTTTGCTCAACATAGGCTTAAAATGTTTGCAATTATATGCGCCTTTAAATCACATTTCTAAAAATAATTATTTAAAAAAAAATATGTGCCAAAAACAAAGTGTTTCATTTGAAGTTGATGTGAAAAATTTAAAAAATTGTTGAAATATCAAGCTTTTTCCTGCTTTAACTCAGTTAATTTTGTTTGGAGCATAATTATTGGTGTACTTGTTAGAAGCGCCGTTAATCACTCTTTGTAAGCGTGGAGAGATAAAATTGATAGGACTTGGCGTCATAGAAATATATTGATGTATATGAAGCTATAACCTCGAAATTATAAATTATCGAATAACTTGGGAACGACCCCAAGGAAAAAAAAAAATAAATGCGTTTTTCGTGTTCAGCGACCTCAAATTAGTTTAGAAAAAATGGTTTGCAAAATGTTACAAATATTTTTAATTTTGTGTTGTATTAACTTTTTATAGTTATTGCTTAAGGCTCCTTATTTCAAAAAGGGCCCATTCGATTTTTTTAATTTTGGGATCATTTGATTCGTTAAGTTATTACGTAACATAATTCAGTCAAAAAACTCATATGCAAGAAACTTTTATTTAAACTTGGCTCAAGCACGCCGTGCACAGCATGTAACGTTATCCACTCGGCCATGCTGATGATGATGATTTTATATCAAAATTATTCAAAATCATTCGATTCGAATTTGATAAAAAAAGCTTACTGATCAAATTTCTTTATTTGACAGGTTAAGTCATAGAAAACGGGTTTCTTCTTTAAACTAAAGCACTTGAAATGCATTTGATATTACTGTTCGTTCTACTGAAAAATATCGACAGATGGGAGACAGCTCAGTGAATTCAATGGTTTATACCATATTGCTGGATTGGTGCGTGAATAATTTTCACATAAGAGTTTATTCTGAAAATTATGATTCTTATGAAAAATATATTACAATAATCGATTTAGAAGAACTTGCTAATAGATTTTTAATGAAAAAAAAAAAAAAAAAAAAAAAAAATTTCAGATAAAGTCAACTAGAACTATTGTATGGGGTAAGGAATTGCTCATATTCAAATTAGCTAGGAATTCTGTATTTTTTCCAAAAAAAAGTTCCAAAAAGTATTTCTTGGAATTTTTTGAACATAAATTTTTAAAAATGTCTAATATCAAAAATTTGATTTTGGGCGGCAGGATCAACACAGACTTTTCTCCTCGCCTCTGACCGATTGTCAACTTTAAAATGTTCTCTTCACTCCGCTATGGGGTATGATTCGTGTGGCGGACATAAAAAAAAAAGTTTGTGCATCCGACTTCAGTAATTTTTGTCAAAGTGATACCTATATATGCCCTGGATCCAGATACAAACCTCATTTCATGAGCTTTTTAACTGCATTTTTGGATTTTGAAAAAAATTTCGTTTTCTGGAATAAAGGTGGACCTAAATTTTTGAAAATTGATTCTAAAAAAGTAAGTCCCTTTTAATTTTTTTTCTGCAAATAGCTTATTGTGAATCGTTAATTCTTGAAAAATTTCATAGTGAACATGGAAGTCGTTTAGGAGCTAGACCAATTACTATCATTTCGTCAGTACGATTTGAAACTGTATCTGGTCTAGCTCTCAAACAACTTCCACGCCCACTTTGAAATTTGGCAAGAATAATTCACCATTAGGTATTTTTAGAAAAAAAAAAAAAAATTTAAAGGGTATAACTTTGTTAGAATTAATTTTCAAAAATTAAGGTCCACCTTTTTCCAATAAAAAGAATTTTGTTTTAAAACGAAAAATGCAAAACCCCTTTAAATAAAGTATAAAATTGGATAATGATGTTCGAAGTAGTGCGCATCTGCCGGTCAGTCGAAATTTTGAAGCCCTCTAGCTCGTTAACCAGACCTTATATTTAAAAAAAAATTTTGTATCTGAATTCAGAGTATATGTAGGTATAACATAGTCAAAAAATACTTAAATCGGATACATCAACATTTTTTTATGTCCGCTACTCGTATAATACCCCCTATGCCAAATAAGGGGACATTTCCACATGTTCTTCTTGCAAAGGCGAACACACATAAACTTTGTCTGCTTTACTGTCTAGACTGGAAGCCCTTATGCTCGGAAGCTTCATTTGACGAAACCTTTGTTTCAATGTCGTTGTTTTTGTTGTTCTTGACATTGGTTTTTTGTTGTTGTTGTTGTTGTTGTTGTATGTAAACATTTCCGCTTACTACTTTTCTGTTTTGTTCATTTTCTTGAATATCCCTTCTCCTTTTTTTTAAATTCTCTCAAACATATGAAACTTAAAAAAAACACGAGTTCCTTCGAATAAAGGAAAGTGTAAAAATAAGAAAATGAAGGAGACGACTGACTGCCTCATTGTAAAATACAACAACAACCACAGCAAGGACATGCTTATTTTCAATGCGATAAAGGAAAAAGTTTAACACAATAGCACCAGGAAGCAGGAGAATGCGCCATCGAACAAAAATCACTGATTACATTAAGTGACAAGACATTGAATAGACTGCGGAGTGGGGTTGGTGGGTTTTTGACAATCTAAAATTCAGAATAAATTTATTAATTTATTTAAGAGTGATGATTTTGGCACTTAAATATTATTTGAGTATGATTCAAAGTGCATATTAATGACAAACAGATAATATTTTCATTTATTTCAAAAACCATTCTTTAAAATTTTCTTTGATGCGATCACGCCAATTTTTAACGAATAAGTATATATACTTAGTATGTCGGTAAGTATGTAATATCAATAATATCTTTAATATTAATTTTTAAGCATAACTTAAAATAGTTTGTCTAATACAGAGCAAAAAAGACGCATATTTTTGATTTGAAAACCCATTTTTGCTATTCACTTTGCCTCAGATAAATGAGGTTAACCACACTATGTAAAATGTTTTGAATGAAATGAAAGTCAAATACAGACGCATTGTCAACTTTTGGTATAAATTATATCCTTTGAAATGATACAAGCATGCAGCACAACAGATGATATTCTTGCAAATAGGACATTTTCTAGGACATGCAAACATCACCAACAATTTAATGAATGCAAGACTCATGAGCAGAATGTGTACATTTTAAATGTCATGTGGCTGCTGTTGCATTTGATGTCTAAAATGCGTAAAGCAATTGTTGCCACAGTCATTGTTTCTATTGCTGTGATGTTGCAAAATTATCACAGTTGTAAGTAACATAAGTACCAACAATTAAAAAGAAATGAATTAAGACAGCATTCGCATTCCTTTTGCATACGCAAGTAATCTTTTGCAATGCACAACTACATCCATAAACTACGATGCAAATTGACTACATACACAATATGTACGAGCACCCAATGGAAAAATGTGGGAAGGCATGCAAACAAACATCTTTACGTTAATTCATGGAATGGAACGGTTTACGGCATCTTATTCCAGCTATTTCAAAGTTTTGAAATATGTTCCGAATAAAATTCTAGATTGTGTTTTAAAATTAGGTCGAAAAACGGTACATTTAAAAAAAAAAAACTCAACAAATTCTAACTAGAATAGTCATTATCGAAGTATTTGTCGGTGCTGAATCCGAATCCAGTCTCGGAATCGTTCTATCACGTATGGTTTCAGAGTTATTTTTACCTTAAAATTAAAAATCGCGGTTTTTGAGGTTATGCAAAAGGTGAACGAAAATTGTTCAAAGGAACCCGCAAAAATCACATGAAATGTATACTAAAGGCATCGCTTGGTTCTATCCTTCCTCTTCAAAATAAAATAGGAAAGAATATGGGTTCAAATAAGCAAAAAAGACTAGGATATAATGGGTTAAGATGTTCTAGAAATTTTTTTTTTTTTGTTCGTGATTTCATGATGAACAACAAAATTATGACTTAGAGTTTTATTAAAAACAATATGTGGTTGATTTAATGTTCCAGTTTTTATGATTTTTATGCTATATATCAAAGGTTTCAGCGTTTTAAAATCAATGAGCCAAGCCGCAGTCAGCGCAAAATTTTCGCTTTAGCAACAACTTCAAATTTCCGGATGGTGGCTCGTTTAACACAACAACAATATTTCAATAATTTCAAAAATTTCTGAGGACTACAACACACACGAAAAATTTTTTGTTGTTTTTTTTATGCGAAGCAACAAAAACAATTTTTCATAAATGTTTTAAATTCGCGAAATTTTGACGAGCTCAAAAAATAACAACAAAAATTATTGCTGTGATAAGCGAGCCAAAATTTGCTCACTTTTGTTCTACGCTGACACCCTTGTTATATATCGTCCCTATAGAAGTGAGAAGCACTAAGTCAGTTTTTTCAAGTTTTGAGTTTTATTGGTATTTCTGATTCAAAAGTTCATATTCTTTAGTTTTATAAGACCCAAATAGCCATATTTCTGTTAAAAAATGATTATTTTCATCATAAAGGTAAAAGCAAAATAACGATTTCCATACAATAATACAAAATTTAATTTTTTGAACTTCAAATATCTCAAAACTTGAAAAACTGAGTTAGTGCTTTCCACTTGTACAGAAAATATGTGTTCCTTGATTCAAGACGAAAGATTTGATATATCTTACGACTCATTCCGAGTATTTTCGAGATCGTAATAAAATAAAAACCGCATCAAGCTCAGATGACCTTCAAAAAAATTTTTAAAAAATCTTTGAGAGTTTTCGACGTAATCGTTGATTTTCCAAAAATGTTTTTTTTAATCAGTTTATTCGTCAAGCTTGTAAGCCTGTTTTATTTTAATATTTTTAGAGGATGGTTATATTTTTTCAGTGTTAAGTATGTGATTATTCACTGTGAGAGCTATTTTCCTACTGGTCTGTTTTTTTTTTTTTCATCGTAATGGTATTTACTACTGTTGTACAATAGTTGTTGTTGCGATTTTGCATACTTTACGATACAAACATTTAAATTAAATATACCATGTAGGGTTGATTGATTATGTTATAATGTGTGCGTCTTGGGAAAATTTAGTCAAACAATTTTGTCAAAATTATGACGTATTTAGATTTAAACATATACACAGAATAAATTTGTTATTCATTTTTCTAACGCTTCCAAGTTAGATCAACTCCCGCAAGTGGAAACGTTATGGTTTATAAAGGCCGACGTGCTGAAAAATAGCGCGATAGTAAGGGTAAGCCGGAATATGTGGCACCATCAGTTGCTATGGCACCCCTTTATATGCCAACACTTCCAACCATTTCAAAACGATCGAGATTTTTTTTATAGCACCCGATTTGGCTATAAATTGGCATAAGCAATAGCATCATAGTGAGAAAAATTAATACCAAATTTGTTTTCAAAATTTAAAAAAATGGCGGAGATATGGGACTTTGAAATTTTTAGATTAGTTTTTTTTTTTGAGAAGCTATAACTTTAGTTGCATTTATCCAATTCTCAATTTTATGATGTCAAATGATTTGTCTTGAAACAGGCTTTAAAATGAAACTAGCAAAAAATATTTTTTTTTTTTATATTATTTACACTGAAAAAAAAAAGTTTAAATTGAGTTTCCCAAAAAACACCATTATTGATATTTGTTATTTTCCTTGCAAAAAAAGCTACAGGTGTAACTTACCAGTCCTTCAAAAATTGGAGTGGGCCTGCCAGTGGTTCTCCAGAAAAACAAAATGTGGCTTCTACCGCAATTTTTCAATACAATTTTTTTTGAATTTGAAATTTTTAATAAAACGATTATTTGAATTTGAAAAAATTGCGTTGGTACTTTCATTAGTACTATACAAGCAAAAAAACAGTCAATAAATAACTTCAGCATTTGAAAATTTCATTTACGTAATAAAAATTTTGAATTGAAAAAATGTACTGAAAAATTGCGGAAAATACTACACGTTATTGTTTTTGTGGAGAACCACTGGCTGGCCCACTCCAATTTTTGGAGGACTGGTATGTCACACCTGAAGCTTTATTTGCATGAAAAAAAAAAAATATCAAAAATGATGGGTAATTCCATGTAAATGTGGACACGATATCAGAAAAACTTACCACTACTTTTCAACTTTCAACTATATCCAAATTAATGTTTAATTCAAGCATCATTGCTATCAAGCGCCAAATTTAAGATTTGACATTACAGTTCATTAAAATCGAATGTTTTAAATATAATGTATTGCATGTATATCCAAATTAAATAAAACTTATTTTTAAATCTTTAATTATCTGTGTTTCGTGTTTTGATTTGGTAAGCAAACTTCATTTATTTAAAATTACACAGTCTCTTGTATTCAATGATGCATTGTTACAATAATTTTGAGAAAGTGAAGTGTTCAAAAATGAAGGAATAGAGTGCCCTTATTTTTCAAAACGCGAGTTACCAAATTTTACGTTTTTTTCTGGTACAGCATGTATTTGCCGTTTAAATCAAATGAATGCTTGCATATTCTTTTTGTATATCAATTTGTACGGAACAACGGTAAAAACATCTTCAATTTGATTTAAGTAGTCTAGATTAATTGAGATTTATTTTAGTAACGCGAGTTACCGGTGAATCTCATCGTCATAATTCCACTCAAATTTCTCACAATTTTTATGAGTTTTCTATAGGCCTATTCTTTTTTTAAGGCTTGGGTCAAAATGCCGCTTTGATGAAGGTGGACTTCGCATTGCTCAAGATGAAGTTCAGAGTTTTCACTGGGTACAGTAAGTCTCTTTACTGTTTCACTTTGGTCGTTTGGGAAACAACATCCCATCGTCATTGTCTGATGATCGCCATCAGGATAAAGAACAACTGTAATATATATAGATAGAGTCCTGAAGGAACTGCCAGATGGTATTAAATAAGTTCACATTTGGTCTGATGGACCGTGCTCGCAATTTAAAAATAAATTTATAGCCAAGAGTATTACGATTCTGGAGCAGAGACACAAAGTACATTTAATTTGGAACTATTTCGCAACTTCTCATGGAAAGGGGACTGTTGACGGCATAGGCATTTCTCTAAAAAGAACTGTTCGAAACAAAGTTTTGAAGAGAGAAGTAGTCGTCTTCAACGCTGGGCAGTTTGCCAATGCAGCGAAAGATTCTGTTGTTACTGTCATTAACTTTTCACTAACACAAATTGATGAAACAAATGACCCAAACATCAATCGAAGCAAAAGTGGGCATCAAATTAAAACGGACCGATTACGACTAAGTAAATCAGTTTGGTAGTGAAAGTAACAGTTCTAACGATGACATGACATTATCTGCACTCAATTAATTACAATCGAGTTATATAAGACTTATGTATTCAATAAAACTTAAATTTTGTTTAATTTCAATTTTAGTCCTTAAAAGCCTAAAGTAAATATTGATTTACTTTTAATTTTTGTACATTAGAGTTAGAAGACGCTCCTTATTTTAATATAAAAATCGAAAGTAACGCGAGTTACCAATTTTTTGTAACGCGAGTTACCATACAATTTTTGCATTATTTTAAAAAATACGAAATAAAATTGTTATTTCAAGTAAAGAAAAACTAATTTAGATCCTTCTGGTTCTATCAATGTCTAATTTAAAGAAATCTACCCACAAATTTCGCAGAAACTTGCGAAAGAAATTTACTCTCTAAACATGTTGTCCAAAAATGGTAACGCGAGTTACCAGCACAATTTACTATTTTACTGGATAAATATTACGTTATTACTGAAAATTTAAACTAGTCTGTAACATGAACAATATCTTATGTTCATAAAGACACCATTTTTATAAGTTAATCCAAAGGATGAGCTTCAAAAGTTGCATTAAACTCTAAAAAAAATTTCTGTTTGTAACGCGAGTTACCATGGAATTACCCTGATGTATTTTGGGAAAATCAATTTAAAATTTTTATTTTGAAGCCTGTTTCAAGACAAATCATTTGACACCATAAAATTGAGAATTGAATAAATGCAACTAAAGTTATAGCTTCTCAAAAAAACTAACCTAACCATTTCAAAGTCCCATATCTCCGCCATTTTTTTAAATTTTGAAAAATATTTGGTAGTAATTTTTCTCACTATGCTGCTTTTGCTTATGCCAATTTATAGTCAAATCGGATTCCGTAAACAAATTTCTTGATCGTTTAGTAAAGGTCTGCACAGTAACCGAAAAATTACTTGTTTACGTACTCATTCAATTTACGATTAGTTTCCTTTTGAGTACAATTCTCTTCAACGTTTACACGTGGTTTACACCAGCATTCAAATATGGATAAAATTGAATTCAGTTGCGCGAAAGACTTTGTAGTTAATAGTTCGTTCACCTACAGTTGCTGTTATAATATGCGTGCGAAATTTAAAACAAATTGGGAATATAAACGGCCGACTTTTTTCATTTATTTTGATAGCCAGCAGATCAGTGAGCATTTAATACATTTATTTGGTGCATATATCAAAATAAACACAATTGAATGTGGTTTCGTTTTTGGACGAATACGATCGCGAGTAAATATGTTTATTCGTGTCGTGGCATTTTTATTTGCTATACACCAAAAAAGAGAAATGGCACTCAGTTGCTGTGGGCGATATGGCTCGGGTGCCATTTCTCTTTTTGCGCGTTATAACATACAGTCACTTCAGAATTGCAGGTAAGACCTTCATTGATTCCGCTTTTATTTAGATAAATTCGCATTTAGTTCTCTTAAAAATCTTTTTTGATTCCGGCCTTATAGCAGTTCGACAAAAAAAGTACGATATCTAAATAAAAATAAAAATTAACTTCTTCCTGTTTTTTATTTTTTATAAAATGTTTGCCTTCTGATGGAATTCTTTCGCATAGTCTTCTATAGACCATTAAACAGCTCAATGAGTTCCTATCTGAGTTATCTATAAGATGTTGATGATTCCTGTTATCTACTAAAAGGCGGAAAATTCCAAGTTTTCTAAATTATTTACTCTAGTTATAGATGATGTTACACTTCTCACTTATGTACGAGTATATTTAATGATTATGAATAAGGCATCCAGTTGAAATTAATTAATTAACAAAATAATATACCATTAAATTACGCTCGTGTCGTTGACATTCATCAAAATTCAATTTTCCGCCCTCTCAACAAAACAACAACGACAACACAAAAATACAGCCACGACTCATAAACACTGGATAAGCAGCAGCAGCAAGTAGCTAATGTAATCACCAACCAAATAAAAACCGCACAAGAAAACCGTTATTTCATTACAACACTTGGCAAGCGCACAAACTTGGCTCAAAGCGCTAATGAGCGTGGGTTGCATTAAAACAAAGCGCAAGAAATACAAAAAAATAAAAATGATAAAAAGGTGAAGCATTTCTTTTTTGCTACAATTTTGAAGATTTCTTTCAGCGTGTTATCAGTAGCAGCAACCAAAAGTGATGAAAGCAACCTCAGTTGTTATGGTGTATGGAGTTGCAGAAGCAACAACCACAACAATACAAAAGTAATGCATCAAAAACGTACCAGGGGTGGGCTATAGCACGATCCAGCTTTAAAAAAGCCCGGGATTAGCAGCTATGTATGCCGAAATTTTAAGAATTTATTAAAAAAAAAAAATCTTCTGAATTCATCAGAAAATTTCCAGTAGGAAAGTTATAAAAGGTGTTTTTGTATGAAATACAGTTTAGTAAAATTGGATCCAACAATACAAATTTTAAACTTCTTTATCATATGCGCCAGCAGAGCAGAGGATATGTTTCTACCTACCCCACGGTTTGAACCCTAGTGCGCTTAGTTCGTTTTTCTTCTTTTTTTTTTGTTTGAACTTTACGTTATGGTAAATATCAAGCCAATTTTTTCAAAAAAATTGCTAGATTCGAAAATTCTGAATTGACTAAAACAGTAAGGTGAAATACACTTCAATGGGAAGTTATCACTATTCTGACTTGAAATTCTGGTAAAATTTATGAGAAATAACGTAGCAAGTACCATTTTTTCTCTACGTGTAATGAATACTTTATGCTAGGAATGGTGATTTTATCGAAACCGTAGTCGGAACCAAATATTTTAAATATGATTTTTAGGAGTTTGCACTTGGGAACTTTTGTCAAATTGACCTTTATATGCAAAAAATTGTTTTTTGCGACCTTTAAGGTTTTTGATGCTGCAGAAAGTCTTATTTCGCTGTTTCAATTTAGTAGCATTGAGAAAACATAAAAAAATGTTTTGTCCAATCTATTCTTATATATACTTACTTTCAGATTTTAAAAGTCCCGACATCAGTGAGAGGCCCCAGAATTATTAACCCTAGTACATACATAGCCACGTACATATAAATGCGACAGCAAGAGGAACTAAATTTTTTTTTTTTTTTTTGATTTAATTCAACTCCCAAAAGGTTTTTTTCTTAGTTTTTTAAATTTTTTTTTTTATTTTTAGTTTAAAGTTGGCCGCACGACGAGTGCCACAAGATTTTAATTAAGATCTTTAGTTGCTGCTGCTTCTGCTGCTCTGATGTTGCTCCTTTCATTATACTTTTGCGATATTTCTTTCTATTTTCACTTCAGTTTTTCTTATTTCTCTCCATTTTTCATTTCTATTTCTATAAAAGCTTTTGTTTAATTGTTGCTGCTGTTGTTGTTGCTAGCAACATTTGCTGCTGATTTGTTTTTGTGTTGTTAACAATTGAATGCGAAGAAGCAGCATGAAAAAAAAAAAAAACTTGAAACCATGTTGCTAACAACTTAATGACTTATTTTAAGCCACCTTTATTTTTATTGTTGGAATTATTGTTGTTGTTGTTGCTGTTGCCACTGTTGTCTTTGCTGCCAAAGTTGTTAATTAAGTATCTAAGTTTATTTTTTGTAGTTCATTAATTTGTTTATAAATCTTTAAGTTTGAAATTCTTTGAGGATTTTACGAATTGAAATAACAAATGATGGCTTAATTTGAGTTAATTATTTGTTGGAAGTGTTCTTACGAATTAAACAAAATTAGTTATACCAATATATGTACGAGTGTGTGTGTAGTTGCTTTTAATAATAAATTTTATTTAATGGTTTTAATTAACTATTTATAAAAGCTATAGGCAATTTGACTAAAAAATTAAGTTATATTTATTATTAGCCGTATACTAATAAGTGATTTAAATGACTGTATTTAGAGGTGTCTAAAATGTATCGAAGTATCGATGACGATTGTTTTTTGTGAAATCAATAATTATATCGATTTATTTGTCTTTTTAATGGAATCAGATTTGCTTGGGCAAAATGACCGAATAATAAGACACAAACAAGGAGACCTATGAAAAATATTCTTTGTTGTCCTGTCTGAAATTAATTGTTAAAATAAGAACAGTGTTGGTCGAAATATGGTAGCTACTTTTTCTACTTATCACACGAAAAAAGATCTCAAGTAGAAAGCATGTGAAGCAACTCTTTAAACAGATTTCCAACACTTCAGTACGAGGAAAGGTACCTCGAAATTCACTATACAAAAACTAAAGAAAACTAGAATGGGTGGTATCTTTGGCCTGGCCAAAAAATAAATACCTTACACTGCATTTCAAGTATTTAATTAGGAGAGTATAAGAACAAATTGCTTATATGGAAAGTGCCACGCCCTCGCCTCTGAGCTTACCTTGATTTTGCGTAGAGCTTGCATTTACTGTTCTGAGTGTTTGAGTAAAATTCAGTTAGGTTTTCTTAAAAAAATCTTTCAGTATAGCAATTTGAAACTTTTGCTTATATGGGAGGTGCCACGCCTATTAATCTTACTTCGCCTACTTTAAGCTCAGAGTTTACAATTAGTGTTCTTCGTGTTTGAGTGAAATTTGGTTGGATTATCTCAAAAAACACTTTCATTTTATAATTTTGAAACTTTTGCTTATATGGGAGGTGCCACGCCTTCTTGTCCGAGTTTACTTAGATCTTGGTTGGGTTATCTCAAAAAACTCTTATCGTATAACATTTTGAAACTTTTGTTTACATGGGAGGTGCCACGCCCTCTAGTCTTTTTTACCTAAGTAAAAGCTTCAAAATGATATACAGAAAGCGTTTTTTGAGATAATCCTACTAAATTTTACTCAGTCATTATGAACTATAAGTGCACGCTCTGAGCAAAAACTAGGCGATCAAGGACAAGAAGGCATGGCACCTCCCATATAAGTAAAATATCCAAATGCTATACTGAAAATAATTTTCAAGAAAATCCTACTAAATTTTACTCCGACATTAAGAACTTTAAGTGCAAGCTCTGATCAAAAACTGGAAGAACTCAGACAAGAGAGCATGGCAACATATAAGAAACAGTTTAAAAATTAAATTAAATTAAATCGTTTTTTGAGATAATCGAACCAGAACAGTAAATGCAAGCTCTAAGCAATAACTATTTAGACAAACTCGGCACCTCCCATATAAGTAAAAGATCCAAATGCTATATTGAAAGCATTTATTGAGGTAATGCAACCAAATTTCCTCAGACACTGAGAACAGTAAGTGTAAATGTTTGGCCAGGCCAATCTTTATCTTCCTATTTAGGTTTAGCATAATTTTATCTCTAATCTGTCATATTTACCAAAAGCGTACATTTAGCTTCAGCTTTTTGTTCTTGAAGGTTATGTAATTTAAAAAAGATGCTTCAATTAAAAACTTTAAATGCTCCATTGTAAATTATAATGAATCTGTTCTTCACAACGTTAAACATATTATTTTTCTCAGTTTAATAATAATGAGATTTTTCACTTCTAATGGCGTCAATTAAAACATAAATCTCGCAATTCATTGACTCCTTGGTATTAAACACTTTGAACCAGCCGCTGAACCCCCCGTGTAGCGTACTTGTCATAAATAATCTTGTTAGTGTCATTAAACCAAACACATGCCTACATTTTTTATAAAGAATTTTTTTGCTTCTTTTTTGCGTTTTCGCCTTAAATTATAATTTTCATCATTTTTGTTTTTCTTATTACCAGTATTGCGCGTTATTCATGTTTTTTTGTCTTTTTTTCAGTGCTTCATAT
Organism: Calliopum simillimum; assembly: GCA_951812925.1. NCBI lineage: Eukaryota > Metazoa > Arthropoda > Insecta > Diptera > Lauxaniidae > Calliopum > Calliopum simillimum. Next base: position 116,969,725 of record OX638371.1, on the reverse strand, counting down.
TTCATGAGGTCTCGTGTCCGTAACTCAATGTATAGAATTACAAAATTATTCGCAAATCATGTGGAGTCTACGGTTTATTTCATACTACAAACCGTTGGTTTTCTTTTTTTGTATGAAAGTTTGGCAGCTACTGTTTCACTACTATAGCGTGGTGTATTCATTCATCATTTTTTATTCTGGTTTGCTCATGGTTTTTTCATTGTCATTATTATTGTCGTTATATTTTCATTATTTTTTTTTTTTATATTCGAGTATTTGAGTATTTTTTTGTTATATTGGGTATCATTGCTATATTTATTTGGAAAACGTTCTTATTGAACATGAATAGTTTAACGATTTTTTTTTTTCTAATCTGCTGAGTAAACAATATTTTGTTCATTAAACGTAAATTCATTATGTAGGTATTTGGAATACTTATTCATGTACTAAAGTAGTTTGTTCTTCATTACAAAAACTACTTTCACAGGTAATACTTATATTCACAATAATATCCTGGAGGTAAAGTTTCAACTGTAATACCTAAAGTTTTACTAATGGGGGTTATCGTGAATCAAGATTCCCAGGGAATTGTCTTAAACTGCAATAGAGAATGCACGGCAGTCTGACAAAATTCCCCGGGAGTATTTATTTACGATAGCCCCCAATATGTTTTCTTAAACAATCAAAACTCTTCACAATGAAGGTTATGATTTCGAGGTGCATATATGATATACTATATATGTTTGTGATTGTTATGCTATTCAACCACAAATTACGACTGTCCGACAAAAAATTTGCACTTTGTTTTAAATCAATAAAAAATATCCAATGAACTTTTTTTATTTTTATGTATATATTGATTGGGTTGTATACAAAACACAAGACCCTAAAACTATTAACAAATATTTATTTTTTATAAAATATTTTGCTTTCTTCTTGAGACCCTTCTTTGCGGTCTGAACAGTTGTTTCGTCTGAAATCCTGTAAATTTTTTGCAATATCCGCTTGGGTTAAGTCAATGCCAAAAAAAGGGAATCCTTTAAGTTCGTCTGATTTCAGGCCAATAAGTAAACTTAATTGTCAACAATTTTTCAGAAAATAATTGCAGCCCAATTATAAACTACATTAGCCAAACAGATAAATTGAACAAGTGGCAGTCGAGATTTGAAAGGCTATATAGTCGTGAGTCAGTAGTCATTAAAGTTACTTCTGATATACGTATAGCCTTAGATAATCGTAATATTGTTAATAATCGAAATATCGTTTATTGGCATTGTTGGATTTCACAAGAGCGTTCGATTACATATAAAGACCATGTAGTTTTGCTGAATAAGCTTAAACATCAGTTTAATTTTTCTGACACAACTTTAAAGTGGAGTGGAGACTACTTAAGTAATAGAATAATAACAGTTGAGTAGGGTATTCTATTTTTAGCTAAACTGAGAAAAGAGTATGTTGCCATCAAAGAAATATATTTGATTGAACATTTTAGAAAATATTTGTTAATAATTAACAAATTTCGGTAAATATTAATATGCCTTTAATTGTACCTTGAAATATTGTTGATAGGGCCAAAACTACTAACTGTTTGATGGAATGTCAATTGCTTTAACTTAAAAAAAAACCTTGTCTGGGATTCGAATACACTTAAAAAAAATAATAAAAAAAAACTTTCTTGTCTGGAATTTGAACCTACTTCCCCAGCTTATCAGTCAAACGTCTTATACATTGAGCTATCTCTATCTACTTTATTTATAAACACAAAGTCATACAAAAAATTCGCTATACATGGATTCCCTCTTAGGATTGCAATGAACCAAGGTTACAAATGTAGCTGGTAAATATATGGTAGCATCTAACAAAGAACAGAAAATGCCCCGGGGGTATGAGTTCAATCCCCACCCAGACAAGATTTTTTTTTGTGGTTTTTTTTTGTTTTTTTTTTTTTGCAACTTGGCGAGTGCATTCAAATTTCAGAGAAGAGTTTTATTTTTAATTTATAACAAATATTATATTTAATGATGTCGCCGTGATCCTAGCAAATATTGCCATATTAGTTCCTAATTAATAAACAGATTAATAATGATAAAGGTCTAAGTTCAAAATAATAAATGTCTTTATATTCAAACATATATTTGGTAATTATTAACAACTATACGATTGAACCAATAAAATTGCTCAAATATGCCACTCATTAAATAAATCAAATATTCGATTCGCCAATATCAAATATATTATTTGTTAATTATTACCAAATTTTATTTCATACTGTTTTCTCAGTATAGGCTAAAGATAACAAACCATTTTTTTTTTTTCTTAACATGGCTCAAGCCTTAAGTTTAGCCATTGTATAAAATACAAAATTTTTTCAATTTAAAACCAAAATGTGAACAGAGTGCGAAAAAAAGACAGAAAAGAAATCGTATATATGTAAATTCCCAGGGCTAATTTTGTAAAAAGCTCAAAATAAATGTGTAGAAAAATACAAAACAAAAAAAATCTGAGGGTAAAAACATAAAAGGCTGTAAGAATCCACTTACCGGTGTTGCCACTTGAGAATTCCGCAAATACTACAGTTGGTGATATGAGAGTGCTGCTGCACGGCAACAACTCCAGCACAGCAGGAGGCAGGAAAACAGTTTTCCCATTTAAACTTCCGCAGCCGACGGACGCGTTGAATGAAATATGTACGAGCTCTTACAGCAGTGAACGACGACGGACGAGTATGTTGCAAAAGCAACAAGGAGATTATTGTTGGAATAAGAAAAAGGATAATAAAAACAAAGTTTCCGTTGTTTCTTTTTTGGGTAACGGAATTAATTTTTAGCAAATTCGCATGGAGAACACACACACAATAAACAAAACAAAATTAAATACACAGGATATCAGTATAATAAAAAAAACAACAACAGTGTATTCTTACTATTTGGTGTTGTTTTTGTTAAAATTATGATTTTTATTTTCCGTATCAATGCTGCTCAGTGGTGGGCGTTTTGCTGAGTGGATGAGAGCACGCGCAGCGTAGAAACCCAAAAAAGACTCAATTTTCCACAAACATTTGTTGTTGTACATTGAACCGGTGAAAATCTTTTCATACAACGAAACACAATTTATTTTTTTTTGTTTTTTGGCTTCGTTTGCCTGCGATTTCCTTGATTTAAGTCAGCTGATTTTTGTTTTTAATTTACATTGCATACTTTTTGGCGCTTAAACAGTTAGGCCAATGCTTTTTTGAAAATTTTTGTTCGTGTATTCAGTAAAAATTAAGCAATATGTGTAACTTGGAGCAGCATTTAAGGCATTTTTTTAAACATTTACTGATGTATTGCTTATTTTGAACACTTTACATTTGCATTAAGATTTTTTTTATAAACTATTTATGGCTTTTATTGGTTTTAGCCACGATCCACATAGGTACAAGAAATTTTTTGAGTACAGTAGACTGAATATTCTAAATGAAGGCAGTTATTAAAATTGTCGCAACTTCATTTTTGTTCTTTTAAAGAAAAATTGATTATAAATATTTCACTGTACTTTGTTTTCATTACATAATTTTCCCATTAAGCGTGGAATTAGTTTTATTTTTTTCACATACCAAATGAATAATTTTTATAAAAGCAAAATTTTTTTCCAAATTTTCACCATGTTTTTGAACTATGAAGCACACCCTGTAACAATTTCTCTCAAATCATTTTGTAAAATTTTTCTCTTTATCTTCAACTTCAGGCACTCAGTTTAAATTTCGAATTTCTTTTAAATATTTGAAAAATTGTTGATTTCATTTGTAAAAATAACAAGTAAATTCAACGAAAAAATATCGCAATAATTTTGCACTACTTGATTGAACGCGTCGTTTTTGTTTACGTTATCGTCGCGTATTGTTGCGCTGCATTACGTTTACGTCGTTTCAAACCGACCTGCGTTAATTTTATGCGACCCACGAACGCTTTTTCCACGGTTCGAACGGCAGAAAGCGCTCAACTTGAACTGAAGGCAGCCGCAATGAACGAAACGCCGCACACCAATAAATTCGAGCAGAATCAAAGAAGCAGTAGCAGCAACAGAGCGAGAGGTCTTCATTATGCTCGCCGCTCTCCCCATTGGCAACGTCGCTTTTGTTGTGTGTGTTTGTGTTTATTGTTGTTGCTGTTGGCCTACGACAAGAATTTATGCTGTTTGTTAATTTTTCTCTCATGCGATTTTTTTCTTTTCTTTTTGCTGTGTTGTTTTTGTTTGCTAACAAATTCTTCGCACAACTCGCGCTCGCTCTCTCACTGCGTTACGGTGGGATGAGTTGGGATGCAACGTTGCAAAAGTTCAAGTTGGGTTGCATTTTGTGGAATTGCAATGAAAATGAAACATTGGTTTGTTTTGTTTTTGTTTTTGTTTATGTTTTGGTATATCAAGGAAAAGTGCTCAATTTAACTACTTTTCTATGGGAACACTTTGGCGTTGGAGTTTAAATTAAATTCCGGTTTGTTCTCCATATTAAAAAATACATTTGAGATTTCACTCAGTTATTTCGTTTCCAAATTATATCTTAAAAAGTTAAAAAACCGGCTTTTTCTCAACGCTACAATGCAAGCGAACAAAATGGCAACGAAATACTGGCCAACTTGCTTTCAGTTTTACTGACGTGAATTATTATTTAAGGCATTTCAAATGTAAAACCTCAAAATCTTTGCACTCGCATGTTATATTTTTAATGAAAATTGCTCATAAATTGTTAGTTTATGAGTTTGGCTTAATTCAGATCGTGATTTTAACCTAATCAAAACTTTTCCCTAGTCATTATTTCATAATATTTTCAGCTCAAATTTGTCTTTTCACCTTTTCGGAGTTGAACCCAAACAACTTCACTATGCTTAATTTTTGAGGCAAAGACCCCACAAAGTCTAAAATGAGAAAATCTCAATTCCGTAATATTTACATTACCAATTTGAATGCCATTTTCGTTTCTGTTTGTTTCATTACAAAATGTCCTATAGGAAACTCCGTTAAAAAAAGTTTCACTCAATTTTAAGTGAGAAAATCTTAAAGAAATTCACTCAGCATCTAGCAAAGAGAATACTCTCTGCTTGAGGCTTACACAGTTTTCGCTTTACCAAAGTTATCTCTTTTAAAACTTATTACCATGTAGGAATAAACTAAACATTTTTATACATATTTGGCGATTCGTTATATTTTAGCGTGTAAAATTCTTTAAAGAATTGGAAGGAAAACTTAGGGCACTTTAGTGTTGCACTGTACACTCGCTACCTTTGAACAGAACTTATGAAAAGCCTGTACTTTAAAAGCAAATGTGCAAATTGTAATCTAGCTAAGGTCTAATATTGGCGAAGCAGACAGTCTAATGATTAACAGGGGTTTAGTATTTCTTACACCGTTTTAAATAAATTAAGCACTTTTCCACTTCTTTCGACACACCGAATACATGGTCTTTGCACATCAGGTCAGCTTGAATCGATATGCCCAGAACGTCAAGAGTTGCTAATCTTGTAACTGGCACAATTGTTCGACCCTCTAGGTCTTCTTAATACAACTATCGTATACATATCGCTTATGGCGCAGTAATATACGCTCGGGTCATAGATTCAGGGGGAAAAATTACTGCTGAGCTGGTAACAGACAAATCCAAAGTGGCTCCATTGAGTTTAAAATCCTTACCTCGGCTAGAGATTCAAGGCGCATTGCTTCTGGGTCAATTAATGAACAGAATTGCGTAAATCAGAACAATCTGAAAGTTTATCACTTGACGGATTCAAAATAATAGTTAAATTGGCTGTCTTGTCATCCTAGACGCTGCGTTACATTTGTCGACAACCGTGTGGCTAAGATACATGAGCTTTCATGTGGAGAAAATTGGCATAAGTTAGAATCTAAATCAATCTCCGCTGATATAGTATCGCGTGGAATACACCCTAGTGAGTTAAAAAACTGTCAGGTGTGGCAAAGGGGACCTGAAATTTAAGGTCCGAGTGAGGATAATTGTCCTTAGTCTACTTGGAGTGCAACAATAGAAAAATTGCCTCTAGACCGAAAAAGTAGCAAGGCAGAGTAAATTGGATGACATAGTCACAAGATGTAAATTTGTTATTGATTTTTTGAAGTTGCAAAGAGTTTTTAGTCACGTTTATAGATAGGTAAAACTTACACATATATAGGTATATAAATACACCACAGAGTTGCATGAAAAGTTTATCAGTTTCACACGTACATCTTAAAGTGACTTTGGCTCATTTTCTAGAAGCAAAAATTTTACTTTTTAGGAAAAGTTTTAATGCCAAATTTTTTGTGAAACATTTCTCTCTATAAAACTGCATCATTACATTTTTGAAATTTAGTTGTCGAAAAAATGCTTTTTTTCCGCCAAAATACCACTGTGCGCCGTATGCAATTAGTTTTGTAGCGAGAGCACGATGCCATACTTGATCAAAAGCTTTAGAAATATTCAAAACAACAACCATTCTTTCAACAAGAAGGACACATTGGTTCCACTTCTCGGTGACTAACGCCATTAAGTCAATAATAGAACAAGCTCTGCGCAAACCAGATTAGCGATTACTAAGTAATTTGCTGCGCTCCGGATAGTTCATAAAGTGAAAGTTTATAACACTCTTCACCACTTCGGAGAGTGCTAAGCATAATGCAATGAGCCGATAATTATAAGGATTGGTGGTCCGCCTTTTTTAGAAACTCGCTGGACAATAGAAACCTTCCAAAATGATGGAAATTCACCACAAGCGCAGAAAACGGGCGAAAAAATGGACGCTCTTCACTGCTTCAGTTTGAAAATAGATCCATGGTATTTTATTATTATTATTATTTTAAAGGCTCTAGATTGTACTGCGACCTGAAAGATCTTTTGTACAGCCTCTTTCCCTAATCAAAACAGTTCCAGACTATCTATAAATCTTGTTACTGCTATGGGATTAATTTTACCTATGTCACCTGTTTCCAAGTCCTCTAAGCAGAGTCTACAGGAGTCATCGTCTACCAAACCCATCTTTTTTAGGTGATAATTAAGTTTACAGTGACCTGTCATTATTTCACTGTACGTTTTTATATCTTTTCTGCTGAGATTTAGAACAGCTTCAGCCTTAACTTGTTTTGGATCGATCAGCCTCTTCGCCTGTCGCATACCTTCTTTGGCTCTCCAGTGATCGGAGAGGCTTTCCTTTTCCCATTCGCGTATAGTAGAGGACCTTCTCTACCGATGGTTGATTGCTATCAGCGAGTATAGCATTCTTAGAAAGGATGCTAGCCAAAATATTAGTCTTATCAACGGGCTTAGTGAAGATCTGAAAGTACGTTAAGAGATATGGAATAGATGATGAAGACTAATCCTTCACTTTTCACTTTACTTCTGGTGGCTAAAAATAAATATTTCTGAAGTATTTGTTTTTCGGAATGATATGCCAATCACCAAAAAACAACTCTTTTACGATGCAAACAACTTCAGTTGACTTTTCCAGAAAACAATTTCACAATTTCAACCACGTTTCCAAAACCGTTATTCAAAGAAACATCTTTTAAGTGGCTGCTGGCAGCAAACTCTGTTGAGTTGCTGTTGGTGCTGTTGGCCATAAGCAATTGAATGGCTGCTGCTTTGAATTGCGCCAATGCTAACAAGAAAGTAATACGAAATTCAAACAAACCGTACTGGAATAAAGGCATGCATGAAGAAAGACCCTCATCGCTATCGGTTCTCATCATCATCGTCATCGACGCACCAATGATGATGGCAAAGATGCTGCTGGTGATGAGGATGGACGAAGGTGCCTAAAACAAAACCAATAGCTTCTTAGACTTTTCGCGCAGTGTCTACATAATGCGTCTGGGAACAAAAATTGTGTAGCTACGTATGGCGCACGCGTGCATGAAAGTGTCTTCATGTACGTATTTTCCCATTTACATTTTTAGTTGACGCGACGATTGTTTGACGATATAAACATATTTGCCCCATTCTCTCTTTTTTACTAATGTTTACCCGGGCCTTTGTCGGTCCCGATGCTGTAATGATGTCAATGACGACTAAACGCTTAGGCAAAATGTATTGACATTGACACAATCGTTTAAACCAACAAATAACAAATGAGATTTATTGATGCAAATATTTTAAAGAAATGGCGACTCATCTCTAGAAGATGAGAATATTATGAAGGTGCAAAGCTTTTAGTAAACAAGTCTTGTGTGTGCATTTATTATAAAACTCGGAATAATAATGAAAGCACTCAGTGTCTATGAATTTACTTACTGCCTTGTGTATGGTCTTTCTATAGAAATTGGTCTCCAGGATGAATACACGTTTAAACGCAGTCCTCCGTGTGTGATCATCTTTATATGACTCTGTGTGGGCACATATGAGTGATTTAGAGCAAATGTGTGATTGCCACAAAAGATTAGGACTCGTAGAGTAGACGTGTAAAAGAGAGAAGAACACTGAAGCACCAAAGAATTGTAAAACTAAAAGAACAAGAAGTAAAATGTGAAAATAGCTATGAAATAACATAACAATATACTTAATAAGCTCCACTAAAAAGCATAAGGTAAACGCAAAAGGGTATAAGCAAAAAAAAAACCCATCGAGTTGTCATAATTGGACTTCAAAACTACGTCGTCTTTAAAGTACAAGCCGCACCGCAACGTTGCACTTCAGCGAATTATGGCAAATTGACGGGACGCCGATTGCAAATAAGCAGCTTCGCATCAACCTGTCCATGTGAAGAATAGGATCTCTTTATAGTCCGTTGGTCGTTCGTAATAAAATACCAAGAAGTGTGGAGCTGAGGCACCGTAAATGTACTGAAATGAAGCGAATGTTCAACGTCTTCGTCGTCATCGTTTCTGTTGTCGTTGAATGCGGCGTTCAGCAGGTGAAAAAAGTAAGCTAGTCAATTCTGGCTTTCGCAAATGAAACATATACCAGTTTTTCGAGCTTTTTTCGAGCTGCTGGAAAAAAATTTCGAGCTGTTTTAAAACGCTAAGGAAAAGCGGAAAATTCGGAAAAACGATTTGACTAGCTTAAAAGACACATTTAAGCACGACAACACTGAAAATAACAGTTACAGTAAGAAAAAAACTACAGAGGAATTTCGAGCTTTTTTCGAGCTGCTGCCAACAGCCATCCGAATTTTCCTAAGCCCAATAGTTTTCCGAAAAATCGGAAAAATTTGATTTTCCCTCAAAAGTAAGCTAGTCATTTCTGGCTTTCGCAAATGAAACCTATACCAGTTTTTCGAGCTTTTTTCGAGCTGCTAGAAAAAAATTTCGAGCTGTTTCAAAACACCCAGGAAAAGCGGAAAAATCGGAAAAATTTGATTTTTCCTCAAAAGTAAGCTAGTCATTTCTGGCTTTCGTAAATACAACCTATACCATTTATTCGAGCTTTTTTCGAGCTGCTAGAAAAAAATTTCGAGCTGTTTCAAAACACCCAGGAAAAGCGGAAAAATCGGAAAAATTTGATTTTTCCTCAAAAGTAAGCTAGTCATTTCTGGCTTTCGTAAATGAAACCTATACCAGTTTTTCGAGCTTTTTTCGAGCTGCTGGAAAAAAATTTCGAGCTGTTTCAAAACGCCAAGGAAAAGCGGAAAATTCGGAAAAACGATTTGAGTAGCTTAAAAGACACATTTAAGCACGACAACACTGAAAATAACAGTTGCAGTAAAAAAAAGCTACGCAGGAATTTCGAGCTTTTTTCGAGCTGCTGCCAACAGCCATCCGAATTTTCCTAAGCCCAATAGTTTTCCGAAAAATCGGAAAAATTTGATTTTTCCCCAAAAGTAAGCTAGTCATTTCTGGCTTTCGCAAATGAAACCTATACCAGTTTTTCGAGCTTTTTTCGAGCTGCTAGAAAAAAATTTCGAGCTGTTTCAAAACACCCAGGAAAAGCGGAAAAATCGGAAAAATTTGATTTTTCCTCAAAAGTAAGCTAGTCATTTCTGGCTTTCGTAAATGAAACCTATACCAGTTTTTCGAGCTTTTTTCGAGCTGCTGGAAAAAAATTTCGAGCTGTTTCAAAACGCTGAGGAAAAGCGGAAAATTCGGAAAAACGATTTGACCAGCTTAAAAGACACATTTAAGCACGACAACACTGAAAATAGCAGTTGCAATAAAAAAAAACTACGCAGGAATTTCGAGCTTTTTTCGAGCTGCTGTCAACAGCCATCCGAATTTTCCTAAGCCCAATAGTTTTCCGAAAAATCGGAAAAATTTTATTTTCCCTCAGAAGAAAGCTAGTCATTTCTGGCTTTCGCAAATAAAACGTATACCAGTTTTTCGAGCTGCTAGAAAAAAATTTCGAGCTGTTTCAAAACGCCCAGGAAAAGCGGAAAAATTTGATTTTCCCTCAGAATAAAGCAACAACACTGAAAATATTGACAGCAATCGAAAAAAAAAATACTCACGAATTTCTAGCTTTTTTCGAGCTGCTGTCGACAACCATCCGTATTTTTTTAATTCCCAATAGTTTTCCTAAAAATCGGAAAAAATTTGATTATTCCCTCAAAAGTAAGCTAGTCATTTCCGACTTTCGGATATGAAACCTGTACCACTTTTATGAGCTTTTTTCGAGCTGTTTCAAAAACTCGTGAAAAACCGGAAAACTCGAAAAAACTACATGACTGGCTAAATGTCACATTTAAGAACGACAACACTGAAAATAATGGAAGCAAATAAAAAAAGCAAATGCTCCCAACAAGCCCAATAGTTTCCCGAAAAATCGGATCAATTTTAATTTCCTCTCAAAAACCTATATTTAGTCATTTCTGGCTTTCAGATTTTCGAGCTTTTTTCAAGCTATCAGATAGTTTATTGGAGCTGTTTCGTAAGGTCAAGGAAGACGAATTTTAAGCTGGCAAAGTATCTCATCCAAAATATGGGTTTGATTGCATAATGGAGGTGTGTTACGCATGAAATCTTCAATTATGATTAAAAAAGTTCTGCAGTTGGATCAAACTTTAATTTAAGAACTTATCTTTACCAATGAGAGCTGGCGATTATTTGTCTGGAAATCTATGTATATCATTTAACTCAAAATATTGAAAAATCTGGAGCAATAGTTGAAGAATAAGAAGTCAATAATGCCTCGCAACAAAACATAAAAATACCGAAAACAAGCCGAGTTTAAAATGCAAATACAGTAGTGAAGAAGAGCTATGAGAGTTCTGGACAACAAAAACGACTTTTTGTATGGAAATCCCCATAAAAAATGTTGTTCTAAAAATTCTAAAAATTGCACAAAGCTTCATCGTTGAGATTGCATGTCCACCACACAAAGCTTGGATAACATCATGGTTCGTGCAATCGATAAATCATATTGCTTAGCATAGACATCATGCTTGGTGGTGAATATATGAGTGTGTTTATTATATTTTTTGTAGCATATTTTCGGGAGAATATTTACATTTTTATTTCTCAAATTGCGGCAAAAGCTTCAATTTGTGTTGATTTAATTTTGTATTAAAAAAAGGCCAAATCTGGCTTTTAAATGGTATAGTTCAATACATTCGGATGTTTTCTAGATATCGCACAGTATCGAGAAACCTCCAAAACATTGATAAAACTTTTATTAATTTTTTTGAAAATTTGAACAAACGCTAACAAAATTAATTTCACTTTTGTTTTAAAATTTTACGTGTTTTTGTAAATAAAGAGCAACAATTTGAAAATGTCGAATTTTACTAATATGACGCTTGAGGAGCACAAATCATGGCTCTTTTTATTTTAAACAATAGTCCCAGTCAGTAAGTCTGCGCTTGGATCGCATCTATAAAGAATTATGTGAATATGAGGAAATGCTAAACGAAGAAACACAAGGAGATAAGGTAAAACTCATGGAACTGCTGGAAACTGTAAATGAACTGCATACTGCAACAACATCTATTCGAAATCAGGATATGTCGCTCGAAGCAAGACAATACGATTTACAACAGCAAATGCAATTGTTACAAAAATCAATAGAATTGTTAAAACTAGAATCAAATAGTAAATGCGATTTTATGATAGAATGAAGCAAATTATTGTTTAGCATTAATCAATTTACCCGTACATTATTTGTCTTTATATTAAATATTTTTATATACTTTTTTTTTTTTTTTTTCAAATTACATTAAAGAGCCTATGTGGATAAATGGAAAAAAAAAAAAAAAAAAGTCCAAAAGTATCGAAAAACATAAAAAATATCGAAAAGAGCCCAAAAAACAGTTTTTCGAGCTGCTAGAAAAAATTTCGAACTGTTTGTTTCAAAACGCTGAGGAAAAGCGGAAAACTCAGAAAAATGATTTGACTAGCTTAAAAGACACATTTAAGCAACATAACACTGAAAATATTGGTAGCAGTCGAAAAAAAAACTACTCAGGAATTTTGAGCTTTCTTCGAGCTAATAGATAGTAATTTCGAGCTGTTTCGAAAAGTAACGCAAATTTTTACAGAAAAATTTTGGTCTCAATTTTGTAGCACATAAAATTACGTATAAAATGTTTTCGTATAACTTGTAGTTTAGAAGATTACCCAATTTAACAAGTTCAATATTAAAATATTTCATATTAAAATATCTTACTTTTTAAATTAAGATAACTCTTCAATGAGTAGTCGTGCAAACAAAATTAAAATACCTTTAAAAAGATAATTTAATTCTCTATTTACCGTACTAAATTTTTTTTTGGAGCTACTCATGGCCTAAAAGATATTTTTGGAAAAACCGTTAAGATTTCAAAAACTCCGGTTTTTGAAGGATATCTCCGAATCGGTAAGCACTACGATAAAAAGTAATCGGACTAATTTTGTAGAAAATCACAAGATCTACAAAAAGTAACTGATATGTGTACTCATAGAAGTAACCGTATAGAAGGTATTCAATAAAAACCGGTTTTTTGGCATTTTAAGGTTTTTTGGAATATCTTCTATGTATACACATATCAGTTACTTTTTGTAGATCTTGTGATTCTTTACAAAATTGGTCCAGTTATTTTTTATCGTGACTCTTCGTTTCGGAAATATCTTGCAAAAAGCAGTATTTTTGAAGACTTAACGGGTTTTCAAGAATACCTTTAAGGCCAAGAGTCGGCAGAAAAAAAAATTGGTACGCTACATAGAGAATTATCTTTTAAACAGGATTATAATTTTGTTGGCACGACTCCTCATTGAAGAGTTATCATAATTTTAAAAGTAAGATATCTTAATATGAACTTATAGGTAGCATTTCGAATCATAACTATTCACAACATTTTAAATTGGGTGATCTCTTAAACTATAAGTCGTACGAAAACATTTTTTTCGTACGTTTGAAGGAAATTGCAGGTGCTACAAAATTGACGACCAAAATTTTTCTGTAAAAGTTAGCGTAAGCGAAATATTTGTAAAAAACTGATTTTAACAACCTTTGAGCCTTATTAACTTTTTATGCGCACACGACTCTGCAATGAACTTTTCACACCATATTTATCATGCATAAATAAAAATAATTCCGGTCGAAAAAATTCACTTGGAATTATTTCGCAAAAAAATCAAATTTTCCTGGGTTATGATTCTAATAGGAATTGCATACTTGGAATTTAAGTAAAATTAATACAGTGAGCTCACGATGATATGAACTAATTAAAACCAAGCCCTTTCATTTTTGAGATACTGTTCATATTTGCTAAAGGCAGTATGCTCGCGATAATATGAACTACTCATTTGTTCATATTTAGAAAAATTTTTTTGAAAAATCGAAATCATAATCCTGGGCGCAATCAAGTACACATTTAATCCTTATTGCCCAGCTCTGATATTTAAAGGCGCAAGAATTAAAAGATTAAAATCGAGTTTCGTTAATTTCGAAATTAATATTTTTTTATTTAAAAACTCAAAACAAACTTAAGATCCCATATAAACAAGGAGATTAAGAAAAATTATGTTCATATTTTACTGTTTTTACAGGAAGTTCATATTTTAGAGTTGCCAAAAGTAGGAAAAAGTGCTCATATATGGGATGTTTAAATGTTGGGATGTTAATAATATCGCGAGTTCACTGTATTTCAAAAATAGCCGCGTAAAGTTTTAAAAATCGTTCGTAGCTTTCTATTTTATAAGCTACAAATGGAAAAACGTTTTGCTACGACTACAAACGATTCTAAAACAAATTGCATAATTGGACTTAAAGTGAATTCAATATTTCAATTCAAAAACCAACAAAAACATCTTTGGAGTTGTTGTAGTTCCGAGAAATTCTACGCTGACTGCGCTTGGCTCAGATACGCTAGCTTTCAGTGTTGCCAGGTAGGTTCTCATATATTACCCCAGATTGCACGACATTTCCCCTAAATTTCGGTTTTCTGACGAAATTTCCCCTAAATAGAAAATGTTATATTTTGCGACCAAAAAAAAAAAAAAGAAAATTCCAAATTTCAATACGAAATTTCCCCCAAATTTTGAACTTTTTACAAAATTTCCCCTAAATATGGAACATTTATATTTTGGTAACAAAAAAAAAAAAAAAATTTTCAAAATGAAGTGAATGTTGTTTCAATATATTTTATAAATATAGATATTTTTGTTAACATGCACTATAATGTAATTTTATGTATTTTAAAATAAGGTTTTCTTAACATTTACATAAAAGTATCGTAGCTAGCGTAGCATGTCTCAAAACCAGAGTGTGTTACCAACTAACAATTTGGCAATTTTTCACAACAGACGGCGCTAGTGAGCCTTATGATTTATTCATAATGGCGATCTTGTTCAGAGAATTTACTCGTGACCTATAGCACAATCGCTTAAGCACCGCGTTCTCTTTTATTAGAAAACCGGAGTCACGGGTTTGAGTACGGTTTCTGGCAAGATTTAACTAAAACTGATCTGATGAGGCTATATACATGTTTATATATGAAAATATATAAATATGTATGTGTAAGTAGCCGAAACATATGTAATCAATTTCCATGTTAACACTTGCTTTCGTCTGTTGTTGAAAAAATTGCAAAAATGACTGTTTAATTAGTTCAATATAAAATTATCAGAAAATGTTATATTTTGCGACCAAAAAAAAAAAAAAAAAAAAGAAAGTTCCAAATTTCAATACGAAATTTCCCCCAAATTTTGAACTTTTGACAAAATTTCCCCTAAATATGGAACATTTATATTTTGGTAAGAAAAAAAATTTTCAAAATGAAGTGAATGTTGTTTCAATATATTTTGTAAATATAGATATTTTTGTTAACATGCACTTTAATGTAATTATATGTAAAAATAATACAGTGGGCCCACGATAATATGAACTAATTAAAATCATTTTTACGAGATTGTTCATATTAACGAAATACAGTGTGCTCGCGATAATATGAACTTCTGTTTTGTTTGTATAAGAAAGGCGCCATGAATTAAAAGAAATAAATAAAGTTTCAGTAATTTCGAAATAAATATTTGTTTATTTGAAAACTCAGAACAAACTTCATACAGATCCCATATAAACAAGAAGATAAAAAAATAAATTTTTATTCCGTTTCAATTTTAAGAAAAATTATGTTCAAATTTTATTGCAGGAAATTTATATTTTGTAGGAAAAGTGCTCATATATTACGTTTTGCTACGACTACAAACGATTCTAAAACTAATTGCATAGTTGGATTTTAAGTGAATTCAATATTTCAATTCAAACCCCAACAAAAACATATTTTGCAGGGCGTTGTAGTTCCGAGAAATTCTACGCCGACTACGCTTCGCCAAGTTTTTTTGAAACACGTTTGCTTTGTTTCAACTATGTACATAAAAACGAAAGCAAAATATTTTTCAACGACTAAAAACGATTCTTAAGCGAACTGCATAATTGGATTTAAATCAAATTAAAAATTCTGGTTTTCCTTTACTTTTCGAAACAGCTCGAAATTACTATCTATTAGCTCGAAGAAAGCTCAAAATTCCTGAGTAGTTTTTTTTTCGACTGCTACCAATATTTTCAGTGTTATGTTGCTTAAATGTGTCTTTTAAGCTAGTCAAATCATTTTTCTGAGTTTTCCGCTTTTCCTCAGCGTTTTGAAACAAACAGTTCGAAATTTTTTTCTAGCAGCTCGAAAAAAGCTCGAAAAACTGTTTTTTGGGCTCTTTTCGATATTTTTTATGTTTTTCGACAATTTTGGACTTTTATCAATGTTTTGGAGGTTTCTCGATACTTGTGCACTTTTACAGATATTTTGGATGTTTTTCGATACTGTGCGATATCTAGAAAACATCCGAATGTATTGAACTATACCATTTAAAAGCCAGATTTGGCCTTTTTTTAATACAAAATTAAATCAACACAAATTGAAGCTTTTGCCGCAATTTGAGAAATAAAAATGTAAATATTCTCCCGAAAATATGCTACAAAAAATATAATAAACACACTCATATATTCACCACCAAGCATGATGTCTATGCTAAGCAATATGATTTATCGATTGCACGAACCATGATGTTATCCAAGCTTTGTGTGGTGGACATGCAATCTCAACGATGAAGCTTTGTGCAATTTTTAGAATTTTTAGAACAACATTTTTTATGGGGATTTCCATACAAAAAGTCGTTTTTGTTGTCCAGAACTCTCATAGCTCTTCTTCACTACTGTATTTGCATTTTAAACTCGGCTTGTTTTCGGTATTTTTATGTTTTGTTGCGAGGCATTATTGACTTCTTATTCTTCAACTATTGCTCCAGATTTTTCAATATTTTGAGTTAAATGATATACATAGATTTCCAGACAAATAATCGCCAGCTCTCATTGGTAAAGATAAGTTCTTAAATTAAAGTTTGATCCAACTGCAGAACTTTTTTAATCATAATTGAAGATTTCATGCGTAACACACCTCCATTATGCAATCAAACCCATATTTTGGATGAGATACTTTGCCAGCTTTAAATTCGTCTTCCTTGACCTTACGAAACAGCTCCAAAAAACTATCTGATAGCTTGAAAAAAGCTCGAAAATCCGAAGGCCAGAAATGACTAAATATAGGTTTTTGAGAGGAAATTAAAATTTATCCGATTTTTCGGGAAACTATTGGGCTTGTTGGGAAAAATAAAATTTTTCCGATTTTTAGGAAAACTATTGGGAATAAGAAAATTCGGATGGTTGTCGACAGCAGCTCGAGAAAAGCTCGAAATTCGTGAGTATTTTCGATTGCTGTCAATATTTTCAGTGTTGTCGTGCTTAAATGTGACATTTAAGCTACTCAAATCGTTTTTCCGAGTTTTCCGCTGTTCCTCAGCGTTTTGAAACAGCTCGAAATTATTTTCTAGCAGCTCGGAAAAAACTGGTAAAGGTTTCAGTTGCGAAAGCCAAAAATGACTAGCTTACTTTTGAGGAAAAATCAAATTTTTCCGATTTTTCGGAAAACTATTGGGAATAAGAAAATTCGGATGGTTGTCGACAGCAGCTCGAAAAAAGCTCGAAATTCATGCGTAGCCTTTTTTTACTGCAACTGCTATTTTCAGTCTTGTAGTGCTTAAATGTGTCTTTTAAGCTAGTCAAATAGTTTTTCCGAATTTTCCGCTTTTCCCTGGCGTTTTGAAATAGCTCGAAATTTTTTTTCTAGCAGCTCGAAAAAAGCTCGAAAAACTGGTATAGGTTTCATTTGCGAAAGCCAGAAATGACTTGCTTACTTTTGAGGAAAAATCAAATTTTTCCGATTTTTCCGCTTTTCCTGGGTGTTTTGAAACAGCTCGAAATTTTTTTCTAGCAGCTCGAAAAAAGCTCGAAAAACTGGTATAGGTTTCATTTGCGAAAGCCAGAAATGACTTGCTTACTTTTGAGGAAAAATCAAATTTTTCCGATTTTCCCGCTTTTCCTGGGTGTTTTGAAACAGCTCGAAATTTTTTTCTAGCAGCTCGAAAAAATCTCGAAAAACTGGTATAGGTTTCATTTGCGAAAGCCAGAAATGACTAACTTACTTCTGAGGGAAAATCAAATTTTTTCGATTTTTCCTCTTTTCCTTGGCGTTTTGAAACAGCTCGAAATTTTTTTCCAGCAGCTCGAAAAAAGCTCGAAAAACTGGTATAGGTTTCATTTACGAAAGCCAGAAACGACTAGCTTACTTTTGAGGAAAAATCAAATTTTTCCGATTTTTCCGCTTTTCCTGGGTGTTTTGAAAAAGCTCGAAATTTTTTTCTAGCAGCTCGAGAAAGCTCGAAAAACTGGTATAGGTTTCATTTACTAAAGCCGGAAATGACTAGCTTACTTCTGAGGGGAAATCAAATTTTTCCGATTTTTCCGCTTTTCCTGGGCGTTTTGAAACAGCTCGAAATTTTTTTCTAGCAGCTCGAAAAAAGCTCGAAAAACTGGTATAGGTTTCATTTGCGAAAGCCAGAAATGACTAGCTTACTTCTGAGGAAAAATCAAATTTTTCCGATTTTTCCGCTTTTCCTGGGTGTTTTGAAACAGCTCGAAATTTTTTTCTAGCAGCTCAAAAAAAAGCTTGAAAAACTGGCAAACGTTTCATTTGCGAAAGCCAGAAATGACTAGCTTACTTTTGAGGAAAAATCAAATTTTTCCGATTTTTCGGAAAACTATTGGGCTTAGGAAAATTCGGATGGCTGTTGACAGCAGCTCGAAAAAAGCTTGAAATTCCTGCGTAGTTTTTTTTTTAACTGTAACTGTTATTTTCAGTGTTGTCGTGCTTAAATGTGTCTTTTAAGCTAGTCAAATCGTTTTTCCGAATTTTCCGCTTTTCCTTGGCGTTTTGAATCAGCTCGAAATTTTTTTCCAGCAGCTCGAAAAAAGCTCGAAAAACTGGTATAGGTTTCATTTACGAAAGCCAGAAATGACTAGCTTACTTTTGAGGAAAAATCAAATTTTTCCGATTTTTCCGCTTTTCCTGGGCGTTTTGAAACAGCTCGAAATTTTTTTCTAGCAGCTCGAAAAAAGCTCGAAAAACTGGTATAGGTTTCATTTGCGAAAGCCAGAAATGACTGGCTTACTTTTGGGGAAAAATCAAATTTTTCCGATTTTTCGGAAAACTATTGGGCTTAGGAAAATTCGGATGGCTGTTGGCAGCAGCTCGAAAAAAGCTCGAAATTCCTGCGTAGCTTTTTTTTACTGCAACTGTTATTTTCAGTGTTGTCGTGCTTAAATGTGTCTTTTAAGCTAGTCAAATCGTTTTTCCGAATTTTCCGCTTTTCCTTGGCGTTTTGAAACAGCTCGAAATTTTTTTCCAGCAGCTCGAAAAAAGCTCGAAAAACTGGTATAGGTTTCATTTACGAAAGCCAGAAATGACTAGCTTACTTTTGAGGAAAAATCAAATTTTTCCGATTTTTCCGCTTTTCCTGGGTGTTTTGAAACAGCTCGAAATTTTTTTCTAGCAGCTCGAAAAAAGCTCGAAAAAATGGTATAGGTTTCATTTACGAAAGCCAGAAATGACTAGCTTACTTTTGAGGAAAAATCAAATTTTTCCGATTTTTCCGCTTTTCCTGGGTGTTTTGAAACAGCTCGAAATTTTTTTCTAGCAGCTCGAAAAAAGCTCGAAAAACTGGTATAGGTTTCATTTGCGAAAGCCAGAAATGACTAGCTTACTTTTGAGGGAAAATCAAATTTTTCCGATTTTTCGAAAAACTATTGGGCTTAGGAAAATTCGGATGGCTGTTGGCAGCAGCTCGAAAAAAGCTCGAAATTCCTGCGTAGTTTTTTTTTTACTGTAACTGTTATTTTCAGTGTTGTCGTGCTTAAATGTGTCTTTTAAGCTAGTCAAATCGTTTTTCCGAATTTTCCGCTTTTCCTTAGCGTTTTGAAACAGCTCGAAATTTTTTTCCAGCAGCTCGAAAAAAGCTCGAAAAACTGGTATATGTTTCATTTGCGAAAGCCAGAATTGACTAGCTTACTTTTTTCACCTGCGTTCAGCGCCAGCCACCAAATGGTAATGAAGTGTCGTCGATAATGATACAATTTTCGAGGTTTATCTGCAACTTAATGACAACTTAAATTACACGCAACGTGTGAGCGAGCGGTAGTGCAAAAATTAAAAGGCTTCCTCCTCTGCAGCTGCTTAAGTTCGAAAAGCTTTAATCATAAATAACGATATAAAAGAAACGCAAGTGTAAATATTAAAATAAGATGCAAAGGGCACAAAAAATATTACGAAAATTGTATTAAAAATTTCAACCAGGTTGGCTACCTCTATCTGCTGAGTAAAAGAAAAAAACTTTAGGAGGTACTTCAAAAGTACTTTCCATCAGCATAATAAAAACATTATTCTCGAAAAATTAGAACCCTTGGAAGTACAGTGTTTTTAACAGGGTTCTTAAAAGCCTTTGAACTTCTGCCTACATGGGTCATGAAGGGAAAGGATATTACTAACTGCTTTGTCGGCGAAGGTACATTGCGAACATATATTGGACTTGAATGTGCCCCTACCATAAGCAATGGAATCATTACTAGATAGTATCATAAAAAAAAAGTTCGCTGTAAGCCCCCTATTTAGAAAGCTTTTCGGTTTTGATTTTTAAGGAAAAAAAAATTTTTTTTTTCGACCTCTAAATAAGCTTATAAATGATTTTTTCGTATTGCTCCGCCTCTCGACGTTTGATCATCAATTATGGTATATCGTTGTAAATGCCTCAATGTGGGCTACATTTCATTTATAGAAGTAATTTATCGCAAATGTTTTTTTCGACAAGTTGTATTCATTATCTCAGTTTCTACCACCCTAAGGTGCCAAGGACACTTCATATAATTGAAGTCCATAAAAAATCATAAAATCCTTACTACAAAGTTTCCTCAAATTGTTGAAATGGAAGAAGTTATAGCGAATCTAAAACCTCAGCACAAAATATAAAAAGCAGGATGTTTCAAAAACGAAAGTCGCCTCCTAAGACTATGCAATGTTCTTTATTTTTAACATTTGACATTTCGCACGGCATGCAAATAAATACTTTTTGTATTACACGCGGGAGTAAGTGTGAATAGAAATCGCAAAATTTGGCACTGACGAAGCCTCCCATGTGTCGAAGCCTCCCCCCTCAACCCTACTATGTCATTTCATCGTCATCATTACTGATTACGTTTTGTTCCATAGGGCCACTAAAATAATAAAAACAAATCGGCAGTCTCTGTTTTTGTTACAAGACTGCAAAAAAACCATTCAAGGTCAATGGTGACATAAATCGTTTCCTTGCAAATTAATTTCGCAGAAAAATTTTTTGAAAAACTTTATAGCTTTTAAAATTTCCTACAAAAAAGATTCAGAAGTTTTATCCATACGACGAAAAGCCAACCATTTCAAACACCAAATTTTTGGACATAGCAATGTAGATGATATTAAAAATATCACAACAGATTATTTACCACCAACAACACGGTTCGATAGGAAGTTTTCAGTTTAATTTCCATCCAGAGACTACTGGACATCGCATCACCTAGACCCACCAAATGAAATAAATATATACACAGATTGTTCGAAGCAAGATGAGGGGGTTGGCGCTGGATTTTTTGTACTGAACTTCAATACTTACGAATCCTACTGACTGCAGCATTTTTCAGGCAGAGGAAGTTGCCATTCAAAAAGCCGCAGATTTTTTAAAAGGAAATATTTCTTATAAAAAAATAAACATTTACGTTGATAGTCAATCAGCTCTTAAAGCACTTAAAAGCAACACTATTAATTCTAAAACGGTATCAAACTGTTACGAATCTTTGCAAAGCCTGAGCAATAATAACTCAGTACGATTTCTATGGGTTCCTGGACACTGTAACATTGTGGGAAATGAAAGGGCTGACGAGCTTGCTAAACAAGGTGTGCAGTTACTCAATGCTCCCTTGATTGTAGAAGCACCACTTAAGTTTTACTATACGCAAAAGACTAAGCAACTAGAAATTTTAGCGAAAAATAGATGGCTAAACAATACAAAAAACAAAACAAAACAAAACCCTCCTAACAGAAGGGAGTTTGTGGTAACGCTATGGACCTAGTTGGTCTATGTTAGGTTTTTGCTTACGCAATTACCGCCACCCTAACCTAACCTTACATCCATACGACATTAAGTTTAGAAGATAACTAAGTCTACCTCGCATTTCTATAGCAGAGAATACTCCAGCTTATTATCATATACTAAAAAGCGTCTGTCACTTATATTTTTGTGCTCAGGTCAATCGAGAGAACTAATATAGTAATGTATTTTTATGTTTTTACAAATTTACAGTTATTTCTTGAAGCAATATTGGAATGCCAGACATGGGTTTTATTACTCCTTACGGTTTTATCTTCACAAAAAAACCTAGTCTGCCTGATGAGGAAATCTCATAATTTTTAAAAATCATATAAAAATTGAGAAAAAAATTAATTACTCAGAAGCGCAGCACGAAAAATGTCTGTCGCTTGCATTTATTTTATTTTTTAAGCTTACTCCAAAGCAGTTGTTTTTTTTTTTTACATATTTGAAGAGCCGCCATTTTAATAATCAGCAACTAATAATTGACAGACATGGCTTATTTTGAATGATTTACTCCAATCTTTACAATTATCATCTTCTGCCGAACGATGTTATCCCACAATTTTTTCTGCGCACAGCTCCTAAAGTATCAGCTAACTTTTTAGACAGTTTCTTACAGATTTCCGGCGGAAATGGTTTTTTTTAATCCGTCTAATAAGAAATTTCCTCTAAGGAATTTTATTAAATTTAGAAGATTAGAATCGAATAAGCCTTAACTGAAGAAGACTGCACTCAACACTTTTCCCATAAATATATTGTACCTGAAGTAATAGGAAAACGGAATTTCTATTAACTCATAAGATCAGTCTTGGTACAAAAACAAAGTGGTCAGATCAGAGGGGTTTTAATGGGTCTGGAACTTTTATCTCATAATCTCGAAGCGGACTAGCAAAGCTTAATCCAAAGCATATTCTTAAGTTTCTCAACCCTTTTAAAGTTCTATAGTTGCTCTGGAATCTAATAAGCTCGACACAATAGGAAACTAATTGCGATGGAAGTCCTGCTGTCATAAATCTAAACTGCTCCAATCATGATTACAATGAAAATGTATTTACTGTCATCGCCATTAAATAGTGCTTGAGTTGAAATTCCTTAGAATAAATCATTTATTATGAATGCATTTGTTTTAGAAAGAAAATAACCCCTTCTGTTCGCGCATAACAAGGATCCTTCTCCTTCGAACGTATGTCTTCGAAAAATGAGCGCCAAACAATTGGATTCATTCACCACAGCACATTTGCACTGTGGTGGATGGTGTATTGTGATGGCAGCCAGCAATTATTGTGAATTAAATTGTAATAAAATTTTATATTTTATCGCAGAAGTTTATTTTTGGACTGAACTGGACGACAGAGAAGAAATGGTGCACCACGGCGCCTAAAGAGCAGTTCTGCAATAGCTCAGATATTTATTTCGTTTGCTCTTTTTTGTTGTTGTTGTAGCGAATAGATATAAATGGCACGCACGTAGACAGACAAAAAGACGGACACTTGAAACTGAACTTGTTGCAGGATATGGCCACCAAATGCACCACTCCCGTTGAAGACAAACTGCAGAGCGTCTGGCATTAGTGTCGATTTATTGATTTTAATTGTAACGTGAGACGTTTTATTGATGCAACTCACACACACACACATAGAAATAGTAAGTAGATGGCGCTGATAGCACGGTCGAGGGAGGGCGCATCAATTGTTGTTGTTGCTGCTACCGCTGTTGCAGCAGCAGCACAGTTTGTCTATCTGTCCATCTGTCTGTTGAGCTTTTGGTCGGTCGATCGGTTTATTCATTTCCTTTTCTTGGTCAGTTGTTTGGCTCATTCGGTTACACCCATGGGGGGCATATCATGACATTTTATTGTGATGTCAGTTTGAGAGGTGCTTATTAAGAATGCGCGTTCCAACTGCGCCAGCAGCAGCAGCTACTCACATGTTGTTGCTGCTGCTGGCTGCTGTCATTGTCGCCATCTCCTTTTGGGGTTCGGCATTTCTCGAACTGCACTTGCTGTGTTGCTGCGAGTACTGGAGCTGCTTGTGCCACCGTAGTTTTTGTTTACGATCCGCTTGTTTTACAAATTAATATTATTTTATGTTTGTAATGTTTGTTATGTTTGTTGCGTTTGTTTAGTTAATTGTTGCATGTGTGGTGGCTGCGTAAATCGCTGTTGCGCCTCGAACAATATCACATTCATTTTGCAGTTGACGGTTTTATGTTGATCATTTTTTATTTTATTTTTTTTGGTATTAAATGTGAATCGTGGACACACAAATAGCACAAGTATTTTTTTAATATATCATAATATGGAAATTCCAATCGAATGAGTCACAATCAAAACTTGAAATAAATTTTTTCGAAAGTTTATTTAAGTTCAGTCAAATTGTAGTCTTTTAAATCCATTCAATAAAAATTGAAAAAACTTTTTTAAAGTAAAACTCAAAAATTTTTCTTTAGAACATAGAAGTTTTAACCTTTCCTTGACTTACATTAGAGTAAGCGCCAGACGGACTTGAATATGTAGACTATGAGTACCGAAAACTGAGCTCAGATTCTTGTAAGAAGGACTCCAAATAAGAAGATAGTGGTTGAATGTTACGTGGTCCGTTTTATTTTTATAAGCTACCCTCCACCCCGTCCTTCCTTGGGTTTCATAGTCATTTATGATCGATTGGGACCTACTTACTTCGATTATGATCTTGGTTTTTTCGATTACGTCACTTTTTATACCCTACACCCAGGGTATATTCACTTTGTCCTTCCGTTTGTAACGCAAAGAAGGAGGCGTGGCAGATATAGAAAAGTATATATATTCTTGACCAGCGTCACATCCTAAGTCGATATAGCCATGCCCGTCTGTCTGTCTGGCTGGCTGGCTGGCTGGCTGTGTGTTGAAATACACTTTTTGGGAAAACTGAGCAAGATAATTCAATGAAATTCGGTACACTGCCTTCGTGACTAAAGTTAGCTCGGGGGATTGAAAATGAGCGAAATCGGTCAACGGACACGCCTACCGCCCATATAAAAAATATATTCAAAATGCAATTTTAGGAGTATTTTTCACGACATCGCAACCAAAATAAGCATAAATACTAAAAAATGTAAGCGCAAGTTCTGAAAAAAAACCGAACGAATTCGGACAAGAGGTTGTGGTACCTCCCATATAAGCAAAGGCTTTAAAACGCTATAATGAAAGCGTTTTTTGAGATATTCACACCAAATTCGACTCAGACACTAAGAATCATAAATTAAAGCTCTCAACAAAAATTGAGTGAAATTGGGCTAGGGGGCGTGGCACCTCCCATATAACCAAAAGTTTCAAAATGCTATACTGAAAGAGTTTTTTGAGATAATCCAACCAAACTTCACTGAAATACTAAAGACTATAAATGTACGCTCTAATCTAAAACTAGACGAACTCGGACAAGAGGGCGTGGCACCTCCTATGTAAGTAAAAGCTTCAAAACGCTATACTGAAAACGTTTTTCACTCAGACACTAAAAAATATAAATCCAAGCTCTGGACAAAAACTGGGTGAACGCGGACAATAGAGCGTAGCACCTCCCATATGAGCAAAATTTTACAACCTTACTAGTTTCAAAATTGGTTTTAGTAAAAACAACAACCAAATTACAAAAGCAAGACAAAAAGCATAAGGAAAATGCAAAAAAAAAAAAAAATATTGGAAGGTTGGTTTTCGCTACGTTTCAATGAGCACTACAATCACATCATCAGACTATTTTTCCGACATCGTTTTGTCTCGCCAAATAAGCAAACAAAAGCGCTATGCAAGAAAAGTATAATAACAATGAACTACAACAGCAGGACGATGTATAACAAGAGAAAAACAAAGAAATTTTAATTTTTGCATGTGCTGTTTTTACTTTTTGCTGTGATTCTCAACAAATCTATGCAAAATGTTAAACAAAGTATGCTTGTGAAGTTTTTCTGGATGTCGGCAAATTTGTCTGATTATATGATTGCCGTGATCACTGAAACGTAACGAAAACAAGCCTTCTAATAAACTTTTTTTTTTTTGTTTATCCTTTCCGGACTTAGTGAATGAGCCTACTGCCTTCTAAATTAATAAAACAAATAATTCATTTCTTCATTCACTACATAGTGCGGTAGTTTTTCATTCAATCTTGGTCAGCAGATTAAAGTTTTTATAAATTTTTTAGTTTTTTTTTTTTGCCAAAACAAACAAATAGCAAAATTAAATAAGCGCTTAAAGCAAAGAATATTTTTTTCTTTACAATTCGTAATATTTGAGAGAAGTAATCCAAAATTGGAAAACATTTGAATGAGAAAACTTTTGTCTTCACATCCAGACTTTTTCACTGAAGAGGATGAGATGAACTATTCAAATTATTTGCATGTTCAAATAATTCGAGTTGATTTGATTGAAATATTATATTCAACATTGGAAAAATTGCTGAAATTACAAATAACCTAAAACTCAATTGAACATCCCACACTAATTACATCATTCTTTGTTCCATATAGTCTACTCCCATTGTTTAAATTTTTAAAAAATATTTAATCATTCAGTTTTTCATATAACGAAAACCGTAAGTCAACAGCATTTCCGGCCTAAAATAGATGGTGCGCAATGAAGCCATAACCATTTGTTATTTATGGTACTAAATGTTCCCTAATTAGCACCATTAGCCACAATTGAAAGATTTTTCATTTAAACTGAAACTTAAATTGAACACTTCCATGAAAGTATGAAATCTCTCGCCTGCAACGATGCACTCACTGTTGTTGCAACAATAGCTGGAAGATCAAGCAGCAATCGTGTTGGCGATGATGATGATAATTATGGGGACTTCCATTTACAATGCGTTGGCTGAAGTGGCGCAGGGTAGGGTTTTTTGGAACACAAATAGAGAATTGTCACAAAGTGAAACCACACAATGCGTGTGCAAACAAACAACGATAGATCGCTGAAAACGCAATGAAAACAAACAATTCTTCTTAATGGCGTTCCAATTCAGTAGTTTCGGCGTAGTCTTTCGGTTGCCAGCAAAGCAGGAGGGTGTGTTCAAGTCCCAGAGTACCAAGCATTTGCAGTACGATCGTTTGCTTCATTGCATTAACTTGCTTATTTGCAGTTAAAGAAATTCATTTGAAAGAAAATGTCAGCAATTCTTCATGGCCGATTTGCTGTTGAAAGAAAAACAAACAAACAAATACAAGAATCTTGATGGAATGACAGTGTTCGAAATGCTGAAATGGAAAGGAAGACTTTTACATATATGAAATTGCGCTCCCACAGCACCAAAATGTCCTATTTTATGAAAATAAGCACCGTGTAAGGACGTGGCACCGCCTACTGAAAAATATAATGATCATATTACTGTTCCTTAGAGCTAACCATATCTTTTTATCAAATTGCGTAACAATCTATGAAATAGTTTAGACGTGAAAGCTTTTTTTTCCATTTAGGAACGTGACACTGCCCTCTAAAAAACAGAATGGTCATTTTATCGTTACTAATCCTATCTCTATACCACATTTCGTAAAAATCGATGCAGTGGTTTAGCCTTGAGAGTGTTTTTTCCATTTAGAGGCGCGGCACCGCCTACTTAAAAAAAAATATAGTCCTATGTACTTAGGTATAGAAACAAGGACTGAACCGATTTCGTTTGTCTATTTATATATAAGATTTTGAGCCACTAAATTCCGGGTAGTTATAAGGAGGTACTAGGGGGTAACTGTGCTGCTGATAATATTTTTTTTGTCATATACTTATGGCTCCAGCTAACCAAAAAGTCTTAAAATATTTATACTTTTAAAATTAAACAAAATGTGTAATTTCAACCCTTTTGGGGGGCCATAAGGGAAATATTATGGGTGGTTCAAATTATTTTTGTCATTATTTTTGGTTTAAAGCACCTAAAAACCTTGACATTTTAAAGTTTACTAATTCCAAAGAGGGCAGTAAGGGGGCGATATATCAAAATGGGTGAATTCTGACCTCGGATTTTTTTAGCACACCAAATAACATACCGCATGGTACCTCAACTTTCAACTACAAGACTTTGTAATTTTCGATGAAGTTGTCGATGCTGAATCCGAATAAAGCCTCGAAATTGCTTTATCACATGCGATTTTTGAGATATTTTAGCCTTAAAGTTGAAAAACATGATTCTTGAGGTGATATACTGGACGCAGGAAATTTTTTTGCTCCTTTCTACTAAGTGCACTGCTTAGTACTATCGTGTGCGGATTATCATATGATTTTTTACTTCATGAAAAATTGTACAAAGCGATGCATTTTAAAGAAAAGAGCAAAAAAAATTTTGCGCTTCCTCTATATAACCTCAAAAAACGTGTTTTTTGAACTTTAAATTTAAAATATCTCAAAAACCTTATGGTGCAAATTTATGATCCGAATTCTAGAGTCTAATTTTTCTGGACTTATGTAATTTAAAACAAAACAACTAATGAGTAGCAGCAATCAATACTGCAACTAACATGTCCCTTCTTCGAATTATATCAAATACTGTGCAATAAAAACAAAAAAGCAAACTCCGATTGACTGTGATGTTTTAGAAGAAGTCATTAAAAAGGCCATTCAATCGTCGCGGCTATATTACACATAAGAACGTATGTACTCGTAAGTAAGGAGGAATCGCTTGCTTTTAATCACAAGAGCAATCAAAATCAAAATATCAGCAGCGCGATCGCTGCTTCTGTTGTTGGCCTACAACGTCGTCAATGAAGGGTTCTGCTGCTTTCCGTGTGGCAATATTACAGTTCTTTTGAAAAAGGTGCTGATTTTTCAACTGAGTGCCGCTGAGTCCATTTGACAATGCCATGTGACAGGCCAATGAACGCGCGATGATTAATCGCTGATCGAGCGAGTGCGATTGCGCCGAAACGTAATTGTTGCATTCGATGAAGATACGCGAGTGAAAGAAGAGAGAGAAGAGAGCGGAAAGTACAATTTAATTGCTTTCGAGAAAGCAGCATTTGTAAAGCATAGAATTCAATTAATGTTCCTAGCGTTGTCTTTTGGGCCATTAATGCCGGAAACCATTCACAAAAGCTGTCTCTGCGGAACAATAGCACACTAGTACTAAGACAACAAATGGAATTAGATGTTTTAACTAAACTAAGCCATGATAAATCAGTGACTAGCTATTATTTCTAGCATTTTCCGCTTGAATTGATACATAGACGTCAGGCAATGATTTTGACAAAAGGCTCATTTCGAAGCACACATACTTTACCTCACGTTTTAGAGTCTACAAACACCTACACAATACAAAAACCTAACGACCCTTGTCATAGATTTTATTGGATTAAATATTGCGAAATATTTTTACGCCAAGTACACTTCTTTACAACAATATCTCACAAAATTGCGTTTCCTAATTTGCTTATTAATCTCTGAAAGATTATGCTATCATACCCGAAGAACCTTCAGATTTTAATTTATTTAAAACTCTTATTAGAGAACATCATAATCTTACCAACAATTCTGAATTTTATCTGACAAATTGCGAAAACCTCTTAAGAATATCAACCTACAAATGATCATAATATGACCAAGTAATCTAAGCGGAAAATATTTGTAATGCAAGAAGATATCAAAGCTGCCTTAAGCCCGAGTTTTATGCTAATTTGTAATGATAACATTAATAAAATACCTTCAGGCAACTCCACTCCACCATAATGTCCTTGAACGCAAATGCAGGCAGCACTTGAAGAACGATCGATTGGTTAACACAGACAGAAAAGAGAGCGCCGATCGACAGGGGCGCTCAGTACAACAAAACCTTCGCTGCATATCAGCAAAACGTTACATCAAAACATGCTTTAAGATGCGTGAAGCTCCCACAATTCCAGACATAACGACGGACTGTTTTATCTGAGACGACTATCTAAAGTGATATTAATTAAAAGATCATTTATATCGCAGTTTTCATAAAGAAGAAGAGAAGAAGAAAAAATTGCAACAAAACTTGATGCCGACGATGTACATAGGCCGATGCAACTCAGATTGTTGCATTTAAACGTTGTTGACATACGACTCGTCTACGAGACTCATCAACGCCAAATGAAATAAACTTGTTTTAGTCAAGATCGTCATTATTGATCGCAGTGTCGCAGTGTGCCTAGATAGACAGATAGCTCAGAAGAGCGTAGATGTTTTTAGGAGTTGAATATCTGCTTTTGATGATTATTGCATGTGACAACGTCAATGAATTCGCTGTGATAATGGCGTGATGTGCAAATTTGTTGTAGGACGCTGATGTAGCTAAAGAGAGAGGGAATGACAGACAGAGAGAGAGAAAGCAAATGCAAGGAGTAAGTCGTGAGCTAGAGCAAATTCCTCAACGCAAGCGGCAAATGTTTGCAATTTATCAAAGTTGCATACTTTTGGGGGCATAAGAAGACGTTTTGATTTGATCAGTTGAGGCTAGTGGGAGGCAACTGTTGCCAGTTATTTGCGTATTGCTCATCGTGCTAAATCAAATATCAATGTCACTGTCTGTCTTCTTGTTCTTGTTGCTGCACCCTTGCATGAGCTACATAGTTGGTGCTCTCCATTCGAAAGATTGATGGCAAAATTACTTTTGATATATGTGCGCGAGCAAACTTCATTTTCAATTACCTCACTGTGGCATCGCGGATACCCTTCTGCCAACCACAATAAAAACAACCACATGAACAGAGTGCTGCTGTTGCTGTTGCGTTGTGCCAGTGCCACTTGTGTCCACTCAGGCGTGTTCAAAATGAAAACGAAACCATATCAGATCATAGAGTGAAGATCAATCTGTTTAGCAGCTGGTTTTGCTTGACTAGAGATCGCTGGACTGGATGCAGTTAGGCAGTTTGACTGGATGACTCTCGTTGACTGTCCGGTTGGTAGAAATTTTAGCAGTTGATGTTGTTGTTGTTGTTGATCTTGTACTTGACATTCTGCCAGGAATACTTCCTGCCGCTTGAGTGATTTTTGTGGAATACCTTTCGTACAGAGTCGAATACTTGTCGCTATCGCTGTCGCTGAAGTCATCATCATCGTTGTTGGACATGTAAACGACAAAGTTGCGGTTGTCGTTTGGCTCAATTTTCTTTCACCTTCCTTTTTAATACGGGAAATTTTTGTATTACACAGTGGGGCAGATAAATGAGAGGTTCAAACTTAATTTCCACTTAAAGGTAATTTAATTAAATTGCAAAGATGGTTAAGAAATTTAGTTTTAAAAGAGCTCTTTGATAATGTCCTTACTTTCATGGCTTAACACTTTTTAATAAGAATTCAAGACAATAACATGTTACGATAAAATTGAAGTTATTAAAAACCCCAATAGGTTTGAATAGTGTTTATACATATATTTTGATCTCCGAAATACGGATATGGTATTCGTTTTGTTTCTGCGGGTGAGGTTTACTGTAAGCCCGGTTTTTTCGCGCATGAGGGGTGGAAAGTATTTTCGGTCGAAAGCACGGTCGTCACTGGTTCCATTTGTGCTGAACTCTTCTATACTTCATACCGACTAAAACAGCTCTTCTTCATCGGGGATACCTCTCCTCTGGGAAATCGTTCTAAGCATTGCATCAGGGGGGTAAACTTTAAGATTTCTTCATTAACCCACGTTGGGCGTCCGCTTTATTTGCTCTTGTAAGAGAGGGGAGCTAAATAGTGATTCAGCAGTTCTTGTCAACATTGTCATTTTCTTTTTTAGAAAATGGGGGATATCGAAATGGGTCCGCAGTCCTGGTTCTTAGCCGAGGACAAACGAAACCACTTAGTCTCTGGCATGGCGATCGAGAACCATCCGCGTTTTTCAATGTCGAATAATTTCTTGACTACTGGCAGCTCAAAATGCATCAAGGTCGCTCTTCTTTAAGCTTGCTACGCTTTCTACGTATCGTCCAATTAATAACCAAATTTGTTTGCTTATAAGCAAAGTTCGTATGATGTTTTTGATGTTTTGTTAGTGGACCGACGAGATCCTTTAACCCCTGTCTTCTCTCTGCCCAATTTCTGCAGTTAAAGAACATACGTCACACATCGCCGAGTTTTGTGTCACCGTATATATAGTTTAGTCCATTTGTTTTCTCTATCCTGTTTAGAAATTTCCGAAAATATCCATGTCCTGATAACTTTTTAATGCAATAATTCACCTCACCAAACTTCCTGTTTAACCATCTATTCAACTGAGGTATTAGTGCGCTGTCAAGCGTCCTACGATTTCACTTTGCTATCTCTTTTACCATCTCTGTAAGGTGTAAGCCCTGTCATCTTGAGCTGTTCACTGATTTACCAGCTGGTTTTTCAGCGTCCACAGTCTTTGACGTTCCAGGAACAGCAAGTCTATTGGGATCGTTCCAGCTTGTAAAACAGTGCGGTACGATGACGCTACCCGTAGTGTTGTTTTTTTGCACCGAACTTATAGATTTTCGAAAGTTCTTCTTATTACCTGGATAGTCGGCATCAATAGTAAACCTTTCTTAAAAGTTGTTGAGAAACCGCTGATGTTATAAATAAAAGCGCTCTAATTTTTATGGTCGTAGGCTTGCTAGGAAGTTATTACAGCGTGGATTTCGTTTAAGTGTTAAAAAAAAAAAATATATATATCTCCCTTATACAAGGGTTGCCTTTTATATTTAGGGATTGGGCAACACTAATGTCAATAGCTAAAATCTGGCAACACCATTATAAAGTTTGACATTTTTTAGCATAAACGTACTCACAACGTTTTGATGTACAAGTGCTATTTGTTTTGTTTACAGTGAGTTGAGAAAATCAATTTTTACATTGATAATTTAAGCGATTGATAAATTATGGGGTTTCCAACGCGAACAAATTTTTTTGACGGTCAAATGTTCATGCAATATTGAATGTATGCTGGTCCCACTAATGCCTTAGGTTGTCTCAATCTCACGATAGCTCACATGACGATCTTGCAATATCAGTTGGCGCACAGCAACAATGGTTTCCAGAACAACAACTGATTTTGGACGACTTTCACGAAATTCGTCTTGGAGTGAACTACGACCTCGGTTGAATTCACCATACCATCGATAAACACTGGTCCTTGATGGAGCTTCATCGCCAAAAATTGAATTAAGTTCATCGATGCACTGTTGTAGAGTTAATCCACGTCGAAAGTTGTAAAAAGTAATCGCACGAAAATTTTTACGATTTAATTCCATTTTTTGGGCGAGATGAATCTTTTGAGATACTGTAAACAACACAAATAGCGCTCGTATGTCAAAATGTTCTGAGTACGTATAACCTCAAAAATGTCAAACCTTACGATAGAGCTGGCAGTTGCCAGATTGCAACACTAGGGTTGCCCAATCCCGAAACATAAAAGGCAACCTACATAACAGTTTATAAGATAAGACAGAAATAAGAAAGAAATTTTGTGCATTTTTAGAATTTCTTATATCCGTCACCTTCTGTATATGCACACATTCACCATTGACTCAGCGGCCATAAAATTTTCTCCATGATTCTAATAGTAGCTCTTTCACCTCACGGAAAACTCAACTCGTTCTTTTCGGTTCGTGCACAAACTTTAAAAATGCATAAGGTTTTAGATTCAGCTTAAGATGTAAGACATCTATTTGCCTCGTTTGTGCTTTTTTTCAACATTAAGCACTTATGGCATTGGCATCGAAGCTAAAGCCCCGATCCTAAGGAATGGTAAAATTACCATTTTTTTTAATAAAATTTTTAAAAATGTGCAAAAGAATTTGTTGTTGTTGTTTCACAGTATAAAAAACCTCAAACTTAAAAGCAGACAAGGACAAATGGTCAGACAAAATACAACTGGAAAGCACAAACGCTATCCTTATTAAGCTGACTGAATAAGAATGACGGTGCTTGAGCTCGCCAGTCTTAAATCAGAAAGCGAATCTCGCAGGTGATCGTGATTTGAGATGACATCATGTCGTAGCTGGAGAGTACAATCTCAACAACAACAAGAGCAAAAACATCTCGAGGACGAGGACAACATTGTAGTAACATGTTACAATTTTTTATTGCATTCATGCAATTTTTTCTTTCACT
This sequence comes from Calliopum simillimum, assembly GCA_951812925.1. NCBI lineage: Eukaryota > Metazoa > Arthropoda > Insecta > Diptera > Lauxaniidae > Calliopum > Calliopum simillimum. The sequence goes on along the minus strand of OX638371.1, from coordinate 116,935,782 downwards.
TTTCTTTGATGGCAGGCACCAGCAGCAGCAACAGCACAGGGTCCACTATTGATCAATTTCTGGGATAGAGGTTTTTCTCTCACTGTATGTACTCGGTGGTGCATGTTCTCATAAGGTTGTCGTGATTTTTGTGCGAAATCTGGTTGTAGCTTGTTGTGTTTGCTCTCAAATTGCGATAAGCGCGAAAGGAAGGGGAAGGATGCAAAAAACAAAACATACTTTTAGATGCACCACCACCAAACAAAGGATAGTGATCGATCGCAACGACTGATTGAAAGATTGAATGCTACTGATATTTAAGGCGAGCACTTTAGGAAAAAACTTGGACATGTAAGAGCAATTGTTCTGAACTTTCATTAGTACTAGACCTACTAGACATCGAGAGAGAGGCACAAAACAAGAACAGGTGCACATGACATTTTTGGTTAGCTACATTTTTTGTTGCTGTTGTTGTTGTTGTTGTCGTATTACATATTGTAATAGTTGTTGTTACCCATAGCAGCTTTCCAAGCATGGGAAGAACAACATTTTCTAAATTCCTGACTGGAGTTGTGTCGTGATGTGATGAAAAGTAATTAAATAAATATTTGTAACGATCCTTCAGAGTATAAAAGTAAAAGAGTAACTATATTGAACTACACTAGTCGGCATAGCTATTTTAACAAAAGTTGCTTTGCTTAGAACAATGAAATTTTTTGTGACATAAGTATTTTGACATCTACTATGCATAATCACTGTTTCACAGCAAAAATTAATTCCCTGCAGTAAAATATGAGACAGTCCACAAAAAATACTAGTTCGCGGTTACTACTAACTCAAAACTAGTTAAAAAGGGATGCAGTGGAGGCCAGTTCGATCTCAGTTTGTAGTTTGTAAGCGCAGAGAAATTTGAATCGTGACGAAAACAAATTTAAATTTTTTTTATTTGCTTTTGAAATAATTTTTTTTCTGTCAAATTGTTTTGCGTCAAAACAATAAAAATCATAAAAAACAGCATAAATATAAAATATGGAAATAAGATAAACAACAAAGTAAGTAATTTTACAAGAAATTTTATTTTTAAATGGTATTTACAAAAAATTCATTGTTTTCCTCAATAGTTCTCTGCTCTAAGGAAACTGTTAAGGACCGGTTATTTTAGATATTTGGAAGCAATTTTTGAGTTAAAGGGAATTTCAGCCTACAAGCTTTTAAACACTTTTTCAAATTATTTGTAGGTATAGTTCAAATCAAATACTTAATATTCCAAAATATATGGCTTTTGTTATATAAATTTCTATCTCTACTTCCAGATGCAATTTATTCGACTTTGTCACCCTCAGATCTTATGAATCAAGCTTATGAAACGTCTCAGGCAGCAAAAAGAGGCACTTTAGAAAGGTATCTAAAGAGCATGCCTTAATACATAATTAAAAAATATATATAACATGTATTAAATGATATTTTACTTTATTAACTTTATGTTTAGAAAATAAAAATTAATATAAAAACAAAATTATTTGAAAATGTCCAGAGTTTTTCACTATATACCACGTGTATTACTATAGGAGGACTACACACAAAACAACTGGTTCAAGACTAGTTGTTAAGTGACTACTTCCATACCACAACTAGCCCCGGACTGGTGTAGAAGTAATGCATAAGGGGCCAATTGAAATTTCGTAGGACATCAACACACAAAAAAGAACAGTTGCTTGTATGCAAAAGGGATTGAAGTCGGACTAGTACTGGTTGGTAGAGGACTAGTTAATGGACTACTCTTTAACTAGTTCATTTGCCGGCAGGGTTGTTATTTGAACGATTCGAATTTATTTCGATTACTTGGAGCGTGCTGAGCTACGAAAAGTGAAAAACATTTCGACCATGTAGTGTTGCCGTATTCGTAGAAAAACTGTTTCTAGACATGACTTCACTTTAAATGTTCTGTAGAGAAAACGGCTGTTTTTCTTTTAACTTTTCTTAGCTCAAAACACAATTCCAATTGTTCAATTCATAGTTTTTGCTTTAAAGTCGTGACTGTGCGAAGTTTATGTCAAAATACTTATGCCACGACAAAATTCGTTGTTTATTTGTACTCTTATCAGTAGGAAAAGAATCTGAAAGACAAAATATTGTATTTAGTATAAATAACATAGCTGCAAATAAGCTCTTTCTTTTGAGCATCATTTTGGCACCGTTATTTGACAGTTCTAAGCAAATTGATTTTGTCAAAATAACTATGCCGACTAGTGTATGTCATTTTGCGTACATCACTAATGCAGAGTTTTTCAGCAATTGGTGAGAAAATCGTGAGATATTTTCTCATAAGAATATTACTGCCTAGTCTAGTCTAGCTATTTAAACATTTTTTTAGTTCTCTGTAATAACTGTTTATGACGATTTCCTTTAATTTGAAATGGGCTTTGAAAAAATAAATAACCTACATTCCCTAATATAAACAGCCATCAGACAGTCGATTTTAAGCTGATTTTACAAACCAATAATTCCATTAAACAATTTGATCAAAAACTTTTAAGTTAATAAAATTAGCGCTTCTGTTGAAATTTCAGTGGCGTTGCGTTCAAAAATAGTGTTAAGCTTATAACACATTCTTGTGAAAAGAAAAATGAAGAAAAAACATTTTTTTAAGATACCCCCGAAAAAAACTTGAACTAACCTGCAAATTAACTTCACATCATTTTTAAACGTTTCTGAAAACTTCCTAACAAGTTGCCACACCAAAAAAGAGCAACAACTGCGAGTTCCATTCGCATTGCCAAAGTTAGTCATTAATTTGCCGCTTTTTTCTTGGTTTTTTTTTGTCGGAGGGGGAGGGAGAGAAACCATTTTTTGTTTTCGGCTGCTATTCTTATGTTGTTTTTGCTGGAATAACCTCAAAAGCGTTGCGAGTTAAAAACCAACGCATCTCATTGGATCGTCAAATAAAATTACTTAACTATCTGGTAGATGTGTGGTTAGCGAGTTACAACAACAATATAAAATACCAAAAAAAAAAAAAATCTCTCAAGTCGACCTCAACTAATAATAAGCTCACGCCTGCCTGAACGAATATTCGCATTCGCAGGCGTTTTGGCCAAGCACGTTGACAACAAAATTTACTTGGCCAAAAGCGATAATTCTTGCGTTGCTGTGACAACTAAATTGCCAAACGAGCAAACAGACAGACAGGCAGACAGACAAACGGTCGATCGCAGCCACTTTATGCGCCTTTCGCGCAGTTACCAAATAATGCCATATTGCCAAAATTGTTAAATCCTTTTTGTGTACATTTGCACATGGACAGACTTTTGGCTTGGAATTAACTCAACTACCGCTTGTGTGAGTAGCTGCAGCAACCGCTGCTGGTGCTGATCTTTATGCATTGGGGACGCAATCATTGCAGCGTGATGAATTTCAAAGGAATTTATAAGTAAATACACTAAGAAAAATGTTTACTAAGTTGAGCAAAGATTTTGTTAACTTTACTTTTGAGTTCAAAAATTTTGATTTCGATTTTTATTTGAAAAATTTCGTATTATTGTATTTTCTCCATTTTATAAACCCAGCAGAAATTAAAATGACTACTTTTAGTAGTGGAGTAATCGTTAGATGTTTCAAAAAGTAGTGAAAAAATGAACTACTCCTTTTCGGATTAATATAGAAGCTCAAAAACAATGTGCACAATGTTTTCGTTTGATTTCGGGTTTATTTCAGCAACCGACTGCGCTCATATCTGTGGACTCCGGATCTTAGTCCTAAATATAAAATTTAAATACGCTTCTCTTGGTATAATCGCCATGTCTCTATGATTTCTTGTCCAAAAGAAAAAAAAATAATTTTACAGTTGACACTTTACGATTAGTAAATGTAAAATGTATGGAAAGAGGATATTCAACGCTACATCAACGAAATTGAGCCACATTATTGAAAAGTAGTTAATCAGTTTTTAGGCTCTCCTGAAAAGTTGCCAATTTCGAGTTAGGTTGTTTTGTCAAAAGTCTACAGATATGTAGCTGAAAAAGAGTGTGTTCAGAAAGTTTTCTTGAAGGTTACATCTTAAATTGGTGTACATTAGACCTACTAGAAAATTCTTGCAAGGCAATTTCGAAAATTTTTTGTTTCTTCTGACCGAATTCTATAGAATAATCGTAATACTTTCTGAAGAAAAGCTTTATCATTTTTCTGAGCTTTTATTATAGGGACTGAGATCTGGTGGGTAAGTACTAGAACGGGGTACTTGATGACAATGACTTTGAAAGCAAAAAAAAAACTAGTAAGGGTGCAACCTTTGGCCTGGCCAAACATTAAATACCCTACACTGCAGTATTTTTAAAATTTTGCTTATATGGCAGGTGCTATGCCCTCTTGTCCGATTTCACCCAGTTTTTTCTCAGAGCTTGCATTTATAGTTCTTAGTGAATAAATAAAATTACGTTTGATTTTCTCAAAAAAACGCTTTCAGCATAGTGTTTTGAAGCTTTTGCTTATATGGGAAGTGCCACGCCCTCTTGTCTGATTTCACCCAGTTTTTGTTGAGAGCTTTCATTTACAGTTCTTAGTGTCTGAGTAAAATTTAGTTCGATTACCTTGAACCTCGCTTTCAGCATAGCGTCTTGAAGCTTTTGCTTATGTGGGAGGTGCAACACCTTCTTGTCCGAATTTACCAAGTTTTTCTTCAGGGCTTGTGCTTACAATTAGTTGTATTTAAGTGTATTTCGGTTGCATTGTCGTGAAAAATACTCCTAAAGTTGCATTTGTAATATATTTTTTGTATGGGCGGTAGGTGTGTCCGTTGACCGATATCGCTCATTTTCAATTCCACGAGCTAACTTTGCTCAGTTTTCCTAGAAAATGTATTTCCACGCGCACCCAGCCAGCCTGACAGACGGATATGGCTATATCAACTCAGGAGGTGACGCTGATCAAGAATATATATACTGTTCTATATCTGTCACACCTCCTTCTTTGCGTTACAAACAGAAGTACAAAGTAAATATACCCTGGGTGTAGAGTATAAAAATAGGTCTCATTGAGACATAAATATTGTTATATCAAACTTTAAGATCGAACTGTAAATGTCGAAGATACGTCGAAAAATGTTAATGTTCGAACCATACATTCGTTCGATAAAAAAAAAATTAAATGCTATGATGATTTCTGGTGGACTTTTTTTGGCTATATGGTGGTACGGGCTAGTGTATATTTAATTACACTTTAGTTTAATTTATGAGAGTGATTTCATCAGTGAAGCCAACTCAATTTTTTTTTAATATTTTCCTACATTTTTGGAATTTTACCGATGTTTTAGACGTTTTTCAATACTTTTGGACTTTATCTGATATATTAGATGCTTTTCGATATATTTGGACTTTTACCGATTTCTTCGATGTTTTCCAATACTTTTCGACTTTTACTGATTTACGGATATTTTTCGATGCAATCAAATTTTACCGATATTTTGAATGTTTTTCGATAAATTTGGACTTTTATCAATTTCTTCGATGTATTTCAATATTTTTCGATACTTTTGGAACCATACCGATTTTCGGATATTTTTCGATACCATTAAACTTTTGCCGATATTTTGGATATTTTTTTGCATACTTTTGAACCCTTACCGATATTTTGGATGCTTTTCAATACACTTGCTTACACTTGTTTATCGATTTCTTCGATGTATTCCAATATTTTTCGATACATTTGGACTTTAACCGATATTTTAGATGTGATAATTTAATTGTAATAAATGAAATAGGTATATAAGAGGATCAGTGGTGGCTTATTTTTTTTTTTTAAATAATTTTCGTAGTGCTTTCTTGGTAAAAATCGCATTTTTATTAAAACCCGAGCAACTCCGGATAAAACAGCTAGTAAAAGTAAAAGCTTTTTCTTAAGTTTTTTGAACTTTTCTGGAATAGAAAAAAAAAGTTCCAAAAATTATTTTGAATAAAAGTGTTCAAAATCTGATTCAAAGTTATGATTTTTTCAGTGTATAACAAAAGCAGCGTGCAAATATATTTACTCACATATTGTACATACATATGTACATATGAATATATTGTTCAAGAAATGGTGTTTTGCGGTGGCTGGCATTCATTGTTGTAAGGTGCGTTTTAGTTTCGGCTGCATGAGTTACTGTTGTTGCTAAATCAATAGCTGGTGCGATGTTGTGCTGCCACATTGGTTACAATTACAGCATTTGGACGCACATAAGTCTTTCTAGAGTGAGCGGAACTCTTGGTGCATCGACTGTGAGTTTGTGTTCAAAAATTTCTTCATTTTTCGGAATTCGGTAATTGCTATATTGCTGTGGCAGTACACGCATTGGCTGCAATGCTTGTATTGTTAGTTTGGCCGATTTTTTATTTGGTTTTACCTAAGTGGCTTCTTACAACTAAGATCCAAGAAGGGGCTGTCCATAAACTCCGTGACGCTTCTAGGGCGGGAGGGGGTTCGAGCAAGCGTCACTTTTTGTCACAGGGGGAAGGGGTTCCAGCAAGCGTCACGGGACGGCGTTTAAAATAACCTATTTTTTCAAAAAAAAATTAAAAAATTAATCTTAAGTATTATTATTTATTATTTATTTATTTGTTTAAAGTAGAGAAAATTATAATAAAACATATTGTTATTGCACAACTTACATAGAATCGGTTAATACCTTACACATGAAAAATCTAATAATTTATAATACAAAAATCACAATCTCATAGGAAACATAAATGACAAAGGCAAAAAACTACTAACAAAAAACCTTAAATTTAAATACAAGATTTTATAAATCATTTAAAATTAGCTTGCAGAATACAGACTTGAGACTAGGTCATTATCCGACATATTACATAATAATATAAAGCGTTCTGTAATTTTTTGATACGATTATGTATGAGGTCGACATTACTAATTTTATGAAGACGCTAAGGGGGGGTCTGGTCCAGCGTCACTTTTTGTGACATAGGGGGGCTGAGGGGGTTCATTTTAGCCAATTTTAGCGTCACGGAGTTTATGGACGGCCCCGAAAAAGTTTGATTGAAGTTATCAATTTCCAATAAGATCCATATTGAGGCATATTATCTTTTTCTTCATATCTCAATGTTCAATGTGATGGACGAGAATGAAAAAAAAAAAAAAATTTTAAGACCTACTTTGGTGTCACTTCAAAAACATCAAATTACATCAGACGAACATCGATTCTTCGTTTTGACTAAAAAGCCTTTGGGTGACCTTTGGTTTCCTTCTAATGTTCCAGGAAATAAATCATTTTAAGGTTGTTGCTACTCCACCCTTTAGTATATCTAGACATTCTTCGTTTTGAATATGAGGCTTTCGGGTGACCCTCGGGAAATGAATCAATTAAAGCCATAAATGTTTCTTCTCTTGTATGTCTAGATATTCTTCGTTTTGACAACAAAGTCTTCGGGTGACCTTTGGGTGTCTGAGGAATTGATACAATTAAAGCTTGCTGATAGTCCGCCATTTTTTCATCCAGCGCACCTAGATAGTCATTTTGACTATGAAGCCTTCGGTTGTCCTCAAGTAAGCTTCGGGTGTCCCAGAAAACTATCAGAAAAATATTCACGTTCAACACCTACCAATGAAATTTTGTCAAAATAGCTTGCACAGCTTACGGGATATAACGGATATAACGAAAAGTATCGCAAAAAATGTGTCGCGGCCTTGACATTTTACGCCTAAAACGGCCAAAGCAGTTTTACTTTAAAAATGATTTACAGTATTTTCTCAAAGTGCGTAATATGCCTTAAAACAGCGTCTTATAAATTTTAAAGCAGGAATTATTCAGAATATTACCGTTTTAATCTACCAAGTTCAGATTCGAAAAAGAACTCTCTTAAAAATCGAGAATCAAAAAAGTGGAATATTTGCAGAACTGTGCCATATTTCAAGCCATTACTCAATTTGCAATTAATATACAAGATATTTTTGGTGAGGTATTGTCATAATGACAACACGTGATATTCGTGACAAAAGTTAATCACCAAATCGTGGCACGATTTCACATTTTGTCGGTTTCATCATCAAAAGTCCTACGGATGAATTTGCATGACTTCGCAAAAAATAAAAGCAAAAGAACTGTCACGTTGGCAGCATTGATAACAACAACAACAATCAGAACAAAAACAACATTACTTTCACTTAATTTTACCGCTCCGTGTTTGAACTTGAAATTGAGTTGTAAAGAGAGAGAAAAGTGAAATGTCAACATGAAATGGTGCCTTGCTGAGCACAGAAGAACGAACGTCACTTGGTTGGTTGGTTGACATGTTTGGAATTTTAATTGTCAAAATTTGATTTAATTTTTTTGTGTAATGACATTTTAAAATGCACATGCATACAAACGTACGTGCTGTCATCAAGTTGTTATATAATACAATACATTGATGTTTACGTAATTTATGTGAGAACGTTGTCTTGTCACATCGGAAATGCGGGACATATGCCAATGCCTTCAATTTTATTTTTTTGCTTTCGATTCTACGAATTTTGCCTCATTTCCCGCTGCAGACAGACTACAGGGTATTTACATGCACAAAGAATGATTTCAATTTTCCCCCAAAAGAAATCAACTAATACTTGTAATCAAGTTGTACCTAATGAAGTTATTAAAAATTATTACAAAGCGTAATTGTTCATAATTGATATCCGTTCACATGCTGCACCTCGGTGCCTCCAGATAGGGGCTACTTTTGTCGGCATCGCTATGGAGTCCCTGCAGTCAAAAGCGTGGCTCTGTCTGCATATTGAAATGAGTTGCCACTTTTCTTTACAAAAATTTTCTTTGTCTGTCTGGTTGGTTGTCTGGCCAACATTGTCTGTCTCTGTATCTTTATATTTATCATGCTGGCAATTGTTATACCGTCATATTTCGTTTCTATTTTTTATTTTTTTTTTTATTGCATTTTTGTTTTATTTTCTGTTGAATCATTCGGCAATAATTTGTCAAATGTTGCATTCATTTTCTGCCTCTGAAATTGGGCGTTTCTGTCACAGGTTCTTAGTGTATTCAACAGAAACTTTAAGAAAGTTAACAAAGGGATAACTATTTGTAATACAGTGGCAAGATCTTTTTGAAAGTAGACAACTTTAATTGTGTCGTTGATTGTTGAAACCCCACATTAAACCGGTTCGATTTTGTATGAAGCAAAAACAAATCATCCCGAAACCGATTCAAAAGTAAGAAGGACCTTTAGAAACGATATCTGCATAATTTTTCTTTTCATTCCGAAAAAAAAAAACAATGGAGCACTTTCGATTCTACTGAAAGCCCATTTTGGCTTAAAAAAACATGTTTTTTGGTCATAACTCTCTTTTCATTACAAAATGGATACCCAAGAGGGCTTAAAAAATAAAGACTGAGTATGTTCTTAAAAAAATGTTGGCGTTTAAAAATTATGAATTTTTTTTTTTTGGGAATACAGATAATGTTCGCATCCCAAAATCGATTTTTTTAAATCAGAGCATACAATGCTCTGAATTGATTGCAGATAATTGTATGATTTAGGATTGGAAGCCATTGAATACTTTTTGTAACTTCATTTAAGTGGTCAAAAAATGTCGATCCTATTTCTCAAAAGAGACATTAACCAACCAACAATTAAATGATTCATTAGTTTAGCTAGTTACAGCTTCACATAATAATGCGAGAGTCGTAGGTTCAATCCTCCAAATTATAAATTTTTTTGTATTGAGTATAGATAATATTCGGTTCCAAAAATCTTATTTTTTATGTTTTTTAATAATGCATTCGGAAAACGATTTTTTACTCAAAAGAAAGGCATCTATCGAAAATAGTTTACCTTATAAGGCAAAAAATGCTTAGGATTGTCCAAAGGATACGTGTTTATTGTTTCAGAATTTTTTAAAAATATTTTATAGTTTTTAAAAAATTCATCAAATTGAGTTGTCAGCTGTCGCTGACATTCGTTAGCAAAATTCAAGGTTTACTCAAAGCCAAGCCATCTACGAAAAAATTTTAGAAGACATTAAGTGCATAAAGTCCTTCAAAGGATGGGTGTGAATTTTTTGAGAATTTTTGAAACTTTTTTTTTATTTTGTTTTTATGACTAAGTTTTGAAAAATTACAAAATATCTCAAAAAATACTTTGGACAATTCTTAGTAATTTTTGCTTCATACACTTTTTTCGTAGGACGCCTTGCTTTTGAGTAAAAAAGCGTTTTTCCGAATGCGTCATTAAAAAACATAAAAAAAAAGATTTTTGGAACCGAATACTATCTATACTCAATACAAAAAAATTTATAATTTAGAGGATTGAACCTATGACTCTCGCATTATTATGTGAAGCTGTAACTAGCTTAACTGATGAACCATTTAACTGTCGGTTGGTTAATGTCTCTTTTGAGAAATGGGATCGACATTTTTTGACCACTTAAATGAAGTTACAAAAAGTATTCAATGGCTTCCAATCTTACATCATACAATTCTCTGCAATCAATTCAGAGCATTGTATGCTCTGATTTAAAAAAGAAGTAGTTTCATTACACTGAAAACTAAATCAAAGATTGTTTAAAATAAGAGAACTGTCTGGAAACCTTCAATTTATATAAAAGAGATTTTTTCTGCATCAGACCACTGTGAATATGAGGTACAGTAGCACTGGCGTCTTCTATTACTACTCTATACACAATGATATTGTCTTTGAGTATGCTTCGATGCCAACATTCTATAGAGTTATCAACGTATACATCTGCATATGTATGTAAGTATGTATGCCTGTACTCCAATGTATGTTCTATGCTGAAGTGCTTCCTTCATTCAACTGCGTACTGGTAAATGCAGGTTAATTTCATTTTTATTGCAATTCACGCTTGTCAAGTTTCACACTTGAGCCTCACCAAAGGGTTCCTGCTTTCATATGGGGTATTCGTCGCACATTGGTCCTTTACACAACGATGCATGCAACTAAGAAACAAATAAAGTGCTTTTATTATCACACTAATACACGCATTAGTGTTACTTAATTAAGTATTATGGAAGCGACAACAACAACAACAACGATCACAAAATGCACGAATATTTGAGAATTTGCAATGTCATATTGTGCATTCAACTAAAAACGTTTGGATGGATAAAAGTTGAATCAACACAAGTCGGAGAAGTGAAAAACTTATACATTTAAAACATTGTGGTACTACATACATTTGTAGTCGTCAAAAAAGGGCGGAAATTGACTTATGATTATAGCCATAAAACAGATATTTAGTTACGCTTTGTAAATATGACTTTACATACATTTTCCTCAAACCCACTGTTCTTCGTTTAAATTTAATAAATTGGAATGTAATTGCCTTTGAAAAAATAGTGGCATTAATATAAAATTTGGTTGCTACCTTCAATCGCGTAAGTGATGAACATCATACATAGGAATCTTTATTGAGATTAGAAATTTTGCAATGAATTCTGATGTCAGAATATTTTATAGCTTACAGCTCATAGGCTGCGAGTAAAAAAGACTTTACTGCACGGAGAAAAAAAACTAGTTCGTTCTCCTTTTTTTTGTAGTAAATTTTACTAGAATTTTTCGTCAAAATAGTGACATATCCCCAATAAAATAAATTTTTCTTTACTGTTTTAGTAAATTTAGAATTTTCGAATAACCTACAGTAAGAAAATTTTTTTGTTTTGTAATTTAAGTGATATTCACCTTACTGTAATATTAAGTTCAAAAAAAAAAAAAAAAAAAAAAACTGTACCCCACTAAGGTTCGAACCTGGGTCTGTCCGTTTGATGGATAGAAAAATAATATCAACTTGTTAAGCCTCTACTCCACTGACCTGTATTATGCAGGGGTATAAAAATAGATGCTAGAGGTCCAATACAAAATTCGTGAGATTATCAGTAATGTTTTCGATCTCCTGTGGTATTTTTTTCGCATTTAAAAAACTTCCTTGGAATCGCAATATTTACGTTGAGTATCATTTAATTCCATTAATGCTTAACCTTTGCCAAGTTTAATAAATATCTTCACTCGCTGTTTAAACTAATGAATGCCTTGAGCTATTAAGAACTAAATAAAAAGCTTCCTTCCACAACTTGTCTAACTAATATGCTCACGACTTTTAAATTCGCGGCAGTTGGCAATTTTCTGTCAACAACAACAGTGGCGGCAGTCAACCGTCTCATCATCCACATCGACAGCAGCATTGACATCATCAGTGCTGCATTCGCCAAGTCAAGTCGAACTGAAAGCCCTTCAAGTCGCACTCAATTTTGGAAAATTTCATTTAATTTTTCGTTTGTTTGCATTTTCGTATTTTCTAATTTAATTGAGTTCACATTTTTCCAATTTCTTTTTTTGTACTCTGCCTCTGCATTGCATCCGCTGTTTTTTTTTTTTTTTTTATTTTGCACGGTATTTTGGTCTGCCAGCATTGCATTGAAAGTCTGAAAGTGTCTTCAGTAATCATCAACTAAAAATCTTTGTTTGGCTCATTTATTCACTGAGTCCAATTAGGAGTTTGAGCTTCGTGGCAAATTTGTATGCCAATTATCGTATAGTTACTGCATTAAGAAGTCAATGTATCATCTACATGTACGGTAAAATTCCACTTGCTAATAAAAAAAAATGTCAGTGGTCCCTAGTGAACTCAGTAGAGGTAACTGCACACCCGAATTGGGTAAGATCAGAAAAATATCGAGAATTATTGAGAATGTTGTGCCATCAAGTCAAACTTCAAAACATTGAGCAATGTCAGTGTAAATGTTGGTACTTCATATCATCATTGTGAAATTCTTGTATGATATTTTGATCATTGCCTTGAAAGTGACGTATTGATCAAGCAGCTTTTGTGGGAATCATCGAGAAATTTCCAACTACCGCTGGCAGATAGTAAAAGAAGCGGTAGAAAATCGGAATGGGAGTTTAGTTTTTGAATAAAATAAAATTTCCAAGTGATTGTGCATTGATTTGATATTGATTGATTTTATTTTAAGACTGTTTGGAGTTTGAAAAACAAGAAGTTTTTGGTAAAATATCAATTTTGACACGCTTTTGGCATACTTTTAGTTTGTCCTTCCATTTGTAACGCAGAGAAGCAGGCGTGGCAGCTATGGAATTTAATGAAATTCTGGATCAGCGTCTCTTCCTGAGTCAGTGGACATATTTTTCACGAGAAAACTAAGCAAAATAGTGCGATGAAATTTCTTTCACTGCCTCCGTCGTAAAATTTGGCTCGTGGCATTGAAATTGTGCCTGAAACTAGTTATTATGCCTTATGCCTTTTTCTCCAAAAAATCTGTTGTTGTACAATGATTTTAACAAGACAAACTAATTTTTAACTGTAAAACTTGGTATGGTAGTTGATAGTACCAGTATTTTTTTTCAAACAAAAATTTAAGTTAGTGATGAGTCCTGGCCTAGGACTTGGTAATTTTTTAGACAAAGACCAAGACGCTGATATAATCTTGGCTTTGGTCGCGATGATCATCAAGACCAGTCTTAGTAATTTTTTGTTAATAGGTGTGTCACGTCATCTATCTATTCGAAATCTGGCAACTTAAAAACCCAACTACTTTATAAAAATAAGGTTTGGAAATTTTGAATACTCAACAATCTGTAGAAATTTTATCAAGACCAAGATTGAGGCAAATACTAAATATCTAACGAAAAAAGTGTAACGGGCAAAAAATGCTTGGAATCATCCAAGAAATAAGCCAAAATATTTTTCAGAATTTTTTGGAACCTTTTTTAATTTTTTTATACCCTACACCCAGGGTATATTTACTTTGTCCTTCCGTTTGTAACGCAGATAAGGAGGCGTGGCAGATATAGAAAAGTATATATATTCTTGATCAGCGTGACCTCCTGAGTCGATATAGCCATGTCCGTCTGTCTATCTGGCTGGGTGGCTGGCTGTGTGTTGAAATACACTTTTTGGGAAAACTGAGCAAGATAATTCGATGATATTTGATGCACTGCTTTCGTCGTTAAAGTTAGGTCGTTGAATTAAAAATGAGCGAAATCCGTCAACGGACACGCCTACCGCCCATACAAAAGATATATTCAAAATGCAATTTTATGAGTATTTTTTACGACATTGCAACAAAAATGCACATTAATACTAAAAATTGTAAGCGCAAGCTCTGAACAAAAACTGGGTGAACTCAGACAAGAAGGCGTAGCACCTCCCATATGAGCAAAATTTTAAAAATACTGCAGTGCAGTGTATTTAATGTTTGGCCATGCCAAATTTTACACCCTTACTAGTTATAATATCTCCAAAATTTTTCAGTGGAAGATAAAAAAATTTGGGAGACATTGGCACCTTTGCAGAAGAAAACCGCGATGGTCATCAATCACTAGCTCCAGATGAATCATGGGCGGAAAAATTATGTCGAGGTTTTAGAGTTAGTTCTGCTTTTCATTGGAAATCCCACTAGGGAAATTTATCATAGGAATATCTTGAATGTATTGAAACACTTGCATTTTATCGTGGAAATAAATGTTCCAACATCTCCAGCGACGTCGAAAGTACAAGATAGGACTTCAAAAATCAATGAAAATAGCGTAAAATCGGCAGATATCCCCAGTGACCGGCAATGAACAATAATACGTCAGGACGGCGGTTCAGTCTGTGGCCGATATCTCGAGAAGATTTTGTCAAAAAATATTGTGCGACCACTCATTTTGTGCATCACAATCTAGGCTACAAGACTAGTGTCCGAGAAAAAAAAATAAAAAATTTTCCTACGATTATGGCAATTTAATCTAACAAAAATCTCAAATTTTTTTTTTTTTTTCGAGAGATATCTTAAATATCTTGAAATCTTGGAATCTTTTCCAAAAACTGGCAATGCCATTGTCTTCAGCGACCTCGAAAACAACCTATCAAACAAACCTATCCTTTTTTATCAATTTCCACGGGCTGAAAGAACCCCATTCTCGTACGGTCAAGGCAGCGCCACTTATCGAGCTTGCGCGAGTGCTAAATCTCAATATTTTTTTACCAAAATTTACACACGTAGTTAAGAGACCCTACCGAACATTTTCAGTGCTGAGCACCTAAGATCGGAACACCTTTAGTTTTTTTGGGTCAGTCTAATCCATATGCTTAAGTATACGTGAATTTATATATGAACTTATGTACTTTTTTTTATACACTTGGCGTGGAGTTCTTCATATATAAATACAAAATGCAGGTAATCTCAAATACAAAACAGCAAGAAATGCATAATTGCATTAACACCAAATAGGCAGAAAATTGATATATTTATTTTACAATAACAATAAGAACAAGCGCAGTACCTACAACAACTACAATACTAATTACTAACAACAAGTTGGCAAGACTTGTGCAGCAGCTAAACATCCCCAATTCAAGTCCTATTCAGCCACTTGGCTACTTGCTGGCTCTTTTCCCATTATATTGTACATATGTATGTATGGCCGTTGATGATAGTGATGGCGATGATGATGACGATGATGAGTTCAAAAGGAGCCTGCCACAAGCAGATAGGAAGAACTTCAACCTCAACGAAAGCAAAGAGTGAACGTGTACCTCATTTGCCAGGAACACGTAAGCAGAAACGTTTTTACAGAGTGTTTTTCATAATAAATTCAATTCCAGTCGCGAAATGAAGTCCAGCACTTGCAAAATCGACACGATGGTTGATAAACAGCTTTTGTTTTATTCCCTTTCCTTCAAGAGGAGCCATCTACAGGTTTGCTGCTGTTGGCTATAAAGATGTGCATACGGCTGCGCTTGTGGTTAAGGCTGATGAAAGTGTCTACTTGTTGGCAGGATTTGTAAGGCCTCGCAATGATTTTGTATTTAAATTTCATGTATGACAAGGTGGAAAAAATGTATCCCCCTATGGAAGCATAACTTGAAACGAGAAGAGAAATAATGCCAATGTAATTTTAAATTGTAAGAATCAGGTAAAATGAAAAAGGAAACGTTATTTCGAAATCTTTTCTTAAAGCTTTGGCACTATTTATTATGAGTCGTCTATTTGCAGAAGCAGTTAATAGACTAATTTTTTTTTTTTTTTTTGAGCAAGTGAGCTAACGAATCCAACAATATACAATGTAAAAAAAAAATTGTTTTGTCTATTAACTGCTTTTACAAATGGACGACTCATATATAGCGTTCATATCAATTAGTCATCTCCAAAAGGGGTCATCTTCAAGCTTATCATAAAACAATTGTGAGCTCGAAACAAAGATTCTGGAACTGGAGTTACGTGATACGGATTCAGCACCGGAAACTGCATCAAAAAAGGCTTTTCTGTTATTCAAACTTTCTGCATACACATCTTTTGAACTCATTTATGTCAAACATCTCAGATATGAAGTGATTTTTTTTGTCCTATTTTCATAAACCGCTTATTAAAGGAAGTTTACTCAAGCATAGCAAAATGAATATATAATTTTACTAAGCGCGGCAATAGAATTTGTGATTCGCAATAACATTCTCACTGCACAACTTGTTTATATACCTCAAGCCACTTTGTACTATTGTTCTGATGTTGTAATTTACAATCGGTCAAGTGAAAATTCTTAAGTTTTTATGAATACTGTTCATTATTCTTATTAGAAATTTGAAATGAACAAAGATTAAAAAAAGAATTTTTTGTATGTTTAATTTTCCAATACAAAAATTATATGATATTTCTTTCCGTGTATGTTATCATACCGTTGTGAAGACCCTAATCCTTACCAAAATTTACTGCAATATTTTATGCATTGGAAATCAAATGCATTATGTTTTTGATAGAGAATCTTTTTCCCTTTACCACATTCGGGCCTCCCTGCATGGCCCGAAGACAGAAAAATAATAGTAAGGAACAATTACTACAACAACAAGTAAAACAACGTACGTACAAACGTACATTCCCATATGCAAGTGTATTAAATGAAGTCATTAAATGCGGCGCGTGTGGCGCGAAGCAAAATTAACTTGCATAGAAGAGCTGAAAATTACACTTGTGCCACCACTATTCAAGAAAAAACAACCAAGTAAGAGGAAAAAACCTTGACAAGACACTACACTGGCAAAAGCAGCCTGAAACTGACTGACGACTGACAGACATGATAGTCCGCCTATGATGAGAGGAACCTTCAACTTAAAAAAAAGACAACAAAAATCCATCCAAAGAAAACGAAAATAATGATCTGAGAAGATTAATGGCACTCCTTTCTTATTTTTTTTTTTCAAGTTTTATTTATTTGTTGTTGCTTTGTGCAATAGTTTGGCAGCCCTAAATCGATTTTCAAAATTACGCGCGCAGCAACAACAAATTCACGCCAACACAAACAACACTACGTATGCATATAACAAGAAGAAGAGCAACCAACAAACGACAACATACAACAGTACATACTGAGTGTGGAGAGTTGCCAACATAATAACACTAATTAAACAATTATCCAATAAACTCCAAGTTCACACACAAATGCAGATAAACATGTATGTATATGTTCTTGAAATCCCGGTCGTAATAAAAGCCATGATCAAAAATTTGTACATTTAGAAACTTTGCCTTGCGATATTTGTAAAGATGGCAATTCTTCAAAATTTAGTATAAGCGACTTCAATATTCTTATCATCTCCGACGTCCAGTTTCGGATCCGATGTCTAGTCCTATTATGAAAAGTCCTTTTTTTATATGCAGATATTGTGAATAAACGCAAAGGATTGCATTAGCAATAAACAGAAGCAGATCTTGAAAGTAAAGTTGGACTTTAAACTTTTTAATCCTTTCAAAAAAAAAATAAAATTTGAGGAACTTTAATTTTGTTAAAATAAGCTAAGTAGAAGAACAACTGGTTTTAGTGGAAATTGAATAAATTTATGTGTTGTTAGAAGTAAAAATTTTATTTTTCAAAATGGCCTTAAAATTTTTACTACCATTTTCTTAATCAGCGTCTGCTAAATCCCTCGAACGCCGATTTTTTAGGTGCATAAAGTGAGCTATGCAGGTGAGACAAATTTCAATGTTTTTTGGTTGGGAATTTCGAGCTATTTTCGAGCTTTTCAACAGTACTTTCGAGCTGTCAGGAAAATTTTCCATTTTCCGGAAAAGTGGAAAAATTGTTCTGCATAGCTGAGTTTAATTTTTCAGCCAGACGAATCCACGGGAAGAGTTAGCGATGAAATCTTTTCACGCAGGAATTTCGAGCTACTTTCGAGCTAATTTTGAGCTAAAAGCATTTTCCGGAAAACTCCCAATTTTCCCGGAAAATCCCAAAAAACTTTTTTTATGGCTAACTTTATTTTTTTCAGCCAGACGAATCCGCGGGAAAAGTAAACGATGAAATCTTTAAACGCAAGAATTTCGAGCTTCTTTCGAGCTGACCTTGAATGAAGTGTTTTCCTTAAATTTCCCCGGAAAATCCCAAAAAATTTAAAAAAAAAAATTTTTTCCCTTTGTTATGTCTGCAAATTATTCTGATTATGTCCGAAAGTTTTTCGCGGATCAGCCTATAATATATCCAACACCTAGTTTGCTAGCCACAGTAATTTTACATAAGAGTAGGGGTAAGTGGGCGGCCTGTGGCCGCAGCTCAGGATTTAAAACCCCCAAAAATCCAACACCGGCTTCGCGCGGATCAGTCGGTAATATATCCAATAATTTGCGGTCATAACACCCATTTACAAAATGGGGATTTATCCGTGGGCATTATGTCATGGCACCGCCATAAAAAAAAGGTTTTTTGGGATTTTCCGGGAAAGTTTGGGTTTTCCGGAAAACACTTTTCGTTTTTGATGAGCTTGAAACTAGCTCCAAATTTGTGTGTCAAATGATATGATCGCCAAATATTCTCATGGGTTCGTCTGGCTGAAAAAATAAAGTAAGCACTTAAAAAATTTTTTGGGACTTTCCGGGGAAATTTAAGGAAAACACTTCATTCAAGGTCAGCTCGAAAGTAGCTCGAAATTCTTGCGTTTAAAGATTTCATCGCTTACTATTCCCGCGGATTCGTCTGGCTGAAAAAAATAAAGTTAGCCGTAAAAAAAGTTTTTTTGGGATTTTCCGGGAAAATTGGGACTTTTCCGGAAAGCGGCTTTTGCTCAAAATTAGCTCGAAAGTAGCTCGAAATTCCTGCGTTAAAAGATTTTATCGCTAACTCTTCCCGCGGATTCGTCTGGCTGAAAAAGTAAACTCTGCTATGCAGAACAATTTTTCCGCTTTTCCGGAAAATGGAAAATTTCCCAGACAGCTTGAAATTACTGTTGAAAAGCTCGAAAATAGCTCGAAATTCCCAACCAAAAAACATCGAAATTTGTCACACCTGCATAGCTCACTTTATGGACCTGATATTTTTTTTATAAATCGGATAATATTTAATAAAATAAACTGTCATATTGAATGCGCCATTTTAAATTTTAAAGATTTGACCTCAGATTTATTATCATAAACATTGAAAACCCCCGTGCTCTGATTTTCATCTCCGAACGGTGATACCTTATAGTTTTGGCCACAAAGTGTGGTAAATAAAACCATAGTGCACTTCCATTATTATCATCTCTTATTTTTAAATGACTTTCTACCCAATTATCGAACAAAAATACAAAATTTGCCATGCTATTCAATAAAGATTAATAGAAAAAATGGGGTTTGTAACTAAAGAGGCTATGAAACGAAACGCTCTTTTTCATTTATTAACATAAAGAAGAATTTTAGCCAAACTACTACCTGTCGCTGGAAAAAGAAATCCAAAGGCAATCCAAGAATCGGGAAAGTCGTGGTAAGAGATCAAAGTCATCGAAAGGGATCGCAACAAATGGAGATATTTCATATTGGCCCCATGCTCCTCCTAGGAGTTGAAGGAGAATTCATATATACTATTGTTTTATGAAATTTGTTTTTATGGTGCAATTCAAGAAATGTGACTACAATTGAAGACTTTAAAATAAAAGCCAGCTATGTGTGCAATTGTATTTTTAGTATTTTAAACATGTCTATGGCAATAAGCAGTTACTGCTTAAGACGATCTTTGGTTACAAAGGCCGTATGAGTCATATGGTCATAAATCAAGCAAATATTATTTGTTGTCACAGGCAATAACAGAGGGTATCGCAATGATAAATTTTGATGTAATAAACCATGTCTTCTAAAAAATAAAAATTTTGTGGTTGGTTATGAAGTATAACTGAGCGGAATTGAGATAAATATGCTAAAAAAAGTCCTCTTTTATAATTTTTAAAAATTTCTTTTAGAGATACGTAAGCAATGGACATTTTGCAATATGATATTATTAAAATGGATGATTTGGAGGCTTGGAATGGAATGACCCATGTTTTAAAAATCAAAATGCTATTGCCTATTTTTTCCTGGCTTTACTCCCAAAAACACTTCGAACTCTCGTTTGCTTGCATTTTACAGTCCAATTCTGGTAGTTTTTATATAGTTTTTCTTTCCGTGTATGTTTTGAATCTTTTGCGAGAATCTGTGTTGAAAATTATAAATAAAAATAATTTTCAATGAACACCCTGTGCCACTGATTGAAGCAACTTCGAAGCATTTGTGAAAATCGAAAGGTATGAGGTAAGCTTGGGGGCATATAGTGAAACAGCATCTACTAGAAGTCAGACGGATGTGCGCATATGTATGTACCTTATTAAACAAGTTGTATAGAAGTTTTAAAAGTTTTTAACAAAATATTGAATTGATTGCAGTGAGTGATAGTGCTTAAAGTGTTGTGGAAGTAAATGTTAAGAAACATAACTTTCACTTGAAATTAGTTTCGTCTGTTTCCCGACTGGGACAAAACACAAGATGAATGACAAAAGTAATGCAAAGATTTTCATTTGCAATTACGCAGCACAGTTGGCAACACTTTGCAACGCGGCAAATGCAAAATTTTTATTTTAAATTGCAATTTTAATGAATTTAATATTGTAATAAAAAAAAAAAACATTGCACCTGAGTAGAAAACGCATTTACGCAGCAGCATGTTGCTAGCAACATAAAAAAATTGTCATCACGCAGTAGAAACAACAACGACATCATGTTCTTTTTTTCCCTTCTACAGTCTGTTTATCTTGTTATATTGTTAACGTTGTTGCTGTTGTTGCTGTTTTTTTCTTTTAATAAAATAATTTGTAAGCCTGCAGCTTTTAGAAGCCCATCTATCAAAGTCTCAGCGGCTGGCTTGCAACTTGCAACATGTGTGTCGTCTGCGTGTTGTTTTTTATTCGCTATGCAGCTAAGGCCGCAGCTATAAAAAGTTCAACATTTTGAGTCAGTTAAGCTGGATTTTCCGAGTGCAGCTCAATAATTTAAAAAGTAGTCACAAGGAGTCGTTCGTCTGCCTGCCTGCCCTGCCGGTGTTTGTTCATGATGCATTTTTCACTTATGGTATTTAGCCAGGAGTCAAATGTTCACAAATTAATTTCATTTATTCATATTGTGTTATTACACGTATTTTGTTTGAAAAATGTTAGGCGAAAAACGCTTCCGCATTTTCTTGGCAACAACACATTCATATGCATAAGTTCGTAATAAACGGTTCTTTTCGAAAAAACATAGAGATCTTTAAATTTTAATTGGAAAAATTTGTGTGGTTCATTTTGATAGAATGTTAACGGAACAATATCTACACTAGGGATTTCAGTCCCGGGATCCCAGGGTCCCGGGACTCGAGCCTTTTTGCAGTCCCAAAAATCCCGGGATTAGTGCTACCGATCCCGGTATTTCTTTTGTAAGTTTTTTTTTGTTAAATAACAGAAAAATCACAATTAAGTAGAGATAAAACGTATTCTCTCTAGATTTGAAACTGAAACTTCTTGCGAAATTGAGGACAATAGCCATACAGTTAATGAAAACGCAGTAAAAAACTTGAAAGAAAAATTAAATCTAGTTTTGAATAACACTTCAAAAAATTTGTTTTCTAGATAATCTTATAATTTAATCGACGTTTTAATAAAAGAAATTGATATATTTTGTAATGGTGGTGATAGGGGTTATTTCCTCCAGAAAACTTTCGATTATCTTTCTTCAATTCAACCCACAAGTGTTGAATCAGAAAGATGCTTTTCGTGTGCAGCAGGGGTTGAAATAAAAAAAAAAAAATATTACTGCAGAATTTTTATTGATTATTTGCAATTTTTTTCAAACTTTTTTTAGTGCCTTATTCAAGTGTTTCTTGAATACTAAATATTAATATTAAATAACAGATATCATGGCAATGATTTAATTTAAAATTGGAAATTTATAGTGAAATTTTCTTCTCTTGCATTTGTAAAAATATGTTTGAAGTAGATTTGCCGAGCACTACATTTTAGCCCAGATTGGGAGGTAAGACATCTAAGACAACGGTTATATGCAAAATAAAATGAGTATTTAGTTTCAACGATTAACTCAAAAACAAAGTAATATGAATTTGGCTAAATATTATCATTACAATTTTTTACAATATTCTGAAGTTATTGCTGCAAATTTGAAGTATTACTGCAGAAATAGGGCATTGCTGCAGCTTATTTCAATGCCTGGTGTGAGGTTATATATCTGTGGACTTTTGACAAAGCAACCTAATTCGAAATTGGCAACTTTTCAGGAGAGCCTAAAAACTGATTAACTACTTTTCAATAATGTGGCTCAATTTCGTTGATGCAGCATTGAGTCTCTTCTTTCCATACTTTTTACTAATCTTAAAGTGTCAGCTGTCACATTATTATTTTTTTTGGTTCATAGCACTTCAAATCTTGCGTGAACTATGGGACACCCTTATATCTCTGGAACAAGAAATCATAGAGACATGGCGAATATACTAATAGAAGCATATTTAAATTTTTTATTTAGGACTAAAATCCTGGAGAATTGTAATTTAATATAATATAATAAATTTAGATATAAATTGGATGATAAAACAATTAATGCCTTAATTTTTCTGAAAACATATTTTAATAATAATATAACTGATTAAAAGAAAAGTTCTTTCTTTCATGTCCAACACGTGTTAAAACTTTGATCTCACTATTTTATATAATTAAATATGTATATTGGGTGTACAACTTAAAAACCGGAATTTTTTAGCGAAATTTGATGCTTTATTGTGGAAAAATGTTACAATATATTTTATTCAAAGTATTGTCCATTGGAAGCTACAACATTTCCCCATCTTTCAGGCAATTTATGAATTCCATCCCAAAAAAATTGCGCCGGCTTGGCGGCCAAAAATGAATCGAGCCAATTTTCGATATCTTGAACTTAAGTGAACCGTATTCCTGATAGGGCATTCTGCATTGATCGGAACAAATGGTAGTCTGATGGTGCAAGGTCTGGGCTATAAGGCGGGTGAGGCAAAATTTGTATAGATTTCCCATCCGTTGTTTTCCAGGTAATATTTGACTGGGGCAGCGATATGTGGCCGAGCGTTATCGTGGTGGAAAATGATTGACTCGTGTCTGGTCACATACGTTGGCCGCTCTGCCTGGATTTTCTGCCTCAATCGGATCAATTGTTGACGATAGAGTTGAGCATTAATGGTTTGGCCACCTGGCAACAGCTCATAATCGATCAAACCTATCTGGTCCCACCAAATACAGAGCATTACCTTCGAAGCCTCACCTTTCTTGACATACGCTGTTTTGCGCTTGGGATTATTGTAATGGATCCACTTCTCATCGCCAGTGACAAAACAATGCAAAAAACCCTTCCTTTTGTGGCGTTCAAACAGCATTTTGGACATCAAAAATCGGCGTTTGACGTCTCTTGGCTTCAACTCGTATGGCACCCAATTTCCCATCTTTTGAAAAATTTCCAAGGCTTTCAAACGTCTGGAAATTGTTGCTCGATCAACTTCCAATGGTTCTGCAAGTTCTTCTTGCGTTTGACATGAATCTTGATCGAGTAATGCCTCCAATTCTTCATCCTCAAACTTTTTCGGCTGACCAGGACGTTCTTTGCCTTCGACATCAAAATCACCACTTTTAAACCGTCGAAACCACTCACGACAGCTTGATTCAGCTGGAGCATAGTCCCCATAAACTTCTACAAGCAAACTATGACTTTTCGCAGCAGTTTTCTTTGCAAAAAAATGACCCAACAGAACCTCCCGCAAATGCTGTCTTTTTCTCCAATTTTCGAAGTTATTCATCGTGAAAAATAATAATGATGCACACAAGATAAAATTGTTTTGTTGACTGATTTTGACAGCTGTCAAATGTACCTTCAAAATGACATATATATAAAGTTCGAGCTTTCACGATATTTGTTAGTACGGACATCCACCGTCAAATTCCGGTTTTTAAGTTGTACACCCAATAATATTTTATGTATGTATGTACCTTTATGTTCGTTTTTGAAGTAAATAAGTATTTTTGAATTTTTTGTTTTTTAAAAAATGCGTGAATTGCTAAATAAAATGTACCTGATTTAAGATATTGTTCTTTAATATTTTTGACACTTTTTAAATAAAATATCTTTGTAGGGGTGTAGTAGGGGTATATAAGACAAAATATTAGGAATTTTTAATACTAAATTCTGCTTTATTTAGAAAGAAAAAAAATTCATACAAGTCCCGAAAAATCCCGGGATCCCGGGATTCAAAATTTCTGATCCCGAAATCCCGGGATCGCAAAAAGTCCAAAAATTGGAATCCCTAATCTACACACTGGAAAAAAGTTTACTTGCAAACAAAGATATTCTTAAATTTTAACTACACAGCAAAAAGTTTGAGGATAAAGTATAAGTTTATACTTATTTAAACAATTTGTTTTTATTAACTTATCTATTCCAATTTTTTGATATAATTTATAAATTTTTTTTTCTATTAATTTCATACCAAAATTATATAATGTTAATATCAAATTCTGTTCGAACAACGTTTGCTTACTTTACAAATTCTATACCTCTTCACCATATCGGTCAAATAAAATGTTTCTATCACACGGACGGTCGAAGGTTTGAGTCCTCCTGCGGGTGTTCTTCTTCTTTTTTTTAATTGAAATTGTAATAATACTTTATGTGTATACATTTTATACGAACAAGCATAAGCGGTTTGTATACCAATTTGTAGTATAGATTTTATACCAAGTTTGGTGTGGATTTATATTTATTCCAATTTGGTTTGAATTTACACCAAAACTATTTGCTGTGCAGGATTTGTGACCATCGTTAAAACCAATTTTTATAAAAAACAAAAATTACACTAGAAAAACCTTAACAAAACAAACAGCCAGCTAATGTCAGGCAAATTGCAATTTTTCAGATCAAATACTTTCATTTCTTCAATTTTGAAGGTACTAGGGTACACGTTTGCGAAGGATTCGGTTTCTTTTTAATTTTAGTTCTCTGCAATGTTTATTATCAATAAACTCAAGTTTGCTCTACAACATTACTCCCCCTTTGTAAAAAGTAACAATATTTTAAAGATGATCTATATGATTTGTGTTTATATAAATACGTGATCAATTTTGTTTGGGTCCCTTTCACCTTTACTACACTCAGGGAAAATATTACAACTTTCACTATTGATTCAATGTAAATAAGTAACGATTTAGCTCCGAAGGCGAAATTATTTGAATTGATAGCGAAAACTGTTGATTTGAAGTTATTAAATTAAATGTGATTAGTACCTATTCAAATCAAATTCAAATCCTTTTGATTTAATAAACATTTGGGGTTTAAATTTAAAATATCAGCCTTACAAGTCCATAAATTTGCGAAATCCTTTAAAACCCTATAAACTAAATACACTTTCATGAAGCTCATACAATTAACTTAAATTTTTAAGCTGAAAAATTTTCTCTAAAAAGTTAGAGTGATCCAAGATATATTTTTTTTTTTTTGCAAAACATGTCAGAAAATCAGTTTTAACCCTATTACTTCTCAGGGGTACATTTTAAGCCCACCCCGTATGTAATTTTGTTTTAGTTTAGTTCTCCTCTATCACCTCTCAGAAGCTTCGTAATCTTATCGATTACACCCTGTATACAAAACGGAATTCGGAAAAAGTGTTACTGACTTTAGGTGAATGTTCAAATTTTCGGACACCGGTAACACTAAAGTTTACATAAAAATGATCACATGGAAATCGAGAAGATATGTTTAGTATGTATCTTAAAAATTTACGATGACAGTTTTGTGGATACGGACAACGCTTAAATCCTTATGAACTTTATTTTAAAGGACACCCTAATTTGTAAAATATATATATTATTTATAAGGCCACTTCGGTTTTGTAGTAAATGTCGTTGCTGTTGTCATTCTTGCAGTCACAATTTGATATCTTCATTGAAATCATTTTTTTTTTTTTTTTTTTTTTGTTGCAAATGCCGGTAGTGTGGCAGCCAACAGTTCAATCTTGTGACTTTGCAACACATACGTGGGGTTTTATTCTTCGTATTTTGTTTTTTCCTTTATTACGGTTTGTTGGTGGTTAATGCTCAACTTGAAAATAAAAAAATAAAAAATCTCTTCCATGAAAGTTAATCCTTTTTTCTTGTCCAATTCAATCCAATCCAAATTGGAAGGCAACCACAGCGAAGATGTATCACTTACAGAAGGGTATCATACAGACGAGCACAAGTGCATGTATGTATGTATGTTAGGATTTTTTTTCGGGACATTTGCCAAGAAATCGTGACTTCATCAACAAAAACAAAAAAAAAAAAAAAACAGCACAAGGAAAAAGAATCGCAACACAAACAAATAAAATGTTGCAATATTTTGTTGCTACAAATAAAAGAAATTTTGTTTGCTTTTGTTGTATCAATTGCAATTATTTGAAAGCAAAACCAAAGAAATATTCCATACCTAAAGGATCAATTACACTTTATTTCACATTTCCTAAGAAATATTTGCATTGCAATTGAATCCATTCTTTTTTTTTTAACTGCATTGATTATTTGTTGTATTTTATTATTGTAATTAGTTTTTTTTTTTAAATGCTGATTATAATTATTGAATGTGATATTTGACGCATACTGTGTAAAAAAAATGGCTACAAAGCGCGGCATAAAAATTAAAGACAAAAACTGAGTAACGAAGTGTCGCAAAAAAAGTGACCCGAAAAAACTCGCTGCCTTGAAATTATACACCTAACACGGCCAAAGAAGTTTCACTTAAAAAAAAGAAACAAATGCAGGACTTAAGTATAAAAGAGCTGAACAATCTTATAGATATTCCCAAAACTGGTGACAACGACAATACTTCCGGACGGGCTTTTTGAGACTATAAAAAAATAGCTGAAATAACTGGTCTTGGTGAAATTTCATTCATAAATTGAATACGAATATTATTTTAATATGCATGTCATGTCAATACCCACCAAATTTGTCTTGAGACTGCTGACATCATAATACAGGGGTTGAAAAAGGGGCATGACAGTATTCCCATTTTTTAATATGATGTTCTCTAGGATTGCGATTCTAGAAAATTTTTTTCCAAGTTTTAGCTCAATATCCTTATTTTTGTAATTTTAGCTAGAAAACATGGTCAAATGTCCATAGAGGAACGTATGGCTGCCCGGTATACAAAACTGAGCTGGAGTTCGGCGATACATTGCTGTGTGAAATTTTTTACACGTTACTGTGTGGCTTCTTTTTTACACAGAATGTTTGAAAGTTCACACAGTTTTATTTATAATGTATGCAAGCTGAAAAACTCAACTACTTATTTCAAAAATAAAAAGAAAAACATACTTAATTGAAAAAGATCACTGAGAGTAGACTTCATATACTTATTTACATATCGCTTATTTACTTCAGGAACGGCACAAGTCAAAAAACTCGATTTTGCAGAAAATACGTTTAATTGATAAAGTTTTTTGGTTCTCAAACGGTGACTGTAAAAGATATTTTTATGAAATTTTCACACAATATGAAGCATGATAAAATTAATAATTCTGCTTCATTAACTCAAAATTAGCGATTTTTGAGTTGTGCCTTTCTTGAAGTAAATGAACGAGATATATGGGAAATCTCAGCAAGTGTAGCTTTTTCGAAAAAAAAAGAAGTTATTTTTCAAACATGTGGCACTCTTTTTTGGACCGCGAATTATTAATTTGAGATACATTAGAAGTATTTTACAGCCAGCGTTACTGACTTTTTTCGATCGCCTCCCCCAATATCGTCAAAAATCTCGCGTCACGGTGTTTGTGATTAAACTCCTCTGAAACGGCTCGCCCGATTTTTATGAAATTCTTTATATGTATTTGGTAGATATGGAAATCGGTTATTAAGTATATTTCATTCCGCAAGAGTGTATATTTAGGGTGGCCCTCATACAAAAATATTTAATAAGCATTTTTTTTCCTAGTACACTTTTTACGTAAGATGCTTTCCTCTCGAGTAAAAAAAGATGTTTGCCTGCCGCGGGCGTGCAAAAGCCAAAAACTCCCATGTAGCGTCCAAATCCCATCTTAAATCATACATCATTTTAAAGCCTATAAATTATGCTTTTATTTAAAGTACTTTTAAAAAAAATCGAAGGGGGCTTTTTTTAAAAAAAATACAAAAGTATTTTTAAGTGTAAAAAATTTAAGAAATGTAAATGTAAGAAATATTTTTTTATAAAAAGAACACTTGAAAATAAATGGGACCATTAACTTAGATTTATCAATTTACAAACTTTAGTGTAAGCTATAGATTTTTGAAAAAACACCCTTTTCATGGAAATGACCAAAAACGTCAACTTCAACACCCTATATTTTAACAACAAATGGTACTAGGACCAAATCCTCCCGGATTGTTGTTCTTGCACACCGGATCTACCATATTACCAAATTTGAGCGAAATCGGAGAAAAAATTGTTTTTTTGGTACACTTGGCGTGGAGTGCTTCATATATAGATGAACCTTAAAAAATTGTACATATTAGCCATTGTTGAAGTATGTACCGAGGAGCGATTTTTTTACATATTCATTGACCCTAGATCTAATGATTTCGCAAGGTTTGGGACAATTTTTTGCCCCCGGATTGTTGTGCCCCTCCAAATACCATTTTTCTAGACGTAATTTCGCATTAAAAATCGCCATTTGAGCATCTCTCAAGAGTGTTACCACCGAACCAGAGGTGGCACACCCTTCTATCTGCACAGTAAAAAGTGATAGTTTACTTTTGATTCCATTCGGTATTGATTTTAAACTGCTTTGGTATTAAATTCAAAATTTATTCCAAAAAAGGTTGAAATTTATTCCGGTAGGTTTTAATTTTATCACAAAAAATATTTACCTTTAAACCATTTAGTTTTTTCAATTTCTTAAAACCAAAGTGGCTTAAAAACAATCCTAAAATATCTTTAAATTCAAAAAACTAATCATTTTTAGTTTTAAAATAAGTCCAAGAAAAGTATTAAAATATTCTCTGCGCCAATTTTAATACTTTTGGTTTGCAACTAATGCCATAAAAGTTTTAATTTAGCTTGGAGAGACTTTTTAGTTTTAAAATTTGAAAAACTTTATTTCTCAAAAGAGCATAAAAAAAGAACGAGAACAAAATAACAAAAAAAAAATTTTCTTTTTCAATTGTTTAAATACAAATTTCACACAACTATGTCAATACATTTGATAGCCGAGTGAGCTAAAGACTTCGTAATTTATGTACACAAGATGTTGTACCCTTGGTTCGAATCTCAGTATGGATGGCTTGTTTTTTTTTTTTTTTCAATTAAATTTAAATTTTTTTTTTTTTTTTTCATTTCTCTCCCTCTCTTTATTTATTCCAAAATAATTTAAAATTAAAACTTTTTTTGGCATTGTTCTATATAAATTCTTTTTTTGGTTTTAAAATTAAACTAAAATTTTTACTGTGTGGTAATTTTTTTCAGTCATAACATTCAAAAATCATATTTCATGAGAAATATTGCGAAAAAATATTCGCCTCTAGAGAAGCATGTTAGAAACCGAATATTACCAGATTTTCGGTAAAAACCGTTCACGCAGCTTGGGAGACCCATATCTAGCGTCCCACTGAAGGCACATAAACGGGGTGCAGTTTTTCTTACGTCAAAACATCCATGTTACAGATTTTGAAAGCCCCAAATAAATTGCTGAACCGCCTCAAAAGTTATAGCTCAATAACAGAAGCGACTTATTCAATTCACACTCAAAATTTGTGGATTTTGCTCGAATTTCGGCAAACAAAAATAAAGCTTCCAGGCGGTAGCACACGCATGTTTTTGAATTTAACATCATCCAATAAGTGTCCCAGACATGTTGGAATGGATGGGAAATGCAAAGGGTGCTGACTCGGCGAACCGAGACCTATTCACACCGAAATCCACACTTGCTGAGATTTCCCCATATACAGTGTCGGCCAAAACCTAAGCACCCCCTAAAGAAGTTTTTTCTTATATCAAATTTTTTTTGAGAAAACGACGTTATTGAGTTAGTTCATGTGTTTATTTTATTTATTTATACGCTAATTATTGACAAACAAGGACTTAAAAAATTCAGGGTTGTATAAATTAAGAGTTAACATTTAATAAACATTAAAATTTAGAGACTTCATCGGACAAAACTAAAGCACCCCCTTCTTAACATTTAATAAAATCTTTTAAAATTAATATTTAGTTGAAAACCCTTTATACTGGGCAACATTAGCACATCTTTAAAGCATAGAGGACATTATATTATTAATGATATCCTTCGATATCCCTTCCTAAGGCTACTTTCAAAGCTTCAAAGAGATTTTTCTTGGTTTTGTAATTTTCCTTGAAGATTTACGTGTTAACGATCTCCCAGAGGTTCTCAATGGGATTCAAATCTGGGGACTGGCCTGGCCAACCAAGGACTTGCATCCCATTGCTCTAAAACCAGGCTTTACAAGCTTAAGCGGTATGTGTTTGGATCGTTGTCCTGTTGGAACCTCCATTTAAGTGGCATTTCTTGATCCGCATTAAGCAGCATCACATCATTTGGTATGTCAAAGTGCATAAAACAATCCATAATTCCTTTAGTCTAATGAATTAACCCACTCCCTTGACCAGAGAAAAAACCACAGACCATTGAACTCCTTCCTCCGTGCTTAACAGAGGCTTTGCAAGACTTTGGTTTCAATCTTTTTCCTTTTGGTCTGTGTACTCGCCTTAATTCATCCGAACCTTTGATATCATGCTACGAACCCAAGTCCTACGAATCCAAGTACTACGAATTCAAGTATATTATGAAAGATTCGGATAGAATAAGGCGAGTACACAGACCAAAAGGAAAAAGATTGAAACCAAAGTTTTGCAAAGCCTCTGTTAAGCACGGAGGAAGGAGTTCAATGGTCTGTGGTTTTTTCTCTGGTCAAGGGAGTGGGTTAATTCATTAGACTAAAGGAATTATGGATTGCTTTATGCACTTTGACATACCAAATGATGTGATGCTGCTTAATGCGGATCAAGAAATGCCACATAAATGGAGGTTCCAACAGGACAACGATCCAAACGCATACCGCTTAAGCTTGTAAAGCCTGGTTTCAGAGCAATGGGATGCAAGTCCTTGGTTGGCCAGGCCAGTCCCCAGATTTGAATCCCATTGAGAACCTCTGGGAGATCGTTAACACGTAAATCTTCAAGGAAAATTACAAAACCAAGAAAAATCTCTTTGAAGCTTTGAAAGTAGCCTTAGGAAGGGATATCGAAGGATATCATTAATAATATAATGTCCTCTATGCTTCAAAGATGTGCTAATGTTACCCAGTATAAAGGGTTTTCAACTAAATATTAATTTTAAAAGTTTTTATTAAATGTTAAGAAGGGGGTGCTTTAGTTTTGTCCGATGAAGTTTTTAAATTTTAATGTTTATTAAATGTTAACTCTTAATTTATACAACTCTGAATTTTTTAAGACCTTGTTTGTCAATAATAATTAACGTATAAATATGTAAAATAAACACATAAACTAACTCAATAACGTCGTTTTCTCAAAAAAAATTTGATATAAGAAAAAACTTCTTTAGGGGGTGCTTAGGTTTTGGCCGACATTGTATATTTGTTTTGTCTCAAGCTATCTCCAGGTTTTCAAGCATTAAATGAGCGTGTTAAGATTTGCCATGTATTAAAGGTTTGAATTTATTTCCACAAATATCTCAGAAAATTTATTTGGCTGCTGCCGCTAAACACATTCCTTGAAATTTTTCATCTGATTTTTGTCAGCTCAACAAATATGCATAGTAAACACACTTAGGCAGATAATGTTGCCACATGGTATAAAAAAAGCAGGTACAGGGTCGCTCTAAAAGTAACTAAACTGGAAAAAAAGTTTCCTTCGGCATTTCCTCAAATCAATCTCCATATGTAAGAACTGAATTGTTTAGGATTCAAGTGGAATAAAGTCCATTCATATGATGCAACCTAACGTCTTAAGTATTTGCACCCACCCTGTAGTTTATTTTCTTCACTTGGAGTGAGCGCAGGATGTTGTGATGCGTTCTTTTTTTTCGGTTTATTTTATACTCTTCGGTTTAATGTGATTTTATTTAATACCATTTTATCCTAGACAAAGTGACGTGTGTTCTAGATATGAATTGAAAATTACTGCACACATTCGGAGGAGCGTTCGTTTCATTTGCGCTCTGCGATTGCGGTTGTCGGCCATATCGGTGCATAAACGAGAATTTGCAGCAAAAGGAAACCCATCTACTGCACCAAAGCGGGTGTTGAGTGAAGCTGCATTTGCTTTAATGCCCTACAAACTTTTTCAAGTGTTCCAAATAGGAAACCACATCATCATCGTCATCATCGTCTTTGGGTTATGGTCGTTTTTCCATCCCAATAAAGAATTCCATTTTATTAGCTCGTGTGCTCGTGTGTTTCGTATGCGCTGTGCTGCAGACATGTGAGGTGGTTTTCTGCTTTTAAAAGTGTTCCCATGTTTTGATAGCTGCGCTATCAGTGGCCCAAGTAAATAAATGTGGCCTATAGAGATTAGCCAAGTCAGCCAGTCAGTTAGTCCAAGTCATCTACTTGTAACGTGTGCAAAAAAAGCCTTGCGTCCCAAGCACAAAGCAAACGAGTTGTCCCTTAAGCAAACTGTTAATTTCTTCAAGGTACGCGTACTATGGTAAACTTGTCGAATATTATCTTTGTTGCATTGATTGAGACAGGGTCTTATTTTTGAATTTGCCTGGTTCTTATTTGCTTTTGCATTGTTGTACCGACTTGATTCGATAAATTGGTATTGTAGCCGCTATTCTATATGGTAGGAATTTGCTGTATTCGATTGAATGCAAAAGTGTTGACGTGACCCCGATATGACCCAAAAATACCAATAAGGTTGAGTAAAGTCTTGCACCGATAATTTTGCGCACAGTGCTGGTATCTTGTCTTGTTTTTGCTGTTGTTGGAAATGCTTAACAGTAAGTCAGTTTTTAAGTTAATGCTTCTTGGGATATTGCTTTTGGCATGGTTTCAAGATAATTTTATTTTATTGTACATATTTCTTACTGATTTTGTATCCAGTAGGCTGATAGAAGGATTTGTTCAGAAAATTTCATGACAGAAGTAAAAAATCGTGAAAGTTTGCAAATCCCAGACTTAAATGACTTTTTAGTATATTTTCTCCAGGACAAGAAACAACGCAGAATCGGCTGGAAAATTTGGTCCCTAGTGTGAGTGGGGTCCAAATAATAGGCACATTTTTTAAAGACAACGCTAGAAATTCTTTAACAAAGAGAAATTGGAGAGGTATAAAAATTAAGTTTTATTTATTAAAAGTGAAGTACAAAAAATTATTTTAAAGAAATCATCTGTTCATCATTTATTATTAAATAAGTAAGGGTGCTATATTTGCCATGGCTATACATTATATGCCCTACACTGTAGCATTTTTAAAATCTTTGCTCGTAAGGGAGGTGCCACCATCTTTTGTCCGAGTTTGCTTAGTTTTCTCTCTGAGCTTGATTTATTTATTTCTAGTGCCTGTACGAATATGGTTGCATTATCTCAAAAAAAGCATGAACTACGGCAGTTTGAAAAATATGCTTGTATGGGAGGTGCCACAAACTTTTTTCCGAGTTTGCAAAGTTTTCACTCAGAACTCGTGCTCACTGTTCGTATTATTAGAATGTATTTTTGTTGCATTCCCGTAAATATTTCATTTAACAATGTTGGTGAAACATCCATTTTCCAAAACTTTTTGAAATTGATTTTCCACAACTTAGCTCTTTCTCACTCATACAAATGTTCCAAACGTTAATAAGCGTACTATATTCTCCAAGAAGATGCGCTACTACGAACAGTCTTTTATTACAAAGTATTAAATGCAACCTAATATATTCATAACTTAGAAATATTTAAAGATCCTGTCAATTCCAGTACTACACTGGTGCTGTTAGGTCCTGTTAACTAACCACTTGTACCTACAACAACAACAAAACATTATTAACTGTCTTCAAACTGTCAAGCCCACCTAATAGTCAGCCAGACAAGCAGAGTCAATAAACACATGAAGGCGCAACACCGTCAGGCATTTTGCAAAGACATTTTGATTTGTTGTAATAATAGCTCAGAGCCAAAACTGGCAAGAGAGAGTGAAAACTCTTTAGCCACATTGGCCACAAAGTTATTATTCTTCTACACATACACATATATATTGTGTGTGTGTGTTGAGATTTATAAAATATTTATGCAATTGTGAAGTTTTAATTTTAATCCTCTGTCATTTTATTGACATTCTGTGGCATTAAGTTAGTTTTATTCGTAGATATGTTCGTCCCCCTTTTCATGTTTTGTTCCCCACCTGGTGGCTGTTGGTTATGTTTGTCATTATGTGGAGTCAGTCATAGGCACACGTGTATTTAGTGCAAAATGTTTTAATACCTTTTTAGCCGCAGGGTCATAAAATGTGAGATTTTTCGTTTTAGTTTGGGGAAAACCAACGAAATAAATTGATACGAACATATGCGAAATCACACTTGTGCTGTATGTGGATTATTTCAAATCAGAGAATTTATAAACAATTTACAGGACTCACGTGGATGCATTTAGTTGTCCCTTCATTTGCAAAACTCCATTTAGAAAATTAGAGTGAGGCGGTTTTTCTCTTTAACTAACAAAAGTATCATTTATTTCAGCATTTTGCTATAATTCACTATTAGCTGCTTCATGAATCCATTTATTTACTTCATAGCGAGAAAAGTGTTGCCGCTCTACTTCTATTATGTATACGATTTTGTACCAAAGCTGCTAAAATTGTATTGAGAAGAATTGAATTAAGGCCTAAAATTCATTATTCCTGAGCAAATTTGATTGTTGATTTCGATATCTAAATAAGATAAGTTCGGTTTAATTTTTGATTCATTATCAATTACCATTCCAAAGACCGATCAAAAAAAAAAAAAATTTCTTTGGATATCCCACCATTATGCCCAAAAATCTGAAAGGGGGTGTCAAAAAAGTGAGCTGAGACGAGCACTAAGAAGCGGTTAGGAACAGGACGGAGAATGATTTTTTTAACCTTTTCAGGCCTGTTCCGTAATCCGTGTGTTTTCAATTACTTTTCACTTAGGAGGCTTTTTGGTGAAAATGGTGAGTCACACGATAAAAAGTATGAGAATCTTTTTTGTGGGAAATTACAGGTTCTACAAATAACATTGATTTGCAATAACGAAAAAGTGACCATTTAGGAAATATTCTTAAAAAATCGCAAAAAGTCGATATATTCGACTTTATCGAATATTTCCGAAGCAGTTACTTTTCGTAAACATAAATCAATATTATTTGTAGAAACTGTAATTCTCCACAAAAAAGATTCAAATACTTCTTATAAAGTGACTCACCATTTTCATCAAAAAGTCTCCTAAGCGAAAAGTAATTGAAACCACGTGGATTACAGAACAGGCCTGTTTATGTTATAATTTCATAGCCATATATTGAAATTGGTTTTTACCGAAGTGAATCGGATTTCAGAACATGCCTAATAATGTCAATGTATGGTAAATTTTTAGGAGAATCACCTGAATCTTAATTTAAGATAAAATTTGTTGTTCTAAAGTCATCATGAAATCACGCAAGGAATAATATTTTAGAGCACCATAAAAAATGGGTTATAATGGATTCGAGTGTTCTATAATAATATTAGTACCTGGAGACCGATCCCTGCTCGGTCAACAATCTGATTTTATTATTTTAGTCGATGTTTTTATTCATATCTATTTTTTGTTATGAAACTTGTTCCTTTTTACCTCTAATGGTCATGCTTTCAAAATTATAAATAAACCGATGAGAATAATAATAAGAAAAAATGCGGAAAATATCGAATGGTATAGAAAAATATCTAAAATTCAAAATTTTTTTTGGTGAAATAGAATGCCGTAAAATAAATAAATGGGATATGCCACGCACCCAAAATATTTTGTCCTTTGTAGGGGGGCTGTAATATCTTATTTTCAAAGGATCATAACTCAGAAAATAAGAGTTCTATTGGAAAAATCCGGAAGGATATTTTGATAAGGAAAAGTGTGGCTATTCGATGCCATTAATAAAAAAGAATTTCACCTTTTCTTGAAGCTACGCTCTAAGACTGAACACAGCGTTTTCTTCAACTTCAAGCAAAGCCCTTCTACAAGTTTTTTAATATAACGGTATATCACATATTATTACTTATTTTCAGAGGTACAATCTCTTACATTCTCATTATAATTGTTGGATTCGTTTTTGAGTAATATTGAATCAAGATTTTCAATGGTTAAAAAGGGGGCGTGGTACCTTTTCCCGCCCACTTTTCGGTTATCACAAGGTATTGATAAGTAGTACCTACATACCAAATTTCATTAAAATATCTTGTAACATTTGCGAGAAATAGCATTTAACGTATTTTGCTTGTATGGGAGGTTCCACGCGCAACGGCGATATTTCGCCCACTTTCAGAACAGAGATGCGCTATAGCAATTAAACTCCACACAGTTAATTTCAGAATGTTTTTTTTATTAGTTTCTTTTTTACCGTTTTATATTTTTGTGGGCGGTGCCACGCCCTTCAACGAGTTTTCCCAAAATAACGGCGTATCACATATTAATTTTTGTTTGCAGAGGTAATATCTCTTAAATTTTCATTAAAATTGTTGGAGTCGTTTTCGAGTAATATTGAATCAACATTTTCAAGGGTTGAAAAGTGGGCGTGGCACTTATTCGATCCCGCCCACTTTTTGTCTTTTACAAGGTATTTTTAAGTTCTACTTGCTTACCAAATTTCATCTAAATACCTTGCATGGTTTGCAAGTTATGACTAAATCAAATTTAAAATTAATGGCAGTTTATTATGGAAAAATATTTGAGTTTGAATTTTTTTCTTATCTAAAAAATATAGCCCAAAAACATTTTTTGCCCTCTACAGACTATTTTTTCGACTGTTCTAACATCGTATGAAAGTAGGCTACGATAAATGGTTTCCTTCGAACTCACATTAGCGATAACACTGGCCCGAATGAGCTCAATAAATTTCGAGCTTTTTTCGCTTTTCCTTTTTTTTAATGTCACCGGCAGGATTTCACTTGTCATATTAAACACAAATAAGTTGAATTTATTTTGCTCTCCACTCTTGGCAACGCAGCCGCAGCCGCGCCATAGCGCAGCGCATTGGCAAAACTTCAAAGTCCTCAAGCATCAAGGATTTAGGTAGTAGGACTTGGTCTTTTTGGACGCTTTTGTGATTGCGTTAAGCAGCTGTCAATTGCATGATGTAGACTGCATTGATTTCTATGTGGGCCGCAGTGCTTAGCTCGGTTTTGTGTAGGTTGCTCAAATCCAATAAATTGCATTTTGTAAATGAGCGCAATTTGTTCAGTCCTCTATGATTTTGTTCGCTGCCTTTTTTTTTGTGCAATTTTATTGAATGCTTGCAAATTGAAAATCGATTATCTGCTTGAAAGTTCAAGAGCAAACATAGAGTTCGATTGAAAATTAATTACTTTTCTTTTTTGGAAAACTAGTTGAAATATTACTTTGGAAAGAATTACGAAAATGGGGAATCTTGCACGAAAGTTTAAAAAGCTTTTATAAAAAACATTACCGTTGAAAACTTTTCTACCTTTGACGAAATTATTAACAAAAAATGAAAAGTGCTGAATAAAGTTTATGCATTTTGTACAAACATTGGTATAAAAATTGCTGAATTTGTGTTTGTTCCTGTTATACAACAACAACATTAACAAATAGTTCAAAATCAAATATTGGAGATAAACTTTGCAAGCGCACAGCCGAACGCACAAGCCAAAGGCTTAACATGGTTTAGTCCATCTCTTAAGGACAAAACAAAAGCAGCTGAAAGCATCATCACCAGCAGAAAAAGTGAACCCTTGGCAAAATACTTTGATCACGTTCGCGATGCAATTAAGTGACAATATTTCGAAATCCTCAGATTGTACGTGTGCATGGATGACGACGACCACTGCGACGACGAAGGCATAAGGCCTTCAGAAAATGAACAAGAAACGGCGGCACATCGCGGCAACATTGCAACCAGCACAACCAGCACGTTAAGATGCTCCACAAAATACCGAGCTACTGGACTTGAAGTGATTAGTTCTATACTATTTAATATTTAAAGCCATCACTACACTACTCATTTTTTTGTGTTTTTTTTTTTTTTTGTCTCACAGTAAAAATTACAGTTTAATACCAAAAAATCACTTATAGACTGATTCCATTTCAATTCATACGGTGAGTGTGCACTTAGGTTTGCGTATCAACTTCAAACTAGCAAAATATTTTTCTACAATCAAAAAAGGGAACATATAGTAGTGGTATTCACAAAGTGGGGCAGCTGGCAGGGCAGATGAGCTAAAGAGCGTGGTGGAAGCCAAGTTAGTGAACGACTGTGTAGCATCAGTGCTAAAGAGCTACGAAATCAGCTGGTTTTTGTTTACTTTTGAAAAATAAATAATTTTTGAGTCAAAATTTATGAATCAAAATTTATGAAAATACGTACCACGGATGAATGAAAAAAGTCCAATAGCTGTCCAACAGAATTTTAGTAACTTTTCAGCTTTACGCTTTTCCTTTTTCTGGTCCATTTGATTTTAATTTTGCAAACAAACAAAATTGAATTTTATTTAAACACAAATGTCAACATAATTCTGACACATCTTACTGTAGCAGAAAAGCTATTCATATTTACTTTAGGGTTTTGTGTAGCAAAATAGCTTAATTGTAGCTAAATTTCTTAAATGTATTTTGTTGTTGTTTAGAGCAGATTTGCTATTTTACCCTTTTGCCACACTAGCTGCCCTACTTCGTGAATACCGTTAGTATTTTTTTTTTTTTTGATTTGGACTAAAATTGGGGATTTTATGGCGTTTTGTAGGAATTTTGGCGAAAATTTAATTTTGAAAAAATCATGAAGTGCAATCGGTTTTTTCAACCGCATTTCTTTATATATCAACTGTTTTCCATGAATCAAAAACCAATTTCTTTAACCCTTACTTTCCTTAAAGTTGCCTTTTATATTTTAAATACAAATGCTAATTTTCTCAAAAATGCCATCTTTTTTTTCTCGAAAATTTGCACAGTGATAGTAAAGCACGTCGCCTTTATTCGAGTTATGACGGCTTTCTTGCTTTTCTTGTTGTAAGTGTAAAATTTGTAATTTTTAACGTTACAATTGCATGCTTGCCTACATAATGAATAAGAAAAATTACATGGTTCTGTTTCTTTTTCCTAGACGGTTTTGCGATACAGATTCCGAAAATAGTACTAACATTCTTCTACCATTTTTGGTTTTCAAGATATCTTGAATAACTTGAATAAAACCTATAAATTTAAAAAACCGAATTCTTTATTTTCGAGACACAAAATTCATTCATAATAAGTTAGATGGAAACTAAATATACTCAAGGTATAGTAAACCAAGCATTGTTTGTGTTTTTTTGCGATTTGACAGTACTTTGGCTTTTGTTTTTTTGCGGAAGTTCTCGGGATTTTTATTAGTTTTTTTTTCCGATAACTTTCATGTAATTGTGTTGTGCTGTTCTGCTCTTCCAAACACGGCATTTTTGAATGCTTTTGCATTTTTTCACTGTTCAATTTTGTTTCTTCTGAAGGAATCCATTTTATCAACAGAAGAAGTTGAGAGTATGACAATAATTTTTGATGGCAAGCCACTTTAAAAATCGCTTCATGCTCCATGAAATGCAAAAAAGTAACATGACCAAAAATGGATTTTTTCAAGCACTGGCCATGGAAAGGGCGCTGTAGATGGAATTTGAGGGATTTTTAAGCATAACGCCACACATCATAATCTGTGTAATGACCACACAGCTGCTATCTAGACTGCTTGTGAGTTAGAAAAAAAAAAAATTCTTGGGTCACCCAAAATTATTAATTGAATAGTTGGTGTCAATTTTTGCACTTGAGTTATAAAAACAAGTCAGAAAATCAGTTTAAACCCTTTAACTTCTTCGGGGTACATTTTGGGCCACCCCCTCAGGTGCAATTTTTTCTTAGTCTAAGCCTCCTTTGTCACCTCCCAGAAGCTTCGTAACTTTATGCAATATACCCTATATATTTTTCCATACCTGCCACTCCTCCTTCTCTGCATTGCAAACGGAGGGACAAAGTGAATGTACTCTTGGTGTAAGGTAAAAAAATCTCATGCTTATTGTAGATTGAACTCACGACTCTCGCTTTAAAAGCACTAACACACTAGTAAAATGGCAACAAAAAATTTTTATTGAATTTCTTTCATCTATTTATATGTAGGGTAAGGGAGGAAATATGGACCACCCATCTTTCTTTTTAAAATAAAACCCAAAATACATAAAACAAAACAGTTAATTTAATGTCATCCAGTAAAGGAAACAATTTACCTTTATTCTGATTCACTTTTAGATAAATATCTCATCAGGATAAAGAAAAAAAATTAAAAAACTGAAAATACTCAAAATGAAGATAAAAAAAAAGTGTAGTGTAATATGGACCATATAGTCCATTTGGTACAGAAGTTGCATATAAAAATGTCACTTTCACATTCGGCACATTTTTCGTGATTTTAAAAACGTTAAATTACACATTCAACCCAAAATTCGCCACGTCGATCTTCTGAGTAAAGGGTGTTACATTATATGCATTTTTATAATTTTTTTCCATTGTAGTTAACGAATTACATATAATGACCATCAGACTCGTCATGAAAACTGCAACTAGATTCCCCATCTGAAAAAGATGATAAATACATTTGTTTTTGAGGCACGTGTTGGTGAAATGAATGATTTTTTATTAAAAAATCTTTTGGTTAATGAACTTATTTGTGCTAATAAATTATAAATGGTTTTCACTGACTTTATATAATTAACCATTTATTTAAAAACGCGATGTCTTTATAGTGAAATAATGAAATATACTCACTAGAAAAAAATGATCACTGATCTTTTTTTAGAAAAATCAACTTTACAGAAACATGCGACTTCACCGAAAGCTAAAATCGCCCTATTATAAGCTTTAGGTATTAGCGTTAAGTTTGAACATGAATAATGGTAAATCCTATGTATGCAGTGGGAAATAACCGTGTGGTCCATATTACCCACGTAGTCCATATTTCCCTCCCATACCCTATATCATGAAATATATTTCTGCAAAACTTATTATATTCCACCTTTTGATTTATACTATTCATTCTTAATAAAAAAGTTTTGAATCAAATAAGTATCTTATTGCTCTATGATATCAAATAAACACTAGTTTCAGTTAAACAAATCGTTTTCCCAGAGTGAGACCATTCAGAAAAAAAAAAAACTTAAATTTTTCAGCGACTTTTGCTTTCAAATATTGTTTTGTTTAAAGCAATACACTCCATTTTCATAGGCAACCCCTTCATGCCTATACGTACCGCTTATGTGGTAAGCCTTTTGCACTTTTGACCTTTTTACCTAATGGTATGCTTCTTTAACTGCAACTCAGCTTTTGCAAAACCCCTCAATCCAGCGAAGGGCAAATTAAGTTTGTTCCGCTAATGACTTATCTCACTAACTGAACGTAAGAGTCTTTAACTTGTACGAAAGGGCGAAGAGTCTTATCCTTAAAAATGCTAAAAACATTTAAACGAGCTAGAACTAACACCAAATACACGTATGAGGGCAACAATACAAAGTTTAAACATTTTCCTGAAGAACTTCTTGGACCCTTTTTTGTTACATTGCGATTAATGCAATTTTTAAGAAAACATAAATATAATATCGTGATAGCTTTACATTTGTTACTGCAATTAAGCCTACAATTTCCCTCAAAGGCTA
This sequence comes from Calliopum simillimum, assembly GCA_951812925.1. Taxonomy (NCBI): domain Eukaryota; kingdom Metazoa; phylum Arthropoda; class Insecta; order Diptera; family Lauxaniidae; genus Calliopum; species Calliopum simillimum. The sequence goes on along the minus strand of OX638371.1, from coordinate 116,893,673 downwards.
TACGTCAAGCGCGACGGCTGCGCAGAAATAGCAATAGCAACTAAAGTTATTGGAATTCCTCTGCTGCCGCTTTGACTTCGTTCTTCTTCTTTTTATGTTCTTCTGACTTGCAGCTACCAACTTTAGCATCTTTGTTGCCAACTATGTTAAGTATATAGATCTACTTGAGTGAGTACTGAGCGTTCGCACCGCGGCGTGTGGACTCGATGTCGAGGCAAACCTTAAGTAAAGGCATTGAAGAATTGCAAAATAGTTGAGGTTGCAATTCAACTTGCCAGGCAGGCGGAGGATGTTCAAAATCATTGCACAGTACCTACATAACATAGGGACCTACCGATCAAAATACACCAGCAACAACAAAAGCTAGAAAGATACGGATAGTAAGATGTTGACTATAAGAAAATACGCATCCGGCGTGCGCGTATTTGTCATGAATTTACAAGTCTAAACATTTTTCTGATTTTTATTTTATGCAGTTTCGCCTCAATTCTTAAAATGGGAGCCTTAAACAAACTATCTACCTAAAGAAATAATCATGTAAGGTTGTTGTTATTAAAATGGCTCCGAAACGAATCAGGTGAAGTTTCTAGTGCTTATAGGCACATAATGCAAGTATTCTCTTAAGCAATTGCAAAGTGTAATATGGAAAGTTATGATATTTGAGTTCGAATTTTGGCAACTTTAAGACAAACACTTACGCAAACTTATTCCATAGTACGGCTGTGAGATAAAAACTCTGGAAGGATAGCTTTTTTCGCGATTACATTCGTCCAACCGGCCGAATATTAATTCTGGGCCGTTGTATTTTTTTTTTTCAGTTTTAATAAATTTTGTAATATGATCTATGTAAAATCGTTGACAAGTAGCATGTCTTAGAGAACTAGTATTGGAAGCACGCATGGATTTAACTTTCAGTCGAAGCAGTGGCGGGTCTAAGTAATTTGTCACCCTAGGCACTTATTTTTCCCCCGCCCCCCCCCCCCCCCCCTTCAAATTGTTTTTTTGTTTGTTGTTACTCGAATTTAAAGTTCTTGTAAAAGCAACGCTGACTTCGCTGCATGCGTTTGGCTCAGTGATTTGAAAACGCTGACACCCTTGATTTAGATAAAATAAAACAAAGTTCAATACTTAAATTATAAAACCCCCAAAATCTGCCGCCCTAGGCAGGTGCCTACTGGTGCCTTAGGGTTAATCCGCCACTGAATCGAAGTCTCAATGGCGTATGAATGAATTAAAGAAAAAAATGGAAATTCCCACTCCAAGAATCTGAGGGAACAGTGAGATGTACACTTCAGCGTTAACAATGAAATCCGACAAAATTAAGTTGATGGCATACAATCACTGATTGATGTACGAGTATCCATGAAATTATTATGAGATCTCATTTGAGCTCACTAGGGATATCAACATTCAAGTGCTGAAACAGAAGAAACTTCACAGCATGCAAAGAAGACACAATTGCCTTGCGTTGCTCTCAAGCAAATCCTAAACGTGTTTGACGGTGGCTTGTTAACGCTACAAAAGCAAAAGGCATCAACAACAACGTGACAGTGTTGAAAGGATTAAAATTAAAACAACATGCAACATCTAAAACAAACAAAAAAAATAAAACATAAATTTGTACCGACACAATAATTTAATTAAAAAAACTTGGAGAAGAGTAAGGTAAACAAAATTGGAAGAGACTGCTTTGTGAATAAAACAAAGTTCCCGATTTATAAAGAACGCTGAATTTACGTAATAATATACATGTATGAGTTAAGAAACAACCAATACCTACTTGAACAAGAAAAAAACTTAAAGCTGTGTTTAAATTAAGAAAAAAAAAATTAGGTCCGGAAAATCCTCTTATAACCGGAAATGATGGAGTCACAGCGCAACAAAAAAATCCAAAAAACTTGCTGAATGCTATTCCTGAAAGCACATGATGTTTCTAGTAAAACCCTATCTGTATTTTGCTTTTTTGGCTACAGGTCTAACTTTATAATACGATATAAATTGGTTCAAAACTGCTTTTTCAAAGTTGTCGTAAACCTTTTGAGATATTGTTTTCTTAACTTCAACGAAGTTGTAGATATAGACTAAAGGAAAGAAAATGTTCAAAAACCTGACCCAAAAAAATTGGATTTTGGGCCTCGAAATCACATATTTACATATTTGGTCATAGCTTTAAAATCGTTCCGTTTTTTGCCAAACAATTACAACAAAATTGTAGCCAAGACTAAACTAAACGACTCTTTAGAGCATGTCAATAGTATTCGAGTACTCCTTGATACGAGTTTAAATTAAAACAGTGATTCTGAAAACCACAAAAGTCGAAGTTTGTTTGAAATGCGACTAGAGCTAGATTTATAAGGTATACAGCGCTAATACGCATCAGCATTCTTAATCGGAATTTACTTGTGCATAATCCCCATCTCTATATTCACCGACTCTAACGCTGATGCATAAAATCAAAACGGATTAGTATCGAATTGGTAACGCTTGTTTGGTCGAGGGCCAAATTTATAGTTTTCACTATACAAAAAATTTCAAGAGCATACCTTTCGAGAAGATCGTATATGTCTTCTCCTGCAGTCGGGTTGATGTGAGTTGTCCTAAGGTGAACTGCACTCGCGTTGACCAACTTCGATGACGATGACACTGTTGAGTGTGCTGCTTATAACCTTGACAAGGTCTTTTCCCATTCAGCAGCTCTCTTGGGCGTCTGGAGATAGAACCTACTCCTACGGGAATCCGTCACGAAGACTAAGCTTTGAAGCAAAATCACAAAAGCGCAAATAAAATACTTTCTTTTTAATTTCACTTTAGTTTTATTTGACTTTTTTATAGAAAAACTTTATAAAAATTTATCAATTCGAATTTTATGTTGCTTGCTGCGTGGTAGATTTTCAACGAGGGAAGAATTTTCCCAACTTGAACTTTAGACTTCAAGTTTAGAAAATGTGTTGAACAATTGTCGGGAATTAATATTGAATTCAAGTGAGCGAGACGGCAACACTCTTCAGCGCTAAAAAGCATTCTATACATATTTCAAGTTTTGATCAATGTCTGTAACGAGTTGTTACAGATCGAGTGGGTGGGTAGTGTTGCCGTTCGTCAAGGAATCAAACTGGAGTTTGGGCGTTGAAGTTTACGCATTTCCCCGCGTAAGCAACGCTGTCGATAATTGTACTCGACTGTAACAACTTGATAGAAACAAAACATAATTTTGGTAGTCTTTTCTTATTACTGTATTAATCTTGATATCTCGAACGCATTAGTCACAGAGTGTGATGCTATAATAAGTTAAACATTGTTGCAAACTCGCGCATTCTCAGTGTTTGACATAGCCTATTAGAATCGTAGAGAAAATTCATATGCTAAGTTATTTGGTTGTGCTTTGTGTAAAGTGTAGATACAACTGTATTCACCATAAAGATGTTATCACGAGTTTTTTCACGAAGGTTCCAACTAACACAAAGCGTTTTATATGGGAATGCAATTCAGTGTTGATTTGATTGCTGTGCAAAAAATTTATTTTTCTGTTCAATAAATTGCTTTTGACTAAATTAAATAAAAGTTCACACAATTTGGTATTGTTTGTGATATAATCACAATCCAGAGATCGATTAGTGATAGCGATAATTTAATGCCGGAATTTTGTAACAAAATCTTAAAACATTAAAGAATTGTAAAAAGGCACAATGCAAAAATGTCTAATTCAAAGAAATTGATCAACAATTTCAAAGACATCTTTGGACTTGGATAAGCTGCAATTTTAGTGATTCCAGTTCGCTTTTTTCATTTATGCATTTGTGCTGTTTTTGATATGAATAAACATATGCATGTACTACTACAGGTGAAAAAGGAAGGAAAATTCTGTGTAGCAAAACAACAGCGAAAAGAACATGCAGAAGAATGAAAGACAACAACAACAACAAAAAGGGTTTTACAAAAACAATTTTAACGACTTAATTTGCAAATTACACCTCAGGGCTAATTATCATTTTTAGCATGATGCAAGTTACAACTACCAGCGACAGATACAACAAGAACAACAACAACAGCAACACCAACAACAACAACATCAAGACAATGTTGTTCTTACGAGGGTATAAAAAGTGTTTAGGAAAGCATTAAACGTGTAACACGTCCAACAACAACAACAACAACAAAAACTTAAGCAGCGAGTTCTTAAGTCAAGCAAAGACGAAGACAAAGTTAACGAAGTACCCTATTAACATGTACATATCTACACCAAATGATGATCTGAAAATGAAACTACCATAGGGATACATTGAAGAGTAACTTATTTGTATCTATTTGCTTTTTTCTCAACATCCATGCCCAACAAAACGAGTCATCAATGAACAAGGAAGAACTTAAATTGAATGCTTACTAAAGTGATAATATACTTAAGTGTATTGGTATTTAGGGTTTTTAGAAAATTAGATTTCACATTGTAATGGGATTAATGAAAAAGTTCGAGAATCGACAATACGATTTATTATATTGTGATAAGTAAACAAATTTGACAAAGAAGTTCCCGAAATCATCCATGCAGAAATTTAAATCGATTTTTTTCAGCAGAAAGCTGTTCGAGAATCTTGATTTTACCGAGTATTCGACTGACCGATGGTGCTACATATCGCCAATGCTGACCTATTTCTCCCTTGAAGCGTTTCGATTGGACTCTAACTTCCTGACATATCACCCTTTGAAGTAAACACATCTCAACCCCTACATTATACATATTTCTAACGTTTAACCGACTTAACAAATAAAATTGATATCCCTTTACTTCAAAAGTAGATAACTCGGTAGCTAAAAGTCCAATCGAAGAAGAATAATTTGATAAAGAAAATTATTTATATTCGATATTATTGAAAAAATTAAACTACACTTTTTCCTGGAACTGCACCATAAGTCTGAAAACAACGTTTTCTGCAACTTCAAGCAAAGACATCTCGATATTTTGAGGATATATGAGCAATTCTGATCTTGGATTCGGATTCAGCGCACAAAAATACATATGGATAGATATGTTTGGTCATATGTATAGATCACTTTATTTGTTTTTTGTGTGCCGGTATAATTATATGGATTTTTGGAATTAAACTTTTTAGTATTTGAATCGGTTTTTTTTTTTTTTGTTAAAAAGGCGGAATTCGTGACTATAACGTATAACTTCATGAACTTTTAGCTTAGAACAGACTGTATATGTTATATTGAAGAAAATTACCACCAAGTATTTTTTTTATATACAGGACATTTAATTTTGAAGGATATTTTACTATGATTTTTTAGTTAAAAATGTCTTAAGACTAAGGACTTGTTCAAGTTATTTTGCTTACATCAGGAAGTTAAACTCTGCAAGCATTATAAAATAAATTGAAATTGACCGTTTCATGTTAAAAGGACGGAAGTCAGATATGTTGTTACGGTAGTAACGCCCGCAAAAATCAGAAAAAAAAAAATAAATTCTTTTCTCTGTACCAACCGAGTATTTTCTAAGTTTTAGAATAAAAATAACAAAAGGATCTTTTTTTTCAGTTTCTCGAAACTTAACTTCTATTGACTTTTGCCCTTTTAACACTTACATATTGATTCATTTGTAGTGTTTAATATTTGTTATAGTTCATTTAATTGAAATTTCGCATGTTTGGCAATGTCAATTTAAACTTTCACCAGAAAATGGATTGCACTATTTTAATCTTTGTAATGCAGAATTGCAATCTGTGGAGCAAAGAAAATCGTTTTTAAATTTTTGTCATATGACTTTTTTAAGGTCTTTTATTCCGTTTGATTTCTTTTCTTTGCCAATTCTATAGAAATTTATTCCAATAAGGAACCTCAAAGTTGATGCGACCCAAAAACAGTAGCTGCTGCTGCCGTTGCCAATTGCAAATGCGCACAGCTGCACTAAAACTGCCAATGCACGGGCAAATGTTCCGTCCTATGCTCCTCTTCCTTCCTCTCATTATTTTACATTTCCTTTATATATAGCATACAGTTTTCAGAAATATACTATCAAATCAAAAAAAAAAAAAAAAAAAAAAAGAAATCCCGCATGGGATATGATGTCGTTCTCGCGGCCTTCGCTATCACAATTTGTTCAAATTTCCATTTTTGGTCAAATGTTTGGTAGTCCGTTTGTTTTAGGTAAAAATATTCCAATTGCATTTGTTTCCCAGCTGCAGGTATCGATCGTATTTATCGCAATACACAGAGCGAAATATTTGCATTAATTCATCTAAAGATCAAGTGCATCTTGCTAAAAACCTAGGCACTTCTACACTAGCTTATGTTTTTTTTTTTTTTTTGAATTACTTATTTCGTTTAGCTCCTTGGGTGTTTCATGTTGTCTTTGCATATACCGCTCTGTAAGGATAAATCTGAATATTGAAGAAGTTTTTAATTTACTTAAAGTGCGATTTTTGAGAAATAACGATCTTTCGAAACTTTGTTTTTAAAAGAACCATTTTTTTTTCATTAGCCTGATTCAGTTCCTCTCCGCTGCTACTATTTGCACCTGAATGACTTTCATAAGTACATTTTCTATAGAAGAATAAAGTTGGACCAAGAAATTTTTTTCAAATAAGGAAATTATTCAAAATATTATAAGGTGCACACTTCATTAAATTATCAAAATGGCTCGCAACGTGGGGCCAAAAAATGTCGGAGAATTTTTTATCATTGAGTTCTTAGTTCTTAAAAAGAATATGTGATCAAAATAGGTATTTCGGTTCTGGTTTCGGAGAAATAGCCATTGGAAGATCCGGATATATCTTCTATGAAAACCGCTATAAGTTGGGAACTCCTGGATGGATTTGTAAAATATTGAAATCATATGAAAGATGTTTTAACAGCCTATAAAAATGATTTGATCTTTTTTTCAATTGAATTCATAGTTTTCGAGATATGACCTTTTTTGAAATTTTGTGATATTTTTCAATTACAACAACAAATAAATCAACAACAGCAGCAACAACAACAACTAAATAAGTTTCACACCAATTTTTTCCAAATCCTTTCAGGGGTTCCCAACTTATAGCGGTTTTCATAAAAGATATATCCGGATCTTCCAATGGCTATATCTCCGAAACTAGAACCGAAATACGCTTTTCGATCACATACTCTTTTTAAGACCTAAGAACTCAATGATAAAAAATTTGTTTCAGAATTTCAGCGAATTTATCACTAAACGACACATGAACCCCATTTTGACCTCCATATGACCTTGAAATCTTTTTTCTCAGGTGTTCTGGAAAAAACGGACCCGGGATCCGTATTCAGAACGTCAAAGTCCCTAAGAAACACATAGTCTGGTCAAAACACCATGACATTTTTTTTTTTTTTTGTAAACCTGTGTTATAGAAAAACACAGATACCATAATGTTCCAAAAGCTGATGCGAAAACCATAGAAAAATTTCAAAATACCACCGGATGATGGTACCAAATAGCCACTGTAGCTTTGTGAAGATTAAGTGTTTTATTTATATGAACCTACAAGCGAAGTTACTTGTGTATGAAACTATGATGAAAGGCCTTTTTTTACGCGTAGGTATATACAATTGTGTTAATTTTCAAAATACGATAACTCAAGCATCTCTTTTATGGAGTATTACAAAAGCGCTACAAATAATTTTTTTTAAATGTTAGAATATTTTAGCGTCAAGGACTTATTCAATAAAACCCAAATTTTTAACGCACATATGTGGTTTTTATTGTTTAACTCCTACATCCTACATAGAGAATCACATTCAAAAGTTCATAAAACTAAAAATTGAGATTGAAAACCAGAATTACCTATTCGGAACACGATTAAATTTCGTGGAATCAAACAGAATGGAGAGAATGAAGAGTAAAAGTTGTATGATTTGGTTGAATATGATTCTCTATGTAACATTGGCCTTAGAGATTGCCTCCATCTTAACTGTATGAAGAACTTACTATCCAATTTTTTTTTTTGTTCTGTGTAGCAAGCAATTACAGTATGTAAAGTTGGCCTAAAGTGTGGGGTTCATGGCTCTTGTATCCTCACTACTTAAATGTAGTGTAGTGAAATATTTCCTTCTTAGACACATTTTATTAACACTACCTTCTTTTGGGGACTTGAATGAAATGAAGGTAACAACACCAATCAGACCTTGAAACAACATTTTCAAAAGAATAAAAGTTAAAAGCTTTTCTGGACGTGTACAAATTTATTTTAAAACGTTTAAAAAATTTTAAATTAAAACTTAAAAAAAACTTAAGCGAGAAACATATAAAAAGTCTGCATGCATCAAGAATTGTCAAATTGAAGTCAAAAAGATGTCTGCTGAAAAATTGTCTATTGAAAACATGTAACGGGTGCATTTTGCTCCCACTCTCCGATTTCCACTTTTTATGTAATTTAATAGCACTATTAAGGTAGCAGTTTGTACTACTATTTATAAGTAATAATGTTTTTGAGAAGCTGAACCGCAGTTGCTTATGCATCTAATTTATGCTAGAGATAGCACTTTTTGTTTGTTTCCGAAAAAATAAAACTTATTGTTTTAAACTGTTCATTAAAAGTTAACTTTTGTTTATTTTTTCTCTAATGGTTCATATAGAAAATGAGTTTGGATATCATCTAATGGATTTGCGTGTTTGTGGTCGTCCGCACATTATGCTAATCACGCATTAGCGGCGTCACGCGTTATGATGTGCTGCATCACGTGAGTGTACGCAATTTTGCACAAATCATAAATGAAAATTTAATAAGAAAAGGTTGTGACTTCCACTTAAAATACTTTACGTTATTTGGCATTCACTTTCTTTTCTTGCGTTCGCGAACTACAGCGAATGCCAGCATACGTACATGGCTAACCTAGGAGATCACTCTTGGCCACAGCCATTATCTCAAGTTATGGCCATTTGTGGTTTTTCGCAGTTTCTGAATTGTGTATGCGCTCTGATGCTGCCGATATCGATCAGTGTGTAAAGGAATCTGAAAAAAAAAGGAATTATTGAGTTCGATCTTTTTTTGGAAGCCGCTTGCGGAAGCTGTTGGCAGCCAGCTGCTGTCTGCGGTGAAAAATACGCCAGAAAATATAGTGGTAAATAACAACAATAAAAAAGAAAGATCAGTGTTGGAAAATTCAACGTGGTATGCGTGCGCGGGTCATAAATTTCAAACTGAAGTCAAAGGTTTTTTTTGGCATTTGCATTCTATCTCTCCGCATTAACACTTTTATGAAGTTGCCATGCCAGTTGGCTATAAATAAGGATATACTGGATGCACTGGTAAAAACAATGCGTTAATGTCTTCCGTAGATTAACTGGGGTCACCACTGAATTTTCATTGGCGAATTGGCATTCTTGTTATTGCCAGGTAGGTAATGTAAATGGTTGACGGCGCACAATGGCAGATCGTGGCGTTAAATAGACAAAAAAATGCAAGTGCTTTGGGCTTAAGAAAGTTTTTCTCCAATTGTCAGATGATACTATGGACATACCAAAGGGTAGCATTGTACCAAATCCAATAATTTGATTGAAATAGTTTCAGAAATATGACGTACTTTATTTTTACAGGGAGTGGTACCGCCCACTCTTCTCGCAACGTCCTTTGCATGTGTACCAAATTTCGCATATTTGCCTCAAGCGGTTTCAGGTTACATACGTACCAAATCATAGGTGTGGCACTAGGGTGGTCTATTTTTTAAGAAGTTTGAAATTTATATTCTCCACAGCGCTAACCTTGTTCCAATCATGTTAATTAATATCGTTGCCAAATTTCAGCCGAATTGGACCATATTTAGAGGTCGCTCGATCAGAGCAACTTTTATGTTTGATATACATAAGATTTGTACGAACAAGCTATATTCTATAGTCATGCTATTTTTGTATAAACCAAGATTCATGACGATTTTTGTATAATTAACACTATGGCGTTTTCCGATTCACTCAATTTCAACCTTTTTTGAATTTTGAAGTAAGGCTTTCTCACAATTGTGCCATCACAGAGAAAAACTTATAACGCCATCATACAAAAATCTTTAAGGTTCTTGGTTTGCACAAAAATAGCATGACTATAGATGGCTTAAAAAATCATTTTATTTAGTCGCTTTCTTTTTTCATACAAATCCTATGTAAATGAAACATAAAAATTGCTCTGATCGAGTGACCTCTAAATATGGTCCAATTCGGCCGAAATTTGGGAATGACATTAATTACACTGTTCGAACACATTAGAAACACATTAGAAAATCCAAAAAATTCTTAAAGTAGACATTAAAAAAAAATACCCGTTTCTCGTGGTTTTTCTCCAGCACGTCACATTTTTTTTTTAAACCGATTTTTGAAGTTTTTTTATCCACTGTACATGAAAAACCAATATGATCCTTACATCTGAGGTGTATCATGTGTTCAGCAAACTTATGCAGGATATTGTGGGGAATATTTTTGTATAAAATTTTTACCCTGTTTAACCCCCACATGTGGGTCATTTTTGCTCTTTTCTTAAAAAGATACAAAAATGACACCCAAAACTGGGAAATATTGAGTCAGCATGTACTACAGAAATATTCGCTATAAAATTTCACTACTAGTTTCTAAACACGTAAAGGTCGAAATTTGAGCCCGAAACTAAAAAAATCGTTAAAATCAATTAGGACTTTTCATATTGCATATTAATTACATCCCTGACGCGCTTACCTTAAGTTTTAAGAATTTTGCGTCTTTGGTAACTCTAAATGAAATTTTTTGTAGAATATTTTTGCAAATTTTTTTAACCCATTTTGGCTCATTTTTAGAAAAAGGGGTCAAAAAGACCCATAAAAACATGATATAATAGGTTAATGTATTCCAAAAAAAATTATCCTTGTGTGATTTCGTTATGATCTTGTGAGAACGAGTTTTGTCCAAAATGTAGTTTTACAGTGGGGTGAAATTTGGAAAATATTTATTGATTTTTTAATTGAACTTTTAGTCATATATTTGCAAAGATCAACTTACATATAAATCTATCAATGCATTTTTCTAACACATAATTATGACAAATCAAGGAACGGATTAAAAACACGGCTATAGTGACATATGTTTCGTCTTTCGCCACAAAGACTCATCAGACTATTTTTGTTGTAATTATAATTATATTTATTTTACTAAATTAATTATAATTGAAAAATTGCAAGTTTGAAAACTTTTTGTGTTTTTGGTCTGGGCGTGAGTTGAACCAAGGAACTCGCGGTTGGTAGCAGAAGTCGTTACCACTGCACCAGCCTTGCCCGGCTGCGAAGCCGACTTTTGCCAGTTTTGTTTGTGTGTTAATACGTATTGATATATCATAATTGTTGTTTTGTGTTATTTATTGATATTTGGTATAGTTGTTCCTTTGGAACAAATTCAATACCGATTGCAGGTGTTTCCACCTTATCAGGGCGTGTTCTCCCAAATAACTTTAAGAATTTTTAAGTGTGTTACTTAATGACATTTATATATAGAAAATTGATTTTTTTAATTGAACTTTTAGTCATATATTTGCAAAGATCAACTTACATATAAATCTATCAATGCATTTTTCTAACACATAATTATGACAAATCAAGGAACGGATTAAAAACACGGCTATAGTGACATATGTTTCGTCTTTCGCCACAAAGACTCATCAGACTATTTTTGTTGTAATTATAATTATATTTATTTTACTAAATTAATTATAATTGAAAAATTGCAAGTTTGAAAACTTTTTGTGTTTTTGGTCTGGGCGTGAGTTGAACCAAGGAACTCGCGGTTGGTAGCAGAAGTCGTTACCACTGCACCAGCCTTGCCCGGCTGCGAAGCCGACTTTTGCCAGTTTTGTTTGTGTGTTAATACGTATTGATATATCATAATTGTTGTTTTGTGTTATTTATTGATATTTGGTATAGTTGTTCCTTTGGAACGAATTCAATACCGATTGCAGGTGTTTCCACCTTATCAGGGCGTGTTCTCCCAAATAACTTTAAGAATTTTTAAGTGTGTTACTTAATGACATTTATATATAGAAAATTGATTTTTTAATTGAACTTTTAGTCATATATTTGCAAAGATCAACTTACATATAAATCTATCAATGCATTTTTCTAACACATAATTATGACAAATCAAGGAACGGATTAAAAACACGGCTATAGTGACATATGTTTCGTCTTTCGCCACAAAGACTCATCAGACTATTTTTGTTGTAATTATAATTATATTTATTTTACTAAATTAATTATAATTGAAAAATTGCAAGTTTGAAAACTTTTTGTGTTTTTGGTCTGGGCGTGAGTTGAACCAAGGAACTCGCGGTTGGTAGCAGAAGTCGTTACCACTGCACCAGCCTTGCCCGGCTGCGAAGCCGACTTTTGCCAGTTTTGTTTGTGTGTTAATACGTATTGATATATCATAATTGTTGTTTTGTGTTATTTATTGATATTTGGTATAGTTGTTCCTTTGGAACAAATTCAATACCGATTGCAGGTGTTTCCACCTTATCAGGGCGTGTTCTCCCAAATAACTTTAAGAATTTTTAAGTGTGTTACTTAATGACATTTATATATAGAAAATTGATTTTTTAATTGAACTTTTAGTCATATATTTGCAAAGATCAACTTACATATAAATCTATCAATGCATTTTTCTAACACATAATTATGACAAATCAAGGAACGGATTAAAAACACGGCTATAGTGACATATGTTTCGTCTTTCGCCACAAAGACTCATCAGACTATTTTTGTTGTAATTAAAAAATCAATTTTCTATATATAAATGTCATTAAGTAACACACTTAAAAATTCTGAAAATATTTATTATTAGAACTGCTTACTGATTTTAACGATTTTGCTTACGGGATAAAATTTTGCTTTTTTAGTGTTCAACAACTAGTAGTGAAATTGTATAGCAAATATTTTTGTTGTACATACTGAATCAATATTCCCCTGTTTTAGGTGTCATTTTTGTACCTTTTTAAGAAAAGATCAAAAATTACTCACATGTGGGGGTTGTACAGGGTTAAAATGTTTTACAAAAGTATTCCCCGCAATATCCTGCATAACACATGAACACATGATACACCTCAGATGTAAGGATCATATAGTTAAATTCATCGACTTAACACAAGAATGCGATATTTTTGTTTTTTCATGTACCGTGGATAAAAAAAATTCAAAAATCGATTAAAAAAAATGTGACGTGCTGAGGAAAAACCACGAGACACGGGTATTTTTTTTTTAACGGCTACTTTAAGAATTTTTTGGATTTTCTCATGTGTTTTTTTTCGTGTCGAACGGTGTTATCATGATTGAGAAAAGTTAGCCTGTGAAGAATATCAATTTCAAACTTCTTAAAAAATGGATTACCCTAGTATGGCACCGTCCACTTTTTCAGTGAGCATTATTTGTCGCGATGATTTTTACTTATTTACAAAATCTCATCGATCTGCGTCAAAGAGTTTCGGAGATACTATTAGTTTATTTTGAAGGGAGAGTGGCACCGCTTACTTTTTTAGCCGATGACTGAACCTATTTTCGTACTGACGCAACGCGAAAACTTCTTTAAAATCGACCAATTAGTTTCCGAGTCAATAACGAACAAATACATAGGTATACAAACAAAATCTAATTTTTATTTTTTATTTATATACATATTTTTATCTATATATTTTTTTTCTCATTAGTTGAAAACTATAAAATGTCGCTCACGATTTGCAACATTTTTGAAATCAGCGTTGCAAAAATAAATGGAAGTCGATACCCATTTTAAAATAAAGTTTCGACCACGCCCTTACTTCGTTTGGGAGGTAGGCGTGGCCGTGGGCGGATTTTGTTATTGCACACAGATTATTTTGTTTTAATCTAAAAAACATACATATGTACAGATTTTCAAGCGCCTAGGACTATGGTTACTATTTATGACCGCCATTCCATACAAACCCGCCCACTGTGCGGCGTGTTGTAAAAATTTAAAAACTGTCCCACTAATCTTTAGGATTAGTGAGACAGCCCTGTTCAACATTTTTTGCAGCCTTTATATTTTCGAACCCGTTCAGTAGCTAAGGTACTAAAAAATCTCAAAAGCAACAAATCCTCAGGGCCGGATGGGATCTCACCTATTGTCTTAAAAATGTGTTCTTTGTCCCTTGCTTTACCTCTGCGTAAACTTTTTCATTTGTCTTATCGTCAGGGTATATTACCGGAGCGATGGAAACTCGCGCATGTTCAACCGATTCCGAAAAAAGGTGATAATACCTGTCCCTCAAACTACCGACCTATAGCTTTAACCTCAGTACTTTCAAAGGTCATGGAAAGCTTAGTGAATCACCATCTCATGGGTTATTTAAAAAAAAATTGTTTTCTTAGTGACCATCAATATGGTTTTAGAAAGCAACGTTCAACAGGTGATCTTTTGACATTCCTTAGTGAAAAATGGAATAATTGCATTCATCGGTATGGTGAATGTAAAATTGTTGCGCTAGATATATCCAAAGCTTTCGATAGGGTTTGGCAATCTGCCCTTTTAACCAAATTAAAAGCTTTTGGTGTTGGTGATACTTTTTTAAAATGGATACAATGTTTCCTAAGTCACCGATCAATAAAGGTGGTGCTTGATGGTTATACTTCTAATCCATTTTCAAGAAATGCTGGAGTACCACAAGGATCACTCCTTTCACCAACTCTTTTTCTGATATTTATAAACGAACTTCTCTCGGTTACCTACAATCCTATTCATTCACTTGCAGATGACAGCACTTTAGACTTTGCCTATTCTTTACCAACACCTCGTTTAGGACTCCAGGCTGTTGAGTCTCAACGTCAACAAATGTCAATTCAACTTAACTCTGACATCGAAAAAATAATCAACTGGGGTACCGCAAATCGAGTTGAATTTAATGCGTCAAAAACGCAGTGTTGTCTGCTTTCCCTTAAGCGTGATTTAACCCTACCCAAACTTAAAATGAGAGGACTAGATATAAAAGAATCAAAAAATTTGACTATGCTTGGCATGAACATCAGCGCTGATTTACGTTGGAATCAACAAATAATGGATTCTGCGAAAAGTGGTGCAAGTTGTCTTGGATTTCTTAAGAGATGTAAATTGTTTTTCTCTGCTTCTGACTCATCAACGATTTACAAAGCCAACATCCGCCCAAGGCTTGAGTATAACTCTCATGTATAGGCTGGTGCTCCTGCATCATGCTTAAACCTACTTGATCGCGTACAGCGTCAAGCAATAAGATTGATTGGTGATCAGTCAATTAGCAATAAATTAACTTCTCTTGAACATCGTCGTAATGTTGGTTGTCTTGCCCTCCTTTATCGCTAC
Source organism: Calliopum simillimum (assembly GCA_951812925.1). NCBI lineage: Eukaryota > Metazoa > Arthropoda > Insecta > Diptera > Lauxaniidae > Calliopum > Calliopum simillimum. The sequence goes on along the minus strand of OX638371.1, from coordinate 116,878,372 downwards.
TTTCACCATAAATGCTCCGACGAAATATATAGTTGCATCCCTCCAGTAACTCAATTCAACCGTAACAAGCGTGCGGCATCGTCCGCTAACCTTTACACCCTAAAGTCTGTTTTCGGGCGCACAGTAAAATTTAGAAGATCCTTCCTTAGCCGCGCAACACGAATTTGGAACGATTTGCCATCATCAGTATTCCCTTCAACCTATAATCTACAGAAATTGAAAATTAATGCGCATCGTCACCTCTCACTTTTTCCTCCCCAACCAAATCTCTAACTATCCTCCTCACCTTTTTCCTTCTCTCCTTCACTGGGTTAATAACCTTAAAGGACTAATTCCTAAGTGTTGAAGAACATTTAAAAAAAAAAAAAAAAAAAAAATAAAAAAAGGTATCTCTTATGGCTGAGCTATGCTTATGTTATTTGTGGAATACAATGTGGTGTAAATGGCGAGTGTGGATCAATTTAGTGGATGGTGTCAGATAAATATGATGTGTGGGATAAATATGAAATGGGAATTAGATTGGGCTTGCATTCGTAGTACGGTGCCATTTTTTTGGTGACCTCAAGTATCATATTTTTATGGAACACTTTAATACATTATAACCCATTTTTTGGATATAGGGGTCAAAAAAGGCCATAAAAACAAGAACTAATATATTAAGATATTCTAGAAAAATATACCTTGCGTGATTTCATTTTGAGTTTCAAACGATAAGATTTATCCGAAATGTACTCAGCAAATAGATTGGGTGTAAAATTCTAAAATCTATGCTTCAACTTGGTATACAAACCATTTATGCTTGTTCGTATAAAATTTTACAAATAAGGTTTTAATACAATTTACACTATTTTGGTTTAGTTGTATCACCGTACAAAAATTTTTTATACTATTTTTGTATAAATTTTATATAGAAGTTCATAGGAAAGTATTTTACACCATCTTATATAAAATTCATATTGTACTATATAAAACAATTTTATATAATTCGGAATTATTACAGAGCAATAAAAATAACGTGATGACTGTTTAATATTAAACGCATAGCCCACTAAAAGCCAATTGCAGTGTGTAAGTATTACAAGCGATTTTTAGTTGTGGGGTTTTAAATTCAGTGATTTAACTCTTTCTCGTATCTTCCGAATAGGAAACTAACTCATAGAAAATAGCCATTTACTTATGTTGCCGCCAATAATGACTTAATCTGAAACTTTTTCATCCAATTACTATCCTTTGAAACAAATTTGAAATATAGCCTTGGGCCTTAAATAATGCATGGCTTTATCTTGTGGACCAACCGAAAATAACACTCCAACGACACTCTCGTCGCTAACCAAACGGCAGCCACAACAAAAAGTGCAAAAATTCGAAAAAAAAAAGCCAAATAATTCATTGGCAACATAATCAATGCATCAACTGACAATCCACATCAGACCATGCATCAACAATTTTTAATGCAGATCACAACACAAGATGCCAAGATCAGATAAAGAGAGCGCATGAGAAGAAAAGGAGATCAACAACAACAACAATAAGAACAGCAACTTACGTCAAAGGAGGTAATTGCGGAGCATCAAAATCTAGTGGTTTCTTGCAAAAATCAGAAAAAAAAACCAAAGGAAACATAAAATAAAATCTGATGCATTTTAGGCAAAGATAATGTTGCTTATAATATTAACAAGATCATGATATGTAGCTGCAAAAACTTTGACTCGTAAAGTCAAAGAAAACAATGAAAAAAAAAAAACTTCCTCAAAACATGCAAAATTTTAACGCAGACAGACAGGACGACATAAAGACAGACAGCTTGACGACGGTGTGACTACGACGAATTATGGCTAATTTGTGTTGTTGTTAGTTAAGGCAGCTGGCTTAAGTGTGATCGATCAAGCGCAATCGCAAGAGGATCGCATGTGTGAAATGCAACACAACACAACGCAACACACACTTAATAACTTTTGGGGCTAATGTTTTTCGACAACATGAGGGCTTATTGAAACATCAGTTTTGACAGTTTTGACTAAAAGAAAAGCAGTAATTTAAATTTTGGATTCTATGAAGTGAAAGGAAAAAAGGGATAACGTATTGTTAGGTATTTAAATGCCAACCAATGAAAAATGTCCAACTGCGACAAGGGTCTCACTTACCCTTTCGGAACTTATTTTTTCCTATTGACTTAAAAAATCGTTACCATCCATTTTCTTTCTACTAAGATCCAAGGAAACAATATTTGAAAAGAATTTTTTAAAATTTAGTTTTAAAAGTGGTTTTTGAAAGTCATGCAACATCACATGAAATGTACTGAAAAGTAATGAAATTACCAAAATGTATATTCGAATTTTTAATATAATTCTAGTGATTTTGCACTTAAATGGATATAATATCAAAGCTATTGGAGCAACTCTAAGACCAAAAAAACTTTCAGAAGGGTGTAATGCTATATCATAAGTCAAACCCGAGCAAGAAATACCCTACACCTATTCCTAAAAGAGTAAACATTTTTATTTAATAGTTTTGAGCATAGAGCGCTCCATAGTTTCTACATCTATAAGAATTTAAAGAGTTTTCTGAAATTATGGGTGTACAACTTCATCTGGATCCAATAAATTAAATTTCTTTTTCAGATGAATCATTTGTAACATCCGGATTTATTATTATTACGTAAAAGGCTAAGAATTGTGCCACGAACTTGAAGATATTTTGAGCAAATCAGAACAGACCTAGACTATATGAATCCTGCCACTGCGTGCTGTTAGAATCCCAGAACCTAGGTGCTCATAATTCTGCGTCTCCTTAGTGCACAGTACATGCTCTGCTTCCTTAATTCATCTTTAAAGAGTCTGCGGGAATCGTTGTTTACCATACCCATTGTTTTGGGTGGTAAATAAGTATAAAGTGTCCTGACATTATTTCAGTGTAGATTTTAATATCTTTCTGATAAAGTTTGAAATAGCTTCCACTTTGGATTAGCTTTTTCACCTGCTGCAGAAGGGTTCTGGGCCTATGAAAGTATGTTATGCGCTTCTATTTGCCAAGCAATCTTCCCTTTTATTGCCTTCATAAACCTTGTGTCCTGGTTGGCAAGTTTTTGAGATAGAGTTTATGTTTGAGAAAAGATAGATAGGAGATAAAATTCCGATCGCTGAATTAAAGTCAAATCATTTTTCCTGGATAAGACTTGTAGAAATTTAAAACAACTTCAGACTTGCTGTGAGTATATTGAAAATACCATTTAAGATTTTAGAGTCACTTGACTGTCTGACGAAATGGAACCGGAAGTTCCTCAACATCGACATTGTCTAACGCATTACTTTGCAGCATGAACCTTCGCTTGAAAAACGGAAGTTGTTTCCAATTTCCGGATTAGTTAATTTTATTCCACTGTTTATATTTTCCCTGAAAAGCACTCTTAAGATATATTAAAATGCAAGCTTAGTACAATAATATGGGTGACTAATGGGGTAAGTATGGATGTTGAGGATATCTGTAATTCGTGGATTGTAACCGACCCAGGAGTCGTGCCTTTTTGTGGACTTGTCGCGTCGTCAGTCTGTGTTTCCGTCCAGATGTCAGGATTCGAGATAGTCGCACCACCGCTGCCTCTCCGTTGTCCTCTACTAACCTGTCGTGTTCTGTCTTGTTTCTTTGCAAGAGCCCGCGCCACCGCTACACTCTCGGGTCAGGTCAGGAAATTCTTTACTTTACACAATTCTCTCACTGATACGTATGTACTGGGTTTTGCTTGAAAGTAGTTCCTGTAGCGAATTCATAGGATATAAATCAGATTTCTTTTTTATGCTTATTTGTATGTTCATTTACGCTACAATATCATGAATAGGTACGGTTGGATTCTTAAAGTTGAAATGGTTTAGGTGAAGAACTCATATCTGAGTGATTGACAGATAGTAAAAACAATTAGCAGCGGAACACTCTTGGTGGTATACTAATTATTTTTTTAATCGTCTAATAAAAACAAGCCCTCAATAAAAACGTACTGACCGTTGCCAATAAACCATAAAAGCAACAATAAGATCATTTTTATGTTTCTTGAATGGCTGAGATCAAAATATCATTTAATTGTTGTAAATATTATACAGTCACCACAAAAATGATAAATGACGCATCTGTGCTGAAGCATGAAATGTCATTTTTGGACAACTCTGAAAGGTTGCATGCAATTTATAACAAGAATGCAGCATGAAAACCGCAAATATTGAGATAGAAATTCATTAAGCAACACATTTAAGGGCAAATATTGCAACCTGTAATAATGTTACATTAAGGGCATATCATCAAGTCTATAGTGTTTTTTGTTTTTTTTTTTGTGCTTATTAGATGACGAACAAGTGTCGTTGATTAGTTGGTCAAGAAGGAACAGGCCACATACAGCAAAAAGAAAGCAACCATAGAAGCACGCGTCCATGTGGATTCAATTAAGCAAGATGACTTGTGCAGGTTTCGAGTTACCACAAAAAAAAAAAAAAAAAAAAAACGAAAGGACACAAGGAGAATGTAACTAATTTCGAAGAACAAAGGACAGGTGCAGGTGTCTCTGTATGTTATTCATTTTGGACAATTTCATATTAAAATGCTGCATAAATGTTTTCAAAATTGGTTTTGTTTTCGATTTCCGAATTCTTTTTTCTGCTTTTTTCTTATTTTGCAGATACTGTCCTTTGTATGGATTGTCCATTATAGTTTATTTTTATATTTAAGCCTAACAACATCCACTTGTTTGAAAACAATGTAATGAATTGTCATTCAAACAACAAAAAGCTTTTCGCTAGGTCTCATAAAATTACCATTAAATATCCCATTTTAGACTTAACAAATGGAAAGGGGACTGGACTGCACACGGAAAGAAAATAAAACAAAAACAAATAAAACAGAACAAGGAATGAGTGTCTGTCTGAAATAAAAATCCCAGACCAAAAATATTTGTACTTTTGCGGAATTTCGCAACTTTTCAATTTACACAACAAACTTCTAGTTCCCATCACTTATGGATTGAGTTAACATCTTACTTGACACATGTTTTAAGTTGACGAGACTACTTATTTTTCTCAGTGTAATTTAAGTTGAAAATACAAACATTATTTTCGTTCTGATGCTGCTGTGATGTTTTTGCACTTCTTTATGATGTTGACCAGGATCTTTATTCACGTTAAGTGCAACAACAGGTTGGCATCCTTTAGCATTGATGGCTTCTTGTGCATCGCTAGCACTTGGCATGATCGTTTTAAATATCCCGCAGTGAAATATCTTGTCAGATTGGTTGTTATCTGTGTGTTTATCTTTGTGGCATCATCGTCATCTTTATCATCTTTATTATTATCGCCCCAACCACAGCCAATTTTAGTGCGCCGTTTTTAGATTTTTGCGTTCCATTTAGTTGAAATGAAATTAACATAAACATTTTTGATGCAGTACCTGGCACCACATTTAGTGCCCAATGCAGCAGAAAGCATGTTAACGACAAATCGTACTTGAAAAAAAAGAAAAAATTTAGAATATTTTAAATATTCAGTTATTGATTAAAAATATCGAATTATTAAGGGCATAATTGAAGTCAACAAAATACCAATAAAAGATCATTGGATATTTGGCTCCACACAGAAAAAAGTTTGAGGATAAAGTAAAAACTTATTAATACAATTTGTTTTTATAAACTTATGTATTCCAGTTTTTTCATATAATTTATAAAATTTTTTTTATAAAGTTATTCTAAGCCAAAAATGTTTAAATTCTATAATTTGCATACCAAAATTTTATAATTCTAATATCAAATTCTGTTTGAACAACGTTTGCTTAATATACAAATTTTTTACCTCTTTACCATATTGGTCATTGCTGTAGAGGTTATAGGTCTAACGAGTTTTAAATTTTATCACACGGACGGTCGTAGGTTCGTATCTTCCTGCGGTCGATTTTTTTGTTTTGTTTTATTTTTTTCTTTCATAATTTTTTTATTCAGCTTTTTTTTATTTCACTTTCCTATTTTCCTTTCTCTAATTTATTTACTTTGGTTTAATTGAATTGAACTGAAACTGATTACACAATGATTCTATGTAAGGCTGTAGGAAGTATTCGAATATCAAATTCGAAATACTTATACTTATACAAAAATGACGGGCTTAAAAAGATAAGAAAAAAAAGAAAAATTTCAAAAGCTTCCAGAATAGCGTACCGCTTTTGATATGACTATTTTTATACAAAAATGTATGGGGAAAGTCTTTACTCGGTGTTTTTCATCATATTAAAGTTTTATTAAATTATAGAAAAATTCCAGAAATGAGGTTGTTGGGATTACTTATCATGTATGATAAAATTCCGTTGAATTCAAAGTCATAACTGGTCCCGTTCTTGTTTTATGACCCTAAAAATTTTAAAAATTTCAACAATTAATATTTACTTTATGAAAACATTTAGTAAAAATATTCAGCAACATAAATCACTTTTTAAAGCTTACTTTCAATTAGAATAGCATTCTACACTACACACTGCATTTAAGGCCTTCACATTGTGCGCTTTCTAAGTTTACGGGCTTTGCGGCAATACCTCTGCGCTGCAGTGAAACCCAAATGTTTTCTCGAGAGACACTTTCGAAGGCAGTGCTGTAGTCTACGATGACAAGTTCAAGCGCAGCACGCCACTCACATGATTGTTCGACAATTATTCTAAGGGTGTTGATTTGATCCACGCATCATTGGCTTGGCCAGAATCCTGCTTGTTGTTTTCGGATGGCCGAATCAAGTTTTTCGCCTACCCTGTTTTGTAGCATTTTTGAAAATATATCACACTCACAGTAAACAGAGTAATTAATTTCAGCCAATGACATTGGATAGCCATTAGGTATCTTTCGCCAATTGGATCATTACTTTAAAAATTATGATCTATCAAAGTGAAACTAACTCAAATCCGCACAAATATAATTGAATCCTTTTTATGTAGCTTAGATACCATTACTTCAATGGATGATAACTCGTAAAGTACTTAAGTTTCAAAAAATTAAACTGAATATGGGTCATACCATACAAGTAAAAAGCATAAATTGAAAGGAAAAAAACTAAACGTAAATCTAAGAAGAAGAAAACCAAAAGCTAATGGCCTTGCTCTCATGTTTATGAATATTTACAAATATTTGCGTTTTCATCGAAATATGTTTATTCCACTGCTGCCCTTAATATGAAAGTGTGATTAATGAGCTCATCAGGCCGGCCAGAACACAACACATGCAAATTTCGGTACATAAAAATTAGCCGTAAGCCATCATTTAAAGATGCGACCAGGAGGCCGCTCGCTATACCGCAACACAGCAGCAGCTCATCGATAACCGTCATAAACGCACCGCACCGATTGCCCAAAAATTAAGTTGTTAAAAAATTGTAAGACACCGAAGGTAAACGGAGCACACAGCCACCGCTGCCGCTACAAAGTGGTTAAGTCATTAAAAAATTTGCGGTGCTGCTGTGACTTTTGTTTTGTACGCGCGCGCGCGCGGTACCTAACATTCGGTAGGTAGGTAGCCCCCCTTAAAATTTTTTTTCTTTTTTCGAAATCTTTTTGGGTGCTTTGCTTGCTAATTTCTTCTGAGAAATGCAAACCGCTTAAGCTTCGGCGTTTTTTTTTTTTTTTGTTTTAATTCTTGGCACATGAAATATCGCTCTTAATTAAGTTATTTCGAGATATCAAATTTGAAACCACCAACCGTCGCCAAAGCTTTATTTGGTTGATTTTTGTGCTTAATTTTATATTTAGCTTACAAATTACGGGTAGATAACTTGTTTCTGTTACTGTTGCTCTCACCTACGCAAAAATCGCTGGAGTTAATCTTCGTGAAGAAGATGTTCATGCTTTTGTGCTGATAAAACAATGGCTTCCACTTCCATGCTTCTTCATTGCCTGATTCATTAGAAATGACAACAATTAATTACGGGCTTGAAAGATTTGTCGTTTTTTGTTTTATTTCATTGTCTTGCTGTCCGTCTGTCTGTGGATTGATTTCGTCGTCAGATTGTTTTACTTTTTCCTTTATTAATTTTATTATCTAGCGACTGCGGATATGCGGGCGTCTTTTATTGTTACGCATTTTTAATAAATTAAAAGATTATTATTTTCCTGTTATTTTATCTTTTTTATTGCTATTCCCTGATTTTTGGACTCTTTTTTCGGGTTTAATCATTCGATCGGTAGTCAGACTGCCTGCGTGGGAATGCATTTAACGTATTAACATATTCAAACGGAAAATAAAACCGCACGGGCGTCGTTAATTTGGTGTCAAATTCATGTTAGTTATCTTACGAACTTAATGCAAATGAATCAAATTGAATTGAGTTAAAAGCAATAATTGAAAAATAATTTTAATCTTACGAGCAAATCGAACATCTCCGACATAAAAATGATTTCTAATTTGGTCGAAATATTTCTCAACTAAGCCAGCTACCTATAGCTAAATGTTTTAAATTGAGGATTTTTCATGAAAAATATATCCTGAAAAAATTTTTGACGAATTGAAAATTGCTGCACTAAAAAAAAAAAAATAAATAATTCGTGGAGCAACCAATAAAGGGTTTCAAACATTTTTTATTCTCAAGTACTTGTGATAGGCATGAAACACTATAGACGTAGAGCTGAGCACATTAATTTGGAAAAACTAGGGTAAGCCCGGGAGATGTGGCACCCCCAGTTGATTCAATACTTGCAGCTTTCATAACATTCAAAAATGGACACAATTTAATTCAGCTGCGCGAGAGACTTCGTGGTAAGTAGTTCGTTTTGCTGTAGTTGCAATAATTACTTGTGTGTCGGATCTTTAAACAAATTTTGGGAATGTAAACTACTAACTTTTGTTTTACATACATTTGGAGAGGCAGCAGAGCGGTGAGTATTTGATACAGCTTTATGGAGCATCAATCAAAAAAAAAAACAGAATTGAATGTGATTTCGTTTCCGGATGAATACAAACGCGAGTGAGCATGTTTATTCGTTTTGTTGGATATTAATTCGTTACATACCGAATAGGCCAAATGGCGCCCCACTACTGCGGGTGGTATGGTTCTGGTGCCATTTTTCCCGTTGCATGTTATAATCAAGTAATACTTTCAGTTAATTTTTAACTCATTAATTTGAGGTTTTCCGTAATAATTTATTAAAACTTGCAAAAACCCTGAATACAGGTGATACACCGCAGAAATGGTTGGTGAAATCTCGCCTGTACTAATGACTTTAAGCTGAACAAAAGAAAGTTAACGGCAAGAATTCTAATTATTTGGTCCACTAGAAAAAGAAAATCTTGAAGCGGAAAACACAACCAATGCAACGTAACTATGGTGGTTCCAAAGGAGAGGTTTTATCAACGTAAGGTGGTTATGAGTTATGTTTTTTCCGATGAAAGTGAAGAAAACATTTTAATCAAAGATGAATCTGATAAATTACAAATAAATGAACACCTTAAGTCGAGTTCACAAATTTAAAATTAATCTTTATTTAAAATTAAATTGTTCACGGTAGTGTTTAATTTTATATTGATTTGATGAATCTGATAGGGGCGTTGGATATGGAGAAGACTATGCACAAGCCACTAAACCAGATGATAGGATCCAATTCGTAATGTGTTGTATGTGGTCACATGAAACATGTAAGTACATCTTATACGAAAACTTGCAACAATTCTGTCAACAAATACTTAAAAGCCACCTAGCGTGCTCAATCACCATGATATGGTGCCACTTCATCCATTGCCTCGCGTGATTTGGCACTTATAGCATTTTTTCAAAATGAAAAAAACATATTAGCAATGATTTTTAATTTATTTGAATTCCTGTTCAGTTTCTTTAAAAATGTCTTTTAATTTTGGTTTTATAGCAGCTCAACAAAAATGGTGCCATATCTCCTGAGCTTACGCTAGGTGTAGTAGAAATTTAGGATATGTTTATTACGAGTCCATTAGTCTGCCATGCTGAGTCGGTTGCCTAAGTATGTGACTGGCCTCAAAAGGCTGCGAAAATCAGATTATTGCAAATATCTCGCTAACGGCTGCTTCTATAGAAAAAAGTTGGGTAACAAATTTTTAGCTCATAAAATTTGCTATAGAAAGTCGTAAGAGTTCCTGTTTTGAAAATCAACATTCATATTACGCTTTTACGTAGCATATATCTTTCACCTGGTAATTTTCCGAGTAAAAATTGAATATTTAATATTTTTTTTTTTTGGTAAGCTCACACCACAGAACCACTTGAGACGTGATTTGTTGGTAGCTAGTTAATGTAAATCATTATCTGTTCGAAACAACAAATTTCACAGAGCCCGGTGATAAACATACGATCGCGCTTGCTACTTCGGTTGAAACTCGCCTTGCATCCGAAGGCGCTTTGCAAGAAAAGTATAATATCAACGACTTACAAACAGCGGGGCGATGCATAACAGGGGAAAAAACAAAAAAATAGAACTTTGCATATGCTGCGTTGAATTTTTTGCTGTGATTCTCGTCAAATCTATGCAAAAAAAATGAATAAAGCATAATTGGTCGAGTTCTTGGTTTGTAGGTGAATTCGACTGAAGATCCCATATGGTTATGAGTGAAACGTATCGAAAACCAACCTACCAACAACATTTTTTGGTTTTTTACCTATTCATTTTGCCTTGTTTTTGTAATGTTGTTGTTTTTACTCAAAAACACAGAACAGTAAGCTCACACCACAGAACCACTTGACACGTGATTTGTTGGTAGCTAGTGAATATATAATAAACCACAACTCTAAAACTTCAATCCGAATTCAAATATCTAGCCGAGAACTCAAGAAGTCGTTAATGTCGTTTTGCGAACCTTTTCGAAAAATCTTGTGTCCGCCAAAAAGTTAAAAGAAAAATGAGCTTAGGAGGCCGTGTGTTAGAAACAAATTATTTTTACAACTTAAAAACAAAAAATAGATCTTTAAGTTTCCAGGAAACTGGGGCCAGGGAGCTGAGGTTTTCAACTTTTCAGACAATAAACCATAAACTCTGAACGAAGAAATTATGGATTTCTACATTAAAATTCTATGGATTTGTAACCTATAAATGTGCTAAAAATTTCTTAGGACATATATTTTTAAAGCAAAAATACTTGCCAGAGGCCTAAGGATTTGACTGGACGCAACACGAATTCCCACAAAAAACTCGGCGTATCGACTGAAATATCCAAAATTGTTTTCACAGTTAGACAGCTACATCAGGTCAATTTCAATGTGTTACAAACGTAGTGTCAAATTTAATATACTCAAAGTGTAGGGTATAAAATGGTTCTTTTGAACAACCGGATATGTCAACGCATTTATGTTGTTTATTATTGGTGCTGTGGCTTAAGATTCTCCAGTTGTTGCATCTTCAAAGTTTAAGTGTCGTCTTTGCTCTTCATCTGCACAACAACAATGCGTTTGTTGTTATTGTTGTTGTCGCCAATGTTGGTTGGTTGGTTGGCCCCTTTGGCCTATTGTAGTTTATTTTTCGCTGTTGTCATCGCTCGTGGTTTTGGCTTTATTGTCAACACTGTAGGTCGCCGCATCGTTGTAGTTGCTATTGTGCCAAAGCAGCTTGTTAGATCACTGCGATCGGAATCGCAAATCTTTAGCTGAGATTTGGTTTTACACGGATATGCGCGAGATCCTTGTTTTGGGTTGCTTTCTTTTTTCAGAGTTGAATATCGAATGAAAAAAGGAATCGTATTGTGTTATTGCACAGTGATTAGGTGATGAAAATAATATGGAAAAAATCGCAATTTGAAGCGAATAAGAACTTTAAGCTGGCAGCTCATTGCGATTTCAAATAATTTGTCAGCGATTAAGTTCCCATGCGTACATGTACAAGCCTATTCCAGAATTCATGCGACTATTATTTCGATAGTTTTTTGAAGAAAACGGACGAAAGCTGTGACTAGTTTCACAAATCTATTCGTTAAATCCTAACCGTTTACACCTGCCGAAAGACATTTATTTTTGTCAGCAAACGTCAAAAGTGGGAGCACTTCCTTTCCTTTTTATTATTTATCAACAGTTTGTTTTTTGTTTTAAATGGCATTAAAAGCCAATTGTCAAAGCTTGGCGGTGCCACCAGGTCAAAGATACCAAAAATCGGTAGGCTTTTTGCGAGTTATACAAATATGAATTTAAAATAAATCTAGTCAGAAGTAGATTTATTTTTCTATTGTAAATCACGTGATTTACAGCGAGATTTAGAGCTAATTCTCTAAACAGTATTAAGATATTTTTTGCCATAAGTCAGATGCTTTACAAATAATTTGGTTCCTGCCAATTACAGTGATACCAAATAATAAATTTTTGGTTTCAAAGTAGAGTTTCATGCAGAAAGTTTTAATAAAAAAAAAAAAAAAAATCAATCGCTCGAATCATAGTGCATTGCATATGTGGTGGTGAAACAACAATGTGTTTGTCGGTCGATTGTTCGTTCGTTCGGTCGATGATCTGTTGTTTCAACTTGGCTAACAGCCGCAGAACATACATATCTACAACAATGAGGTAAAAACGCATAACAAAATTATAAATATGCGAATTGCGCAGCTACTGTGTTGTTGGGTTACCGGCAGAATTGTTGGGCCATTCTTCGCCGTTTGCCTCTACATTTTACCCCTGAATATAAGCGCGCCTTCTAATCTGGACTCGATCGTGTGATCGTTACAAACGGCAAATCGAATCACTGCGCGCAAGTCAACTTGGCTATGATCTAGTCCATGTATTCGTCGCATATGTGTGCGTAGCAACAAGCCACAGAGTTTCTGGCCAAAACGCAGGCATTGTTTTTTGAGATGCGACGCAGCTTTTTCCAGGTCTGTTGTGTTTGTTGCACGATCATTTGACCCGCGCGCGCAGCACTCTTGCACTCACTTCATTTTTGCCGCTGACGTTGCTGTTGTTGTTGCTGCTGCTTAACACAATTTTAAATTGGACAAAGATTATGCGTAATATTTTGTTGTTTTCCCTCGATTCTTTTGCGTTTGTTGTTGTTGTCGTGGACGTCGTCGTAGTCGTCATCGTCCATATTCCTGTAGGATCTTGTAAATCGGTTGGTATGGCATGACCGGCACGTTGTGATCGCAGCAAGCACCTCATCAATTCCGATTTTGGTGTTTGTTGCTGACGTTGCTGTTGGTTGCTACTGCCCCAAAGAGTTGTTGGTTGGTTGTTTGCTGGGTTGTTGTTGCTGTTGTTGTGGTGGCGAAATAATTTTTATGTCGTTAAGGTTTCATAACTTGGAAACAACGTATTTTTTTTTTTTGCATTTTTTATCTGTTGTTCTTGTAGTTGTTCTGTTGGCCATGTCTTTGCATAAGTTTGCGCAGCATTTTCAGTGAAATTTTTTGCTTATTAGTTTAATAGTGAAGCATGTTGCAAGGCAAAGCAGCAGCAGCAACATGTCTGTCTGCTCATAGTGAGTGCCCAAGATATGAGCTCAAAATATTTCCGTCAACCCGATTCCAATTAGATGCACTGCAAAATTTCAAGCAAAGCCAATAGGTATTTCCGGGCAGTTTTTTTGGATTCTTTTAAAAACTGAAAACTCGAAATTTCATTTAATAACAATTTCCAGTAAAATTTTTTTTGTTGCTTTAGTAAATTTGAACTTTTACTGACTGCAGCTGCAATACGACTTATTCATAGCAACTGATTTTGGTGGAAAAACAACAACAATTCACCATTCATTTGCATTTACCCCATTACACGCGCAAGAGTCCTTTCAATTCAAATAAAACACACGGTCATCATAATACAGCATGGTTCATCACTTTTTGTGGAGTGCGAGCAAAGTCCCTAAGGATGCCCGTCTGTAATTTACACTGTAGTGATTTGATGTGTCCGTAACATTTTACTGTTTAGGGTCCTGCCGCCATGTTGCATTGTGTACATTGCTTGGATAATGAAAAAGAAAACAAACACAAACTGAACTTGATGCATTTCAAGCTCAGCGATAGACCAGACGGGTTGGTTTTTATGTCCTTGAAATCATCCTTCCTTTCATTTGTTTATGCGCATTTGGATGAATTGCAATTTGGTCGTTTGCCACTGCCATGAATGTCACACATGAGAAATGTTGTTTGTTTCTTGTCGGCGATGGTTGTCTGGACTTTGCATTTAATAATTCAAATCGTGTTAATTGAATTTTTAATGTTGCAATGTCTGCTGCTTTTAAAGCAAACTTCTTAAAATGCACTACCAAAGTAGTTAAAGGGTTATGGCACTGTTCATTATGCCTTTAATCAAAGGAAAGAAATTCGTTCAAAATATTCAGATTCTCATCATTCGTACAAAAACTGCTCCGATCGTTATAACAAATGCGTGTTGTCTTAAAACTTTTGACGTCAACGGTTTTGAATCTCGCTGCTTCTTAGAGAAAAATGTTTTTCTTACCAAATCCCGAGTAGGTTCATATGTAGGTACCTGGTAGACTTTTGTATTTTGCGGTGTAAAAGAAGAGTTTCAACCATTTTGAAAAAAAGTTAGTAACAGCATTGCACAATAAATCAAATTTGAAAAATTTCTGAATCAAAATTACAAGCTTTCAAATCAAAGCTGAAAAATTTTAAAATAAAATTTAAAAATTTTTTAATCAGAATCGAAAGCTTTTAAATCAAAATTGAAAAATTTCAAATGAAAATTTAAGTTTTTTGAATCAAAAACGATAATTTTTAAATCAAAATTAAAAAATATCAAATTAAAATCCAAAAATTTTTGAAACAAAATCGAAAACACTTTAATCAAAACTGAAAAATTTCTAATTAAAACTTAAAAATTTTTGAATCAAAATCGTAAACTTTTAAATTAAAATCGAAAAATTTCAAATAAAAATGGTAAATTTTTTGAATAAAACCCAAAAATTGAAAAACTTCAAATTACAAGTGAAAAAATTTCGAATTATAAATTAAAACTTTAACCAAATATATCTAAATTTAATCAAATTGAACACGGACTAAAATATTATGATATTTTCCCTTGGGATCTTATTGCCCGTAAATCAATGACGCATCCTGCGATAGCATAAAACAACTCAACACAAAGCTGCTCTTCCTGTAATACCATCATCATAAATACATTAATTTTGATTTTATGCAGCAATTGCTCCACGCAAAAATCCGCACATTCGCTAACGTTGGCCAACATCAAAAACAACATTAACAAACACTCCGCTTACATAAAACAACAAAAATTACAACAACAACAAAAACCTTGTTAAGCCATTTACAGAACCTTAGCCGATGGCAAAGCTACAGCAGCACTGATATCCCATCAAAAGGCGGATCCAGGAATTTCAAAGCAAAATGATTTACGCGCTTCTGTATTAAGATCTTGGCCGGAAGAAGTAGGTACATGTGGGAAAAGGAGAAGCCACCGCTTCATCAAGAAATAGAAAGAAATGCATTTGGATGAATTCATTGGAGTTCAATAAATATTCGCTACGACTCTACATATCAGTTGAATCAACGCAATGAGCGCATGAGATGGAAGGCGCAAATCAAAAATGAAAGTTTTAGTTATGTGCAGAGATTAGTGGTAAAACGGTATTTTTAATTTTAAGATCCTTTTAAAACTTTCGTTAACAAATAACAAAAAAATTTGTAATCAAATATCCGGCTGTTCAATAGCATTTTTATATGTATGTGATCCATTCACGGTTTTCTGATGAATCTGAAATGAAATTTTACTATTTTATGGTCAAAAAAATACATAAACTTAGAACTGAGTGTATCTTCACGAAGCGGGGTAGCCGAGTTCGGTTTTCGAATTGGCCCACTCTAATGTATATATATTAAACATGTGCACTAGTAAAGCATTGCCAACGGAATGAGAAATAAAATATACATTTTGTCGTGAACAACACTGTCCCAACAGTTACTAACAACATGTACAAACTGTCAGCAGCATCTTTGATCAACATAGATGGGGGAAAAATGATTGCCCACCAACTAGCGAGCGCTGCTTAAATGAAAAGTCAACAAAGATATATGTTCGATATTTCCATAATTTAGCATAAATATTTGTTAGATCGTTTGTTGTAACGTACTTGTAACGCACAAACATATAACATGTTGCATGTTGTCAATCATTTGTTCTTCTGAGGAGGAGATATCAATAGTCTGTGTATGAAAAGATTAAAGTCCTTTGGAGTGTTTTCTTGTTTTTTAAGTTTTGCAATTCTAATATGTTGGACAAAAAAAAAAATTTCATTTAATTCAGCATAAGTTATCGGAGAATTATTATTTCATGACAGAATCTTCAGTTGTATGTATAAATGTGTATCTGTGTAAGTACGAGCATTGATAGAATTTTAGTGTCATTGACTTTTTCATCACAATAAGTCTAGTTAGGCCCTAGAGTTTAATTTACGCTAAGCAAAATCTTATTTTCATTTTTTTTTTTTTTGTGTCAGGACTAAACTCTAACTCTCCGTATATATGTAAGCAACTCTGAACTCGAATTCGGATTCAGTCAAAAGTTCATTCCATTTGGCTTTGCTTCTCCGATTTTTTTAAACTTTTTTGTCTCAAAGTACTGGTTGAGACTATGCACTAGCCCCAATGATTTTTCTTAAATTTTTTCATCAAACGAGTTATTGTAAAAATTACATTCATAATATTTTTAAAATGCTCATAACTCCGCTAAATATAGTCGAAATCACGAAATTTTCGCTGACCACCTTTATTTTTTCCTCCCCAATATTTCTTTCAAACATACTATCTGTTGGAATTAAATCTGGTATCACTAAAACTGCCATCTCTAAATATGTTAGACACTTCTTTTATCACTTCTGCTTTTTGTTGAACGACGTGTCTTATGAATAAAGGAATTAGAAAGGAATCATCAGTTTTTTATTTAATCATCACAATATTGAAATCCAACAGTGACGACGAAGATGGACGAGAAAAGCCTCAGCGCAATTCTTGCTCAATATCAAGATAGCCAAGCGAAGGTACTAGAAAAAATTCTTGATCCAAATCTGGTAAGTCACCAGGCAGTGTTAAGCCGAAAAAAGAATGCCAGCTCGACGACAGTTTTCGGAAAATATAACAAAAATGCGGAGAATTTCATCGCTTATAGTGTTGAAAATATGGCATTGAAGCGGGCATGTTTCTTTCATGGGTCGCCATGAAAAGTTTTGAGCTATTACAAAAGTAAAGCGACGACTTGAGCGGAAAATCTTAAAAAAAAAAAATCCAGATCTGACCTCGCTAGGATTCGAACCGTGGTACTCGCGCGTGATATGTAGAAACATATACTCTGCACTATTGGCCCATATGATGAAGAGCTGTAAAATTTGTATGTTATGCAAATGTCTGACAAGTCAAAATGTTTATATATTTTTATGATATTTTCCTGACTGTAAAGTTCAAATACAAAAAAATATAATAAAATGGCTAAAAAATTTAAGTTGATTTATGTTTGAAACTTGGTGTTAATTACTTTAATTTTTTTACTACTCAAGTGGAGTAGTAGTATTACGCGGATTTTTCTGCCTGTGGTTTGGTTTTTTGCTATTGTTCCTTATGAAAAATTGCTTTGATCAACAACGTGTGCGTAATTCTTCATTCTTCCCATGTTAAGCCTTTTTTAATAATTAAATCAAAATGTAAAAATTTTGCATAATTTTAAAATAAGAATGTAATCTTATTAAATAGAAAAATCATGTCTACTTTGTATGTTAAAAATGTTGCTAAGCAAGAAGGACAAATTCAACAAACACATTTACGGTTACTAAGCCCCCGATACAAAAACAAAAATCGTTACCTTCGCTGTTCGTTTACATTTGAGTCCTTTGTGATTTTTAACATGGGTTCATGTACAACGCCAGTGACAGCTTGGTGGGTTTCAACAATACAAAAGGGGTCGGTCTATTTCAGCAAAAAGAAAAAGTTTTTCCTTTTTTTGTTGGATTGTGTTTTAAAATTAAGTTTGCATTAAGTCTCCGGTAAGAGGATGTAAAGCTGTGTTTTCTAAAAATTTTATTCGAAAAAGAAAAAAAAAATATGAGGAAAAAGTTAAAATTGGAAAAAAGCCCAAAAAGAGAAAGAAAAACAAAATGTATAATTAATTAAGTTTTGGCAATGCCCTTTACACAAAGGTACATGTGGTGCCCATGCGCAAAAAACGAAGGTTTACAAATTAATAAAGTGAACATTTTGTTTTGCTTTCGTTATTTAAAAAAAAAAAAAAAAAAAATAAGTGTTTTTTGTTGTTCTTTTATTTCGTATCTGCATTCTAATTAGGTAGCAGCTTAGGAATGTTATTTTTAAATTTCAAATTGTTGGATTTTAAGCCTTTTAATTGCTGCTAAACATAACCTCAATTTCATCATAATAAAAATTGTCGGTAATTAATCATCTTGAAACATTAAAAATTTCACAGACATGAAATTATGATTATCCGTGAAAAAACGCCAGCAACAACAAAAACAACAACAACAACAATTGATTTAAAATCTTAACGAAGCGATCAGCAACGTGTTTGAAATTTGACGAATCTATTTTTTTCGGTTTTGGTTTTGGTTTTGTTTTTATTATAAAACCGATCGATGGAGTGCTTTTTTTGAAAATAAATTTCAATCAAAAATTCGTTACAGACCACAACTAACACCAATAGATATTACAAGAGTGTATGTGTGTGTGTGTATGCAATAATCAGCAGCTTAATTTTTTCATAAGAGAGATAAAGCACCCCGCTTGCGTTTCCCCTTTGGAAAGAAAAACTCCTTCGGTTCGCCATATTAACCATGGCTAATAACTTGAAAACAAGTAATTTTTGATTGTTATTGAATTTGCACAGCGGGCGGCACAATTAATCAGTTGTTGTTGTTGTTGTTTTTGCTTAGTTTATTGTTATTACTATTGTTGTTTTAATTAACGGTGTTGCTTATTTTTTTTTTATTTTTCATTTTTCACTGCGCCACCTAAATGGCTTCGAATTTCATATTAGGACACCTATGTCTTTTCTTCTCGCAACAAAGCTGCTGCCCCCCAATGGAATTCACAATGGATTTCATGCCGTGACAGTAAGTTTTTACGGTAGTTAAGATAAAATTACGTCAAAAAAGAAAAAAAAAAAAACAAAATAACACGCATACTGTGAAACACAAAAACATTTTTGGAATTACAAAAATACTTGTAGCAATTCGTTTGTTTTGGAACGCTTAGAAATTAAGTTATTAAATAGAAATCTCCGAATCGTTTTAGTTGAATATTATCACATGGATAGATATTGTGCGTTTGGATATGTTTTGTATAGATGCAAATAAAAAACGTCTGCTATATTCAGTAGCTAGGACAGGGGCGAAATCGATTTCATTAGGAGTTTTGGAATCTACTTCGTAGTTTTACCATTTTTTTTAGTTCAATGTTATGTTAATGTGGGCGTTCTAGCCCTCTGCTGTCAACTTTTCGAAATTATTGCACCAGCTCAGAAGAAGAAATATCCCTAGAAAGGCTCACGGTACTTAATTTTAGTGATGAGCAAAATTAGTCTTGGTCTTAACTTAATTTTTAATTTAATGTATTGATTTAAATTGTTTGCATAGAAGAACTTAGTCTTTAACATGCCACTTACTCATAGTAATAACAACGAAATATAATTATAACAACAATCTTAAAAATAGTTATCACATTTTAAATTCTTAAATACTGAAAAAGAGAGTCAATATAAAATAAAATCTAAAAATGAGAAAAGATTATGAGGAGAAATACTGAAAGATTAAATGCTTGAAGTTGTTTTTAGATGAAACAGTTTTGATTATATTTGGCAATGAGTTCCATAGTCTAGTGGCATTTACAAAGAATAGTAATTAAAGCGAGGAATGATAAGAGTTATATTTCTATTTGACCTGGAAAACTGTAGTTTTTCAAATAAATAATAAGGTGTCTTTGAGTGTAACAAATTATGTAAAAATATACAGTTTCTCGCCTTTATATAGTTCAAGATGTTACACCCAAGAATCTTGTTAGCATAAACCGTGATATGCTCATACCCAGTTTTGCTATAAACGAAACGAGCCGCATTATTGAATGCAACCAACATTTTGGTCTTGGTTCTTTCATTCGCTAATTTCTTTGCAAGACCAAGACCAAGACTGCCATGGTTTTGGTCTTGGTCACGATAATCGTCAAGACCAAGACTGTTTTTCAGTGTTGGTAATTTATAGTTAATAGGTGTTTCGCGCCCCTGGCAAGTAAAAAATCATTCCTCTATTCGAAATTTGGCATCTTAAAATCCAAACTGAAATTTTGGAAAATAAGGTCCCAAAATTTTGAATGCTCGACAATCTTTAGAAATTTTTTCAAACCAAAACCAAGACCGAGACCAAGACTAAATGACCAAAATAAAGACCAAGACCTCGACTCAATTTCAAAACCAAGACTCAATGTGCAAGAACTTAATTTAAAACAAAGTTAATCATATATATGTACGGTGACCAACCGTCCTGTATTTCCGGGGACAGTTCTGTATTTCGGCTACGTGTCCCCGGAATTTATTTGAGAAATACGGGACATACAAATGTTCTGTATTTTATTTTGTGTCCCCTATTTGTCCTGTATTTGCGCAGTTCATTTATTAATATGTATAAAATATCATTAAAATCCGTAATTGTTTACCTAATTCATCACATACGAAGTTGCATATTTTCATATTTTTTATCAATAGCTTTAAAACCTCTTGAGAATATGCAAACTTAAACTGTGATTATATAGTTTCGCGACAGATAGAATCATTTCATAAACGGCTCTTTGACAATTAACAAATGAAATGTTAAAATCATCTGTATAACCTTTTTTTTTTTTTTTGTAAATATTGTTGAGTTTAGCTTGTGTTTGCCAGGATCAAATGCTTCCACGGAAATAATTTTCTCCATTATGAATTCACGCAAAAAAAAAAAAACAACATAATATTAATGAAAAATTCATAGAATTTGAGCCGAGATCAACATTCATTGACTATATGAATCATTTCATAAAATATAAGAACGAAATTCATAAATTTTTTTATTTTTTGAAACATAAAATAAAAATTTATAAATTTATCAATGAATTTTTTCATTAATTTTATGTTCTATTTTTTGTGTGTATAATGTAGACGCAGCTTCGAGCAGCACCATCCCAGTAAAATCTTCGTTTACATGTAATCGGTCGAGTAATCTAAAAAATTGTTTGCATCGATTACTTTCTGGGTTACATAAGGCATTATTTTAACACATGCATGTCATTGGGCGTAGTCGATTACCCTAATAAAACACTCGCTTACATGTAATCGATCAAGTAATCGAAAAAATTATTTGTATCGATTACTTTCTGGGTTACAAAGGCATTATTTTAGCATACGCATTTCATTGGGCGGAATCGATTACCCCAACAAAACATTCGATTACATGTAATCGATCGAGTAATCTAAAACAAATTGTATCGATTACTTTCTGGGTTATTTTTGCGTTATAAGTATAAGTATTAAATCAATGTAGTAGGACGTTATAGATATATTTTGGGTTCTGTTTTGGGCCAAAAGTTCATCGGAGGAAACATTATCTGAAATATTATCTCTTTACTATTTATTTCTTTTGAAATATTAACAAATGTTAACGTCAAAATGACTTAAAAATCAAAAAATCTTAAATAAAAAACTTTCGAAATTTATGTTCTCACATTACCCATTGCATTACATGTAATTGAAAAAGTATTTCATTATTTATTGCATTACATGTAATATTTAAAATGTTTTAACATTCAAGTAATGCGTTAGGTAATCAATTATCGTATAAGGGGCTACAAATTTATTAAAAAATTTTATTGGGATACGCAGAAATTGCTGCTCTGGAAGGAGTTTTTCATATACTTAGATTAATTTCATTACATTTTATTCAATTCATATATAATTTATATGGGAAAAAGATCTTCCTGGGGGGGTTGAAGCTCCAAAACCACGTGTGCACAATCCGGCTTACAGTAAAGACACTTAAAACTATTTTAAAAACAAAATGTAATTATCATTTAAACTTTTTCGAGCTCAAAGAATATTTGAGGTCACACGGAGACATTTTGAAAATAATTTCTTTTGCCAAAAAATACTAAGAGCCGTTTTAACAATATCTGTGTAAAATTTGTCTTGTGGATTGATATAAATTTTATATAAAATTTAATATCTAAGTGCCAGTTAAGGTTAAAGTCAATTTAAATGTAATACAAGTTAAAGAAATAAATGTTTTTATTAACGAGCAATAAATAAAGTTTAAATTTTAAATTTACGAAGAAAATTGTACAGTTAAGGTCCTCGTACGTAGGTATACTTTTACTCTTTGAAAGAGGTTACATTTAGAGGGGAAATCCTATTTTTATTGCTCATCAGTCTTTGTTTGCCCCAATATTTATCTGTCCCCGATTTGTCCCCGATTTTCTCCCGACTGTCCCCGATTGTCCCCGATTGTCCCCGTTTTTTTTCGCATAAATATCGTTTTGTCCCCGATTTTGCTCACACAGACATGGTCACCGTATATATATGTATTCCGAATCGAACGAGAATTGGAACTCATGACGCAACAAGCAATATGCAGTTACTCCACTACTAAGATTCACCATGGTTCATCACTTAAAATAAAATTTTTTAAATGCTCTATACCAGAGGTGTGCACCTGGAGCAAAAATTTTTTCATCTTGCTCCCATATAAACTTGATTTTGAAGCCATACGTCATAAACGTAAAGCTTGAGTTTTTGATTTTTTCAAATGTTAAGTTTTTCTAAACGCAAGCCAACAACAACAAAAAGTACAAATATCCTGCCGTATTTAACACGCTACTTGTTCGCAAGTGTCAGTCCAATTCTAGTTTTGAAGCAAACCAAAAAATGAATATCAGGAAACAACTACAATTGCATACGCTACTTTTCTACGAACTTCAAAAAATAAAATTCAATGCGAGCGACCGCAACAACAATTTCATGCAGCTTGAAGTCAAGTGAGTTGAAGCCTTTTTCGTTGCGATCGTAGAGCAACGGGAATTATTATTTTATCATTGATTTGTTGCTGTCATTGCATCCCTCGAATTTGAAATTTTTATGTTTTCATTTTTTTCGAAGAATGCTTGGGGACTTACATTTTGCAAATTTCGTGAGCTAGCTCTTTTAATCAGCCGATTAAATATTTTAGCTCCCTTACTTTACTTCTGTGCACACCTCTGCTCTATACCCAAGGGGAAAGAAGCCCTTCAAAAGGCTTACACGCCTGTCCTGTGGGTGATTTGAATAAAATTTTCGAGTACCCCATTTTTTTACGGAATTCTGTTAAACATCGTTTCAATAAAAAAATTCAAAATCGTTAGAGCACTTCGGAAATGATCGGCTAACGAACGATTTCCATGTTGCTTTAGCCGAAGCAAAAAAGGATAATTTTGGAAAATAGTTCCAAATGAATTTTTTTTTTCCGGAATTGTATTCACTAATGCATAAAAAATAACGTGTGAAAAGTACATTGCAAAATCGTATGCCCAAAAAAAGTTATTCAAGGTCAAAAGTTGCGAAAATAAATTTTTTTCAATTATTTCGCTTACGGCTGCAATTACGAAAAAATAGTGGTCGACAGTTATTTGCCGAGTACACAGTTTTTTAGCGTCAATGATTTACTACGAAAAAGCATGGTTAAGGAAGTATGTCAATTTAAAAAGTTTTAAAACTTCGCGATATTTATATGTTGTACTTTTTAAATTGAGATAACTCTCCAACGACTAATCGCACAAAAAAAGTAACTATATAGTTGTTTGTAGAAAATTGTATTTCCTACAAACCATTCTCAGCTTTTTTTTTCGTAGAACCTATGGCTTAGGAGATATTTTTCACAAACTGTTCAAATTTTAAAAACTAGTTTTTAAGGAAATCTCTGGAGCTGTTTTTGCTTGATAAAAACTAACGGGATCTATTTTATTAACATTTACATGATCTACAAATAGTATTTGATATATATATACGAAATAATTATCGTGAAATTTTTTTACTTAAAAAAAAAAAAAATAAAAATCGTGAAAATTTCGAACATTCACGTCTTCAAATCTAATAAAAATTTCATAAAAACTAGACCAAAATTCATCATACTTCTTTCAAAGAAATTTTTTATTCAGACTTAAAGATTTCACACAAAATTCGCCATTTTTTTTTTTTTTTTTTCAAGTAAAAAAATTTAACGATTATTATTTCGTATATATGTATCAAATATTATTTGTAGATCATGTAAATGTTAATAAAATAGATCCCGTTAGTTTTTATCAAGCAAAAGTAGCTCCAGAGATTTCCTAAAAAACTAGTTTATCAAGATTTGAACAGTTTGTGAAAAATATCTGCTAAACCATAGGTCCTACGAAAAAAACTGCTGAGAATGGTTTGTAGGAAATATAATTTTCTACAAACAACTATGTAGATACTTTTTTTGTGCGATTAGTCGTGCGAGAGTTATCTCAATTTAAAAAGTACAACATATAAATATCGCGAAGTTTTAAAACTTTTTAAATTGACATACTTCCTAAACCATGAGTAATAGGAAAAAAAATGTTTGAAGCTAAAAAACTGTGTACTCGGCAGAGAACTGTCGACCACTATTTTTTCGTAATTGCAGCCGTAAGCGAAATAATTGAAAAAAATTTATTTTCGCAACTTTTGACCTTGAATAACTTTTTTTGGGCATACGATTTTGCAATGTACTTTTCACACGTTATTTTCTATGCATTAGTGAATACAATTCCGGAAAAAAAATTCATTTGAAACTATTGTATTTTTCAGAATTATCCTTTTTTGCTTCGGCTAAAGTAACATGGAAATCGTTCGTTAACCGATCATTTCCGAAGTGCTCTAACGATTTTGAAATTTTTTATTGAAAACATGTCGAAATACGATGTTTAATAGAATTCCGTAAAAGAAAATGGGGTACTCGAAAATTTTATTCAAATCACCCACAGGACAGGCGTGCTTACTGAAGTACATCTTTTTCAGCCATAAGCGCTTCAGCCGTGTAATAAGCGTTTTTATACCCTACACCTAGGGTATATTCACTTTGTCCTTCCGTTTGTCTGTCTGGCTGGCTGTCTGTGGAAATACATTTTTTCTGAACAGTGAACAAGAAAATTCAATGAAATTTGGTACAATGCATTCGTCATCAAAGGTGGCTCGTAGGATTTAAAAAGAGCAAAATCGGTCAACGAACCCGCCTACCGCCTATACAAAAATTATATTCTAAATGCAACTTTAGGATTATTTTTCACGGCAATACAGCCAAAATACACATAAATACTAGGAATAATAAGCGCAAGCTCTAAGCAAAAACTAAGCGAATCCGGACAAAAGGGCGTGGCACCTCCCTCATAAGAAAAAGTTTCAAAATGCCATGCTGAAAACATTTTTTGAGATTGTCCAACTAAATTTCACTCAAACACCAAGAACTATAAATTTAAGCTCTGGAATAAACAATGGGTGAACGCGGACAAGGGGGCGTGGCACCTCCCATATAAGCAGAAGCTTAAAAATGCTATACTGAAAGAGTATTTTGAGATTATCCAACTAAATTTCACTCAGACACTAAGAACTATGTGTATATGCAAGCTCTGAGCAAAAACTGGGTGAAGTCGAACAAGAGGGCGAGCCACTTCCTTTAAGAGCAAAATTGAATTTCGCATTTTGCCGAGTGAAATTTTTAAAAAAGCTCTGTGTTCCTTTTCCACAGACTGTGCGAAAATTTTATAATAATGTGAGGAAAAATAAGAACAAATGAAAAGAAACTTCACGAAAATACTTGACAGTTTGAGATGTCAATAAAAACAGTGATGCCAAGTGATGTCGCGAAAGTACTTGACAGTTCGAGATGTCAATAAAGGGAATCAACGAGATATTGCCAGATGTTTCGCTAATGCAAATCTAGAACGTTCATATGGGTATAAAAGGAGCTGTTCATGAGAGCTGAACACAGTTGATTTTAAGCAATAAAGCGAAAAGGTTGTACACACATTACCAGTGAAAGTAAATAAAGTGCTAATTGTAATACTAGATTATGAATGTAAAGAAGCAGTAAAATAAAAAATTGTACCGTGTAAAAATAAACGTTTGTAATATGAATAAACCATTTTATAACTAAATAAAGTATGTGTTTTTAATTGCTACACAATCCAGTGATCGAACTCAGAAAACTGTAAGAGACTGAAATTACCGTCGTATGAGACAGGAAATTTCGTAACAATAAATTTTGCAAATATGAAATCATAAACAGAAATTAAAAGAAACACCTGCTTAGAACGCTGATAGAAATTTATTTTATTTTAAGGAAAGTCAAATAACCAACCGATCCATGATTCATACAAGAAAGGATTCAATTGCTGCAAAATCAATTCATTTAATAAAATAGACTTGAATTCGTTTTCAATATTTGCAAAGCGCACCCTCATTCAAGAATGCGTAAGTAATCACCATAGTTAATCATGCCTTACGGCCACGCCAGGGACTATTCTTCACAACCCATGCACATGCGCATGACGCGTCGTGTAGTTTTTGCTTAAAGCAACTCAATTGAGATGGCAATTTCGAAGCATTGATTGTGCAACATTGCAGTGTCATCATTATAATTTATGACGCTGGGTCACTGATCTAACAAATCAAAAATAAATGAGGGGATTCCTGAAAACGTGTAAAAGTCTCGAAAACCTCGTAAACTCGTAAAACTGTCAAATTTCGTATTGATTTTGACAACATTTACGAGTTTACGAGGTTTTCGAGGCTTTTACATGTTTGCAGGAATCCCATCAATTTAAAAATTTCGCTTCTACTTTTCTGTAGTAATGAAATTACTTCGACAGTCCACCAAAAAGCTAGTAAATTTTGATGCTCATGATCGATGACCGCTTTTAATTCTACACAGTGGCGTCACTGAAAAAATCTCAAATAAGTTGCATTTAATAAGGATCTCTATTGACTGTTGTAGTTTCGAATGCTATGATATTTGCACCTTTTTTAAGATCATGAGACCGAAAGCCAAACTATAGAATTAGCAAGACTAGGGTAGTTGGCAGTAGACTTAACAATTTTAGTTTGTTTTTCTTTTTGTCAACTGTACTAATTTATTTCGCTGGCGTACATCATAAATTTTGCGAGTCGTTCATCTTCATTCCAGCAATTTATTTTTCAAAATTTAAAGGTTTTTTTATTCGCTCGCTGTTGTTGCTGCCGCTCGCATTCAGGTTGATCAAAGAAAATCAAGCTGTGAATTTAAATGGCTTTCGGAACCGCTTCCCTAAATTGGCTGACAGAGTCTGGTAACTCTGCCTGCCCACAGGTGGTTGGTTGCCCAATGCCCATATGCTGCTGTTGCTGATATTTCTGCTGCTGCTGCTGTGTCTCCAACATGCGTGCCGAATGCTGTAGTGAAGAAGTTTTTGTGATTGTTCGCGAGGCTTTGCAACATTTAAAATTGTTGTAACCTTCTCACCGGAATGTGCGAACTTTTCTAGAATAAACACACACAAACATACATTTGTACATACATGTAGATAACTATAAATACCTGCGGCATGTCTGTCCATTCAAAATTAAGAACGGATCTATGATGATTTCGCACAGAAGGTTGCGCTCTGATTCGATGATTGGGCTTCTGGTGGAATTGATTTATTTCATTTTTTATTTTCAAGTCAAACAAATTCTGTCAATGTTGCAGAAAATCTTTGCAAAAATTGTATTTTTCAACAAATTTTTTACGCATTTTTTTTAGATGTTTGGGTGAGTCATTAAAATTAAAAAGTAATGTATGTTACTTACTCCCTAGGTAAATGTCCGATTTCCGATTTAATATGTCAAATATTCGAAATCATTAAATTTAACTTACTTTACTTTTTTCAAAGTAAGCTGAGTAAGTATTTGAAAACCCCTAAAATTTTATATATGGCTAAACCCGGAGATATGGCGCTATTTTTGTTAATCTACTGTAAAACCGGAATTATGAGAAATTTTTAAAGGAACTAACAAAAATTAATTTTTAAATTAGTTTAAGTCAAAAAAATACATCAGATATAGTACAAAAAGATTTTCTAGAGTTATCACTCTTGAAAACTTATCTGTTTTCGTATAAGATTTAAATGTTTTATGCGGTTTGTGCACAATCTTCTCCATCGGATTCATCTTGGAGTAAAACATTTTCTTCACCTTCTTTGGAAGGAATATGACTACTTAGTAACCACCTTACAATTATAAGTCCCCTTTTTTGGATCTATCATACGTTGCATTGATTATGTTTTCCGCTTCAAGTTTTTCTTTTTGTGCTGGACCACATAATCAGAAGACGTTAGAATTCTTCCCCTTGTTCGGGCTATAGCTTTTGAAAGTCATTAGTGCAGTGCAATACTGTTTGCTGGGTTTCCACAGGATTTGCTTAAGTATTAGAGAAAAATTAATTGGGTAAAAATGACATATGATCATTGATTAAAATTCTGCAATTCTGGAATAGTTGTACTCCCAAATAGCTTATAACATGAAAAGGGAGGAATGGCAATGGAACGATATCTCCTTTTCGGTATATCATTATCATCATTATATAAATAGGCGATCGAGTTCGGCAATCGAATTCGACAATCGAATTCGACAATCAAATTCGGCAATCGAATTCGACAATCAAATTCGGCAATCGAAATCGGCCATGTTTCTATGCCTAAATCTCAACATATTCGCTTTACTTTTCTTTGTTGGAAAAATTGTGAGGGAGGAGGAGGATTGCATATAATTTTTTTTTTAAGTGAGTGGTGCTACGCCCCAAAATGGAAAAAATAGAAAGCGTTGTCACCAACAAACGATAATATGATCATTGTGTTTTTAAGTGGGTGGTTTCTAAATGTGAAAAAACGCTCTCACGTTTTTTAGCCGATTTTTATGAAATTTGGTATGGAGATAGGACTGACATTAAAGAACGATAATATGACCATTTTTTTTTAAAGTCTCGAACACAAGTAACTAAAGCATCTACAACCAAACGAACTACCTATCACGAAATCTTTCACGTAACTTAATTAAACTGTGTCCATATTTGAATGCTACGAAAGCTGCATGTATTGAAATTGAAAGGGGTGTCTTATCACCCGGGACTGCTATAGCTTCCGAGCTTACCCTAAAGATCCTAAAAGTTAGTTCTTTTCCAGCATAAATAGCATTTCTTGAGTTTATTAATTTTCTTAGAATTGGAAACGAAATGAACTGTAGAATCGCAACATTCAACATTTCCATCATTGCTCTCCTTTAAAAGCGCGTTTTGTACGAAATAGCAAAATGCAAATTAAATCATTGGCAAATATTGATGCTCTTCAGCTATTACAACACTAACAACAACAACAAAACCAACTAAAAAATTAAATGATTGATGGGTGCATCATTTATATGTCAAAATGAAATGATTGTACAAAAGAAAAGATTCAACATTAAAAGTCTGTCCAGTCCAAGCCCAATCCAAGCAGTCTGTGGTGGCCCACCTCTTGCAATGGCAACATCCACAACAACAACAACAACAACAACAACAACACAAGACTGCTGACCGATGCCTGTGTATTTACTCAACAAATAACAACAAACCCAACAAAAGGATTGCATTTAATATGCCAAAAGTCATAAATTCCAAAGGAACAACACAAAAAAACCCAATAGCCAACACAAACCAGAGCAACAACAGACAGAGAGCGATGAGTACCAACGCTTTGCGCCCAAAAATGCAAAGCAAAAAACGATGCAGCAGAAAGCAAGAGGAGTGGGGAATCTCAAATTGAACTTTAGTAACTCGAGAAGACAGCAACACTGATACTCTCAGTACCATGGTCAAAGTCTAGAAAGGCACAACACACATCAATGATTTATGGATGATCTGAAAAGTAAATGACGTCTAAACAATGCCATACAACAACGATGGCTGATTCGAGTATTGTACCCAGTCAGCAGTCAGTGCCCAGTGTAGAGTAGGTCGTCGAAAACGTTAGCTGGCGATGGAATCGATGGATGAGATGGATGAGACAGAATGCACAATGCACTGTGATGCAGCAGGTAAAATGTCCGTTTTGCTGACAATTGATGGATGCTAGGTTGCTCTATGCGGATGATCTAGAAACCAACTACACGGAAACAATTATTCTTTTGGAAGCGGATGAAGCAATATTTTGGTAGGTATGTAGGCGGCGGTTAAACATTTCATCAACTTCGCTTAGAAACATCGTCCCTTTACTTTTGCTATAAATCCACATTTTTCGTTTACGTTTTCTTATCTCACTCTGAACATTTTCTCTCTGTGTGAGCGACATCATCAATATTTAAAGCTTTAATGCTTGGCTCGTACTTTTTGACAGCTCGATTGACAGTTGTAAGTTCATTTTTGTTGTTATTAATATTGTTGCTATTGTTGTTGTTGCTGGTTGCTGGCCGTTTGTCTGGTGCGTCAGCTAATTGTTATTGATAATCAGGCGCAAAATTAGGTTTCACTCACCTCATATATAAAAACAACAACAACAATGTCTTGCGTTGAGATGAATGAAGCTATTGATGCCATGAATTGATCCACTCCATCCTGGTTTGGGCATCGTCCAGACTCGTCGACTTGGTTTTGTTTTGTGTGGTATTCAACGCGTTGCTATGATTGGGGAAGTCAAGTTGTGCTACATGGATTGGTGTGGTTGGTTAGTGGCACCAAGTCTGGTAGCTATGGATGATGCATGTTGTCTTGACATACCGTTGTTATTGTTGTTCTTGATACTATTTCTTATATGTATGTACATATGTACGAGTATATATTGCACATTTCCTATAGTGTAATGAAGACATATTTCAATTAGGCTTTGTGATATGATTGAGGCAGTTTTGACAAGTAGGTGTACAAAAGGTTGGTATGCTGTGCGCAAATGATGTTGTCATGATATATGAATATATTGCCAATAATTGCACTAAAGAATTCATTACATAAAGTAGAAAGATATGAATTTAATAAGATTGATTTTGCAATTATTTATTTTGATATATAAATTATGTAGCCAACTGGTTGCACTTTGCTGTTCATTCGTTAAGTAAAGAAATTCGAGCCAAAGTCCACTAAGTCTAATAATAATAATGTCTGATGCTCTTAATCTCTTCGTCTTGAAGTGAATAATGGTGCAGGGCTGTGGGGTGGCAGAAAATATATCTGAAAACAAAGGCTTTTCCAGATAGTATACCTCCAATGTTTCCAAAATTATGGATACTAGAGTTTTCCTTGTGGCCGAAATTTGACCATATCGACTTGACTTTAAAAACACTACCCAGCTGTTAACTTAAGCCATAAAACTCTCGCCAGTAACCATGTGAGAGCATTTTCTTTCTAGGGGCGTGGTACCGCCCACTTAAACCATATAGGGCAGATTATCGCTCCTTAGTGTTAACCCTAGGTTAGGCTAGGTTAGCGCGGGAGATGGCAGTTGCCAGTGTTAACCCTATCTCCATACTAGATTTCATAAAATTCTATGTAGCGGTTCAGCCATGAGAGCGTTTTTTTAATTTAGGGGCGTGGACCACTTAAAAATATAATAGTCCATAGTGTAGCGTATGTATTTTACCCTTTAGGGAGGTTTGGCACTACCGACCTAAAAAAAAGAAAATTTGGTGCACTACTCGTGCTCACAATCTTTCCAAAAATGTTTAATAAAAATAATGGTCAAAACGAGGTGAACCTGCCCAAACCCTTTCAAAGCCAGAACTGACGCCAAGGAAGGTTCTGCTTAACATTTGGTGGGAAAGCGAATGTCCTGTGTACTACAATTCAATCAATTCGGAATTGTACTGTCAAAAATTAATAAGACTGAATGAAGCACTCTAAGAAAAACGTCCGGAACTAGTCAACAGAAAGGGCTTCGTCTTTCATCACGACAACGCTTGACCACACACTTCTTTGGTGACCAGCCAAAAACAAAGGAAGCTTGGCTGGGAAGCTTTAATGCATCTACCATCCTAACGGGAAGAAATGAAGCTGCTTCCAAAAAGAGCGCGATAGATGCACATCTCTGGTAGCATACAAAATTTTTCAAATTGTTTTTTTTTTTATTGCTTATAAAAGTTAATAAATCTAGCAAAAGTTACAGAAAAAAAGTATTTTTTGCAAAATGGAACTTAAAATTGTGAAAAACTTCCACGGAAGCGTATTTCACATGCTTCCAAATGTGTGCTTCCAGGGAAGCGTATTTGTAGCGTATTTCATGTGCTTCTGAAGATGTGCATCTCCGCTAGAACATGCTGTGTTAAAAAAGATAAGCAGTGAGGACAGCACTGGAAGCAGCTTCTTGCTTCCCTAAAAGCGCAACTGAAGTCATTTCAATGCGATTTCTTTTCCCATTGGGATACTGCTCAGACCTTGCACCTTCGGATTACCATTTGTTTCACTCAATAACAATGGAAAATATTGGACTCAATAAAGTTATTTTGATATGAAAAAAAAAAAAAAAAAAAAAAATTGGTTAAAATTAGCTCACTTTTCTAAACTTTTTTTCTAGACAACCTTATATAAGTGGACTTAAGCCGTAAGATATTAAAAACACAGGTTATAACCAGTGAAATTGTAACTGATGATGATGGCAAATGATGATGACACTTCTTGGGCCAATAGTCATCAATGTAGTTGTCTAAAGGGCATAAAATGTCCTTGAAAGTCAAGTGAAAATACATTTGAAAAACGAAACCCAAAACCGTTGTCTCCAACTGTTCGACTTACCAATTCAGGTGATAAATAAAATTCTTTATGGCCAATCATTACAAGCAATTTACAACAAATCAGCTGAATGCGAATTTATATTCAATTCATTGAATGCTGAATGTTAAAGAACTATCACAGCTTGACTTGACATTAGCACAAATCCCACAGCTAGAACATCAGTGCAGAGGCTTGTCGATACGACAGCAGCACCAGCAGCAGCAACATCACCATGACAAACACAGACAGCAAAACAGTCAGTCAGCACGACGGGATACTTTTGAAGCTGGAATTTTTAGTTTGAAAGTTTGTCGTCGACGAAAAAAATAAAAACCCATTCTAGCTGAATTGCCTCACCACTCACGTTTGACTTGCTGCGATTGCTACCTCCTTAAGTTGGTTCATATCCTCCTAAATTGTTCACAAGCAACAGTAACAACAACAGCAACATGAGTAACAGCAGCAATACCAACACTAATGATAAATGTACTTTTGCGCTATGATAAATGTTGTGAACTGTTGAAAGGTATAAATCAATATATTCGCAGGTATTCCAAGGTATTACACCAGAAAAACACAATATAATAGTTTTCGGTCGAATTGTTAGGAATAATAAAATGGTAAATGATTTTAGAAGATCACAGGGTGCTGCTGCTGCCGCTGCTGCTGACAGTGAATTGAGGTAGAGGCCGACAGACATAAAGGATGTCTCTTTGGATGTCTTCCTGTTGTGTTGGTGGCTGAAAATTTATTGATATTACGCGTAGTTCAGCATGTTGTAATATGAGCTGTAATTCATTAACGGTTATGTAATACTATCACCAACAAAGCACTCCAAGTTAGAACATTGTTCTATTGCTTTGAAGAGTTGCTCTCTGACCTGGTATTAGTTAATCATTAATTAATGGTGATCGATTTGATAAAACCTTCGGTTTCATGAACATGGGCCGATTTCATAATAAAGTAAATAAAGTATTTGGCTGTCGTTATACTAATCAAATGAATTACATACTTATATTATATGAACTGAACAATATTTATTAGGGTATCTCTTATACGAAAAATTTCCTTTTTCTTTGAATTTACTAGACAATACTCCTTAACTTTTCCACAACTACCGTGGTGCGAATTGCAAATTTTTTCTACTGTGAATCTTTTTCCACAAGTTTTTTTCTCATAAATTTTCTTTCCCCAAAACTTCCCAAATATATTTTATCGTCGTAAAACTATCAAAATTTGAATTTTTTACCGCTTTTACAAGTTTAGGGGGTTTTTGCTGTGACAACTTTGAATAGGTTGCACTCCTTTTTCTGCAGTAAAAATTTCTTTTAGCTTTAATGCAAACAGCATCATCTTTTTACATCGGGATGGTTTCTTGAAGTTTAGTGCCCTGGAATTTAACATTCAAAACATATTCTTGCTTGAGCTTACCTTTGCTTTTGAAGTTGTGATTGACTACTTTGAATCAATATGTTATATTCGCCTAACCTAGCGTTTTCACGATGTCCTCTATATACAAAATTTTGCTGAAGTAAAATCATTTCTCCCTCTTTGTCCTACTGTTCCGGCGGTACAGTAGGGTATCTTCACAATAGGTAAGTAATAGGTTCCTTGTAAGTAAAGAGTAATTCACATTGGGGTTCATCATGATTATATAAAAAGGCAAACGAAATCAGTTAACTCCCTATTTCTATAACTATTTTTTTGTGCATATTTTTTTTTTACAGAGCCCAGGACTAAAAAATGGGTTTTTTGGCCCTGGATTGCAAAAGTGCTATTCACTTTTAAAAAAGGTTAATACGTGTTTCAACCTAGAGTCATTCTCAAGATTTTCCCGAAAAATCTTTTTATTTAAAACACGATAGGACAGGTGTGACATATATTCAACTTCATTTAAATTTAGCCTTTGGGTCATTGGGACATTTTTTTTTTTTAATATTCATGACAATCAATGACACTCTATTGAATCATATGTACATCCATAAGTCGAAACTATGTGATCTTTATCATTTCACTGGCGTCACTCCCATGGCAAGATATTTAGTGCACAGTTTACACGCTCATTTGTACTTTTATCACTATCGTGACACGTGAAAGCCCCTAACGAGACGCTAACGCGACATCAAACCAAAAACAAAAAGCGGATTGAAATAAAAGGAGCAACCTAACCACGATCCTCTTCGGAAATGTTGCCGAAAACAGTAAGGGAACTTCATAAAATAAATTGTTTAAAAGGCCAGAGCAGACAAATAAATCACATCACCTCCATAAAATATGCCATTGTTCTTTTTTTTTTGTGTATGTATGTAAGTACCTTAGTATGCATTTGTTATTGTTGTCAGTTTCTTGGGGCTAAAAACAGTGGTGGCGGCAGCGTCGGCAACAACAATTGTGGTTTGTTTAACGTGATTGTTAACAAGCAACAAAACGAGAAAAATCAAAATACAAAAAAAAAAATGGAAATCAGTGCCAGGATTGGGGACAAATAAAAAAAAAAAGTTGCTGGTAGCAAAAAAGGAAGTGAGTGAAACACTCGACAAGTTGATGCGAATGCTGATGGTGGTGGTGAACAAAAAGGGTTGAAATCAAAATGGAAAGAAATAAACCGAACCAAAAATTGAGTAACCAAATTAAGCACCGTAAAAGGGCAACAAGGACACCAACCATATGAGAGAATCGAAAAGGAAATCCAGACCAAAGTACTCTAAGCTTATGATGGCAGGCGCAGGGGGAAGACGTAACAGCAAAAACAACTAAACAATGCTGACAACCCAACAGAGCAAAAGGAATAAAAAGCTAAAAAATTATATATGAAAATAAATAAAAATTGACACAGGACAACATAGAAAATGATAAAAAATTTTAAAAAGGAAAAACCGTTGAAAATTTTGCTTGTATCGCAAGTGCCACGCCCTCTTGTAATGTATTGCCAGTTTTCCAAAAAAATGTATTTCCACACACAGCCAGCCAGACAGACGTATATGGTTATATCAACTCTGGAAGTGACGCTGATCAAGAATATATATTCTTTCCTATATCTGTCACGCCTCCTTCTCTGTGTTACAAACGGAAGGACAAAGTATACCCTGGGTGTAGGGTATAAAAACTGAGCAGTGCTAGTATAAAATAAGGGAAAAACTTGTTGCCTTTGCATCTTCTGATGTTAAAAAAAACACCATGGTACCTTAAGTGGTGTCAACATGTCTCTTGTTTGTGGTGTTTCCACTAAAAATTCTCACCCTTATCAGACAACTTCTCCAACTTAAAAAATGCATTAAATTAAATGAATTACTTTTTTTCAGAGTAGTGACCTAATTTTTAACATTTTTGTTTTCGCTGCGTCCAGACTGCTCTTTTTTGACCGCTGTTTTTGACAACAAATGTCCCTACTTGTTTCTCAATAGCCCATTGTGTCTCAGTGGTCACTTTTCTCACACCAAGAATGTGTGATCTGTCTAACTAGTTTATACGGTACGGTATTTCTGTCTCTCCCATCTTGAATAGCTACTTTTGAAAATATCCGAATCTAGAGAGAAATTTTATGAGGCAGTAATTCATTTCTCCGAAAACCATTTGGGAAATATTTTAATATGAGTCATAGAATCACGTCCTGTTTTTCCAGTTTTCCTAATAAATCCGTCGACTACTATGCGGTTTATTGATCCGTAGGTAGTAAGCTTAATGGAAATTTTGCTGTGCGAGATGTGATCGTATGATTCATTGGGTTATGTGGGTCAAAATTCATGAGTTTTAGGGAATAAACCTTAAGGTTTGCAAAAGGCTCTAAATGTGAATTGGTCAAATTCGCTAGACTAAAAAGAAAAGTGCACAGACTTTTTTTTTAATAAGAATTCTTACCAATTTTAAAAACGAAATGACTTTGAGAAAGGTGCCGACAATACAAATTATTTTACTGAGAACTAAAGCGTAATTCTTAAGAACCCATACTCTCAAATTATGCCATCCAATGCACGCAACAGCGACAAGCACCCCAACAGAAATGACAAAGGATGTGTACCACAGGAACATCAATCCCTTGCTCTGGCCAAAATAAAACACAACGCCTCCGAAAGGTTGCGATATTTTCATTTATTTATATATGGAAGTCGATCGCTTGTACATGAAGGTGTTTAACAAACAGCTAAACAAACACAGCGGAATGCGGTTTTGAAAACCGCGAGGCTGCGAAAAAAAAGCCAACAAACAAAGTCACAAGGTCCACACAATACAATGGGGACAGACTTTCGGGCTGTCTGAAAAAGGCGCATGTTTTACAACAACAGACAACGCAACACAAACCAGGCACAGAGCCATCTCATATTGTTAGAGGCAGGCAGCAGCCGCATCCTTATCAGCGATCAAAAATCTAAACCACGAAGAAGAGCTATTGAACAAATGCTGAAACACAAATTGAAATTCGGTTGAACTTAAGCAAAAAAAAAAAAAAAAACAACTGCAGAACGGCTCTTGAATGAAACATTGAATTATTTGTTTAGTTGGAATTGGGTGCGAAGAAAGGATATTCGAGGGTATGCGCTTTATAGATGCGTATGACAAAGGGGCAGCAGTCAACTTGAATGGCAAAAACATTAATTTTATGTTTTTTTTTTCAAAGCTTTAGCCAAAGGGGTCTTGTTGAAATGTAAATGCATATTGGCTTATCCTTTTTGTGGGCTTGGCAACACTGTTTGACAGTATAATTGAAAAGTGTTTGATTACAAGTGGCGTCAATTGGTGTCACTAAAAAAGTGCTTTCAATTCAAAAGTTCAATCTTGAATAAAATCAACGGCTGCTGTTCTTTAAGGCAATTATTAGCCTTAAACATCTTCAAAATAACTTCACTACAAAAGAAGGATTGTCTTCAACTAGTAATCAGACCCATATTTCAATCTAAGTCATCGAACTAACAGATGAGTTTACCAGTAAAGAAACATCAACACATTAACCAGCTCCAATGTCATCCTGCGGCCTGCCATTGCATCTTAGCAAATTTAACATAAGCAACTATGAAGAACTGAGGTCTTGTACTTTTACGGTGAGTGATTTACCCTCAGAGGTGTATTCAGGCCATTCACTTAAGGACTGGCTTTTAATTACTTTAGTCTAATTAACGTTTGTCACAATTGGACTTATATAATCCTAAGACCATATTCAAATAAGAGTCAAAGAACCATTCGTTTCGATAAAAAAAATTATATGTGCCGCGTCGTGACAAAAGGGAACTTATCTTGCCGGAGTAAAATTTTCAATACAAGACAAAACATGAGTTTAGATCAAAATTTCATGATTTGGGTTTTTGACACCAAACGCTACCTTAATATCACAAGATAAACTAACAAGTGAAATAGTTTTAGCCGCTAGATAACATAAAAATCTATTTTTCCAAACCTCTATCCAAGAAAGTCAAAAACATTGCCAAACTTTAACCTCAATTATGTTCCTTTGGATTCTTAAAAATTATATCGTCAAAAATCGTTTTTCTCAATTTTCTTGTTTTACTACATTATTCCATCTTAACAAAACTTTAAGGTTCTAGCTTTAACGGAATGATTTACAACGGTCATAGCAAATTATTTTTTACATTATCAGTGTTGTTACCGACCCTCCTCAGAAGTTTTGGTCCTATTTAAAAAAAAAATTTATTGCACCAGATAGAGAGCGGTTGAAGAAATTTTTTTGATTTGAGCATTTAATTTTTTTTAAAAAACCGTACCAAAAGTCCTAAAAAGGGACGGGGACAACCCATACAGTTTTAAAAATATTTCTTCAACAATTCTCTGTCGATTCGTGCACCAAATTTTTTCATAAAAATGGGTTCGGAGATGACCTTAATAGTTTCCAAGACTTACTTTCGACCTATTCCAATTAAAGTCACTTTTGCCGTAAGCATTTTGTAAAGTAAATTTTTGCAAATTAAATGAAATAGCAATTAAAAAATTTAACTTTTTCTCTAAAGTCGGGTTTGAACCATGATCATTTGAAGTCAAACTCTATGCGTAGCGCATTTACAACTGACTGCGCTATGTGCCAAAATTTCTGTTTCATGAACTTAAACAATTTTTTCATTACAAAACGATGTTAAAGAAAAATAACAATATGTAAATTTTTTATGTAATTTGTGAAATTTTTTTCTCGTTAAATGAATAAACACATGTAATTATTGTAAACTCTTTTTTTATAATGGAATTTATTCGAAAATTATGCAAAATTGGTTTATATAGCGCAATGTAAATTTTATATAAAATAGTTTAAAATACTTTCATATGAACTTTTATATAAAATTTATACAAAAATGGTATAAAAGATATTTGTATGGTGATACGAAGTATTAAATTTAAACAGAAATAGTGTAAGCTGTATTAATACTTTATTTGAGAATTTTTTTTTTATTTTTTAAGTGTGTTACTTAATGACATTTATATATCGAATCTTGATTTTTTAATTGAACTTTTAGTCATATATTTGCAAAGATCGATTTACATTAAAAATCTATCAATGCATTTTCTAACACATAATTATGACAAATCAAGGAACGGATTAGAAACACGGCTATAGTGACATATGTTTCGCCTTTCGCCACAAAGACTCATCAGACTATTTTTGTTGTAATTATAATTATATTTATTTCACTAAATTAATTATAATTGAGAAATTGCAAGTTTGAAAACTTTTTTGTGTTTTTGGCCTGGGCGGGAGTTGAACCAAGGAACTCGCGGTTGGTAGCAGAAGTCGTTACCACTGCACCAGCCTGGCCCGGCTGCGAAGCCGACTTTTGCCAGTTTTGTTTGTGTGTTAATACGTATTGATATATCATAAAAAGTTTTCAAACTTGCAATTTTTCAATTATAATTAATTTAGTGAAATAAATATATGTAGAGTAGAACGGGGCAATGTCGTGCACTCAACTTTGACATGCTCGTAAAGCCGTACATCTCAAGCGAATGCAACGAGTAAGCATCCGATCGAAAGATAATTTCATTGGTTACATCCATGTGTAACAACACTTGTGTAGCAAGAAATTGTATTTGTGTAAGTGAATGTGCACGACATTACCCTAATGGTCGTTTTAAAGGTCAACTTCGATAACTCGGTGAAGCCCAAAATTTTTTTCGAAAACCAAATGCTTCTTTTCGTTGGCAGGATATTTCGTTTCAGAAAACACGTACCTGGTATATTTTCCCGGAAGGAAAATTATTTTTCTGACCCGATAAAAAAACACTTTTATCGTCCCGAAAGCGTGCGTTTTGAAAAAAAAGTTACTCTGTAGAGACGAACTGGTGAAAATTGCTAGTATTATATGCATAAGCTCAGTAGGTTAGCAGGTCCCTACCTTACGAACAGTTAGTAAATCATTCAATACCTTGGGCTAAAACAGCCAGTGCACGGCATTACCCCCTGCACGACATTACCCCGTTCTACTCTAATTATAATTACAACAAAAATAGTCTGATGAGTCTTTGTGGCGAAAGACGAAACATATGTCACTATAGCCGTGTTTTTAATCCGTTCCTTGATTTGTCATAATTATGTGTTAGAAAATGCATTGATAGATTTTTATTGTAAATCGATCTTTGCAAATATATGACTAAAAGTTCAATTAAAAAATCAAGTTAATACTTTATTTGTATAAAATTTATACGAACAAGTATAAACGGTTTATATACCAAGTTTTGGAATAGATTTTATACCGAATTTGGTGTGGATTTGTATTCATTCCAATTTGGTGTTTGAAATTTACTCCCAAAATATTTGCTGTATTGGGCATTCATATTTATTTGAACACAATAACATACAAAAGTTCATTAGGGGTTAATTTGCTTTAGAAATAGATCAATTAGATGTGGAACAGGTTTAACTTGGAGTGGAAAACCTGTAACGCCTATTGTTTGAGAAGAGTAGCAATAAACATTTTGTCATATCGGAAATGTCCTGGGGTTATATTTTTTTTTTGGGCGCAATGACAATTCCTCTGTCGACACACTGTAACAGCAGAAGCAGCATTAACTCATCCTCAAACTTCAACTCAGCTGAACAATCAAATATAAATTAAATGCCTGTCAATATTGATTACAACAACTGTCAATATGATTGTGTGACTGTCTGTCTAGCTGTCAACAGACACCAGTGTTGCCAACATTTTTACAACAACAACAATAAAAAGGAACATAAAAATAAGACAATACCACTGTTGTTGTGGAGCTCAACTGAAAAAATAAAATGAAATTTTGCAATAAATTGAATTGCAGCAGCAACACCAACAACTGCAGCAACAACTGCACCAGCAATAAAAGCAGCAATTATTTATTTTATGCCAAACACAATATTTACGACATTTCAAGTGTAAATTCGTCGGCAATGTCAATATTAAGCAAAATGTCGTCGTCGTCGTTCATCGCTATGTTTGTTACCATTGTCACATCAATCTTCTTGGGTGTTCGTTCGTTTGATGCGAAGGTGCGATTCGGTTGTATCTTTCCTTTATTCGTTCGTTCGTTTTTTTGTTTTGTCGGTTACGGTGTCAAAGTGACAGTATTATGCAACTTTTAAAGGTTTCAGGGTGTGTCAAAAACTGTCAACTGTCAAGGAATCGAAGTGACTATTTCGGTTTATATTTTCATCTCGTTTAGATGGTTTAACTATAAGATACCATATCAAAATTAACATAGCAACTGGAACAAAATGTTTTTAGTTAGGTTAGGCTATGAGGCATCGTCGGTCCCAGACTATTCTGCTGGTTCATGTGCAGAGCACTAGCAAAGGTGTTATTGACTATTCTCTTCTACCTTATTTGTGCTAAGTGCCTGCTTATGCCCTGTATTTACCGCTGTAAATGACTTTATTTTGCTCATGCTGGTCCTAATGAGTAATTTCCAAAAATTTAACTTTAGAGTGTTATAAATATGATAGTTCTTGATATTTGATAATGAGTCCAACTGCCCTATTTCCCCTTCATCTCCAAAAGCATTTTATCTGAAATTATCTTGCAACAGTGTGACCCTGGAGGCTTAACGATATGATAAATATTCTCTGTGGGCCTTAATCAACCCCTCTTAGCTAACTCATCTGCCTTTTCATTTCCTCAAATATTTTTCTGACGGGATACCGCACAGTTCTAAATTGTGTTGTTCGTGAAGAATCTGAAGCTCTCTGCGACAACGGCTGACTACCTCAGATCTTACATGTATCACAATTCTAAAGAGCTTTGATGACAGCTTGACTAACGAAGTAAATGTCTATATCAGTAGGTGATATTTCCCTCATCGAAAAACGTCTTGCCACCTTTACTATCGCAAATACTTCCGCTTGAAATAATGAACAGTTATCCGATAGCTTAGAACTTTGACTCTGCAAGATTAATTGAATTGCAGAAAATTTCACAATCAGTTCCGATATTTATTTTAGAACCATTAGTATATATATACTTCAAAAGTGGAATCATCAAGAAGAACACCTTGAGATTAAGCCATCATGGCAAGTGCTCACGTTAAGTAAAAGAGACTTCTGTTCAATGATGATATTCCATAAAACGTGTTTATCATAGTAACTCGTAAAAATGTCAAGCTTTCTTATTGATTTAAATTTTCCAATGATTTACGTCAGAAAGAGAAACGATTACTTCCTAAATTGATTTGGTGTTCTTGCATGTCAAAATGTCAGAAATCTGCAGCAAAATTAATAAAAATGTCCGCAATAAATGCAGATTTCAAAATCATGATTGTGAAAAGGCATTTAAATCGTTAAGATGCTTAACTGTGGCGCAAACATGGTGCATACCCCCTAACGTAAAGAGTTCAATGCCATAAAGCGGAATCCTTTTAGCTAATAAGAAAAACAACAACTACAATAAGCCAATTGAATACTTAAATGAATTCGCAAAAAAATCTCAA
The DNA here is from genome assembly GCA_951812925.1 of Calliopum simillimum. Classification (NCBI taxonomy): domain Eukaryota; kingdom Metazoa; phylum Arthropoda; class Insecta; order Diptera; family Lauxaniidae; genus Calliopum; species Calliopum simillimum. Next base: position 116,835,769 of record OX638371.1, on the reverse strand, counting down.
AACCTTTAGATTAAACTTAAGCAACGGAATCACTTACATATACATACATGCCAACCCTTCTACCGAAGATGCCGCAGTGATACCCTCCACGTTCACTCCGAGATCATTATCAACGGCAGCAACGACAAGGCAATTACATTAATTAATTAATATGGCAACGAAATTGGCTAAAACCGAAAAGCAACAACAACAAAAGCATGTGAAATGATCGAGGGGGCCGAAAGGAGACGCAGAGGAATGTGAGGAAAAATAATGTTGCTGAAATCTGTGATCGCAATGAGATTCTTAAGTGCGCTAGGTTGCTGCTGCTGCTGATGCTGCTTCTGCTTTTTGATCGAATATGAAGCCCAAATCATTGGCAAGATCGATCGGATCGGATCGTGGGTCGTAAGGCAAAAACTCTAAAAACGAAAAGAACATGAAAGATGTTGTCGCTCCCTTTTTTTGTTGTTTTTTCTTAAGCAGTTTCATTGATGGAAATCACATTAACGATAAATGGTTCAATCGATTTTTGTCACGTCACGACCGAAAAAGCCATAGAATGCATATAACCAACCAAAAAAATGAAAAAAAGTTGAGATAAGAACTTAAGAGTTGATGATCTTGCAGGAGATGCGAGTTTTTAAGAAAAAAAATTTTAAATTTAACTCATCATGAGCTGTTAAAAAAACTGATTGATTACGGCGGTTGTAATTCAAAAATATTCTTCTGCTTACGGACCATATTGTGGATAACGAGAATCATGCCGTCAAGTGTTTTTATCCTTTTGGTAGCACACTACATACCAATATATGTAAATCAAGTCGCCGCATTGATACATTTTTGAGTTCATTTTGATTTTTTGCCATGGAAAAACCCACAAGAATTCACAACACAATGTACTGAAAACCAAAAACTGCGGACATGAGGGACTTTCGTCAATCGCCAACTCGATCATGTAACAATGATTTTCTCATTTTCCTTCTGAATGAGTTTTCAAACACAGTTCCGCACTAGACAAAAATCCAAAATTCGTCCGCCATTCAAAATTCTTAATCGCAATCGGAGCGTAGAAAAATTGTGATTAATTGTTAATTTCGACTACAAACGATTGGGAAAACTAGAAATCAGAAAATTTCTTACTTCAAATTGCTGCTTGCGTTAGTCGCCAGTTGCTGTTGCTGCTGTTGTCGTATTATGGGGCTTGTCCGGTGGCAGCATTCCTGTTTGGATTGCTGTGCTGCTGCCGTCGCTGTTCGTTTGATAGAATCAGTTTTGTTGAAAAATTACTTTTAGGATGTGTTTCGTTTCAAAAACCATAATAAGATCATTTATAACACAGTTAGTTCACCTTTTCACTTACTCATTGGCATGTTGTCTTGCTTTCTCGCACGCAGGCTTTTGGCTAGCCCTGACTTTTTAACTGCACACTGAGCTGGGAGTGAGTGAGCCTCTTAGCCATAGCAACATAGTCATATGCTCACTGGCTTCATTCGTTTGGATTTGGTTGATTAGATCGCTAACGTAATCAGAAACCATCATTTGTCTTATTGACCATCTCTTCCACGACGCGCAGATTCATTGCCCGTCTGACAGTCAGCCAGAGCGGTGTTGGCTTTATAATAAATGACAATTAATCAGTAGCCAAAGTGAAGGTAAAACCCACAAGAACACAGCCAGAAGAAAAATATGAATAGAAAGAGTAAGTGAAAGAGTTGAAATTAAGTAAGTATGAGTAGAAGGAAAGAGGAGAAACTGCAGATTATGAAAGAAACTACTTAAAAATATGGCTTTTTTGTATGTTGGATTTTTTTCATTTGATTGGAGTTCATTGTTTTCTCTACGCACTGGCTTAACCGCTTAATATTGACGGAGTAAAGTTTTTGTATTTCATTTATAAAGACATAATGACTACGAATGAAATGAAATGTTGTCGAAATCATACATAATCAGAAATGATAAATTGAAAACATGTAAGTTTAGCATATTCTGATCTGTGAGAGTAATTGCACGATACGTATCAATTGCTACAGAATGCAAGTGTATTTTGTGATTGAAACCACATGCCAAAACTCCGATCGGATCTTATCAAAGTGGTTTCAGACCTGGAAACTCAAAGATTTACCAAATATTTACGTTACGACTAATCCCAGAAAGAAGGCGCAAAAACTGACACTTATCAGTTATTACTCGACAAAGCAAGATAATTTCCATGCAGCAATGTCGGGACTTGGTATCCCTACAAAGTTGGATAAGTTTTCAGTTATGCAATAAAGTTTCAGAAGCCGTTGATATGCAATCAGGCTATAATTTACTTTTCCTGTTGCTTCCTTTATTAAGTTATGGTAAACATCTTTAGGAAGACAAATCAACACATTTCGGGTACGGATTTGACAAATAGAACATGCATTACGGTATTATTATTTGATTATTGCTCGAATTTTAATTACACCAAACTATCCGACCAAAATAAATACAAGTCTAGTTGTCTAAAATTTCTATGTAAGTTCATAAGCGATTGAATTTGTTAAGAAATAATATTGGTTCTCTATATATAGAGCTCTAAATTGTAATTTGCTTACTTGTCATGATGCAGTGCAACATTTGATTAAGCAAAAAATGTATACTTTTGTATATCGCTTGCAGTTATGTACATATATTTCAAGCGTTCATCCATTATTACAGCTCCTTGGATGAGCTAGCTGCCTTTAGGTCAATAGCTAGAAAATCGCGCCAACAACTGCGACAACTTGGGCCATCATTCATATTGCCTGTCAGAGGCAACTGTGCTTGCTGTTCATTTCCTTTTGGGCCATTGCACTTTTTTTGCGTTATAGTAGTGGCCTTTGGTAAGCAAATTCCGATTACCCAGCTAGCGATCGCTCCGTTCTAAAGGCCAACAAAGCCTGAGATCTTGTCTTTTCATTCTTTCAAGCGCGCTAACGTGCGCTTTATGCGCCTTTGAAGTGCTGCGGACATGCGTGCTAAGCCGTGCCTCATAATTCCTGATGTCGCATTTAACAAATCATGTGCGAGCATGAGTTCTCTGGTGTATGTGTGTGTGTAAATTACGAGCAACAGCGGGGACATAATTTTCATGTTTTTCTTTTCGCTTTGGCAACATTGTCGTCTGCTGCGGTTCTTAAGGCCCCCATACACACCCTTGACAAAAATATTAATTACACTGAATTCGAGTGAGTACTCTCGCTGCACTTGCCCAACTGTTCGCTAGAGAATTTGCAACATTTGTTGGTGTTGGTGTTGCAGCGCTACACCTCCTTCTGCCACTGTGACACTGTGATGATTTACGATTTTATAATTCGCCATTAGAGAAGTGCGGTGCGGCGCGGCACTGTAAGCCATAGTGTTGCTACATACGAATAACGAGGTGGACAACTAAGTAACATGACCAACTGGAAAATTGTATGAAAAATCAAGAAGCAACAGCAACATTTTCACATCGTCAACAACAGCAGCAGCAGCAATTGATGGTGTAAGTCAGTTGCTGCTGTTCGAGTTCTTCGCTTACTGACTTGTCTACGTTGCTGGGATGAAGAATGATATTCCTATGCTGCTGAAGCCCAGAAGCAGCAACATTGGCTGTTTGTAATCGAAGAAATTCATTAAAATTAAATGCGTCACTTCTGTTGAGAATGTCGAAAATTGTTGATAAAGTCGAAAAATGCTAACAAATAGCAAAAATATTGAAAAAGTTGAAAAATTTTAACCAATGCGAAAAATATTGAGAAAGTTGAAAAATGTTGCGCAAGTCGAAAAATGTTAACCAATGGCAAAAAGCTTAGAAAGTAAAAAATGTTAACCAATGCGAAAAATTTTGAGAAAGTCGAAAAATGTTAACCGATTGCCAAAATGTTGAGAAAGTTGCAAAATGTTGAGAATTCGAAAAATGTTAACCAATGCGAAAAATGCTGAGAAAGTGAAAAAATGTTGAGAAAGTCAAAAAATTTATAGAAAGTGGAAAAAATGTTGAGAAAGTCGAAAAATGTTAACCAATGGCCTGAATATTGTGAAAGTTGAGAAATGTTAGCCAATGCGAAAAATTTTGAGAAAGTCGAAAAATGTTAACAATGTCGAAAAATTTAGAGAAAGTCAAAAAATTTTAACCAATCCGAAAAATGTTAAGAATGTCGAAAAATGTTAACAAAGTTGAAAAATGTTCCGCAAGTCAAAATATGTTAACCAATGGCTAAAATGTTGAGAAAGTTGAAAAATGTTGAGTAATTCAAAAAATATTAACCAATGCGAAAAATTTTGAAAAAGTCGAAAAATGTTAACCGATGGCCAAAATGTTGAGAAAGTTGAAAAATGTTGAGAATTCGAAAAATGTTACCCAATGCGAAAAATGCTGAGGAAGTGAAAAAAATGTTGAAAGCCAAAAAATTTTAACCAATCCGTAAAATGTTAAGAATGTCGAAAAATGTTAACCGATGGCCAAAATGTTGAGAAAATTGAAAAATGTTGAGTAATTCGAAAAATGTTAACCAATGCGAAAAATTTTGAAAAAGTCGAAAAATGTTCACAATAAGAAAAATGTTAAGAAATTGCCAAAATGTTGAGTAGTCAAAAAATGTTACCATACGCGAAAAATGTTGAGAAAGTTGAAAAATGTTGCGAAAGCCGAAAACCGTTAACCAATCCGAAACTTGTTCAGAAAGTCGAAAAATGTTGATAAAGTCGAAAAATGTTAAAGTAGTAGTCAGGTAGTTTTTTTTCCCGTTTCGGATACTTTAAACCCTCAAGAATAATGTAGAGACCTTCTTTTCCCTCAGATGTTATCGGAAAGTATTGTAATTAAAAACTAGTTTCTAGTTTAAAAACTAGTGTACATTTGTTGTCGAATCGTGCTCTTCTGTCGTAAAAAACACGCGTTTTGCAAAAGTCCTATTACTTCCCGACTCGTGCACTTATAATTGCACCAAAAAACATAAAGTACAATACTCAGGTTTTGAAGAAATAATTATAATATGTATTATTGTGTCGATAATATTGATAATTTGTTGTGAAATCTTTAAACGCGTTTTTCTCAGAACAGTGTTTTTTGAACTGGTACCCACGATTCCGTCTGATCAACTGTATCGATTTACTTCAATTTTTTTTTTAAATGTTCGTAATAGATTTGGCTATCTAGAATCAATACTGTCAATAAATATTTAACAATATTATTAACAAAAAACGAGGTTGAAAAAGACCAAAAAAAAATTGAAAATTGCACTACTTGTTTATTTATCAATATTTTTTTCCAGTTCTAGTACCCAAGATAGCCATTCACATGTACTTTAAAATGCAATTTGTTTTTTGTGTTTCAGATAATCTGAAATCGAGAAATCGTGGGTACCAGATCAAAACCGGCCTACTTCCGGTCGCCCATATCTTCACTGGAAGTCAACGAAAATTGAAAATTTTTTTTTTTTTTTGCTACTTAAAAATACATATGTACAATAACATATAAAAACATCAAAAATGTTAAATTAAAATTTATATGAAAAAAAATTGTTTCGGAAAAACGCTACTTCTACACTGAGCCAAAAAACGCATAGTAAAATCAAAGATTTTTTCTTTGAATAAAATCTGAAGGGATGCATCTTCAAAAAATATTTTGTTCATACATAGTCTAAATACGCTTATCTTCGAATGTCGTGTGGTTTCGTTTGCTGAATGCGTGTGTTTATGTATACAACTAAACAAACGAACACGATGTTAGCTTTTCGTTGACAGAGCGAATGGCACGAGCAAATGAAAGGTGAAGAATAAAAGCAACTAGGTGGAATAATAAGGTGACGGCATTCTTGTAATTTTTCTCAGTTACCTTTATTTATACCCAGGTATATAGAAATTATACTTATCGGTCAGATGAGTTTCTGAGATAAGCATTAGATCAATTTCTTCTTTATTCAAATGATGGAAAATTTCATTCTTATGTTGGTTAATACCGTTTGCATTCCAGACACAAATTTTTAATTTATTTATTTTTGAGCAATCAAGATTTGGAGGAGCTGGTTTTGAGTTAAAACTAAATCTTGTAAAGTTGATTGCATTGAAATCATGAATTGATTCAATGTTTGCGTTAAGCATGAAATTTGGTTTTCTAAACTAATTTGTTGGGGTGTAGTTGTTCCCCCAGATAATGCATTTGAATATGTTGTACAAAGTTACGAGGTGTAAAAATAGCTTGGTTTGGGTTACGAGCTACTTGCCTTTTTTCAGAGATTTTTGTTTTAAGCTCTCTATAAATAGGTCAGCCCCTGTAGTTAGCAGTGTGGTTTCCTTGACAGTTGGCGCATTTTTATAGGTTTGCATCGGTTTGCCCTTTTAATTTGCATTCAGAAATATTGTGAAGTTCTCCACATGCTACACAGACAGCCTGAAGGGTACAGTATGTTTTAGTATGCCCATACTCTTGGCAGTTAGTACATTGTACCGGACCGTTACGTTTATGGGGTTCCTCAACCACCACTCGACGGTGAAGCAAGTACTGCAGCTTATAAATTGGATGCGACTCATTCTTCTTTAATTTTACCAAATCAGGTTGGAGATCAACCTTAAACATTGGTTGGGGGACCTTTTCTTTATTTATAATATTTATAATAGCTTTAGGATGGAAATTTTTCTCTTCTAAAGCTTCTTTAATTTCCGCAGTGTCAACTGAGGAATCAATACCTTTAATGATAACTGTAATACCTTTGCTGCTTTTCAGCTGGTATGTCACGGTGGTTTTTAAAAAATTTCAACTTTTTGAAATACCACCCGCGATTTTTTTCGGGGATAGTGTTGGGGGACCCGTCTAGTATCAGAATCCGGGAACCGCGAAATCGAACGTCCAGCCGTTTTTTTTTTTTCCACATTTTAGTTTTTTTAACGATTTTTGAGAATGTCTCGGATTTATATACATATTATGTACACATATATAAGTATGTACGTACATATATATACTTGTATATGTATATATGTGTAATATATATATATGAATATATATATACATACATACATACATACATATAAAAGGTATCGTTTCCGCACCTTTTATTTTTAAAAAAAATCGGTTTTTTCGTATATAAAAAAACACAAACAAAAACCGGATACAGCAATAGTCACTCCAGATGTAATTTTTGATGCTTAATCCGAATCCGGTCTTAGAATTGCTCTATTACTTCTGGACCTTGAGATATCCTTACATAAATGTTTAAAGGACACCATTTTTTTTCCTATTTTTGAAGTTATATAACAAGATAAGGTAATATTATGCCGTAAAATCTGGTATGACAGTTAATAGCCCTAGCTTTTTCCTTGAAAACTCAATCAAACCGATAACGATATCTTTTTTTTTGTCGGAGATATCTTTACCTAAAAAGTTAAAAAAGTGCAAAAACACGATTTTTGGCTATATTGGATGTTATATGCAGGACACACAAAATTCTTCTGTGAATTTCTATTACCAGAAACATTTAGTACTTTCTTTTGGCTTTCAATTGAGCTATTAAATGTTCATCTGCAATATTCCTCTACAAAGTTATGACCATTTAAAAATTACATTATGAAGTGCAAACTCACAGGGGTGGCACTAAAATATAGTGTACGAGTATTTCTTATATACGTATTGCTGCAACATGTCGTCTTAAAATAGTCATAACTTTTTAGAAAACAATTACAAGAGAACACTTGTTAGCTCATTTTAAAGATAAAGAACGGTTTTAAATGTGCCGAATGGTAAAAAAGAGCAGACGAATTTCGTCCGTACTGTATACAACCTCAAATATAGCCGAAAACCGAGATTTTTCGCTTTAAGTTTCATGGTGTGATTTTAAAGTTAGCATAACTTTGCAGAAAAATATTGCAGATGAACATTTAATAGCTCAATTGAAAGCCAAAAAAAAGCACTAAATGCTTCTGGTAATAGAAATTCACAGAAGAATTTTGTGTGTCCTGCATATAACATCCAATATAGCCAAAAATCGTGTTTTTGCACTTTTTTAACTTTTTAGGTAAAGATATCTCCGACAAAAAAAAAAGATATCGTTATCGGTTTGATTGAGTTTTCAAGAAAAAAACTAGGGCTATTAACTGTTACACCAGATTTTACGGCATAATATTATCTTATCTTGTTATATAACTTCAAAAAAAGGAAAAAAAGTGGTGTCCTTTATACATATATGTAAGGATATCTCAAAGTCCAGAAGTAATAGAGCAATTCTAAGACCGGATTCGGATTAAGCATCAAAAATCACATCTGGAGTGACTATTGCTGTATCCGGTTTTTGTTTGTGTTTTTTTATATACGAAAAAACCGATTTTTTTTTAAAATAAATGGTGCGGAAACGATACCTTTTATATGTATGTATGCATGTATGTATATATATATACATATATATATATTACACATACATACATATACAAGTATATATATGTACGTACATACATATATATGTGTACATAATATGTATATAAATCCAAGACATTCTCAAAAATCGTTAAAAAAACTAAAATGTCGAAAAAAAAAAAACGGCTGGACGTTCGATTTCGCGGTCCCCGGATTCTGATACTAGAAGGGTCCCCCAACACTATCCCCGAAAAAAATCGCGGGTGGTATTTCAAAAAGTTGAATTTTTTTAAAAACCACCGTGATGTGTAATATGACTTTTTGCAGTCATTAAAATTTTTAGCAACTATGCGAAAAAATTCCTCTGTTTTTGTTTGAATCTTCGTTTCATGAATGTTACCTCTTGTCAAAGACACAATAAAAAAGGTATCTTTCCCAATAAGTCTGGCTAAGTGTGCCACGAGAACGTTAGAGCTGCGTTCACGCACATAAATTGGAGGTGGTTTAAAGATTTTGGGTGGTGAACTAGGAAATTGAAATTTTTTTTTTTTCCTACTTAAAAATATGTACAATAACATATAAAATTTATATAAAAAAAAATGTTTCGCAAAAACGCTACTTCTACCTGACTACTCCCTTAACAAAATCGAGAAATTTTTACGAAGTCGAAAAATTATGAGATGAAATGAGAAGAAAGCCTTCTGCAATTGTTGCAGAAGAACAAGGTGTTGGCGGAATTTTCTTTTGAGATTAAAACTTTTTTGTGAATCTGTGGAATCTAAATATTTTTCACTTGTTGCACTTGGAATTATTCCCCAGCTGATTAATCAGCAATTGAAAGATTTTTGTTCAGAGTGGCAATGACCGAATCAAAGGACTTGAAAAATTGTATCTTTAAAATGTTCTGTGATACTATATTACATCAATCTATAAGTGTGTGTAGGTACTGATTATTATGTTTGGTCTTCCTTTTTCTTTGTGGCCACAGTTGATAATGCATTGGTGCTGCAGCTGCTTCAGTGATGGCTACGCGGATGCATAATGTGGCAACGTCATTATTATTTGCGTTAAGATGAATAACGACTTCTGTTCTCGTTGTTTTAACTCATGTTGTTGTTTCTTTCTGTTGTTTTTGTTTTTTGTGCTTATAACATGCAACAACAATTTGAGCGATTTTTGCACCGCAGTTAGCACCTGCCTTCCAATGGTCATGGCTCGTGAGTCGTCGTCGTACATAGTCCTTTGGCCAGCAGCGTCGTAGTATGGTGGTAGGCAAAATTGCGTTGCGATTATTCATCAACCGCAACATCATCGTCGGTCGTCATCACCCAACAACAACAACAGCAACAAAAACAACATCATTCATTTACATTTGCATCTGTGGTAATGCAAACAGATGCAAAAACGTTTGCGCATGCGCAGCGTACAACTTTTAGTGTTTGTTGTTGCCACAAAAATTCAGCGTTTTATCTCTTGATTTGAGTTTTAACTCGTCGTTATTGCTACTGCATGGCATGCAAATGTTGCTGCTGCCGTTGATGTTATTGTTGTTGCTGTGTCACTATCGCCGTTGTTGTTGCTGTATGTGCTACTGTTAATTACGCAAATACGACAGTTAACAAATTAGTTATGGCAATAAGTTATTTGGTTGTTGTTATCAATCTTTGCAACGACCTGTGTTGGTAATAGCCACAACCAACGGTAGCTGCTGCTTCCAAGTCTTTCCCTGTTTGCTTAAACAAATCAAATGCTTAATTTTTTACATTTCATATTTGATAAAAAACAAGAAGAAGAAAAAGAAAACAACAACATTTCCTTCTTGTTTTATTTTGATTTGAAAAATTGTTATCATCACTCACCCGTGCAACATCGCAACGCCTATTGCCACACCTCGTATGTTGGCTCCAATGCAGGTTACATTTCGATTGTGTTCGGTCAACGGAGTTGGTGAGTTTTGACGCATGTTGCTGGTTTTGTTTAATTGCCAATGATCACTTATCGGTGAATCAGTTAGGTTGCAATCAGCGTGTTTCCAGTTGAGTAACTGTAGAAGTTATTGCAAAAAGAAAAAAATCTGGAAAATTTAAAAGCAGAAATTGTTTTGCATTTTGACACACAGTACAGACATTTTTGAGTCCTACTGTATAAGTTCTCGCAGCCAATGGTAACAAACTTTCTACGAAAATATGCACTGACAAAAAAGCAGGCTTTTATATAAGCGCAATATCCCTCAAACAGACCTTGAAATAGCCACAAAAATACATCTGTAGCCAGGTCTGGAAAAATCTGTTTCAGATATTTTAGTTGAAATCAGCTTCTGTTTATCCTGAATATTTGAATAAAATGAAGCTAAACATTCTTGAGGATTTGCAAGCTCAAAATCAAAAATCTGACGGTTAACCATCCGAGTTCATGATGGGTGATGGGCTTACTAGTAGTCCCGAAATCATTGCGGCGCACAGGGTGACATTTTTCGATGAAAATGGACAAAATCAATATCCCGACGCTAATAAATAGTTTAAAAAATTAGGGTGGTGGCATTCGAAAGGTAATTGCATGTACTTTTTGGAAAAATTGGTCCCGAACGTACTTACAAGAGTCCGCATCCCTAAAGAACGACCTAAACATGCGTTTTTTTTTTCTTTTTTTTCTTACATTATGCAACAAATGAGTAAAAAATTTTTCCCCAGGGAATGCCATTATTCACTTTATATGTAAAATGGGCTGTTGATTCCGAAAATCGCATTATATTTTTTTTATTTCATTTCGTTTTTGAGATATCGGTCATTTTCGGTTTTCGGACCAAAAAAAAAAGATTGTTCCATTTAAATACAAATATCTCAAGAACTAATTTTTGTATTGAAATTTATTATATGTCATATTAAAGGTAATTACATTGCATACAAATGATAATAACATCATTTTTTGGTTGGTATGTAAGTTTCGGCGAAATAAATTGATTTCTAAAAAAAACATTTTTTTTTTTTTTAAAATTAACAAAAAATCAAAATCAATGCAGATTTATACAAGAAGAAATAACTTTTTTATAATTTTTTTTTTGTATCATAGACTACATATATATCTGTGAAGAAAATGATACCACTTTAAAAAAATCAGTGGAAAAATGCAAAAGTTGTATACAATTCATTGAAAAGTTTCCCTATTTTTTTCGTTTTTTTGTAATAAACTGTTCGATAATTAAAACTTTTTGTAAAACACTTAAGAAAATCCAAAAAATTCTTAAAGAAGGCGTTAAAAAAAAATTCCCGTGTTTCGTCGTTTTTCTCCAGCACGTCAGATTTTTTTTTTAATCGATTTTTGAAGTTTTTTAATCCACTGTACATGAAAAATACAAAAATAGCGCATTCTTGTGTTAAATCGATGAATTTAACTATATGATCCTTACATTTGAGATGTATTATGTGTTCAGTGAACTTATGCAGGATATTACGAGGAATATTTTTGTAGACAGTTTTAACCCTCTAAAACCCCCACATGTGGGTCATTTTGACCTAAATGTGGGGGGGTCAAATTGACCCACTTGTAATGGTCTTAGAGGGTTAAAATTGTTTAGAAAAATATTCCTCGTAATATTCTGCATTGGTTTACTGAGCACATAATACACCTCAAATGTAAGGATCATATAGTTAAATTCATCGATTTAACACAAGAATGCGCTATTTTTGTATTTTTCATGTACAGTGGATTAAAAAACTTCAAAAATCGATTAAAAAAAAAATCTGACGTGCTGGAGAAAAACGACGAGACACGGGAATTTTTTTTTAACGCCTTCTTTAAGAATTTTTTGGATTTTCTTAAGTGTTTTACAAAAAGTTTTAATTATCGAACAGTTTATTACAAAAAAACGAAAAAAATAGGGAAAAACGCATTTTGGTATTGTAACTTTTCAATGAATTGTATACAACTTTTGCATTTTTCCATTGATTTTTTTAAGTGGTATTATTTTCTTCACAGATGTATGGTCTATGATACAAAAAAAAAAAAAAAAAAATTATAAAAAAGTAATTTCTTCTTGAATAAATCTGCAGTTGATTTTGATTTTTTGTTAATTTTTTCGAAAAAAAAAAAAATGTTTTTTTTAGAAATCAATTTATTTCGCCGAAACTAACAAAGCAACCAAAAAGTGAAGTGAATATTATTTGTAGGTAATTTAATTATTTCATTTCATTTCATTTCATTTCGTTTATTCAGTCTTTGGATGTACAAGTTCCTTACAGACTAGCAAAAATAATAAATAATAAATAACAGTTATATGACATATAATACGTTTAAATACAAACATTGATTCTTGAGATATTTGTATTTAAATGGAACAATCTTTTTTTTTTGGTCCGAAAACCCAAAATGACCAATATCTCGAAAACGACATGAAAAAAAATAAATAATGCGATTTTCGGAATCACCAGCCCATTTTACATATAAAATGAATAATGGCATTCCCTGGGAAAAAAAAAAGAATAAAAAACGCACGTTTAGGTCGTTCTTTAGGGATGCGGACTCTTGTAAGTACATTCGGGACCAATTTTTCCAAAAAGTACATGCAATTACCAGAACATTAAGTGTTGACGAATTCAATACGCGTAGTAACATTTTTTGGTTGAAGAAGAAACATCAACAAAAGTGTTTATATTTTTCTCACTTCACAATTGGTTAAAGTCCTAAGTTATCGAAAAACATCTGATTCCAAAAGTATCGAAAAACGTCCAAAATATCGATGAAAGTCCGGCGGTATCGAAAAAATTCAAAAATATCGGTGGAAGTTTAAAAATATCGAAAAATATCAAAAATATCGGTAAAACTCGCAAAGTATCGAGAAACATCCAAACTATCGGCAAAAGTCTAAAAGTATCGAAAAACGTTTAAAATATCGGTAGTCCAAAAGTATCGAAAAACATCCAAAATATCAGCAAAAAACCAAAAGTATCGAAAAACACTCAGCATCTTTACCAAGTACTTTGATGTTTAGCAAAATTATGCATTTTGTAGTCATGTTAAACGCTTAAATGGATTTAAGCGGACTTTCCACAAAAATGCAATTAAAATGTGTTCAACTTGAATGCTTTGATGGCATTCGGTTTTGGTTTATTTGATATTTTACTGCACAATAAAAAAAAAGAACAACAATGTGTTTTCTCTGTTGCGGTCAAAAACGCAAAAGTTGGGAAAGTAACCAGTAAGAAATCCCAACTGATTAGCATTAATTAGCAACAGCAAGTGAAAAATAAAAACAAAAGCAAACGAAGAAAACCAGCAACAGCAACAACAACAATAACAGTTTGGCGCTCTGATGTTTGCTCTGCCAAAGCAACAAATTAAAGTTTAAACCACGCGTTAATTGCTTTGGTCAATTTGAGTCGCATCGCATTGCAGGAGGCTCACATTTAATTAGCCAAAATGTATGCGCAGCGTGGAGCATGCGCAGCTGCGTGCACTGACTGTAGCAGCAGCGGAGGAGCAAAGGAAAAGAAGCAAACGACCGTGAATTACAGTTAAATGGAAAAATGCTTTCTTGAACTTGATTTCGATGGTAATTAATGCAACGGAGAGAAATTAAGTGGCGACCAAATGTCCTATGCCTGTGTCTGGTACCTTCGCCTTTTGTCGCAACGCTTTACTTAACTTTGCCATTAAACAATATGGCCGCTGAAACACTTCCGCCCCGCCAAAGAGTGCGTCTCATTAGGCGCATGTTTGCGTTTTACAGTTTTTTACTGCGCATGCGCGCCGTGATTTTTAGCACTTTTGCGCGCTTCGTTGCAACTTTGTGTCTTCTCTCTGTCGCTCTCTGTCTCTTTCGCTCAGAGTGCTTACTATTTGCTTATCATTAAAATTTATACGACGGTGAAATTTCTCTTGTTTTCTTCTTCTTCTTATTGCGTTAATAGTTAAATAACAATGTAACGGTGTTCTTCCATTGTTAACTTTCGGTTGTTTGTATTTGTTTTTCCTTTTAGCAGTCGCTGTTGTTGTTGTTGCTGCGTATGTGTGTTCGCGAGAGGCGCGTATTGTGTGTGCATTGTCTTAACCCAAGGGAAAAAGAAGTGCTTCAAAAACTCTTCTGAAGTGCATCCTTTTCACCAATAAGCGCTTCCGCTCCGTAAGAACAATACTTTCTTTTTAACATTGCATGTCATAGGATGTAAGCGAGCAAAAGCTTACCGCAGCCTTACCAAAAAAGAGTTTTTAAAGCGCTTACTTGTAATGCTGCGGTAAGCGTTTTTTCAATAAAATTTAAAAAAAGAAAAAAAAAAAAACTGGCCGCGCCAGGATTTGAATCCACGACCCTCCGCGTGCTATATATTTTTTTCTTACATTTACCAACCCTTTAGACCGCTCCACCAACGCCCGATGATATGAAGAAGTATTAAATTTGTATATTAAGCAAATGTTGTCCTGCAGCATTACATAGAATCATTGTGCAATCAGTTTCAATTTAAGTAAGCAAAAGTAAATAAAAATGAGAAATTAAAATAGAAAAGTGAAATAAAAAAGGTTGAATAAAAAATATTTTACTAATTTTATGAACTTTAGTCAATGTTTTGCAAGAATCGAAAATTCCATGCATTTTCCAACTTATTAGAATATTATGACAATTAGGAGAAGAGAAAAAACTACTGAACATGGCTATGGTGACATATGTTTCGGTTACCGCCACGTAACCATCATCAGACCAATTTATGTTTTATTTAATTTATTTTAAATTAAATGAAATAACAATTGAAAAATGTTTGAACTTTTTGTCTGAGGCCGGGATCGATCTATGAACCTTTCGAAATCAATCTCTCTACATAGCGCATTTATCAACGGACTGCGCTGTGTGCCCTCGGAAAAATTGGTAGCTTAAGTGCCTATATGCATGTAGCGTGGTTTCATTCTCTATACTCCTTTGTCATCATTCATGTTGTGTTTGTTTGGTAAGGCTCAGCCATTGGCTGAGAATCTTCTCCTAATTGTCATAATATTCTAAGTTGGAAAATGCATGGAATTTTCGATTCTTGCAAAACATTGACTAAAGTTCATAAAATTAGTATAATTTTCATATAGTCAACATAAACCATTTTAAAAAATATTTTAATAAAAAAAAAAATAAAGCAAAAACAAATAAAAAAACGGAAAAAAAAATCACCCAGGGTGGGTTCGAACTCACGTTGTTCTTACTGCAGCCCTATAAAAAATCATTGTAATAGTGCTTCTAAATTTCTATGGGGACAAGCACTTTTAAAGTGCTTGGATCAGAAGCGCTAGAAATTTTTCCTCTTGGGAAGCGACGCGTCGCACAATGGTATGGTTTGACACAAAAAAATTGGAAGGATTACTTCCATAACAATAAAATTTGGCACACTTAAGAAGTTATAGCTTGTTAAGAAATATTCGTGATAGAAATGGGCGTGATACATCAACGGACACGCTTACCTCGCATAAAAGATAACGTTGGGAAGCTTATCAAGTAATTTGGCATACTTATTCAGTTCTGGCTAGTTTAGAAATGGGCATGATAAGCCAACGTACATATGGCTTACATCCTGAAAGTAGTGTACTCGTAGTTCACATTTGACAGCGGCATTGAATACCTCTGAGCTTCATCTTTAAAGTGTACTTTCAATTTTTTCAATTGAATCATTAGTTTCCGAGATATCATCCATTGAAGTAAAGGTATACAAATTGAATATAGTCCTTTACAGGGATTTGCGATACCTTTACTTCAATCAATTATATCTCGAAAAGAAATGATTCAATTGAAAAGGGTAAAAATACGCATTAAAGAAGAAGCTCAGGGCTATTCAATGCCGCTATCAAAAGTGAACTACACTACTTTCAGAATGTACGCCATAAGTATGTCTGAAAATAGCATTTCTTGCACTTTAAATCAAGGATAACTCGGATCTCAGACGTGATGGAGCAAATCGGAGGTCATGTTCGGATTCAGCGATTAAAAATCCATAAAAATCACATACTCTCATTTCATACTTTTTTAACTTTTTCAAAAACGCAGGACTGTGTAATCTAAACATGAAAAAGGCAAACAAAAATTTGTCCTACCTTTCTTACTATGTTAAAAATGGAACAAGACTTTGAATTATAAACCATCAGAAAGGCATTTGTGTGTCAATGTGCACAAAGTTAAAATTATTTTAATATTTTGCCATTAAGCCAGGTAAAATTAAGTGAAAATTTTTCAATATTAACAACGACAAAATACGCGGTCACACTGAGCTGATAAGAGGATACAGCACAAAGAAAAATACAAAAAGCTGATTAACACTGATTTCATGTTTTTATACCCTACATCCAGGGTATATTCACTTTGTCTTTCGGTTTGTAACGCTGAGAAGGAGGCGTGGCAGGTATAGAAAAGTATATATATTCTTGATCAGTGTCACCTCCTGAGTCGATTTAGTCATACCCGTCTGTCCGACTGTCCATCTGGCTGGCTGGCTGTCTGTGCAAATATTTTTCGTAATATTAAGAGCATTTTTTACGAACACGCAACCAAAATACACATTAATACTGGGAATAGCAATTGCAAGCTCTGAACAAAATTTAGGTGAACTCGGGCAAGAGTGCGCCGCAGATCACATATTGGCAAAAGTTTGTAAATGCTATTCTGAATGCATTTTTTAAGAAAATCCAACCAAATTTAAGTCAGCCACTGAGAAAAGTAAATTCAAACTTTTAGCAAAAACAAGGTGAACTCGGGCAAGAGAAAATGGCACCTCCCATATAAAAAAAATCTCAAAAGCATTTTTCGAGATAATCTAACTAAATATCACTCATTTACTAAGGACAGTAAAAAGAAGCTCTGAGCAAAAACAAGTCGAACTCGGATATGAAGGCTAGGTATATCTAAAACAAGCAAAAGCAAGCGTTATTTGAGATAGTGCTACCAAATTAGGGACAGATACTTGGAATAGTTAGTGCAAGATTTGAGTAAAATCTAAGTGAATTCGGTAAAGAGGGCACACCCCCCGTACCTGCCTTACTAGTTTGTTATCTTTTCGTTTCATACTTGTCATTATAAGTACCAGGGATAATAAATGAGCTTTTCTATTTTGTACCAAATAGCATAAAAAGTACTGAAACTGTCCAAAAAGTACCAAAATTATTTAATACATTTGATGTCAAACTTTGACCATTGGGCGATTCTAGTTTATATAAATTCACCAATGAAAAATTTTATCAGTTTCACACGTTCTACCTTTAAGCGACTTTGGCCAACTTTTTCGAGATCAAAATAAAACTTTTTAGAAAAAGTAAACAAGTTAAAAATTTCTCTATGAAACTGCAATTTTGAAATTTGGTGGTCGAAAAATTCTGTTTCGCCAAAATTCCACTGTGCGCCATAACGTCCATACGCACACAGAAAGCTACATCCAAAGCTAATTTCGTGGGCAAACAATGCACTGATTTAATCAGCGTTGAAGTTAAAGCTGCGCGCATGCGCACTAGAAGACTTACTAACTTGGTAGAAAAAAAGGAAGTGAACGCTTGAAGTTTTATACTCGTTCGGAATGCGCAAAACTAAAAAACTTATTTTACTGAAATAATTGACAGCGTGTGCTGGAGAAAAGAAAAGGTTGTCATCACAGCGATTGCCATATAGTTTTCGGGATAATGTGGGAATTCTACTGATTAGCTATTTTCCAAAGTAATTTTCTTTTTTACTATCGACGAAATATATTGCGTAACATTTTGCCTATTGTAAACGTTTCCTTTAGCAATGTTAAGTTATACTCGTAACAAAGAAAGCACTACGCGTTCTTAAGCTTATTGAGTTTAATTTTTGGCTCTCTGAATTCATTGACCATAATTAATTTTAGTATATACCACCGAATTTAAGGAAATTTAACGAGGATTACAAAAAAAAATATAAAAGCTTATATTAACAGGACCTTTTTCATACTAACATGGCCGCCAAAGTCAAAAATTAGTAAAAAAAATGTAAAATATCAACTTTGAAGATCCAGAACTTTGCGAAATCTATTCAAACCCTTTAAATCGAATACATTTTTAAAAAGGTCATACAAATAACTAAAAGCTTTCCTTAAAAAAGTTTTCACTGACACGCTAAGGTGACCCAAAAATTTTGTTTTTGTAAGATAGATCAGAAAATCAGTTTTAACCCAATAACTCCCCATGCGTACATTTTAGACCTGCCTCAGGTGCAAATTTTTTTTTAGTCTAGGCCTCTTCTATCACCAAGAAGAAGCTTCGTAACCTTATGCGATACACCCTATATAAAAAGTATATAGTACATAGTAAAAGACACAGGTAAAATGATTTGAAACTTATTTTATGAAAACCAAACCAAACATCAAAACTCTTAAGATACAAAGAAAAGAGAGTAGCTAAAGAGAAACAAAGACAGAAAACATATCAACCTTTGACTCAACTGACAGTCGATAATCCAGCTGAGAGTGAGAAATGTTTAATTTCCACCACCATTAACTTCTCTCATGCTGGTGAAGAAAATTGCCAATAAGAATTTCGTTGATTCTCACTTTATCTGTTCGCCACTGACTGGATGCACTCAAAGACGTTTTGTATCTCACAATTGTTAGTCACAAATACAAATAGTGGTGGAACAAATGCAAAATGAAACACGCTCCAGTGGTTGTTGAATGTAAACAATTTGAATTGAAACAAACGAGTGAAACAAGGAAAATACTCATGGTCTCACCGAATTGCCTGGTGCGCCGACATGGAGGAGCCTCGATAGACCTGTTCTCGTTGAGTGCCGTTCAGTGCTTGAGACCGGTTCGAATCGATTAAAGCAGATATTGTGGTGTAATGTGACGTGCGCGGAAGAAAAATTCGAACGCGCCCCAAAATTCAACAGAAAAAAAAAAATTGGGGATAAATAAATTTAAAAAAAGATTTGTGGAGTTAAAAAAAAAAAACAACAAAATTTTTAATTTTTAAAGCATGTGAATTATTAAAAGCGATAGCCAAGATATCAAATATTTATACAATTTCATATGTATCTCAAAGATACCTACTTCAACAAAGTGCTATTAATTGCATGGTAGAAAAGACCTGCTTTATAGGAAATGCATCCAACAAATGCTTTTGCAAATCGTCGCTTTCTTTAACCTTTAATTTGTTACAATTATTTTGTTTTTGTTGTTTGTGTTGTTGTTGTTAACATCCAAGTGCAAGATACAAACGTATCTATCAACTTGTATGCAAATGCATCCATGAAAGGAATTTCTTCAACGTCATTGTCGTAGTCGTCGTCGTCGTCGTTGTCTTACACCAATGCCAACATTGTCTTCATCATCATCATCAACATCTGCTGCAACATCTATGTTGTTGCTGTTGTTGTTGTTTGCACTGCAACCTGGTGCACAATCAGCGTTTTCGCTTCGTTGATTTTCCGCCACAGATTATTGCAGTTTGTGCCGCGTGCGCGCGTTGCCAACATTTGCCGTTTTTGTTCTTGCAGGCAGCAATTTCTAGTGTGGCGCTGGTGCTCTGTAGCAACTCGTTTGTATCGCAATCGCGCAAGTAAAAGATTTTGCTGCAAACTAAACTAACCGGCTGAGAGCGTCTTAAACGTAGATACTCTGATTTCCGCGGGTGGAAAAATCCAAAACAAAACAAAGTAAAACGAAACCAAATTAATTCAGCCTAATTCTCTAAACGCAAGTTTCCCTTTTTCCCAATTGGCAAAAATGTGGCAAAAAGTGTTCTTTTCGGTTGAGCTAACGAGAATCTCAGAAAGATGCAAAAACGGATATGTTCGAGTGTGAAAGAAAATCTTTAAGATTTGTGTGCTTAACGAAATATTTAGTGTTTTTGTTGTGCCGTCCCTTTTTGGATTGCCGCCCTTGGACTCAAATTGGATTTTTAACGAACGTATCTGTATCTAAGGGAATAAATTTATTTTTGTTACAATTGAAGATTAATGACGACAACTTTTCGTTAACTTGGTAAGCAAAAAAAAAAAAAAAACAAATTTTTAACTTTAAATATGACACGGTCTGACAAAGCCATGCTTACTTCGCCATTTTGAATATTGAATTTCTAAAGAACTTGTTGAAATTAAAATTTAAAAAAGTTAAAAATAAATTTTCAAGTTATCAAGCAATTGGAAAAGCAACTGAAACAACTATGAAGATCATCTTTAGTTATGTAGATAGCAATTGGTGCGAAAAACCAAAATCATAAAGTATTTATTTAAGGGGACATTCGCTTTTGTAATTGAAAAGTAAAACGCTTTTTAAAAATTTTATTATGAAAAAACTATTATATTTATTGACAAAATTTCTTTTGAACATTGTTAAACACTGTTTAAGAAATATGAAAAAAATTTTGTTTTTATTTTTAGTTTCCCTTAGCTGTTGTAGAGGGCGCCATCCAAAAGTTACTTTTTAAACTGGTAGGAAATTTTTCTCCGAATCTACTCGACCGATTTTAAAAAACTATAGATCATTCGATTACTCATAAAAAATATTAAGCAATAAGCCTCTGAAAGTTTTAAATAATATCCCCGCCTTTTTTTTACGGGGCATTTTTTGAGGGTAAGTCCCTAAATTTTTTCGCATTTTTCATAAATATTCATTCAAAAACTTTAAAATATAAAAAAGTATGAATTTAAAAGCTTATTGTATAGTTTTAGGTCTCAAGAATAAAATCTATTTTGAATTTTTCAAAATCTGTTACAGGAGGTCTAAAATATTTCCTACCGTTTAAAAAGTAACTTTTGGATGGCGCCCTCTACAGCAGCTAGGGAAAAAACATTTTTTTCATATTTTATATATGATAAAGTTTTTCATTGCAATATTTTTTTTTTATATCTCCTTGTCTGTAATGATACTGTCATTAGACGTGAATGAGTGAAATAAATGGCTATAACTTTTTTTTAATGACTCTGATCTAGAAAACCAATCTGACATATTCCTTAGAAAATATTATACGCTTCTTAAAACCGTTAAGAATTTTCAACTAGCAAAAGCCGTTCTGGAGTAAATCTTGTTTAACTGAAGGAAGGAGCCTTACTGGTAAAAGGTCCACACACAACTTATGCCAGTGTCTTCGATACTTTTGAGAAAATTGTGGGGACCAAGCGGCTTTTTAAAGCTAATACTATGCTAAGCCCACAGTATGCTGGGTTTATAATTCAAAGCATCTTAAGTGTGTGATGACGTACGTCGAAAAGGCGCAAAAACCTTTCTTTTTTTTTTGTATTTAGGATTTAGCTTTTGTTCATATTTTTTATAGTAAGTACATATTCGTTCATTTTTCTAAGACCGAGCGATTTTAATAAGCTGCTTTGAATGCATTTTCAAAAAGAGTAATAACTCTAAAATTGACTTGGTTTAAGAGGTCAACAAACAGTTTGGAAAATTTAAGTTTTTAAATTTTTGCAGTTTTCGACATATTACATATTATCGTCGTGTTAAAACTACAACTAGACATTTACATATCTGTGGCAACAAACCAGAGTAGCTTAAGTCGATCTGTGATAACATTGCAAAGCAGCATGAGTTCTATGCTTATGAAACGAATTTAAACTGTTTTGCCTTCTGATCAAAGACCGACTTAAGCTACTCTGGTTTGATGCCACAGATATATATTGATGCTTTGAGGTAAGTATACAGAAGCATAAAAAAAATATGGCTCTACAGCCCAGTCTAGTCGGGTTTTTGAAATGTAGTCCCCATCCAATTTTATATAAAGAATAAAAAGCAGAAAACTGCGAAATCCCATACAAAAAACGAATTTCAAAAATCTTAAAAAGTTATTTTCTCAGACATGAAAAATGTAGATGTCTAGTTGTAGTTTTAACCCGACGATATATACTATATGCCGGATATCTGAACGATACCAGACATTTTTATCAATTTTTTATAAAGAATCCTTCCTTTCGTCGAATACCATCAACAAAGTTCGTCTTTGTAAAAAACAAAAACGGCTGAATGAGTGGAAGTTCTACCATCCCTTTATCCCCTTAAAAGAGGTTAAAAAAAGATCGATTATGACTGAAACATTGATGTTCCGAAAAAACATAGCTTTAGAGTAAAATGCCAATCTTACAAAAAAATTGAGAAAATGACTCCTTGTTAAATAAAGTTTTCTTCAAAATGTTTATATAATTTGGGGAGCAATATCTTCAACTAAGTATTTTATTTAATAATAAAATCAAAACTAAGAACAAAAAATAAGTCATTGAAATACTTTTGAACTCTTTATTTATTCCGATTATTTTGGTTCAAATGCAATGCATGAAAAATGACTGCCGATGACAAGATGAACATTTTTGAGGCAACACTGAGGCGAACGTTAGAAATTGAGTAGTAGCAGGGAGCACTGGAGAAAAGTAATGAACGTGAGGAAAAAATCAAAGTTCATGTCAGTTGAAAAATTACCTTATGTCTTCGCACAACGGTAAAACGCTGAAGATGATATGAAGTCTTTTTTTTACTTAAAAGCAGTAGTTTCCAAACGTTTCCCAAGTGCGGAGCGCTATTGTTGTTAATATTTTTTATGTGTTTTTGCAGAGCACTGCACGTTTAGGAATCACGGCTTTAAACCGTAAAAAGGAAAAAGTGAAAACTCTTATGAAGTTATTCATTAATCATTGGCATTCTGAAGACTTAAACGAAATTTCTTATTCTTTTTGTTGCTGGTTATTGTTGTTGTTGTAATATCTTTGCTGTTGTTGTTTTGAATTAAAGAAATTTTTTCGATTCTTTGTGTGCCTTATGAATTTTGTTAAGCATCACGTTTTCATTGTTAACTTACTTTGCTTCGCGATATATTGTTTTAGATACAGAGATTTGTACAGCATCTGTATCTTTATTACATCTCGAAATTGTTATGGCTTATTACATACATATTTGTATGTGCGTTCACAAGAACAGAATTTATATATTTTTTATTACGAAAATATTTTCGTCAGATAGGTTAAAGAAATTTAATTAAAATTACCGTATATGTACGAGTACATATTATGTTATTCAATTAATCCAGATTGCAGTCTTGTATCAGGCGCAGTATCTGCACTCTTAAGCGTTGGATTTAGTCCTGGTTCGTTCTGTTGCGATGATGTGCTGGTTCTTCTGCTTAACCCGTTTCTCTAAAGTCTCTCCCAAAAGCATGGCTAAAATATTACCTTTGTCACCAAAATATTTTCGCAAGCAGAGATTTTTAATTTATTTATTTATTTAATTCGCGTTCTATACAGTGTTTTGCACCACAAAAAAAAAAAATCAATATTTTCTGAAAATATGGCTAAAAATAAGTAATATGAGTCTTCCAGATTTTCTGGATCAGGTCGAATTTTTTTTTTAATCGGCCTCTGAAGTTTTTTATTCATGTGTTGAGTCGACACACTTAATTTTACGATCCTAACGTCTGAGATGTATGACGTGTTCTGAAAACTTTTGCAAAATAGAATATAATAGAAATATTTTTGTAGAAAACTTTAATGCTCTACATCCACCAGAAATGGGTAGTTTTTACCCTTTTCTTAACCCGTGAGCAGGCGCACCCTAAAAACTTACACGAGCGGGCACGCGTTAGCAAAATGCTCATGATGTGCTTTTTTGTTGTTGTAGAGTATAACATCACATTCAAATAAATTTGGTTAAATAAAACTACATGGCATATGTTTAGTATTTAAACAATTATATAATAAAAAAGTAGCAAAAGAATTAGTTTTATTCATTAACAAAAAACTTTACAAAGCTTTTCCCTTAACTTTAAGAAAAAAATCATCACAAAAAAAATTGGAATAATTCATGCTTCCTTATGATCCTGAGATGTGTGGCTCTCATTTTATGTACTGCACATGAATGTCACGCTCACGGTGCAGAGTAATTCACTACACAAAGTACACGCTTATTTTGAACCCCAAATTTTCCTTTTGGGAAGAACTACATCTACCCAACATCTGTCGTTTCAGATTGCATATATTTTGCATATATCTGAACCAAATGTGCAAAGCTTTTCATTTTCTGAAAGAAATACCTTACAATACGATTTATACGCATTTTATCGACTACATTTTTAGTAGTACTTACTAGGGCGGAGGTGAGTTGCAGCGGTGTCCAGGGTCAGACTAAAAGACAATCCAAAACTTTCAGTTTACAAAAATATTTATTTATTTATTTGCTGGAACTCCTTCAGCAGATAAATTAGTTTCCTTTACTTAACAGTATGGTATTTTTTTAATTCTTAATAATACTTTACAAGCAATATGTTATATTATTCAGATTGATTTATCTCCAATATTCTTTAATATATATTTCGAATAAAGATGTTTTAAATTCTCGGCCGGGATTCCGGGGTTTCTGCATTCGATTATCCGATGTTGAACTCCTTGATCATTTTAGTTGACAGCTGCTTACGTGGATACTACGTAGTCTTGTTTAACCTGTGTCGATAAAATTATAAGAATTATTATTCAAAACTACCATGCACGCCGAGCGAACACTATAAAAAAGCATTCGACGTACAGACTATTGCACTGTTCACCAGATGTTGTCCAGGGGCCTTCAGAAGGTATGAAAAGCCTTCCCAGCCTAAAGGCCTTAAGGCGCCAGTACATACAGTGCAGCGCGTACAGCGCGAGCATTATATGCTTTGACAGTTGATTTAAAAACATAGCTCCTTATGGAGAGTGATACATAAAGAAATGCGAACAACGCACGCGCTGCGTTCAATGCGTAGAGTTGACCAACTTTCAACTTTTCGAACGCATCATTTGCGTTTGACATTTCGTTTCTTTTGTTTATTTATTTATAAATAATTTTCGCAGTTGAAAAAATAAATTAAAAAAGAAAAAAAATCAAAATGAAGGAAAAACGTATAAGCGAAGTGCAGGAGCAAGTCTGCCTATATAATAAAGGCCATTCTGAGTGTATTTGAAAACGCGTTCTATGTAACGGCACAAGCATCACTCGCATGCGTTGTGATGCGTGCGCTGCACGCGCTGCCCTGTATGTACTGGCGCCTTTAGAAATGCACGCTTGATGAATACTATAATAAGTATTACACGCACAGACTACGACACTGTTCACCAGAGGGTCTCCGGGGGCTTTTAGAAGGTATAAAAAATCTTCCCAGCCTAAAGTACTAACTACCCTAGAAATACCTAAGTGATACGAGGCCTCTGGACTTTACCTTTAAGCTTTCAACGTTTAAACATTAATATTAAAATATTGATGTTGTCGCATCGAACGCTTGGCTGTGACTGCCTGACTGCCTGCCTTCTGCATTTCCGTTCGGTCTTTTATAGTCGTTTGGTTGAGGTGAATATATTTACTTGAGGTGAATATTTAAATTGAGGTGAATATTTCACTTGAGGTGAATATTTTATTGAGGAGCGTATACTTGAAGACGCGGGTCAATACTCAATTTAAGTGAATTTACCAATGCAGATAGATATAAGATCTGTGACGTCACTTGGGACGTTACAATACATTTTTGCCAAAATAATAAAAAAATAAAACTAAGAAGTGCCAAGGATTCGATTTTAAAAAGCATGTCGTTTACTCAGTAGATTTAGCACTATTGATTTCAGTAAAAAAAGGGTACCCTACGTCGTCCCATTTTGATAGCCTGTTTGAACACAGTGATGATGTTTTAATTTTTTGACTTACATTATTCCTCTGTAGAAATAACCATGTTTATCTTATCTAATATTTTTGTTTATAAGTATCAATTTCATATATAATTTAATTTATATACATATTTTAATTGGAATCAAAGTTTTAAATCATATTTCTTTATTCCAGTCAAATTTGCAATGAACAACAACCGACGCTACAAATATTAACTTGGAAATTGGTGACATATGTTTCGGCTATTACCACATACACATATATATATTTGCATATATATATATGTACATAGCCTCATCAGACCTATTTTAGTTAATCTTTGCTTCTTACTAAAATCGAACCGCAGCCTTCTGCATTCTAATGAAAGAGTGCAGCAGTCCTCTACCACTTAGGCCACGCTACGGAACGATCTACCTCATCAAAGATCCTCACATAAATAACACTGTTGTTGTTGTTATTTATGTAAGTACACTTGTTGCTATCAGCTGTGTTCATTGGAAATATTTTCTTAATTGTTATTATGTTGAATGCACTCCCAAATTTGGTTTTGAGACATGCTATCTTCCACAATTCACAATTAATATCTCACTGTTGTGGATTATTTGTCCACTGCTAGTGAGATTCTTGCTCTCGCAAGGTCATAATTGTAAATGTTAGAATTCTAACATTAATAGGCGGGTTCACCTTTTCAATATTAAATGATTTTTCACAAATTAAAATGATTTTAATTTTGCTTTTTAAGACTGCAATTTTTGAATATTCCATTAATACGAACTTGTACGAGGGCTGCTAGATATATTTCTGGCCTAATAATGAAAATGCGAACATTTATCATCAAAAATGGTTTTATTGTTTTTCAAAGTATTCTCCAGCATGATTTATTCACTTTTGCATGCGCTCAAACCAATTGTCGAAGCCTTTTTTCCACTCCGATTGAGACACCTCCAAAACATGGTTTTTGAACGCTTCATCAGCATCTTCTGGCGACGAAAATCATTGACCACGCATTTTTTTCTTGATGTGCGGGAATAGAAAGAAGTCATTGGGTGCCAAGTCAGGGCTGTACGGCGGATGACCCATCAATTCGACGTTTTGGCCGGTCAAAAAGGCGCTGGTTTGAGCCGATGTGTGAGAAATCTCTTTGTCATGGTGAACAATGATTCATCTTCTCTTGTTCGTTTTTCGGATTTCTACGAAGACTTCAGGGAAACAAATTGTGGTGTACTACTCAGAATTGACCGTCCTACGTTGCTCAAGCCACATGACCAGTTTTGCCGAAGAAACAGGCGACCATTTGCTTCGAAGTGCTTTTCCCACGAACAACTTTCGTTGGATTTGGCTCGTCTTCGAAGACCCTTGCATTATCAGTTCACGCACGGCATCAATGTTCTCAGGCACAACGGCCGTTTTTGGACGACCTTCACGGAATTCGTCTTTGAGCGAGCGTCGGCCACGATTGAATTCATTAAACCAGTTTTTCACAGTGCTATAGGATAGTGCTTCATTGTCATACAAAGATTTAAGTTCATTGATGCACTCTTGTCGTGATAATTCACGTCGAAAGTTGTGAAAAATTATCGCACGAAAATGTTTACGAGTTAATTCCATTTTTTTGCCAAATTTATTTTTTTAAGTCACTGTAAATAACACAAATGATGGTCGTACGTTAAAACGTTCTGAGTACGTTTATGCTAGAAAATGTCAAACTTTCCAATGGCAATGTCAGATTGTACCTAGCAACACTTAGTGTTGCCTAGGCCAGAAATATATCTAGCAGCCTACGTACAGTCAGACTGTATATTCAAAAATAGCAGTCTTAAAAAGCAAAATTAAAATAATTTTAATTTGTGAAAAATCATTTAATCATATTTCTTTTTATTTGTTTTCAACAAACTTTTGTATCCTTGCGTTCTAAACTACACTTAATAAAGAAAATTCCACACACTCAATAGAAAATTCCTTGCATATTTTAAATGACATTCACGAACAACATGTTGTTGCCTTCACCAGTAGCAACAACAACAACAGCAACATAAAGAGTAAACTCATAAAGTTAATTTCATAAAAATTCCCTGGGTTAAACCAAACAGATTAACCTTTGTAAAGTTACGATTCCGCTGTAATTCAACTCCCCTACACTTGAAAACAACGCAACTTTCACTCTTTCGTGGTATAAACGAGCAGGGGTTGTGTATTTTTTTTTTTATAGAGTAAAACTTGAATTGTTTCTTGGCAACAGAGCTTAAATAACTTGGTAAGTGGAATTTCACTATTAAGAGAGAAAAAACTGCGACTTTACCAAAACAATGCGCAAATTAAAATTTCTGCGAATGTTTAAGAAAAAGTTTTTGCAGTTTCAATGAAAAAAAAAAAAACTCTTTCTATTTTACCACAACTTTGGACGATCCCTGAAGATTTTCCGCACTTCAACGACGACGCGCAACAAAAGCCACAAGAATCCTTGTGGCAAAACTAAACAACAAAGCAACGAAAATGAAAAAAATCCTCAAGGAAAAGCATGACATGAATAAGAAATTCCAAGCATAAAAAATAAAAAAATATCCTTTAAGTTATGCAGCATCTTGTCAACAGCGAGAAGGAAATAGCAATAGATGATAGAAAGAGAAAAAGTGCCAGCATTTTTGTAAACTCATCGCATAAAGGCACTAAAAAGTATTTAAAGTTGCTTTTCCGTTTCGGTGTTGTTGTCTTTTTCTATTTCTTCTAACTTTTTTCGCCATTTATTTCTTTTACTATTTTGCTTCTTGCTTTGAATGTCGTCGTCGTCCACAAGGATCTCTGGCGCAAGTGGTAGGACTTTTATGCCACACGCCACACGTTCTCAAAGTATGTGTGCTGTGAAGCAAAAGCGCCAAGTTGGCAAGCGCAGGCAACAACACAAAAGCCACACAACAACACAAGTCCCAATGTGCGATGTTGCACCGAAAATCCTTTTACTGACTGCGTCCTTTGTGTAGGGATTTTCTTTTTCTTCTGCTTTTCTTTTTGTATCTCTTAGAGATGGTGTTTTCCGATATGGCAGCAGCAGTTCAACGCATACGCCAACGCATTCCTTTGACTTTGATGGTGTAGTTGTTGTTGTTGCTGTTGTTGTTTGCATTGTTGACGTTGTATATTCCAAACTTTGTTATTTTTCCTTTGGTTTTGCTGTTTTCGACGTTTTGCGTCTTCTCTGTCAGTTGCGCTGCTCCAAAGTATTGGCATAGAGTGGTGTCAACTGTAGCCTGATGGAATTTGTTGTGCCAAGGAAGAGTCGTATGCGTTTCGACGATATGCAGCATGGGATTTCCTTTGGCTGAATTCGCGATCTTCAACTTTATGACGACGGGGAGTTATGGCATTTGCAATGAAAAACAAATCAAATTGTGTGGCTTTTGCGCTTTCAAAGGGAACTTTGTGCAAAAGTGATGCTTTCATGGTTTTAAGGATTCTTTTAAGAGTGGCTTTTGGAGTTAATAATGTTCTTGGCGTCAATATTACGATTTTATGTTTAATTAAGTGCACTTCTGTTGCAAATGTTTTGTTGTTTCACAAATACCCCTCTAAATTGAGTTCTACGTGAACGTGGTTGAAACTTATTTAACAACGCTGGTTGCCATGCGTTGTTAAATTCAAATCAGCAACGAAACGTGGTAACAACACTACGAAACGTTGTTAAGACCGAATCAGCAACGAAACGTAGTCAAAACATTCACGAACATGGTAGAAGCTAATATCAAAACAAATAGCCTTTTAGTCAACCTCACAATAATGATGGCAATGGCTGAGTTCGTTAACGTCCGCATCTATCACATGACAGGTTCCAGGTCCAAATCTCCACAGTAATAAACAAAAATTATTTATTTGAAGCAAAAATTTAAAATTAAAAGAGAAAGTAATATCAGTTTCATTATTGTTGACAGGAAAAAATTTGAATTAAAAAAATAAATTTTTTTTGTATTTTATTTAGCAACGCGCGTTTTTGAATCACTCATGAACGTGGTTGAAACTCATTTAGCAACGTGCGCTGTCAAAACTTCTACTAACAAGCCATGCTCAAAATTTGGGTCGCAACGTTGTTAAAATAACCACGTTTCTGCCACTTTTGACAATGTTGTTTTCTCTGTGTATGAGCTTACGAAGTTTTCGAAGCTTTTACACGTTTTAAGGAATACCCTTATTGAAATTAAAAATGTATCGTAATCTCGATTACGACTAGAAGAGCCTGCTTAAGTGTTACCAAATGTCCCATGGTGTTTCATGGGAAGTCCCGTATTTTGGCCTTAAACTTAAATCTCCCCATGGTAAATCCATTGTCCCATGTTTCGAGATCGTCGAATTATTTTCGGCAAGCTGATCCCAAAAATTGGGACTATTTGAAAAGGAATCTCTTAAAGTTTTTAAGGAGCTAATACAGTTCACGAATAACGGAGAAAAAAAAAATAGTACGTATCTACTCGTAATGTATAAAAATTAAAGTTTATTTGTGTGTTCGTTTGTTATGGACTCGAAAACCACTCTAACGATTTTAATGATATATTCAGATATGTTAGTATATATCAGGGAAAGCTTATAGGTTCGAAAAATGGGCGGTGCCACGCCTCTAAAACATAAAATTCCTCAGACCTCAGAAACTGTTTGACGCATAGGAATGACACTTGGCATATATATAAAAAGCACTAAGCCAAATAACTTTCAATAGAAAAATGGGCGATGCCACTCCCCTAAAATCAAAATTTGGCATACCATAGAAACTGTTTGACGCATCGGGATGAAATTTGGAACATATTTAAAGAACACTAAGCCAAATAAAAAAGCCACGGGACAAAGGTGAGACATCGTTCACCGGGCAATAGCTAGTTTCTCATAAATACTACCAGAATTCACAGTCAAAATAGTCAAAATAATGACAACTGAAGTAAATTTTTCATTATTGTTTCAGTCGAATGAGAATTTTCGAATAACCTTACAGTCTAGTATTTTGTTTTAAGAAAATTTAAGTGACATTTTTCTTACTGTAAAGTTCAAACACGAAACAAAAACAAAATAATGAAATCATACAAGAACTGTAATTTTCAAATAAAAAAAACATACCACAAAAAAAATGGCCGCACTAGGATTCGAGCCGTGATCCGTCCGTGTGATAGATAGAAACATATCCTCTGTACTACTAGCCCATATGATAAAGATGTATAAAATTTGTATATTGAGCAAATATCTGCCCAAACATAAATATTGTTACTAGAATTTTAAAGTCAAAATGTTTACAGTAAGGTTCAAACACAAAAAATTTTAAAGTCAAAATAATTATAAAAGGTAAGGTAATTAATGTTTGAAATAAGTGGAGTAAAAATTATGACGCGGATTTTTCAACGTTTGTAGAATTCCTTTGTCTGGCAATATTTGTTGAAATCCTGTTTTTATTGGACAAATGTATCCTATGTCCCTTATTGGTAAAAACAAAATGTGGTAGCACTAGTCTGTTTTATTTACGTTTACTTTCGATACCACAAAATGAATAACCTTATATGTATGAGGAATCTTTTTATGACTAAAACACGAAAAATAAAATTGTAAAAGACTCACCTACACATCTAAATAATTTCAAATCGTATGTATGTATACGCAAACACTTGTAACTTTTACGTTCCCCAAAAAAGTAAG
This sequence comes from Calliopum simillimum, assembly GCA_951812925.1. Classification (NCBI taxonomy): domain Eukaryota; kingdom Metazoa; phylum Arthropoda; class Insecta; order Diptera; family Lauxaniidae; genus Calliopum; species Calliopum simillimum. The sequence goes on along the minus strand of OX638371.1, from coordinate 116,804,203 downwards.
ATAATAAAAATTACCCGACTCTGTTGTGCTCTTGAGAAGGCACTAAATAACAAAAACAGGAAAAATGCTTATATCCTCTGAGTTTCTATCATAAAACTCAGTCTTTGTGTGTAGATAGTGAGTTTCATGCAAGCGCCCTACACCAGCACAAACACATACACATATTATTTAAGATGCCCCCAAGGAGCTTTAAGCAGATATCAAGTTAAAAAAAAAACATCATTTGTTTGGGAAAAAACAAAGAAAAGGACAAACGATTTTACGAATTTACGATTATGATTATTGCAAGTCAACAATGTACCTCAAGGATACGCAGAATTCTACAGAGAAATGTCAAATTTTAGAGTTTTTCTTTTTTGTTGTTGTTGCTGTTGTTGGTGTTGTTGTTGTTTATCTGATATAAAAATTACACTAAACTGCAGATAGAAGCAAAAACAAAAACGGAAAGGAAGAAAGAAAAAAAAAAGCGTTAAGTTATAAAAATGAAAATACTCTCCGATAAAAGTGTAAAGGACACGCACTAAATGTGAAACTTTTGAAGAGTGAACGAAGTACGTTTCCTTTTTGCTTTTTTTATTAAGGACTTGCGTTGTTTTTGTAAAGTTGCAAATTTTTTGCCGCATAAACTTTGCCTTTGCTTAGAAATTGCCACATAAAGTACCAAAAAATTACGAGTACCAATCGTTCTTGGTTCTTTATCCACTACCATTTTTGGGTATTCGACAGATCTAGTGAAAACTTTCTTTTTTTATTGAATTTTCCCAAGAGTACCGTTAAAGATTTATGCAGAGAATAATACCTTAAAAGTGCGTACAGCAAACGGAGCCATCAACAGCATGCTGAATGTTCAGTCCAAAAAGTTTCAACTTTGATTTTTTTTATAAAAGACCTCATGTCAATAACGCAATTTTTTTCTGTTTGAAAAGTATGAGCTGGAATAAACAATACTTTTCTTTAGCGTTACCGTTTTCTTTAAGCATCGATATCTCGAAACCGAAAAATTTTATTCCATTTGTTCGACTTATTTTGAGGCATTTTATGTAAAACATAGTCAAATCAAAGGACCAGTCTTATATATGTATCGATACATATGAGAAAGTTTATGTTAGTGAAAATTATGAGAAAATTGAGATAATGAGACAGCATTAACTCACACCCATATACAAATATATGTATTAAATCACTCTGCATAAATCAAATTTGATTTTGAAAATCAACAAAATTATGCAAATATTTATTTTGGTTTTCAGGATCAAAAGGCTAAACATAATAACAGCAGCAGCAGAGGCAGCGGCAGCGACATAACAAACAGTGTAACGATTTCAAAGCTAAACAACATTATTTGGTTAATAATCAAGTAATTTTGATTTCATTTCTACACCGAAAAGTATGCTACAAAATACCAACCACCCACACAATCATTAAAACTACAAAACAAAATGAAGTTTTCGAATACACATGTAGTTGATGCAAAATACGAAAACGCGTACGTATGGTAATTTTAATTGGAAATGAAAATTTTAGTCGCATATCACTAGTGTGTGTGTGTATAGGGGGCGTCTACATGGTGCTTAACTAACATTTATAAATAATTTTGATTTCAGTCGTACGCATGTATGTATTTGAAATTGAATATGCCAGTTGGAAAATGGAGAGCATCTGGAGGCAGATGTATACTTTTCATTAGATGCTATTTTCCGGATGTCTTGTACATATGTCCATAAATGCCCCGTTTTGATTTTTCAATGTCAGACCCACATTTTCTTTGCGATTGGAGCCAGACAGATAGAGAATAGATATAGATATTCAAGTGTGTCAGAAAAATTGAGCTCTATATCCTCAGGACCCCACAGGGTGATCCCAAATCCAAAACATTTGTGTTTTTTACTAATTTTCAGTAGATTTTATCTCGAATACTGTTACATAAACAATAAGAAGCAAGTGTAACAGACTTTCAGCTTCTTAGAAATGTCAAGGATTCACCCGCTTATTTTCCTACAGGGTGCTTAGATAATATGGGACACCCGTGTCCGGTTGCTCCTTAAAGGTAGAAAATCAGGTACTTTTTCCACTCAAAAATTTCTTATTTTTGCTTTTGTTTACATAAAATACTGACAAAAATAATTTATTCGAAATAAATTAAATTAAAGAAAAACTATACAGAAATCATCTATGATAAATTTTGAACCAAATTTCGTTATTTTGTGAAACGAAAATAGTCCAGTCGAACTAGGTAAACATATCTAATTTTGATGAACATGACCCGATTTTGATCGGACACAGTTAATTTTGTTTGTATATAAATTTTGATACAAGCCAATACTATGGATTTATCCGTTTCCCCTTCTTTTCTTTTAATCCCCCATGAATCCCTCATAAACCTATAAAATCCATAAAACTGCGTTAAAACTTGTACTTTGGAATGAATTACTTGGAATTAAAAAAATTAAGTTTTGAAAACACATTTGCTTAGAATGTTTTATTGCTTAGCATGCATGAATCTGCAAAACAAAAGTACAAAATTTCCAGCGGTTCAGGAGCGGTCCGGAAAGGGTTATTTATTAAAATTTAAATTATTCTCAAATTTGAGCTCGGATTGCAAACAAGTTTGGCATATTTTAGGATGATTTTGAGCTAACTTGAGTTCAATTCAAAATATTTAATTTCAGAACGATTTGAGCTAGATTTTCTCTCCGTGTATGTACGGGTTCTCCCTATTGGGATTGCAAATATTTTATATGTGTGTGGGTTCACTTTTATGTGAGTTTCATTTCAATATAGGACTATGGTATGGTAATAATTAATTTCAAAAGCATAGCTTTAGGCGCCTACACTTCTCGTACTGTATGCTGAATGTAATTTCGGTTCATTTAGTTATTTTAAGCTTTAAGTTGTGTATTTGAGGCGCATGTCTGGGGTATAGCTGAGGGAGTTACTAGTTACGACTTAATAAACTGTTATATAACAGAAAACACACATTTAATGTGTGCAATATTGCTTTAGTTATTGTTTTTGATTTGTTTAATATATGTAGATATCATGTGTTCACACTCAAGAGCTTGAAAATTTTGTTTTTCTATGAATCAAATGAAATTTGAATAAAATAGATTTTGCTTGATTAATAATGACCCAATTAATTAAAGCACTTGACATTCGACGATTAACTGGCCCATTAGCTCAGCTTCTTAGTTAGAGCATTGCCTCATAATGCGGAAGTTATGGGTTCGATCCCATGTGAACACGAGATGTTTTTTCTTAAAGTTAAACAAGGAGCGTTTTTATGTAAAACAAAAAAAAAGAGATAGAGAGAAAGAGAGAGAAACAGCAAATATTTTTCACGCAGCGATGCCACCAGCATTTTACCTAAATTTACGAACTCGCACGCATATTGGTATCCTAAGGTAAATAAACATTTCTACATAAATTAAAGAAGTGAATAGACAGACATACAGACGGCAACAAATGATTTGGCTAATAGGAAAGCTTGTCTATAAGCTACTGTATCCATATCTTATTCCAATCGACAGTACGAGCATTCAACAAAAAGAGTACGTGAGTTGCGTTACACATAAAACGCATGTTTCGAATGCATTTCAGCAGGCTGTTGCGGTCGAACGTGATGATGATGATGGTGATGGTGATGATGATGCTCTACATAGTGATGTTATTGAAGGTGATGAAGCTTTTGCCATACGTTTAAGATGCTTGTGGTGAGCATTTTGTTGAAAAGAATGAACGCGCAAATGGTTGCTTGGACGGACACATGCATCCACATATGAATGCGCCACACATAACAAAAATTTCAAAAAGAATCTCATGAATGCAATTATGGCACCACTCTTTATAACAACAACACCAACAACAACAACAACGCACTGCATAATTAACGCATGACACAAGTGGAGCAAAATAAAAGCACCAAAGCTAAAGCAGAGGAAAAAAAGATACTGAAACACTGAAAACAGTAGTCAAAATGTAGATACTTTGAGTAAATTGTTTGAATGTGGTTGTATGTAGTAAAAATGCTCTTGTGATTGCCAAAAGCAATTTACGCTTAAGAAAATTAAAAAGAAAAGAAAAAATGCATTAAAAAGAAGTAAAAACGACACTAACAAGCATATTAGGGATGGCCGTGTTAGACCTCTTTTACAACATCATTAGCATAATTGTGCGTAAATGGTGATGGGATCTGGCGCCAGATTTTGTGTTAATTAGTGGAGTGCATATTTGAATTGAGACTGTTTTGCTTGGTTACATATTGGAAAATATGAAACAGAGACTTCTTGAGCATACAATTATTAATATTTAGTGCAACAACTATTTCAGCACTAAAGAAATACTCTCACACACTGCAAACAAACCAATACCGCACTTACTTGCACTGTAATCAAAGCAACACTGAACTATTTTGCCATGCTATGTGATATTGAGTTAAATTTTGAAGCTGATTTTCTTCCTCCACGTTTTTCTTTTCGTTATTTTCAAAGACAAGCTAAATTCAGCATCGATGAATGGATGATTTCTGTATAGTTTTTTTCTTTAATTTATATCGACTAAATTATTTTTGACAGTATTTTATGTAAACAAAAGCAAAAATAAGAAATTTAAGCGAAAAAAAAGTACCTTACTTTTTACCTTTAAGGACCAACGGGACACGGGTGTCCCAAGCACCCTATAGGAAAATGAACCGGTGCATCGAAAATTTCTTGACATTTCTTAAAGTCTGAAAGTCTGCTTCAGTGGCAACTTAGACGCTTCATACCGTTTATGAAACAGTATTCGAGATAAAAGCTACTGGAAATTTGTAAAATAAAAACAAAATGAGGATATAAAGCTCAATTTTACTGACTTGACCTGTCTGGCTCCAATCGCAAGGAAAATGTGGGTCTGACATTGACAAATTCAAATGGGACATATACAGTGACTCATGAAATTGATAACGCTTTGGCAATGAATGCAAACAACTAACAAAAAGTTTGTCATTTGCTCGGTACTTTACAAAATTTGAAGGTTAATGCTTCGAATATTGTCTTTCAGCAGGACAATGATCCGAAATACACTGCAAAAGGGACCCAAAAATGGCTTTTAAATAATGGATTAACAAAGTTAAAATGGCTCTTGCAATCTTTTAGGCCTCAATGCAATTGAGCACCTATGGGGCATATTGAGAAAATCAATGGAAGGTGAAACTGGTACTCTTAATGAATTTTGCCCCAAAAATAAAAATGCTTGGGATGCTATTGCTCCAGAAATTTGTGAAACTCTTCTAGATAGTATGCCCAGAAGAATAAAAGCAGTTATTGATGCACTAGAAGGCTATACAAAATATTAACATTAGTTTCCGAGGTTCATAATGTGAAGTCACAAAATTGATCACGTTGAGTATTTTTGATTTTGTTCTAATATTTTTTTAAGGAAGAGTTTTCATGGAATGTGTTCCTTGTTTAATTTCATTTACTTAATGCAGTTCTACCAAAATAAAGATACATTTAAAATACAAACCCATTTCAAAATTTTTGTTAGTTGCTTGCATTCATTGCCAAAGCGTGATCAATTTCATGAGTCACTGTATGTCCCGTTGGTTCTGAAAGCTTTAGCTCATATACCACTGCTTTTCGATCACTCGAACAATAAAATTATCCATTTTCAATAATGTTTTAAACTACGAGTTCGAAAGTAACTTATATCATAAAGATAGTTAGTGCCTTTTTTTCGAAAATATTATTTACCACTTCCCCACCTCTCTTCAGTAGTTTAAGGGGGAGGTAGAAAAATACCTTGTTGATCAACCTTTATTTTATATTATATATAAAAAAAAAACTAATGATGAGGTTTTATAGGCAACGAACCAAATTCAACTCCTGCCAATACCTGAATGGTTCAGTTTTAAGTCAAAATTAGTGTTCGATTAATCGAATGCTGGCAATCAACTCACATCCAAAAATCCCATACAAATACGACCAAACGTGGTTTGTAAATACTTTACAATCCGTTAGTCGGAAGGTAAATATCGTCGATGCCAGTTGAAAGGGGCTGTCCAAAAGCCTCGTAACGATAACTTGTGGTGTAGGCTAACCGCTGGCATTCGATTAATCGAATACTAGATTTTTCCCCATAACGGTAAGACGAATGGGGGTAAAAATTTATTGATGATGGATTTGTAATCTGGGGATACCAATTACTCTAAAAATATACTTTATATCAAAAAATTAAATGATTAAAGTGAGGTTGGAACTGGGTATTTTTTGATCTAACAGTTATCAGAGTTGCTTTGCTTCCTATTAGCAGTCTTCGTCAAAATATTAAAGCAATTGCGCTCTTTACTAAAAATTTTCCTAATCCCTCTGAATGGCTTTCTCAAAAATCTCAGGATTTATTCACAAATTTAAAGATTAATCGAGTAAAAGGTAAAAAGGTTAAATTAGGCTAAGATGTGTTAACAAAGGTAGAGGTGTTCATTGAAAAATAACTTAACAACACTTCTTCTTCTGCTTTACGCTTTCAAAAAGATTAATGATATCTTAAAAGCAACGACTTTAATTTCATTATTTTGGTCTGAGGGACCAAAACCGAAATTAAAAGGATAAACAATGACAAAACAAAGGATTATACCATAAAAATAATTCACTTTAGTTATTCAGAAATAAATGCAAAAAGTCTGTCTACTTGAGGGCCTTGATGGTGGCAACAAATGAATGCAAACATTTTTAACGCCATTTGATGCCCCTTTGAACATAATACCGCAACGTGTAAACACGTGCATACACGCACACACATCTAATAAATTCAATATTTGCTGTCGTATTACGTACATCCTATTCATGTCCTTTCCTTAACCTGTGCACTAATCTTGGAGGTTTTCGTTTCACAGACGCGGTTGAAAGACAGACATACGAATACTCGCACCGAAAGACCAAACTGACAGAACAAACATTTTATTCACACTACGTTGCTCTGTTGCACAACCCATGTCTACATTTGTTATGCTCAGAGAAACCAACAACAACAACAATCGCAACTCATTCGGTTAAAGGATATTCCACGTCTTAAAGACATTGGCTGTTGTGGTTAAAGGAATGCATACTTACCGCCGCGTTGTTGTAGTCGTATGAATAACACATACGGTACAGAACGGTAAACGTGTCATCGTATGATTTGTCCCTCATGTTGTTGTTGTTGTTGTTAACAACAAAAATTCCTTAGCCAGCACATGCACATGGAGAGTATTGAATTACACACTTTAACACTTGGTCTCAATGCACAACGTTGCTTACAGTCGCATGGGGGATGTGGGTACGATTTGGTTAGACCTTTTAAAAAAAGTATACGCAAACCTCTTTTTCAGTTTTTAATGATGAGTCGTAGATCAACAAAATGTAAAATTTCCCATATTTCAGAATGTTCGTAAAGGGCAAAAATTTCCACTTCATACTTCCAACTCTAATTGTGACTCACGGGATATTTTGCTATAAAATTTGACAAAAATTTGACTAAGTTCTCTAAAATTCTCGGGAGAATTAATATCAGTGCCTTTTCGATAGTTAGTGCGTTCTTTCTGTCACTCTATTACACATATCACCCTTATCTACTCTTTTGATCAATCAACAAAAAACACAAATTCAAATCCATCAAAAATGCAATGCATCATATTTCAATGGGTACAACAAAAGATATGGGTGACACCAGATATTCGGCACATCAAAATATTTCAAGCCTCAAAATAAACAAAACCTGGGTGTTTTAAGAAATTAAAACTAAAATTAAACAAGACGTTGAAATAAATTAAATAAAAATTTCTAACTGCGACAAGGAATAATGCTGCCCAAAACAAAAAAGAAAGAAAAAAAAAAAAAAAAAAACCAAAAAACATGAGAAATGTCAACGCTTCCACAGTTCATTATATCAATGAACAGGACCACAGCGAATGAAAACAAAAGTTCACAGGACACACACAGCAAGAAGGAAACACGAAAAAAAGGAAAAAAAACAACCTAAAAGAAATAAAAAGCAAGAAAGGACAACATTTGCACTTGTAAGATAAAGGAAAACATTTGGAAAGGAGCAACAACAACAACAAAAAAACCCAAAAACAATATGTCAACACGCTAATGAAGGAAGGCAGCAACAATCGATGATGGCAGGGGGAAATGCAGAAGGGGCAGCAGCAACATAAAACAAAGTAATTCGAGCGATAAACTTAGATGTTTAAGGAAACAAAAGCAGAATAAATAAAACAAAAAAATAAACAAATAAAAATGTTAATACAAGAGAAACAACAACAACAACAACAAATACAACAACTATAATTTCATCTACTTATATGTATTGCTGTTATTATCTTTTAACTGAAGATTTGAAACGCAGCAAAAATCACATCAATCATTTTAGCCCATTAGGGAATAAGTGTGACTGAAGCATGGCAGTGTTGCCACATCAATAGAAAGTTATATTTTAAAAATAATGTGAAATTCAGCTATTCTGTGTACTATGCGTATGGCCAAAAATTTCACAAGTCAGCCGTCTAATTCAAACGTAAAAAAGGCTTCCAAGAAAAATGATTTTTTGTAGCAAATGGCAAAGATTTTGGAAACATTTTTTTTACTAAATATTTAACACAGACAGGGTAGAAAATACTATTTTTTTGGACCAAATTATCCTATTTAAAATAAATAAAGATTGAAGCACCTTTCTGCCTCTGAAAAAATTATAAGAGATATGTGGGGACCCTCCCAGAAAAAAATTGGGCTAATTGATATTAGTTCAAAAATTGTTAGCAATATAGTGTGTGTACACGCAAAAAAATGATCCGTAAAAATTGTTTTTCAAATAGCACAAAGTGATAATAATCTCTTCAAAAATTACGGTTTGTTCCAGTTAATCAATTACTTTACTGAATTCTCATGAAAAAGTAATATACGGCTTAATCTTTAAAAAGTACAGATACAAACAGTGAAAACTATTGAATATAGAAGTAAAAATTTGTCGCATGAAAAAATGCCAGTGGGCTTTGCAATATTTGCTTGGAATACATTTTAATTATTACTGGTTGAGATTGTAAAAAATTTGATTGAAATTTAATTTAAATAAAATAATAAGCTATAGAAATGAAAGTGCTACAGTAGCTCAGTGGTTAGAGCAACGCCTAGAAACACAAAAGTCTTAAGACGCCAATCAACATATTTTTTTTTATTTTTACATTTTTTAAAAAATTTACTGTGTGTAAGTCAATAAAAAATACGGTTTTTCTTTACGGGCGCACAGTTACTGAAAAAATCAGTAAAAATAACTGGGATTTTCAATGAATTTTTACGGTTTGGTTTTTTCCGTGTAGAGAAAATATGGCATCTTACGAAAAAGTGCATGGGGCTTGGAAACGTCTAAGGAACACGTTTGATTTTTTCCAGAATTTTCTGAGACATTTTATAATTTTTCAAAAATTAGCCAAAAAAAAAAAAATTATTACCTATGTTCCAAAAAATTGCAAAAAAAACTCACACGTATTCCTTAGACAATTCTAAGCATTTTGTACCATATGCACTTTTTTCGTAAGATGCCTTGTTTTTCTCTACTATTGAAACAAAAAATTGCACGGCACATATGTTAATAACTTTTAAGCCAATATCCATTAACCCTATTTTTTTAGAATATATTTTTTAGGGGGCTCACTTGAGAAATTTTTGACCATATGCCAAAAGAGGCGTAAAGAAATAACGCCCAATGGAATACACCCAAAACTAAAACAAACAATATGAAAATAATTTGGGCGTTATTTCTTTTTTGTTTTTGGGCGTTTCCTGAGGTTATTCTCACAAGAACAATTTACACTCATTTGGATGGCTCTGAAAATGCACCAAAAGTTCTTTTTTTACCAAGCCGTCTTCTCCTTAGAAGAAGCTCATGCATATGACCTTTCACTAAGATGGTTTTCCACAATACGCAGAGAAGAGAAAACTTTTTATTAACACTAAAAGCACGGAGAATGCTCATATATGAGCCACTAAAAATAAAAGATAATATTCCATTCAATTCAATTCGATATTAGTTAGATTTTGACTATATGTTATGTCGAAGACTATGCGAAGCATTTAGTAGAAAAGAGGAAAACAATTTCGAGCGTCTTTTATATAATCTCAAAAATCCTGTTTTTGATCTTTTAGGTGAGAATTCCAAGACTGGATTCGAACTAAACACCAACAAAGGTTTCGAAAATGATTATTTTGGTCTTGTTTTGTCGTGCTCTTTTCAAATGTACCGTTTTTCGACCTCTTTTTAAAAAATGGTAAGCCAAAAATACAAAATAGGGTTATATAAAATTTGATTACAATTGAGTTTTCGACGCCGTGACTATTTCCTGAGAGAGCGCCATTTCTGGACTTTGATGTTAAGAGATCTCAGAAACCGGAATTGAACAATTTTTTAAAATTTTTTGTTCTTAAATTGGTACCTGTTACCTTTCGCTCAGAGTTTATACATGGTTCCACAAGAGAAACCCCAGAGAAAGGAATGACTCTCCATGACTACAAAATATATCCATAACTTTGAGGGTAAATTTTTTATTTTTAAGTATTTTCGTTTCTAGTTTTTGTAGTGTGGGCATGTATTCTTTGGTAAATATTACTTTCATTGCTCTACTTTAGTTCCAAAGTTTACGACTCCAAAACATGCAATTCAAGCGAACCAATTTCGAAAAACGTTCCAAGTATGAAGCATTTCAGCGTTAAACAAATGGCAATAACGCTCATTTGAGTCACAGCCAGAGACATCGTGCGTACGTATTACTGTCCATGTAGGTACTCCAAAACATTCAACACAGATAAAATTCGCTTCAGTAGACTGAAATTCATTTCATCCGTCAGCAAAGTAATAAAGATAAAGAACTCCCACGGCAAAGACCAAAGTTACAGTTACGTATAAAAGTAAATACCTTTAGGGAGCATCATTCCAAAGGCACCACCACCAACCAGTCAGTGTTGTCACCAGCGTAGTCATAGTAGCGATGGCATCTGTGAAAATTCAGCGAGCAAAATTTATTGGTACGCAGCAGCAAAATCAGGGAACTGTTTATCTCCAGCTTTGCTCTGCTTCCCACTACTCGTACCACTGACTTGGTCCTATGTGGTGGTCATAACAATTTCCGAGCGATTATCATCATCAATTTTCAGTTGACTGATTGTGTGTGTAAGGAGCGGAATCCTGCGAGAGCAGCAAGGAGCCAAGCAACCACCACCAGCCCACCTAAAAAGTAAGCCAAGCTAAGCTGTTTCTAGTGCTTTGGCTGGATTTCCACTCTTAAATTGTTGAGTTGTTGTTTTTACTGTTTGCTGTTGTTGTTGGGAGGGCCAGCGAGCGTGCGTCCATAGTGGGCGTACTTAGTAGCGCAAGGGGTTTGTTCTGTCGGCGTTAAAACGAATTCAAGTGGAAAACAATCTAATTTGTTAGATCAACTTATTTTTGTTGCTGTTAATGTTACAAATGTTGTTAGCTACTGCTTTTCATTGTTGTTGGTGTTGTTGCCTACTGCCGCCAACATTTCTATTGCTGCTGCCCGTTTATTATTGTTGTTTTGTCCTTGGAGCAGCAGTAGGTTTTTCACATGGTCGGTCCACAGCTGAGTTTGCTTTTATACAACATGATGTGCCATAAAAGTTGGCATAAATTTGCTTAATAGAGCATTTCTTTTTTGTTGTTGTTGTTGTTGTTGCTGTGCCGACCAGTCATTATCATAAATTGGACTGAAATGCTTTGGAAGGGCTTTACATTGGCAATGAATTTGAGATTAATAGCGGCAATTGGTAAGTTGTTGTTTTCATTTGAGAAATTACTAAGAGGATTGCATGCAGCTTCTTCTTCTTTTCTCAAGAATATAAAATGTTTAAGTCCAACATACCGTTCTCAATACATAAGGCATTAAGTGTGGTTTGGCTTAAAAAAAAAAAAATTTATGATGCAATTCATACAAATATTTTTTATAGATAAAACGCCTTAAAAGTTTTTATTTGAAAAAAAAAAGAGTCGTAAAAAAATTTCAGAAAATCTAAAGCAGCTGCCATTAATCGTAGCTACTGCTGCCTGAAACTCGTTAAAGTGCCGAAATGATTTCTTCCCAACATTAAGTGGAGTATTAGTAGTTACCTGTCTTAGATGTTAAACTTAATCACAACTGATTTTCGCCCCAATTAGGGTTCCAATTGTGACTCATATAATAAAAGCCAACATTAATTTTAATAACCTTTTTCTCATACACATTTATTCACCCGAATTTAGTAGACAATTTCGTTTTGTATTTTATTTATAAAGATAAGAAGATAATTTTGTTGTATGTATTATATCTTCAATTGGATGTACCTTGAATGGAAGGTAACTCTTTCTCAACCACTCGCAGAGTCAAGTGGCAAGCATTTATTTGAAACTTACCGCCATCATATTATAGTAGTCAGTCGAATCAGCGCATTTTAAAAGAAAAAACTTTAAACTAATTAGTCGTCATCAACAGCTACACAACGACAGCAGCAACATTTACAGTCACCACCGCCAACGACAGCAGTAACCACTTCTTTTACGCGGCCTTAATACAGACATCTAACAGATAAAAGCTTTTTCATGTCGTCATCTCTGTTTTATTACATTTTCCGTTTTATTTCTTTATTTTTTCATTTAAGTATTTTTGAATTTAATTTATTATTCTTTTTTCCTTATTGTGAGTAGCTTCCAAGTCAGCATCACAAACTGTAGCTCTTTTGGTAAAAATCTTTCGTTTTGCAATAAAATGGGTCTTGAGCATTCTAAAATTTGTTTGAAATTAACGAACATATTTTTACTTGGACAGTTACTGACTGATATAAATAAAAAATATAAATTTTAATCACATAGAGATAAATTTTTTGGCCTATATTTTCTTTTTTTCAAGATAATAATTTATCTATTTAAAACTTAAGGCTGCAAAATATACTAAAAACTGTGCAAAAACCTCTTTCTTTCTTCTCTTAATGAAAATATTTGGTGTAAACTTTTAGCTCTGAAGTTGTACGAACTGTACATTAAATTGGAAAAATTTTTAAACAGACATACAGACTCACAAAATTGATCAGGTTTTCAAATATTAATAAAAAATGCTCCTTAGCTTGGGAATATAATCTGCGTCCAAGTTTAGAACTTTTCAGACGACCGTGAGTTGGTTTTGGAAGTGAAACGGTTCGAGATTTCAGCCACAACACGTTAAGCCCACATATAAGTTTAGGGCAGGCTCTATAATAATGTGGTGATAGATAACCACTAAAAAGATCTTGCCAGAGTTACAAAAATCGAAGGCCGAATGTCAGGATAGTCTTGCATTGAAATGCTATGAAGTCATTTGTATGGTACCTATGGTACAAGGTTTGAAGGTAAATGCTTCGGATATTGTCTTTGCGCAAGTCAATGATCTAGAACACAATAATCTAATTTAGTAGTTTTGACTTCTGCAAATTACTTTGATATTTCATATATAAAACTGCGACGAGTGAACTGTAATTCTATTCTCAACGAGGCAATATAAATAGGGCCTGTACTCTTTCATAACAAATTCTTGAGGGTTTTTAGAGCAAAAAAGCGCTTTCGCTACCTGAGTATGTAATTTTTTTTAACTCCGATTGGCTCAGAGAGTTAAAATAGGGATTCTATGAAACTAAAATCTCTAAAAATTATTTGTTAATACATATCTGATCTTTGGAATGTTGGCTATCGTTAAATTATCATGATGACCTTGGATTCACCACGTCCACACCGCCCCCTCACATTAACCGGAAGTCTCCAAGAAGACCATTTTTGAAAAAAAAAAAAAAAACTTAAAATATTTTAATATATAAAATGACGACATCAACGTTTCGTGTTGCCAAAGGATGGTAGCAATATGGCCATTTGGTCACCTGGTTATGAATTTCAGGAACATGCACAGGTTTCGGTGAAACTTAATGAGATACGTAGAACATAAAACAGTTTTTAACCCATTTTGAACATTTGTACGATTTTTCGTACAGCAACTTTAAAAATTTATAACAATATATTTAATAGGAAATAAATACTGAAATTTTTATTTATGAAAGTTAAATTAAGTTAATTGCCTATTGGAAAAAATTGCAATATTAAATTTTTCCTATTTTTTATTATAAAATTTTTTTATTTGGAAAATTTCCCCTTTTTAGAGGTTCATGATAATGAAAAAATGATAAACGAGGTTACAATTTTTTTGCAAGTTTAAACTTTGGTTTTACTAACAAAGGAATGAACTCTATTTTTACATCTTTTTTTTTAAAAAAAAATAATTATTTGTGAAAAACTGAGCAAGCTGCAAAACTAGTGTACGAAAAATCGAACGCTGGTCCATTTCTGCGGAAACGTCACTTGATAATCCATTGTTGGTTTTCATGTTAAATAAATTGTTCGTGAGAGATTTTTTAGTTTCGTTAATGAAAATTCTAAAAAATTTAATGAATAGTGTGAAAAGAAAAGTAAAATGTCAAGTCGTCGATATTTGAATGCAGCGGAACTGAAGCAAATAATTAAAAATTTGGGTTATGATGAACTGGGCCCAATAAACACCTGAAAAGGTTAACAATCTTACTAATGAGCAACACTTTCATGAAAATATAATTGCCGAATATGAACTCTGAACGCATTCAAGAAGTTGCATGATATGTAGAAATCGAGTGTGATCTCTAGGAAGAGGACTTCGCAGATCCTGGGCAAAACGTAAATATAGCACCATTCAAAAGCTTACAATCGTTTGAGCAAACCAAGTTGTGTACAGATTTAGAAGCTTATAAAATGCGATTCCTGGGTATTCTTTTGATGTCCGGTTATAATGATTATAAGAGCAGTCAGTCTTTACAAGGACGGCATATCTCCATTCGGGTTAAAAATTACTGTTGAAAGAAAGAGGAAAATTTTTTCAAAATTACTCCTACTTAATATAAATTTTAGTAAGTTAAAAATTTTCAGCGAACTTCTTTCGATTGATGGGCAAATTGTGCTCTACTGTGGTAAGCACTCTTGAAAAATATAAATCAGAGCCCATTCGATTTTGATATAAACTGTGGTGCCTTAGTTCATCTGAAGGATGTGTGTACCAATTCTTTCCATGTGGATATGGTGGTGGCTACAATAAGCAAATTGGTTTGGGTGCTGATACCGTTTCGTGATTATTGTTTATTGTTGAAAATCCTTGTGATTTCGATGTATACTTTGATAATTTCTGAAGTGGAGTGACAACAAAAAAAAAATTACAGTCCTTACAAACCATCAAACTATAGAGTCAGTGGCACATACAGCTATGAGGATGGTATTAGAAGAACTTCTTCTCATTCAAGAAGATGATGAAGAAGTGCAGCCAACTGAATAACCAAAAATTAACGGAAGGCATTTAGTTATTAGGGATACAGATTCGCAATACAAACGCACTATAACAGGAGTGTATATGTGCATTTTAATTTATAGTAAATATTGCCATATTAGTTCCTAATTAATAAAAAGATTAATAATAATAAAGGTCTAAATTCAAAATAATAAATGTCTTTATATTCAAACATATATTTGGTAATTATTAACAAATATACGATTGAACCAATAAAATTGCTCAAATATGCCACACATTAAATAATATCAAATATTCTATTCGCCTATATCAAATATATTATTTGTTAATTATTACCAAATTTTGATGTATATAATCATACTGTTTTCTCAGTGTACTAAGAACCCAATGTGGCCACTTGGTCACCAGGCCATGGACCACTGAAACATGAGTGGATTCAAATGAAACCAAATGAAAGCATGCCAAAAATGTTAGTTTTGAACAAATTAATACGCTCTAATGTACATGTAAGACATCAACATTAATAATATGTAATAAGTAGTAAAAATAAACACGCATTTTATGATTAGTTTCTAACATTAGAATTATCATTAAAAGGTTTGAAATTCCAAAATAAACATAATTCATCAACAAGGCTCTGTGTTTTTTGTTCATTTTTTGCCTTAAATATTCCTTAGTGTTTTCTTTTTCCATTTTTTTTGTTGTTTTGCCTGTTAACATGTTTTATTGTTGTTTTTATTATTTTCATGTTCATGACCACTTGAAATAGCGCTCAAGTGTTTATTGTTATGGGTTTTTCTTTTTTTCCTGCGCCTCTGTCACACTGGGATTACTTGCTTATACGTGCATACCTTCTCTAGGAGTTGGTTCTTTTTTCCCCTAACATTTGACGCATAAATGTGTCTTGGCATGATAACGATTTTGACAGCAACACAAACTCTGATATTTAATATTGCTATATACGAGTACATACAAACATACTTTATATTATGATTTCAGTGTTTTTTTTTTTTTTTTTTGTTTTTAGTGTTTAGATGATAATGCTGTACTTTAGAGGATTATTTTTATTGCTACGAGACATGCAAGGATATAAAGATGTATGCGATACGACTTAATGAGTATTCGTTTGAAATTGATATCATGAAATTGGTTATTACCTAAGTCCAGGCTTGTGAATGTGTAACTCTTTTGAAAACTACAGATTTTCTTTTAAGAGAAAATTCATCAGACAAATGAATACTAAAAACATCATCAGTTTTATTTGTTTTATCGCAGACAATATCCTCCACGCTGTCATCCCTTTGTACTCAATACCAAGTGCATAAGTAACTTGATTTTGCTTCGAGCATAACCAAATTAAGGCGTATTGCTTAGTTATCCTAAGCATGTTCCATACAATTTACAGATACCAACAATCCTATAGCCTCGATGTCTGCCTCTAAGAGCCATCCATGTATAGCGTTGCCATCTTACTACAATTACGAACTTTTTATTTTTTTGTTTTCCTTTTTGCTCCATTGAGTTTTGCTCTGAGTCTTTTCGGTTTGTTATTTTATTGCGTGATTGCGTTGACTTTGCTTTGGTTTACTTTATTTTTCTTTGTCTTTTGCTCTTTTTTATTCCAAAATACAAAAAGGATTTCCTCCTACTTGGATTTATTTTCCGGTTAAAGTCATTTCTGCTTCTAAGCCGGCACTTTTGTCGTTTCTAAGGTAAGCGGGGTATCGAAGGCATTGTCGGTCTGTCGCTTTGTCTTTTATGTGGAAATTGCGAAAGTGGAACTTTATGCGTTGTTCATCGAGAATTTGTTTATTTATTTACTCTTTGTTCAAGACTTTGCTGCTACACTGAAAATGGCATTTAGCTCGAAACAAAAAAAAAGAGCATGTTTTTCTTTCGGTGTATGCTTTAGAATTACGCATTGCAAATTATTTTCTTGTGACACAAAATAAAAATGTTCAATTACTTATACATATGTAGTGGTCTTGGTCTTTATCTTGAAAAAATTTCTAAAGACTCAAAATTTCCAAACCATATTTTTACAAAGCAGTTGGATTTTTAAGATGCCAAATTTCAAATTGAGACATGATTTTATGCTTGAAAGGGGCGTGACACACCTATTCGCAAGACTAAGAAGCAGTCTTGATCTTGATGATCATGACTGCTATGGTCTTGGTCTTGGTCTTGCAATGATATCAACGTCTTGGTCTTGCAAAATTACCAAGACAAAGGATCAAGACCAAGACTAATTTTATGGACTTGAGTGGGAGATATTTAAGTCGATGTTGTTGTAGAGGGATGATATGAAATCGAAAACAGATCGAGCCCAGTCCAAAAGTCAATGCTATGCCATAAGAAGGGTGCTCGGGGTTATGGCAGAGTAACAAAAACTGCTGCATGAGAAGGATGTTATGCTCTCGGATCTTGAGATGCCCCGTTTCACTATGCAAGTGGTCGGGATGGGACATGAGGTGACATCCGGTAGCTTTACACAAGGCGCAATTTTGTCTGGTCTGAAGTTTGTTCCACTTTATTGACTCCAATTATAGGCTCGGATAGTTATAATCTTCTTCTCAAAAAGTTGAGAGTTAAGGTTTGAGAAGAATACTATATGTACATACATTTTTCCTGCAGCAACATTTCGAAATAATGACGTGATAGAGAAATTTTTTAGTCTGATCTGCATGTCATTTTGCTTCATTTTGGTAAATCTTTGTTATTGTGGAATGTTTTCAAGTGGAAGAAGCTCTATATTAAAATAGGAATCATATTTTATTCAGAAATTTTCCGTGTAAACTTAAGGTGTTCGGCAAAGCAAATGAGTGGGCAGCATTCCTTCACAAATTCTAGTCATGTTACACCGCAGTCTATTGATATTGTCTACGTGTTTGTTTATCCATTCTACGAATAAGTATGTGTGTGTATGAGATAGAGAGACTTTCAAGAGTCCCCGGTGTCTTCGCATGTTTTGCGCTCAAGGAATTGCTGGGCTCATTAAAATAACTTGACACTTAAGTTTACTTTGTATGGAAACATGGCGAATCCTGATTTTAAAATGCTGCATAATTTATGAGGGATTTCAGCATTCGTGGATTTTGTTCTGGTTGTTTGCCTTGATGTAGGTAGCTAGCACATAAAATATAGTTGATAAATTTTCACTTTGTAATTAACGAAAGCTCAAACTTTTCTTCATAAGCGTCATCATTACCATCAATTCTCCAAAAAAAAAAAAAAAAAATATCTTTGAAGTTTGTTTTATTCGTAATATGGTACATGGCACTGCTTGCGTAAACTTAAACTTAATTCCATACATTTACGTCTTTCTGTTTTGCATAAATTTTGTGTTACTCATTTTGGTTTTATCTTCCTTGCTTTGTTTGCTTGTGATTTTCCTCTTCTTTTTTTCGTCTTCCTGCAGATTATATTGTTCCCATGGCAATGCTGATACTTTGGCTGACACCTTCCTGGCTGTATCTTTGTGCCTCTTTTTATTACTTTCTTTATGTTGTTGTTGTTCTAGGTGTGGGCATTACTATGCCCCGTAGCAGCCCACTATTTCATCTTAATGTGTTCACTTGTGCAATAGAACTGAAAAAAAGGGGCGCGGAAGTGCAAATGTTTTGCTTTAAGGAATTTAAATATTTAAAGTTTATAGTTTCTTTTATTCATTTTGAGCGATACTTTATTACATGAATGCAGCTTTGGCATATTGGATGTTAGAGAATATGAACAATATGAATACAGACAATTCAAAGCTGATTTTATGATGTACATGTGTGATTCTCCGAAAAATGTACCATTCAATGTCCCCGGGCTAGAAACCATATTTAAATTTTCAATTTGATATTTTAACAATTTAATGCAGATACTTAACCAGAGCTTCTTTACGATTAGCTTGAAGAAGCAAAATAATTTGTAATATTTGACTATAAAATTTTAACATAAAAATGTTGAAAAGTCATTCTCCGTCCTGTCCTCAGACGTTTTTTAGTGAGCTTATTTTGCCCGTTTTGCTTATTACGTTATTTTCTAAAAAAAAAACATTTACGACATTATTTGTTAATATACTACTACTACTTTTCTGTGTTAACTTTTTGACCAAATTTTTTAATGTAAAATTGCCATACATAGCAGTTGGTACCTTGTTTAAGACTAGATCAGCTCAGTTGTTCTTATTCTAACTGCAAATTTTTTAAATATTGAGTAAAAAGAGAACTGAAAAAGAAGATAAAGAGGAGATTCAGTGCATTTTTAGCTCAGCCAGTTTTGGTTTTTCGATAGTGTGTGTTCGTGTGTTTTTTTTTTTTTCTAAGTTTAAAAATTTTGTAAAGAACACAAGTGTGTATCATTCTCCGCGTAAGTTTTTTTTTATATTGCTAAACATATTATTTTATCTTTATATAATCAAATCAATTAACAATTAGAGGGGTTATCCACCAGCTTCAACTTTTTTCAAATATAATTGCTATTTCATTATGATATAAATGTTTTAGCAACATTTCGTCATTATCCTTTAAATATTCCTCCACCAGGTTTTTTTTTTTGTTAGTTTTGCTTAAACTACGTGGGCTGCTATATATATTTCTGGTCTAGGCAACACTTATGACAACAGCTAAAATCTGGCAACACCATAACAAAGTTCGACATTTTTTAGCATAAACGTACTCAGAACGTTTTGGCGTGCGAGCATCATTTGTGTTGTTTATAGTGACTTGAAAAAATCAATTTGGCAAAAAAATGGAATTGACTCGTGAACATTTTCGTGCGATCATTTTTCACAACTTTCGACGTGGATTATCACGACAAGAGTGCATCGATGAACTTAAATCTTTGTATGGCGATAAAGCACCATCCTATAGCACTGTGAAAAACTGGTTTAATGAATCCAATCGTGGCCGACGATCTCTCAAAGACTAATTCTGTGAAGGTCGTCCAAAAACGGCCATTGTGCCAGAGAACATTGATGCCGTGCGTGAATTGATAATGCAAGATCGTCATACCGCGAGATAGAGGCATCCTTGGGCATTAGTTCCACTCCAATACATTCGATTTTGCATGAACACTTATGTCCTAATTCTCTATCTCGAAAAATGTGAGTGACTGAAATTCGTTTCCAGTCATTTTCGTTTGAAAAATATTTTCTGTAAATCGAATTGAGTTTTTCGTCAACGCTCATTTGGTTTGTAGCTTTGCTTTCGAATAAGTAAAGACAATACATTTTTGAGCAATGCCAACTCTTTTTTTTATGATGTTTCGAACTTTTTACTGAATTCTTTCAATTGAAAAAAGAAAATAATTTTCAAATGGCAGTTCTGTTTGGATATTGGTTTTGAAATTTGGTTTGAAAATAATGAAAAAAAAAAACGGCAAACGGTTGAGTGAAGTGAAGATTTTTTATTTATACATGTACCCAATAAATCATTTAAATAAATTTAAAAAGGATTCTATTGCAATATAAGTTAGTTTTATTAAGGAACAAGTGCAGAAAACATGTATTATACAAAAGTTTCTGCTATTATTCTCCTTAAAGTTGTAGCTTGGGTGTTTTCATTTGGTGGTCTCTCAATTTTAGTTACAATTTCATTGCTTTCGAGTTCTTCTAAAGTCGGCATCTCATTTTTGTAATGTATATAGCGTTATGTTAAGCACAACAAACATTTATAATTTTAGTTACTACCATAAAAGAGTAACGCAGTCTTATCTCGGTAAAAATGCATCGAAACCTATTTTTGAGGACTCCAAAATACCGTTCAACTACATTGCGTGCTTTAGAAAATTGCTCGTTATATTTTTTTTAAAAAAAGTCTCTGTGGATTTCTGAACGGTGTTAATAAACAATGACAATTGGTTAGCAGAATCTACTGAAAAATAATAACTACTATGCAAGTACGTTAGAGCAGTTCAAAATTTAACCAAAATTGCAAAAATATAGTTCATAAGGTGGAGTTTGATGCATATTAAGGTGAAAAATTACAATTTGTAACCTGTGCATTTTGAATGCTTTTATTTTAAGTATAGTTTTCTAAATCTCACAGAGATTACACAACCATATAATATCTTTAAATACACAAAACTATTTATCTTCAGCACTTAAATTAAGAATCGTAAAAATTGCCAAAAATCTCGAGACTGCTAATGGGTTGCATCTGAATGGCGTATGCCTAAAAATGGACGAAAAATTGAGTTTTTTTATAAAAACCAGTTTTTTTCCTGCTAAATGATTTTAAAGAAAATATATTTTGCACATTTCATATTACAGATAGAATATGGATTTATTTTTATGAGCTAATCTTTTGAAAAAAGAAACTTTAAAAAAGAGGTTGCATCTAATATTTAAGAGTTTGATATTTTTTAACACCTTCTACGATTATTTTGCGTATATTTTACTATTCACATATGTCCTTAAAAAAAAACTTGCCAAGAAGACGTGCACTTATTTTTCCTCTTTCAAATTTGGGTTTAGGTAAGAGTCAGAATTACTACATTCCCAAATAAATGAATCGTGGCTTGTGCCGGGATTTTTACGTCGACATATTTGATAACCAAATTATGGTCACAAATATAGAAAAAAAATGATATTTTTGGAATTGAAAAGAAAACCACAACCATATAAATATCGAGCAGAAGTCCTTTTCAAATAATTCCAAACACTCTGTAACAACTCTTGAAGCAAATGATTGGGATAAACAGCATTTGAAGTCAGTCCCAACAAAACCTTGATAGCTTCCTGATGCAAGGAACGTCAAAAAGCAAGCCAGTTTAATTACATTTGGTATTCCTGTTTTTCTGCGTCCGGTTTTCATTTTTGGGGACAGTTCATCGAAAATATATTTTAAGACTTCTTTCTTACGCGAAAACTCTTTGCAATGCTGCAATAAATAAATTTGCAACGCTTAACTTTATTTTACCTTATGATGAAAGTCGTACTTACGCTCTTAAAATTCTTCTATTTATCCGAAGAGGACGATAGTTTTCATAACTCCTTCGTCGGAAAATCGGAAAAATAACAATGTCCATCACAACCAATAAATTCAAAAAAAGAACTTGCTCTCGACTTTTAAACGACAGAAAATTTCAAGTGACGAACTTGACTGTAAATTCGTCTGTTTTCGTTTAACAGACAGACAATTTTTTCAATATAAAAATAAAAATCAAATATCACAACTATTTCGAATATAAAAAACTCATTCGCTCAAATTCAAATATAAAATATTCAATTGCTTCGTATCAAAGAGAGGATTTTTTTCGTATCTGTTCGTATATGATAAAACGAGACAAAAAATAAGTTGCATGTAGTGGTGCCCAGCACTGGTTTTAGTGAATACAAAATATTGAGCTATTTGATTTGTAGTCACTTTTCAGTCGAAAAGTGAGAGTTTTCGATATAGAGAATTAGGGCATTAGTTGGAAAAAACGTTTGTTCTTGTTGGAAACCCCATAATTTATCAATCGCTTAAATTATCAATGGAAAAATTAATTTTCTTAACTCACTGTAAACAAAACAAATCGCACTTGTACATCATAACGTAGTGAGTACGCTTAGGCTAAAAAATGTCAAACTTTATTATGGTGTTGCCAGATTTTAGGTATTGACATTAATGTTGCCTAGGCCAGAAATATATATAGCAGCCCACGTATTTATTTAAAAATAAAAATTAAAATTAAGTCTTAAAACAGTTAAACTTTAGAAAAATTCTAAATAAATTTTTAGGGTTTACACCTATTTATTTTCGAAAATCTAATTTATTTCTTTTGTTTTTTGACAAAATTTAAATTTTTAGTTTCAAAACAGCTCAGATAAACTTTTCTGAAATTGTACAAACATTTTCAGGGCTACCACATGGAAGATTTATAATTTATTTTCGAAAGCAGCCATATGGCAACCCTAAAAATTTATAATGGATTTTTCTAAAGTTTATTTAAGAGTTTTCAGACTAAAATTTTATTTTAATTTTTTGAATGTATTGTTTAAGCGAATCTTAAAAAACAATACATATGGCAACCATGAAAGTTTATGTTCATCTTTTAGAATTGATCCAGAAGTTAAGGTCATCATATTCTATAACTTAAATTAATAAAAAAAACAGGTGGGGACGAAAAAAGGCATGTTTTGGTACCTTAGTTTTTCAGAGGCTTACCACCCACAAAATGTTATGTGAATACAAAATTATATTGCATAAATTCAAAAGGTGAAATAAATAGCCCAAAAAGAAAAATATTCATTACACCCTGTGTCCCCTAAAGAAATAGACGACTGACCAGTGCCATCTGAAATAAAACGATTTTGTGGGACATCACGAAATAAACAAAACGACAAGAAGAAACAGAGTGGCGAAGTGATTATAGTAAAGTGATCAGCCACTAGATTCACTAGAATCATTGAGAAAATTCCCACTTGCACTGGCAGATGGAAAAGTATAAAACGACAGAAGTCAGTCGCGCCGTCAAGATCAATTACTTAAAATGTGTATCTCCACAGGAAAAGGGAACTTTTCTTCACAAAATCAAAAACTGATTTTTTTTGCATTTTCTAAGAAAACATATTATTTTGAACAAAATGATAGTTCGATCACTAGAAAATTTCAAAAAATTACTAAGGTATAGCATTTTGAAATCGTAAAATGAAAAACTGAAGTTTGTAGATATCGAAGTTCAAACTTTGTCAATTTTTTAAAGAGCTAGGGTATGGGTTTGGTAAGACCGCTTTTGTAGGAATTTGTTATTTGATTATCGACCTCAAAATAATTGGAAAATGTTCAGAACATGTGTAAGCACTGAATTCAACCTTAAACTGAAAACAGACATAATTGGCACTATCTCATATTTTTAGCTCTCCTGTAAAATATTCCAAGCGAAGGTAAGGTAGCAAATATTCATTAACAAATCCCAGTATGACACTCCGATGTTGTCCACATACCCTCACATTTATTTTCAAAAGTAAACGAACTCTTTAGATATCGCAATTACCACTTTAGGTACATATGGTCTATAGTTACACATACATACATATATATGTATTTCTTGCTGTAAAACACACACCTGCAATGTCAAAGAGACAAAATTGAAATGTCCATCCCATGACATTTGACTTTTCAATTAAGTAACTTATCCTGTTTATAACTTCTTCGTCTTCTGCCACTGTCCTAAACTTCAAAATGTCTATCTAACAATTTCACAAAAATCAAATTACTGCAAGTACTTACATTGTATGCAAATGTAGTTGAAAATATTTATCTGACCACGCCTCCTTTCGTTATATAGAGTGAAAACTAAGCCTTATGTGCTTGTGGACGAGTTGCGTTCAGTTGACTTCTTGCAACAGAATTTTGTGGATTGTGGTTTGGTTTCTTACGACGAGGAAATTATGGTTAGTTGTGCGAGTGTAGTGTTCGTAAATTTTATTAAATTTATTCAGATTTAGTTTTGTTTCATTTTATGTTTCTTAGATTAATCTAATGAGCATTTGTCTTTGCTTTAACTTCATTATGATGTCGGTTTTGTGTGCGTAAGCGAGCAAAGGTATGTTCCTACAAAATAGAAGTCAATTAGTATAAGGAAGGCATTTCATATTAAATATGCAATTAATATTTGAGTAAAAACTAACTAAACTTTAGACTCTTTAGACAGATACACGTGTAGAATGTTTTTATATTCATTGTGTTTTTTTATTATTCCTCAAAACCTTAAGAAGTCAAAATACCAAAATTGTAGGTTTTCCGGTTGTCGGAACCAAAATTTTTTTTTTTTTTTTTTGTTTTTTTCGTGTTTTTTATGCGCTTAATGACTTTTTACGACGCTTAAGTGGAAAGAAATTTTTTCACCCAAGGCTCCTCCCATGGATGACGATGGAACTTAAAAATTTTTTTTCTTTATTT
Source organism: Calliopum simillimum (assembly GCA_951812925.1). Lineage (NCBI taxonomy): Eukaryota > Metazoa > Arthropoda > Insecta > Diptera > Lauxaniidae > Calliopum > Calliopum simillimum. The sequence continues at coordinate 116,778,979 of OX638371.1, read as the reverse complement.
ATTTCGTTTTTATCGTGTTTTCCACACGTTTCCTGGCTTTTTACAACATTTTAGTGTAAAAATATTTTTCCAAACCACGCACGGAACAGTCCTTAATATTTTCTCTTAACTGTTAATTAACATAATTTAATTGGTATGAACTCTCTTTTCAGTGGCAGTTAAATGAATGATAAGAATTTCATAACTATGAGGTGAGCAAAAAAAATTATTTATCCATGAGCTACAACAACAATTCTATAAATTTAATAAAGCCAAGATTACCACATAAAAACATACAACAAATAGTTTAGTATTTTCTTCAAGTGCACACTCTCCAATGATAACTACGATGTGGCAAAAACGTGTGTGGAATTTCAATAGAATTCAATTCCTAAAATTCCTTGATGCATGAACTACGCAGTATGAGAGACAGAGAGCCAGCCACAATTTGAAGCATGATGAGACTTCATATTACGACGTTTTTCTTATGTTTCTATGCATAAGGACCAAGAGAATACCCATTAAATTTCTTTTGCGTACGTACCACAGTTTCCATAACAATATACATACATACATATATGTTCGACGTGGGTGTGTTTGTGTCGATGGTATAAAACAGCATGGCCACTTGGCTAAGCATCTTAATACCACTGCCTTAACAAAGTTCTTAAAGAAATGTATGCTTCATTAAATTTGTTATAACAAACATTGATTTTCGATATGAAGTGGAGAATGTGAGTAAATAAACTCAGAAAGGAATTGGAGTCCTTACGGAAGATAAAAGGAATTCAAGCAGATGCGTCACTGCTTTCAACATAGAAAATGAAATTCAATAAAATTGTTATCTAATTCAATTGCATTGTGCATCGAATGCTTTCATCAATTGCATATAAAATCGAATTTCATTTTGTTCAAATTGATGACAACATAATTTAGCCAATTTAATGGAAGGCCGCTGTGAAGACCAACTGCTTCGAAACTTTTCAATATGTTAATTAATCCCTGTATGAAAGCGTGAAGCGTCTCTTCTTTTTAAACAAAATTGAAATATTAACATTTTAATCAAATTCATCGACAACACATTGCATTTCCGTATAAAGCATTTCATTTAACAAAAAAAAAAAAAAAACATTCTCTATATAGAAAATGCATTGTATACTCGTATATACGATAATAAAAGTGATGATGTTCATCGAAAAAAAAGTGGTAAAATGAAAATTAGTTAATTTGTATGCGGCTGCTCTTAACCCAGTTAATAGAGTTGTACAACAAGTTTCTTCTCTAATGCCAACTCCACAATGCAGCCATAACAAAAGACCAAATTACGTTTTATTTCTTTTCTTTTCTTCAATTTATTTCTATAAAATATCAAATTTATGGTGAATTTAGACAAAAGCGCAGGAAAATAATTCAATAAGTAGCTGCAGCAGCGGCAGCTGTGGCAAGAAAGCGATGAAATGGGTTACCTGCTGATAGAAAATAACGCAGCAGCATAACGAGTTAATTTGTTGCCTGCACTTCCCTGGCAGCATTTGCAGCACGAAACTTGTTCGCTTATCTAAAAGTGTACCGTCTGTACTTTTAGAGGAGCGTGTGACTACAATCCTACAACGTGAACGAACAACAGGAAGACCCCTTAATAAAGTATTGAATGTGACATATTAAATAAGTGAGCCATTAGCTGTATTTTGGTTGTATTATTTTCTTCAAATACATATATTTAATAGCGATGCACAAAAATTAATCCAGAATACACGGCAATATAAAGTTCTTGTCGTTAGGAGGAATTCAGTTAAGTCTAATCTAGAGGCATCATGAATTATTGTCATAATTGGATTGGAATTGAAACATTGACAATTCTTACAAGCATTTCTCAGCTTAGATTTAGCTAAGAATTAGGGATTTACTAACTTCACAAATCCGCATCAACAGTCTTAAATCGAATTTTCTTGTGCGGAGTCCCCATCTCAAAATGCATCGACTAATGCATAAAATCAAAGCGGACTAGTAGGGGAACTGATGCTATTGTGGTATAGTTTTTCAATGTGGTATACTCGCATATCTCCGAGATGGATAAGAACTTGTGGACGTCACATGTTTTATCCTATCATAAACCATGAAAAACTGTGAATGTGTAGCTGTCATACACCATACATAACTTTTCCGCTATCAGTTGAAAGAAATATACATCGCGTGTGGCCGATTTTTTTCCGCGTTTTTTTGCAAAAAAAATTTGTTTAGAAAAAGTGGTTTTCTGTGAAAGTTTTATTTATATTCAATTAAATTAAGTGCTAAATATTGCGAAATAAGTGTTTAACTATGTAAATTCACAAAGTTTCCCATTTTATTTTTACAATTTTGTAATTTTTTAAAATTGGCCATTGTGGTATAGTCGGAGTTCGCTAATGTGGTATATGAATATTTCTTGTTATTCACGACATTATTTGATTGCTGTTTATTTTTTAATAAAAACTTTGAGTTTGAGAACCAATGTAAATGTTATTATGAACTTATTTCATACCTTTCAAACTTTATATTTGGTTGTATGGTTAAGTATACCACATTACCCTACTCATATGTACCACATTTCCAGCCCACTTTACAAGTACTGATCAGTATATATACCACATTGTGCCACCATATATACCACATTACCTCCCAACTTTTTGAAAACAGCTTTTTTGACTTTTTTCAGATTTTGCTCAATAACTTTTTTTAATGAAATTGCACACATTTTATTGAAACATATTATGTAGCCAATACTTCAATAATCAGAATAAAAAAATCTGGCTGAAATTGATCTAACGGTTCTCTTTCAAATTCCACCTAAACATTAGCTATACCACAATAGCATCAGTTCCCCTACTGAACTGAGCTATTTCAATATGGCAACGCTGTCGATAATTGTAATCGATTGTAACATTTTGACAGAAACAAAACATCTGATTGTCATTTCATTGAACAAATATTTATAAATTGGAACCACAACAAAAGTAAGCAAAGGTAAGTTAAGATAAATAAAAAATATGTTTCGGTAAAAACCAAATTAAATTTTTCATTTTAAGACGGCAATAAAAAGAAGCGCACTGTGCAGAGCAAGGGCGATGATCAGGTGCTGTCAAAAGCACAAGAAAGCAAACAAATCAGCAGTTTACTTAATGCACAAACTGTCGTCTGTCAGCGTAAAATTTTCAATTGTATTAGTACGTTCTTAATCCAGATTGGCGCTGTCTATGGACTTGACTTATCTGGATTTTATTTGATTTTTGACGCATTATTCTAAAGTTTTTAACATTTCTAGTCTTTGGCAACCCCCAATGAAATTTTCCATAGAATATATTTATGAAACACTTTAACCCATTACAACTCAGTTTTCTTTTTTATAAAGTGGTTAGAAAGACCCTTAAAAGCAATATAATGGGATAAAATCTTTCAAAGAATTGTTCCTTGCGTGATGACTTTGGAGCAACAGGTTTTATCCAAAATGAAGATTAAGTCTTTTACAGTGGGGTAAAATTTCGAAAATACGTTAGCTTAAAAATCAATATGTGTTTGATGTTTGGTTCCAGTTATATTTTTAAATATATCTTGATTCAAGACGATTAATTTTAAGATATCATAAAGCTCATTCCGAGAATTTTTTGAGATCGTAATAAAATAAAACCGCATCAACCCGAGATTTTGCATAAATCGACGTTGAGCTTCCTCTAAACAAGCTTAAAAAAAAAAAATTTTAAAAATCTCAGCTCACTTCTTTCGAATTCTTGGACTACAAAGTTTCCTCAAATTGTTGAAATTGAAGAAGTTATAGCGAATCTAAAACTTCAGTACAAAATATGAAAAACAGGATGTTTCAAAAACGAAAATCGCCCCAAAAGTATGCAAAGTTTTTTTTTTGTTTGTTTATTTGCATACTTTTTGATGTGTCAAATGTTAAAAAAAGAATATAACATAGTTTTAGGGGGCGATTTTTGTTTTGGAACATCCTGTTTTTCATATTTAATGCTCAAGTTTTATATTCGCTATAACTTCTTCGATTTCAAAAATTTGAGAAAACTTTGTAGAGATGAATGTTATGATTTTTTATGAGCTTCAATTTTATGAACTTTACTTGGCACCTTAGAGTAACAGAAACTGAGATAATGAGTACAACTAGTCGAAAAAAAAAACTTTTGAGATAAATTACTTCTATGTATGAAATATAGCCCACACTAAGATATTTACAACGATATACTCGACTTGATGATCGGACGTCAAATGGCGGAGGTCGAAAAAAAAAAAATGGGTGGTTTAAAGCGAACATTTTTTTTTTTTGTGATACTTTCTACATAATGTACAATGCACATATGTAGGTATTGCCACACATTTTGTGAAAAAGAAAAGTGATGCCAAGAGTAAGTTCTGTATAAGTAGTTTAAGAAAAAGATATTTCGCCGGTGCTTACGAAGACTATCTCCTCTTTAAATACGGACAAGAAAATCATTTTTTTCAAACTGCGGCGAAAAAGATCTTTTTTGTGCGAATGCGGATAAGAAAATCACTTTTTACAAAATGCGGAGAAGAAAATCTCTTTTTTAAAAATGCAGCGTAAAAAAGCACTCTTTCGATTAGTAATGCAAATATTTTCGAAAAAAGGAATAGGAAAAAATTCCTCTGAAAAAAATATTTTTTCAAAATAATTTCATAATTTTGCAAAAAGTGATTTTCTTCGCCGCATTTTATAAAAAGTGATTTTCTTGTCCGCATATTACAAAAAATATTTTTTTCGCCGCAATTTTAAAAAAAAGATTTTCTTCGCCGCAACTTTCGGTTGGAAGATTTTCTTCGTAAGCACCGGCGATTTGTGAACATTTTTTTTGGACCATTCAAATTAGAGACTGTGATGTCTCCAATAATTACAAGGTTCATAAAACTAATCGAAAGAAAATTTTCCACTGAACAACTATCAAAATGGGTCCTTGCAATTTTTCTGGGATATTATGTAAATGGGGGTAAAACGTTTAAGCAACAGCTAAAAATTTTTGAAGTTTCCGATTTTAGTAATATTTGATTATGTTATACCTATATATGGCCTCGATTCAGATACAAAATATTTTTATAGTATAAAGTCTGTTTTACAAGCTAGAGTGCTTTAAAAATTTAACTAATCGGCAGATACTTATGCGTTACTTCGAATCAAATTTATGAAGTCTTCTAACTTGTTAACCAGATTTTATACTGGAAAAATATTTTGTGTCTGGATTAAGGACACATATAGGCAAAACATTATCAGATATTACTAAAATCGGAAACATTAAAATTTTTTAACAGGAAAAAGATTTTCTGGAAAAATTGCGAGGACCTATTTTGATAAGTTGCTGAGGTGTAAAATCTCTTTCGATTGGTATAGGTTTTATGTACATTGGAATTATTGGAAGCATCAAATCTGATTTGACTGTAGCTTTAAATTATTGGCCCGATTTGGCCTTGTTTATATCATTAGAATCATATTCAGTAAAGAATATTGAGTATATTTCATAAATTTAAAGTAGTTTTTTGGTCACTTTTGAAAAATACCACAGTTTCATAGACAGCTTCCGCAAATTGTGAAATTTGCAAATCAACAAAATCAAATTGAATTAATTTCTAAATCGTCACAACCCGCAGCGACCTTCATGTTTACACTAATTAACATCATTTAAAATTCAATTTCATCCGCAGTTAATTTGATTCTGCACCGCTAATTAGTTTATTGTCAATAGTAATCAATTGAATTAAAATGCAACATGATGATCAATAAATAAGTAAATATGCAGCAAAAATGCACTATTAAATAAATATAAATCAACGAAGCTAACGAATTCAAAATATACAATAGAAAAAAAATAAAAAAAAATAAAATTAAAGAATAAAAAAAAACAAAAACAAAATTCATAAAAAAAAACATTTGAGGATAAATATAAATCATATGAGTTGTGTTTTGTAAATTAACACACATACATGCACATAATACATACCTACATAAAAAATAAATAAATTCACATGAATATTTACATATTGCATATATGTATATGTGTGTGCATGTGATAACGTATGAATGTAATAATGTGACGAAAAGGAAAAAAATAAATAAAACTCTGTATGACGCAAAAAAAGGAGCAGCACAAAAATTGTTGCATGAAAAATAATTCAATTACGCGCTTCAGTAAATCACGTTAACAGTACAGCACAAACAACAACAACAACAACATAAATACAACAATGCAAAAAAACACAACATACTATAAATCATACATCATGTCAATTGTTAATAAAATAAATGGGAAACGAGGTTGTAGCCGCACTTTACTACCACACCTCCACTCCATCCCCCCCTTATATTCCTATTGCAAAAAAATAGTCACACCAGCAAAAGTTACGCTTTTATGCCCCATTTTTTGCACCACTCAATTGTTGTAAAGTATGCAACACTTTTTTGTTTGCCTTTTGGCAATACAATTTATTTTTGTTGTTGTTGCCTTGATCGGTTGTTGGCAACAGTGTGTTGTTGTTGCTGTTACCATTGTATTATTTATGCAATAAAACGACCGAAAACGCTTGTGACATTTTTGTGATTTTTTTATTTTATTTAATTTACCACAATGGAATATTTCAAAAGAATTAATTTGGTAGACTAGTATTTTTTGTTTAACCCTTTCGACCGGGCTGGGACAATATTTCCCAAAAAATTTTTAATAAGCAAAATTGTTTAAAATGAGTTCATATGTATACAAACGCATTTTAAACAATTTTGCTTATTCAAATTTTTTTGGGATATATTGTCCCAGCCGGGTCGAAAGGGTTAAATATTTTTTTTCGAAATTGTATTCAAAGAATTGTACTTAAAAATTCCGCAAAACTTCTAGTTTTTCGAGACATTAAGAACATGTAGAGAAAATGTCATATGTATAGCTATGGTAGAAAATGAATATCAGAGAAAAACAGGCAGTCTCAAGAGCGATTACCCCGATTTCGCCGTTGATGGCTAAGTACCCGAGATGGCAAAATCCATGACTGCTCTGCAAGTTCCGGGACAGTTGGTAACCCTATATTAGCACAGTCTTTATTTTAAAATAATAACTGCGAGCAGTGTTATACGTTAAGTACTTGACTAGAAATAAACTTAAGTTCTTCGTGATATTCTCTTTTAATTGGATATAAAATATAATTAGGTAAAACACCTATGTAGAAAACAGCGAAACACAAAACCATTTAAGTTTAAAGAAATAAATCAATAAAAAATTAAAAGTGAAGGCTTGAACAGCTATCAAAACTTGAGCTTTATTCTGACACTTTTAGATGAACACACTTGTGGCAACACAATCGGCGATGGTTAGTTCCACAGCGAAAAGCAACAGTATCTACAGCACCATAAAAACAACGAACTGCAATGGATACAAATGGATATGCGGATGAACTGACAGAAACACCATGCCATCCATACGAACCGCAACAAAAAGGATTAAACACAAAACAAAAAGAAACTAAACAGATAATAACAAAACTCTGAAAGAAAAATTTTTAGAAAAATTGGTAATGAAAATAGTAGCGTGTAAAATAGTCGCCAAGCAGCCAACCAGCAGCAGCAGCAGCAACAACGATGGATTCCAGAAATAACCCATGCAGTTCAGTCAGCATGTGCGCACTCATCCAGCTGTGTTGGCTGCTGGCGTTGTCTTGGAAATTAGTGAACATTTCTTTGCAAGAATTAAAATTAAGCAGCAGCGGTTCATGTTGTTTTTGTTTCGTTCTGTACCGCCACACCCCGTTGGCGTTTCCAAAGCGAGCGGACAATGGGTAAATAGTGAAACTGCAGCGCGGTAGTAAAAGCAGCAGCAGCAGCAGCAGAACAAGAGATCAAAAAGTTTAATTGAAAATAATGAGAAAGCTGATGAACTCGAGGATGATGATGATGCCATTGATGATGATGATGTAAAAAACAGCAGCAGTCTCGCGGAAGAAAGCTGAAGAAATTAAAAGCGCGCTGTAAAAAATTTATTTATGAGCGCATGCACACATGTACGTAAGTATGTGTGTGTACCCCCGCTCCTAGAATACATAAATATCACATCAATGGAAAAATGGTAAACATTTTTCATAGCAACATGTTGCGCGGACGCTGTTTTAATGCGCGCATGCGTGGAATGTGTGATCACAATTTGTTATATTAACGGCACAAGAGAGGCCTATAACTTGGCAGCAACAGCGGCTCCAACCTGCCATGGGACTGCGCAAAAATGCTTGTTAATGAGACGCTGTGCTTTACACAGTTAAATGAAAGAATCATAGAGAAAGAGTGAAGGAAAATCAAGTGTTGTATGATTTCTCTAGAAAGTTTAGAATATTATCTAATTAAAGTTTTTATTATGGGCCAGAAAAGAAAATGTTGAAAACAGAGAGCTTATTATTTTAAAAAGTTATATGTTACTACGAACCGAAAGATGTTTTCTCTACTATGTAAAACTGTTCTAGACAAGACTTTCGTGAAATTAATCTTAACAATTTTTCAATGTTTGTTTTCAATCGAATTTTTTATATATATATGAACTTGTTTTAAATAATTTCGCCATAAAATTTAAAAAATAAATCGATGATGCAAAAGCCAAATGTTGTTAGTTTTGGCACGGAATGGCCCATATACATATGTGTTGTTAATCTGATTTGTAACAATTAATCGGTAGCAAGCGACACGTAAAAATCGCCATTATATCGTTGTTGTTATTTTATTGTACACTACAAAAATGGAAAAACAATCAATAAGACGTCAAAAATTTTGACAGTAACAGATCATATTTCTCCATTGTGTTGACATTTCTATATGTGAACTAAGTATGCGTCACTGATTGATGTTGGTGTTTTGTATTATGTAGTGGACATATTACGAGGTGCAGCTAAGAGTGCGAAACAAAATAGCAAGCCGTGACTATCGAAATATTTATTATTCTATAAACTACGGGGTGTCTTAACCCATTTTTTGGAGTGAATTTGATAAGCCCAAAAGTCTGTTAAAATCAATTTTTGCAATCTTGATGCTTAAGAAAAAGTTTCGCACACTGAACCAAGAAATTTTTTTTCATCAAGTAGCATTTTCCATTGGCCATATTATATTGCCCTTTTGGGGTATTTTATAAGCCCCTTTCTGAGAGTTTTGCCATAGCATGTTAAGTTTTGTTATGTGTGATAGATGACTATATCAAGTTAATCAATTGTCTAGAATAACTCCTAATTATTTCATTGCCTGTAACCATATTTACCGAATCGCCATCAAAGCCTTGAACCTTGAATTTGTAATCATCGAGAATTTCTAATAATTCGTCAGTGACAAGTATCAATATGAGTGGTGATCGTATGACTCTCTAGGGGCATCTTTTGTTTGTCCTCACAGTTAGTCTTTCTGTACCTGCTTCTTAGATAACTGTCTTTTTTTAAGCATGTTGATAATTTTCATCCCATTGCGTTTCTCTTTACCATGCATGACTATTGGCGATTTCGGCTCTGGTAGAGATATGATCGTGCCAGAGCTGAGACTATTAGTTGACTGATCAACTAGTTGACTTATCAGATGATTAGATATCCTGTCTGTTCCACGAGATGCTCATAAATTTAGGTAAAGAAAGGAAAGAATTCTGGCTAACCTCCAGCGATGGGGGATTTTTATCGACCTCCCAGTCCTGATCCATAGTGTTTTGCTCATAGCAATAAAATCTGTTACAGGCTCTTTGCCACGCACTAGCGGTCCTAGTGACAGAGAGATAAATGCTTCAAGTGATGCTATGACTGCTGGACCTCACCGTGATCTATGACTGCTTATTTCGATTTTTCAGAACAGTATTCATAGTGGGATCCCGGGATAACATCCCCCATGCACACACATATATAAATTGTGAAAGAGCAAAGAATTTTATCATAGAAACGTTTAAACATCACGTGACTGACTGACGTGATGCATTTGACAATTTATTATGATTATGCAGCGCCAACTTGTTATTGCTGCTAACGACTATTGCTGGCATTAGTAAATATATGTAAGTGTGTGTTTGTGTGTGTATAAAAATGAAAAGCGAAACAAACACCCACAGTAGTCAGTCAGTCAGTAAGTCACTCCGTCAGAAACGCAGTGAAAAGCGAATGAGAACAAGCAAGCAGCAGCAGCTGTCGTCTTTAGCACACGCTTCTGTGTGATAAAATATTTGCAGCAGCAACAGCAACAGTAGCAGAAGTAGGAGCAACAACATGTGGCTTTCTTTCTGTCTTGCTTTTCTTTCTAAAGTTACGTTATTATTTATGCCTATCACGTTTTCTCATTTTGGAAAATGACTAAATATCGTTTACATTTAAATTCGCCATTTTTCTGCCACTACTGTGAGGTGACTTGACATTGCTGTTGTTGCTCTGGCTGATTGCTGTTACCTACAAGTGTTGCCAACTTCCGTTGCAGTAGAAATTTTTAGCATGAAACTTAAATACCTGAATGATATTCCATTGTAATTTTAAGTGAAAAAATGTATTGTACCAAGGGGCAACATGTCAAGCGCTTCTGAAGAAACCATATGTTCTCATCAAAATTTAGAAGCGCTTACACAATGACTTTTGTAAGGCTGCAGTAAGCATTCGATTATCAAATTCTCTTTGGAGGGACGTGTTTGTTTTGATATTTGAGTAGTATTCTTAAAAAAAGAACAATATAAAAAAAAATGTTTATAAACAATTTTATAGAACACATTACACAAGTTTGTAAATTATGTTGGTTTATGCCCGGGTTCGATTCCCGGAATTTTTCTTATTTTTTTTTTTTTTATTTATTTACTTTTGCTGAATTGATTTGAAACTGAATACACTATTCTTTGAAGTATTAACTACAGAAAAGATTCGAATATCGAATTCTGTTTGGAGAGATATTTGATTAATATACAATAGAATGCAGCACTTTTTAAATCATGGGAAAATCAAAGGTTGCATCAAAGATTATCCCAGGAGCTGGCCCAATAACAAAGACTGCATACTTGGTTTGGTTCAAAACCCTCGAAAAGATGGCCGATCGAAATAAATGCATATTTTCAGAAAAAAACGAACTTTTTAAGTTGTAGACTCAATATAACTTGGAATTGTCCAATGTACTTTGTTTCAAAAAAATGAGGAAAAACTGAAACTGTTCAATTTCAATAAAATTCAGCAAATAATATTTTTATTTTGCTGTCTTTCATTCCTAAACAAAGTGGGGAAGTGCAACAAAGTATAAAGGGGTTACTTACGCTGGTACTTGGGCTCAGCACAGTAGTGGGAGGTCGCTTAAAAACCTCACCTGTAGTTTATTATTCGTTGCTGCTGTCATTAGCTTGCCTAATGCAGGAAACGTGCTGAGCGCCAGCGCTGTAACTTTGTATCTTTGTCTTTGACTGCAACTGAAACTCAAAAGTTTTTTGCGCTGTAGCGTCGTCTTTAACATTTTTAACCTTCCTGATGTTTTGCTTCTAAGCGTTCATATTTTTGTTTGTGAGTATATGCTATATGAGTGTGTGTGTGTATTGGTTTGGCAAAAATATTTCTGTATTTTACCATCCGTTGTTGCTGTTGTTGCTTGTGTCTCATACAAGTTTTATGCAATTTTTCACTTTTATTTCTTTTCCAATTCAAAAATTAATCAATTTCTATGGCTTCTGGCAAATATTCCGCTTGCTGAAGTTGAGGAATGTAACGGATATTGAACGTAAAACAACTGTTCTACACCGGGAAGGAATATGTTTCCCCTAATTGAAAATTTAAGCGTTACTTGTCAGGTTGTTCGTTTGAGCAAGTTGCTTGTGTCATTGTGTAATAAAAAGGGTGTTATTTTCAAAGGTTTGTTCTTGAAATTGCCAACACTTTGCCATCCAATTATATAATATATTTTTAGTGTTATATAAAAATGTTTCAACAAAAGTTTTATGTAAAATTATGTTCAGCTATAAAAACACTTCCTTGAAGAGTCGATGGGTGCACTCAGAAAAAGAAAGCCTTAGCTAGCTACTGAAGACGAAAGTAAATTGATTTCGTCTGTTGAAAAAATTATATCAAAAATATAGTGAAGTGATCATTTTTGAAAAAAAAAAAAAATTTTTGGGTCGGTTGTGGGCACCCTTAGAAAAACGGCTAACAATGGGAAAGAATGAAGTTAAACGCAATCAAATAAAGAAGAAAGCAAAATTAATTTATTTTGGAAATTGACTCACACATATTCAACATATTCTGTTCGACGGCTTCAACAAAATCAGCGTCCCTGAAAACGTCTGGATCGAATGCCTGTTGCCCTGAAACCAGACTTGATTTTTTTTGGCGTCAATACCAGATCAATTGTTTTGCAGACTAAGTCGGCTTGGTGACGAAATTTTTAGCCCTTGTTGACATTGCTCTTTTGCTCTTTTTTTGCACCAATCCATTTCCGCCATCTGCTCCTCGGTTCACTTGTCAGGAAACTCAATACCGAGATTTTTTGCAAAATGGTATGCCACCTTACCACCCACACTTAATGAAAACAACTTTTTTCTGCGATATCTTTACAGGTCCTATTGGTTCTTTCCTTTCCACTAAAAAAAAGCGTAAAAAGGGATAAAAACACTATTTAAATTTGTTATGTTGACTTCCACGACGATATTTCAGTAAATCACGCGCATTAAGTAAAAAAAGAGGGGTGCCCACAACCGACCCTATTGGGTGCCCACAACCGACCCTATTGGGTGCCCACAACCGACTTTGACAGCCACTTTAAAAAGAAATAAGCAAATTCTATTTGTTTTGGTTGGATTCGGTTTTGAATCACAAAATATAATAAAATTACTGCATAAATATAGATTGCATTCTAGTTATAAGCCTAGCTTAAAAAAAACTGTATCTTTTTTAGGTAAGGATATCTTAGAAACCATGCGAGAAAGGGTAATACCGTTTCAAGGTGAATTCAAAGGTTCAGAACCTAACAGTTTTCTGTAAAGAACGAGCTGCGAGAAGGTCGTACAAAAACCTCGTTCATCTCTCCTTAAATACTCCCTAAATGCAACAGGTTTGCTAAGCCAAATAAGTTTTAGATGAACAAATAATCATGGATAGATTATAATCTCTTCAAATCAGTGCCTTTTAGCGAAATCCAGAACAAATGATAGGCCAAAAACCACCTGTAAATAGAACGAAATCCATGAATCAGGGAAGTAAACGAAAATTGTGACTGATATTTCGTCAAAAATATCATTTATAAGATTTAGCTCTTGTAAAGCTCTGATTAGTTGTTATGTAAGACACAAGAAGAGGAACATTTAGTTTTATTCCATTTTAATGATTTTTTCTTTTGGCAATAGCAACACACTTTGAATATTTTGCAGTTGAAAATGTCAGTTACACTGGTCAGATGTCAAAATTAAATCAAACAAATCGATCAAAACTACAATATGACTGGGAACATTTCTCTTTGGAAAATCATAAATTCGAGTTAAAATCGCAACACAACAAAAGAAAGCGAAGGTAAATCCAATAAAATTCAACAAAAAGCACGCACTCATGTAAATATTATAAACACACACATATTCACATACTACAAACGTATCAGTGTCATGTGTCACCGTGCGTTAACCAAGTTAAGCCAATTGGGCCTGGCCTAATGCTACGTTGGGCTGCTTTCGCTTGCATGATTTGCCGCCACAACATTCGCGAATGCGGGTGGAATTGCGTGAATTAATTGCGAAATGTTGTGCCAATGGAATCAAGTTATGAATGAAAAGTCAGAGTCATATCATGCAGCTTAGTGGCCTAAGTACGCGTAGTTGTAGGCTGTGGTGGACAAGTCCACATCAATAGAAAAAGAACAAAAAATGCGTTCTGTTCGCCTTGTATGTTTGTTATTGATTTACGACTAATGTTAACTGTCAAATATTTTGACATTTCTTGCGCTACATGTCAAAATATTTGTTGTTCGTTCGAAGAAACATGAAGTAGCTGCGGAATAACACGTTTTAAAGGCTACTAGTCATTACTGATGTAGCGGTAATAGTTTGTTTTTAAGGAGAGGGGGTGAGAAACATATCATAATGAGGGAATTCCTTAAAACGTGTAAGTGGCTCGAAAAGGAATTTTGGCAGTCTTATGAGGTTTTCGAGGATTTTATGTGTCTTATTGAATACCCTAAAAAATAATCTTTTCGATAAAATGTCAAGAATCTTCAAGAATATTGCTATATTTTGGACTGTATTTTACAAGAACATAGACATAACCTTACCAAAATTAAGATATTTTTCTGAGGCAACATTTCAGTCAGCATAAGAATAACGGAAGTCAACTCACATTCATAATTTGTGCATAGTATTTTCCAAACTTTCATATCTGTTTGTTTCTCTTTACAGTGGTGGCCAACAGTGGGAAAACCCAAATATGCTAATTTCATTATTTTTTTTTCTTTTTTGCATTCTGCTCCTTGACTTAAGAACTCAAATACGAAAAAAATACAACAAATAAAACAGCAACAAATGTTAACTGTCAAAGTGTCGAACTGTCATGATGTGTTTGTATTGTTAAGCATTTGTTGCTGTTTCTGCTGCTTTGCTGCTTGAATCAAATTCAATTTCTACATGAGCGCCGAGCAACAGTAGCAGGAGAGTAGTGGAGAAAATTGCTGGAATTGTCAAAGTGTGCTGAACACGAGTTAAGGGGGTAAGGGGGTGGAATGAACAAAACAAAAGGTAAAAATAGAGAATAAAAATGGGTTTATTGCATATTAAAAAAACACTCACTCCACATAGCAAATACGAATATACATGGTGTGTAAAAATTGATAGAACACCGAAAAATGTCAGATTCTTGGAACTTTTTCTATCGCCATTTTTCGAAATTTGTTACCCAGTGTAACAAGGTCTGCCACATCCCTTCCGATATCGCTGTTGAGTAAACATGTTCAAAAAATCAGTAATCCTATACTATTAAAGGTACCATCTTCATTTTTGATTTCTGTGAAAGCTGGTTTCATCTTATTTGCTATAAAAATATTTTGGAAGGTCGAAAATAGGTAATACTTATAGCGTTTTTTGTCGTTTATTACTATAATAAGAGATGTCCATAAACTCCGTGACGCTAAAATACGCCATATTGAACCCCCCCCCCCTATGTGACGGTAGCTTCATATAAAAAATAAATAAAATGCACCAAGTGTGACGCTTGCTCGAACCCCCCCCCCAGGAGCGTCACGGAGTTTATGGACAGCCCCTAACAGTAAATTTAATACTTTTTACCAAACACGAAAAGATTTACTTTCTGCGTATAGCGTGATTCAATACCTTTGTAAAAATGATCTAAACGTGAAAATCGGTTCATAAATGTTTTAGTTATGAGCCATTTTGTGGTCTGTTTTTTTTTTAATTTTCAAAAAATCATAGCTTCTAAGCTGCAAGACATACCATTTTGCACTCTATTTCAAATGAAAGGTTATATGGTATTTTTTTCTTTTCAAAAAATATAGCGTTTTTAGTAGAGAACTTTTGGGATTGTGGTATACCTGATCGTTTTTGGAATTTGCAAGCGAATTGTTAGGTCAATCTAAGCCAAATTTTTTTATGCTGATCAGTGAAGTATTGGCTACAGGATATTTCTCCATAAAATGTGTACAATTGCAAAAGAAGAAATTATAGAGCATAACCTGACATATGTCAGATATATGTCAAAAAAACTGTACTTGAAAAGTGGGCGGGTTATGTGTAATACGCCAGAATTTTGTATGTAGATTTTTCTGGCATTATTTCCAAAAAAAAATTCTGGCGTTATTTCCGGGAGCCTAGTTTTTATTGAAAAATTAAATGAGAATCGGCTAAGGAATGTCTACAATTAATGACATTTATGTGAGGAGAGTTTGTCACAATTTACTGAAACGAAACGATGTACCAATTTTTAGGAAAAAAGAAAGGGGTGTGCAAAACTAGGATAGAGTTTTCGAGCAGTTTATTTTCAAAGTGGTGTGCTCGTTACTCAGTACCAGAAATTTTAAATTTTTCTGTATTCTACCTATTTCTACCCACCCTATATACCTAGATGTACATACATACATAAATGTTTTTTTTTTTTTTCAGGCGATAGAAATTTTTTTCGTTGAATTTTGAAGAAAAAGCCAGGTAATGGAAAAAAAGCTACACAAAATGGGAAAGAATATTCTGTTCTTGCTGTCAATTTAAAGGGTGTTTTTTTTTTAGTAGGTTGCTGATTTAAATTCCAATAAAACACACAAAATTTATTCGAATGAGCCAATTTTGTTTCAATAACAAAAGGATAAACTCGGTAACTGCATCCTAGAACATCATTTGCTTTTCAATTTACTCTGGTTGTAAAAATTTTTCTTCAGAAAGCTGCGAAGAAGAAATGACCTGAACGAAATTTCAAAAAAAAAACCCTTTTCCACTTATTACACAATGCATCCAATTTTGGGGAAAAAATTCTGAATGAGATTTGGATAATTTTTTTTTAACTAATTTAGAGTCGTTGTTTCCGAATCCGTTTTTTGTATCAGGTCTATGATCTGAGTTATACATGCTTTAAAATGGAAAACAAATTATTTTCAGACATGTGACGTACAACGGCATAAAATAGCTTTGATGTTATTCTTTAAACCATTATTTTATTTTTTCCAATTGGAGCATTACTTTCTAAGGTATCATCCATTGAAGTAAAGGTATACAAATATAATATAGTTTTTTACCGTGACTTGCGGTACCATTACTGCAATGTACGATATCTCGGAAAGTAGTGATCCAATTGAAAAAGTCTAAGATATATTTTGAGGTCGTGGGCTCGTTTGAAAGGTATTACAGAGTAGATTTTGCGTACGTGTTAAAAAAATAATATGACACCAGAGGCGCTTAGAAACTCATTTATTGTCTAAATTTGGATTTTACATTTTTTCGCGGTTTTCTTAAGTTTTAAGCATTAATCGTCTTTGGTGACACCCAGTAAAATTTTCCGTAGAATATTTTTGTGGAATAATTTAGCCCATTATAGCCCAGTTTTAGGTCAAAAATAAAGAGAAAAAATGTTTATGTCGTGATTTCATTATATCAACTTTTTCTGGTTTTTTGAATTGATGTACAGTGTTATCTACAATTTGAACACACCCTCAGAACAAAACTTAAAAATTAATTAATTTTTCTACAATTTCAGAATATCAACTAAGATACTTTTTGTGCCATGCACTTTTTATGCCTTGCTTTTGGCAACATACATTTTCAGATTGAAATACTTAGTCCTTTTGTTTTTATTGACTTTAAGTCTCTCTTTATAAATACGTTTACTTTGTTTGTCATATTTCGTCCATTTTGTTCCAAACCTATTGGGATTCAATTTTCCTTTTCATGGAATAAACAAGTGTTTTTTTTTTTTTTTTGTTTTCTCTTGTGACAACTGTCACCTGCAAGAGACCAAGAGACTGTCTCCAAAAAACAACAACTTCACACTGATTTATTTCCAAATCTACTGCAGATCCTTTGTACTCATGAATTTCATTTCAGTGCTATTTTAAAACGAAATCCTGCAATAAATTCTAAATCCAAGTTTTTCACTTTTCTTTCTCTTTTCTCGATTTGTCGTCATTTCAGATGCCAGCACACACACAACAGTAACTTCAATCACATGTGACAACAATAACAGCAAGGACAACAACAACAAGTGTAGCTACAATTGGAAATTTGTGAGCAAATCCTTGTGCAGAAATTCCTCAATGTCTGGGTAGTGATAAAGGATCCATTCACTTGGTAGACGCTACTTCACTTGAGAACAAAAACAAATAAAGCACACAAGCACCAAAAAAACAACAACAAACTGTACCCTTGAAATCCTTTAAATTTACTTTTTTTCGTTTTGCTCGAAAAAACACACACACACACAAACGAACAATTTTGTTTTTGAAAAAAACAACTCATAAAAAATGCCTGCAATCGGAAGTGACCAGCAGCATTACCAACTGAACCACACCATAACCACACATCGGCCCATTCTATCAACAGACCATGAAGAACCTTTGGCTGTATCATCACACTTGTCGGCGTCGTCATCATCGTCGTCGTCGCCGTCACCGACGCCCAACAGCATCGCCTCAATTATACTCTCCAATTTCCTGCCATCCGATAGCATTGTGGCGACGACGGACTCACAGCTTCGGCCGCATCACCATCACCACCACCCTACCGTGCCACCGCCCAGCATTGAGAATCTTGTTGTCGCCAATTCGGCCGAGGATTTGAGCAATTTTCGTGATGTGACATTTGATTTCTTCGATGAGGATGACAGTTTGTTTGGTTCTCCCCTGGCGTTCGATGCCAGTGAGAATGGCCTCTGGAATGGACGTTTTGTGCCACCACCACCAAGGCCGCCATTTTTTGTGGACGAACCGGTGCTGAGTGATGGATTGACAACATGTGATTTGTGCTCATGGGCAATGCCAACAAAGAGCACATTCATTTTCGAGGGCACTATAGGTGAGTTGAGTGGGAGAGAGTGGGTTGGCATGGGATTTCTCCACATAGGATGTATAAATTATTGCTCTGTATGAGCATAAATAACCGGAAAAGAAACATGTACAACTGACGGACGAACGGACCATAACGGATATCACAAAACCCTAAATTAATTCCCGTTTTGTAATGCTTCCTCCTTTCTATTCACTTTTTGTACTCTTCATAGAAAAAGCATCGGAGTTGGGCTGGCCACTGACACTAATAATAGTATCGATACTATCGGCGCTCTTAGGCGCTATCATAATGATAACAGTGGTGCGGTGCAAGAGGTAAGAAGATTTCGTTGGCTTTAAGCATTCTACCGCCTGATATGTTCACTATACGGCATAATTATTTTTACAAAATCCGAACGTTGCATTGCTTAGAAATGTCAAATAACGATGCAAAAATTATGTTTTGTGAGAGACCTATTTTCAGCTATACGCATACCAAATATTTTTTTCGTTTACCGTTTGCATTCTTTTTCCGCTGATTAGAATGAAAGCAAACAATGAATTTTGTAGTGACATAAGTATTTTGACATCAACTTCACATAATCACTGTCTTATAGCAAAATTTCTGATTAAAACGATTCAAATAGATTTCGATTGATTGAAATGTGATGAGCTGAAAAAAGTAAAAAAAATTTTTTCGCTCGTGTAGTGTTGCCGTATTCATATAAAAATGGTTTTTCTAGATATGACTTTGCTTTAACTGATCTGTAGAGAGAACGGCTAGTCCATCTAAAACTAGAAATATTTCGTTTAAAAGGCAATTGAGTTAGGTTTAACGGTAATTTGATTGTTCGAATCGATTAAAAAAGAAGGAGTTATAACAGTCGAAAACTTTAAATTTTAAAAATTTTGCCTCACTTCAGCAAAATTTTTCTGAACTAAACATTTGAAAAAGTTGATGCTTTATAACTAAATCTTGAGGTGTTGCGAAACAAAATGGGATAAAAATTAATATTGATTGGGCTTGAATGGGTTTTTTTTTAAGTGGAACAGGTCTATAAAGGAGGCAAAATTTTCATAATTTTCAAAATTTTACGGTTCGAAAACTATAACTCAACTATTTTTAATCGATCCCAACAAATGATACACCGTTAAAAACATAATTTATTTGGCTTTTAAACGAAATGTTTTCAGTTAGAATCGGCTCAGCCGTTCGTTCTCTATGCAAATCAGTTGAAGTAAAATCATATCTTAAACAATTGTTTACATATACGTCAACACTACAGGAGGAAGAAAACTTTTTTATTTTTTTTAGCTCAGCACACACCATATAGCCAAAATAAATTTTAATCGATTAAATCACAATTTTTTGCTGTAAGACTGTGATTACGCGAAGTTGATGTCAAAATACTAATACTATCAGCAAAAAAATATTGCTAACGTTGAACGACAAAATATTTAGTACGCATATAACAGAAATGCGGTCTTTTTTTGGGCATCGTTTTCGCACAGTTATTTGACAATTCTAAGCAACGTTCGATATTCTCAAATAGATTTTGTCAAAATAATTATGGCGACTATTATTGTTTTGCTCTAACCTTGCCTAATTGCCTTTTTTTTATTTTTTTTTTAGAAAAAAATCCTCAAACAATCGCAACGGTAAGTGTCAACAGTCATTAAAGCAACTGCCAACACTTTCGCATACATCACCTCACCACCACCACCAGCGCTATGAACATCATCACCATGTCCTCGCCCATATTCCACATCCATATGCCCACCATACCGCCGCCTACTCGCCGCATCTCACAGTTCATCATCAGCAGCATTTAATGCAGCAGCAGCAGCAACAGGAGCAGCATCAACAACAACATTTACACCAGCAATACCCTAGTTGCTCTTCCTCGACGCTCACCAACGACAGCAATAGCACAAATCAGACGAGTTTGTCCACAATTTTTACGCAACCGCCAAGTTTATGCAACAATCAGTCACAGCAGCACCAGCAACTTCAACAGCCGCAGCAGCAACATTTGACAAAAATCATCAACAGCTCCACGAAAAATTGCAATCAAAATCCAAAACATTTAACACAAACAAAAAACATTAACATGTTAACACGCCCCCTGCCACCACATCCCCCTACTACTAACAATAACAATTGCAACAACAACAATAACACAAACGATGACCCAACAGCATCAACAATAACAACAGATGTTGCAGCGGCGACGAAGGTGGCGGTAATGGTGGCGGCATCCACATGAGAAATCCAAAGAACTCCCTATACCAACAACAACTAACACACTAATAAAAAAAAAACAATAAAATTCCCTCATTTACACTAAAAAAAACCCAAGAGCAACATACAATACAAATCAAGTCACATTATTTTCAATCTCTAGAGACGCACGTGCAATGGTGGTCGCGCAACAAACGTCCCAACAACAACAATCATTTGCGTCGCAGCAACATTTATACGGCGCATCCGGCTGACAGCATACGTGGACTGCAGCAGCCAGCATTGTCGGCATCATCATCGCTAACGGCAATGACAGCAATGGGAGTAGCAGCAACGACATCAACAGCAGAAACCTTGACAGCAACCACTGGTACATCACAACAATATTATCAGCAGCAGCAGCAGCAACAAAACCAGCATCCTTTTCAGCAGCAGCAACAAGAATACGCATATGAGCACGAATATCATCAACCGCAAGAATTGCAGCTGCATATTCAACAACAACAGCAACAACAGCAACTGAATCAACATCAGCGACAGCCAAGTTCCTCTATTTCATCAGATTCGACAACATCAACGCCATCGTTAACTACAACAATTTCAACAACAATGATGCCAATACCAATGCAATTGCAACACCAACAACAACATCATGATGCGTGCAATTGGTCAAATGGCGTAACAATAATCGGTGCCAGCTGAAATGCGGCTTTGGGCAACGATAACGTTTGACAGCAACAACAACAAGAAGAGCCACTGCAAGTCACTGATGCTGACGATGATGATGCTGACGATGATGATGCTGATGATGATAATAACGATGACATCAAGAACTTTGCATGGGCGAGGACAAAGAGTGTAGAGTGTTTGAAAAACGATTGGATTTGGAAGTAAATTTTGATCCTGATCGATGTCATTCTATGGCGCTTAAATTGTAGGTCAGTTGGCTAATCATCTACTGAAGTGAGTTCTTCTTATGTAATGTTAGGTTTTGAAAGAAAAAAACGCATTCCAATACTGTAATTTACCCAAAATGCGACCAAAAGTGATACATTTTTGTGCGAGAAGTGCAAATTTCTTATGCTCAAGTAGAAGATAGGACATACCAATAAATCAAAAAGGTTGTACCACTTAATTAAAAGGAAGTACTATTAAACCAATGTGACATACCATTAACTTAACTTATTGTAAAAAAATACATTAGCCAAAAAATGGGGAAATCGGGTGGTGCTAAGTTTCATTTCATTTCATCCAACATTTGTTCGAACGCACTAACACCTTATCTCTACGCTTAAGGTGGACTCCCCTGCAAAAATTACGTTTTTTATGAAATTGACTGCCATCACTTTCTGGCTGTTCCTGATCTTATGCCTCGTAACATCGCTATCCTTTCTCTGTCCATATTTCTTCTGTCCAGCAAGCTTCGAATTCTCCATTACAAATCATAAAAATCGCTAAATCGAGTTCATTCTCTGATTACTCTAAACAATTGTTCCTCGGATTCTCCATAATTTCAGTGTTACCCGTTTAGAAATCTGAAAATAGGAACTTAACGCAATAAACTACGATAATATTCTCAGCATAAACAACACTTGACGTCCTTGAATATATTTAGACACCAATCAACGCGGAAAAAATAGAACAAATAACGAGATACTGACGTATCGCGTTGTTTACATTTAACAGCTGTTTTCTCGAAAACTTGTTTTCGCATGTAAGTTCTCTTTTCATAGACCAGATCACATATTTGAAATAACTCCCATTTAACTCATTTGCGGAACTCGAACGTTATCTGGAAAGCATATTATTTAGAGATTTCTAAGATACCGTCAAAATTTAGAAAATTTAAAATTGCACAATAACTCTTTCCCCAGAGAAACATTTTTATCTCTATGAAACCTATATACTCAACCATATTTAGTTTGTAAATCATTCGTTCCAGTTCTCCTCATGCAATAAAAGCATTTTATTGTCAAACGAAGCTACAGTCCAATCAATAGAGAAAGATGCTCAATTTCGATTGTAAGCATATAAAACTATCCCTGCAAGTTTGTTACCCAATACATTTTAGTTGGTTATTCAGCACAGATCCTGTCGCTACTTCTACTGCTGCAAATAAACTTCAAGTTAAGTCCTGCGCTACAAATAAGAGATTTCATGTGCGAGCTGTGTGGTGATTGCGTTGCTTGTCGCAATTATTGATATATTGCGGTCAACGAATTTAGAGAGTTGCTTCCTTTTTGGCATCATTCAGCTCTATCTCAGAGTAAAGCAAAAGCAAAAGCAAAAGCAGAAAAAAATGTATTGATGCTGGTCACGTTTAGGAATTTTTGTTTCGATTTAAAGTTGTTGCCATTCAGAGATTAAAACAAAAGAATTTACAAACAAAAAACAACAATTCAGTAAGTTAACGAAACATTGCTCAAGAGTAAAAAAAATAAATAAAAAAATAAAATCCAACTAAAAACTCGCATCATATCATGTAAAGGAAAAAAAAGATAAAAAAACAAAAATCTTTACAAAAAACTATAAACTTAAATTTAGCTAAGCTTTTAAAAAGAAAATTCAAGGTTTGCAAACGTCCTAGAGCACTATTGTATCTAATAAATCAGTAAATAAAAACATAAAAATATTTAACCTTTATTTTTCTAAAAACTTGTATATTGTTTGTAAATATGTATGTTACTACTTTTTTTACTTTTAAGTTTTATTTATAAACATTTTAAAACAAATTAAAAGAAAGAGAATTGCAATTCGTACTTAACTATTTCTTTTTAAATCTAAATCTCAATAAAAACGCATCAAATGTAACTGAATTATGAAGTAAAATCTTAAGACATTCCTTAATGACAGTTCAATATTGTAACTTAATATTCGCTAAATCTATATACTACATATACAAATACATATAAATACTATATATATAAAACAAAATGCAATATAAATAATTTAGCAAAATACATAATGAATTGTTAACATAATTTCTTCATCAACTTACCAAAGACTAGTCATTAAAGTAAAATAAATAAAATAAAAAATATTAAAAATTTAATTTAAAACGTTAAAACCGTAAGTTTTGCCACGCTGATCCAACCCCATCCTCGCGAATACAACAATTTTTGCGTTGGCGAAAGCGCATGCCTATAACTATGCAATGCATAATGTTTAAAAATCATTATTGCCTAATGGACTTTGAAAAGTGATAATTTAATTGCATATTTTCAGGCTGTTACTTTTGTAACAATCGCTTTGAATAGATTGAATAATGGATGGGTCGGTTTGGGTGACAGTAGTTTAAAAATACAAGCAGATTAAATTTAAAATTTAAGTTGAACTTAAATAAATATATATATGTATTAATCGAAAACACAAAATGCAATTACATATGCAAAATGCAAACAATGCAACAAAATTTAATATAAAATACAAATGTAAAAACTGTTTTATCGTATAATTAATGCCAGCATTTGATAACTACACAAGTAACGCAATATGTTCCATAATGAGATATAAAATAAAATTAAAATTAAAATAAAAATTTAATTAAATAAAAATAAACAAAAGAACTGCAATGAAAACATTAAAACATACATTTTTTTACTTTTTTTTTTTTTTTGGATAATGGCATATTACATTGGTGAGTATTCGATTTTGATGAGACATTTCACACATTTTATAGTTAGGGAGCCGGTGGCAGAACAAAATTATGGAATAACATCATTCGGCAAAAATTACAAATCTGAAGATTCACCTTCACTTTGAAGTTAATCTGCTGGGCGTTGGCAGCATTGGAACAGTTTGTCCTTTCTAATTTAAGTTTGTAGCTATGATTATAATACTTTGACAAAAATTTCATGACTACACGTAATTTTTTTTTAAGTTTTTTCCCAATTTTGATTCAGTCTGCTCCACAGTGGCAACATAGAAACAGTCTGCCCTTGAAATAGCTTGTTTATTCATACATAATGAAATGATTGACCGCTACACCTAGTTTTTAATTTTTTCAAAAAAAAAATCGCAATTTTAAAGGCGAATGACATAGAAAGGCAACAGATTTAGCACGGCAGACTGACGGATTCGTAATGAACATGTCCTGAGCTATCGATTCTCATATAAATTCCGACTATACCGAGTTTTTCCATTTTATCGTGCTCGGTTCTAAGCCTGGTAGGGAGCATTCTAATATCGAATTCTGTTTGAACAACGTTTGCTTAATTTACAAATTGTATACCTCTTCACTATATCGGTCAATGGTTTATAGGTCCAACGAGATTGTAATTGTAAGTAAAATTAAAATGTTCTATCTATCACAGGGACGGTCGTAGGTTCGAGTTCTCCTGCGGTCGTTTCTTTCTTCTTTTGTTTGATTAAAATTGTATAAATTTGATACGAACTAGCATAAACGTTTTATATAACATTTTGGAGCATAGATTTTATACCAAGTTTAATGCGGATACTTTATTATATCACTTTTTTTATTTGTAAATATTACTATACGTAAGGTAATTTATGTTTCAAAATTAGTGTTTATTACGTCAATTTTTTTACCAAACTGAAATAAGACACAATAAATCATCAAATGTAAAAGATCAGTTTCTTATTTATTATTACTATTCAAAGGCACTGGATTGAACTACGACCTAAAAGATCTTTTTTGCAGCCTCTTTCCCTGTCAGAACAGTTCTAGACTATCTATAAATCGTGTTACTGCCATGGGATTAATTTTCATTTAACTTCAGCTTCCCATTGTCAAGCTTGGTTTTGTCTTCGACCGAATTACAACTCTGTTCGCAATTTTTTCACTTTGATATACATATTGTTATTTTTTAGTTAAGAATTTATCGCGCATCATTTCCAATATGTCAATAAAAGATGTATGCATTTCATAATTTTCCTTAAAATGGGTAAAAGAAAAAGCAGCTAATAACTGGAACGACGAGTACCTACATGCTATGTGTCAAATAACGAAATTAGGTTTTTTGGTCAACGTATTCCATGCCATAATGAACACGATCAATGAATGCATTTGACCAAGCGACCAAGCAGCATTATATTTCATTACTTCTACCCAGCATTAATTCCATTGCAACATGGTGAACTTTCAACATAAATGGTCACCCGAGCAGCGAAAATATTTTTTTCCATCAATTTAACATATGAACGAACGAACGAATGAATGAATGAATCAAAAACGATGAAGGAGAAACGATAAACCGTAAGATGGTGGAAGGAAAAAAAAAGGAGTAAAATTTTAATAAAGTCACTGCTTTAAACGACACGACAACGACGCGACGCAAGGAGCAACCGCACCACCAATGCAGACGCAGACAAGGCTGCGAGAAACAATACCATGAAAACCATGACAGAGTATGTCACAAGACTCACGACGATGACGACGAGAACAGCGACAACGACGATGACGATTGGCAACGCGGACGAATGAGATTGGGATCTGAGCAACATTGGACAAAGTGTACACATTGCACAGACCACGGACGGAGAGAGAGACCAACACAAACGATAGTGCACAGTTAGCTGGGTAGTAGCTGTTGATACCCATATCCATCGCAGCGTTTTGGCGTTGGCGTGGAATTGTAACTATGGCACTTTGGATTGGGTTATTTAAATTTTTGCTGGCTGTTTTGGGGTGAAGCCAAGTCAAAAGAAGAAAAATAAAACTAAAAAAAAAAAAAAATTTGCAAATTTAATGAATAACGAGTGTCAAGCGAGACTGAATGACGACAACGACGACTCGTCTGATGTTGAGGATGCGGTTGAGGATAATGGTAAGCAGCTGTGCACGAGATCGATTCCTACGGTTCCCGTAGTTGAAATGAAGTCGTGTGTGCTTATAACTTCATTAGCATGGCGTCATGCAACAAAAAAAAAAAAAAACAAATGATTATTTTGCCTGTGAAAATGTGTTAATACATAAAGTTCTCAATACGACAAAAATATTGAAAATATTTGTGTCTTCTTTACTTTCTGAAGCACAAAATTAGGGAATTCTAGAAAAAAAGTTTTGCTGATTTATGACTTCATATCATTAAAAATGAGATAATGTATATAAAATATCATCATAATCACCATAGTATCATTAAGAACAGTACATGTTCTTTTGGAATCAAACATAATCGTCTTCCCTTTATTACTAAAGTCTTACGACCTACTGCCCTAATATATTTCGCATTTAACATCTAAATTTCGTTTTAGAACCTAAACATTCGAAAAGGTATTCATTTGTTTAGGTTTTTGGGTACGCTGTTACCAAACATACCTATAATAAATTATTTCATGCACCCAGGCACCCCCTAGCACCTCTTATTACCGCCCTAAGTGGGTTGAAAATTCATTTTTTGTAAGGTTTTTCAGTGTTTTCATAAAACTTTTTGTTCCAAGATCATCATGAAATCACGCAATTTTGGTAACTTTGGCGGCTTCTACTGCTCAAAATATCAACTTATGGATACCACGTCCAAGATCAAAAATACGTAAAATTGTATTGTCAGTAGTTTTTGTGCTAAATTATTTTCTGTGCGACCAATAGGAAATGAGACAAATCGAATCAAACAAATTTCAAGATGGCGGCTGAAGCGCAGGGAGGGCGAGGTCACCTTTTTGGTTTTAGGCCTCTACAGTGGACCTACGTAGAAAAACATTAAGCAAAAAAATTGCAGTGCGTAATTTTTCCTGGTCTTTTTACATTTTAACTGTACTACAAATCCATAAAATTTATCTCCAAAAAAAGCTTTGCACCAATATCGGTCCCATGGGACTGGTCGGTGTTAGAGTCACTGATATAGGTTGCAAGTTGCTGGTCGCTGTTAACCCATTTTCTGCCGCGCCAAATAAAAGTTCAAATCTAGAATTTAAAGATATCTTTCTTAAGTTCAAAAAGTCGAACAATGGCGTTTTTATAAAATGTGCGATTAAGACCCATTATCTTTTCCTTTTTAAAATTTTTACTGAACACATCTACCACCTATCCTATCTCCTTAGGGGAGCACACCTGCAAAAAAAAATATTTTTTTGAAATTTTTTCCCCTCTTCGAAAACTCGAACAGCGGCAGAAAAGGGGTTAAAGTCAATAACATCCATCGCAGATCACTTGATCGCTGTAAAGTTCAACAAGCGCCACACCCACTTTTTAACGATTGGACAATTTAACTCGTTTTATCTCGTAATTTTGATGAAGTTTAGTGGGTAAATGCCGTACGCCGTCCATTGTTACTAATCGCTGTTTCAAAAAATAGGTGAAATCAAGCCACTCCCAATTTATGTCTATTCAAACAAAGATAAGATAAGCTAATAAGTTTCCATCTCATGTCTCACGAACTTAACAGACTACACTGTTCGACAATTTCGAACTTTTTTAAAAAATTCAAAAAATTCTTAAAGTAGACGTTAAAAAAAGCACCCGTGTCTCGTGGTTTTTCTCCAGCACGTCACATTTTTTTTTTTTAATCGAAGTTTTTATATCCAATGTACATGAAAAAATCAAAAATACCACATTTTTGTGTTAAATCGATGAATTTGACTATAAATTTTTAGCCCTGTTTAACCCCCACATATGGGTCATTTTTGCCCTTTTTCTAAAAATGTACACAAATAACACCCAAAACAGGGAAATATTGAGTCCGTATGTACTACAGAAATATTCGTTAAAAAATTTCATTACTAGTTTTTAAACACGTAAAGGTCGAAACTTGAGCCCGAAACCGAAAAAATCGTTAAAATCAATTAGGACTTTTCACATTACATATTAATTACATCTCTGACGCACTTACCTTAAGTTTAAAGAATTTATCGTCTCTGATAACTCTAAGTGAAATTTTTTGTAGGATATTTTTGCTTCTTTTCAACCCATTGTGGCTCAGTTTAAGGAAAAGGGGTTAAAAAGACCCATAAAAACAGGATATAATAGGTTAATGTGTTCTAGGAAAATGATCCTTTTGTGATTTCGCTATGATCTTGTGAGAACGAGTTTTGTCCAAAATGTAGTTTTAGAGTTTTACAGTGGGGTGAAATTTGGAAAATATTTATTGTAAGAACTACATACTTACTGATTTTAACGTTTTTTTTGCTTTTTTAGTGTTCAGCAACTAGTAGTGAAATTGTATAGCAAATATTTCTGTGGTACATACTGACTCAATATTCCACTGTTTTAGGTGTAATTTTTGTATATTTTTAAGAAAAGATGAAAAATGACCCACATGTGGGGGTTATATAGGGTTAAAGTCTTCTGCAGAAATATTCCCCGCAATATCTTGCATAAGTTTGCTGAACACATGATAGACCTTAAATGTAAGGATCATATAGTAAAATTCATCGATTTAACACAAGAATTCGGTATTTTTGTTTTTTTCATGTACAGTGGATAAAAAAACTTCAAAAATCGATTAAAAAAAATGTGACGTGCTGGGGAAAAACGTCTACTTTAAGAATTTTTTTATTTTCTCATGTGCTTTTTTTTTGTGTCGAACAGTGCTATTGGTAGAAAAGTGTCGAATTTGAACAGTTTATCCTTAAAAAAGTGGAAGCGAAACGACTTTGGTTACTGTAAAAGGCACAGTAACTTAAAAGTCGCAGTTACCAAGTCAACTGTAACCAAAAATTCGCTGTTAAACTCATCTTAAATTAATACAGTTTCTGTTAATAAGTTCAAATGATATGCACTTTGAAAACGAAGACCAGGTTATCCAATAGACAGTTTTTGAAGGAAAAGAGAGAGAGATCTTTAACTCCAGTTGGCTAGTTGAAGAAAGTGAAGATAGATGCATCTCTTGAAAATTTTTAGAGGAATATATACCGGTACCACTAGAGATACATACAAACCGTCCATGTTAGTAATTGAATGTTTTTCTGGAATTATAATTGGGACATATACCCAACGTCTTACTATGAGAATAAATCGTTCTATGGCTACTCTTATATGAAAGTAAAATACATGGTTTCCAAAGGAGACGTCCTATTACACTATTAGATGCAAAATTAAAAATTAAATGGAATTTGTCATTAGTCAATGCGATCAATTGGATTTCTACAAAATTTTGCGGAAATGAAAGTCAAAGTATTACAAAAAAAAAAAAAAAAAAAAAAATATTCAGCACATTGATCTGCATTATTAGTAAAACTAAAAAATCACGACCACGTGACGTCTACAAAAAGCGACAAAGTCATACACACGATCAATTTCACGAAATCTTAAAGAACTACGAAAAAAAAAAATACTGCAAAATTTACACGGCACCTTAAATGATGATCGTCTTGGAAAAAAAAATTAAAAATTGCAAATTTAAAGTAAAACAAATCCAATAGCAGAGCGAATTCAGAACGATACGAGAGCAACAACAGCGACTGCAGCTGCTGCTGCTGATGACGATGATGATGTCGTCCTACACATCAGCAACTTTTCATCTGTATGCCTGACGTTTTATTTTTCTCTAACTTACCGAAATGTCTGCACACAAGGGCGTACGCAAGGGGGGACAGCTGCTAGCTTTAGAGTTACAAATACATCATATTCATTAATTTTTACAGTAGTTTTTACAACTTTTCATATTAAAGCCACATAAAACACGATTTTCTGGACAACAGTTTATACAAATACACTTTTTTTATCTTTACTATACTATTTATTTATTTAATTCCAAACAATTTGAAAGTAAAATCGGATAATATTTTAAAAAGTTATTAAGGTTTCACTGAAGTAGGACTATTCGTTTTTTTATCGAAAAAATAAATAGGTACAAAAAAATGTTTTTTGCTCATAACTTTTTTTTCTTCTCAGAAGGGATATATTATTGCAAAAAATGCTGCGTTAAAAAATTCAAAATTTTTTGTGCAGGTAGTATAGATAATATCCGGTTCCAAAAGTCGATTTTTTTATGTTTTTCAATTATGTGGTCGGAAAAGCATTAGTTTACCCAAAAGGAAGGCTCTAACGAATAAAATGTATAAGGTTTAAAATGCTTAAAATCGTTCAAAGTATCAAAATATTTTATAAATTTTTTCGGACCTTTTTTAACTATTCAAAAATTTCAAAAACTCTGAAAAAATTCACACGTGTACTTTGTACTTTGCATTTTAAACATTATACAATTTTTTTGCTTCATAAAAATCGACCCAGTTTATTGTACCTGTTTTTTTTTTTCGATAAAAAATCAAAATTGTCTTACTTCACTGAAACCTTAAAAACTTTTTAAAATATGATCTGATTTAAGTAAATTTGGGCTTAAAATATTTAAAATTAAATACACTTATAAATAAAACTAGTAAGGGTGTAACTTTTGGCCTGGCCAAAAATAAATACCCTACACTGCAGTATTTTGAAAATTTTGTTTATATGGGAGGTGCCACGCCCTCTTGTCCGAGTACACCCAGTTTTTGTTCAGAGCTTTCATTTACAATTCTTAGTGTCTGAGTCAAATTTGGTTCGAATATCTCAAAAACCGCTTTCAGTATAGCGTTTTGAAGCTTTTGCTTATATGGGAGGTGACACGCCCTCTTGCCCGAATTCGCTCAGTTTTTTCTCAGAGCTTGCGCTTACAATTCGTAGTACCTGTGTCTATTTTGGTTGCATTGTCGTGAAAAATACTCTTAAAATTGCATTTTGAATATGTTTTTTGTATGGGCGGTAGGCGTGTCCGTTGACCGATTTCGCTCATTTTCAATCCCCCGAGCTAACTTTGACGACGGCGGCAGTATACCAAATTTCATTGAAGTATCTTGATCAGTTTTCCCAAAAAGTGTATTTCAACACACAGCCACCCAGCCAGCCAGCCAGCCAGACAGACGGACATGGCTATATCGACTCAGGAAATGACGCTGATCAAAAATATATATACTTTTCTATACCTGCCACGCCTCCTTCTCTGCGTTACAAATGGAAGGAGAAAGTGAATATACCCTGGGTGTAGGGTATAAATATAAACTAGTAAGGGTGTAAATTTTGGCCTGGCCAAAAAATAAATACCCTACACTGCAGTATTTTGAAAAGTTTGCTTATATGGGAGGTGCCACGCCCTCTTGTCCGAGTACACCCAGTTTTTGTTCAGAGCTTGCATTTATAGTTTTTAGTGTCAGAGTGAAATTTAGTTGGATTATCTCAAAAAACTCTTTCAGTATAGCATTTTGAATCTTTTGCTTATATGGGAGGTGCCACGCCCTCCTGTCCGAATTCGCTCAAATTTTTATCAGAGCTTGCGCTTACAATTCGTAGTACTTATATGTATTGTGGTTGCATTGTCGTGAAAAATACTCCTAAAATTGCATTTTGAATATAATTTTTGTATGGGTGGTAGGCGTGTCCGTTGACCGATTTTGCTCATTTTCAGTCCCCCGAGCTAACTTTGACGACGGAGGCAGTGTATCAAACTTCATTGAATTATCTTGCTCAGTTTTCCCAAAAAGTGTATTTCAACACACAGCCAGCCACCCAGCCAGCCACCCAGCCAGCCAGCCAGCCAGCCAGCCACCCAGCCAGCCAGACAGACGGACATGGCTATATCGACTCAGGAAATGACGCTGATCAAAAATATATATACTTTTCTATACCTGCCACGCCTCCTTCTCTGCGTTACAAACGGAAGGAGAAAGTGAATATACCCTGGGTGTGGGGTATAAATATAAAAAATATTGCAAAATCGTAAAAAATTGCTATGAAAATGAACTTTTCGCTCAGTTTTAACTTTTAACTTTAACTCATCCAATTTAAATAGGATTTTAGCTATTGATACATTTAAAAGAAGCGTAAGAATTTTTCTTTAAAATAGTGTATAAAAAAAATTCGATCAAAATTGGGTTTCTCGAAATATATTTTTTTATAAAATTAGAGCTATAACCTCAAAAATCGAAAGTGTCGATTATATCTAGAACGGCTCCTCGGAAAAAAAAAAAATTAATGCGTTTTTTGGAGTCAGCGACCTCAAATTAGTTTAGAAATGTGATATGTATTTAAAAGATACACGTAACATACCTGAGCAAATTTTTGTTTAGAAAGTTATCTAAGTACATACCTTCATAAGTTATTATGAACTTTTATTTAATATTTTAGTGCACAAAAATATACAGCTCTTACATTGAAATTTCTCAAAAAAAAAAAAAAAAAAGGTTCGCAAAATTTGAGTTTGGCCCCCCCCCCAAGATGAAATCCTGCGTACGTCCTTGTCTGCACATGTAGCTACATTGGAACCGCAATGGTACTCGTACGTGTAGCTTTGAAGCCTGTCTTGCCTCGCTCGTCTATCCGTAAAAATGTTTAAACAAACTCAGCTCTAATGATGAATTAGTAGGTTGCCATGTCATGACAACGCTTTGCATGCAATTTTCACAAGCTGATTAAAATTGACGTTGTTTCTTTTTTCCTTTTTAAAACTCATATTATTGTTGCTTATAGCCCCCATCCCACCGCCACTCCTGAGTGCACTGCATGGCATAGTGGCAGTGGCAGTGGAAAAAATCCTCGAAATGACAAATCGTTATTTTGGCTTCGTGTTGGTTGAAATTGGAATGAGAAAAAAAAATCCATTACATGAAATCTCTGATGTCTTACTTATTATGCAAATATCCGTACTTATCGTAAGAGAGAGAGAGAGCGTTGGTAGAATCGCATGAGACAGCTAGCCTAGTTGCTTTTAATTGTACTGAGCGCGCGCGAGCAGTTTTTGTTGCAACTTTGGTCTTGTCGTCGTCGAGATCGTTGGGTGTTTGCTAATTAATTGACAAGTTGCGTGATCAATTGAGGGAGTTCAAATGATTTCGACTAAATATTTGGCACAAGTCTCCATAATGAAAATATTTTTAGTGGATTATCCATATAAGTGGACAGATTTCAAGGGTGTGCTCATTACCCAATAACTGTTTACTTTCTAGATCATAATTTTATTAAAAGTTCTGTCTTAAAGAACTTCTTGGAAACTGTGTAGAAGACACATAAATAGTGGAAAATCTACCCCGAAAACAATATTATAGAAAATATTCCCACTTGGGGGAAACCAATCAGAATTTGATCTCGATAACTCTTTTTGACTAATATAATCCGGCAATCAGGCAAATCAAATTTGCTCAAGGATTTGTAGTTCCATAAAAAGACAACTTGACGGAAAATGTGATTTTTTCATATCCAAAAAGTGTCAAATAATCTGTCGCCAAAAAAGTTTCGAAAAATGTGTCGACAAAAAAGTATCACCAAAAAATTCCCGAAAAATGTGTAGCCAGAAAGTTTTTAAAAAAATGTGTCGTCAAAAAAGTGTCACTAAAAAGTGTCAAAAAATGTATCACTAAAAAGGTTCGAAAAACGTGTCGCCGTGTCGCAATCTTGAAATTTTACACCTAAAAAAATGTATAACAAAAAAAATGTCGCCAAAAATGTGTCGAAAAATGTGTTGCCAAGAAAGTGTTGTCAAGAAAGTGTTGACAAAAAGTATCGAAAAATGTGTAGCCAAAAAGTGTCGTCAAAAAAGTATCGAAAAATGTGTCACCAAAAAGTGTCGAAAAATGTAGCGCTAAAAAAATTGTCAAAAAACGTGTCACAAAGGAGTGTCACAATCTTGAAGCCTTATACTTAAAAAAATGTATAGCCAAAAGAGTGTCGATCAATGTGTCACCAAAAAAATGTCGAATAATATGTTGACAAAAAAGTTTCGACATTTTTTTACCAAAATAAGTATCACCAAAAAATTGTCGACAAAAAATAGTATGCCGCCAAGAAAGTGTCGAAAAATTTGCCACCAGAAAGTTTTAAAAAAATGTGTCGTCAAAAAAGTGTCGAAAAATGTATCACTAAAAAAAGTGTTGCCAATGAGTGCCGCAATCTTGAAGTTTTACACCTAAAAAAAGGGATTGTCAAAAATGTGTCGAAAAATGTATCAGCAATAAAATTTCGAAAAACGTGTTGCCAAAAAAAATTACGAAAAAGGCGATCTGAAAGTTTTACACCTAAAAAAATATACAGCCAAAAAAGAGTGTCGAAAAATGTGTTGACAAAAAAGGGCGACGCCAAAAATTTGGCGCCAAGAAAGTGTTGAAAATGTGTTGCTAAGAATGTGTCTTCAAAAAAGTGTCGAAAAAGGCGCCGAGAATAGCAATTTCTGCACTTTAAATTAAGGATAACTCAGATCCCAGACGTGATAGGAAAAAAAAGTTGCCAGATTCGTAATCGGTGAGTTAGTAAAAAAAGTTATACTGATGTCTATATATTCAGATTTTTTTGTTGCACAGTGTTATTAATGTATGCCATGAATCAATCGCTCGTATGAAACGCATTGATTTCAAATCAAGAGAGTCAAATGAGTAGAAAAAAAAAACCATAAAATTGCATGACTTTTTTGATTTTCACTCTCTGGGTCTAAGTGTGGCTCTGAGCGAAACAAAAACAACTAGCGAAAGCAACGAGTAGGTGAATTTAGCGTGTAGTTGAAAATGACAATAGGAAACGACGAAGAGGTAAAGCAGTGTGAGAGGCTTCAGTGCAATAAAGCTAAAGTGTCAGTAGTTCAGAATCGGTTTGGTTACAGTGTTCAGAAGTTAAAGTGCTCGAAGTGTTGTACAAAACCTGTTAAAGATCTTATATTGAAAATCTTATAGTTACTACACATTTAGCGTGAGAGAAAACGGATAGATGTGAAAATTTAAATAAACTGATTGAAAGTAAAAAATATTTTCCTTAAAACATATTTATTCAAAAGAATCAAGTCCAATGCAATGAAACGTCGATCAAAGATTGTGTTTTCCATTTTTTTTTTTTTTTTGATTGTCTTGTAGTTCTACTTGCCCCTTCTTTTTTTATTTAATGGTTTCACTGGTTTATTTCGTAGATGTTCATTAAAATTAAAAACATGACATTTAAGAGAACAACTCTGACACCGACAAAAGCGCTCACACGCACTCGAATTAAACAAAGTCCCCAATTTTCTGTTCAAGAACAAAATTCATCATCATTCGCAAGACGCAACACATTTCAGAACAATGTAAGTCTACGATGTGACCACAGGCTTTCTTGTCTAAATTTACCAATCCACTGATGTTGTTACTCTGCTCTTTGGCAATATTCCCAGGAATTGCAATCCATTCATTCATCGAAATTGAACAACCGCAGCGACATCAACAACAATTTGCGCGCTCTTGTCAATTGTTGAACAACATTACGCGCAATTGTTTATTGTGATGTCTGTCGAGCGTACATTTTGTGTCTTTGTTGTTGATGTTTTTGTTGTGTGGAGACGCATTCACATTCACCCAACATTTTTCCACTATTCCCAGATGTTGCTACAACATGCTGCAGGGTTACTTGTCATTTTTGCACGGTCAGCAAATGCAGCATCGTTGGTCGGCAGGACACTGACGACATTCAAAGCAAAATTGTGAAAATCATCTTGTCTAATGTACGCGTATATTTGCGATTAAATTGATCAAAAGTGTACAATTTCAAATACACAAAACAACAAAAAGCAATAGACACCAATTACAACAACTGAGTGCAACAAATGTAGTGTAAAATTCTGTTGCATCGCACACTGGCGATTCATTGGTGCCACTCTACGTTACCATTCAAATGACATTCGTTGTCGGTGGCTTTGAAATTTATGATGTTTTTGAGGAGCCAAACTTTGTGGGAATCTTTGGATATTTACGCTGGAGTTTTTCAAGCTATATGGTATAACAATGGCTTTTAACTTTTTAACAAAAATTTAGTGTCACACTGTGGTCGATAAATCAAAAAAGTAGGCCAAAATTCGAATTCAACTTTATTGTTGTTTTTGGAAATGGATCATTTCAGAGGTCTGGCAAACCTTCTTGCTTAAGCAAAGAGTTCACTAGTTCTTGCGAAGTGAAACTTTTTTGGCCGCCCTAGGTGTAAAATTACAAGGCCACGACACATTTTTGGGACTCTTTTTGTTACATCCTGCTTAATCTCGGAAGCCATACAAGCTATTTTGACGAAATTTCGTAGTTAGTAGTTCACATATTATGTTACGCAATTTTGATTCCCTCCTCACCGACCGTAACGCAACATAACAAAACGTGCAACTCCCTCCCCTCTGTTTGGCATAATTCTGTTCACCATTGTGATTCCGCTATTTTGTGTTTCGAAAAATGGATTTCAGTTTCGTTATCAACATCATGAAAAACCTGTTATTTCGACATTCAAAATTTTAGCCAGCTTTGTCGTTTTTTCGACCACAGTGCGTCAGAAAGAATTATAAAGCTCTGACTTACTTACGATTGTTTTCTTTAAAGGTCAAGAATGGACGAAATTTCTCGTATTTAAGGGAATAAAAATTTGACTATAACAACCAAGGACTACCAAACTGAGCGTGAAAGATATTCAACCTTCAACTCCTTCAACTGATGTGCCGTTTAAGGCAAATATGGTCATTCATGTGAACAAAAAATTCTTACTCATCTTAACTTTTTTCTACTTTTCTTGAGAAAACGTTTTTAATTCTGCGTGTTTTCCTAATGACGACGTATTAATAAAAATGCTTCCAAGTGACAGCTTGTTTAATGGTGCTAAATAAATCAGCCATTAGCAACACCCAAACGCTTCGGCACCGTATGATGATGATGATGAGCTACTGCTGCAATCTTTTGTATCCCGTCAGATTGTCAGTCAGACTGCTTGTCATACCCCAATGCATTTTATCACTTTGACGTTTGCTGCGCTTGACATAAAAAAGTTGTTGCGCAGGCGTTCAAAGTAGTGCGCCTTTATTGCCTTAGCCAGTGCTTACGACGCACAGTGATTCGATTTTAAAAAAATATCTACAGAGTTTTCAAAAATATTAGAGGAAACTTCAAATTAATCAGGCGAAAATGAAAAACGAATCAGTAAAGGTACTACTGACTAAAATTCTGCGATTTAATGTTTTGTACTGAACACTCAAACGATTCATATTTGTACTACCAAAAACCTTTTACTATGCAAAGGGAGAAATGGCACCCAAACCATATCACTCTCAGTAATTGGATGCCAGTACATCCAGAAATGATATCACGTTCAATTCTGTTTATTTTCATATCTTGCTCATATTTGAATATTTCGAAAGCTACAAGTGTTGAAATTGAAAGGGGTGCCGTACCACATTTCTCTGGCATTTAATTCTTAAACTACACAGTGCAACATTTTTCAAGTCATTGACGGTGAACTAAAATTCGTTATAAGGCGTCGAAAGTACTCGCCAAAACAAGTAATTCTGCCAGAGCGTTTTGCTAAGTAGGCTCATATTAGGATTTTATGGTCATTTTTGCGATTTTAGGGTACTGGATAATTATAATTATGTAGCTGAAAATTGCAACTTTTTGCCTCAAATTGGATTTTGAGCGATTTTTCGATTTTTTCATATGGCTATATCTCGGTAACGAGCCAATAATATTGTTTGATGACTTCAGCAATCGCAAAAATGACCATAAAATCCTTATATGAGCCTACTTAGCAAAACGCTCTGGCAGAATAACTTGTTTCGGCGAGTACTTTCGACGCCTTATAACGGATTTTAGTTCACTTTTCATGTGTCGCACTGTGTTAAGAAAATTCTTTTTTTTTTTTTTTGTCCAACTTTCGCTTGTGTCGAACAATTGTTCGGCGACTTCATCATCAAAGACGTGTGCAGCAAATGCGCTGCAAAATGTGCCAACTGAGAAATTGGTTGCCCGATGGTGTTAATTTTTCAGCGTTGAGGTTAAATTGAGTAATTAAGTTTGAGGTGTTGTTGTTTCATCGGATGCAACAGCAGCAAAAGCCACAGCAGAGCTGCAGCAAAAACAACATGCTGTTCTTTATACTAAGCTCTGATACCTTTAAAGGTTAAGTGTGTTTTTTATCTGACAATTTCGTATAACTGTATAAAAAGGAAATATCACCAATTTATAGCTAAAGTTAAAAGTGTGCTGAATAATTTCATTCATTAAGACAAAACTCCCAAAACTATTCAGCGGTGCCATTTATAGATAGATAGAACTCAAAAGACTAACTCCAAAAATTTTCAGCTTTCTTAACCCCGTTGATTCTTAATTTAAACATGTAAACTTGTGATGGTGTCGTTTACGATTCCAAAGCAAAACACACATGTTGCTAACCCTTTTTATAAACACTCATGGAGCTTAAGGCCTAACCTATAAAATGGTTTCAATAATCGTAAAAAAAAAAAAATCAATTCCCGTTCTCAAAACTTTCAGATTTACCTGATATGAAATGAGGTTTGCTATTTATAAAAAATAGCCCTGTGCGTGGGCTGTCATCTTGTTGACAAAGGCAGCATTTTGACAGTGTAGAGGGCGTAACTAAAGCAATGTTGCACATCAAACAGTTAAAAAGTTTTTCTAAAAAAGACTCCACTATAATTGTGTTTGGTAATATCAAAGAAGAAGTTCAATTTTAAGTCACAGTCGTCCTGCAACTTGAGTCCACATGCTGCGCGCTGCAACTCTGTGCAACAAATGCAGCAAACAGCACAAATAAAATTAACAACACAACATCGGCAGAGATTTATAACACTCAGCCTTTTCATAAACAAAGTAAATTTTATGATTGTAATATTTTATAGAGCGCACCAGCAGCAAGCAGCCAGCGTTGGTAGGAAATCCAACCGATCCAAATGGACATTCAAGAGATTTTATCGCAAGGAGGAAGCCAACCCCAATGCAACATTGCTCACTGGCTACCAAATAGATCTTATTTAGCTTCTAGCGTTTGTGGCACAATGTGGCTGCTGATGATAGAGCAGCGAGCAGCAAAAGCAGCACCAGCAAACCGCTACCACTTACTGCGCAGGCGCAGGCGCATGCGCTAATACGCCTAACGCTAATGCTATGCTATGCTAATTAGGCTGAAGATCAGGTTCCTTTTATTTCGTTGCGGACAATAATTTTTCAAAACAATATGTAAATTTCTATATTAATTTTTTTTTTTTTTTTATTTTTTCCTCTTCATTTTTGTTGTATTTGTGTTCATTTTTCGCTTGCATTCGAGATACTTTTACTTGTATCTTGGGGAGCAATTTTTTAAATGTCTTGAAAATCGTATATAATTTGCATTAATGCGCAATTAATGCGCTCGAGTAGAACACATTAGAGATTGGAGGGCGCCTTTTTCGAGTATTTATTGAAGGCAAATGTTGAAATGTTGTAATTTCGGGTTATATTTATTAAGTAGATATGTTTGTATGTATTCAGTAGGTAGGATACGACAGATATGAGGTTGCAAAGGGTTACTTACTTAAGGCGATTAAATTATGTTTACACTGATAAATTTATTTGGGAGTGCAAATGCTGGTATAAGGATGTTTACTACATTTTATGAGACCACGAACATGAAGATGAAATTGTTCTTCAGGCTTTGTAACATGCAATTATTTTATATAAAGCACATGGATAAAATCAGTTATCAAAGTTGTATTTCTCAGTTTAGAATTTTAAAACTACGAAAGAAAAATTTAAAACGACTACAATTTTAATTTATTGGATGCAATTTTTTAATATTTAAAATCAATCGACATTACTGTTCGATGGCTGCTTTTACCGCTACGTTAAGGACGCGATCTAGACCTGGTGTTTTGTTGTCCCCAATTTTTTTCAGAATGAGCAAAACTTCTTCTAAAGTAACTTCAATGATGTCTTCTATTTCAATATTTCAATGGGAGGGCAGTAGTAACCTGATCTCTCTCCTTTTATAGGGGATTGTACAGCGACCATTCTCTCCATGAGTGCTAGGCTCGTAGGCTGTAGTGCTCTGGGTTCTCTTATAAGTTCTGCCCCAGCGTTCAGTTTCAGCGCAAGTAAATGGGTATTCACAGAGCAAAAAAATTACCCTTAAAAACAAGAAGATTAAAAATAGAAAACAATATGAATTTTCCGTAGCGAAATTTCTATGACTTTACTTAGGAAATCTTCTTAAATTTTGAAAATATTTTCGCATCATTTCTATATGTGACCTGGTCTATGAAAAGGGGCGTACTTATTTCGTCAAAATAGCTGGAAAACAACTTTTAAAGGTCAACTTATGCGAATCGGCAAAAAATTGGGGAAATTGGGCTATATAATTGCTTCACAAAATTTTTCAATTTGAGTGACAGTTTTGAAGATATGACAATTTTTCAAAAATGCACCGCATTTTTTCCCCAAAAAACCGTCATTTTTCCCAAAAAATGTATTATTAACCTGAAATTTTAATAACTAAATTAGGAAGCCCAATTTATTTTCTTTCATTTGATATGCAACATATATCTGAAATTGCATCATTAATAAATTTCCATAGAAAAAAACAAAAATAGACCAAATCAATTTTTTGGAAATTAGGAACTTTTAACAACAACAATGTCTTAACTTGAACTTTAACTGGCACTTTGACATTAAATTTCATACAAAATTTTTATTTATCTGGAAGTTAAATTTTAACTGAACATTGTGAAATTGGCCCTTTATGATATAAAGTCATTAGACACAGCTGGCGACTTCGCAAAAACCAGAAGTCATAAAACGGACCCTCCATTAAGCTAAGCATTATGATTAAAGGCTGTTAAAGTATATGGCAGGGCACTCCTACAAATGCTGCTAATATGTTTAATCAAGCACTGATATTTATCTACATACACAAATGCATTCAAACACATACATGCGCAACTACATATATCGACGATTTATTTGGCATAATGCGATATACAACAAATACAAAAGTTTGTGTTAATCCGTTAAATCAGGATCCGCTTAATGTTGAAGGCATAAACATTTATCTCTCTTGTACAAACATTTTTAGACAAAAGATAAAAAATAATGTTAGATGATTTATTGCAATTATACGTTAGAGATATAATAGCAACAACAAAAACAACAGCAGCAGCTGTGCCACGAGCTTACAACAACAGCAACAACGTTAATAATGCCAACAAGTGTACTCAAATCCAGGCTTTATCGAGGCAAAAAACGAAAATTCCAAATTTTTATAACTTTATTATGAAAAACTCCAATTGAAACTCTGAATAGCAACACGATCATCATACGGAGGAGAAAGAGCTTTACGCGAATACGAGATAACTTTATAAGTGCACATGGCAACAACAACAACACCAACAACAACAAATAAAAAGTATTTCAAAGATGCTTAGACCGCATAGATCTGATATGACCCTCACACATTTTCTCCGCACCAGATTGTTGCCTGGAAATAAGTCCACAAACAACAACAACAATAAGATACCAAAATATTTGTTCGCGAAGGATGAAGAGTCTGACCAAGATATTCCTTGTAGTTTATTTGTGCGCTCAACCTTAGTATAAAATACAACAACAACAACAATTGCACTAACAATGGTAAATGGCATCAAAATAAAAACCTCAAAAAAAAAGTTGTTTCCTATTCGACCGCGATGTATTGAATTACTAGCATCTAAGTACAATAATTATGCAGTTGCCCATTGCAGCACCATCCCAAACAGCACCCCAACAGGAAGAGTGCCTATATTTGATCATCATAATAGGGTGAAAATCTGACCAAAACAAAAACTATGTTTTATTCAAAATACAATTGCCGAAATGATTATTTTGACAAAATCGATTCGTGACTATCGAACGTTGCTTTGCTTAAAACTGCCAAATAACGGTGCAAAAATGATGCTCAAAAGAAAGACCATATTTACAGCTACAATGTATGCGAAATATTTTGTCATTTCCCGTTTGCATTCCATTTCTGCTAATAAGAATGAAAGTAAACAACGAATTTTGTCGTGACATAAGTATTTTGACATCAACTTCGCGTAATCACCCATTCAAGCCCAAAACTTTAATTAAGTTTTTATCCGTTCTTGGTTCAAAAGAGCTCATAATTTTCATAATAAAATAGACTTTCGATTATCAAAATTTTCAAAATTGTAATTTTAAGCCACTGTAACTGAACTATTTTGAAATCAATCCCAAGAAATATGAGACCGCCTTTTAAAGAAAATACTCTTAGTTGAAAATGGTCTAGCCATTTTCTCTACAGATAAGATCGTTGTCCAAAGCCTATGCCCACGGGTTCTTAAGCTTTTGTACTTAAAAGCTTTCCGTATACGTATTCACTTACAGATAAGTGTTCAACTGTGTCAGTAATTGTGCAGATCTGCCTCACTTGCTTGCAGCTTATGCAAAATGCGCTTGTATTGAGTATGGCTTTCACTGAAGTAAAGTCACTTTTAGAAAAACAGCTTTTTTACGAATACGGCAACACTACAAGAGCGAAAAATTATTTTTTTACTTTTCTAATTGAGCACACTCCAAGTAACAAGTTGATGTCAAAATACTTATGGCACAACAAAATTCATTATTTGCTTGCATTCTTATCAGCAGAAAAAGAATGCAAACGGTAAAAGGAAAAAAATTTCTTCTGAGTATCATTTTCCCTAAGTTATTTGACAGTTCTAAGCAAAGCAACATTCGATAGTCACGAATCGATTTTGCCAAAATAATTAATTTGACTATTGCTTTGTATGCAAACTTTCGGTCAAGTCAGCGGAAAAATTTTGTTGGAGAAGAGAATTAAAAAATCGAGAATATCGAGGAGAGTATTAAAGGCCATTACAATAGATCACATTAGATTTAAAGATCGCTCAACATATATTTTTGTAAAATCTCGAGTTGTCTTGAATCGAGGTATATAAAAAAAAAATAAAACTGTCATTGTTTTTTGAGCTAAAATAACCTCAAAAACGGTGTTTTCAAAATTTCGTCCCGCTTTAAAACTCTTAATCTTAATTTTGGATAAAACTTTTTGTTCCAAGGTCTTCACGAAAGGAACAATTTTCCAGAGCACAATATATCCTGGTCTTATAAGTCTTTTTGACCACCTTTTCTAAAAAAAACTAGGTTATGCCTAATGTTTTTAAAGAGGGTTAAGATGTTCAAGAAAACTGTTCCTAGCGTCATCTCGTGATGACCTTTTTGCGGTATTACTTCTATTACTTTTATTTTCACCAGAAACTCTCAGTTATCCACATTTGTATAACGTTTTAGCTCTCAAAGAATACTCGTAAATGAATAGAACAAGATTTTTTTTTATAATGAAGTTAAGGCACTAACAAATAATTTTCCGAATTGGCAGTCTAATCATATATGCGAATAAACCAAAG
This sequence comes from Calliopum simillimum, assembly GCA_951812925.1. NCBI lineage: Eukaryota > Metazoa > Arthropoda > Insecta > Diptera > Lauxaniidae > Calliopum > Calliopum simillimum. Next base: position 116,735,199 of record OX638371.1, on the reverse strand, counting down.
AGTATTTTTCGCATTCAGAACTTATGAATCATAGCTTTGGCTTTGAACGCGGTTGTTTTTGTAAAGCCACCTTGTTGGCCACGTACCTATCAAGTAAAGTCAAACAAATATTTTACTCTCCGTACAGATTTTTTTTTCTTTTTGTGTTTTCTGTCTTTTCATACATAGAACTGCACTCGCTCGTTTCAGCCGCTAAGTGATCAATTGATAATACTTTGGCAATGTAGCTTTGGGCCAAATCTGTAGCAAATGCGCATGTGGATGGACCCATTCGTAACCTTACGCTGTCGCAGAGTTTTGATACAATTTTTTTCCGATACGCTCAATTGGCTTACGAGTTACTGCATAATTACTATTTATTACTTGAATACATATCGATAACGTTTTGATCTGAGCTTAGCACCGATCATAAGGACTCTATGCATTATGGTTGTACGATAGAAAGCTTAGGTATAAAAGTACAATCTTTCTATCTTTCGCTCTCTAAATACAAATACATCAAAATATGTCCAAAATCGGCTAGAAACCGCTAGGAACCTAAGTAAATCATAAATCGCACTGGTAGCGACAGACATTTTTCTTCCAAATACTGTGATCGGAATGTGATATCTTTGCAACGATCAAGTGATCAAGAACTTGCGCACCTGTGCAATAAAGCACATGCCCGCGGAAAGCTAAAGATCGCTGCTTTGCACTGAACAACACTTACATGCGCGCGATTTATCTCCCATCACCTACAAACGTACAACAATCGGTATGTTTTGTAAGAGTTGCAATCGATAGAAAAAGGTATATAGGTTGTAGGGAGTTCAATCCCGACTCGATATATCGATCAGTCCCGGGGTTTTAGTAACGAAATCATGGGATTAATTCTTTAAATCGAAAAGAATAATAAGTCATACATTCTTATCATACTATAGGGAAATTAGGTTTTTATATGTAATTTTGTTGAACAAGCACCGATTTTGATGAGACATGGCTCATTTTGTTCGTAATTGAATTTAAAATAAAGATTTTTTGAAGATTTTCCCCTAAATCCGATGAATTCAATTCAACGAAAAATTATGAATTTCGCATTCCGCCAAATATCACGTTTTTTTACAAAAATTTAGCGTTTTTCGTTTTTTGCTCGACATGGGGGCTTAAATTTGAAAACCTCGTAAACAAAATCGATTTATTTTTCGTCAACGAATTTGCTTGAACTTTTTCAGGATTTTAGGACTTGTTATGTGGCCGTAATGAGCGATTTAGATTTTTTAACCCATTCTGTAGCCACGACCCACATACGATTTTTCTGAATTTTACTCCAGAATATTTGGAAATGTGGCCTGAAATATGAGCGCTCCCGTATATTATCGGAAATCTCGATTTTACCAAAATTTTAAGGCGAAATGACCTCCTGACAACCTCTCGGGTCGAATTTTTTTGTTGACCTATTGGGAATTTCATTTTATACGTCTAGGAATAAATTCCACCACATTTGGTTATTGAACATGAAAAAAAAAAAAAAATTCTTAAAACCTGGGTCATAAAAGAGGAGATTATTTTCGGATATGCCCATATTCATCCTAGTGAGAACGGGCTGAGGGCCTGTTGATTTGCTTCATATGCTGCATCTGAAATTTTTTTGCATTCCTTTGAGCTAGCTCCCTGTTCGGGCTATATTTGACAAAACTTAATCACAAAATATGTATGTCCATAACACAAAGATGTTGTAAGTTTAAATAAAAACTAACATTTCAGAGTTGCAAGGTGGTAAAAACTATTTATTTTAAATTCTTTATGCTATAAAGTAAGAAACGCTTTAGAACAGGCTTAATCGAAAAAACAATAATGCAACGCCTTCCAATTTAAAATTCAATTCTAGAAAATTGATAAATTTAATTATTTATTTGTACTAGAGTTCGCCTTGTGGCTGAAATTCGACCATTTCGAAATAAAAAAAATAAAAAGAAAAATAAAATAAAATAAAATAAAATAAAAAAAATTTCGATTTGACCATAAAATAAAGCAAAAAGTTTTATACCCTTCCTTGGTCGATAAGACACAAAAAGTTTTTAATATTCTTCCTTGGGGTTAAGGTTATCTGTATCGGTGCAGCAGCTAAGTTGCAATATCGTGCTTTCATTAAGAGGCGTGTAACTCCTTCTAAAGAGCAAACAGTTTTTGATATCTCTGTCCCGTTCATTTTATGCCCATACCAAAATTCATAAAAATCAATCATGCTATCGTTCCTTAGTGCTAACCCTATATCTATACCAAATTTCATCAAAATCGTATGCAGTAGTTTAGCCGTGAGAGCGTTTTTTCCATTTAGGGGCGTGGCAACGCCCATTGGAAACATAATGGTCATGTCATCGTTCCTTAGTGCCAATCCTATCTCCATACCAAATTTCGTTAAAATTGATGCAGTGGCTTAGCCGTGAGAGCATTTTTTTCATTTAGGGGCGTGGCACCGCCCACTTTGAAAATAAATATAGTCCTATGCATGCTCCTCACAACCTTTCCAACAAAACAAAAATCAAGCAAATTGGTTGAGATTAAGGTATAGAAACAGGGACTGAACCGATTTCGTTTGATTATTTATATATAGATCCCGAAAAAAATCCCGGAATCAGAAAAAGCAGGATCATAGTCCCTGTTAGGTAGGTGCACACTGATCAGCTGATGTGATGCTGAAGAGGTCACATAAAACACAAAAAATTAATTGATCTCATTGAAAGTTGGTCACTTTACATGGAATATCTGATGAAAGCATAAATACCAAATCCAAAATGAACTCGAACGTTATCTAAAAAGAATCAATTTATAAATATGGGCAACATATTTTGTAGTTATATGTTAATACGTATGCATGCATATATCATTTCCATATTTGTTAACATTTTAATTTCCATTTTCATTTAAAAACTAATTAGTAAATTTGTTTTTTTAAATACGCTTACATATATATGGTGGCATTCGTATTCTCCTCCGGAAATGAAACATAAAACTGCGAAAATATTCAAATTTAAATTAGTCAACTACTTGTGGTAATATGCAGCGGCGTCACGGCATAACGTATGATAGGGAGGGGGGGAGTGAAAAATTGGGTTGGCATGCTGTCTGTCTGCTGTTAACTGAGGGGTATTACAATGTTTTTAATTCATTAATTAATTTTGAACATTTTACGGCAAAATACAAATGAACGTTTTTATTATGGTTGCCGTTCAATTTTTTAAAAAAGGGGCTACATAAATACATACATATGTATATCGTGCACATGTTGTTGCTGCATTTTGTAATAAATTAATTTGTTAGTAGGTATGTTTATTTATTAATCCTACAAATGGCAACCTGTTGTAGTTGTAGCTTAAATGTCGCAGACAAATTTTCGCTGAAATCTGAATTTTATTTTTCTATGGCTGCATTTTTAGGGGTAATATATGATCTCTATGGCATGGGGTAGGGGGAGGTTATTATAGAATTCAAAATGAATATGCTCTTAATTGGTGGGCAACAAAGTGTAGAAGATAAATTTTATAGAGGCTTGAAGTTTTTAACCGTTGTTGCGGTCTAGTCAACGCTCTCACAATGAAAAGTGCAGATTATGGTACCAAACAATTTTTACGATGTTCCTCAAGCAGGACTACGTGTACCGGCAGTACGCAAAGTCTGTATTCCCTTAAAGAATCCTTTCTTAGTTGAAAGTTCTGTCAAGTGTATCAGGTCCATCAATAATATTAACTATATATCGAGCCCTAACCGCTAAAAAGACTTAACCGACACGATTTCAGATTTTCGTTTTTGATAGAAAAAATTAAAATTAAAAATATACCTACTAAAAAAATATTTTGTTTTGTATTTTATTTTGCAAGGCGCGTTGTTAAAATTGCTACGAACGAGCTATGCTCAAAATTTTTTAAAACTGCCACTTTTGACTAGTGATGAGCAAAATTAGACTGCTTTTCAGTCTTGGTAATTTATAGTTAAAAGTTGTTTCACACCCGTGAACTCAATATCTCTGAAAATTTTTTCAAGACCGTGACCAAGACCAAGACTTAATGAGAAGATCAAGACCAAGACTCAATGTGGTCTTGGTTTGCTCATCACTACTTTTGACAATGTTGTTTTCTCTGTCAATACTTTATGAATCAATACAAAATTTAAAAGTTTTAACACAAAATTTGTGATTTTGCATTGAAATGTTTTGATCAAGCATCGCGAATTTGACTAGCTTCTTTGATAGTTTTGATACATAACGTCATTTCTTTTATTGACTATCCGTTATAATAAAATCTATTCAAATTTTGTCAGAGAAGAAATTCTTTTATTGTAGTGTACAATTCAGAAAGACAACAACACCAACAACAACAACTATTCGTTGCCAATAGAAATCAAAAGGATATAATTTCTTATTCCATGTCATAGTACAAAACGAACAACAACAACAACAAAAAGTAATAGCAAAACGATGAGCGGCAACAATTGAATTGAATGAGTTGAATCTTTTGTTCCACGGCCATTGTTCGAATGTGCAAATGTGCGTCAGAAGTGGAAAATCGAATCGAATCAAACCGAACGAATGGGTATCTCGCATCAAAGAACAAACAATTCCAAGGGATTGTAAGGCAGAACGACACACTGAAAGCGATGCAGTAGAAGTCAGTAGACAGTAGGTCCACATGCTGTGTATGTAATGCAAGGGTTTCTCACTTAAATACTTGCGCCAGCAGAGCTCATTGTTTCTTGTATCACTGAGAATCACTGACAATAAGAGAAGAGAGATGCCATAAAAGCTTTGAGCTTTGAAAAGAAAAAAAAAAAAACAGTACATATGAAAAAGCAGAAAAAAAAATGATATTCATGAATTTCTTTTGTCCTCGTCGTCGGTAGTGGTGCTTTTGATTGTTATTTCATTTGCTTACTGTCAGTGTTAACGACTTGGATTTCAAACTTTAAATACTTTGTCTATTTCCATATTTTGAAAATTCAAATGTATTGGACGTCCTTAGTCCATTTATTGTCTTATATATTATATACATAAGTTACAATCTAAGCCTTTCATCCAATAAAACGATAGTTCGAACCATTTTATTCAAATGCCCCTGAGTGAAATCCACAGAGCTGTAGAGGGTGTGGTAAGCCAAAGGTCTTCTGAAAAAGATCAGTGGAGAACTGGAAAGACATCTAAGAATCTGTTTTTCTATAGACTCATGTGCGCGCTCCGAATATGTTTCGATAAGTGAGGATCTGTAACTCGCTAGCCGTTTTCGTTACAGTTCATACAGTCCACAAAAAGTTTTGATCTCAGACGTCAGAGTGCCCGAATTGAGTAGTTTTGAAAAAACTCGAAGCTAGAGTTTATTTGTAAACCATTAGCGTTTATCATGATTTCGAAGTTTAGATTTGATATGCTATTTCTCATTGTGTTAACTCGAAAATATGTATATCCATCCATGCCAAGTGTACCAGCTCAAAATTTTTTTTTCTCCAATTTCGCTCAAATTTGGCAATATGGTAGATCCGGTGTGCAAGAACAATCTGGGAGGATTTGGCCAAGTACCATTTGTTGTTAAAATACAGGGTGCTGAAGTTGGCGTTTATAGTTATTTTCATGAAAAGGGTGTTTTTTCAAAAATTTAAAGCTTACACTAAAGTTTGTAAATTGATAAATCTAAGTTTCTGGTCCTATTTACTTAAAAGTGTTCTTTTTATAAAAAAATATTTCTTGGTGAAAAAAGTTTTTTTTGCACCAAGATTTCTTACACTTAAAAATGGATTTTTTTTAAAAGTACTTTAAATTAAAACATAGTTTGTAAGCTTTAAAATGATGTATGACTCAAGATGGGATTCGGACGCTTAATGGGAGTTTTTGGCTTTTGAACGCCCGCGGAAGGCAAAAATCTTTTTTTACTCAAGAGGAAAGCATCTTACGAAAAAAGTGTACAAGGTATAAAATGCTTAGAATCATGAAGGAAGCTAGTGGGAAATTTTTTGGAAATTTTTCGGAAAGTTAAAAAAAATTTTTTTTTTTTGAGTAGTTTTTGAAAAAATTTCAAAAAAAAATTTCAAAAATTATCCAAGAAAAACAGTTTCCAAAATAAATCCAAAAAAATCACACGTATTGCTTCATATATAGTTTTTCTCGAAATTGATGTGGAACAAATGATGTAGTCTGTTGGGCAGCCCAGAAGTCTGCCTGACCAAAAGTCAAGAATAGAGCTTAGGAGCTTGAACTCTAGCTTTTGTAGTATTTATACTTATACACCAAAATTTTAAGGTTGCTTGGTTTTGCCCCAAGGCATTAAAATATTCTCTTGGATGTACATAAGAGCCATGTGAAATTTCGTTCCTTTTAATATCGAAAAGTGGTCCTGAATATAGAAAAAATAGTTTATAATTTAAGATGTTCAATTTTTTATATGGTTTTGAGCCGCTAAATTCGAATTCACAATTAATTTCTCTATAAGTTCTTAAATTTATTATTGTCCATTCAAAGTGGAAAATTAAGAAACAAAATGGAATGCCAAGTGTCTCCAATTTTGCAGAACTTATGGAGAAATAAATTACAGATTCGCATTAAGCCGGCTCAAAATCCATATCAAAAGTTTAACAGTTTAAGTCTTAAAACTAAAATTTTGTTCATATTCAGCACCAATTTTCAAATTCGATTCATCAAATATTCTCTGAAATGGACCAAATTTACGTGTACTTATTTGCATCAAATAAAACATTTTGGTGCTGTGGGAGCGCAATTCCAGGTCTTACGATACTTCACAGTATGAATATTCATAAAATTTTAACCTCGATATCCACAAACTTGAGTTTTTTATTTACCGATGACATAACTCAGCAAATTTTTGGAATTTTCAAGTAATCGAAGTTTAATTTTTTTCAGAATAATATGTTTCCATAGTAAACGCAAAAAAGCCAGTTTTTGACTTTGTGAAGGTCAGGTCCCTTTTCCTGTGGAGTGTGACATATGTAGATATTAAGCGAACAAAACTTACATCACATTGAGAAAACATCTATCCTGCGTCAAGTTTTATAGCTTAAAATCCTAAAGCTTCCTAAAGATTAAAAGCAATCAGCTACAGCAACAAAAGACAGAAGAAGAAGACGAAGGAACTTTATGTTCACAAGACACAACAGCAACAATTTCAGCGATTTACCAAAGTCATTCAAGTTGCAGCAAATTAAAACAACGGTGGAGGTCGCCGTCGTCGTCGTTGTTGTTGTTGTGTTTCATGGAAAGATCAGTGCGGATGCCGTCGGACATTCATTCGATCTTTTGGTTGGTTCTCGCAAGAGCCGGCAAACGGCGACAACAGTTGCAAAAATTGTCGCCAACATTATTGCTGTACTGCTGTTCTTGTTATTGTTGTTGTTGTTGTTGTTTACCTTGTTATTGTTGCGATTGTTGCTGTTGTTTTTGTAAATTCTTTGGCAAGTCGGGCTACGTGAATACTAACAACAAAAGTTAAAAGAACTTTATCCCGCGAAAGCAAAAAGGATGAAACAACCACCAAAAACGAGGGAAATAAAAATGTTTTTGATTGCACTCGCTCGAACGCTGAACACAGGCTGCCAAGGAATACCACTTAAAAGCATAGGCGCGCGGGAAGAGGCTGAATTCTCGATGAATACCAGCAGTTCATTCTACGAATCGTTGATGAATTGAAAGCAATTCGATTGTTTCGTATTTTACCATTGAATTGGGTGCTTGAGTGCAGGGTGCAGGTTCGAGACTCTGCGGTTAAATTACGACGAGCATATTGAGTTGCTGCAAAAATTTTCACCAATTTAAATGTAGAATCTCTTGAAAACGACGCTGAAACCTAAGGTATTTACTAAAAATCACGTTGATTTCACTACATGCGATCGCAGTAAGGAATCTTTGGTAATTATCATTGTTCAAGCATTGGTAGGTGACATTCGCGTACAACAGGTGCCCAAGGGGGGCAAACTTCCCTAGCTTAATTTGACTTGGAATTAGCAACAGCCTTCACTTAAATATTTACATCGTTTTAAAGTATTTTTAATTTTGTTGGCTCTTCTTTTTGAAAAGCAACAATCTTTGGAATTAAGTGCCCAATAAATGTGTGTGAGTTGTTCAAGAAGAGCTTAGCCATAGTCATGAAGCGTAAAAGCACTAAGTGATATTCTCTGGTGTGACAGAACAAAAGGTGCTAGATAGCACACAGATAATCATTATAATCAAATCAATTTAATCTTCTGAAAATTTGGCCTTTAAACGCCTTTTTCATGTTTATAACCTTGGATTCATTTTATTGCAGCGGTCTTTAATTACCTATGTTTATTGCAGATAAAACAGCAGCAATTCCCGCCTCCAGATCAGCAAATAACGATCACCTTCACTTGTTGGAGTTTGCTTTTAATAACTAGGTTTTCTGCCACGTATCTAAGCTGATGCGAATCATCAAATCTTCATCGGCGTCAGCAAACATCTAACATCTTGTCTAACATATGCTATACGTAATTTTTCGAAGCTTCACAGAACAGCAGGGCTAGGCACTTTCCATGTTTTATGTTAATTTTTATACAAATTTAATTTTATTTGCATTTCCATGTGGATTTTTATTTACACTTGAAAAAATTTTAATGTAGTTTTGGTTCAGAAATTATCCCATTCATCGCTGGAGAGTATAGAGGAAGTTGCCATGTATGCTGGTTCTTACTCAATTGGTTTTTGTCCAGCGTTTGAAGGAACTGTTTTTGCGTATCATTTTCTCAATGTCTTGCTTTCAGTGTTTATACAGATCCATTTTTTTTTTGAGCGTAGCAACTTCTATGGCATAAGCCCTTGGGATGTGATTTAATTGCTTGTCGTAGCAAAGCCAGCAACGTCTACCTACGGTCTGTTGTTAATTACAATTACTATTTGCTGCTGCAACCATTAACCCTTCAAAAAAACAAATTTTTTTTTTTTTTTTTATGGTTTCTAGTGTAACACTTTCGATTACCATTGATGAGTGGAAAATAAGTGCCAAAAGATTTTCAAATTTGGGTTGCTAAGCGCCGGCATAGGAGTTTGAAGTTCGTAGTATTTTTGAGTTGAAAGTTCAAAGTTTTGACATGAAATCTTCATTTCTCGTTCATGTTGTTTTCAAAACTTCATAACTTCAGCATACTATAGTGATTATTTTTCTTCGAAGACATTAAAAGCATATCTTGTACATTTTTTGAAAAAAATTTCAAAATACCTTTAGTGCAGGCAAATTAGGTATTCATTTCTAATTTTGTTGAACATGTGCCGATTTTGATCCGACAGGGCTCATTTTGTTCATAATAAAATTTAAAATAAAACCAACACATTAGTTTTTTCCGGCCTTTCCCCAAAATTTCTTTAGTCCCCCGTGAACCTTCAAAATCGGATAAATTCAATAAAACTGTTTTAAAATGCTTATAAATGGAAAATTATGCTATTCACGGGGTTCTCTAGATTGCTGAATCCAAATATGATACTGGAAAATGAAAAAACTCAAAATGACGCCCGGAAAACTGCGTACATACCCATTTTAAGCACCAAAAAAATCGTTACAGGGGGTTTTAGCCTAGAAGTCTTGTTACATTGAATGAATTTATACGGTCGGTGTGGGATATTGTTTTTTATACTATAAAAAGTAAAGTTTACCAAAAATTTTTTTGTGTTTTTGATTTGTTTATTATTTAAGCAATAACTATAAAAAGTTAATACAACTCAAAATTAAAAATATTTGTAAAATTTTGCCAACCATTTTTTCTAAACTAATTTGAGGTCGCTGAACACGAAAACGCAGTTATTTTTTTTCCTTGCGGCCGTTCCCGAGTTATTCGATAATTTCTATTTTCGAGGTTATAGCTTCATATACATCAATATATTTCTATGACGCCAAGCCCGATCGATTTTATTTTCCACGTTGACAAAGAGTGATTAGTGGCGCTTCTAAGAAGTATACCAATGATTATGCTTCGAACAAAATTGACTGAGTTATAGCAGGAAAAAGTTTGAAATTTCACAAATTTTTGAAATTTTTCACATCAACTTCAAATAAAACATTTGGTTTTTGGCATATAATTTTTTTAAATACTTGTTTTTTAGTAATTTTATCAAATGGCGCATATACATAATTGCAAACATTTTAAGCTTATGTTGAGCAAAATCGAATGAAATTTCCAAAAGATATTAAGGTTTTAGTGCAATAAGGAAGATGTGAGAATTTTCGAAATGTTCGGCCTGAGTCAACAGATCCAATTTTTCAGCCTCCAGATAGGACACCCTACACTTACTGAACACTTTAAAGATGTTTTAAGTAACTTCTAATCATTCTCTGTAGAAGAACATTGCGGATTGTATCAAAAATATTAACTTTTGAAAGAAATCGAAAGTTCCCTATTGCACTAAAACCCTAATATCTTTTGGAAATTTCATTCGATTTTGCTCAACATAGGCTTAAAATGTTTGCAATTATATGCGCCATTTAAAAAAGTTACCAAAAACAAGTATTTAAAAAAATTATATGCCAAAAATCAAATGTTTCATTTGAAGTTGATGTGAAAAATTTCAAAAATTTGTGAAATTTCAAACTTTTTCCTGCTATAACTCAATCAATTTTGTTCGAAGCATAATCATTGGTATACTTCTTAGAAGCGCCACTAATCACTCTTTGTCAACGTGGAAAAATAAAATTGATCGAACTTGGCGTCATAGAAATATATTGATGTATATGAAGCTATAACCTCGAAAATTTAAATTATCGAATAACTCGGGAACGACCCCAAGGAAAAAAAATAAATGCGTTTTTCGTGTTCAGCGATCTCAAATTAGTTTAGAAAAAATGGTTTGCAAAATTTTACAAATATTTTTAATTTTGAGTTGTAGGGTAAGGGAGGGAAATATGGACTACGTGGGTAATATGGACCACACGGTTATTTCCCACTGCATACATAGGATTTACCGTTATTCATGTTCAAACTTAACGCTAATACCTAAAGCTTATAATAGGGCGATTTTAGCGTTCGGTGAAGTCGCATGTTTCTGTAAAGTTGATTTTTCTAAAAAAAAGATCAGTGATAATTTTTTTCTAGTGAGTATATTTCATTATTTCACTTTAAAGACATCGCGTTTTAAATAAATGGTTTATTATATAAAGTCAGTGAATACCATTTATAATTTATTAGCACAAATAAGTTCATTTACCAAAAGAGTTTTTGATAAAAAAAACCATTTGTTTCACCAACGCGTGCTGTGGGTAATATGGACCACTAAAGAAAAAAGCCTCAAAAACAAATGTATTTATCATCTTTTTCAGATGGGGAATCTAGTTGCAGTTTTCATGACGAGTCTGATGGTCATTATATGTAATTCGTTAACTACAAAGGAAAAAAATGATAAAAAATGCATATAATGTAACACCCTTTACTCAGAAGATCGACGAGGCGAATTTTGGGTTGAAAGTGTAATCTGACGTTCTTGGAGTCATGAAAAACGTACCGAATGTGGAAGTGACATTTTTATATGCAATTTCTGTACCAAATGGACTATATGGTCCATATTACACTACACTTTTTTTTTATCTTCATTTTGAGTGTTTTCAGTTTTTTAATTTTTTTTCTTTATCCTGATGATATATTTATTTAAAAGTGAATCAGAATAAAGGTAAATTGTTTCCTTTACTGGATGACATTAAATTAACTGTTTTGTTTTATGTATTTTGGGTTTTATTTAAAAAAGAAAGATGGGTGGTCCATATTTCCCTCCCTTACCCTATTAACTTTTTATAGTTATTGCTGAAATAATAAACAAATCAAAAACACAAAAAAATTTTTGGTAAACTTTACTTTTTATAGTATAAAAAACAATATCCCACACCGACCGTATAAATTCATTCAATGTAACAAGACTTCTAGGCTAAAACCCCCTGTAACGATTTTTTGGTGCTTAAAATGGGTATGTACGCAGTTTTCCGGGCGCCATTTTGAGTTTTTTCATTTTCCAACATCATATTTGGATTCAGCAATCTAGAGAACCCCGTGAATAGCATAACTTTCCATTTTTAAGCATTTTAGAACAGTTTTATTGAATTTATCCGATTTGAAGGTTCACGGGGCACAGTGCGAAATTTGGGAGGCTTAGCGGAGCTTTATTCAATTTTTGAACTACATAAAACGCATAAGGTTATTCATTATTTCGGTAGCTTAATATCCCACCTCAAAAATCTCATACTCATTTTGGTGAATAACGCTGCGAAACAACTGCAAAATGCACCTGAAACTTGCATTACTTATTCATTCATACTTTTTGACTATAGAAAGCTTTTCGATTTGTTTTAGTTTATATATTAGTACATAAAAACGGTAAGTCGGTAGGACGCGAACAATTTTTTATTTATTTTTTAATAAAATTGTCACATATTGGCATTGAAATAATTGCAGAATGTTTTCTTACTCGTGTGTGATTTGTTTGTGAAAATTGTGCTTTTTAAGAAGTTCATAAGATTTACATTTTCAACTTCATTGGATACTTTAAAAGGTGTTACCACAAATTGCCATTTTGAAACGTACAAAATTTGAAAGGTAGGTTTATCTTCTACTGGAAACACAAAACATTTTTCGCGATGTTTTGCGATCCTCTTTTAAACTAAACCTTTTCCAGAATGTCTTTGGTAATTTCATATAACAGCGAAATTTCACGAAAAACTGACATCAAACGCCATCGTTGGTTTTGTTTTGGAAAAAATAGGCTCACCAACACTAACATCTGACTGACACTCTCCATAGTTTAAAGGTAACTATTCGTACGCTAGTTTATAATATACTAAAAAAGGTAGGGGGAATCCTCTCGAAATTTAGAAGCATTTCTGAATATAAATGCAAGAAACAGCAAATACCCCTTTTCTTACCCCCTTCATTTTGTATGGTGTTTTGATAAGAAAATGGTGATATCTATCAAGTTTCATAGCGATATCTTGTATGGGAGCAGAAATACAACGTTTTAAGCATTTCCGTATATGGGGGGTATTATAACCCCTTGTCTGATCCCCCTTAATTTTTGCATAGTGTTTTCCCAATTAAATATATATCCAAGTATTAAGTTTCATAACTATAACTGCTGTATGTGCTGAGATATGAATTTAGTTCCGCTAGACTCTGAAAATTTCGCACTGTGCGGGGGACTAAAGAAATTTTGGGGAAAGGCCGGAAAAAACTAATGTGTTGGTTTTGTTCAAAATTTAATTACAAACAAAATGAGCTTTGTCGGATCAAAATCGGTGCATGTTCAACAAAATTAGGAATGAATACCTGTTTTTACCTAATTTGCCTGCACTACTTCCATTTTTCATATTTTCCCTCCTACAATCAATGCAAAATTTAATGTGTAAAGAAGCACAACCGTCAGGATGTAATGGGCAGAAATGTTTTAGAAAATTGATTACTGCGTGATTTTGGTGATTATCCAAAAAAAAAAAAACACCAAATAAAAAAAAATTGTCATTAAAAAAATGTCCAAAAATTTTTGGATGTTTTTTTTTGGATGTTTTTTTCTTGGATGTCTTTTTTGGAAGTTTTTATTTTTGGACGTTTTTTTTAATGTTTTTTTTTTGGATATTTTTATTTTTGGATGTTTTTTTTTTGGATTTTTTTTTTTTTAATATTTTTGAGTGGAATCCGTGATTTCATAGTGTCCTTAGAAAAAAAAGCTTTATCTAAATTGAAGATAAGTGTTTTACAGCGGGGTGAAATATCAAAAATGCATTTATGGCAAAGTTAATGGTATTTTGAGCAGTTTCCCGTAATTTTCTCCAAGACTAGACAAACTAAACTAAAAATGCCTTTTTCGAACTTTTTTTTGAAAGTCCATTCGAATTCGAAAAAAAGAGTGAAAACAGTGTTTCAGAAAAGTACAGTCACCTCCGACATTAAAAAAAAAAAATCATTTATTTTTAGTGTTAATTGATATTATACAGACCGCTTATGGTACACATGAAAGAAAAATTTGCTTTTCTTTCATAAGTTGCAGAAAAATTTTTGCCTTTATCTTGAACAAATAAATAAATTGAAAAACTCGAAAAAACCATCGACTTTGACCAGCTCTACAAAGCACACCATTCCTTCAAAAGAGTTAAAATTTTATATTCTTGAGTATTCAGCATTTGTTTATCGCAGTGCATGGATTTTCGCAACCACTTTTGAGAAATGTCACCGTTGCGCGCCAGCTAACTTCGAAAAATCCTTTTGCTTTCCGACTTGCCAATGGTAATCGATATCATCCTGAATTTTGTGTCGAAGAGTATTATTTTAAAATGTTCAAGTTTGATTAGGTTGTCATAAGACAGCTGGTGATAGACGTTCGTATTCGTACTGGAACTCGCTATCACTGGATGATGTCTTTCTCAAAACTCGTAAGCACTCCGACATGCGTGCAAAGCAATAACTGTTGGCCTTTTTAAAAATTGAGATACACATAACGTGATACGGTGAAGCTGGGCAACCTTAGAGAATGTTTCAGAAAAAGGAGCTTGCTTCGTACAATATTGAAGGATGCCACGACCACTTGCTCGAAACGTCATCGTTTTGATGAAATTGTTCTCATTGGGTCTTTTGCATGAATTCTTTAAATTCTTAATTTACATACATAAGTAAGAGTCTCAAAACGGCACTGATTTCCAAATGTAAGTCATCATGCCAAAGACAACAAAACCCCATTTTTTTTATTAATTTAACGATACTTTTGATTTCACACTCCCAGTTGAAAATTTGCATTTTCCAACTGTATTGACGCTCATTATATTGTGTGTCAAGTGTACTGCCTGCCTTATGATGATGGTGGAGACTCATCCTCCTGCCTTCACAGATCTGTGTTACCTGTGTTGTTGTTGTTGTTGGTAAATGGTTAGTAAAACTGCAACGCCGTCAGTCGATGAAGAAATTGACAGATCATTGCTATTGATATGAGCGCTTGCATAAAGATGCCACAACAGGCCGCCCGCCGATGGGTCTCTTGATCAAATGTCAATTGCAAATTGCAATTGAATTGAGTTGTTTTGCTTAGATTTTCAACTGCTTTCAATTGAATTCAATTGTGCTTTTGATATTTTAACATTTGGTAACATTTTTCTCGGAATTATGTTAAAGTTTCGCTATAGCTCATTGGCAAATACTTTGACAGACGGTGAGTGTGGAATTGCAAAATTTTTTAATTTGACTTCATTGAAAGTGCAGAATTTTCAAAAAGATGTGAGTGGAATTGTTCAAGCATTTTGTGTGGCTGTCTATAAGCCTAGTGACGCTTCGCAGGGGAAGGGGTCTCAGCAAGCGTTACGACTTTTGATTTATTCTTTTGTCGGTTTTTCATTTCACGGTATCATCACATACGAGGTTGGGGGTAAATTTTAGCATCACCACTTAAGACTTTTATTTTCTGCAGAATATCTCTTTATCTTTTCCACAATTTGCCTGAAGTTTGGTTGTTCTATCGATAATATATGGTCGTGTGTTAATTGTTCCACACTTCAGCGAAGCGCGACTTGCAACATGTCGCAAATAATTAGCATTTGTTGCCGTAGACTGCATTTTAAACTCAACGTAATTTCTTTCATGTAATTTTGAGCAACGTCTGCTACAGTTGTATGCTCTTTATCCCCACATTCTGATCTACCTACCCACTTTCAGGCATTGGCTCTGATGCCGGTTGCAATTGCAAACTGTCAACCGATGGATAGACGGATGTTTTGCAATGATTTGCACCTTGCTCACTGAATTACAAAGGTGGCCAAATAAAAATACAAAAAAAAAAATGCGACAGCAGCCCTGGTTAATAGCACGGGCAGACAGACAGCACCAGCAAGAGTTTTTGTGTTTAGCTCATTTACTATGCAAATTGTTGCAGAACACAGCGCAAATGTCGCACCAAAATATCGCTGAATTTATGTTTGTCCATCGGTTGGCACGCCAATCTGTCCCACTACCTTTCTGTATAGTAATTTTACATTTTTTGCACTGCTCTAACTGTTGTTGTTGTAATTTTACACAAAATTTTTTTCCTACCAATGGTTTGTAGGTTGGTTGGTTTCGGTTGCCATTTGTTTCGCAATTCATTACAATTTTATGTTTTCGTAACACGCTGCAAAAAAGTGTTGAAAGAAAGTACAAATTTGCACTTCATTTAAATTTCATAATCATTTTTCATCATACGAATGTGAAACTTATATGTGTACATATAAGTTAGAAGGGAAACCCGTGGAAACTTTTAGATTTAAGTTTTTATGAAGTTTCATGCAAAAAAAAAGTTATCAAAAAGTTTTATTCCAGGCCTGATGCTAACCTAAAAAAAAAATGGCAACCCTAGACATGCATCTACTATTCCTTTTATTGACAACGTAATGCGAGCATAACACAGGGAGTCAGTCCATCATGAATAAACATTACGTGACCATCAACGTCCTTGCCATTGACGAGATACTGACGATGTGGTCATTGTCATGTCTTTTCACTTCACTTCAATACGTCGCACTGAACTGTTACCCACTACAATTCAATATAACTATGCCATCACCCCACCGCCCAACCGCTTTGCTTCAGTTCATCTTGGACCACTCACTCATTCAGTTGCGAGCCAAATCGATAGCCACAGCATCACCAATAGCAACGACGACGACAACTTGGACTTTCGATGCGGTAATGACAGCATGACATGGTATCCGTGGCGCTTCGGGATTTCGTTGTTTGACTTTGTGATATGTCATGTCGCCCTGGAGATGAGCCGTCCATGTCGTCAACGCTGTTTCATTAGTTCGTTGTTTGAAACAGTTGCCAGCGCGACAGCGGTGAATGCGTGCGTGTGTGCGTGCGTTTAATTGCAGTTGCCCGATATGTAGTTGATGAAATTGTCATTTTCATCAACGTGAAATGAACTTGACAATGCGTTGCATTTGACACAGCAATAAAATTGCAATCCATAATGTCTCTATTGTAGTTCTATGAAATTGCGTTTCTATATTTGTCAATTTGGCGTTCAATGGAAGGTTCAAACTATTGGAACAGGAGACAATAGAGGTTACAAACTCAAGTGGTGAACGACTATTCATGGAATAAGTGCAAAAGAAATCAGGGCTTAAAGTGCCGTCAAATTAAATTTCTATACATATACAACGATACAATGAATAATCTTTTCGTTATTAAAGCATGCACTTGGTAGCTTAAGTATCTGCCTTAAGCGCCCAACTTTTTGAGTAACATCCATACAAATGCCGGAAAAGTATGAAGAAAAACACCAAATTGTTCATACTTTATATAAGAGAGCATAGAACGAGCGTTTTCTTCATTTTCAACCCATAAATGATGTAACAAAAAGAAAATGAAACTGAACGAATGTGACCCAAGCAACCAACAACAACAAAATTAAACACAATAACAATACACAGAAATTATTATTTTGGCAGGAAGAAGATTCAGCCTGCAACCATACGGAATGCTATTGTACTCACACAATTATTGGCATTACAATGCTAAGAGTTAAAACAACAGCTTCGCCAATTGGTAGTGCAATGTGCATATTAGATTTTCTTGGGCTCATCCTATATAGTACATAGATATTTGAGGAAAAACCGAAAATTAAATCTTTGCAAATAGAAGTTTACAGTTCATTGAATCAAATCGATGCCCCATACGAAAATAAGGATGATTTAGTTGCCTCACGAAAACTAGGATATAACAAAAATTCACAAAAAGTTAGATGTTTCTGGATGCATTTGACAAAATATAGGATATTTCGTACTGAATTAATATATGAGCCGTTCAAAATGGATATGGTGCAAGTTCCAAACGAAACAAAGTACGATCGGTCATTTGGTCGATATCAGTTTTCAACTTAATTTCAACTTTAATTTACATGCCATCAAGTAAATTTTTCGTGAAGACAGAAATCAATTTTATTCATCCCTAACAAAATGTCAACCAATTAATATTATGACATTACTTTTGAAGCTGCACCATTTTCATTTTGAACGGCTCATACTAATAATGAATTTTCCTACTTCGAATTTTCCTAGTTTTCGTCAAGAAGTTGTAAGTAATCCCACTTCTCGACAAAAAACCTGAAACTTTGTAGTATTCGACATAAAACCTCGAAAAATCATACCTTCCATAATATGTAAAAAACACCTAATTTTTTGTCAAAAACCGGCCAAAATGTCTAGTTTTCGTGCATCGAATTGGAATTTGTTGGAAATTTAGTACTAAAATTATCGTTGTTACTTTTTATAATTTCAATGATGCCTATAAAATCACAAGTTCCAATCCGTTTGCAATGTCTATTTATCTATTTGTTTTAAACGCTCGGAGAAATAAAAGTGTCATAATTTTAACTCCACTCGTAGTAAAAAAATTAAACTACTTGATTAACACTTAATTTCAAACATAATTTATCCTACCTTATATAACCATTTTCACTTTACAATTCTAGTAAAAATATTTATGTTTGGACAGACATTTGCTTCATATACAAATTTTATTCTTCTTCAAGATCGACAGATAATTCTCATTACATGTAAAAAAAAAAATTGTACATATGTTTAGATGTTATTTAACAAAAAAAAAGAATTTTCTAGTAATAAAGTATGTACACAGTACGAACTATTTTTAGCGAAATTGAGCGCAATCGGCCAACGAACACGCCTACCGCCCATACAAAAAATATATTGAAAATGGAATAATAAGAGCATTATTTGCAATAACAGAAGCAAAATTCATAAATACTAAGAATAGTAAGCAAAAGCTCTGATCAAAAATAAGGCGAAATCGGTCAAGAGGGCGTGGCACCTTCCATAAAAACAAAAGTTTCAAAATGTTGTACTGAAAGATAATCCAACTAAAATGTACTGAAGCACTCAGATCAATAAATACAGGCTGTGAGAAAAAAGCGGGCGAACTCGGACTAGAGGGCGCGACACCTCCCATATATACATCCAAAACTGTTCACCCTTTTATGCTATGTTATACCATTAGAAAGATATTTGTATGTAGATTATCCCAGAGTTAAATTTTTTTTTTAAATGTTGCCTTTTAGTCAAGTGCCATTAAACGCACAATTTTCATTATTAACGACAAAAAAATAAACGGTCACACAAAAAATACGTTACATGTAGTGGTGCCCAGCACTGCATATAAGCAAAGAATTCAAAACTCTATACTGAAAGCGTTTTTTTAAAATAGTCGAACCAAATTTCACTCAGACACTGAGAAAAGTAAGTGCAAGATCTGAGCAAGCCAAATTTTTAAAATACTACAGTGTAGGGTATTTAATGTTTGGCCAGGCCAAAGGTAACACTCTTACTAGTTTTTTTCTCCATCCGTACATCCAAAACTGTTCACCCTTTTATGCTATGTTATACCATTAGAAAGATATTTGTATGTAGATTATCCCAGAGTTAAATTTTTTTTTTAAATGTTGCCTTTTAGTCAAGTGCCATTAAACGCACAATTTTCATTATTAACGACAACAAAATAAACGGTCACACAGAGCTGTAAAATAGGATGAAGCACAAAGAGAAAGCCAAAAACCAAAGCAGTGAGAACATATTGTTTTTATTGTTTAAGTTTCGCCTTACATCGTACCAGGAATGATAAATGAGCTTTTCTATTTTGCACCAAATACCAAATAAAGTATAAGTGAAAGATCTAAAACTGTTCAAAAGTACCAAAATTTCATCAGATCCAAGATTTACATTAAAATATAGTTTTATAGAAAGAAACGTCATAGGGACTCATAAAATTTGCGCTCGATTTTCGAATGCTGGACGATACTAAGTAGTACATATTAATGCTCTGTTACCGTAACTAGTATACTGGTTTTTATCATGAAAATGCATCAGTTCATATACATATGTACATATTGTCGGGAAATTTTCGCAAAACCCCGTTTTAAACTCTTATTTTCTTTAAACTCCTTTGTTAAAGCATTCAGTATCCTAAACTGGAAACAGTGTGAAATCTACAAAAACTGCACAAAAACTAGCCAACAAATTGGTGATGATGATTATGCGCGTTGTGGAGGTTTATCATTCAAATTTGTTCAATTGTTTGCAATGGTAATAAGCTTCATCGCCATTATCGACAGTGAGTCAGCCATTTCTATATGTTTGTATGAACATATCAATGCATTTCTATCCCAAGCAGAAATGGAAAGAGCACTTCTCACTCTCGTTATATTGCTTAGTGACAAGTTACAAGAAACTCTACTATGAAGCACTTCCTGCAGTGTTCTTTGCGTAAGCCCTTGAAAAATATCATACAAACAAGTGCTTTTTTAAGAATCGCTTTATATTTTTGCACTTTGAATGTATGTATGTATGCACATTGTATATGTGTGGATAAAAGATATTGGCCGCTATTTTTTATTTGTTTTTAACCTTCAACGACAGTGTTTCCAAAGTTCCCCGTTTTATTTGTCTGCCAACTTTTAACAATGGTCACAATGTGAGCGGAAAAAAAAAGAACCAATGGCCAAAGTGTAGTCTTAACAATTGTGATTATCAGTTGAGAAAATTGGTGGTTATACCACTGGCAGAGCAACCATTAGGTTCCACACTCCGGCATGCGATTGTGATGTGATGTGCTGTGCAATTCGATATAATTTGTACATTTCTAACGATTCAGCCAGCGCATGCTGGAAGCGTTTGTTACTTTTTATTTTTATTTGGCAGGCATTGTTCGCATACCGACTTCACGTAGTTGAGAGAAATTTGCTGACATTGAATATTATGAATATTTTTGTATTTGTTGTTTGCATTTCTCTGGCAAAATTTTATAGGTTTTTGCTGTTGTTCGAACATTATCAGCGATCTAACCCAATTGCATTGGCAATTCCAGTGGGGGATAGGCAAATTTTTGTATAGTTTTGATAATTGATAAGTGGAATATGAAGTCATTTCAAAGTGCACATGGAGGTCATTCGTGAAAAACAATAAATGATAAGATCTCACATATATGGATACGTAGAAAAAATGCGAATCTCTGCCAAAAAAAAAAG
The DNA here is from genome assembly GCA_951812925.1 of Calliopum simillimum. Classification (NCBI taxonomy): domain Eukaryota; kingdom Metazoa; phylum Arthropoda; class Insecta; order Diptera; family Lauxaniidae; genus Calliopum; species Calliopum simillimum. Next base: position 116,714,189 of record OX638371.1, on the reverse strand, counting down.
GCGCAAACTACAGATTATGTGATACAAGATTAAATATACTTCAATGGAAAATTTAAGGCTTTTAGCAAGAAAACGAGTAGTTTTACAGGACGTTAAATTTACACTGGGAAAAGAGCCCGGACACCTCTAAAGCACTGATAATAGTGGGCGGTGTCCGGTTAAAATAGGACGGATGGCAACGCTTCATGAACATAACTTGTAAAAATTGCAGAAAATTGTTTTTTGTAACTTTTTCACCTCAATACGAACGATTTTATCAAATTTGATAGGTATAGCTAATTATCCAAGTCTTTAAGGGCCAGTTTTTCAGTGCAAGTTTAAACTAAGTTTTATTAAACTCGTTTAAATTGTTAAACTCGTTTAACAATGAAATTACTTTTTCAGTGCGAGTTTATATCCAACTCAATAGTTTGATTTTTTGTAGGCATTACTGAAAAATGACATAAAAATTGACATTGACGAATTTGAAGTGAAGTGTGTTTATGTAATTTTTTTTTAAAAAACTTCAAGACAATTGAAATACGAAGATTTTCTGCAGTAAATTTTGGAATTGTTTTCAGTCATTTGTAATAACAAATTATAAAATAAACATAAATAAATATTAAAATAAAGAAATTTAATTTATTTTGGTTTTCTGCCACGACCACCGCCGCTAAATGTTATAGCCTTCACGTGCTTCACATAAGATACACCCATAAGAAGCAGCCTCATTTACATGTTTGTTACCCGGACTAATCGACCATTGAATTTCTCCAAATCTGCCTCATCACATGAACCTTTAGATTTCTCAAGCGCTTTCTAAACTACTTCGAGCCGCTCAGAACGTTTTTCATTTTAGGTTTTTTAAATTTATTTATTTTTTGTTTTAACAGCGATTTTTAAATTTAATTATTTTTTATTTACGACAACAGCTGTCAAAATCATGAAGTATGTTAAACGAAGTTTAAATGGGCAATATCGTTCAGTTAAACGTAGTTTAAACTACGTTTAACATTCACTGAAAAACTCATTCCTGAGTTTAAACTTAATTTAAACCAGAAAATGAGTTAAACTTGCACTGAAAAACTGGCCCTTAGTCTATCACTGAATAAACAAATAATCTACTCAACTCAACAAGAAATTGTCAATTAAGCTTTTGACATGAGAGTTTTAAGCCAAATACCAGCATGAGTTATTAACACATTCTTGATAACAAATTAATTTTTGGCATATATACAGAGTTGGCAACGTTTAAAGGCCAATCTTACACTCGAGAAAAATCCTTTCACTTTTACTTTTTTGCAGCAGATCGAATCGCTAAATCCGCTGTTGCAAAAAGTTGCGGTAGCATGGAAAATTAAAATACGAGCGAGTGAGTTTTGCAGCGTCATGAAAATCAACGCATTTTCGAGACGTCTACATTTTTTTTTTTTAACGTTCGCATTCGTTCGCTATTCCATTGAGTAGCAAAATATTTGGCATAGCAAACATTTTTATGCGAAGGTTGTGCGCTCTGTTCGCTTGCTCGTTTGTTTGTTTGTGAATGAGTGTTCCTTGTGATTCACTTGAGCCAACGAGAGATCGTGCTTCACGCTCATTAGCAGCAATTCATGTTCAAACCTTGGCTAAAAGTCAAACAGTTGTGGGCTTTGAGTGAGCTGTGAGGTTTTGTTGTGGTGCGGTGCGGCTGCCATGGTTGATATGAAGCATCCACCCACTCGATACGCTGATTTCACTATTTTTCAATCTTTTCAAGAGTTGTGTAAACAAATTTGAGGATCCTTCGTAAATGCTAACAAGTTTTGTTTGTAGTCAGTGTGTGTTGAAATGCAAAGAAGTCTTAATTTAAACAACAATGGGCAAAAATAAACGATTTCTAAATGATTTTAGCTGTGTAAAGGTTAAATGGAAATGAAAATATTTTGGTTACAAAGTTAGAGCGAGAGAGAGCGATTAAAAAACTTGAACAACAAACATATGTGTGATTCTACTTACGAATCATGAAAAATACAATATTTTCGGCACATTTTTTTTTTGCATCTGCGTTCAGAAAAGTTGTCTAAGTTGAGCTTAGGTATTTTTTGTACTTTTTTAAAACGGCCCGTTCAGAAACATAAGATGCACTCATTTTATGGCTTTTTAAAGGAAAATTGAGTTTAGGAGACTGAGTACAGAAGGAAATAATCGAAATAATCTTAATAAGCACTGTTTGTTAACAGCCAATTAGTTTTGTTATTAAAAAAACTAGATTTTTAAGTTTCCAGGAGGCTGAGGTTTTTCAATTTTCAGTCAATAAATCGTCAATGAGTATAACGCTCATCGACGAACTTGCGGAATTCTACATCAAAATGCTATGGATTTATAACCTAAAAATGTAATAAATCTTTCCTACGAAATGATACTCGGCATAATAACTAAAATATTCACGACCCGAGACAAATGATAGCCATACTAAGACAGTGTTGCCCAAAATTTCACGAAATTTCGTCTCAATTCAGGACTTGACAAAATTATTCCAAATTGAAAAACTATATGTATAACCTTATAGCGAAATGTCCCCTAAATTCAGCTATGTATCTGAAGTTGGCAGACCAACTTCAAAATTTTGAAGAAATTTTGATCTGGGAGTTTCCCGTAAATTAACCGATAACTAAACATGAAAATAAAAAATGTACCGCTCTAATAGTTTCTGAGATATACCAATACCTGTTCGTTATTTCGGTCTGGAGCACTTCATATGAAGTTAGCAGACCACGCTATATCTCTGACACTAGGAGAACTGAACTTCTTTTCAACATTTTTTCAAAATTTTGAAGTTGGTCCGCTAACTTCAGATACCTCCTAAATTCTGAAGTTTTGAACAAATTTTCCCTAATTGGACCAAAGATAACTTTACTTCGTTCATTCGGATCATTGAAGCAGCAACGCGATAGATACGCAAATTCATAAAAATTTTTTAAATGTTTTGATGTGCCAGGAGGTTGAGGTAAAAGTCGAATGACAAAGTTCAATAACATTTTTTTAAATAAAATTAAATTTTAGTAGCAGAATTTGACAGTTATATTGACACACTAATAATTACTTATCCAAGACTGCTACGATCTTGGTCTTGGTCTTGCAATGATATCAGCGATTTGGTCTTGTTCTTGCGAAACTACCAAGACCAAGAATCAAGACCAAGACTAATTTTGCTCATCACTAGCAAAGAGTACCTATGCACACTCGAAATTAAGTTTTATTTAGCATTAAAGCGTTAATTTCGGAAGAGAGACATGCCAGGAGATTGAGGATTGAACAATTAAGGTACAATTTTCCAATGAAATATTTTTTGGATCAACCTTATTTTCAGTGTCGTACTAGAAACAATTTAGGTGTTTTGATCATTAATCAATGAAATATTGTTACAAAAAAATATATAAAATTAGGAGAGCCGCAGAATATTCGATCAAATACGTCTAACTCTGAGAATATGTTTAAGATACGCAATACTTTTGAACTGTGAGAGTTAACTCAACAAATTTAATTCAGTGGGACTAATTTCGTAAGCCATTTCATGTTCTTGCTTTCTTTTTCTGCTGAATTTATTTCAATTAAATCGATTTAATCGACGATTGACCGCAGGGCTACCGTTTTTATTTTGTGTTGTTATCTTTATTTTATGTATCACGAACGCACAAATTTCAGTTGATAGCTCCAGCTGACTGGACGGACGGCTGGCCGCATTCAAAAGCACCTACTTTGCGCTTGGATCACATTATAACTAAAGTGCGAAAACTCGTAAATTTTCAATTAATTTTGATGAATCGCCATTGATAAGATCGAGAGAAGAGTGCGAGCAGCCAGAGCGTTCCATTTCGCATGATGCAGCAACAGCAGCAGAGCAACAACAATCGTAACATTAATAATAAAGAGTTTCCCTTATCCTTTATTAAAACCAACAATTCAGATCAGAAATGTGCAAAAACAACAAAAGAAAGAATCCAAAGGAGTTCTTAAATAAATGCAAACAGGCAGGAAGGCAGGCAGCTGATCGGTTTGCATGATTAATTTTTTCTCCATTTCCTTTTTTGTAAGAAATTTCTTTTTTTTTTTGCATTTTGTCTTGTTAGGGCTATAAGAAATGGCTAAATGAATTAACAACCGCTGAGTGAATTTGGTTTTTTGTTTTTTATGACCAAAAGCAAACAATTTTTTTGGTTGTTCGAGTTCAGATCAAAGGCGACATTCATTTATTTTTGCTGTAATAGCAACACCAATGTATTAACACAAATCTATAGAGATGGGAGCCTTGGTGTTGTATGTATATGTTGTTTCAAACACAATTGCATAAATTCAATTGAATTGAATTGGCTCCTGAGGGCACTGTTGGCATTACCATGCCTTAGCATCGTGTTTGTCGACAAAAATCTTGAAAAAATTATTTTTACGTCATGCTTCCAGAACATGCGTACAATTATGTGGTCCCAAAAGCAAAAGTACCAATTGGAAATATTTCGTGAGTGCCATGTTTTAATAATTTCATTCATTGCACCCGATAACAAACCAACACTCATGTGAAGTTCGCTGCGGGATTTTTGAAAGCAGAAATTTTTCAGAGTACTGAGTCCATTGGGAATATTCCTAGAGTTCTTTTATAAAATTCGAAATAGTTCTGCGGAATCGAACCAAAAATTGGGGGTGTGTCGATAAAGTGTTTAAGGCAAAAAATGCTAAGAACTGTCCGAGAAATATGTGTGCATTTTTTCAGAATTTTTTGCAGACATTTTAAAATTTTTCAAAAATATTAAAATTTAAAAATTAAAAAATTTTAATGTCCAAAAAAATTCTGAAAAAATTCACACGTATTCCCCAGACACTTTTAAGTATTTTATGCCTCATACACTTTTTTCGTACGATGCTTCACTTTTGCCGACCGCGGGTGTTCAACAGCCGAAAATTCTCATATAACGACCAAGTCCCAAATTGGGTGCTTTCAGCATTTTACAGTCTAGTTCAATTTTGAATAAAGAAGTTTTTTTGAAAAATTGATATTTTGTGAGTTATGGTCGAAAAACTAAAAAAGACCGAACATTTTACGTCAAAACACCCACTGTAAGTAATTTTTTGGCATAGCTTGTTAAGAAAAGTTGCTCCAATTTTAGTAAAAAAAACCGGTTCCTGAAATAGTACACGAGCTATTGATCGGAAACTGAGTAGCCTCTGACAAAAATTTTGGAGGTTGATAAAAACCGTTTTGTAGCTAAGTTTGCAAAACCCATCGGAGGTTTTACTCAACTAAGGCTATCGTCGCAGCATAGTCAAGTCTTGTCCCTAGCATAGTGTAATTTACAAAAAAAGTTTTCGAAAATTTATGGCTGGTAGATTTGTTTGACTTATCCCTATTTCTAGCTCCAATAACACTTTTGATTTCAGTTCCGAATGGGAGATCAATATATGTGTTATAAACATGCGTACCTACCTTTAAGGTGAAATTAATAATTTTTTATTACGCGAAATACCTTTTCGATTTCGATTGAATTTTTTCTGCACTGCTGTAGATAAACATCTGAACATTATTTACTTCCTTCTCGCTCAATTGTAGGCATTACCAAATGGACAGGAGGCCAACTTTGAACATTGGCAACAAGTTAAAACAACAACAGCACAAGCAGAACAGCAACGGAGGAGCAAAGTAATGAAAAGGGGAAATAGCAAAAAGTTACGTGTTTGTTTAAAAGTGTAGATTACACCTACTTTACACAAATACATGCATATGTAGTTTCTTATTTAAAAAAGAAGTTGATCTTCATTTGAATCTTTCTGTTTTTTTGGTATTCTTTGAGCTTAGATCCAAATCTTTGACCGTCTAGAAACAAGAGCTTTTATTTTCCTGAAACTCTTAGAGGGAGCATACGGCAATAAATAAAACGTCTCCATCAAATGAGATCCCTCGTTATGGCTTTTATGTCTCTACTCGACTTTTCCGATTCTTTTAAATGAGCAAAAATTTTTGGTAAAAAGGATTAAATTAGCACAATGGTGAATTGATTACTTAATGCAATTGTCCTGTTAGGAAATGCAAACATAAACAAACAAAGAAAATCACCACTGTCACTTAACAGATAACACTCATGCGCTGTGTCGATCACAGCATACGATCTCCGAAAACAAGCTTTGTCAATTAGGCGCTTAAATATTCGGCCGAAACAAAGTTTTTTTTTTTTTTTTTTGTATGTGAAAATCGCTGCTTTCATTGAAGAATTCTTGCAAATTAATGATTATGATAAACATGAAATTTTTATAAAAATTTAGAGGCGAATACAGACGGCGCTTAGGGTAAAGATAAAAACAAAAATCCGGAAAGTAATAAACAGAAGTTTAAATTGGAAGTCGTAAAAACAGAAACATCACTGAAAGGATTCAAGAATCATTATAAACGCATTACATTGCATCGCATATAAATCGTCCAACTGAATTTAAGGTCAATGCATAAAAAGAAATAATACAGCTAAGGCATGGTAACTTTATTGCCAAAAGAAATCAGAAACACAAAACCAACTTGATGCCAATATATCAGTCGTTTTTACTGAAATTAAAAATGAAATTTGTTTTTTTTTTTTTTTTTTGCGGCATTTTGTTTGCTGTTTCTTTCGTTAAATAAAAAATAATGAATATTTATGATAAGGAATCTCCAAGTGTCCAATTTCTTTGTGAGGCTCGTCAACTTTTTTGCTTATTTCTCTTGGTTGCAATAACTTCAAAATGTCAGCTGTCAATCTCTTGCATTTCCTGCAATATTGAAATAACCTAACTGTCAAATTAAAAATTCCACGGAGTTTGCTGAGTGCCAAAAAAAAAAAAATATAAAATTGAATTTGAAAAATACATGAATATTTACGATATTTTTCGTTGATTTTTCAAAAGAGAAAATAATGTGACATTGGTGCCACAAACACTCTGTTTGTGAGGGTAACTATTGCAAATAACGATATATTGCCTGATATCACTCATACAGCATCAAAAGTGCATTTCGAAATTTTTAAGAAATTTATTATGTGGCTTATAGAGTATAGGAAAAATAGTCCTCGTTTCAGTTGTGGGATTTATTTTTACCAGACACTAAGATAACCTCACCAAATTAAATAGCAATTTTTGTTCTTAAAGCATCATTTCATGGCAAAGAAGAAACAAAAAAAAACTTACTCTAACTTAAATTCATAATTTCGCATTACCATGGAATTTTTTTGCTTACTTTACCCTATTTTCAAAGCAGCGTACAATTTTTCAATTAATTAAAATCACGAGTTAATAAAAATAAATTGAATACCACTGGTTATATGCAGCTACGACACGTCGACAGCTACGAAAATGTCCCATTGCGTTAAAGTTCCCCAGATTCAAGAGCGCCCTTATGAGATTCCTCAATTATGCAATTTGGATTTGTATAAAAAAAGGGAGCACATACCGATATTGTTTTATTCTTTCATTCGATTGCCAAAATTCTTTCTCAACTCATTTCACTTTTTTGTCGAATGTCTACAGTTTCGCAACCTTAATTAATATTTCTACAGCACCTCAGTACACTGAGAAAAAATTAAACCCGTCCGGAACACGTTCAATACCGGTCTGTTAGCGTTGCTCGTTGATAAAAAGTACTAAAAAAGCTAATAACAAAAGCTATTTTTTAAAAATATGTGCCGCAAACAGTTGCTCCCACATTTTTTTTTATTTATTTCCATAAAATTATCACATTCAACATATCAGTAAAACTTAAAATGTATCGAAAAATATTAAAATACACCGATTTCTCCGGTTAAAGTCCAAAAGTATCAAAAATATCGGAACATATCGCTAATATTCCAAAAGAATCAAAAAATATTGAAATACATTAAAGAAATCGGCAAAAGTCCAAGTGTATTGAAAAGCATTCAAAATATCGGCAAAGGTCTAAAAGTATCGAAATTTATCGAAGTGTATCGAAAAATATTTCAATGCATCGAAGAAATCGGTAAAAGTCCAAACGTATCGAAAAACTTCTAAAATATCGGGAAAAGCCTAAACGTATCGAAAAACATCTAAATTATTGGCAAAAGTGCAAAAATATCAAACAACATCCAAAATATCAGTAAAAGTCCAAAAGTATTGAAAAATATTAAAATACATCAAAAAAATTAGTAAAAGTCCAAGTGCATCGAAAAACATTCAAAATATCGGCAAAAGTTCAAAATATCTGAAATATCGGTTAAGATTCAAAAATGTTTAAAAACACCGCAAATATTGGTAAAGGTCCAAAAGCATCGAAATGCATCGAATAAATCGGTAAGAGTTCAAATAGGGGAGATGTGTATACCTTGGTCTGAGTGTACCTCGGTCCGAGTGCCGGTTGCCACTCAACAGTTGCACGTGTACGATAATGTTCTTCTATGAAATTTTCCACTCATACCGGTGACTCATATAAATAGACTTCAGACCGTCAAGCTGTACACGTGTATAAAAAGCGACGGAAAAAGTGTTTTTTGTGTGTAAAAATTTGTTTTTGGAGTAAACTACGAAACGTTTTGTGAGGAACTTACTTGAAATATTTCAGTTTTACAACATCAGGAAGGAAGTTTAGATATTGTTTTAAGCTTTTAGTGTGTTTTAGATGTATTTTCATTAACATGTGTTGTGGGTGTTGACAGTTTTTAAAACATGCTGTCTGTGTGTACCTTGGACCTAGCTTATTGACCAGCGAGCCTTTTTCGACGGGCAACCAGGAAACCATAATCGCCTCTCAATATAATATTATTATTATTATTTACGCGATTAATGTATTTATTTGCAACTATTTTTGTTTAATTAATTGTTTTTTACTAAATGCACTTTTTTGTGTTATAATTTTTGTTTATGATTAATTTTTTTTTTTATTGAAAAAAATGTTACTTTTGATTACATAATAAATGGTTCTTTCATAATTTATTACCAAAATACAATGTATTCTCTTTTATTTTTAATAGTCCAAGGTACACTTGCATGGTGTACCTTGGACCGTTTGAGATTGCAACGGAACAAGTAATATTTCTACTCAATGGTAAGACATAGAAATATCATTGTCAAGTCATTTGATGCTGCAAGCATTGTAGAAATATAACTTAATCAAAAAACTAAAGAAACTTTTTTGGAAAATCCAGCACACTGAAAAAACTGAAAAGCGGACCAAGGTACACACATCTCCCCTACATATATTAAAAAACATCCAATAAATTGAAAAAAGTCCAAAAATTTTGAAAAATATCGAAATACATCGAAGAAATCGGTAAAAGTCTAAATGTATCGAAAAACTTCTAAAATATCGACGAAAGTCTTAAGGTTTCAAAAAACATCCTAAATATCGGTAGAAGTCTAAAGTACTTATGGAAAAATATTGAAAAACATCTGCAATAACGGAAAAGACCCAAAAATGTCGAAAAACAGCCTACGTACATATATCTGTAATAGTCCAAAAGTATTGGAAAACATTGAATAAATCGGAAAAGTCCAAATAAGTATGGAAGGTTTATCGAAAAACACCAATATGAATGTCGAAAAAACTTTCAAAGCTTCGAAACATATTGAAGTGTATCAAAAAACACCCAAAATGTCAGAAAAAGTCCAAAAGATTCCAAAAATATTGAAATACATTGGTATTAGTCTAAAAATATCGAAAAATATTCAAAATATTGAGTTGGCATCACTGATAAAATATTTGGAGTCATTTAATAAAAAAAAACAAAATAACGCCCAAATTATTTTCAGAAAAATTTCGTTTTTACTTAAACGTTTATTGTGTTGAATATTGGACGTTATTTCGTTTTTGTTTCGGGCGTAATTTCATTTCAAAATAAGAAAAAAAAAACGTTGCCACATTATTGAAATGAGATGTTGCTCAAACAATATAAAGCAGCGCCCAAAGAACTTTCATATAAATTTGAGGGCCTTAGGAAATAAAACATAAACATTCAGATATGCAAAACAAAATTGAAGACCTTGTCTTGGAATCACAAAAGGCCGGCCTGAAAATCAACGTATCCAAGACTAAAAGCATGAAGCTAAAGGCAAACCGGAATGACATCACGTTTAGAGCTGGCAGTGATGACATCGAAAACGTCGAAAGCTTCACGTATTTAGGCAGCATTATCTCCATGGATGGTGGAGCAAAAGAGGATATCAACTCAAGAATAGCAAAAGCAAAAGGCGCGTTTGCTCAACTGAACAAAATATGGTCTTCATCCGTTATATCCACCAAAACGAGAGTACGCATTTTTGATTCGAATGTGAAATCGGTTTTGTTATATGGGTGCGAAACATGGCTTGTTACTGAACAACTAACGAACAAGCTGCAAGTATTCGTCAACAAATGCTTAAGGCGTATACTAAAGGTTTGGTGGCCTCGCACTATATCAAATGCCGAGCTACATCAAAAATTCAAACAGAAGGCTATAGCAAACGAGATCAAGCTGCGCAATTGGGGATGGATTGGTCACACTCTCCGGAAACCACACAGCGAAGTTTGTCGCCAGGCCCTTGAGTGGAATCCACAAGGCAGTAGAGGACGTGGTAGACCCAAAACCAACTGGAAAAGGTCGTTGGAAAAGGAAATCCAAGAATCGGGAAAATCGTGGCAAGAGATCAAAGTCATCACAAGGGATCGTGACAAATGGAGAGATTTCATATTGGCCCTATGCTCCTCCTAGGAGTTAAAGGAGAATACATACATACATAGGAAATAAAAACAAAGTATCGCCCAAAATGTTTAACAAAATAAAGCACAAATTTTGGGCGTATTTAAGAAATGATTATCCCCCAAATTCGTATGAAAATAATTTGGGCGTTATTTCCTACCGTAATTTGAGAATAGATTTTTGGGAAAAAGTCATACCATTAAAGAATCATGATGGACGTAATTTGAGCTTTTGAAATTTATTCAAGCTCACCATGGTCTAAAAACATTTTCAGCCGCTGGCCAAAAGCCTAAATGGCATCACTGTATTGACATCTCTTAAATCAATATATTCCCATTATGCTGCATTTTCTAAGCTTTAAAATTAGTTATTAAGCATCCTAAAGTGCGATTTAATATGAGATTATCCAGGATACCATCAAAGCAATATGATCTTGACTGAGAATGAGACATAAAAGTTCAGTATTTTTGTTCTTTTTTGTTTTTCTTCTGGGTGTAACGGCTACCGACTGCTGTTTTTATTTTCTTTTTAATGCAGCGATGAGTGGAATTCGGTCTCGCGTTAATGCAATCTCAACTTTAGTTTGGGACTGTCAGTTTCGGACTGCATCCGCAGACGAATGCAGCATTCATTGGATGACATTGGCATAGCGCGTATATGGGGATGTATACGTTCTATAATTGATTTTTGGTCTGTTTTTTTTCTCTTCTGTCCAAATTTATTGCAGCAATATTTGCGCAGTGTCAGCAACATGTTGCCGTTCGGTAGTGAATGTCTGTGATGAAAAAAAACATTGAAGTCGCCTAATTTTTCTTGAGTTCATAAATCACGCGACATTGACATGTGTCTTAAAGCTTGCTTTCTTTTTGTCTCGTTAAATGAAGGACAATTATGTGTGTTCGATTTTTTTAAGGAAGTTTTTTTTTACTCAAAATTTTATTTAAGAAAATTGTAACCATTTTGATATGTTTTAAAATTGCCATTTAACACAAAATATAAATCACGAAACGTTTGTAATTGTTGCACAATCTTACGCAAATTCAAGTTGCACGATCTGGCAACACCTTCATTAGCATATTCGAGACAAATATTTGCATTAACACCTCTCGTCTTCTGAGTTATGTAACACTGTCATGGGTTTTGTGAATGTTACGTGTATACGTGACTACGTTGCTAGTAATATATTCAGATATATCCGCAGTGAGTCGTACACACAGATGGACATTGTTGCATTGTCCTTTATATGTATACCCAGGTAAAACTATTGGTAAAGAGATGAACAGAATTTTTATTTGATATAATAATGATTTTTTATTTTTTTTTTTTTTTTTTTTTGTTGTTGTCCAAAATGAGTAAGAGCACAATTGCATTATTACAAGTTTTTACCTTCATGAGATTTTTGAGCTCTCTTTTTCCGAGGTTGGTGCTAAAGTTTGCCTTTAATATCTTTCCTATTCCTTTTTCGAACGAAACAACTATACTTTACTATTCATATCTCTTTGACGACTTCAAGTCAGTTTTAAAAACTGGTAGATAAGCACACGCAACTTTTAAATTCTCAAGTTAGCAGCTTAAACAAACTTAATACCGAATGATTTGGAAATGTCGCAAAGGATTGTGAAAGAACCAGATGAAATACATTTTGGGCAAGACTTCAAATTGACTGACTGGTCCCAAAGAAAATACACATTTTTAGTGGAAGAATCAATATACCGATGTCATGACGGCGGCACTGAAGATATGACAGTATTTTCTAACATCCGACTAAAAAAATAAATATTGTTGGGTCATTGTCAAAAAATCCTTATTTAAGGACCTCGAACTGTTTTTCTGTCTATCCTAAAATGCTTGTAAATTATATGAGCTCAATAAGGTTAGAGGCTACTTCTAATGGGTGCATTTTAAAATGTTCCTTTCGAGTTATTTAGCACTGATACTGATTTGGCTCTACGTAAATCATTAGGTAACATTGGCGCATTTACAGTGCAACATTTTCGTTGTCGTTGTCATCATCATGATCATCATCATCATTTTAATCATCATCAACACATTCACTGGTATAAGTGTTAACGTTGTTGTTGTTTCTCCTGTTGTTGCTATGTTGTCATCAAGAAGAGAATTATTACATCGACACAAGATGTTGCGCGAGATTTCGTGAGAGCATCTTATAATGCGATTAATTATTTGCATGTTGCACCTTAAAATGTCAACTCAGCGCACTGAGTGTTACTTACTGCTGTTGTTGTTGTTGTTGCTGCACACCATAATCGAGCAATGCATTGGCTGGAATTAGCAACGAAAATGCTGCACATTGTTGATGGGAAAAAGGTAAAATGAAAAAGATGCCAAGAAAGTTGGTGAAAAGAGAGAGAAAATATTGGTAATAAGTTTCCAGAAAATAGAAAGACAGCGAAAACGATGCTATTTAAGAGATATTGTGATTATGTGAAAAAATTGGCATCGCACCTAGAAGAGAAAGTTTTACAGAAGAACACTGAAATTTTCATATTACTAGGTACATATATTGGGTGGTTTTGGCTTAGTAGATATAGCCATTTGAAGCTTTATAAAAACCCGGTATAAGTTCAGAACCCCTTGATGAATTTCAATAATATTGATGTTGTGTGAAAGGTATTTTTATTGGCTAAAAAATTTGTTTTTAATCCGAGTCATGGTTTTCGAGATATAGCAATTTTTCAAAAATTTTGACCAGATTTTTTTTAAAGCACTTTTTTCCAAAAACTGTATTATTAATACATAGTTTTAGTAAGAAATTATGAAATTCCAATTTATTTCCTTTCATTTGATATGTAATTTGTACCTGACCATTTGAAAAGCTTCATCTCGAATGTCATCCGGAACAATATAGAAGAGAGTTGGTGAGAAGAAACAGCCCTGCCAGACAACTGAACTAGTAAGGTATGTCGATGACAATAATCCATCTTATGAGGCACCCCGAGAAGAGAATCGACATTTATATCACGCGCAAGAAAAACGGAACTGCATAAAATTTACGAAACTATTTCAAATACAAACGTAAATCTTCTACCGCTGCTGCCACATCAATTGCATCTAAAGGCAGCAAAGTTTTACTTAATGCTGCCGCTTCATTGCATCCATGGCTCACACTTCTACCCCCTTCAATGTTTGCACTATGAAGTGGCAGCATTTCTCTGACGCTTTACGGAGTGCCAACAAATCTTTGGCTGCAAAGCAAAGCAGAGCAGAGCAAAACAACAACAACGGATGTATTTGCACTTGCACGGAGAGGAATATAACATGAACATAACCTCACTTCCTGTCACTTACTAAACGCTTTGTTAGCGCCCAAAAATGGTGGCAACATGAGCAACGCGCAAAACGTAGCGATAAAGTCAAGGCAGTGCGATCACGTTACTTGTTACATGCGACATTACAGTTGAAGTTGGTGTCTGTATGTGTGTGTTTGTGTGTGTAAGCATATGCATATCCTTGCTGCTACTAGATGGCCCACTAGTGATGATGCTGCTGCTGCTGTTGGTGTCGTCGTGTGAAAAACAAACACTTTGCGCTGAGATTTATGCTTGTGAACGCGTTTTTATGTGAATTTGCAATAAAATTTGCATTATTACAAGTACCAGCAAAGTGTTGTGAAGGAGGAGGAGGAGGTTAGAAACGGAGTCGAACGAACGCCAAAGACATTGGTCTTACAGCCATAGATTGTTGTCCTTGTTAGCTGTTGCTTTGTCTGCGCGCTTTGCAAAGCGCTGAAGGCAGCGATTTATTTTTTGTAGACATAACTCAGGGTTTAATAAATTGGCTTTTGGGTTGTTTTTGTTGTTGGTGCTGTTTGCTTGGCTTCCTGGGGCAATGTGGACATTTACTGTTGTTGCAGTTTATGTGCTCTGCCAATTCAGGAAAAGTGTGAGAAGAGAGAAGCGAAAGCAATGTCATTTAAAATGTTTGCATTGGAATACAAAGCTTTGCTTGTGATGTGAGAAACCAAAGCCAAAGATGTCCGGCATTCGAACTTTACTTATTTGACATCACCAGAAAAGGTATTTGACTTTATCCGCCGATGTTATGCAATAAACCAAATGCAAATGCATTGCCATTGCCATTGCTAGGGTTAAATGACACTTTTGAGGCGTAGTCTTTTTATGGCAATATTTTTTTTATTTTGCTCAGCAATGTAACAGAGTTATAGCCAAAATATTACATCGATCTTATCAAATGAGTGCCAATCGATTGGCAGTAATTTTTTAGAGAAATTCAAAGTCTAACCCTCTTTAAAGTTAATGACCACATATGTACACGTATTTTCATCATGACAGTATGGGATTTAAGTTGTGGATCGCTACACGAAAGGACAATGCATTGAAATCGTCGAATTTCGGATCTTAAATTCCAAAAAATCCAAAATTCCAAAAAATCCAAAATTCCAAAAAATCATCTTTTCGGATGAGACTCATTTCCACCTCGGCGGCTATGTGAATAAGCAAAACTGCCATATCTGCCTCGAAAAATCCACAAGTGACCGTGAAGAAGCCAATGCATCCACCGCTCGTCACTGTTTTGTGCGGTTTATGGGTCGGGCCTTTTTTTTCGAAGATGAGGATGGAGACACCTAAAATGTCAACGGAGGTTAAAGCTCAGAGACTGGACGATATGTGGTTTCAACAGGCCGTCGCTACACTACACACAACTCGCCTGAATTTGGTGTTTTTGCGTTAAATTCTTGTCGCGGTGATGTGAATTGGCCGCCCAGAAGCCGTTAGACTATTTTCTGTGGGGTTACACGAAGGATAAAGTATATGTGAATGATCTGAAGACGACTTCAGACTTGAAAAGTAATATTACGTAGGTGATTCGGGCCATTCCAGAGGCTATACTGCAAAATATCATAGAAAATATGGCCGAGAGATTGATTGACATGTTCTACGGAACAGTCGCAGTAAACATATCCGCGAAATAATTTTCCACACATATGCAATTGTGTGCTTTTGCGAACGAATTAATATATTCGGAAAAATTCCGAACCGTTTGCATTTTATTCAAAATCAAAGTACCACACGTCTTAATGGAATGTTTTTCGTTCATAAATTTTAAGCAAAAGTTTCATCAACTTAAAATATTATTTTAAGACTGTATTTCGTCTTCGTCTTTTCGTTCTAGACTGGTTCATGCTAAATAACAAATAAAGTATTCTTGAAAGTTCCTTTCTATGTCGCTTACACTTTCATCCTGGAACTCCAAGGCGTAGGGCCATGCTGTGGTAAATATTTATTTTTCCAAGGTGGAAAAGAGCGCTTTAACCCCTTGAGACCGATGGGGTCACATAGGACCCCAAGCATTTTTGGATAAATCAATATTTTAACTAAAATTAGTATCAAGGAGTACTCGTATGCTATTGACATGCTCTAGAGAGTTGTTCAGTTAAGTCTTGGCTAAAATTTTGTTTAAATTGTTTGGTAAAATACGGAACGGTTTTACAGCTACGAGTAAAAATTGTCAAATTTTTTCGGTATTTTCTGATTTTAAGACCCAAAACTCAATTTTTTGGGTCCGTTTTTTGAAAAATTTCTTTCTCTTAGTCTATATCTACAACTTCGTTGAAGATTGCAAAGTAAAATCTCAAACGGTTTACGACTTATAGCCGTGGCAACTTTGAAAATGCAGTTTCGAAGCATTTTTTATTGTGCTATAAAATTTGACCTGGAGCCAAACAAGCGAAATACAGATAGGGATTTACTAGTAACATCATGTGCTTTCTGGAATAGTATTCAAAAATTTTCTTGGATTTTTTTTTGCTGTGCTGTGTAATATGACTGCACCATTTCCGGCTATAAGGGGATTTTCCGGACCTACTTTTTTTTCTTAATTTAGTCACTAGAAAACTTAATCCGAAGTTCATTTTTCAATATCTACAATGGTCTAGGCTTCGGTCTCAAGGGGTTAAAAGCTTTTTCTAGCATCAAGCGCTTACTTTCTTTAAGACGCACTACTTACTCCATTTTAATATTGTATGTCCTAGGTCTTGGAACTTGAGCTTTCTCCTAATAAAAAAATAAAAATAAAAATGAAAAAAAAACTTCACCCGCATTTGGGTTCAAACCCAGAAACCAAAGCGCAGAGAAATATTACTTGCTCCTTATCACATACGCTACACTGTGCCTAATTGAAGGGTTAAAATTACCCCTCTATTGAATATATACATAATCAATAAAAGCGACATCCCCGGAAATTTAATTTGGAAACTTTGTATGTTTTTTCGCATGTATGAATAAGCCTTCGATTTCCTCAAACACTTCCTTCTTGAGTGTGACTTTTATTTCCCTTTTCTAGAGTTTTTAACCCCAAGTACCTCCCACCAAAAAAACCAACACTCATCACTGTTACTTGGCCATTGGTGTGCGTATAAATAAATTTGCTCAGCGCACATGTTACTTAATATTCCGCGCCATGTTGACGACGACAATTTTTATTATTGTCGTTGAAGCAGCAGCACTATTTAAAAGCAGTAGCATGGCAACACTGGCAGGATTGATAGGTTCGGCGTTGCAGTAACCGACTGCAACAACAACAACAACTATGGGTTTTAACTTACGAGTGCGAGTATCGTTGATGTTGTCGTTCGTTGTCATCAGTACAATTGACATGAGCAACGTGCTGACATGTTCTATGGAAGCGTTGGGGGACGGCGAGGGGAGTTGCGACCAGCCACTTGAAGAAGAAGGCGCACTTTATAGAATTTCGACACCTGTTTTAACTGTGGAAATAACAGCCGACAGTGTTGACATTTTGATAAAATGAAAAGAAGAAAAATCAGAGAAAGACGAAAGATTCGTAGATTCTCTGCATTTAAATGACAATCAAATGGGCAGTGATACATTGATGTGCGGTTGTGTTTTCAAACAGAATTTCAATGTCCCATGACGTATGCATTTATGAATGTCAGTGTAATGCATGTTAATTTCATATTTTATCATTGTTATGATAATTACATCTTGTCACTGTCGCATTTATTTTTATATTTATTTATGTAAATTTAATTTATGCAAAAAACCTTTTTTTGAATTTGGCATGAAATCATTTCTGTAGTCAGTTTTCGCTTACTTTCATTGCAAAATGATAGAATCTGTTCAACTAAAGAACTTTCGTTCTCTTAATAAATATATAGAAGTATGTTATTTCAGGTTATGGAACCACGTGGTCCATTTAAAACTAACAGGAGTATGCAATATAAACTTTACAGCCTTCAATAGTTCTACATACAATTGAACTTACAAAATTAACGCTAGGTAAATTACTGAAAAGACTTTCGATTATTTTGATCAAAATAGTCATTAAAACCTATGAAAAATAAAAAATATAGAGATTCTCGAAAGATCCTCAATAGCATTTGAGCTCAGCATAACAACGCACTTTGAAGGGAGTCGGCGAAGTTTTTACTTTGTGACATCGTGACAATTGTAAACTTTGCTACTACATTTTTGCTACTTTTCAGGGCTCTTTTCAAGATAGCATTGCCTTTTTTAACCAAATAGTATTAAATTAAAAACTAAACGAACTTTGAAGAGATCGGTCCTTTTGTTGAGCTTGAAAATTTTATGTCTTTTCAACAAATTTAATCACAAATTTGAGCAAAGATATAATAGTTTAAAATAAATTTTTGCTTCAGAAGACTCAACAGGCAGAATTCACCAAAAATTTGCCTTACAAAACTCTTAGGATAAAAGTGACTATGATGGAAAAAGTTCGAAAAAACGTTTTGGAATGTATCAGGCTCATCCCCAATATCTTTCATAAGTTTAAAGTTTAAATTATAAAAAAAAAAATTCAATGCACAAATTGATAAGGAATTGTTGAAGAAAAAGTTTGAATATTGTTAGAAGTGTACCCAACCCCTCTCATGGGACCGAAAAATTTTGCGGCATATCAGGGGTGACCCCAACCTCTGAAAAAAGTTTTGATCTTCTCTTTCAAAAAAATTGTAATACTCCAATCGACAGAAGAAGGGCGAAGAAAATTTTAGAGTTTCATACACCCCTGACAGTTTCCAAAACTTTTCTTCAACCTCTTCTTATCGAATGATGAAGTAAATTTTTCATAAAAATGAGCCCAAGACTTTTTAAAAAGTTCGGGAACACCTCTGAAAGTTTCCAAAATATTTCCTCGACCATTTCCTATCGATTAGAGCACTACAATATTTTTTATGAGATCTAAACTCCTAAAACGAGCTGGGGACACCCCTGACAAAAATTTTTCTTAAATCTCTACCTCCCCAAAGCAATAAATTTTTTTTTAAAAAATGGGTCCAAAACTCCTAAGACGGTTCAGAGACAGCCCTGATAATGCACAACATTTTTCTCCGGCCTTTCTCTACCGATTGGAGCAGTGAGTATTTTTCGAAAAAAGGGCTAAAACCTACTAAGAGTGATTGGAGACAGTATTGAGAACTTTCTGCAACCTTTCCCTATCAACTGGTGATGCAAAATCTTTCAATGAAATGGGTCCAAAACGACTGCGAGGGGTCGGTGACGTCCTTGATAACTTCCAAATTTTATTTTCGACCATTTTACTTCGTATTCACTTTTAACCTGAGCTTCTATATGGTAATTTTTGCTCACAGTCAGCTGCAGACTTTCCGTTAAAGCTAGGGCCGTAAAATCTTGTTACAGAAATCTCCTGATGGAGTAATTTAATAAAACAAGAAATTTTAATAATGCGATTTTTGAGGTAGAATAGTTTACAAATTGACTCGACGATATCACTATACTACTGATATGTGAAAATTTTTATCATTGATTGAGAGTTTACCAAAAAAAAAAAAAGATTTTGATTTATGTCAACACATTAACACATTTGGCACATGAGAGTCATATCTACCGCATATTTCTAACCTTAAAACTTTTTTTCCCTTTAAGGCATAATACGAAGAAACCGAAT
This sequence comes from Calliopum simillimum, assembly GCA_951812925.1. Taxonomy (NCBI): domain Eukaryota; kingdom Metazoa; phylum Arthropoda; class Insecta; order Diptera; family Lauxaniidae; genus Calliopum; species Calliopum simillimum. Next base: position 116,694,603 of record OX638371.1, on the reverse strand, counting down.
TTATCCACTATCACTCAAGACCTTGCGTGCGTGCGTGTCTATCTTCAAAGCAATTAATTTCTGTCACAATTAAAAATTAAATTAAAATTCGAAATTCTGATGGCATAACGACAAGAGAAAGAACCCCTCTCAATCTGCATCGTTAAATATCGATCATGCAGCTTTTGTTCATCTGTTTGTTTCTGATATCATTCACAAGCTACCTATTGTAAATGTCACGTTTTAATGATCTTTGCATATAAAATATACGATAGCCATTAATAACAGAGAACGAGCTGTGTGCGGGCTAATTGAGGAGCCATCAGGTATGTCGACTTTTGTATCATAAACATTTTTATAGTGTTTTCTATCATACGCATCAGCCATGGTTGGAAACCCCTTAAAAAATTTAACGATATTTGAACTGCGCGCACATTGGTATTTTGATATATATTTACGTATAAGCCAAAAAAAAATTATGAGTGAAAAATGTTGTCTCTTAAATGTCATTGCAATGACATTTTTTCTTGGGCTCGTATTTTGTCTTTGAACGTTCATGTAATAATTCATCAAATCATTTTCATGTCTGCTCAGTATCAAGAGGATCGGTCGCACTCAAGTTAAGCAACCAAAATATTTTCATGTTCGATACAAAAAAGTTGATTGTGCGTCCTCCCCCCATAGTCGCAATCGCATATAAATCTTGAGAATAATTAAATTTGTTTATTACAGATTTTTTATCTTCTACGCTAAGTTTGAGATAGGAAACAGGCGGAGTCGTCAATATACAGATGCGATTTATAACGCATCATAACCGTAAGTTGAATATAAATGAATCGTTTTTTTTACAACAAAGGTGAATCAGAAAAATTCCATAAGTGTAACTGTTTTATGGACGTTGTTAAAGATTTACATTTATACGACTGACATTTACTGCTGGCTGGCTAGTAGTTTATAGTATAACGATCACTGCTAGAGTTAGAGAATTTTTACATAAATTGAATTTTGTAATCATTTCGTATGAAACATTTTGATGTGTATTGTATCATTCAATAACATAGTACAAAACGAAAATCCAAACAACTTTCTGATTACTATTTCTGAAAGTTCATTATGTTCCTAGCAAAACAATTTTTTATTTTGCTAGTTTGGCTCCCTGTCAGATTTTATGGCCTTTTGAAAATTGGGTTCAAACTGGCTTTTTCAAAGCTTATTCGAAAAAAAGATCAGAACTCCTCTCAGATAAAATTTAACTTCTCAAATACGTTTACTACGTGCCCACTAGCGGTGTTTTAGTGCACGAAATTTGGATTTTGATACTTGACACCCCTCAATTTTGTGAGGTTGGAAAAAAAATGAGTTTGCAAAATAAATTTTGGGAGTGGGGTGAGAGTAAAGGTTGGCGCATCGAGGTCAAAGATGAGAGAAAAAGAGAAACAATTTTGTTACAGCCCTACAAGAGGGGCCACCTCTAGAGGGTTCAAATGTATGACCGACCCCCATTATTTTGCCCTCTCCAATATTTTTACCGAGCATACTTACCCCCTATCTCTAACTCCTAAGGGTGCTCCCATACAAAATTGACATTTTTAGAAAATCGACCCTCACTACTCCCAGGGTGCCCCTAGAAGGGTAAAATTTATGACCGGCCCCTAATATTTTTTCTTCCCCAACATTTTTTCCCACTGTATTTACCCTCTATCTCTAGCTCTTAAGGGCGCTCCCATACAAAACTAACGTCATAGACATAAAAAATATGGAAAGGAAATCGTCAAATAGGCCCATAACTGCCCAGGAGTCTCTCCTAGAGGAGTAGAATATATGATCGACCCCCATTATCCCCCCTCCAAATTTTCACAGCTTACCTACCCCCTGTTTCCAATCATTAAGGGGGCGGTTACGGTTTTTTTAAAAACTGCCCCACTGCCCTATCTGGACCATGGGTACCCCTAGAAAGATCAAATTTAGGACCGAACCCCATTATTTCTAGGAAAATTTATAAAAAAAAATTGTATGGCAGCCCCTTTCAGGGTTGAAAATAGGGGGTAAGTATGTGGGGGAAAATATAGGTCGGAAAAAACTAATGGGGGTCCGTCATACACTTTATCCTTCTAGGAGTACCCGTAGGGCAGTGGGGGCATTTTATATAAAAACAGTAACTTTGTATGGGAGCCCCCTTAAGGATTGGAAATAGGGGGTAAGTATGCAGAGAAAAAACTTTGGAGGGGGCTAATGGGGGTCGGACATATATTTGATTTCTCTAGGAGTGACTTCTGGGCAGTCATAAGCCTATTTGACGATTTCCTTTCCATATTTTTCATGTCTATGACATCTATTTTTATGGGGGTCCCCTAAAGAGTCAGAGATACAGGGTAAGTGTGTTGGAAAAAAATGTTGGGGAGGAAAAAATACTAGGGACCAGTCATACATTTGACCCTTCTAGGGGCACCCAGGGAGTGGTGTCAATTTTGTATTGGGACCCCTTAGGGGTTAAATATAGGGGTTAAGTATGCTTGGTAAAAATATTGGGGAGAGAAAAATAATTTGGGTCGGTCATACATTTGACCCCTCTATAGGTGACCCCCAAACATTTGAAGGGCTGTATGTAAATTTTTTCTCTTTTTCTCTCACCTTTGACCTCGATGCGCCAACCTTTACCCTCACCCTACCCCCAAAATTTTTTTTGTAAACTCATTTTTTTTTTTTCTAACCTCACAAAATTGAGGGGTTACATGTATCAAAATGTTGTTACTAAAGATCTCTATACATTCTTAAAACACCTCTAGTGCCCACCAGAGGTTTATGTGGTGAATTAGGGCTTTTTCGGGACTTGGCTTTAAATCTCGGCGTAAATTCCATGATTTACCATACAAAAATAAGTTTGCATTTCTGCCAAGCTTTATTTCAAATATGCTTAAAAATCGCAGCAGTGCTACCGATTTTGTCTATTTTCGACCAAGTGGCACCCTTAAATTTGTCATTAAATGTCATGAAAAAACAAAGCAAATAGAAGATTAATATTAAGAATAAAAGAAAAAATATCTTTAATTTTCCCGCTCATGACTTTTACTGTCAAACAAAATCTCTTCCGGCCATTGGAAACGGAAAGGATTTAACAACAAGATTTATGGATCTCATCATAGCTAAATATTCGGTGGAAAGTAATTCATTATATAAATAAGCAGACGAAATCGGTTCAGTCGCTGTTTATATGCCTTAATGTCAACATATACGCTCCATTTTGAGTGGGCGGTGCCACGTTTCTAAATGGAAAATGCGGAAAAGTTGAACCCTAAGGAAGAATTTTAAATCTTTTTGAGATTCATCACATTTTTTAATTGAAAAATAGCAGTGCCACGCCCCTAAAAACATTGCCACTACTGAGAGTTTGCTTGCTTATGTTTACGGTTGCATGGTCTTTTTAAAGTATAATCGAAATGGTCGAATTTCGGCCACAAGGCAAACTCTATTGAAGATTATTTTCAAATGAAATAAGTTCGAGATTGACTTAAAAATATCGTTTCAAAGGTTGGGTGGTGCATATGCAAGATGATTTGCCTTACAAACTTGAATTTCTTGAGGGTGGTATAAAATTTTACTGAATGATTTGATTTTAAATACAAAACTCTTTAAACGAGTATGGAGTACTGTAAGATTTGTACAAATTTTATATCTCACCTACTTTCCAAACCCACTTCCTGTGCATAATTAAAGCTTCCCGCCAATAACACCAATAGAGACAATTTTCATTAGCAACGAATGATCAATGGCAATAACAAAGGCAACAACTACACACAATACACTTACGACAAGATCTCGTTAAGAAAGAAGTAAAAATTACTTCTACGCAGCATAATGAATGCTTTGAGCAGCAACAACAGCAGCAGCAACAAAGCAACACGAACAGCAGCAATTCAATAGCAAACTAGCAATGATTGCCAGACTTAATAGTAACAACAACAGCCACAACAACGGCAAACAAGAACATTCTCTCATTGTAACACTGACGAGATCAATTTGACGAGATCACTGCTTCCTGGCAGATTTGCAGAACGCATATGCAGTTTTTGCGCGGTCAATCAGCAAGCACTGCAAGCATTGCTATGTATGTGTTCTTTAATGCTAAAGCTTAAGCGGTCAACAATAAATCGTTCCATCGATCTTCAGTCAAATAAAAAAACTCCCGTCTCGACTGTCTCATTGCGTATTGAGCTGTCAGCATATGTCTTGATCTACACATGTTAATCACAGAGCGTAAGAGAGAGCGGAGAGAGTTGCAGTGGAGTTGGTGAAAATGCGGAGAGCAAGTGGAGACATCATATCCAGCTGCAATAAGTAGAATGACAAAAATCGCTTACTACCATGGAACGCAATGCAGTAAACGCGGACCAAAGTTGCTGCGCTGCTGGTGTTGATGATGATCGATCATTTCGTGCTGCTGCTGCTGTTGACCGGTCTCAAGTTCCCACAACACATTTTTTTCAAGTCTTCTTTAACTGCACAAAACATCTACTTGTACGATGTTCGCCAACGAACAGTGGTTAGAAATTGTTAAATCTCAAAATTTCCTTCGATTTGGCTTTTGCGAGATGAAACAAATTAGGGTGATACTGCTCCCAAGAGATATGGCACCCCTTTCAATTTTAATGTTACTTGCTTCGTGGTGAAAAGCTCGTTTAACTGTAGTTGCTATAGTTACTTGTCTTAAAAGATTTTTAATAAAAAGTATGAGTTTTTTGCACATACATAAGTTTTTCGAGAGGCAGCAGAATGGTGAGTATTTGATATATTTATACGGTTCGTATATCAAAACAAACTGAATTAAATATGATTTCGTTTTCGGATAAATATGTGCGTGAGTGAACATATCTGTTATTTTCGTTGCATTTTTACACGGTATATACCGAAAAGGATAAATAGCACCCCATTACTGCGGGTAATATGGTTCTGGTGCCACTTCTCCCTTTGTATGTTATAATATATTTGGGAATACAAATATGAAGCTCTTGAATGTATAATCACTCCAGAATTGCAGGATTTTGGTCATGTAGGACCTTCAATGATTCCTTTTTCATCTTACGTACTTTAATTTGAAGTTTCTCTGATATTTTAGAACTCTCTTAGAGCCCTTTGAATACAAGTGACATCACGCCAGAAATGGTGCTAAGTGGAGTCTTGCCTGTACCAACGATATCGAAAAACCCTAAGCTAAACACAAGAAAACGGGATAGATTTTATCATCTTCTGATAATATGGTCCAGCAGGAGAAGGAGATCCTGAAACGGAAAACACAACCAATGCAGCGTATGGTGGTTCCAAAGAAGAGGACTTATAAACGTTAGTTGGTTACTAGTTATACTTTTTCCGATGAAGGCGAAGAAAATCTTTACTTCCAAGATGAATCTGATTGGTGCGTTGGATGTGAAGAAACTACGCACAAACCACTAAACCAGATGATTGAATCCAATACTTAATGTGCCATATGGGGTCTCATGAAACATGTACATTTTATATGAAAACACGCAACAATTCTGGCGACAAAACTTAAACCCACCTAGAGTGCCAAATCACCAATATTATGGTGCCATATCACCATAGTCGCAGGTGATTTGGCACTTAATTAAGATTGAAAAAACTATATTTGCAATAATTTTTACTTTAGTTCAAGTACTTTTTTTTTATTTTAACACATTGAGTGCCGCCATACAAGCAAAATGTCCTCCGTCAGGTGCCACGTGAACCGCCGGCGGTACACATTCAACTTTCACCTGTGTGCTACGTGCACCGCCGGCGGTACACACTAAAACTTCCACAGTGTGCCGTGTGTACCGCCAGCGGTGCACAGTCATATGTGAACTCAATGCAATATATATTCTGAAGCACTGCAGTAAATCAAAAAATTTTTGTATTTTATCACAGAGGAAAATGTATTTTTGGTTAGAGTTTTGAAATTTTCACGATATCTTTTATTTTCAAAGAAAATTAATTTATTGGAACAAAAACTAACAAAAGTAAAAATTACATTCAATTAAAGGTTATTAATAATAAAAACTAATAACAAATGCGTTATGTTGAAACATTCCAGGCAAAAGGTTGATTATAATCCATAATAATTATAATAATTATTTATACACTTATTTCAAAATGTTGCAAACTTTTTGGTTGTTTTTATTGTTTCTTCACCTCAAGATGTATATTTTATTTGAATGATGGCACTGTGGTCAAATATTTTCAACAAACTTGCGGTGAACAAGGTACTTAGATAATTTGGTTTCACTCATGTGCCACGTGTACCGCCAACTGTCACGCCATTTTATAGGACAGATAACACTTATAAGCACAAATCTCTTTCCACAAACTTATTATATACCCCTATAGATCAATATTCAACAGTTATTACAAGTCGACATTTTTTCATACATATTGAATTTGTATGGTGGCACCTGGTGATAGACATTTCTTGTATGGTGGCACACCGCTACAAGTAAAGTGTGTACCGCCGGCGGTACACATGGCACTCAACGTGTTAAATAAATGAAAGAATAAATTGGTGTTCTATACCTTTTCAAATCTGTTTTAAGTATAGTTTTATATCAGTTTAACAAAACAGGTGAAATTTCTCCCAGGTTTTCCCTAAATTAATCGTGGCTTACAAACAGATCTAGTGAAGAAAATATCAGATGAAGACACTGTGCAACCATCATCAATCGAAGACGCAGTGGCAAGCATTTTGGCATAGATTTCACGTCAAAACGCATGGTTGTGCGAATGCATCATTCTGATGGTCATCATCAGTTGTCCGCACATATCACTGATCGCAATGCAGCGGCAGCATCCAACAACAAATGCAGGAACATCAAGTTGGCGTTGCTGCTGCTGCTGTCTTGCATTGTGTGTAGGTAACAAATTTTGTTGCAAAGGAGTTGGTTTAATTCTGGACTTTTTTCCTTTTTGTTTCCCCAATTGACATAATCTATTGGCCAGAATCTTTAAAATGTTGGCGAGAATAAAAGAAATCATGAGTACGACAATTTTCGCCATACATCCAGCAGCGGGAGCAGCAGCAACCTGTTGCTAGAGGAGCCTGCATTGTTTGTGATTTTTTTGTATTCAAGCAACACTCTTGTCTTGTTGTTGTTGCTGTTATTGTTGTCCCGCGTTTTTCTACTGAACTTGACCATGTTTCACCGCATGTTGCCATTTTCCTTTTTGTTGTAGCTGTTGTTGTTGTTGTTGCAGCAGCACATGAACTTGTTACTTGATTTTTGTTGTTGCTGTTGCTGCTGTGATTGTCAATTGTCATAGAAATTTCTTTATTGTTGTTGTTCAATGCCAAGCAAATTGTTACTTTATGCAAATTGTCGCTGCACAATGGCAACAATTGCGCTGTTGTTCTAAAGCTGTTTCTGCTGTTGTTGTAGGTTAGCCAGTAAGTTGGCGTAAGATTTCTATCGTTTCTAAATTTCCAACTGTAAAGACCCGCAGTTTTATTAACGGTTTGTAATTTAACTTTTTATGTTGGCCATTTTTAAATCTAAAACGGTGAAGCTTTAGTCGATTCATGCGGTCGTTAAATTAACCGGAGGGATATAAAATTGTTCGCTACGAATGGAAAGGACTATGAAAATATTTTTGTTGGAATTGTGTGAAACTTCCTAAAATAAACTAAACGTCCTTTGTTATAATTTATTCAAGCAATACTATGGAAGTGGTGTATAATCATAACTCCAAAGCCGGTAGAGGTAATTCTATCTTATTTTCAGAAAAGAACATTATAGAAGATCTTAAAAGTATATTAATCTTAGAACTAAAAAAAAAAGTAAAAATAGTACTTTTTGCCGTAGAGCAATACTCTTAATCTGAGCTAATAGGATGATTCATTACTTTCCCGAAAAGGGACAAGAAATGAAAAGCGGTTAAGAAATGTCCTAGCTATGGACCATTTTTATAAGTTTTGTGAAGAAGTTCAAGTTATTTTCATGTTTTGAAAAGTTCAAAAAGTCATAACTTTTTTTTCATATGAACGGCAATTTTTTGCTTTCCAAAAAAATATATTTTGGAATATCAAAAAAGTAAGTAAAGTATATTAGTAATTTAGTACTTTTTACCAAATACAAAAACAAAAAAATACTTTGTGCTTATGATTCAATACCTTTTCAAAAATCGTCTGAACATGAAAATCGGTTTGGAAATATTTAAGTTATTGACAATTTTGTGAGTAGAATTTGTCACAATTTACCAATTTTTCCACTCCTTGCAACCCTCCACAAGTCTCTAAACTTTGTTTAAATTTTTGTCGAATTTAGATGGTCGGTGCAAGCTCCGTACAAAGCTTTGATGTGTAGGGAGTTTAAGATCTAGCCAGACCAAAAATAACACGCTTACCATTCTTTTTCTTTATCATTTTACACTCTGATTCTTCACTTTTCTTATAACCTGCCTCCTTCTTCTTGACGTTAAAATGATGTATTAACTTGAAGACAGTTTTGGCCCGCCTAGCGGGTTCGTTTTAGTTACAATTTGCCTAATAGCATTTCAATGTTAATAAAGCGTTAAAAGCCTTAGCCATGGTAATGACTTCAATCCAATGTAGCACGGGCTTTTATGCTTTTTTACTATTCGATTTGTATGCCTCTGTTAACTGGCCTAACAAAGCCGTCTCTGTAAAAAGTATGCGTTCGTGAGTGTGTGTGGGCCATAATCGTTATGATCACTCAACAACAATTGTTGACAGTTATAACGATCTTGATGTGTTTCCTTATTACGAGTGCCGTAAAGGTTTTGAGTTATGATTATTGCATTCAATTGAAGTACAAGACCACTTGGTTAAGTGCATTCAAAGGAATAAAAATCACAAGACCCGTTGTGATGGCTCAAATGGCCCCCTGCATAATGTGAGAAAAGTTCTCCATTGTGATACGAACATGTCAAAAAAAGAGCATAAATCAATTTTTTTTAAAACAATTGACAATTTTATAAAATACAAATGTTTAAAAAAAAAAAAATTTATTTGAATGCCATTGAGGAAACTAGATATCGTTTGGCAGTTGCTTTTCTATCCATTAAATTTGATTTTTTTAAATCATCCACATCCGCTAAAGTCTTCTGTTAATAACCCACATGGTTGCTGCATTTGATCTCTTTTTCTTTACAGTTACACACAAGTCATCATTAACAGAGTGTGTGACCCACTCCCATGCTCCCCCACTTTCTGCAAAAATCAATTGAAAAGTTATCAATTATGGCAAATCATTTAACCGGATGCGCCGCACAACATACGGCGCACCGTGGCAAATCGACAATTGCAACCCCCCGAATGGATGAATGAATTCTGTTAGAAATGCTGAAATAACTGCTTTTGTTAACGCGGTCAATTGAATTATTGCATGCCATTCCACATGTAATCATTACAAATTACGACTCGACTGCGATCTCGAATTGAAATGCATTTTGTGCACAATAGGAAGCATCACCATCACCATCATCATCAAATGCACATGCGCACGCGCATCTGGTTAAAATTGGAATTGCCATTGTGTGATTGTTGGCTGCTTCGATTTGGCCAAGTTAATTATACATTCGGGTGAGGCGTTGAAAAAACTCGAATACTTATATAGACAAAAATATAACAAAAGCTGTATTTTACTTGCGAATCTCTGCAGTTAGCAGCAGCAGCAATAAAAGTATGCGATGGCAAGCGCACATAATTAGATTAGATTTTATATACTATGAATATTGAAATGACAACGAGATCTATTTCGCTATACATCAATTGAGGCGTGCAAGAAAAGCAAAATATTCTAAGAATTGTTCAAAAAATACATGTGCATTTTTGAAAGTTTTTTTTTTTTTTTTTGACCAATTTTTGAAAAATTATGAAATGTTCCAACAAAATTTTTAAAAGATTCACACGTATTTCCTGGATAATTCTAAGCATTTTTTGCCTTGTGAACTTTTTTCGTAATGCACCTTGCTTTTAAACACAAATCATTATTCCGACCGGTGAAAAAAATTGCTATGTTCGAGTGGCTATATTTCGATCAACTTTAAGCCTCAGAAATTTTTCAATAAAACATTTTAAAGAAAATTTTATCTTCTTTTTTCATGTTGCATAATATTTGTACCTATTTTTGATCTAAAAAAAGTTATAGTCAAAAGAGTAAAAAAATATTTACCAGGTGCAGACTTGGATGCAAATGTAAGCATTCATTTTATAAAATTAAAATTTTAAAGAAATAAACAAAAACGCACATTTGTAAATATGTGCTTGAGGCTACAGTATTTTTCATTCCCTTCATTTAAAAAAAAAATCATTAAAATCGGAGCAGTTTCGTCGGTTTCCCAAACAGAATGCCAACGTTATTCCAGTCACAGTCAAATGCAATAACGCCCTGTAATTTAAATTTTCCTTCTTCGATAATTCTGTCAATATGCATAAGTATTATGTGTTAGCGGTAATTATTTACTCATTTTGTTAGTGTTAATTGAATAAATTTCTTTTCCAAGGCTTAAATTATGTTTTGTTCTTTCTACAGCATTAAGAAACATTAAATTGAATTATCTCGAAATGCCATTCTTCGACTTAGGGCGTTATTGCACGCAACGCCTCAATTCCATGGCTAGCGTAACAGGATCTGCATCTTTTTCGATTTCGTTGAAATTTGGAAAATCAACCGATTTTCATGCTCAGAGCACTTTAAGAAAGGTTTTAAATTAGCCCATAAGCTTAAATAAAGTTTTTTTGTGTTTGATTAAAAGTACTAAATTTACTACTATTTTAGTACTAAACTACTAACACGCTCCGTTGTCCACAATAAAACCAAAAACAAAAATTGAATAAATTCTTTGGAAATCTGTAGTCCAAATAAAGGTTTCCCGACTATTAAATTGTTGTCACTATTCCAAATTGATTAACAGAGATATTCACAATTTCAACTTTTAATTTGGATAAAAATTAGTACATATGAGTTGTAACTTTAGTTACAACTTATGTTCTGTTTCAGCAACCAAATATTCCATGAGAAAAGTTGGTAACTTAACTTGCCACCTTGTTATTTTTGTCCCGTGCAAAAGTTATCAACTTAAGTTGTCAAGTTTTTGCATGGAAACCTAACTAATATACTTAGGTTGTAACTTCAAAAATTGCTCCCAGCCCTTCAAATTTCTAGCTAGAGATACCAAAATTTGACACAAGATAGAGTCTAATACGCAGATTTCGAAAATCATTGTCCCGTTAAATGTTGGTAACTTGAGTTACAAACTTTTACGTTGGATGTATCGATATGTATATGAATGACATAATGATTGTTTTAATATAATGCATTGCTAAGCGTATAAACTTAAGCCAATCAGTGTTTTGAGTGCATATGTATATAAACCAGTGGTATCTAAGTATATGAGTAGTAAAAACAACGCAAATTTTGTTATTATAGTGATCGTAGTCATTTTCACATTTTAACTCCGTTTTTCAAGATATTCAAGCTGGCAGTTTGCCAGCACTGTTTTATCAAATGTCGTTTCAGTGGTGCATTTTAATTTGTATTCAATTTAAAAAAAAAAAAAGTTGATAAATTAGTTACATGCAAATTTGACCCATTTTAATATATTTTCCAAAATTGAACTGTGGTAAGTTTTAAAAGTGCATGGTTTTATCCTTAAAATGGTGATAAAATAAACCATTTATCCTTATATTTGCAGAGGTTATGCCATTTAAAACCTATTTTCTATGCAAACGTGCACCACATGTCGCATGAGTAATATTTATTAATATGGAAAAATAAAGTCTCATATCAACATTTCCTGACCTTTCTGCTATTGAAGTAATGAGTTTGTGTTAACTTTATATTTTTCACTTGTTACAATTATACTTAATTGTACTGAACTATATTTTTAATGTAGTTCTGATTTGCGTCAGATCTTTTTAATTTTCTGAGTACAATAAAATTTTCATTAAAAACTTTACGTTCAAATAAGATACATCTTGTATTCAGTTCAATTGGTTATGGGCCCAGACGCGCCTTATTAGAAATTTAAATTATTATATTAGTAAATAATTGGTTGAATTTTGAACGTAAAATGGATCTGTCAAGACATATCAAACCGCTAACTGGAGAAGCAGATTGGCCGATGTGGAAAAGCAAAATCCGTGATTTACTAGACTATCACGAAGGAGCTTGATGGAGATTTAGTCAAGCCCTGTTCGTTACGAGCAAATCCTACAGAGGCTCAAATGAAGGAACACCGAGAAAAAAGTGACTTATATCGTAAGGCAAATAGTTATGCCAAGTCAATGATAACGAGTGCAGTCACAGATACAGTTTATCAAAAAATCATGGCTAAGGAATCAGCTCATGATGCATGGGAAGCGCTAAAGAAACATTTTGAAGCTACATCTAAAGATCAACTTTTTAAAATATGCACAGAATTTTTTGCGTTTAATTGGACAGCAGGTGAAGATGTTTCTACTCATATTGCAAAGTTAAGAAGTCTTTGGGATGAACTTAATAGCGGATTAAAAGCCAAAGATGAAAATGTGTTACCCGATTTAATTCTCCTTTGCAAAAGTCTTCACATCTTACCAAGCAGTTACGAGACATTTCGATCAAGCTGGATGTTACTGACGAAGGATACGGAAAAAACATTTGATGAACTAACAACACAGTTATGCATGTTTGAGAGGAATTTTACGAAAACTCAAGAAGCGTTAGTTGTAAGACAAGATAAGAAGAACCATCAAGTTATGTCTTATAACAAAACATCAAGAAGGGATGACACATGTAACTTTTGCAAAAAAGAAAGGGCACTGGTTACGTGATTGCAGAAAATGGAAATTAGATGAGCGACCATTTAAAAAGAAGACAGAAGAAAGTAATGTAACTGATAAAGAAGTATTGTTATACAATGAAGCCTATACCACCGATGAGAATGGAACAAGTTGGTGGTTTGATAATGGAGCAACAAGGCATGTAACTAATCAACGGGATATATTTGAAGAATTCAAAGAACCATGCTTTATAAAGGCTGCTGGGAAATAACTCCTCAAAGCTATGGGACATGGTAGTATTTATATGGTTTCAAATACAGATAACAAAATATTGACCTTAAAGGATGTTTGGTATGTACCACAAATATCTAGAAATTTGTTCTCTATACTAGCTGCTCTAGATAGGAATCAGAACGATAGTGAGTTTGGATCTACAGCTAAGAATTGCTGGCTTAACGTGAAAGGAAATCCTTTAATTTATGGTACTCGTGAGGTGCATGGTACATTATATAAAGTAGCCATCAAACCTGTTAAGTTAGAGGCTAATGTAAGTGTTGCGGACAATAAAATATTACAATTGTATCATGAGAGATGGGGATTTCAGGATAAAAGGCACGTTAAAGAGATGCTTGCTAGAGAGTTAGGTATTGAAGTAGAATTAAATACCGAAATTTGTGAGCCATGTATTTTTGGTAAGGCGCATCGTTTATCTTTTGGTACTAGAAAGAAGACAGTTAAGCCAGGAGAGTTAATATCAACAGATGTATATGCACCGTTCGAATTCTCATTTCAGAAGAAAAGATATTTTGTAGTTTTAAAGGACAGTTTTACGAAATTTCGTTATTTATACCTCATTAAAGAAAAATCAGAGGTCAAAATTGTGCTTAAACAAATGCTTGCACATGCAAGCCGATATGGTCATTCAATTAAAGAAATACTGAGTGATAATGGTGGAGAATTCGACAATTATGATGTAAAAAAGTTGTTACAAGATCACGGTTTCACACAAAGATTGACTGCACCATATACGCCAGAGCAGAATGGAAGCAGCGAGCGCGAAAATCGTACTATAGTTGAGATGGCGAGAACATTTAAGTATTCAAATAGTGAAATTCAATTTCCAGAGGAAATTTGGGCAGAGTTAGTCAGTTCAGCAGCATACATCTTTAATCGCACAGGGAAGACATCTGAAGAAGGCAAAAGTCCTTACGAATTATGGTTGGGAGAGAAACCTAAAATGAAGCACCTACGTATAATTGGATCTGCTTGTTATGTTCATATTCCAAAGGAAAAAAGGAGAAAAATGGATCAGAAAGCCGTAAAAGGATACTTGGTTGTATATGATGGTGACGTGAGGTACAGAATTTTTGTAAATGGTTTACGAAACAAAGTAATTTTATCCAGAGATGTACAGTTCCAAGAAAGATTGTCAAATTGCTTAGAAAAAGTTAGTTTACCGTTAAAAAATACGGATTATCAGCAGTATGAAGATGAAATTTCAAGCGAAGTCCAAGAGGAAACCCTAAAAGAAGATCCAGAAGTCGATATTCGAAGCACTGATGAAGAATATGAAACAGGAGTTGAAAGTGAAGATGAAAGTGAGAAAGAAAAAGATAATGTATCAAAATGTCTTAGAAGTCGTTCAACTTTAAGAAAACCTATTCATTTAGATGACTTCATAATGGAGGCAGAAGAGTTTGTTAATGCAGAAGAAACTCCAGAAAATTATGATGATGCATTCAAAAGTAAGCAAAGTAGTGAATGGAAGAAAGCTATGGATTGTGAAATGGAATCGCTGAAAGAAAATAAAACATGGATACTAAAAAGTTTGCCAAAAGGAGCCAAAGAATTACCTTGCAAATGGGTTTTCAAAGTAAAGACAAATGTCGATGGAAGTATTGACAGATACAAAGCCAGATTAGTGGTTAAAGGATTTAGTCAACGCCAAGGTATAGATTATTGCCAAAATTTTAGCCCAGTAGCAAAGCTAGGGACAATCCGATCGATTTTGAGTATTGCAGCAAATGAAAAGATGCACCTAATGCAATTTGATGTTTCCACCGCATTTTTGTATGGTGAATTAGACGAGACCATCTACATGAATCAGCCTGATGGATATAATGATAGAACTGGAAGAATTTGTGAATTGAAAAGAAATCTATACGGATTGAAACAAGCACCTAGGTGCTGGAATAAACGATTTTGTGGATTTCTAGAGAATTTAGGGTTCTGAGTCAGTGAAGCGGACCCATGTTTATACATACGAGAGAAACAAAGCAAAAAACTTTTGCTTGTGATATATGTAGATGATGGTTTGGTTGCATCTACTAATCCAGAAGACTTAGCAATATTTACAAAAGAGTTAAAGTCCGAATTCAAAATTGTATCGAAAAAAGCAGAGTACTTTTTAGGACTGCAAATAGACCAGCAAAACGGTTTTATTAAAATATCTCAAGGAGGACATGTTCAAAAGATATTAGATCGATTTGATTTTTCAGAGTGCAAGCCAGTTTCAACACCAATTGTGAAAAATTTGGAAACATCGGAAACAGGGAAAGAAAATAAGGACCATAAATTTCCTTACAGACAAGCAGTAGGAGCTCTTATGTATTTAATGTTGGGAACGAGACCAGACCTAGCGTATACTGTTGGTTATTTGTCAAGATCCTTAGAGAGAGTTTTTCGTTTTATTGTGGGAACTAAGGATTTGGGAATACTTTACCAACATAAAATCAAGAAAGGTGTCCTAGAATGTTTTAGTGATGCAGACTTTGGAGGATGCATGAAGACAGGTCGTTAGACTACAGGAGTAGTTATTAAGTATGCTGGTGGAGCAGTTTCATGGCTTAGTCAAAGGCAAGCAATAGTTACTACCTCTACTACGGAAGCCGAAATTGTAGAAACAACTGAAGCAACCAAAGAAATTATCTGGCTTAGCAGAATTTTTGACAACATTGTCAAGCTTGATCGCATTACAATTCTTCAAGTTGATAACTCAGCAGCTGTAAGGTTAGCTCAAAATCCAGAATTTCACCGAAGAACAAAACATATTTCTATGAAACATTTCTTTGTTCGTGAAAAGGTTACTGAAGGCAGTTTGAAAATTCAACAAATTTCAACAGAAGACCAATTTGCCGACATCATGACGAAACCATTACCTAGGGCTCGTTTAGAACTTTTGTCCAGTAAAATGGGCCTGCATATATAAAATTAACAAGGGAAAGTATTGACGTAATGAGTTTGTGTTAACTTTATATTTTTCACTTGTTACAATTACACTGTGGAACGAAATTTGGTCGCCAAAGGTTTACTCGGATCTGACGCTGCGGGGTGAAAATATAGGCCAAAAAAAAAAGAACATTTGGCTCAGTTTGTTCAAATTGGCTCTAGTTTTCGAGAAAAGGCCGTTTAAATATTGCACTTTGAACTATGTGGTTTTTTCGATATATCTCGTAAGTTAACTGAGTTTTATTGCATTTAGTGGTGGTGTTTTGTTCATCTAATCCATATCTAATCTTTTACAACCAACCAAGTATTTTTGGATGCACTTTTGGCAAGTTAGAGCACAAAATTCCCAAAAAAGTAATATTTTTCGCCTTTTATGACATTCGGCTCAATAGTAATCACCCGAGTGGTAGATTTATGCCTTTTAACCTATAGCTGAGATCCATACAAACACTATGATATAATATATGTGCCATATGGGCAAAAATTTCTCAAGAGAGCCACCTAAGAAATTAAACGTAAAAAAGGCATTAACAAAATGATGTTTTATAACAACTAGTCAAGATATTGCAAAAATATTTTTTTTTAAGATAAAAGATCGGGGAATAAAATGGTGTTTTTGATTTGTAAAAAAATTTTTCATTTATTATTGAAAATCCCTATTTCAAATAGTTACATAAAAATAAAGCAACTTCTTCGTCTCTTAGAAAACTATAAAAAATAGGTAAGCACTCTCCACTTGTCAAGAAACTATATTCCAGAAAAAAAATTGGGGTAATCGATATTGGTTCAAAAGTTATTAACAATATAGTGATGTCGTGCAAGTCTTTTTTCAGCATTAGAGGAAAATAAGGCATCCTACGAAAAAAGTGTATATGGCATAAAATGCTTAGAATTATCTAAGGAATACGTGTGAGTTTTTTTTGGAACATATGAAATTTTTTTTTTCGGACCTTTTGAAAAATTATAAAATGTGTCAAAAAATTCTGAAAAAATTCTCACATATTCCTTAGATAATTCTAAGCATTTTATGGCATATACATTTTTTTCGTAAGATGAGTTGTTTTTCTCTAATGCTGAAAAAAGACTTGCACGACATCACTATATTGTTAATAACTTTTGAACCAATATCGATTACTCCAATTTTTTTTCTATGACATAGTTTCTTGACAAGTGGAGAGTGTCCACATATTTTTTATAGTTTTCTCAAAGGTGGAGAAGTTGCTTTAGTTTTATGTACCTATTTGAAATAATGATTTTCAATAATAAATTAAAAATTTTGGTCCAAAAAAAAAAGTACCATTTTATTTCCCGACCTATGCTAAATATCTCTAAAAAAAACATTTTTACAAAATATGGTTTATGTTGACTATATGAAAATTATACTAATTTTATGAACTTTAGTCAATGTTTTGCTAGAATCGAAAATTCCATGCATTTTCCAACTTAGAATATTATGACAATTAGGAGAAGAGAAAAAACTACTGAACATGGCTATGGTGACATATGTTTCGGTTACCGCCACGTAACCATCATCAGACCAATTTATGTTTTATTTAATTTATTTTAAATTAAATGAAATAACAATTGAAAAATTTTTTGAACTTTTTGTCTGAGGCCGGGATCGATCTATGAACCTTTCGAAATCAATCTCTCTACATAGCGCATTTATCAACGGACTGCGCTGTGTGCCCTCGGAAAAATTGGTAGCTTAAGTGCCTATATGCATGTAGCGTGGTTTCATTCTCTATACTCCTTTGTCATCATTCATGTTGTGTTTGTTTGGTAAGGCTCAGCCATTGGCTGAGTGGTTGTAACCGAAACATATGTCACCATAGCCATGTTCAGTAGTTTTTTCTCTTCTCCTAATTGTCATAATATTCTAAGTTGGAAAATGCATGGAATTTTCGATTCTTGCAAAACATTGACTAAAGTTCATAAAATTAGTATTTTTACAAAATCTTTACTAGTTGTTCTAAAACATCATTTTATTAAAGCCTTTTTTACGTTTAATTTATTAGGTGCCTCACTTGAGAACTTTTTGGCCCATATGAAACATTTATTATATCAAAGTGTTCGTATGGATCTCGGCTATAGGTTAAAAGGCATAAATCCACCACTCGGGTTATTTCTATTAAGCCGAATGTCATAAAAGGCGAAAAATATCCCGTTTTTGGGAATTTTGTGCTCTAACTTCCCAAAAATGCATCCAAAAGCACTGATTTGGTAGTGAAAATGTAGATATGGACGAGACAAATAAAACCCCACCACCAAATGCTATAAAACTCAGTTAACTTACAAGATATATCGAAAAAACCAAATAGTTCAAGGTGCAAAATTCAAACGGCCTTTTCTCAAAAACTAGAGCCAATTTGAACAAACTGAGCCAAATGTTCTTTCAATTTGGCTTATATTTTCACCCCGCAGCTTCAGATCCGTGTAAACTTTTGTTGACCAAATTTTGTTCCACAGTGTTATACTTTATTGTACTGAACTATATTTTTAATTTTCTGGGTAAAATAAAATTTTCATTAAAAACTTTACGTTCAAATAAGATACATCTTTTATTTCGTTCAATTTCTGCCGCCACAAACCTCTGTAAGTTAAAAAAAAGTGAGAAATATTTCATGAAACGTAGAAATTTTTCCAAACTACCTGAAGAAAAATTAATATAACTTAAAAAATAGAAGGCGTAGGATCCTGTAGTTAGTAAAAAACCAAATAAAATTATTCACTTAAAGTATTTAAGAAAAAGAATTAAATTTTATCGGTTTGTTTGTAATTCCACCTCAAACTTAAAAAAGTGATTTCCCAAAAAAGTGAAATTGGCGTTTACGGCAGAATTATACTCAGCCGACGAATCTATGAAAAAATTAAAGTTGAAAAATAATTTTTAAAAAATTTTTTCGGAGAACTTTTTTACAAAAGAGTCAAGAAAACTTAAAAATAAAATTTTTTCAAAGTTTTTATTTTACTTTATTCTTAAAAAGTTTATATAGGTTTTTTTAAATTTAAGTCACGAAAAACTTTTAACATATGTTTTCCTAAGAAAAAGTTTTGAATCAACTCATACTTTTATTTAAAAAAGTTTAAAGTTTTTTGTTTTAAATTAAGGAGTCTTAAAAGTTTTAAGTCGGAATTATCTCTAAAAAAAATGTTTTCAAAAATGCAGTTTATTTCTCATTGTAGTTGTCATCCGTAATGAGCCGAAAGGCCCGTGTACTAAATATTCAGCCCTTTTCCTCTTTCCCCATAGAAATGCAGTTCACTTCCGAAGTCGAATTCGGCATAGTGAAATCGTTTGTATCCTTTCATTGGACCTAAAAATCCTCAGAGCACAAATTCAGAATTAAAAGTTCACTAGAATTTCATTTCATCCCTGATATAGCTAAAGCCGCACTGAACCAACAACGTTTAAGAAAACCAAATTTGTACATTTTGTATAGCAATATTTACATATCTTCCCACTGGTAACTACTTGCTTCGGTGGTTATTATACCTGGAAATGAGCTACGGTGTGAGCAGTAACTGCAGCAATAATTTTGACTGAAAATGCATTTGTGCTGCAAATTGCACGCTCTTAAATACATACACTTTATACAACTACACTGAAGTAAATAAAAATTACTTTGCAAAACTTGCTTTCCTTAACACTATAGATTTTAGAGTTCGATTCAATACGATACATCTACTTTCGACCATTCCTCAAATGAATGTTGCCCAAAATTCTTTTCAAAAAAACTTGCCCAAAATAGACTTTCCGATAGCTCAGGGATGCCTTTAGGTCATGTCTAAAAATTATTTTTGCTTTTTCCATATCAAGTTTTGTAAGAAATAGGAAGGTCAAAAAATTAGATATTGAAAAAACAGTGGAAAAAACCCAGCCGGTTTTCGATTAAAGTTTAAAAAATGCAAATCAGTTTAATTGCCCGTAACTTCTAAACTATTGATTTTTTCTTTGGTAATGAAGCTAAGTAAGTCAACTTTTGAAGAGAATGACTAAACTCACCATTTTGTTCTTAGAAAGTTTTGGTCCAAAAATGGAATTTATTGCTATTTTGGTACAAAAATCGTAATTTTTTTAGAAAATTTTCATGAGAAATTTTTTATTTATTTTTTTTTTAATTTTTAAATGACGGAATATTTGTTTTGAAAATCCCTAATTATAGGGAACTAAACGCAGATTTATTTAGTTTTTATTTTCTTTTTTGAAAATATTAACTTAAAGGTAAGTATGGTCTGAAAGTTGGAAAAAATAAGTGTCTTAGTTTTTATTTAATGGGTACTAAATTCTACCCACGTAATTGTTTTACTATATTTTATTAAATGCACTATTTACTCCTGTTAAGACTAAGATTGACATATGATTTTTAACTATTTATCGAATAATTTCTGCCATGTAATATTAAATGTTTTCAAAATGAAATTTTAATGGGAAGGAAGTCTGTATAAATTGACTTGATATGTTGGTCTGTGTGTTGTAGCCTCCATGGGTTTTTTCTTCTCTTTGTTGCTGTGTTTGCTCTTGGATTTTGGCACGTTCTCCGTCTTGTCTTAATTAATTACTTGCCAAAGTGCAGAACGTGCATTGTTATTGAAAGTGTTGTAAGTGTCTTAACCTATATTTTACGCCACCTAATTAGTAAAATGTTTTGCATGCACTTTTTTTGCGTCGTATAGAAATCGATTTTTTGTAGAAAGAAAACTTTAAAATACAGCATATTGCATACCCAGTGGGAAAAATTCCAAAATTTCGCATTTTTGGCAAATTATATATTGATTTCGAATTTTGCTATTATTAACTAAACTAGAAATGATGTCGTAGTAGTAATTGCTTTTTTTTTTCATTTATTCGATACGTGGGCTGCTATATATATTTTTTTGTAAATTTGACTTTGGTTTTTCTTTTTTTTTTTTCAGTGCATTACTACGCGTCTAAAATGCATTCCATGTTTGTGCGAACAAGAAGTTGTGCATTTTATTTACCATCTTCAACATTTATGACCCTAATCTTCAACAGCTAATGTCAATTTAATTAAAACTGCTGATTTGCGTTGCGGCAGCCGCCGAGACGAGAGTTGGCCACTTAAGAGTGGAGACGCAGACGCACTTGGATGATGTTGGTTATTTGCCAGCCGGCCGGCCGTGCAATCAGGCAGCAGCCTAAAAGCTTTTTCTATCACAAGTTGATGACAACGACGCTGATGAAACCGGATAGCACTGCAATATTTTTGTACGGCACAATGCAAAAGCATGCAAACAGGCAGCGACATCTAGGTGTCAATTCTAGTAATGCAATCCAAAATGATGACAGCAACGACGACACCGCAGACAAAGCGACGACTCCACAGTTTGTTGGTTGGGGCAAATTAAAGTGAGTTGCTTTGCCAAAGATAAAAAAAATGAGGCAAAATGGATTCTTTTCTTGCGCATGCGTGGCTGTTGTTACTGGCACTTGACAGTTTTATATTTATTTATACAAATTAATATCGTTTCTGGTTGTAAATAGTTTTAGTGTTTAATGTAACGTGACGTGGTGAGGTTTTTTGTTTCTTCAGTTTAGCATTTTAATTGATTTTAAAACACTGATCAGTAGCCACTAACAATTAGCCGTTTATAGAAATTTATGTATTGGTTAAACTAAATATCTAAATGTCAACGATTGAATCGTAAAGGGGGCAGGGGCGTTATTAAAAGTTGAAACATTTCATATTGAGGAAGACCAAAGACCACACGCATCGTTCTAATTGTGTTGCTAAACAAATCCAACAACATTTCATGGCCGGCGCTGACGGGCGGCTGCTTGTGTGGTTTTCGTTATTTCTATGGCATTCCGCACTCACTTAGCGCTCCTGGTCCACATTAATTTCTTTTTTGTGTTTTTTTTTATGTTTTTGTTTTTGGTTTTTTATATGCCTGTGTGTCTTCATTCAACGCAACTTGTTGATTAGTCTATCAAATTATTGGACCACCCAGGAACATGTGCAGGTTTTTTTTTTCATTCTTATGATATTGAATTCTTCTTACAGGTAAAGCACATTCTGGCTTTGCTTTGGTGTTATTTTTTATTTTTTTGACCATAATTCGAATAAAAAAATTCTCAAAAACTAAATTTTTTTGCTGACTTAAAAATTTACTCAATTTTTATATATATGGATATATATATACATACATACATTTAAAAGGTATCGTTTCCGCACCATTTATTTTTTAAAAAAATCGGTTTTTTCGTATTTAAGAAAAACACAAACAAAAACCGGAAACGAAAGTAGTCATTCCAGATGTGATTTTTGATGCGTAATCCGATTCCGGTATTAGAATTGCTCTATTACGTCTGGACTTTGAGATATCCTTACATATATGTTTAAAGGACACCATTTTTTTCCTATTTTTGAAGTTATATAACAAGATAAGGTAATATTTTCCTCAAAACTCAATCAAACCGATAACGATATCTCTTTTTTGTCGGAGATATCTTTGCCTAAAAAGTTAAAAAAGTGCAAAAACACGATTTTTGGCTATATTGGATGTTATATGCAGGACACACAAAATTTTTTTGGGAATTTCGATTATCAGAAACATTTGGTACTTTCTTTTGGCTTTAAATTGAGCTATCAAATGTTTATCTGCAATATTTCTCTGCTATATTTGAGGTTGTATACAGTACGGACGAAATTCGTCTGCTCTTTTTTACTAACCGAAGCATTTAAAACCATTCTTTATCTTCAAAAAAAGCTATCAAGAGGTCTCTTGTGATTGTTTTCCACAAAGTTATGATCATTTAAAAATTATATTATGGAGTGCAAACTCACAGTGTACGAGTATTTCTTATATTGCTGCAACATGTCGTCTTAAAATAGTCATAACTTTTAAGAAAACTATTAGAAGAGACCACTTGTTAGCTCATTTTGAAGATAAAGAATGGTTTTAAATGTGTCGGTTGGTAAAAAAGAGCAGACGAATTTCGTCCGTACTGTATACAACCTCAAATATAGCCGAAAACCGAGATATTTCGCTTTGAGTTTCATGGTGTGATTTTAAAGTTAGCATAACTTTGCAGAGAAATATTGCAGATAATCATTTGATAGCTCAATTTAAAGCTAAAAGAAAGTACCAAATGTTTCTGGTAATAAAAATTCCCAAAAAAATTTTGTGTGTCATGCATATAACATCCAATATAGCCAAAAATCGTGTTTTTGCACTTTTTTAACTTTTTAGGCACAGATATCTCCGACAAAAAAAAAAAGATATCGTTATCGGTTTGATTGAGTTTTCAAGGAAAAAGCTAGGCCTATTAACTTTCATACCAGATTTTACGGCATAATATTACCTTATCTTGTTATATAACTTCAAAAATAGGAAAAAAATGGTGTCCTTTAAACATATATCTAAGGATATCTCAAAGTCCAGACGTAATAGAGCAATTCTAATACCGGAATCGGATTAAGCATCAAAAATCACATCTGGAATGACTACTTTCGTTTCCGGTTTGTGTTTTTCTTAAATACGAAAAACCAATTTTTTTAAAAAATAAATGGTGCGGAAACGATACCTTTTATATGTATGTATGTATGTATGTATATAGTATATATTAGGGTGGGCCAAATTGTATGGAGGAAATTTTATCGACCTCGGCTACCCCCCTATGTGAAAGTTTATTCAATTCTATGAATATTTGCCCAAGTAACTATACCTCTGCGTTCAACTTTAGTTCGGCGCATTTTTGATCGAAAATTTCACCCTTCATCAATATTTTTTTTTATTTTCATACTAAATTTTAAAAATTTTTATAAAGACAAAAGTAATGTCACTATATGATTTGGCTGGTATTCTGTCAGTAATCAATTAAATTGAGTTCTGCTTACACAAAAAGTTTACTAGATAGCGTGGAATTGATTATATTTATTCCAAAAAATTATATCGGTGAAATTATACATATTTATTATAAACGATTCATATTTTTACATGGATTTTTTCAATCGAAACACCAACCCAAGTGTTTTTGGATGCTAGGATGCCGAATCTGACACTCATTTTTTTCCAGGGCAACAGCTAGTGGCAGTTTAAGGAAAAATTAGCCGCTTTTTTTAATTTTACGGAACAATATACCAAAAATCTATGTAAAAATATGAATCGTTATAATAAATATATATAATTTGACCGATATAATTTTTGGGAATAAATATAATAAATTCCACGCTATCAAGTATTTTTTCGTAAAAACAGAACCCAATTTTATTGATTACTGACAGAATACCAGCCAAAACATATTATGATATTACTTTTGTCTCTATAGGAATTTTGAAAATTAAGCATAAAAATAAATATTGAACGCAAGGTAAAATTTTCAATCGAAAATGCGCCGAACTAAAGTTGAACGTAGAGGTATGGTTCCTTGGGCAAATATTCATAGAATTGAATGAACTTTTAGCCTAGGTTGGTGTTTTGTTTGCAAAAATTCATCCAAAAATATGAATCGTTTATTTTGAAAGTCGGTCTTAATAATCGGCTATTCGACCCATATCACTTTTTTATATATATAGCATCAATTCCACACCATTAAGTAAACTTTTTGTGTAAGCAGAACTCAATTTAATTGATTACTGACAGAATACCAGCCAAATCATATAGTGACATTACTTTTGTCTTTATAAAAATTTTTAAAATTTAGTATGAAAATAAAAAAAAATATTGATGAAAGGTGAAATTTTCGATCAAAAATGCGCCGAACTAAAGTTGATCGCAGAGATATAGTTACTTGGGCAAATATTCATAGAATTGAATGAACTTTCACATAGGGGGGTAGCCGAGATCAGTTTTCAAATCGGCCCACCCTAATATATATCCATATATATATATTACACATATATATATACAAGTATATATATGTACGTATAAACATATATATGTGTACATAATAAG
Source organism: Calliopum simillimum (assembly GCA_951812925.1). NCBI lineage: Eukaryota > Metazoa > Arthropoda > Insecta > Diptera > Lauxaniidae > Calliopum > Calliopum simillimum. The sequence goes on along the minus strand of OX638371.1, from coordinate 116,669,714 downwards.
TATATACACACCGAGACATACTCAAAAATCGTTAAAAAAACTAAAAGGTCGAAAAAAAAAAACGGCTGGACGTTCGATTTCGCGGTTTGTGGATTTAGATACTAGAAGGGTCCCCCAACATTATCCCTGAAAAAAATCGCGGGTGGTATTTCAAAAAGTTAAAATTTTTTAAAAACCACCGTGAGTCCTTTTTAGTTTCATGTTGATATCTTTTTCTTTCTCGAAAATATAGTAAACGGAATTAACGTTAAATTCTGAGTTTATTTCTGAGGAAAAAAAATATCTATAGATATAATTCAAAATGGGTTTTAGAGTTTTAGAGATAAAGGATAGTTTTTTTAGTAACCATATCAAATTTTAGGCCAAAGATCACCCTGATTTGTTACATAACCTCGAAAATAGTATTACTGTGTTTTTTTTGCACTGTAAGTTAATATTTCTCGATAATCATATGCAATAAAGCAATTCTAGGGCCGAATCACCATCGCCAAATACATCAAAAATAACTATTTTGGTTTCTATTGTTTAATACTTTTTTTTATGTCTGTGACATTAAAACAAAATCAAAAAAAAAAAAAAAATCTAAAAATTCAATATCTTCTGAAGTGAAGCACCTAAAATTTTTCGGACTTGGGGTTTTTAATTTACATGCATTAGAAAAAATTTCTGCATACTCTGCTTTTTTTAAATTTTTTTGATTCAGGAAAACTGTGTCATATCAAAGAATACCAAATTTCTGAGGTTAGTTGTATACGCCATTTTCTTCATGTAATTATGTTAAGAGATAATGATTTGCTACAATTTTTCACAGAACACGGAATACAATTTGGATTTAATTTGGCGATTTGAAAAAAACAGAACGTAACGAAAGAATTTCAATAGTCCATCAAAGCATCAAAGACAAAACCCACGAAATGAATATGTCGTATCATGGACTAAAGCACAACGACCACACCCTGAAACCTTGTGCGATATGGCGACAACCAACATGAGGAGCGACAACAATTCATCAGACAGCAATGGCAAGAACAATCAAACCGAACACCAGCACCAAGAGAATACAACACAATTGAAGAAGCACAGGAAGATTAACCACAGCAAAAGCGTTAGGTTTACAGTGACGACATCAGCATGTCCACCTTCGTTGATTGCTTTTGGTTGGTTGGTTTGTTGGTTGTTTTGTTTGTTGAAGTTAAACAAGCCGGCGCGCCGGAGTTTTATTATGGAAATGAGCTATGGAGAAAAACAAAATCAGCGAAATGGAAAGTTGGGATATCTTCAAATTGCGGTGTCATAATAATTGTGCCTACTTCTTCTTATTCCAAAGGATCACTAATTAAACGTACTTCCAACAAACTGATCAGAAGTCATTTAGCTTCAATTCAAAATGCCATCAATAGTAAATCTTCTTTATCTTTAGCATCGTCTCTATCATTTTTAGGGTGTACTTAAAAAAAGAATCGCAACAAATGAATGTACCTACGGGTATCAAATGAATCAGGCGAAAAAAAAAAAGTACATAACATTACATTTTTGAAAAAACTTTCGTTGTAAATTTTTTCTTTTAATAAAATAATGGTAAATTCATATCTGTTGAAGTTGAACAATAATTTACGAACGTACTTCTGTTTAAACTAATCATTTGTTTTCAAAACGCATCACATTGTAAATGTCATTACAGGTCACGGTGATACGGAAGAAAATTATTTACTTATAAAAGTGTCGCTAAAATCGGTTGATATGAAAAAATTGTTTTTTTTTTGCTGATTCAGAATCTGTTTTTAGCGAAATCCTATCAGATCCCTTTCAAAAGTTATACTAAAAATACCTTTTAATAAGTATTTTTGGAATTCTTCAAGAAAATAATCATAGAACACCATTTTGGAGACAAATAATGGTATAACATGATTCGGTCAGTAAAAAAAAGGCAGGCGAATTTCGTCCGTACTGTATACAACCTCATTTATAGCCAAAAACCGAGATTTTTGACTTTGAGTTTCATGATGTGATTTTAAAATTATCATAACTTTGCAGAGAAAAATTATAAATTACCATTTGATAGCTCAATTTAAAGCCAAAAAAGAGTACCAAATGATTCTGGTGATAGAAATTCTCAGAAAAGTTTTGTGCGTCCTGCATATGACATCCAATATAGCCAAAAATCGTGTTTTTGCACTTTTTTAACTTTTTAGGTTAAGATATCTCCGAGAAAAAAAAAGATATCGATATTGGTTCAATTGTGTTTTGAAGAAAAAAACAAGGACTATTAGTTGTCATACCAGATTTTTCAGCTAAAAACTACCTTGCCTTGTTATATAAGTTCAAAAATAGGAAAAAATTGTGTCCTTTAAACTTTTATGTAAGGATATCTCAAAACCCAGACGTAATATAGCAATTTTAAGACCAGATTCGGATAAGGCATCAAAAATAACATCTGGAATGACTATTAGTGTTTCTGGTTTTTTTTGTGTTTGTCTTAAATACGAAAAAACCGATTTTTTTAAAAAAAGCATAAAAATAGTTTAAAATTCAATATCTCCTGAATGGAATCAGCTAGAATTTTTTGGCTTGCAGTTTTTAAATTATAAGACATGCAAAAAATTTTCTGCATACTCAGTTTTTTATCTTTTTCTTCAAACTTAAAACAATATGAAAATAAATGCACTCAAAGAAAAAAATTAGTAAAAATGCAATATCTTCTTCAGACGATCAGGTACGAAACTTTTATTTACAGTTATTAATTAGTGTTTTTAAGTAGAATAATCCTGCATACGCCGAATTCTCCGTGGTTGCAATAAAACTTTATTTTGGTTAAGGCTCGCCGTGTCGTGTTCGAAGGTGACGTTTGTGAAATTTTTTATAAAAACAAAAACTTAATTGCAACGGCAAATGTTTATAATGATTTATACAGATTAAATTGCAGTGCGCCCATTAAAGAAAAGAACGCGTTTATTGCAAACACAAGTGATTTTTATTTATGGCACCGACGCACAATGGGAGGGTTTGAATGGAACGGCGGTCATATATAGTAATAATAGAGCTAGGCTATTGAAATTTGGTACAGATGTTTTTTACATTAAAGCATAGCTGCCCACGCGTGCCATCGCAAAGTGCCATTATTTGAAAATCACTTGATCTCACGTGCCACAGCAAAATTTAATTATTGAAAATGGAAATCGCACACACAAGTAACGGCATATGCGAAATTTTGAAGAATTGCGATCGACCACCAGCAACAACATATGCGTAAATTTTGTTGTTGTTTTTTCGTCCACACAGGACTGTGTGTTTTGTTGTTGCAACAAAACGCAAGGGTTCCTATCGAAAAGAAAAAAACAACAACACACAATAGCAACAACACACAATGGCAACAACAAATTTGATCAATTTATGAACTTTCAGGATTTTTTAGATTTGCGGAAAAAAAACACTCGCACAAGTAACTGTGAATTTAAAAATCTTTGCTGGTTGTTGTTTTCAATAATTTTAAAAAATTTATGTTTTCTTTTTATTAATTTTACATGGGGGCCACGACTTTTTATGCGAGTGCCAAATTTTTTTAATTTTACTCTAGACGGGCAGCTATGCATTAAAGTAATAAAGTTCTGTGAATACGAACAAAATCCGCCAACGGATACGCCTACCTCCCATACAAAGATGGGGCGTGGTCCGAATTTTTTTTCAAAATGGGTATCAATTTTCAATAACTTGACCCCGCTAATTTCAAAAATGTTAAAAATTTTGCGCTATCTTTTATAGTTTTCAAGTTATGAGGAATAAACGAAATTCTACTTTATAAAAACTAGATTTTGTTTGTTTGTGTATTTGTCCCTTATTAACTCGGAAACTAAGTAACCGATTTTAAAGAAGTTTTTATATTATGCTAGTACAAAAAAAGGCTAAGCTATATACTAAAAAAATGGGCAGTGCCACGCCCCTCAAAAAATTGACTAATCATATCACCGAAACTCTTTGACGCAGATAAATGAGATTTGGTAAATGTGTAAAAATCATCAGGACAAATAATGTTCACCGGACAAATAGGCGGTACCACGCCTTCAAAAAAAAAAAGTTCATCATATTTCTGAAAATATTTGACGAAGATAGATATTATTTGGTACATATAAAATGACCATCAGAACAAATAATCCGCACTTGAAAAATGGGCAGTGCCACGCCTACCAAAAAATTAACTTATCAATATCTCCGAAAATCTTTAATGCAGATTGATGATGTTTAGCAAATATGTTGAAGATATTATGACAAATAATGTCCACTAAAAAAGTAGGCGTTGTCACGCCCTTTAAACATTTTATTTATTATTTTCATAAAAACTATCAGAAAAAATAGTCCGCACTAGAAACTTTTTCATTGCAATTCTTTTGGCTCAAATTGGCGATCAAATCAAAAAAGGAGGAGCATGGCTATATCGACTCAGGAGGTGACGCTGATCAAGAATATATATACTTTTCTATATCTGCCACGCCTCCTTCTGTGCATTACAAACGGAAGGACAAAGTGAATATACCCTGGGTGTAGGGAATAAAAATGGAAAATATTAACTTATTTCATTGTTTTAAATTTATTTTAATCAGTTTTTTCCATTTTTATCACGTTTTACTCGGATTTGGCTAATAATCGGATCAGAAGAGATCAGCATGTAATGCAAAACGTCTTCGTTGTTTGCTACTCTAGAGCACAATCTGCTGTACATGCTAGTGCTTTTAAAAATTTTGTTTGATGCTTCCTGAGCTTCTTCGGAAAGACTACCAATTGGTATTTGAAGTGCTTGTATGATTTCGCTTCCGTGAATCAAAACTTTATGCACAGAAGTGGGCATAGTATACCAACTATAATGTTTTTTGTATAGCCTTCAATATGCTCTTGGCTTATTTTAAGAAAGGGTGAGTCCCAAGGGGGATCAAAAGGAGGAAATATACCCCTTACCTGTCACCCTTCTGTTAAATTTTTTTTTTTTTTGAATTTAAGAAGACTGTAAGCTTAAAATTGATAAATATATTGTAAAACGTTGCAGAATGTAAAGAAATAAAAATATTTTTTTTTCTGAAAAACTGCTTCAGGAAAAAATTCATAGAAAAAAAAGTTCTCAAAAAAAGCAGTAGGGACTTTGTATTTCGATTAAGCATACTTAGCCACATATTATATTGAAAAATGATGAAAATCAGAATATGTATTTTTTTTTTTTTAATGTCAAAGTTTGTAAAATTTATCGATTTTGGCTTTTTGAGCTTAAATTTTCGAAAAATCACCATAATTCACCTATCATACATTAAAACTCAAGCAAATGTTTTTTTAAAAGCTAAATGCTTGTACTTTATGACAAAATGCTATTTTGATATATTTCGATGCAAACGAATTAAAAATAGCGTTCCAAAAAAGTCAACTTATTTCGTCCAGTCAAAAACCAAAATATGAAAAAGTTTATAAAAAAAAAAAGTTCTCAAAAAAAGCAGTAGGGACTTTGCATTTCGATTAAGCATACTTGGCCACATATTATATTGAAAAATAATAAAAATCAGAAAATGTATTTTTTTTTTTTTTTTAATGTCAAAGTTTGCAATTTTTCCATTTTTACCATTTTTTTTTAAATATTTGAAAAATCACTATAATTCACATAAAATCGGCAAAAAAAAAAATATATTTTTAACAAAGTAGAAACAATATACTTTCTAACGATATGCTACATTAGTATATCGGGCTTAAAACAAATTAACTAGAGCGTTTATCCAGCAGTGCCCAATTTTAGAAGTTCTGTAGAGCATTTTTTCTGTTTAAAGTCCAACTTTGGGCTCAATGTGTTGCTAAACCAAAACAAAATTTTAAACTTTTATAGTTTTTTTTCCGTCCCTAAGTATTATCTGACGATTGGCGTAAAAATTTTTTAAATCCATAGTACTTTCAAATTTTACCTATTTATGGCCACAATCTCCCATTGTGCGACGTATAGGTCATATTTGTGACGATGACTTAAAAAATGTTAAAAATTCGTGTATAGGCATAAACTCTTGTGTAAATCATGGTGTTAAATGCTCGATTTGTGTAAAAGGTAAACAAACAAGAAAACCAAATAAAGAATGTGGCCAACGTGCTGAAAATTTACTGGAACTAGTGCATTCTGATGTGGTTGGTCCGATACAGGAGAAATCATTCTCATTCTTGTAGACGACTATTCTCGCAAAGTGTTTGTTTATCCTATTAAACGAAAATCAGATGTTTTCGAAAAATTTGTGTTTTTCAAAAATCTAGTAAAAAACCAGTGTTCACAAGAAATTAAAATAGTGCGTACAGACAATGGCAGTGAATGAAAAGTTTAAATCTTTTTGTCGAAAGAATGGTATTATGCACCAAAAGACTTTTCCGTACGCTCCCGAACAAAACGGTGTCGCGGAGCGCATTAATCGCACTATTGTAGAAAGAATGCGTTGCATGCTGCTGGATAGTGGTTTACAAAATCAATTTTGGGCAGAGACAGCTGTTACAGCTGCGTTCTTAATAAACCGTGTGCCTTGCAGAGGAAAAAATGATTCTCCTGAAGAGTTGTGGTCAGGAAAGAAGCCGAATTTAAAGCATTTACGTGTATTTTGGTGCAGAGTGTTGGTCCATATACCTCAACAAAAACGTAAAAATTGGATGCAAAATCGATGGAGTGTATTTTTTGGGATACAGCGAAGATTCCAAAGCATATCGTTGTTTTAATCCATTGGATCAAAGTATTGTCATCAGCAGAGATGCAGTGTTTTTTGAGAACGTGAAATGTAATGCTCTATATGCAGAAAACAAAAACAGCAGTATTTTGTTTCCACACGAGTTCGAAGATGATGCTGTAGTTGTCAATTCAGAGGAAAATCCACAATTGGAACTGACAACTGCTGCACCGAGCGAGAACGAAGCCGAAACCGACATAGATGAGGTGTTTGAAGATACGTTGGAAAATTTTTCAGTCATAAGTGAATATCGTCCCCCTGCTGGTACTTCCGTGTCTCCTAATGATGATGTTCATCGATCGGATAGAATTGCAAGCTTGCCGATAACGTTTTACAATTTTGCAGTAGCTGTTTTTGTGTCAACTGATCCGACATGTGTACGTGAAGCTCTGACGTCACCTAACGCAGATGAATGGAAGGCTGCAATGCGTGAAGAGATTGAATCGTTAAAAGTGAATAAAACTTGGGTTTTGCAGCACTTACCCAAAGACAAGAAAACGTTATATTCGAAATGGGTGTTTAGAACAAAAATTGATGCCAGTGGAGATGTTGTTCGTCGCAAAGCAAGACTTGTTGCCAAGGGTTTTAGTCAGCAGAAAGGAATCGACTACAATGAAACATTTGCTCCGGTTATCCGGTATGAGTCTATTAGTTTTTTAATTGCTATTGCTGCGAAATATAGCATTTTAATCCACCAAATGGATGCTGTTTCCGCATTTGTAAACGGAACACTAAAAGAAGAGGTTTATATGACTCAGCCTGAGGGTTTTGGCGATGGTTCCGAAATGGTCTGCAGGCTTTAAAATCCATATATGGCTTGAAACAAGCAAGCAGAGTCTGGAATGAAACGTTAAATTAGGTTTTAATCAAAATGGATCTGCAACGAAGCAATGTAGATCAATGTATTTACTATCAAAATACGAATACTGAATACGTTGACGACGTATTAATTTTTTCAAACAACATGCAATCAATAAATAGATTAAAAAATGCATTTGCGAGTAACTTCCACATGAAGGATATGGGAGAAGCTTCTTCTATTTTGGGCATTCGTGTCACTCGTATGCAAGATGGTATAAAAATTGATCAGTCGGAGTATATTGCCAATATTTTGAATCGCTTTAATATGGCAGATTGCAATCCAACTGCGACTCCTATGGATTGTAATCAAAAGCTGACTGTCGAAATGTGTCCGAAGGATGAAACAAGCAAACATCAGATGTCAATGTTGCCGTATATGCAGGCAATCGGTTGTCTGTTATTTGCTGCTCAGGTTACACGTCCAGACATACTGTCAGCGTCAAAAGAAATTGTACACGTTAATATGTTTTGTTTTTGTCTTTATTTTACTAGTTTGCTTTATCATTTTATTCAACATATTATGTTTTTTGAAAAATATATTGTATATTCTTTCATTTTATAAAAAAAAAAAACAAAAATTTAACAATAAAAAAAATTATAGAACAACAACTTAAAATACTTCAAATTCACAGCGTCAAAAGAAATTGTACAGTAAGTATAAAAAAATTATTTCAAAGAATTTTAAAGAGGTTAGTATTTTGTTTGCTTTCCATTTGCGTTGATTACAGCTTGCAATCTTCTGGGCATCGATTCCACTAGGTTTCGGGTTACATCGGAAGAGATTTTTTGCCATTCCTCCATTATCACTGATTTTAGAGAGTCTTTGCTGGTAATCGTTCTTTTTCTAATCTGACGGTCCAGATGCTCCCACAAATGCTCGATAGCGTTAAGGTTGGGTGACTGGGCGGGATGATCCAGCTGTTTTGGGGTATGATATAGCAGCCATTCCTTTACTATTTTAGCAGTGTGCTTAGGATCATTGTCTTGTTGAAAGACCCAAGTTTGATCCAAGCCCAATTTGTCGACACTAGGTTGCAAATTATCTTTCAAAATGGTGAGGTAATCTGTTTTATTCATAGTGCTCTCTATGAAAACCAAGTTACCTACACCACTGGCTGCCATACACCCCCATACCATGACCGAACCACCACCATGCTTGACGGTAGATATTACATTTTGTTGGGCAAATGCTGAATTTTTGCATCTCCAAATTTTAGTTGGTGTTTTCTTACCAAAAATTTCGAATTTGCTCTCGTCAGTAAAGACCACATTATTCCAGAATGAATTTGGTTTATTTTGATACTTTTTAGCAAAATTCAGACGTCGCTGTTGATTGATTTTTGATATGAAAGGTTTGCTTCTTGGAACTCGTCCACGTAGTCCATTTGCATGTAGTGCTCTACGTATAGTACTGGAGCTAACGTTAACACCTGAGCGTTCTGAAATGTTCTCGGATATTATAACAGCACTTTCAGTTGGATTTTGCTTCACTCGTCGCACAATGGATCGTATTTGAGTCGCATTTAGTTTACGGGGTCTTCCAGATTTGGGACGATTTTGTAAATTTTCGAACTTTTTGTAATTATCAATTATATCGATACCTTAGAGCGCTACAGTCCTATCTCCACTTTTTGCGATTTTGAGATTTTTGCAGTTATGGCATCATTGTGGGCTTCTTTACCATGTGGAAAACTCTGTGATGTCAAAATACCACTAAAGTACCAAAATATTCGATAATTAAGAAAAATTCTATCTCCAAACTGTAATTTTTTCAAGAGCGCTACTGTCCTATCTCCACTGAATATTCAAATAAGTCACATTTTTAAAAAAAAATCTTCGGTTTTTCGCGTGTTTTTCGCGTTTCATGACTATTTGCAACATTTTGGTAAACGTATTTGGTTACACCCGAGGCTATACTGTTGTTTGTCGGAACCAAAAAAAATTCAAAAATTAAAAAAAAAAAAAAAATATATATCGTTTTTCTCGTGTTTTCTACGCGTTTCATGACTTTTTTCGACATTTTAGTGGAAAAAATTCAAAAAATGTACTAAATACGACGTTTTTTTTCAATAGTAGTGGAATTCTATATATGGGCAAAAGTAATGACACATTATAGATTGGCTGGAATTTCGTTAGAAATTAATTAAATTGGTTAAAAACATTAAATTATGTTAACAGATACTATAGGTACAAATATTGCATGTATCGTTATATCAAAATAGCAGCCAATCCTTAATAACCACTGTTTGAAATCTTCTTTTTGCATTTCCCAACAATTGGAAAAATGGAGATAGGACTATAGCGCTCTAAGGTATCGATATGTTTTACAGTATTATGGCTTCTATCAATCATCAAACCAATTTCACGCAATGTTTTTCCTTTTTTATAATATTTTAGCACAAGTTCGCGAACATCCAGGGAGGTTTGTTTACCCATTTTGGAAATAAATTTTGTTACTCAAAAATCTTCAGATTTGAACTGATCCTCACGACGTCAAGTCAATTAATAATTATTATAATTAGTTAATATTGCCTACAACATGATAAAAAGTCAAATCACTAAAAATAACGGGAATTTTTTACCGTTAAAATTCTTTAAAATATTTGGTGCACGTGTTGTACAATTTCTTTTGACGCTATTAATATGAAGATGTTTTGGTTTTTGTTTTATGAATTTTTGTTATTGTAATATTGTTGTTGTTTTTATTATGTACATTAAGAGAGGAGAAAATATATTATGAAAAAAACAAAAAATGTAAAACAAAAGGGAATTGCAAAAGAGTATAATTTAACTGCAAACATAGAGGAACAACGTGTACAACTTCTTTTGACGCTGACAGTATGTATGTTTCGCTGTCAACACGCTTAGCAGATACGGTGTAAATCCAGGAAAGGCGCATTGGCAAGCAGTGAAGCGGGTTTTGAGGTATCTTAAAGGAACAGCTGACAAAGGCCTCGTTTATTCTAAAGATGCGAATGATTTGACTGTATACTGTGACGCAGATTGGGGCAGCGATGTAGATGAAAGACGTTCAACAACAGGGTATGTGTTTGTTTTTCAGTCTAGTGCGATTTCATGGGCTACAAGGCGGCAGAAGACAATAGCGTTGTCATCTACTGAGGCTGAGTTTATGTCAGTCGTTGCTGCAATTCAAGAGTCTATCTGGCTAAAACGTCTTGAGGCTGAGCTACTTCTGAACTACAATGAATCAATGGTTTTGCATTGCGGCAATAAAAGCGACATACATGTAGCTCTTAATGCATCGTACTCTCCTCGTACGAAACGTAAAGATATAAAATCTAAATTTATTCGTGAGAAACTTGAAAGTAAGCAAATTGAATTGAAATATTTATCTACTAAAGAAATGCTTGCTGACATTTTAACAAAAAGCGTTGATTCTCAAAAACTTAATTTATTCATAAATAAGTTTGGATTGAAATAACGTAATTAGTAAATATTTATTTTATTACCATTTTTGAAATATTTAATTTAAATGAATTTATTTCTTGATTTGTCTTATATCATAACTTCCATAATTTTTTGAATTAAATAAGCTAAAATGATTGTTCAGGAAAGGTGTTGAAGTTGAACAATAATTTACGAACGTACTTTCTGTTTAAAGTAATCATTTGTTTTCAAAACGCATCACATTGTAAATGTCATTACAAGTGTCATTATAGTTTTCTATATACTACTTTTCTTTAATAATTTACTGTTTCGTTTAACCACTGAAGTTGCCGGACGTGTTTTTCTTTAAGCGGATCGATTTTTATTTCTAACATATCTGAAGAGGTTTTTCAAATTGGTTTAATATATTTTTTTTTTTAAGCCGAATTCAATGTAAAACTCAAACGCCATCTTTGGAGACGTTTGTAAATCTCGCTAAAAACTAAATACTCGAAAATCTAAAGAAATAAGCACAAGAGGTCCGATTTCTAAACGAAATTTTTGATAAAAGTCGGTAAGTCTCCACAAAATTTCAAAATTTCCGTATGAGCGATTTGACATGATTTCTTTAAGACAAATCGTTAGGTAGTGTCGAGAGAGTTTTGATCTCATACAGAATGAGTCGGAGTTCCCAAAAAAATTGAAACTTTTGAAGAGCGAAGCAAATTTAATGGCACAGTGCAACAAATTGAGGGGAAGTTAGCCTAGGTTGGTGTTTTGTTTGAAAAAATTCATTCAACAATATGAATCGTTTATTTTGAAAGTCGGTCATAATAATCGGGTATTTGACCCATATCACTTTTTTAAATATATAGAATCAATTCCACACCATCAAGTGAACTTTTTATGTAAACAGAACCTAATTTAATTGATTACTGACAGAATACCAGCCAAATCATATAATGACATTGCTTTTGTCTTTATAAAATTTTTTAAAATTTAGTATGAAAATAAAAAACAAAATATTAATAAAAGGTTACATTTTCGATCAAAAATGCGCCGAACTAAAGTTGAACGCAGATGTATAGTTCCTCGGGCAAATATTCATAGAATTGAATGAACTTTCACATAGGGGGTAGCCGAGGTCGATAAAATTTCGTCCATACAATTTGGCCCACCCTAATGTATATGTATGTACACCGTTATGCATAAGAACCTTACTATACAAGTGCTTACAACACCCTCCATAAACTGCGCACTTATCGCGCAATAATCAATGGTGCTGATTGCAATATGGAATCAACAAATATATACAACAACATCCAACTGTTGAACCTGTCAAGCTCTCATACTGGCAATGGCAACAGCAAAGCTGACTCCTTCACAGCTCCAGGAAGCTTTCCAATGGCAAATCAAATGCTACGCTTTATGTATTGGCTATAGTTCTCTGCTTCAGTTACACCACAGCGACAACACAGCGTTGAGATGCGCGTCCACTGCATGGATATTAAATTCAGCATTGAGGCGATGTTTCCACGTATGCCAGCCATCCTACCCATGGTCATGGTTATCACACCACCTATTGGATATGGTCAGTTGTTGTGTTGGTGTAGGTACCAATTCGGCCTAGCTAGCGCTGGAATGTTTGGTTGGTAACTAATGCAATTAATATTCACTGCCGATAGGTGAACATAATTTACGTGCTGAGTTTACAATGCGGTTTCTTCTTCTTCTTTTTTGTGGACTTTTTCCTGAAAGCCGCAGCAGCAGCAGCTAGCCTGTTCGCTTAGTCGGCGGCGAAGTGGTAGAAGAATGTGGTTAAATCGCGCTGCTATTGCCGCCTTGGGGTGTTACCAACTTGGCAGAGTTCTCGGAGTAGCAGACAAACAGAACAAGAAAACAGAAAATAAATAAAAAATGGGTAGTGGTAAGGAAAAATTGGTGTGACACGCACATTGCGAAATTTTAAGGAGAGTCCCAAGAATATCGCTATAATGGGAGAGAGTACAAAAACAATGTGCATTTTATTTAACATAACAGTTGTTGAAAATTTGTGGACTTCCTTATCATCCACAGGAGTTGTGATGCTCAAATATTTTGTTTAAATTTTTTTATTTACTTCTTAAAACTTTGAATAAACCAAAATGTATTACTACTCGTAAGGATATACTTCAAACTAAAGTTACAACCAGAAAGCTGTATTGCCAATGGATCGGTTTTTAGTCATCGATGAAAAAGAAAATCTCGATAAAGACAAATTCAAAGTGCACGCTTCACAGTGGTCTATAGAAGAGCGCTAGCCGGTCATATGTAAAATATCTAGTTAACATATTTCAAGTACCCAAATGCCAAGAAGTAATACCATTTATGAGTTTTCGCGTATTGATCTTGTGAATTTCTTCCCAAAATCTCTTAGAAAATGTTAAAGGTTAAATAAGCGTATCTTTATATACCTCCCGAAACTTATAGTAAGATTAACTTGGTCTATTTTCTGAAGAGTACCATACTTAGATATTAGTTTTTTTTTTTTTTTTAATTGAAAAAAGAAATCCGTACCATCACAGAAAATCTCTATTTTTATTTCCCAAACTTACAAATTCTGCACTTTGTTTATTATAACTTAAAAGTTTAATAGAGTTGCAACGGCTCGATCATTTCAGTGTTTAACATAAGATTTTCCCAATATTCTGTGTAAATATCAGCCACCCCTCATTTTGGAGAACCCTGAGTTTTTCTTCAGCGCCTTTTTTGTACTCTTTTTGATATCTGAAATAGAATTGGTAGCATCTGGCTACTCGTTCAAAATAAGCGTGATCAGGTCAAGCATACCTCCACATCTGATCCAAAATTGGAAATAGCTATAACTTCGGAAATATAAAAAGTACACACCATAAAATTATAGTTTACTTTTCTTACATTTGATTCTCTTTGGTATTGAATTTAAAATTCTTTAGTATCAAATTCAGAACTTTTTCATTTACATTGCGGTATATAAATTCTTTTTGGTATTAAAATTAAACTAAAATGTTTACTGTGTATAACAATAATACAATAATATTTGATGTCTGAGATGGAATCGATGTCATCTAGATCTTATTCAAAAATGGACGTGATCGGATCAGCGACACGCCAAATTTCCATATAGTCCGATTGTTCGTTTTTAGTTCCATTTTGGTTTCGAAAAATTTTATTCAATATTGGTTTGAAGAAGGTTTGAGCCTACCATATAGCCGAAGGATGCAACTAGCTCTCAATGTCATATTGAATTGGTGCCGAGAAATTGGGTCGAAATAATCTCTAGTAAAATACTAGTATCCGAAGAAGAATGCCAGGTCTAGTCGATATAAGCCTTATGGTTTCAGAGAAAATATTATATTTATATTTAATATTCATTAGCATGGTGATCAAAGGCAGATCAAGTACAGACTCGGATAAACAGAGGTATTAAGAGCATGCCCGTCAGTTTCTCTTTATTTGATCGCTTACGTGATTCACTCCTCTTTTGGTTCTGAAAGAAATAACCTCTGCTACTCTAAGACTTCCGGACCAACTAAAAAATGCAATCTATTCTGGAATACAAATTGTCTGGCAGACTCCGCTAATAAGAGTAAAGAGTTTGTATTCTTAATCAATGCCCACGCTACATGCTTAAAAAATTTCTCACTGAGGTCATTCAATGCATAGGGTATACTTTGTTTGTTAAGATTGACTCTAGTTATCCAGATCTCTTTGTCTAAAAGTGCAAAAATAGCTGTTCTTAGGCATAGGTATTTCAAGCTATATCACACTTAAAGTAAACGGTGTAGTTAATTTTTGCTTATGATTTCAAGAAGCCATAACCTTCCTCATTTAACCTTTTATTTCAAGTTTTCCAATTAGGTTCTTACTTTCCGAGTTATCATCAATTAAAGTAATGGTATTTCTACTCCACACAAAGGACTACATTTTTGTTTTCAGCTTTAATTATTTGAGTAAATAAAGTTCCATTTATCTTTCTTAATAATAAGAGAATGGTTTGCTTGTCTGAATCGACTACAATTTTCCAGATGTACTATTTTCATATATAAACATGTATATAGCCTCATCAGATCAGTTTTAGGTAAATCTCTTCAGAAACCGTACTCGCACCCGTGACTCCGGTTTTCTCATGAAAGAAACGCGGTGCTTTAGCGATTGCGCTATTGGACACGGATAAGCTCTCTGTACAGGATCGCTTATATAGACAGATCATAAGGATTACAAGCGCCGTCTGTTGTGAAAAATTGCCAAACTGTTAGTTGGTAACACACTCTGGTTTTGAGACTTGCTACGCTAGCTACAATTTAATTATTTACACTGTTTACTGGAAGTGTGATATAACTCCAAATACCTATGCCTCAAAACAGATATTTTTGTACTTTAAACATAGATATCTAGAGCACTTGAGTCAATTCGGCGAATCTGATATCATTTTCATATTGTATAGGTCAAGATTACTCGAAATCGACTCCGAAACCCTACGCCGCAAAATCAGCGTTGCCATGCGTTATCTAGCCCTAAAACAGTGCTCGTTGAATAACATTTTTGCCATGAATTCCTATACATAAACTTACATTTGTAACATTTCAGCATTTCTATTCAATCGAATAGATGTTGCGGAACCGATTTGATTTTCTCAACATTTAAATTGTCACATCACACTTCACTGACTGACCCACTTACATTTCGTCAAGCAATTAAAGTGAAAAAAAAGAATACAGCCAAATCATTTATTTAATCTTGATCTCGTGCATTCAGAAAATGATAGAAAAAAAGTGAGAAAATCTTTGCAGCGAATGCGCTCCCCATCTAATCTTTAGACCCCGCCACTCGCTCTATATGCAACACCTTTTGCTGTCAATCATTTTGGCCTCCATGGTAACTCGTAGAAAACCTCGATCGCGATTTCAATATCAAATGTTGCAGCAACAACAGTGCAACAAAGCCATCAAATTGAAATGCCACCCAACGTCACATGCGCGCCCTACTTCCTTCATCACAGATACATTGATAGACCAGCAGCAGGTAAGTTGGTATGTAGTAGGAACCATAAGAGGTTCAAAAATAAAAATATGCATAAAATAAAGGCGCGAACTAACTGACACCCAAGAGACTCACATATGCAAAATGGAAAAAAACGAAATAGAGGTGGCGGGAAATAACCCAATCTCATAACTGAAAGGAATAAAATTAAGGTTTAGGTCTGCTCGATGTCTGCAGAAATTCTGCATTCATTTATGCGCAATTCACACACACAGACACAACAAAACCAACAAATCCAACGAGAGACGGCGATAAATTTGGTCGATTTATATTTTTATTTTTTTTTGCATATCCATCATCGGCATAACCTAGCAACCTATTGCTCCCATTAGATGGTGGTGGCAAAAAAAACAACCAGTGAGGATTGTGAGTTAGTGTCAAAATCTGATGCATATTTTACTCGTTAAATCATTATGCCTACAGATGGAGTCTGTAGGCAGAAGTGAATTTTTGTAGTGTTGCGACTTGTAATTCATTTGATGTAACCTAAAAACTTTTATAATTCTACTAAAGAAACAATATTTATAAAGTTCAATTTAACTTTGCATTCAGGGGAAATGCCCTGCAACTCAATTTAAAATCTTCACCTGTTTTCCAATAACTCAATTTTATGGTAACCAGCATCTTCTTCGGGCACAGCCACTTAGGTACTTAAATTGCCGCCATGTTGAACGTACTGTTCTACACTGTAATGACGCAGTATCTAATCGGTACTACAAATCCATGATTAATGCTCACAATTGCTCACACTCAGCGAGCGGTCTTTGCCAAAACGTTTGAACTTCACGGGCAAATAAAGTGCCAATGCCGAATTTGATGTTACGGCGCTGGATTACACTACAATAATATTGGCCACCGAATATGTCTTTGTGTTTTTCTGGTGTTTTTTTTTTTTTTTTTCTTGATAAAATGTTTCTTCTAATGCCATCATTTTTCCCACAATGGCACACATGGTACTAGGTATGTTCGAGTACATACATTCGCGGCGTTCATTGCGATTTGAACGCATCTTGTTAACCCTTCTATCGTAAATCAAATGAAATTACATTTTCGTTTTCTTCCTCATCTTTCTTTAACTGCCTTTTTGTTGGTCTGGCCATATGTGACCATTCCACATGCAGCCAAAACAAGATATTCAGATGTATCTCAAGTTAAAACGACTGAGATTCCTCTTTAATATCCTTTAAATTTTGCAAGCAAAGTAATCGCTGGAAATTTCAATTCAAAATGAAACTGATAATCCATGTGAACAGCGGCTTTGCTCTCAATTTGTTAATCTTTCTGCAGAATTCTTTAAACTCAATTTAGAATCTGATATTGCTTCACAAATTGGTTCAGATTTTTTTCACAGTTCCACTAATAGGTCTGCTCTTTACTTTGCCTCACTAAATTTATCGTTTAATGACATTTTTCGAAAAATTTCTAGTTTAAGATCGTCTTCTCAGTCAGATATTCATGGAATTTCTGTTTTCTTTTTGAAAAACTGTTCATCATTATTCGCGCACTCTCTCTATCTGATATAAGCATTTTATAATAAATCGCTCTCTTAAGGTATTTTGACTGATGATAGGAAAATTTTTCTCAATAACATCCATCTTTCCAAGTTGAAATAAAAACAATGTTTCCAATTACACAGAGCAACTAATTGAGGTGAAACCAATCTGAATTTGATCTCGATAATTTTTTTTGTCTAACTTAGGATCATTAATTCCGAATCTGTCAACCGTTTTTTCCTATCACGTCTGAGATCCGAGTTATCCTTGATGTGAAATGCAGAAAACGCTATTTTCAGACATTTGGCGTACATCCAGAAAGTAGTATGGTTCACTTTTGTCAGCGGCATTGAAAAATTTTTTGTTTTCACTAAAAATTTATTTGATGGTGTGGAATTATACAGGTCACATTACCGATTATTATGGCACATAATATGTATGACATTACTTTTGCTTCGTAATGGTTCTTAGGCCCCTTAGTACGGCCACTCCTCAATTCTAAGAAAAGCCATGGAGAACTATGCTGCAAATTCGCGCAGTGTTTGAGATGACATAAAAAGCGCTGGTGTCAATATATCCCATCATACTCTAAGAAGACGATTTCATGAAAATAGACTTGTATGCAGGAGGCCAGTAAAAAAGTCAAAACTGATTGAAAAAATGCGCCGACGCCGATTTTTGTGGGCACAGTTACGTAAGGATCTTGCTCCAAAGTACTAGAATAAAGTACGTTTCCAAGTTTTTTTTTTGTGCAGCTAGTAAGTTCTTAAAATTTCAGCATTTTAATTTTTTTTTTTTTTTTGAAGGAAATTTCAGCGACGAGTTACATCTAAAAGCCAACTGCAAAATATGAACGGAGGACGACGGGAAACGGTATTCTAATGATTGCATAACTTATAGAGTCAAACAAACATTTAGAAAAATAAGGGCGGATTAAATGCCGAAAGAATAAAGTACAAATTTATTTTATTTGATCCACTAATACTGCTGTTATTATGACTCAAAATTGTAGTTTGAATTTTTGTTTTATGTTTCGTAATTCAATGGACAGGTATTGTACTGTTAGGAAACATTGTTCCATAGACTGAATTGAAATAAACATAAATAACAATTTCCAAAAATCTATAATGTAACAATGGTGGGGAAATGTCGAAAACTGCATTCGGGCTTAAACAGAGTTCACCCTCATGGAAATGCCAAATTGTTTTTGTTTCACTTTTTGCAATGCATTTCTGTCATCTGTCTCTGTTTGTTTAATTTCGAAGCAAACTCAAAGTAATATCTTTAAATCTTGTCACATTCCAAAGCTGACAAACAGTCAGGCAGTCCAAGTAAAATGACATAGAGAGCAATTTAGCAGGGCAGACAGTCAAATGGAATACATCCAAAGACAAACATCACGACGGTCACATCATTAAATAAGAAGCACTTAAATTACCGGGAGAAACAAAAAAAAAAAAAAAACATTCATTCAGGATACCCCAACTTTTGGAGACTTCACATGTGAGACAGAAAGAACAACAGTAGCAGTAGCATGTGAAGGTAAAAACTGACAGCCCGGAACTGAATTTGAGTAACAACAACAATAACAACAAAGAAAAAATAACATAAAAACAATTTGACATTTCACAGTACGAGCACCATGTTAAAGAGGGGACAAATTGTCACTCAATTTCATTAATGAATGACTGTGGAAGTGAAACCGACCGGACAGTCGGCATTCAAGCCAACAACCGTCAAATCAGCTTAGACCATTTATAGGGTGTTACCAAGCATTAACGTTTTTATAGGCAGAGCCAATTTAAGTTAATTTTTGTGTTTAAATTTAAAGGGTGCTACATATCTCCCATAAGAAACATCAGTTGCACAAAATTATGTAAAATATTTTAATTTTTGTTTTAAGTACACTTAGAAAAATCGTTATATATTATTTTCCAAAGTGGACAATTTTGCTTTTAGATTTTTCCATGAAACTGTCCAGTTTAACTGTCCAATAGACAGAGGCATTTCAGAACAAATTACATTTGCGTTGTTTTTGTTTTAAGGTTTTCACTCCACTCACATTCTGCATTTTTTTTATTATGAATTGTTTTCCTTTAGCATTTTTTTTGCGCTTTTGCATATGACACGCGATGCATAAAAATTGCTAATTGAAAATAAATTGCACTTTAATTTGGTAGATGAACGCGATGTCAACGTTTGACAGTTAAATTAGGCGTACGTCGTCATGCAAATTGATTACGTCGCTATGTGAGAGTGTGAGAGAAGTGCATGCTGAATGTGTTTGCGGTCAGCTTTTAGCTTCGTATTAAGTTGGCCAGCACAAATAGCGACAAAATTCCCATCCAATACACAAACTGCAACAGATGAGTCTAAGGGCTAGCGACCGATTCAACTTTGTCATTGCGAAACGTACGAGGGGCCTAACAAAAGTTCACTTAGTTGAATTGAAAAAATTTTTAAATATAATTTTTTAAATTTATAACTTTATTCTTCATCTATTTTTATTTTTTCAACGTAATCGCCATTTATTTTGATACATTTTTGAAGTCGATAAATCCATCTTGAAAAACAGTCTTCAAAATCGGCTTTTTGCAGTTTTGCAATTTCATCATTAACCGCATTTATTATCTCCTCATTGCTGTTGAAGACTCTCCCTTTCAAATTTTTTTTATTTTTGGAAATAACCAGAAGTCACAAGGCGCTAGATCTGGGGAATAAGGTGCGGGACGAATTTCTTCGATACCTGAAAGCGCAATAAAACCGGTCGTTTTTTCAGCAGTGTGCGCTGGCGCATTATCGTGACGTAGAAAGTAGCGGCGTAGCTCCTTTTTTTGGCGTTTCCCAATAAATTTTGGAAGACTTCTGGTAAAAAGGTTTCAGTATACCACTTAGCAGTAACCGTCTGACCTTTTTCCAAAGGAATAGCAGCTACAACTTTCTCACTGGTGAAATAAACTGACATCATTACTTTTGTTGCTGACTTTTTTTTGCTTTACTTTAACAGGTGGACTTGCACTTTCTCGATTGTTGTTTGGTTTCAGGGTCGTACTTCTAAAACCATGCTTCATCACCTGCTACTATTTTTTAGAAAGTGTTAGAATCTCCGTTTTTGAATTTTTCAAGAAAATACTTAGCAAAACGCACACGTGCCTCTTTTTGAGCATCACTTAAAATTTTAGGAACCCATCGTGCAGATTTCTTCGTGTATCCAAGATCATTTTTTAATATTCGCGATACAGCCATGGCATTCAAACCCAGTTCCTCAGCAATGATTTCCTGGGCCAATCTTGGATCTTCGTCAATTTTAGACTTAACCAGCGCTACACATTCATAATCAGTCGAAGATTTTGGGCGGCCTTCTCGAAGTTCGTCCTCCACAGAAAATGACCTGTGTGGAATCTTCGAGACCACTTTGAAATAGTCACGAGGGATGGCGCATTAACTTCAAATGCTATTTGGCATTCATTAAATATTTCCATAGGCTTGAGCTTACGTCGAAATCCAAAAAGAATAGCAAATCGAATCTCTTGCTGCGCACAGTGTGACTTTTTTCGATAAAAATTAGGGTGGTGGCATTCGAACGGTAATTGCATGTACTTTTTGGAAAAATTGGTCCCGAACATACTTACAAGAGTCCGCATCCCTAAAGAACGACCTAAACATGCGTTTTTTTTTTCTTTTTTTTTTCTTATTTTCGATCGACGTTTCGAGAGGTGCAAGTATACGGTAAGCCTGAATACTTTTTCAAAAAGTAGAGAAAAATGCCTTTATTTTCTTTCTTAAAGATGTTTCTAGGTGTCCTGAATCCAAATATAAATCGATTTTTAATATAGGGTAAATTAACGTAAAAATTGCGTGTTTTTTTGAGCAGAATAAATCCTCTAAATTATTAAAGCTGCCAGAACTAGCGGAGGGAAAAAATTAAAATACCATTGTTACAAAAATTGTGTGCCATAAATGAAAACTAAATTTTCGGTTCAAAGTTTTATTAGCAGCTCACTATGCTGAGCAGTGCAATTCAGTTGCAATCGAGTTGCTTTAAAAATCCTAAAGGATGTTTACAATATTTTAGGATTATCAAAAATAATATCAAATAAAAATGTAATAATATGAACTCACCTTTGTCTGGCAATCACAAATAAAAGGAAGTAAAAGAAAATTACAAATATTTGCATTTGCAAATGAAATGTCAAATGTCAGCTGTAATATTTGTAGTTGCCAGACCAAGGGTTTCAGAATGCATGCGAAGGGTTGCATTTATTTCGGCAACAACCATATCCGACGTATTTTTTGACAGGGAATCCATTGGTGACCTTGGATTTGACCTTGAGCGTAACCACAAAGCTACAGCGAACCAAAAATCGATTTTTTAAATAGGAACCCCAATTTTTTATTACAGATTTGAAAAGAGCGGAAAATTTTACGTTTGTATGTGCCTTTTGTTGTTTTTTTTTTTTTCAAGATCATTTTTAAGGTGATATAGTTACAAATAAAACCGATATGTATTTTTAATGATGATAATAAAAATAAGCAGCGATTTTCTATGAAATTATATGAAAATTTTATATTTTTCTGCTAAATAAATTTCCGAGACAAGCTTCTTACGTAGACATTTACATTTAAATTTATTATTTTAGCTGTTATTTGTTTTCATAGTCCGAAACTCAGCTACTTAATTTTCGTCAAAAAGTTGACAAAAAAGCTTTTATGTATTATATGTATGAAAAATTTTAAAATTTATACAAATGCATTTAATGTGAAAAATCTATTCTCATGATAAACATTCTTGTTTTTGTTCGACTTTCAAATATAGATACTTTTAAATAACGTAAACAGACGATCCAAAAAGTTGTATATAATAATATAATGTGAAAGTAGATGTATGCTTACAAGGACAGTTTCCTTTGCCAATCTCATATTTTTCATAATTCGGATATGGTATTTTCATTTTTTTTCCCTCCGCTAGTTCTGGCAGCTTTAATAATTTAGAGGATTTATTCTGCTCAAAAAAACACGCAATTTTTACGTTAATTTACCCTATATTAAAAATTGATTTATATTTCGATTCAGGACACCTAGAAATATCTTTAAAAAAAGAAAATAAAGGCATTTTTCTCTACTTTTTGAAAAAGTATTCAGGTTTACCGTATACTTGCACCTCTCGAAACGTCGATCGAAAATAAGAAAAAAAAGAAAAAAACGCATGTTTAGGTCGTTCTTTAGGGATGCGGACTCTTGTAAGTACGTTCGGGACCAATTTTTCCAAAAAGTACATGCAATTACCTTTTGAATGCCACCACCCTAATTTTTTAAGCTATTTTTTAGCGTCGGGATATTGATTTTGTTCATTTTCATCGAAAAAAGTCACACTGTGCTGCGTTGGCATTAGAATACTGCTGACATTGTTTCACAATTTCTAAGTTTTCTTCTCTCCATTTTGACCAATCTTTCTGAAAATTAAAATGATATATCGTAAGACTTTAACAAATAGTACGCAATTTTTTGATTTACTAAAAATTTATAACATGACACTAACTAAGAGAACTTTTGTTAGGCCCTCCGCATCAATAAAACGATGAGTAAAAACTCGTATTTGGTTAGAGAAAGTGAAAAATATTGCTCCACAGTACAACATTTTTAAAAAATTCTAATAATAGGTATGAACATTATACAATCGATTTTAAATCAGTTATTACATTGTATATACCAACAAAAGAAATTTTATCTAACATTCAGAGAAGGAGATCTCGCTTTCTACCACACTCTTAAGGAAGGAATATCTCGCAAGTTGTATCAAGTTTCCTAAATTTTTGAAAACTTCATACAATTTCATCTAAATTTTGCAACTTACGCAATAATGTTACACATTTATATGAGAAATTTTAAACAAAGCGGACAGCATAAGATAGTATGTGCGTGAAGTTAGCCTCGCTTTTGTGGAATTTCCCGAAATGAAAAGTTTTGCTGGGGTGTGCTCCACTTGTGCTGCGTTGTGCCGTATTCGAAAAAAAATCGGTCCAAGGATTCACTTTTTTGGGGAGGTCCTTTTTATTGTGCGAAGTTAGCCCCGCTTTTGTGAAATTTTCCAAAAAAAAAAAATTATGCCGCACACTGGTTCAAAATCCTTAAAAGCTGGCCAAAAGTCAAATTAAATTTTAAATTAACTTTTTATGAACCGTATTGTCTAACAGATATTCATTTACCTCAAAAAATTTGTAAGAAAGATCCAGGTATTCCTACAATGCTCTTGGAATCTCTCCAAAAGTACGCTTCTCAGACACAAAATTCTGTGAGTTAAAAGTAAAAATTATGTGGTTACTGTAAAACTGAACCGAATTTAATGTTTGAATATGGAATCTCTTTATAAAAGGAAATGCTATCGAACCTTTACATTCAAAACTTGCAATAATTTATACTTTTACGGTAATTATGATTAACTTAAAATCAAATTATTTCACAAAATCAATATGCAATGGTTATGAAAAAAGCCCAGAACTAATTTATACCACGTCATACCACCAGGATTTTTTGGATTTAAGAAGATTGAAACCTTTTCTAACACATGTAAAAAAATTGAGGTGCCTTTTTTTGCCCCTTTTCTTTGACGCGATTTTTTCTGAAGCACCCATAGGAAAATTTAACTTGCTTACCAAGTGTCAATATGTGTTGCTCGCCTGAAATGGAAAAATTTTTATATTATTATACAGCTTATACTCCGTGATAACGGAATCTAAAACCCATTTTTATGTAGATCAATTTAACGTTGCACACAACTCTATCAAAGTAAAAGTTTTGAAATAAATTTTTAAATTAGATATAAAAATTGTGCAAGTGTTATTTTTTGCTTTTTTGAATCCGCCATTTTATTTTTTAAAAATCTAACATCAGATTCGTAATCAGTGACTCCAAAAACTCCCGAATAAATTTTTTTGTTGGATTTGGTTGAATATTTATGCAAATCGTCCACCATTTTAAATCCGCCATTTTCTTTTTTAAAAATCTAACATGATTTATAAGCTTTAAAATGATGTCTGACTTAAGATGGGATTTGGACGCTAAATGGGTGTTTTTGGCTTTTGAACGCCCGCTGAAGGCAAAAATCTTTTTTACTCGAGAGGAAAGCATCTTACGTAAAAAGTGTACTAGGCAAAAAATGCTTAGAATCGTCTAAGAAATACGTGTGAATTTTTTTGGAATTTGTTAAAACTTTTTTTTTTTGAATAATTTTTGAAAAATTTTTTTTATTAAAAATTTTTGTAAAAATTATTGAAAGGAAAAAAATTTTTTTTTTAACTTTTCAAAAAATTCCAAAAAAAAACCACACGTATTGCTTGGTCGATTCCGAGCATTTTTTGCCTAGTACTTTTTACGTAAGATGATTTCCTCTCAGTAAAAAAAATGTTTGCCTTCAGCGGGCGTTCAAAAGCCAAAAACACCCATGTAGCGTCCGAATCCCATCTTAAATCATACATCATTTTAAAGCTTATAAATCATGCTTTACCTTCAAGTACTTTTAAAAGAAATCGAAGGGGGGTTTTTTTAAAAAAAATTCAAAAGTATTTTTAAGTGTAAAAAATTTTTGTGAAAAAAAAAATTTTTCACCAAGAAATATTTTTTTATAAAAAAAACACTTCAAAATGAATGGGACCAGTAACTTAGATTTATAAATTTACAAACTTTAGTGTAAGCTAAAAATTTTTGAAAAAACACCCTTTTCTTGAAAATGACTAAAAACGCCAACTTCAACACCCTGTATTTTAACAACAAATGGTACTAGGACCAAATCCTCCTGGATTTTTGTTCTTGCACACCGGATCTACCATATTGCCAAATTTGAGCGAAATCGGGGACAAAAAAATTTAAACCTGGTACACTTGCTTCATATGTACATACGTGCATATATATACTTATATATGGAATGTATAACTTTGTAGAAAATAATCGAAGGAAACCACTTCGTAGCTCATTTTGGAGATAAAGCATTCTTTCCGTCCAAAATGGTGTTCCCCAGGGATCAGTATTGGGGCCTTTACTTTTTTCACTCTATGTGAATGAACTCCCACGAATCGCCAAACATTGCACTGTGCATATGTATGCAGATGATGTGCAACTTATAATCAGTCGCCCGGCTAGTGGGTTGACAGAAGCTTCTGAGCTATTAAACGTTGATTTGGCCTCGGTTTATAAATGGTCCAACGACAACCAGCTTTGTTTGAATCTTACAAAATCTAAAGTAATACTAATAAGTAAAAAAGGTTTTCGCCCTAATACATAATGCTCCTAAAATCCAACTTAACGGCACGCAAATTGAACAAGTAGAACAAGCAAAAAATTTAGGACTTACATTTAACTCAACACTAACTTGGTCTACGCATATAAACATAGCATGTGGAAGAGTCTATGCCACACTGCGTGCGTTATGGCATACTAAAAATTTTTTGCCATCAAGTACTAAAGTCATGATAGTAAGAACTTTAGTCCTGCCTAAATTACTTTACAGTTTTGAAATTTTTTGTAATCCAGATTGCAACAGCAGAAGAAGACTAAATGTAGTCTTTAATAATATAGCGCGCTTTGTATACAATATTAAGCAGCGAGACCATATATCGAACCATGCAAAAAGTATTTATGGATGTTCATTCGATAATTTTCTTAAATCTAGAGCCCTTAATTTTTTGCATGGCATTATCACTAGTTGTGAACCGGAATACTTAATTTCAAGAATCCAATTTCTTCAATCAAGGAGATCTCTGCTGTTAGTTCAGCCAACATTTGCCAGCTTAACTTCGGAACGTCAATTTTTTGTTGTTGCTATTCGTCTATGCAATTCCCTGCCAGCTCATATAAGAAAGATCAGAAACAGGAAAACATTCAATTTGTCTGTTATAAATTACTTAGCCATTGATGAAATATAACTTAAGCCTTTATCCTTCTTTACCTTACCTCCTCTTGGACTTTATCTCTTTACTTGTTCTACTGCTATTAACTGTATTTTTCTACCGAATTTAAGATTTAATTCTCACATTTAACTCATTTAGATTACTGGTATACTTTTTAAGGCACCTACTAATTATAAGATTCATTTATCTTAATGTTGTGAGCAGATATTGTTAAATAAATAAATAAAAATAAAAATGAATAAAAAAAGAATGACATTAAATGATTCGGTTAGTAGAAAAGAGTAGACAAATTTCGTCCGTACTGTATACAACCTCAAATATATATTTAGCTTTGAGTTTCATGGTGTGATTTTAAAGTTAGCATAACTTTGCAGAGAAATATTGCAGAGGAACATTCTATAGTTCAATTTAAAGCCAAAAGAAAGTACCAAATGCTTCCGGTCCTGCATATAACATCCAAAATAGCCAAAAATCGTGTTTTTGTACTTTTTTAACTTTTTAGGTAAAGTTATCTCCGACAAAAAAAAAAATGATATCGTTATCGGTTTGATTTAGTTTTCAAGAAAAAAGCTAGAGCTATTAACTGTCATACCAGATTTTACGGCTGAATATTACCTGATCTTGTTATAAAACTTCAAAAATAGGAAAAAAGTGGTGTCCTTTAAACTTTTATGTAAGGATATCTAAAAGTCCAGACGTAATGGAGCAATTCTAAGAACGGGTTCAGATTAAGCATCAAAAATCACATCTGGAATGACTATTGCTGTTTCAAAAAAATAAGATCTCAAAAAAAAATTAGGAATCAATCAAAGGTCGAAAAATTTACTAAAAAAAGGCAAGTCGCTTCGACCGCCCGAAACTATTAATTTTTTCGTAATGTTTTTAAGACAACTTTTGTAGAGAATGACTAGGTCAACATTATCTTCTAAGAAAGTTTTGGTCCAAAAATTAAATTTGTTGCTGTTTCGGTACAAAAATTTTAATTTTTTAGGAAAATGTTCATGTCTTTTTTGCTATAAATTGTAATTTTCAAAGGACGGAATATTTGTTATGGAATTCTTATGATGTAGGGAATTAAATGATAATTAATTTAGAAACAAAAATCATTTACAAATATTATGTTTTAAGTTATGGAGCCGGTCTCTAAGTTTGGAAAAAATTAAGCATTTTAATTTTTTTCTTTTAATCGCTTTTTTATTGGATGCAAGAAAATGTATTGCTATTTTTTATTAAATGCGTCTTTTAGAACTGCTTTTTCCCTTCAAAATGAGCTATGAAATGGTTTTGTGCGATTTTTTTTTAAAAAGTTATGCCCATTTTAAAATGAAATCATGAAAGTTAAAAATCATGTGTGGATTCTCTATAGCATTTGCCATATTGCTATATCTTTTATAATGTTATTTTAAAATGGTTATAACTTTTAAAAGAAAAATTATACAAGAACACTTCATAGCTCATTTTGAAGAAGAAAAAAACAGTACTAAGTAATGCATTTAATAGAAAAGACCAAAACGATTTCGTGCGTGTTCTATACGACCTTAAAAAATAAGTTTTTTAAACATTATGGGTAAGATATCTCACAAACCATAAGAGATGCGGCAATTTTGCTTTCAGTTCCGAACTAAGCATCAATAAATACATCTAAAATGGCTATTTTGGTTTTGGTTTGTTGTGATTTTTTTTTAAATACCGTTTTCCGATCTCATTTTAAAAACCATTTGATTAACCAATTTTGAAAACTTTTTTTTCTTATTTTTCTTATTCAGTTAATGCTGAAGTGTAATTTAACATCTTTTTGCAGTTCAGATTTAAATTTTTTCCTGGGCTGCGTGCACGAAATTCGAAATTTTAGATTTTCTCCGCTGGAAAAGCCCAAAAAATTGTATATGGATGGCTAGACTTGTTAGCTTTAGGAACAAAGACAACTTTGATTTCATTTCATTTAATTGTTGTGCAACTAAACGTCAGATATCTTCACAATATGTACATATTTTAGTAAGGCATGGCTATACACTCAGGGAAAAATTATTTTGTAAAATCAACTACTTTACTGTTGATTCAATGCCAAAGATTAGTTGGTAAGTTTAACGAAAATACGACATGGTTAGGTACATGGTTAGGTACATGGTTAGGTCTTGTTCTTCTTTGTATGCGTTCTAACCATGTAGTAAGTCACGAAAAATGTGAATAAGATCAAGAATGTCGCTAAATTTGCAAATTTCAACGAAAACATATGCGAGTGTGGGAGTACGAGGAAGCTGAATACCTGAACATAAAAATTGAAGAACAAACTGATCCGGATGGTGAGCTTTAGGAACTTTTAAAAGCAATAAAAAAAAAAAACAAATAAATATGCATTTGAACCTACCGCGAATGTTTTTTAAACAAAAGGAAATTTTCTTTGAATCAACTTCAAAATAAATTATTATTGTATTTGACTTGAATACTAATCAAATTCAATTTAGTAATTTCAAATCAATAGTTTTTCACAGTCAATTAAAATAATTTAGCCTTCGAAGCTAAATCGTTACTGATATCTATTGAATCAACAGCGAAAGTTGTCGTTTTTTCCCTGAGTGTAACATTAACGTTTACACTCTGTATAAACGGATATTTAGCATTTATTTTCATAAAAGTAGTAGGATGTATGTGATCTTTTCTATGTGTACAATGTACACTGTACATTCAATTGTAATAAAAAATTTATAAGAATTATGTGTGTTTGTAAAAAGTTTCGAACTTATTAGAGAAACCCCACTATTTGTGAATTGTCAATTTATTTCCCAAACTTTACGCACCAACCCACACAAATTCAGCAACTTTCAATGCAAAGCGCTCAAAATGTCCGTAATCGCCAGCGAATTCCACCACACTAACCTACAGAAATTACACACGCGCACAGGCACATAGACACTCTAGCTCATAATGCTTGTTTTGCCATAACTCAAGATTCTATTTGAGGTCGTCTGTTCGCACAATCCAGTTGTAAGCTTTGTTCGGCAACTACGGGCTTTGGCTCCATAATATATGAAAAGAAAATGAAAAAAAAAAAAAAAATAAAAAAAAAATTTCTACAAAAGCGCAGTTGCTTGCAACGCCGAACGCAAACCTTTCCTTAATTTAATTACAATCCGCTAGGAAACGCATAATATTTTATGTCTAATTAAATTTGCAGCAATTTCACTCAAGAGTTGCGCAAGTTGAAGTCCCGTGGAAGGCGGACAGAGTCAGCAGAGTCAGAAGCCTTAAAGCAATGGCTTTTCTTCAACGAACGGACCGCTTTTCTTAGCTGCAGGCGACAGACAACTGCAATGGGTATAGTGAATCAGGGAAACAGCAGTAAATATTGGCGTAGGAACTAAATTGACTTCAAAATGCGTTAAGCTGCTTGCTAATAAGCAACAGCAACTCGTAACTTGGACTTTTTTCGCCGCTGCTGTCTATTAACTTGGTCAACTGCACTGGTTAACATAAACATAAATTCAATGTTATACAGTTGCAATTGTTATGTTGCTGTTGTTGTTGGTAACGTGTGCCTAATGCGTTGGCGTACTCCATGGTGTCGTTTCTCGTTTGGCGCTCGCTCACTCCTTGTCATTAACGCAATTAGCTGAAAAGGCACCTTATGTCAAGCGCCTATTGTTAGGCTATGAATTATGGCATTTGTCAATGTTTTTTAAATTGGAACACAAACAATTATGATTTGGACAGCCAGCTGACATATTTACATTTAGATATTTATGTGGTAAGCGGCATTTGTGGGTGTGAGTCGGTGGTTTATCAAAAAAAAAAAAAACCGTTTGGGGGAATTCACACGGTAAAATTTTTCATGAAACAAAATGTTTATTAAGGGTATTCCATTTTTGTATTTTTATTTATTTTCATATTACAAACTATTCCTTATAAGAAATGAGAAACAAATAATGATGACAATATTTTTTTTTTTTAATTTTTTGTTTGATAGAAAAAATGCCTCTAGAAATGGAAAAAATTTTTTGCTTTAAAGTTATTCAACTTTTTTTATGGACTTTGGGCAGCTAAATCGGAACCTGTAGTTATTTCAACGCAAGTTTTGTAGTTTTGCAAATATTGAAAATGAGCGAAATCGGGCTACGGACACGCCCACCGCCCATACTAGAAATATATTCAAAATGAGAATCAAAAGAGAAATACAGATATATACTAGGATTTGAAAGTGCAATCTTCGTGCAAAAACTGGGTCACCTCGGACACGAGGGCGTAGCACCACCCCTATAAGCAAAAGTATCAAAATCCTATACTGAAAGCGTTTTTTGAGTTAATCGAACCAAATTTAGCTCAAACACTGAGAACAAAATATGAGCAAAAACTGGCTGAACTCAGACAAGAGGGCGTGGAACATCCTAAACATACAATATTTTCAAAATGCTGCAGTGTTAGGGTATGTAATATTTGTTTTTGTACAAAAAAAACTATTATCTTCCTTCATTGCTAATAAAACCTTTTTTTTAGCTTTATCGAAAAAAGTTAAAATGGAATACCCCTAATGTTTATACAACAAAAACTGTGTGGAGTTTAATTAGAATTTGATGGTGTGAACGCACATTGAATTGTTTATCAAACTGTGTAATGACTTGAAATTTTATTTTCTATTTTTCACACCCTACACCCAGAGCATATTCACTTTGTTCTTCCATTTGTTACACTGAAAAGGAGGCGTCGTAGGTATAAAAAGTTACATATAGTCTTGGTCAACGTCATCTCTTGAGTCGATATAGCTTTGACCGTCTTTCTGCCTATCCATCAGAAATCAATTACATATCACTGAAACCATATCATCTTCAGTAATGAGGTGCTATTTCTCCTTTCTGGTATATACCGATTAAAAATTCCACGTAACGAACATACATACTTACATGAAAACTCACGATTGTGCTCACCCGATAACGAAATCACATTCAACTCTGTTTATTTTGATATACCTGTCACGAAACTGTGTCAAAAATGCTAAACCAAACACCATCGTTTACACTAGAATTTTGTTTTTTAAGTCCCGCACACAAGTAACTACATATTGCAACTAAAGCCAAATGAACAAAGTACTACTCACCAAGAAGTCTCTCGCGTAACTAAATTGAATTGTATCCATATCTGAATAATATCTATCACCATCACTCTTCCTTATCAACTCAAGAATAGCAAAAGCAAAAGGCGCGTTTGCTCAACTGAACAAAATATGGTCTTCTTCCATTATATCCTCCAAAACGAAAGTGCGCATTTTTGATTCGAATGTGAAATCGGTTTTGTTATATGGGTGCGAAACATGGCTGTTACTGAACAACTAACGAACAAGCTGCAAGTATTCGTCAACAAATGCTTAAGGCGTATACTACTACTATACTACTACGTATACTACTAGATTTGGTGGCCTTGCACTATATCAAATGCCGAGCTACATCAAAAATGCAATCAGAGGGCTATAGCAAACGAGGTCATGCTGCGCAAATGGGGATGGTTTTTTCACAACCTCCGGAAACCACACAGCGAAGTTTGTTGCACCTGGTAGACCCAAAACCAACTAGAAAAGGTCGCTAGAAAAGGAAATCCAAGAATCGGGAAAGTCGTAGCAAGAGATCAAAGTCATCGCAAGGGATCGCGACGAATGGAGATGTTTCATATTG
Source organism: Calliopum simillimum (assembly GCA_951812925.1). Taxonomy (NCBI): domain Eukaryota; kingdom Metazoa; phylum Arthropoda; class Insecta; order Diptera; family Lauxaniidae; genus Calliopum; species Calliopum simillimum. Next base: position 116,637,624 of record OX638371.1, on the reverse strand, counting down.
GAGAATACATACAAGTATTGAAATTGAAAGGGGTGCCATATCATCTAGGGGTGCCACATCTCCCGGGCTTAAACTACATTTTCTGCCAATTAAAGAAGGATTTTAGCGGATAATAATTTTCTATTTAATTAATCAAGCTCATTTTTATGTTAAAAACTTACTGAAATGTAAATTGCAATGTCCAATTGGCGACTGTCAAAATAAATGAAGTAAATGCAAAATAATAAGCATTTTTTTTACAAACTCTAGCAACATGAAAAACTCAGTTAATTGGGCGACCTGTTGTCCAATTCCCAAGACCTTAAAATTCATGATAAAATACGAAATCCCTTGCATTGTACTGGCTTAGTTTAGTTGTAAATCGTAATCAAATTCCCAAATGGAAGTCGTTTTTTGTTTTATTCTTTTGCGCTCAGTAGCAACAACAATTGTAGGACAGAAAAAACAGGAATGAAACCAACAAAATGTTGCAGTTTTTGAAGCAAATGTCATCTCACATCAGAATAATCGCACACAAAATTAGCATAACGCTTGTTCCCTGCATATAGCCACCATACCATCACCATCACCAGCAGCAAAACGGTCGTCGGTGGCTTAAGAAATTGCAGTTTGTTGTAATCCATATGTTAGCCCAGTTTGGAAGAAGGATGTGCTGTTGGAAGTCATCATTTTTATGCAGCTTTGTTTGGGTTGCGGATTGCAAATTGTTGGAATACATTTTGAAATATTTTGATTGACTGTGTCTTTTGCGGCGAAGGAAGGGTTTGCTGACTCTGACTTGACTGACTGACTTTATTTTGCATATATTTATGAAAGACATTTTGTCGTTATGGTGGCACGACAGTTGACAAAGGGAAGCAGCTACCATGTTATTATCAAGTGGAAGCAGCAGCAGGAGCAGAACATATGCTGCATGAATGCATAAATTATTTAGTAAGTTGGCCTAATAAGCGCAGTTACGGGTATAAAGACATATTTTCAGCTTAGTTATGCATGCATACTCGGGCTGTGTGTTTTTTGTTTTAATATTCGCAAAATATGCAATTCATATGTTGAACATGTTAAAGGACTTGAGTTATTTTTATTCTTTTTTTATTAACATTTTTATTCGTAAAGTGCTTATGTATATAAAGTCAATTAGAGTAAAATTTCATCAAATAGAAAAAAATAATAATTGTAAACTTTAATCTGAAAATCTCTGAAAAATTTTCATGCAAATATGTAAAATCATAAAAATCTTAAAATTGAACACAAAGTAATATCAAATATAATGAGAAAACAATATAAAAAATGATTTGTAACACATTTTCCTAAGAAACATTGAATCGAAATTTCATACATAATATTGTATTTATTCAATGCGATTTTTATGCAGACAACTTGTCGAAGAGACAGCCATTCTTTTAACACTATAGTATAATTTATTGGTATTAGAAATAGCGCTGTGCAAACTCAATATAAAAGGTTTTTTTCGTATTGGCAATCCTTAAATGAAACATCGCACTAAGGACATCAAATATCTTGCTAATTGCTAGTTCCTAAATCAAATACAAATTACTTAAATTCTATTTGTATTCACTTATTAGCATAGTAATATACGTAAAAATGTAAATGTCGTTTTTGCAACATTTCATCATCCTCAGTACACTAACCCTCCACCTGGTTTTTTTATACCCTACACCCAGGGTATATTCACTTTGTCTTTCCGTTTATAACGCAGAGAAGGATGTGTGTCAGATATGCAAAAGTATATATATTCTTGATCAGCGTCACCTCCTGAGTCGATTTAGTCATTTCTGTCCGTCTGTGTGGCTGGGTGGCTAGGTGTGCGTGGAAATAGATTTTTTGGGAAAACCGAGCAAGATAATTCAACGAAATTTAGTGCTCTGCCTCCGCCGTCTAAGTTAGCTCGAGGGATTGAAAATGAGCGAAATCGGTCAACGGACACGTCACAACGTCACAACGCAATTTTGTGAGTATTGTCAATGATAACGCAACCAAAATAGACATAAATACTAGAGACAGTGACTGCAAGCTCTAGAATAAACTGGATGAATTTGGGCAAGAGGGCGTGGTACCTCCCATACGTTCAATGTTTTCGAAATGCTGTAAAGTAAGCGTTACTTAAGGTTATGCAACCAAATTTCACACAAATACTTGAAAAAGTTAGCGCACGGTCTAAAAAACTTAGTGAATTCAGAAAATAAGGAATGGCATCTACCCTACAAGAGGATATCAACTCAAGAATAGCAAAAGCAAAAGGCGCGTTTGCTCAACTGAACAAAATATGCTCTTCATCCGTTATATCCATCAAAACGAGAGTGCGCATTTTTGATTCGAATGTGAAATCGGTTTTGTTATATGGGTGCGAAACGTGGCTTGTTACTGAACAACTAACGAACAAGCTGCAAGTATTCGTCAACAAATGCTTAAGGCGAATACTAAAGGTTTAGTGGCCTCGCACTATTTCAAATGCCGAGCTACATCAAAAATGCAATCAGAGGGCTATAGCAATCGATATCAAGCTGCGCAAATGGAGATGGATTGGTCACACTCTCCGGAAACCACACAGCGAAGTTTGTCGCCAGGCCCTTGAGTGGAATCCACAAGGCAGTAGAGGACGTGGTAGACCCAAAACCAACTGGAAGAGGTCGCTGTAAAAGGAAATCTAAGAATCGGGAAAGTCGTGGCAAGAGATTAAAGTCATCGCAAGGGATCGTGACAAATGGAGAGATTTCATATTGGCCCTATGCTCCTCCTAGGAGTTAAAGGAGAATACATACATACATACATCTACCCTACAAGCATAATTTTAAAAATGCTGCAGTTTAGGGTATTTAATTTTTGGCCAAGCCTTACTTGTATTTTGTTAGTTTTGCTCAACATATTTATTTAATAAATAAAAACTAAAATTTAGTCTTACAACACTTAAACAAACTTTTGAAAAATCCAACATAAATTTTTAAGGTTGCCACTTGGTAATTTTCGAAAATTTTTGGTTTCAGAAACGCTCAGATGAACTTTTTTAAAAATTTTCAAGACTTTCAGCGTTGCCATCCGGTTTTTTTATACCCTATACCCAGGGTATATTCACTTTGTCCTTCCGTTTGTAACGCAGAGAAGGGGGCGTGGCAGGTATGGAAAAGTATATATATTCTTGATCAGCGTCACCTCCTGAGTCGATAGCCATGTCCGTCTGTCTGGCTGGCAGGCTGGGTGTGTGTGGAAATACATTTTTTGGGAAAACTGAGCAACATAATTCAACGAAATTTGGTATTCTGCCTCCGTTGTAAAAGTAGGATGGAGAATGAGCGAAATCGGTCAACGGACACGCCTACCGCCCATACAAAAAATATATACAAAATGAAATAATAAGAGCATTATTTGCAATAACAGAAGCAAAATACACATAAATACTAGAGAAAGTAAGTATAAGCTCTGAGCAAAAACTATGCGAATTCGGACTAGAGGGCGTGGCACCTCCCATATAAACAAAATTTTCAAAATGTTAGACGGAAAGCGTTTTTTGTGATAACCCAACCAAATTACAATCAAACACTCGGATCTATAAATGCAAGCTATACGTAAGATCTATGCAAACTTGGACAAGAGGGCAAGGTACCTCCCATATAAGCAAATGTTTCAAAATTATATAATGAAAGTGTTTTTTTAGATAATCCAACCAAATTTCACTCAAACACGAAGAACATTAATTGTAAACTCTGAGTTGAAAGTAGGCGAAGTAAGATTAGAGGGCGTGGCACCTCCCATATAAGCGAAATTTTCAAAATGCTATACTGAACGATTTTTTTAAGAAAACCTAACCGAATTTTACTCAAACACTCAGAACACTAAATGCAAGCTCTACGCAATATCAAGGTTAGCTCGGAGGCGAGGGCATGGCACTTCTTATATAAGCAATTTGTTCTTATACTCTCCTAATAATATACTTGATATGCAGTGTAGGGTATTTAGTTTTTGGCCAGGCCAAAGATACCACCCTTCCTAGTTATACCCTACACCCAGGGTATATTCACTTTGTCCTTCCGTTTGTAACGCAGAGAAGGAGGCGTGGCAGATATAGAAAAGTATATATATTCTTGATCAGCATCACCTCCTGAGTCGATATAGCCATGTCCGTCTGTCTGGCTGGCTGGCTGGCTGTGTGTGGAAATACACTTTTTGGGAGAACTAAGCAAGTTAATTCAATGAAATTTGGTGCACAGCCTTCGGCGTCAAAGTTAACTCGGGGGATTGAAAATGAGCGAAATCGGTCGATGGATACGCCTACCGCCCATACAAAAAATATATTCAAAATGCAACTTTTTGAGTTTTTTTCACGATAATGCAACTAAAATACACATAAATACTACAAATTGTAAGCGCAAGCTCTGAACAAAAACCAGAAGAATTCGGACATGAAGGCGTGGCACCTCCCATACAAGCAAAAACTTCAAAACGCTATACTGGAAGCGTTTTTTGAGATAATCAAACTAAATTTTACTCAAATGCTAAAAACTATAAGTTTAAACTTTGAGAAAAAACTGGGTGAATTTGGACAAGAGGGCATGGCACCTCCCACATAAGCAAAAGGTTCAAAACGCTATACTGAAAACATTTTTTGAGATAATCCAACCAAATTTCACTCAAATGCTAAGAACTATAAGTTTAAACTCTGAAAAAAAACTGGGTGAATTTGGACAAGAGGGCATGGCACCTCCCATGTAAGCAAAACTTTCAAAATACTGCTGTGTAGGGTATTAAATGTTTGGCCAGGCCAAAGGTAACACCCTTACTAGTTTTTTGTTAGTTTTGCTTAAACCATTTATTAAAAATAAATTAAAATTTTCTGTTGGGACGCTTAAATAAACTTTTCAAAAATCTTACATAAATTTTTAGGGTTGCCACCTTATTTTTGACAATCTTATTTGATTCTTGTGTTTTTTTTTTTTTTTGACTAAATAGAAATCTTCGGTTTCAGAACCGCTCAGATAAACTTTTCCAAATTTGTACAAAAATTTGCAGGATAGCCAGCTGTTTCTTTTTTTTGGTAGTTTTGTTTAAACCAAATTTCGATTCGATGAATTTTCAACAATTTAAACTATTATTTTTTAGTTTGTAGTTATTATGGCGAACGTGAAAGAAAAGGAAGACTTAAAATATATTTTCGAAAAGAACCATTTGGCAATCCTTAAAATTTATGTAGGATTTTTCTTAAGTTTATTTAAGCATTTTGAGACTAAAATTTTATTTTTTTAAATATATTGGCTAAGCGAAACTTAATAAAAAAAATATATGGGAACCCTGAAAGTTTATGTTCATTTTTTTAAAAATGTTCCAGAAGTTAAAGTCATCACATTCTATATTAGTACAAAAATAAAAAAAAACATAGATGGGAACTGTGGCGACCTGCCAACTCTACTGAAAGTAAAGACAACTCAAAGCTACCTGACGACTTCGAATAAAAGATATTTTTGTCAAATGATTTTTAAGAAAATTGTCAATGTGAAAATAATTAGATTTGAGAAACATCTTAGAGCATTAAAGCTTATTAAATAAATAACAATTGGAATATTGAAATATAGTTTTGAAACTTATATTAAAGACTTTCAGCGGTTATTACATTGGCGACGAGGTAAATATATTTTATTTTTCCATTCTTGGAAAAAAAAGGAAAAAAAATGCATATATGAACGTATGTGAGAAAACGAAACAAAATAAGTGCTAATGTTGGTGTTTTTTATTTGAAATAACAAATTAGCAAGTCATTTTGAGTTAAACGCAGACCCAATAGAATTGGGCAAATGCGAATTCCATGAAAATGGAGTAAAATAATAGGAAAAAGAAGAGATTATTTTTCTTTTCAGCAAGTTCGTATAGAAGAACTGAGCAGAAATGAATACGACAGGCGTTATACCGTTTCTTTGCGAAGCCATTAATAAGTCGCTAATCCGGTCCAAATGGACCTTATACCTTGAGGCAGAAGAAATCCAAAACCCAGTAAAAAAAAGAAAAATAAGTTGTTACATTTACGGGTTCACAGCTGCAAGAGTTTATTTTTAATATCCCGAGGCACTGGTGGAACCTAGCGAAGACGTTAATCCTTATGAAGTCCTTGTTGATAAGCTGAACGACTATTTTTCTTCAAAGAGAAATTCTACGTTTGAGCGGCATTTATTTCGATCTTTGAAGCGTGAGGATGGGGAAAATCTAGCCAAGTTCATGTTGCGGTTACAGAACCAGGCGATGAAGTGTCAGTTTGGACAAACTAAAGATGAAGTTGTGAAAATAGATCTGAAAGAAAAACTGATTGATGCGTGGGACCCAACAGACTTAAAAAAACGGTTATTGGAAAAAGAACATACCTTAGAAGAAATACTAGTAATGTGTCAGGTATATAAACAAATTAATGACCAATCTGAAGGTAAGCTGATGGCGCCACCTACATCTAATGCCGTTTACAGAGCAACGCCTGGAAAATAAAATATGAATTCTAGTCTAGAATGTGGCAGATGTGGCCAACAAGGTCATTTTGCAAATAGTGTGAGCTGACTAGCTCACAACGCAAAGTGCAATAAATGTAATTTTTTTGGTCATTTTGCACGCATGTGCCGGACAGAATCATTTGAAAGAGGCATAAAAAAACGAAAAGTTGGTCCATCAAATATCTGAAGGAAGAAAAATGTATGTTGAAAGTACGGAAGACGAAGTTTTTGGGCCATATATGTCTACAGAGGATATCGATCCTGACCCTGAAAAATTGAGTCTGTGTTAAAATTTCGCCTCCATCCAACAAAGAAGAGACACGAAGCTTTCTGGGGTCGGTGACATGTCTTGGTGATATTACTGAACCGTTGCGCCATCTTATCAAAAAAGACGTTTAGTTCACATGGGGACCAATTCAAACTAATTCATTTCAGAAGTTAATACAAAGTCTGGCTAATTCACCGACTCTATCATACTTTAATCCCAAATACGTGTCACGAGTAATAGCGGATGCGAGCCCAGTGGCTTTAGGCGCAGTTTTTCTCCAATTCAACAGCGAAGATCTTTTGCAAGCAAAAGCCTGTCTGAAGTTGAACGCCGCTCTTCGCAGACCGGAAAGGAAAGTCTTGCTCTAGTATGGTCAGTTGAAAAGTTTTGTTATTATTTGGCGGGAATTGAGTTTGAATTGGTAACCAACCATAAACCATTAGAAGCAATTTTCAAACAATCTTCAAAACCACCTGCTAGGATTGAGCGTTGGGTCTTGCGACTACAATCATTCAAATTTAAGGTAATATATCGAGTAGGTAAATTTAATATTGCTGATTCATTTTCCAGATTATGTACGGGCATTGTCAGACATCCTTGCACTTGTGATATGCACTGTGAACAGAATATTTTTGAAATTATTGAGAAATCAATTCCTCAAGCGTTAACCATACTTGAAATTGTAAAAAAAAAAAAAATGGTTCCGATCCATAACTTATGGAAGCTGTTAAAGCGGATGACTGGAAAGCTAATAATAAAAACATTTTTTTTTTCCATTTCGATTAGAGCTGTGCACACTAGGAAATATCTTGCTACGAGGCACTAAAATTGTTATACCAACAGCGTTGAGATCAAGAGTCCTGGAATTGGCGCATGAAGGCCATCCGGGAGAAACTGTAATGAAACGCAGGGTTTGGTCAAAAGTATAGTGGCCTTTAATTGTTAGAGACGTAGAAAAATTTGTAAAAAGCTGCCGTGAATGATTGTTGGTATCAAGACCAAGTAAGCTTGCTCCGATGACAAGACGTGTCTTCCCAGAGAGGCCTTGGCAATGCCTGGCAATGGATCTATTGGGGCCTATGCCAAATCATGAGCATATCTTTGTTGTGATCGATTATTTCTCAATATACCATGAGCTTAAACTTTTGAAGAAGATCACAACAAATGTAATAATAACAATTCTGAATGGAATATTTTTTTTTTTAGACTGGGATATCCAAAATCCATCACAGCAGATAATGGGCGACAGTTTGTGAGTGATGAATTCAAAAAGGATTGCATTGAAAACGCTATTGAGCTGATTACATCTCCACCCTACTGGCCGCAAACAAATGGAGAAGTAGAAAATATGAATTGCTCGGTTCTTAAACGTCTGCAAATGCTCAGGGAGCGAACTACAAGACTGAAATTCAAAAATTCATTTTAATGTATAATGTAACCAAAGATGGCACTACTGGAAAATCTCCATCCGAATTGCTGTTCAACAGGCGGTTAAAAGACAAGATTTCATCCCATGATGACATAAGCAAAGACGCGTTAGATATAGAAGCTAGAGATTTGGATATAATGATTAAAGAAAAAGGAGGGGAAAGAGGAGATAAAGATCGTGGTGCCAAGCAAAGCGGTATCCGTGTTGGTGACAAAGTGCTGCTTCAGAATGTAATATTCCCGAATAAACTGACAACCACTTTTGGCTCAGACGAATATGAATACGAAGTAATATATCGGAAATAGAATGATGTTGTAGTTCGTGAGAACGGCAAAGAATTTAGACGTAATTTGAGTCATCTGAAAAAAAGTTCCAACTTCGGACTGCTCTGACGATAGTGAAGGTGCATCTATTTCTTCCACTCAGGTCAAAGCACTAGATGAGGAACTCCAAGGCCACCAACCTAGATTAACGCTAAAGCTGAAAAACATTGGAGGGATGTGGCGACCTGCCAACTCTACTGAAAGTAAAGACAACTCAAAGCTACCTGACGACTTCGAATAAAAGATATTTTTGTCAAATGATTTTTAAGAAAATTGTCAATGTGAAAATAATTAGATTTGAGAAACATCTTAGAGCATTAAAGCTTATTAAATAAATAACAATTGGAATATTGAAATATAGTTTTGAAACTTATATTAAAGACTTTCAGCGGTTATTACAGGAACAAAAAAAGGCACGTTTCGGTACAATTTTCAGAGATTTACTACCCATGTAAGTAATTTATCAACTTAACTTAAGAAAAGAATAAATATCCGAAACTAAATGTAGCCCAAAATACATGCACACAGTGAGTATGCATTCAATTGGTCTAAATTTTTTTTAAAGATTTAAAGTTTCACTGAACATAAATGCGACAAATTTGCATATAACGCAAAGAAATGATACATAAAACATATTACGAGGAAAAATATGTAAATATGTAAATGTTGAGTAAAAATTTAAAAACTAACCATAAAAACCGTTATTTTCCATTAAAGTTCTTTTGATGGACACTTGGAAAAAAAGTTCTTTTGATTTTCTACATCAGAAATCAGAAAAAAACTTAAGCGAATGCATGACTTACAGATTTGTTCAACAATTTCGGATAGACAGACAGACAGATTTGTGCTCATGCATACGAGAATTTGCAATGTCTACATTTGTTAAAGTTACCAATGTTGTTTTGTGTGACAGCACCACCGTGACCGAAAGTGCACCACAACCGCAACCGGTGAAAGTCTGAAGAACAACAACTACAAATAAGGCAAAGCCGAATAAGTTAATAATGAAAAAACAAAAAAAAAAAAGAATCATAAAATCATTAAACTACACGATATGCAGGGATTTTTTCTTATATAAGGATTTCGTTACAATATTCCCTCAACTCAATGATATTTTAACCATAGCAATTGCTTATAGGAGTGTTTTCGAGAAGTAGACTGCTTAAAGTTACAATAAAAATAATTTCTGGCACTATGGAATTTTCTTTTAAAATGTTTCACAGATCTCAATAAACCCTTCCTTCAATATATCGTTTTTCACGAAAACAATGTGGCACGATCCAGTCGAAATCAAATATTTGCTAAAACAATTTCACGCATTTTTCCAAATATAAAATTGTTGATCACTACTCCATACCGAACTTCATTGCCATGATAATTCGAACTTCTTTGAAGGTGCACAGCCTGATAATGCCCCAAGCTTATAAACCATGCCTACATTTTTGTAGTCAAACTTCTTTGGCCGCGTAAGATGGAAAATTTCAAGGCCCCTCAAATTTTTTTGCAACACTTTTCGTTGTATCCCATTATATCTTACAAGTCATTGAAGCTATTTTGAAAAAATTTGGTAGGTAGGTGTATTACGTTAATACCATATTGATAATTTTCTAGCACACTCTAAGGCTTCAAACTAAAAACGAAGAATATCTATGTATGTATACTAGAGGAAAAACATCTATGGCGGACTATCAACTAGCCTTAACTGATAGTTTTCTGCGACAACCGACGGTCTCCGAAGGCTTCATAGTCAGAACAAAAAATATCTAGATAAAGCAACGGGCAGAAACTGACGGACCGCGGTCCAACTTCGGACTAAAAACTAGCCCCCAAAAATTTCTTTTTGTGTAAAATACTTAAATTATTTAAAAAAAAAAATTGTCTGTAGATAATATCTCTTTACTTTTGTTTTAATTTCAGAATTAAAATATCTCTTATAGAAATAGTACCTGGAGACCGATCCCTGCTCGGACAACAATCTAAACTTATTATTTTAGTCGATGTTTTTATTCATAGTTATTTTTTGTTATGAAACTTGTATCTTTTCACTTCTAACGGTCATGTTTTCAAAATGACAAATAAACCGATGATAATAATAATAAGAAAAAACTCGGAAAGCATTGAATGGTATAGAAAACTATCAAAAACTCAAATTTTTTTTTGGTGAAATAAAATGCCATAAAATAAATAAATGGGATATGCCACGCACCCAAAATATTTCGTCTTTTGTATGGCAGCTGAAATATCTTATCTTCAAAGGATCATAACTCGGAAAATAAGAATCCTATAGGAAAAATCCGAAAAGATACTTGGATAAGGAAGAGTGTAACTGTTCGATTCTATTAATAAAAAAGAAGTTCACCTTTTCTTGTAGCTACGCTGTAAGACTGAACACAGCGTTTTCTTCAACTTCAAGCAAGGATATTTCAAAATCCGGCAGGTATAATGACAGTTCTGCTGATGAAGATGGATTCAGCGTCAAAAAGTACATAAGACTGCATATACGGATTAAACAGTTCATTCCATTTTTTTTTTTGTGCCTGAGTTATTAACCAAAATTTTTATTTTGATAAAAAAAGTTGGGCATGGCAATATTAAACAAAGCTTTCATTTTATTATGCTTTAGATACTCCTGATCCAGATCCGCATACAAAATTTCATCAAAATTTGTTGTATCATTTGCGAGAAATAGCATTTAATGTGTTTTACTTGTATGGGAGGTTCCACGCGCAACGGCAATATTTTGCCCACTTTCAGATCAGAGATGCCTTATAGCAAGTAAGCTCCCCACAGTTAATTTTAGAATGATTACTTTATTAGCTTTCATTTTATACCGTATTATATTTTTGTGGGCGGTGCCACGCCCTTCAACGAGTTTTCTCAATATAACGGCATATCACATATTAATACTTGTTTGCAGAGGTAACATCTCCTAAATTTTCATCAAAATTGTTGGGAGTCGTTTTCGAGTAAAATTGAAACAAAACTTTCAAGGGCTGAAAAGTGGGCGTGGCACTTGTTAGATCCCACCCACTTTTTGTCTGTTACAAGGTATTATTAAGCCGTACCCGTTCACCAAACTTCATATAAATACCTTGTATGGTTTGCGAGTTATGACCATATTAAATTTAAAATTTAATGCGATGCCACGCCCCCTGGTGAGCATTTACAAAGTTCAAACCTAGCTCATTCTTCATTGTATGATAATATCTAGCATTATCCGAAGTTTCATTAAAATCGCTGAAGCCGTTTTCGAGAAAAAGTTTTGCCCGTTCCAAACATACATACATACATAAGTACATACAAGTTTATCTCGTATAAGAATCTCTTATAGAAAATATTAGTTTACTTTCAACAGTATCTCGACCACACCTAAAATTACTTGCCGACCCCTGTACTAGAGGGAAATCATTATGGCGGGCTTTAATTGATACTAAAATTTTAAATATTCCTGGAATTTCGCTTCTTATTATTCGGATCTGCAATTTATTTATCCGTAAGTTCTGTTGTTTTGAAGATATGTTTCACTTAAGGTGCAAAATAAAGATACGAAATGGAACACTTTTCGGTATTTAAAATGGTTTCGGATGCATCAAATGGTTTCTGAAATTTTGAAGATTTGGCTAGTTGATTCAAAAGATTACGGCAGTTTTATTCGAATTTTATTTTGTATATGGAAATCTCTGTGAAGACAGTCATTCCTATTGACCCAAGGTGATTCTGTTATTGTTTTAATTTTTTCTTCTTCTTCTTCTTCTTGAGTAAAAGTCTCAAGAAAGCCTTTTTATAGCTTCCACACCTAAATTCCTGAATGGCTCTCTACATGTGTTAGCATTAATGTTATATCACTCCCCTTGACCCATAATTGAGCCAAAAGTTGTTGCCATGGCTAAAGTGCTTGTGCTTGTTTTTCTCACTATTGTTGTTGTTATCATTGAATTAGTTGTTGTTGTTGCTGTTGTTGCTGTTATTATGGTACAAAATACATTATTGTACGACGTTGTTACTCTTAATATTGTTGTTTGCTGTTGTTGTTGTTACCAACATAGCAAGTGTTGCGCGCTTAAAATTGCAGCTGGATTGTTTTACATGTCGCGTTGTTGTGAAAAATCTCGTTATTTCGGCGGCTGCTCCATGCCGTATGATGTTTCAAGATACCCATAAGCTTTTCCACACCCCACACCACCTTATGGCCGCCACCAAAATATGTGCTGCACCCCGTGCCGTGCACTCTATTGAGCCGCTGCTGTCTATCATTTGGTTCTATCGCTATGCTCGGCGCTGTGTATCGTTTTGTGTTCCTTGCAATTGTTGTTAATGGAACACACTGCGTCGTCCCCGTCCGTATATTGGAACGTGTCTGCCAATCCTTGCGCCTGTCCAACTGTGTCGGTCGTCGTCGCGCCTCTTCTTTGCCATGTTCGTTCCGCATAGTGCATTACCGTCTCAGCAGTCGGCAATTGAGACATTGAGTGGTGATTTGCCCGATTGATGATTATGGCTTTGTGGCCATGTGTTCTCACTTCAGTTGAATGTCGGGGCCAAAGTTGTTTCCTTTAGTTAATTGAGTGTTTATCATTTGGTGTTGATGCGTTTTTTTCGTTTCGTTTCTCTTTCATTTCATCAGTGACTTTGGTGCCACTTGACTGACTGACGGACTGACTATTGCAGAGACTGAGAATAACTGACAGCATTATCGGCTGTACCACAGAGTTGGTCTATTGCTTCGACAGTTTTTTCTTTTTTTTCATATTTAAGTCAGAGTCGCCAATGGACTGTCAGTTGATGTTTCAGCAAAGTCTGGTGTGTTTGAACCCAAGCGTTTGTAATTTGGTTAATTTATTGATTGATTTGAACTTTTAACACCAAAGAAAATAAATTTCTTGTTATTGGTCCAAGGCTTGAAAATTAGTTTTTAAATTGAATTTGAAATCAATATTTTGAAAAGAAATTGCATTTTTTTGATTGCTCAATCACCCTAAGGCAACAGATGGGTAATTTCTTATTAATCGTATTTTATCGAATAGAAGACCCAACGAGGTGCAACTATGTCATCTATTGCCTGGGATGCTTTTAAGTGGAGAAACAAATAAAAATCAACAGGAAAACAAAATTTAGAATGGTATTATTCTGAAGGTTTAATTTTTATGGCCAGTGCAAAAAAAAAAAAAAAAAAAATAAAGACATAAATAACAAAAAGAAATTTTGAGTACAGTTGGGAGTGTGTACCTTGTGGCGCACAGTGGGGTATTAGATACCAAAACACGCTATTAATTCATCCAGACTATTGAGAGTTATAATAACTTATTTTTTTAGTTAATTATGCATAAAAAAGTAGAAAACTTATGCAGTTGTACATTATGTAGTGAAATTTTTTATTAATAGCAATAAAAAACGGAAATTGAAAATTGTCATCAAATTTTTTACGCATTATTCTGAAGTTTTAAGAATTTCTGTCTTTGGTGAATCCTAGTGAAATTTTCTGAAAAATATTTTTGTAGAACATTTTAACCCATTTTAACCAAGTTTTTGGAAAAAAGGGTCAAGAAGACCCATAAAAACAGGATATAATGGGTTAAGATGCAATAGAAAATTGTTTCTTGTATGATTTTATGATAAACTTATGAAAAACAGTTTTTCCAAGATGTAGTTTAAGAGTTTTACAGCAGGCCGAAATATCGAAAATATGTTTTCTTTCGGTTTTTTATCTAAAACAACGATATATGAATGATATATGTCTGTATTTAACTTTTTATTTATTTTTTGCTCCACTTTCATACATATTGGACATGTCAGTTTGCCTTAAAAAAATTAAAATTTCTCACAGCCGCGCAAAAACCCGCAACCCTTTTTTTCATAAAAAGTAACTTAAATGTGTACTCTTTATTAAAATCAAAACATTTTTGTTTGAGCTCACTTTTGGAACGACTATATGTCTATGTATATAGCCAAAATGCACTTAATTTTAAACTAACGAACAAAAAAAAAAAAATTTAAATATAACAAAACACTTTTTCACAAAACAAAAACCACTTTTGTATCACAAAAATACCTGAACTAAAAGGGTCCATCAAAATTTACGAAGACAAACAAAACAAAAGAAAACAAAATCATTGCATTGTTGGTGGCTGCACTTGCTCCTTGTGATTATTGCGACTGAATTTCTCTCACAAAGAGTTTAATAATTCCGAAGGAGCAAAACATGGCACAACCAAATTTTTAACACTTATTATGGACAGTTTATAGTTAAAGAAAATCATAACAAGATGAAAACCTTGCACAACCTAAAATACTTTAACTCCACTTGAATAATAAAAAACCTTAATTTTTTAACACATATTTAATATATATAAAACAAAATTTTTTAACATTAACTCAAAAAAATAATGTAGCAAGAACCACAATTACCTGAAGTTAAAGGTTCCATTAAAACTTTTTCCACAAAAAACTTTTTTTAATAAAAATGTACTTTAAAAAAGCCAAAAATTTCAAATTTTACACAGCGCGCGAACGAAAGCAAAAAAAGTTGATCTTCAACCATATATAACTTTTTTAATAGTTATGTTAGGTCAACAATTTTTATTGTTTGTGACGCAGAATTTAATTATCTTTAAAACGGTATCAAAAAAAGCCGGTACCTACTTCAGTAAAAGGAGTAAAAGGAACAGGATTATTTTAGCGGCTATCCAAACGCTTTGAAATGCTTAAATAAATCATACATTTTTACAATTTTTTTTAAAAAGGAATAGACTAAGAGCCAGCGCTTGGCTGACCCTCCTCATAGTATCAAAGCTGAATTTTTTTGTGAGTGTTCTTCCAATAGTAGGTATGAACTTCTGTTCTAGTGAATTCCTGAGAGGTGGTGCCTACGTGAGATATCGGGCGCAAAAGATCGAGAAAAACAGTTTTTTGCAAATATCTCGCTAACGGTTATATCTACAAAAAAATTAACTTCCACAATTTTGAAGCTCATTGAAAATTGGTGCTAATTGTTTTCATACGGCCTATATTTTAGGAGATATGGTCCAGTGAAATTGAACCTTCCGATCCAACATATAAAATCCATAATTTCTTTTTCTTTAGTCGATCTATTTTATAGTTTCAAAGTATGCACCAAAATTCGAGACCAATTTCACTGTCGTTCAAAAAGTTATTCAGGCACAAAGGTCGAGAAAATTAGTATCTCGCTAACGCTTATTTCTACAAAAAAATGGTGCTCCACAGTTTTGTAGCTCAGAAAATTTTACATCATAAAGTGGTGCAAATTATTTTCGTACGAC
The DNA here is from genome assembly GCA_951812925.1 of Calliopum simillimum. Classification (NCBI taxonomy): domain Eukaryota; kingdom Metazoa; phylum Arthropoda; class Insecta; order Diptera; family Lauxaniidae; genus Calliopum; species Calliopum simillimum. The sequence continues at coordinate 116,621,842 of OX638371.1, read as the reverse complement.
AAACAGTTTAGGAGATATCGTATTTTAAGGTATTTTCCGCATACAAGTGTGCATAGTAATATGAGTGTTGATTTTCAAAGTACTATAACTACGCCTACGTCATAGTATCATGGTTGAATTTTTTTGTGGGTATTTTTCCATTAGTGGGTACCAACTTTAGTTTTAGTCAAACCGTGAGAGGTGGTGCATTCACGAGATATCGAGCATAGTTATAGTAATTTAAAAATCAACTTTTAAAAAACTGATTTTCTCTACCTTTCGCACCCGATATCTCACGAAGGCACCACCGCTCATGGTTTGACTAAAACAAAACTTAGTATCCACTGTTGGAAAAATACGCACAAAAAAATGCAGCCATGATACCATGACGTAGGCATAGTTAAAGTAATTTCAAAATCAACTCTACAAAAACTGATTTTCTCGGGCTTGCACCCGATATTTCAGGAAGGCACCACCTCTCACGGTTTGACTGAAACAAAAGTCAGTACCCACTATTGGAAGAATACCCACAAAAAAATGCAGCCATGATACCATGACGTAGGCATAGTTATAGTAATTTCAAAATCAATTTTCAAAAAACTGATTTTCTCAACTTTTGCACCCGATATCTCAGGAAGGCACCACTTCTCACGGTTTGACTGAAGCAAAAGTCAGTACCCACTATTGGAAGAATGCCCCCAAAAAAATGCAGCCATGATACCATGACGTAGGCATAGTTATAGTAATTTCAAAATCAACTTCCAAAAAACTGATTTTCTCAACTTTTGTACCCGATTTCTCAGGAAGGCACCACATCTCACGGTTTGACTCAAACAAAAGTCAGTTCCCACTATTGGAAAAATACCCACAAAAAAATGCAGCCATGATACCATGACGTAGGCATAGTTATAGTAATTTCAAAATCAACTTTCAAAAAACAGATTTTCTCGGGTTTGCACCCGATATCACAGGAAGGCACCTTTAACGGTTGGACTGAAACAAAAGTCAGTACCCACTATTGGAAGAATACCCACAACAAAATGCAGCCATGACACCATGACATAGGCATAGTTATAGTAATTTCAAAATCAACTTTCAAAAAACTGATTTTCTCTACCTTTTGCACCCGATATTTCGCGAAGACACCATATCTCACGATTTAACTAAAACAAAAGTTAGAACTCCTTATTAGGAGAATACCTACAAAAAAATTCAGCCATGATACTATGACGTAGGCGTAGTTAGAGTACTTTGAAAATTAACATTCATATTACTATGAGCACTTGTATGCGGAAAATACCTTAAAATACGATATCTCCTAAACTGCTTGTCATACGAAAATAATTTGCACCACATCTTGGTATGAAATTTTCTGAGCTACAAAATTGTGGAGCACCATTTTTTTGTAGAAATAAGCGTTAGCGAGATACTAATTTTCGCGACCTACTTATGTGCCTGAATAACTTTTTGTACGACAGTGAAATTGGTCTCGAATTTTGGTGCATAATTTGAAACTAAAAAATAAATCGACTAGAAGAAAAAAATTATGGATTTTATATGTAGGGTTGGAAATTCCAATTTCACTGGACCATATCTCCTAAACTATAGGTCGTGCGAAAACAATTAGCACCTCTTTTCGATATGAAATTTAATGAGCTAGAAAATTGTGTCAGCTAATTTTTTTGTAGATATAACCGTTAGCGAGATATTTGCAAAAAACTGCTTTTCTCGACCTTTTGCGCCCGATATCTCACGTAGGCACCACCTCTCAGGAATTCACTAGAACAGAAGTTCATACCTACTATTGGAAGAACACTCACAAAAAAATTCAGCTTTGATACTATGAGGAGGGTCAGCCAAGCGCTGGCTCTCCGTCTAGAAGGCTTAAACTTCAAAATCTTTCAATATCTCTTAATATCTTTCAAAAAGAAAAGTTTATTTTAGGGTCTGATTCAAAGGCAAAATTTCTTAACATTATGTTAATTGTTTTGAATTCTAATTCTAAAAAAAATGTATTCAAAATATACGAGTACATAAAACCAACAATTTATGACAATACTTTAGTCTTCATGATGCTACATCCTACAGTTACAATGAAAAATACGTAGGTTCAAATAAACAAAAAAAAAAACCCCATGCGGAAAAATATCAAGCGCTTCTTGAGAAAGCAAATTCAGATTGGGGAGTCATATTTGTTTTAATATTTTAAGTAATATTTAAAATAAAAAGAAGAAGAGAAAGAGAACAAAATATAAAAAAAAACAAAAATTTGTTTAATACGTATAAAAATTTTGCACACACGGTACACACGTTTGCCATGAACCCTGCTTCGATTCACACCGCGGGCAATTTATTCTTAGTTTTACTTTCTTTTTCCGTTTTCCCTTTTTTTCCTACTACGTAGGTTGCCTTTTATGTTTCGGGATTGGGCAACACTAATGTCAATAGCTAAAATCGGGCAACACCATAATAAAGTTTGACATTTTTAGCATAAAAGTACTCGGAACGTTTTGACGTACGACCATCATTTGTGTTGCTTACAGTGACTTGAAAAAATCAATTTGGCAAAAAAATGGAATTAACTCGTGAACGTTTTTGTGCGATCATTTTTCACAACTTTCGACGTGGATTATTACGATAAGAGTGCATCGATGAACTTAAACCTTTATATGGCGATGAAGCACCATCCGTTAGCACTGTGAAAAACTGGTTTAATGAATTCAATCGTGGGCGTCGCTCACTCCAAGACGAATTTCGTGAAGGTCGTCCAAAATCAGTTGTTGTTCCGGAAACCATTGATGCTGTGCGCCAACTGATATTGCAAGATCGTCATGTGACCTATCGTGAGATTGAGACAACCTTAGACATTAGTGGGACCAGCATACATTCAATATTGCATGAACACCTGGCCGTAAAAAAGGTTTGTTCTCGTTGGAAACCCCATAATTTATCAATTGCTTAAATTTTCAATGGAAAAATTGATTTTCTTAACTCACTGTAAACAAAACAAATAGCACTTGTACATCAAAACGTTGTGAGTACTTTTATGGTAAAAATGTCAAACTTTATTATGGTGTTGCCAGATTTTGGCTATTGACAATAGTGTTGCCCAATCCCGAAATATAAAAGGCAACCCTCTTATATTTAATTATTTATTTTTGTTGAATTGAATTGAGATTGAATACAAAATGATTTACTGTAAGGCTGCAGGAAGAAATCAAATATCAAATTCTGTTTCGAGAGGTGTTTTTGTACAAAAATTTTCTTAATAGGTATATGAAAATGAAAAACCGTTTTTTGCATTTTCTAAACAAACAAAAAATTTTGAACAAAATGACACCTCAATCGCTGGAAAATTCTAAAAATTGACTGAGTTATTGCATTTGGAAATCGTAAAATGGAAAACTCAAGTTTGTAGATATCGAAGTTCAAAGTTTGTAAATTTTTACAGGGTACTGGTTCGGTAAGACCGCTTTTATTGGTATTTGAAATTTGATAATCGACCACAAATCAGTTGTAAAATGTTCAGTATATGCCTAAGCACTGAAGTCCACTTAAACTGAAAACCTGTAAAGTTTAGCCTATCTCTTATTTTTAGCTGTACCTACTTCTAAATTTTGTGAGTGAAGATCAGCTACCTTTTTCACTGGGCGGTCACATTCAGAAAATGTATGCCTCTAAATCATGTAGGTCAGTGGTCTAGAGGTCTAATAGGATTGTAATGTAATACTATGTTTTTTTCTATCCCACGAACGTAGCCCGGTTCAAATCCTAGTGCGATCAACGCTAGTGCTTGAGAACGCTTAGCTTCAGGACATGCAATGTCGAAAAGAAAACAATGAGCCTTTAGGCATTTCAAGCGCTTTTTTTCCCCTTGGGGTAAGTGAACTTAAAACATACATACATAATATGTATATTTGCATTTGCCAAATAGGTACATGCATTATCATCAGCATCTATCTATAGATAACCAATCTATACAACTATTTATCTTCTTTTCGTTGGATATTTTCAGCTGCACAAACCTTGCGCCTGATGGATCAATCCATCATTTTAACGAATGCAATTTTAAATTCGCATACAGCAAAGTTTGCATCCATCAGCAGCAGTTCGGACTGGCCCACATCACATGGCGTCTGCAATTTTCAATTTCAAATGTCATTTGGGTAATCCGTTGCCCAACAAACGGGACTGATGAATAAACAACGCAATTTATGGAAACTTTTAACTTTTATGTAAATGTTGATATTTTAATTTTTTTCCCCATTTTTTGAATTTGGCGGCCATTTTAGTATGAAAAAGGTCCTATTACTATACCCTTTTATAATTATTTTTGAAAACCTCGTTCAATTTTCTTGAATTTGTGGTAAATTTGTCTTATCTATTTATAGGTTAGGTTAGGATGCGAGGGCATCGTTGGCATATATGCAAGCCAAATTCCACTTAGACCATTCTGCTGGTCCATTGTGATCCCTCTCTATTTGTAAGTTTGAGGTCAGAAAAAAATACTTTTCAAGAACAATCCGTTTGAAGGCTCCAGTAGATAAAGAGCAGCGCGCTCATCATATGCATAGCAACGCATACGAGTAAACCGTGTGTTACATGGAAAGTATTTTTTCCTACCTCAGATTTAAAAATTGATATAATAAATGCACTATCAAATTAAAGAAAATTTAACGAGGATTTCAAAAAAAAAATTATAAGAGGGTATATTAATAGAAGCTTTTCATACTAAAATGGCCGCTAAAGTCAAAAAATGTGGGAAAAAATTAAAATATCAACTTTAAAGATTCTGAACTTTGCAAAATGAAAAATAGTATGAAAAATAGTATGGAAAATAGTATGAAAAATATATGAAAATAGTATGAGAAATAGTATGAAAAAATAGTATGAGAAATGTATGAGAAATGTATGAAAAGTAGTCAGTATGAAATATATAAGAAACGGCATGAAATATATGAGAAATAGTACATATGAAAAATAGTGTAAGAAAAACACGAGTGCGCGCATATTTCATACGGTCCTTCGTAAACTCAACTGCATAAATTGAAACGAAATCAATCTTAAAATGACTTTATTCGAGTAATAAATAAAACTACTGGATATATGTAGTTTTACTGTTTCTTTCGATTACAAACAACCAAAATTTCCCTCGGGGTAAATGTCCCTGATACAAATTGTTACCACTAACAAATTACTAGCGATATCTGAAACGCCATTAATCTCCAATACTCACAATGGCTCAAAAGTTCAACGTTTACTGTGGCCTTAGCTTAGATTAGCACTAAATTATTAAACATTAATTTGCTTCCGAAATTTACGCCTCCGGTTAGGATTTGAACAAAACTTTGGGTGAAACAAAAAAGCAAAAATGCCGCCAACAAAGAACTTACAACGCCTTTTGAGCGAGTGAGTGCTTTTTAACCAGGTGGCAATTGCTATATGAAAAATGCACAAATAACAACAATCCAGATAAAGTATCTCATAAATGCATTGCCATTGTGTTGCACTACATTTTGTTTTTGTTGTGGATTCAATCAAGTGCATGTTTTATAGCGCTTCCGGGCTTAGTTTGAAGCTTTTCAAAATTTAGGAATGCCTTTGTTTGTGTGGAAAAAAATCGTTTTTTTTTTTTAAATTTTTATGCTTCAGGGTTGTAAATTTTGTATTGTTTTTATTGAATTTGTTTACAGTGTATGGCTTGTATTAAAGTAAGCTAATGACCTTCTTACCTAAAAATTGAAAACTGCAGCAATTGTGATTTAAAGTTCGATTTCTGTTAATTCTGAATGCCACTTAAAACTCAATTGTTTCAATATTTTGTGAAATGTCAGTATCAAATTGAAACTCCTTCAAGTTTTTAGTTTTGTTTTCTTTTTAAATAACTCATGTACACGGAGAAAAAAAAAATCTAATAAATTTTACCAGAAATTCAAGTCAAAATAGTGATTTTTTTCCGACTTCAAACTAAAAAGTTAGCACGAGAAAGAAAAGAATTCAAAATATCAACTTTTAACGCGTTGAGTGCCACCATACAAGCAAATGTCCTCCGTCAGGTGCCACGTGAACCGCCGGCGGTACACACTAAAACTTCCCCAGTGTGCCGTGTGTACCGCCGGCGGTGCACAGTCATATGTGAACTCAATGCAATATATATTCTGAAGCACTGCAGTAAATCCAAAAATTTTTGTATTTTATCACAGAGGAAAATGTATTGTTGGTTAGAGTTTTGAAATTGTTACGATATCTTTTATTTCCAAAGAATTACAAAAGTTACATAAAAGAGGATCAAAAAAAATAAATTTATTGAAAAAAAAAAAAACTAAAAAAAGGAAAAATTACATTCAATTAAAGGATATTAATAATAAAAACTAATAACAAATGCATTATGTTGAAACTTTCGAGGCAAAAGGTGGATTATAATCCATAATAATTATAACAACTATTTATACACTTATTTCAAAATGTTGTAAACTTTTTGGTTGTTTTTGTTGCTTCTTCACCTCAAGATGCATATTTGATTTGAATGGTGGCACTGTGGTCAAATATTTTCAACAAACTTGCGGTGAACAAGGTACTTAGATAATTTGGTTTCACTCATGTGCCACGTGTACCGCCGGCTGTCACGCCTTTTTATAGGACAAATAACACTTATAAGCACAAATCTCTTTCCACAAACTTATTATATACCCCTATAGATCAATATTCAACAGTTATTACAAGTCGACATTTTTCCATACATATTGCATATGTATGGTGAATCACCATTGGTGATAGACATTTTTTTTGTATGATGTCACAGCGCTACAAGTAAAGTGTGTACCGCCGGCGGTACACATGGCACTCAACGTGTTAAGGTCCAGAACTTTGCGAAATTCTTTTAAATCCTATAAATTATGCACACTTTTAGAAAGCTCATAAAATTAGATAAATAATTTTCTCTTAAGTGCTAGGGTGACCAAGGAATATTTTTTTTTTTAAACAAGTCAGAAAATCAGTTTTTACCCTATAACTCGTAAGGGGTACATTTTAGACCTCACCCCTCAGGGGCTGTCCATAAACTCCGTGACGCTCCTAGAGGGGGGATGGGGGTTCGAGCCAGCGTCACGCTTGGTGTATTTTAATTATTTTTTATATGAAGCTATCCAATGTGCACAACAACGGATGAGGATCCGTTTCGAACCCGTTACGAGTTCATAAAGGTATAAAAAACGTAATCCGCGGTAACGGATCCATTTCGAACCCGTAACGTACATCAAAAACGAATCCAAAACGCTGTGTTTAAATAAAAAAAAACAACATTTTGAAGAGCTTATTAGCGATTAAAAAAAAATAAATAAAAAGAAAAAATTATCGATCCGCCTATTGTAGAATTCGAGCACGGGTAATGCCGCAGTGCGGGCCCGTTTCGAATCCGAAACTTATGTAAAAACGAATTCAAAACGGATTTGCTTTTAAATACAATAGCCGTATTCACGATCTTGTTGCATCGTAGCAAATGCAAATTTGCAAGAATATATAATAGTGAGCATATACTGTTGTAAATTGCTATTGCAAACATTTCAGAACAGCTGTTTTTTGTTTTGCTTGTCAAACAAAAATTTGAATTTAAAATTTTTTGAAATTTAATTTTTCATTAAATTAATTTTTAAATTTTATTAAAAAGAAAAAAAGCTTTTATTGTGGAATTCGCTTCTACAATTTTAACAAAAATTAGTATTTATTATTTTTGGCGGTAGTATGAAATTCTTCTTTCTAACATATGAAAATACATACATATGTATGTATGTATGTCGGCTGAACATTCCAAACAACATAAATAGGGAAAGGACTATCCTAAATGCTGCGTCTTGTCTTAGTCCTTGTCGTTGTAGATATTACAGTGTGCTTAATTTAAAAGCAGGCGCAGAATCCTTTATTGAACTTATAAAAACAAAACCATAAGCAAATTTCATTTCATTCGTATGTTTAAAATAATTTTTAAATTTCAAAACAAATGTCAAAAATACAAATGTCAGTAAGCAGTTTTGAAATTGTGTTGCCAATCACACATGAAAAAATAAAATCAGTCACAATAGACTCTTGGAAATCAATCGTGCAATAGGTTTTTGTCTTGCAAATTTGGTCTTGCTTACAAGACTCTTGCTTTTGAAAATTCAATAGAATTTGTTTTTGTAATTTCAAATAATTTTGCATTTGCTATGATGCAACAAGATCGTGAATACGGCTAATATGTTAATGCTGTATATTTATAGAAAAAAACCGTTTTGATGCGCTTATTAGCAATTAAAAAAAAAATAAGAAGAAAAAGAAAGGAAGAAAAATAAAGGGTAAAAATCCAACTGTGGCAGGATTCCAACCTGGGCGAATCCGTTTCGAATCCGTTAATACTACAAATATGTACGAACTCAAAACGGATTTGCTTTAATTAATTTTAATGATGATAAAAAAATATTTTTGATTTGTTTTTTTTTTATCTTTTTATTTTATTGCGTATGATTTTTTGTAAACTTTTCAAACTCTGTTTGAAGAAATGTTTTTGATTCCAAATTTGAGTATATAATATTTTTTATCAAAAGAGCGAAAAGAAAAAGAACACAGAATCTATATATCAATACGTGAACAGTTTTTTTGCGCCCCTTTTGCGAGCTAATCATTTAACCGATATTCGATATTTTTTTTATATGAAAGATACTGTGCTGTAGAATGCACAAAACCAAAAATTATCCTCATAAGTTGCCATTAAGGCTTTTAAAAACAGGATCAAAGTTTCCCATACTATTACAACAACAACAGCACCCACTGTGTTATGCTGTGTTGTTGAGAAAGTGAATGAGACAGTGGAGTGGGAGAGATTTTGTTGTTGTTGTTTTTCTCTTGCTTGCAAAAATCTGTTTCGTTGCACTCTGTCTACGTTCTGAATCGATATTTTGGATGTTTTTCGATATTTTGGAGCTTTGCCGATATTTTAGATGTTTTTGTATACTGTTGGTCTTTTATCGATATTTTTATGTTTCTCGATACTTTTGGACTTTTACCGATATTTTGGATGTTTTTCGATACTTTTGGACTCCTACCGATATCTTCAATTTTTTTCGATACTTTTATCAATATTTTGCATGTTTCTCGATACTTTTGGACTTTTACCGATATTTTGGATGATTTTCGATACTGTTGGACTTTTACCGATATTTTGGATGTTTTTCGATACTTTGGACCTTTTGCCGATATTTTGGATGTTTCTCGATACTTTGGAACTTTTACCAATATTTTGGATGTTTCTTGATACTTTTGGACTTTTACCGATATTTTGGATGTTTCTCGATGCTTTTGTACTTTTACCGATATTTTGGATGATTTTAAATACTTTTGGACTTTTGCCGATATTTTGGATATATTTTGATACTTTTACCGATATTTTGGACATTTTTCAATACTTTTGGACTTTCATCATTTTCTTCGAATTGTATAACATTTTCGATACTTATGGACTGCAGCTCTGCAATGGCACACTCTCGCCCTTGCCTATTATTATGTAATGGTTTTTGGTTTTGTTGAGATAAGGGCTTAGTGCCATAACACTGGTTCTTATGCCTTAATATGCTAAGCCCTGAGGAAGAAAGCTTAAGAAAAATTTATATGCGAATGGTGTCATGCGCCTAAAGAGAAAATAGGTTATCTCGGCTAATTTGGAGATAAACGGATTTTTGGGTGCCTCGCTCCCAAAATGAAATACGTTAGCTACCACAGCTAAGCCACTACACCAATTTTTATATAATTCGATTTTGAGATACACTAAGCCTTCTGCATCCAAAAAAGGTTACAACGAGTATTGAATTCTGTCAATACTTAATATTCTGGCTTTCTTTTATACAAAACAGTACTCGAAAAAATTGTATCTATCTTTAGGAGAATGGCCAAAATTTGGCCACTGGCGATAATAGTACTTATAAAAAAACAACAGAAATTTGTTTAATCAATACATACTTTAAATCTCAACATCAGATAAGTCTACATCGGATAAGTCAACATCATATCGGTCAATAGCCTAGTTGTCGAAGTCTCGTGTATGAAAAAGTAATACCCCGGGAGCCTGTGTTTGCCTCCCAGCCGGGCTAGTAATTTATTTTTTTCATTTTTCAATTAAAAATAAGCGCTTCACCATTTTTCTTTTTTTCATAAGCAGCATTAACATTATTAAAAGCGAATCCGTTTTGAATTCGTTTTTGATGTACGTTACAGGTTCGAAACGGATCCATGAAAGTAGAAAAAACTATTCGCTTTTTTTTGGAATCTCTCCCGCAAACGGATCAGTAACGGATACGTAACGGATAAAAAGTACGAAAATATGAACCCGTTACGTATCCGAAACGAGTCCGTTTGGCACACTGGGTACCGTCACATATGGGGGGGGTTCAATATAGCGAATTTTAGCGGCACGGAGTTTATGGACAGCCCTTCAGGTGCAATTTTTTGTTAGTCTAGGCCTTCTCTATCACCTTCCAGTAGATTCGTAACCTTATGCGATACAATTTATAAAAGGTAAATTATTTTGTTAATTACTTTAATTTTTTGACTACCCGAGTTGAGTAAAAATTATGACGCGCATTTTTCACCGTGTATGTAAGCATCTTAATAATTTTAAAATCTGCTTTTGCCTCAGGTAACCATCTCTCCATATACATTAAGTTCTTTTTTGCAAGCCTATGAAGTACTTTAAGCCCCAATCTCGAAAATTGAGTCATTTTCATAATTTTTAATCGAACAAAATTTAAAATTTATACGCCGTGCATTAAATATGATCCCCACTAACTGAACGAGACAAGCGTTTCGTGGCCAAGAACACGACGATCAGACCATAGGTACCACTGTTGCTGTTGCTGAGCACGCAAAGTGAGCTGCACATGCGCAATCACAATGCGACTTCAGAGAGCGAACGATGTATGGTACTGTGCGAACGAAAGTGGAATCTGTGGGTACCTATTAGGGATTTCAGTCCCGGGATCCCGGGATCCCGGGATTCGAGCCTTTTTACAGTCCCGAAAATCCCGGGATTAGTGCTACCAATCCCGGGATTTCTTTTGTAAGTTTTTTAGGCTAGAAAAATTGCTAGAATGTTCCAAAAATCACCAACAAAAGTCTTACAACATTATGATTAAATTGAACATAATAAAGAGCTGAAGTTAATCTTAGATTGCAAAACGAGATGGAGTAGTCTTTTAGATATGCTGCAGCGCTTTATTATGCTTGAAAGTAGCATAAAAACAGCTTGTATTGCCTTAAAGGTTTCTTCGATCCACTGTAGCGAATTTTAAATTATTAAACAATTGGCTCGTACTCTTCAACCAATCAAAATCATTATTGATATTATAAAGAAAGATAAATCTGCTTTGAGTAATATCATTTTTGCTAAAAGGCACTTCAGACTAGTTCTCTTTTGTTTTTCTGTATGATATTTTCTCTGACTGTCAATTTTTTATTGTTTTTAATTTATATTGTTGAAATTGTTTTAATTTTTTATTTTTCAAACAACATTTCAAAATTTGAAAACTCCTATGACTTCTATTTTCAAATAGAATCAAATCTAATGCCAAAATAACTCATATGAGTTTTCTTCTGATAAATCATTTGTGTTATAAATTTACATTTCCACTATCAGAGTTGCCATATTTGACAACTCATACGAGTTTCTGTATGACTTCTCAGATAGTCTCAAGCGGCTTTAAGCTCGTGGAAAGAATTTTATCTGACATTTTTTCATTTTTGATAAGTCCCAATAATGACTTCTGTAAAACTCCATCTTTAAATCGCGTTGAAGTAGAGGTAAAACGTATTCTCTCTAGATTTGAAACTGAAACTTCTTGAGAAATTGAGGACAATAGCCATAGAGTTAAAGTAAACTCATCAATAAACTTGAAAGAAAAATTAAATCTAGTTTTGAATACCACTTCAAAAAATTTGTTTTCTAGAAAGTCTTATAATTTATCCAACGTTTTAGTGAAAGAAATTGATATATTTTGTAATGTGGTGATAGGGGTTATTTCCTCCAGAAAACTTTCGGTTATCTTTCTTCAATTCAACCAACAAGTGTTGAATCAGAAAGATGCTTTTCGTGCGAAGGTTATAAACGCAATAAATTTAGATCCAAATTGGATGATAAAATAATAAATGCTTTAATTTTCCTAAAATCATATTTTATAATAATAAAACTGATTAAAACAAAAGTTAATTCTTCCAAGTCCAACACTTGTTATAACTTTGATCTCACTATTTTATATAATTAATTAAATATGTATGATATTTTATATATCAATAACTTATAGCGCTATAGTCCTATCTCCACTTTTTGCGATTTTTGCAGTTATGGTATCCTTGTGGGCTTCTTTACCAAGTGGAAATCTGTGGGATGTCAAAATACCACTAAAACACCGAAATATTCGAGAATTAAAAACAAATCCTATCTCCAAACTGTAATTTTTTGAAGAGCGCTACTGTGATATCTCCTCTGAATATTCAAATAAGTCACATTTTTAAGAAAATTTTTTAATTTTTTCGTCTTTTCTACACGCTTCATGACATTTTACATGTTTTTAGTGGAAACATTTTTTTTTTTCACCCAAAGGTCAGAACCAGAAATTTTTGTAAATTTCTTGTTTTTTCCATGATTCGAAAATAATAATTTTTCATGTCTCTGAAATCATTTAAAGGATATGGATGAGATGTGGTATGTGTATTAAGAGTCACGGGACAAAAAATGTCTAAGGGAAAAATGGGCGGTCCCACGTCCTTAAGAAAGTATCATGCCTCTGAAACTATCTAATGCCCATAGATGAGTTTTGGTGCGCATATAAATTGCATCGGAACAATTTACATTCATTGGTTTAATTGGAAATGCTCTGTCCTCCGTACAAAAGAAGGTATTGCAACGCACACCGGGAAATGCTAGTCGCTCATAAAATTTACTAAATGTGTCGTTTATTTGAATAGTAGTGCAATTCCATATAATTTGTTAAATTGATTTTGTTAAAAATTAATAAAATTAGTTTTTAACATAAAATTATGTTAAAATATACTAAGGTAAAATTATTGCATGTGTGGTTTTTTTCAAAATCGCAGCCAATTCTAAATAACCACTGTTTGAAGTATTCTTTTTGCATTTCCCAATAATTGAAAAAATGGAGATAGAACTATAGCGCTCTAAGGTATTGATATGTATTTAACTAAGCATATAATGCAGCAATGTACCTTTATGCTTGTTTTTGAAGTAAATAAATATTTATGGATTTTTGTTTTTTAAAAACGGCGTGAATTGCTTAATAAAATGTACCTGCTTTAAGAAATTGTTCTTTTTTAAATAAAATATCTTTGTAGAGGTGTAGTAGGGGTATATAAGACAAAATATTAGGAATTTTTAATACTAAATTCTGTTCTATTTACGAAGAAAACAAAATTCAAACAAATCCCGAAAAATCCCGGGATCCCGGGATTCAAAAATTTATGATCCCGAAATCCCGGGATCGCAAAAAGTCCAAAAATTGGAATCCCTAGTACCTATGTTCGGTCATAACTGAACGAATCGATTGCCATTGAAGCGGGGCAGCTTAGTTAAGTTATTAAGGCATTTTTATACGAAATCTCAATGAGGTGTGAAATGCAATCGAGAGGATTTATAATAATAAAAATGAAATGAAATCATTGCAGATGGGTACTAAATGAATTGAAAATGGCATCGGATTTCGATAGTACGAGAAGGTAGGACACACGGTGTGCATTGTGTGATTGTGAGCAAAACTTTGCTTAAATTTATTAAAATTTGTCTGGCCGTAAAAGGGTTTAATTTCAGCGTTATCTTCTTTTGTTCGTTTTTGTATGTCGTATTTGTAATAAGGCCATGGTTGCAAATAAGTATGTGTAGCTGTAATGATAAATGTCATAAATTTTGATGTAATTTAAATTTAAAAGTGTCAATGTGGCAACTCTACAATTAAAGTATATTTAAGAAAATTGAACGCATCACCAAGAATGAAAATGGGGAAAAACCAATGAAATTGAAAGAAGAGCGTTCTATGCTTCAAACAAAAAATAAATATTTATAAACGCGAAAAACTTCGGTTAGGTAAGGTTAGGTTTAAGTGGCGCCAAAATAGCCAAACTTAGACCAGGAAAGCCCATAGTTGCCATGCAGTTAATTAGATGTTAAAAAACATTTGTCCAAAAGTTTTAAATCTAGTTCTGCCAAAGGTTGGACGGACAATGACACAATAGATGTTCCAAATTCTTCTCTACGTCGTCATACACCAGCGATAACTACAATTAGCTAAAATACCCGTTTTGAAAGCATGATAACCAATAAGACAATGACCAGTAATGGCTTTTGCAACAGTTCTACATGTTTTACGGATTGACGAGAGAAGTTAGTCTGTTTTATCTATACAGAACGTTGTTCAAAATTTGTTGGTTATTTTGCTGGTATGCATTTGAGTTGATCCATTTTAGGTTACTCTCGCACCCAAGTGATTTATGATATATATCATTATGGTGCTGTAAAGGAAGTGATAGGCTTAAGAGTTCACCTTCGGGTAGTTTGACCGCTATCCCAGTTGATGCATGTTTCAAACTTACTGTTGAGTGTTTAAAGTGAATTGTAGCATCGAAGTACTGACCTTGATTTAATTATATAACTTTTAAGGGGCTTAAGAGAATAAAAGCGCATACAAATTTATTCGATCGTCGCCACTGCTCGACATTACATATTCCTCCAACTAAGTTTGGAAGATGCTTGTCTCGTAGCTGCAGTGCTCCCACTCCTGCTTCTTGTTTTGAGCCATCCGTATAAATATTAATGGAAATTGATAAATTCTATATTGCACTAATAAAACAGTAATTTTGCAATTTTTCAACAACGGCCCAAACAAGTGTTAACATGAAAATTATTTACATAAGTTTCGGCTATTTCCACATACATATTTATATATTTTCATATTTTAACCTTTATATAGCTTCATCAGATCAGTTTTAGTTAATTCTTGTCAGAAATCATACTCGAACCTTCGACTGCGGTTTTCTAAAGAAAGAGAACGCGGTAGCACACAACATAATTTAAATTAGTTTTTAAAGGTAAAGATTGGAGCTTTTAAATATCCAAGCCACATTTGACGAATAAATGATATGTTACATAGTTATATAGCTTCAAAAAATGGCAAAAAAAGATTTTTTGGTTTTTAGGTTACAATATCTCATAAACTATACACGATAGAGCAATTCTGAGGTTGGATTCGCGTTTAGCATCGCAAAACACATCGATTGTGATTATATTAATTTTTCTTTAATGTAGTTAAAAAATTTTTTTTTTTTTCTTTTTGTATGGGAAAATGCCCCAATTGGAAAAATCGAGATATTTTCAAAAAGGAATCAGCTACGATTTTGATTCAAAGTGATATTTCATCAGAATAACATTACAAACACTCGGAGACATTCAGTATACGTTGCCATTTTAGTTGAACTAAATGATGCTTCAGGAGCAGTGTGCTCTGTCAATAGTAAACTAGACTACTTTCAGGATGCACGCCATATGTCTGAAAATAGCGTTTCTTGCACTTTAAACCAAGGGTAACTCGGATCTCAGACGTGATGGAGCAAATCGGAGGTCATGTTCGGATTCAACAATCAAAAGCCTATAAAAATCAATTCATACTTTTTTAAATTTTCAAAAACGCTGGACTGTGTAATTTATGAAGTTATTTTACTGACTGTTTTTTGTTTGTATAGCACTAATGAAAGCTCTTTTTTATTGAAATATGATAAATTTTATATTGAACTAATTAAACAATCATTGGAATTTGATGATAACACAAGAATCTCACTTAAGTTCGAGGTTGAAATGCTTAATGGATCAGCTTTAAGAGTAGTAATCTCTTGCTTTTCTTGCTGATGGATTCTTTGATGTTGCAACTAAGTAAAAATTATTGCAATAACCAAGCAACATACACATTAGCAGCATTTTTGCAGCACATCACGATTTTGATGTTTTGCAAAGTCGATAAAGAAAAAGAATTGAGTCAAACCATAAATGCAATACAAAGAATTGCACTACTATGTACTTATATTATTTCAAAGACTAACAGCAAAAAACCCTATATCTTAACAGCAAAATTTCATGCATGTGAGCAATAATTAAAAAGAGGCGTGCTGCTGTTTACTTTGATAGATTGCCACAGGTAATGTCTTGTTACCAAATAGCAATTAACAAGTTGAGCTGAAGCCAAATGTAAGATTTTAATACGTTTCATATGACCTTTGCTCTTAAGTATACAAATCAAATATTTATCGATCGCAATCAGAATTATGTCGTTTTCATACAGAAGAAACACAGGCAAAACTTACATATTTCAAACAATAAAATGACAAAAAGTGCACTTTAATTTAAAGCCAATATGCTGCGCCTTCACTGCTGTTCATCACTTCCCATGCTGCATCATACCACCAGTACCACCAGCAGCAGCACAAATGACAACAAATTGACTGCGATAAAAAATATGACCCACTTTTGTTAAAACTGGCAGCGCGAAAAAGTTCCCAGCTTTGTTGCAGTCATCACTGTTTCACGTCTTCAATGCATCGTCATCGGGGCGTGCAATGTACACGTGTTACATGCAGCAGGCGCAATTTCTCCATGCAGCATCAATTCAAAGCCAATTCTCTAGAGTTGACACTCGTTCTTACACGTTTGTCTATTGCATGGCGTTGCACTGAAGCAGTGTTGCCACTTTGAAGTTTTATGAAAAAATCGCGGGAGCTACCCATTGATATAAATAATTTCCAGTATGATCATTTGTTTTTTTTATCAATTTGTAACGTAGAAGCAAAATGATTCGAACTCTATTCAGAACGAATGATTTTCATGTCCAAAAGTTAAACAAAGTAAGCCTAAAACCATGCAATGAATTTTTTACTACCAAATTATCACGATCTCTTATAATATGGTGAAAGCTTATGATTTGCGATCAAACTGATACTAGAACTTTCGAGAGGCTGCCAATTATGGGCACTAGCTTATAAAGCAGGCACTGCATATGATAGAACACTTCAGTATTAGTTTGATTGCAGTGCATTAACATGGATATGTTCACTGTTGAATACAAAAAGTTAGTCCAGTGAATTTGTGAAGATTTAAATAAAGTGATTTCAAATAAAGATATTTTAAAGTGATTGGAACTATGTATTTTTCTGTTCGGTTGCATCACAAAACCCTTTAAAAGTAATAACGACAATTTAAAGAGTAAATTTCTAAGGTAAATTTTTTTTGTGAATTTGTCTTTTGATGGCAGCACTGCACTTATGGTGCTCATGTGGTGACAATTCGTTAAACGGTTCAATGGGTGCAACTGCTTGTAGTTGATGCGCTGCTGATGTGGGTGCTGATACTGAGGCTGCATCTGATGTGCGATATAACATCATGTTATTTTACTTTGCGGCCATTGTTGTCAAATAACCATTAAAAACTCCTATGAAATTTTAACGATTTTCTTTCAACGAATTTCAATACAAGCAAAAGTTCCAAGCAAACAGTTGGGAACACATATATCAGTAGTTTATTTAAATGAAAAATATATTATTGTTTGAAATTGACTAGTTTAAGTATAGTTCATTAACTCGTCCTCTACCAACCAGTACTAGTCCGATTTCAATCCCTTTTGCATAAAAGCAAATGTTCTTTTTTGTGTGTTGATGTCCTACAAAATTTTAACTGTCCCCTTCTGCATTACGTTTACACCAGTCCGAGGCTAGTTGTTACGTGAAGTAGTCTTTTAACAACTAGTTTTCAACCAGTAGTTTTGTGTGTTGTCAACCTATGCAGCATTTCAAAACACAAAATATTTCAAAAGCAAAAACGAAAATTGTGTTTTGTTTTCGTTATTCAAATTTATTTGCCCCTACAAACTACGAACTGGCCGCCACTGCATCTCTTTTTTACTAGTTTTGGGCTAGTACTAACCGAAAACTAGTACTTTCTGTAAACTGTCTTATATTCTTACAGCAGGAAAATGATAAAATGTTCTCATCAGATTGAGAACAGAACTAAGTAGTATTCGTTACAGATTTTTTCATAGATTTCTTACGCTTCATAGGTGAAAAAATTTGGTATTCGTTGAACATGAACTTTTTATGATATTTGAAATTGCAAGTGAAAAAGTGTATTCTCATTTTTATTGGTTGTAAGCTTTCATTGAGTTTACACAGAAGGAAGCACTCTTTGTTAATGCATTCTCTTTCATATCCATGTTTTCGCAGTATCTTGAGTACGCTTTTGTGCTGAGTACTTTTATTATCTTTTTTTCATTTCTCTACCTATTCATTCAATTCAATTTTTCTACTTTTCATTAAAAATCCATTTCGTTTTATCTTTTTTTTTCTTTTTTATTTTTAATATGTTCCCAATATAGCACGTATCTATATGTGACGCGACGTGATAAAAGAGACCTTATCTTGCCAAAGGTTAAATTTTTAAGAGAACGCAGCAAACATCGCAAAAAAACGAATTAGGGGTAGTTTACATAGACATTCATAATCAAAATAATCATTTATTTGGTGATTATTTTAATCATGCCACTTCACGAAATCAAACAGAGTTGTGTTGTAAAATGATTCACAATTTGTTCCTTTTGGGAGTAAAATAATACAGTTTTCGTGAAGAAATCTATGAGATGGATGAAATAATTGGTTAATAGCAATCTTTGAATCAGTTACCAATAAAATTTAAGAGAGCAAACAAAATAAACTCACAGTTTGACACAAATTTGTCGCATGAAAAAATAGTACAAAAAAGTATTAAAATAAATAGCATTGAAAAAGTAGTAAAATAGTATTAGTAATCTTAAATCACATAAATGTGAACAAAATATAGTTTTAATCATGAAGCAAAAAAATTCATGATTATTTTGATTATGACTATCTATGTAAACCATCACTTCATCAATTCATAAGGGAATTGATGAAGTGATGGCAGTTTGAATTTTGTACTTCAAAAAAGACAATTCAGTTTAAGCTTCGGAAATTTTTGTGTTGATCAGGCATGTTCTTGATTCCGATTTTGATCTAAATCAAAATTAAAGCAATCTTAAAGTCTTCTGCATTACAACATACAAGATGGGATATGAGTTCTATTGTATTTTAACAATCAAAATTTGATGCCGGTTCCTATCCGATTTATCGAAACGTTATTCCGATTTTATGTTAATTATCGAAATGCGAAACAAATAAAATTGGATTCAATTCCGATTCCGATCGAAATCGGACTTCAGGATAGATGTGAATATTCTTTGGTTCAGTAAATATTAATTTGTATACTAAGTACTAAGCGATTAATATGTGAACTCAAACCAGCTGCAATTCATCTTGCGATATAAAGGTAGCGTTTGGTGTCAAAAATCCAAAAAAAAAGTTAAATTTTGCATTTAAAAACAGCACAAATTGATAGTAATCTCACGAAAAATTACAGTTTGTTCCAGTAATTCAAATACTTCACTGAAATCTCATGAAAAAGTAATGACACGAAAGTAAGATATACGGTTTGAATTTCAAAAAGTACAGAAACAAACAGTAAAAATATTGGATAGAGAGGCGAAAAGTTGTCGCATGAAAAAATACTAGTGAGCCCTGCAATATTTGCTTAGAACTAACTAACAAACTACTCCATGGCAGAAACCGACTAGTCCAAATTCTGGTCCCATCACATATAAAGTTCTATTTACGTTTTGTAATGTTAGTTATTGGACGTAACTAAGTGTCTGCTTGTGCATTACATTGAGACAAGAAAAAGGTCAATTGTCTCGTTTTGCATTACATTCGGACCAAAAAAGGGCAAATTTTTTTCTGTTTTGTTAATAAATTTCATATTTTAGTAATAAATTTCAAAGAATTTATTTTAATACACAAATTTAACACATAAACGTCAAAAAGTTTAATAGACGAATAAGACCATGTTATATATTTCTAAGCATTGTGTTCCGGGTTCAAATCTCAGTGCGAATGAAATTTTTTTTTATTAATTTTTTTATTATTTTATACGTCGGCTATATTGGACACATGTCATTTTCCGCTCCAAAGACTTCAGACAAATTGTGTACAAATTAATAGGAATTTAAAAATTGGAGTTGAAAATAACCGACTGGTGGATTTGAACCCAGGTCTTTCCACGCAACGCAAGTCATAAGACCGATACACTATCGATTGTTCTTCTTCACAGTCGACGAACTTCCAAACAGGACATCCGTAGTCAGTAATTTTATAATTTCACTGACACAATCGATAAACAATTGGACGGAAAATGCATTACATTCCGACAATTTTTGGTACAAATGACCGACTTTGCGTTCCATCAACATAAATATTTTTTTATTTTTAAATTTTTAAAAAAATTTATTGTGTGTAATCAGTAAAACATGAGGGTTTTCTTTACGGACGCACTGTTACTGAAAAAATCAGTAAGAAATATCTGGGATTTTCAATGAATTTTCACGGTTTTGTTTTTTCGTGTGTAGTGAAAATTTTATCCTGCCAAGATAAGGTTCCTTTTGTCGCGACGCGTCACATATATAGAAGTGCAATGTATCCGTCAGTTATGGCCAAATAATTTTTATCTTTAAATACTCGGTGATACTGAATGAATGCTGGGCATTAAAAAAATTATCAGTCGTTATTTATATGGATTCATTGGAAATTGTGAATATTGATTTTGGTTTTATGTTTTTATATTTTTTTCATAAATACAGTTGCTTTTGTTGGTAGATGTTTTGCAGTACCACAATCATAACGAATGCTTTATTTAAAAAATTATTGAAACATAAAATCTTGCACTAAGAGCACTTTAAAAATTAAAATAGCACAACTTTTTTCAATTTAATATCGGAATGTGAAGGAAGCAGAATGTATGGAGTATTCCATAAATTATGCTGGGGATTTTTACAGAATGAAAAAGTCAAAAAAAAAGAGTGACTTTACAAGGTTTCGAAGCCATAGAGGTATCATATTGCTTTCTGTTGTTTCAAAAATACTGACAAAAGTTCTGAAGCAAAAACTTCTATTCAACTTTTTGAAAGAAACAAGGAAGGATTCTGACAAAATCAATAATCACATCTTATTCATGGTAATTAAGGGCATATTGCGGGTATTTTACATTTCAGTAGCCAGATTTTTAGGATAAATTTAGGGACGCAAAAATATTACCATGTTCAGTGGAGGCCCATAAAATAGTTGAAATGGAAAATGTGGCACTTTGATTCTTGCTTCACTTTTTGGTTGGGTTCTGTTAATCCAAACGAATCATCGGTTTTCGCATTTAAATTTGGTGACAATTGTCGCGCTTCTGTTCTAAGCGCGCTAACAACATGGCGTGACTTCCTGCGCCACATCCTTAACGGGAAACAAGCAACAGCAAGCAAAAACAAAAAAACAATGGTGTTGGCCAAAATCAACTTTTTCAACTTTAAACAAACAATTGATTTGCAAATAAAACACCAACAACAACAGCTAAAACAACAACTAGCAATATATAGAAGATGAATAACAATTTTCGCTTGTGTATATTTTTGGTTTATTTAAATTTTTGAATTTTTTTTCCTGCTGCAGCATTTTGCTTCAAATTCAATTTAAAATTTTTAACCAAAAATAATCATCATCACGACAATCGTGTTATGTTAACACCAAACTAACAACAGCAGCAACAACAATGGAAGAAAACAACTTAACACCAACAGCAGAGCAACAAGAATCAGCAGCAGTCCAGCCAGCATTTTGCTTAGAATGAATTAACCAAATAGTTGAGTGAAAAACAATGGCAATCATGGCCGGAGAACAGCAGTTGCTGTCGTTTGATACCAAAACATATTGGCCAAATCCACATAAGGACACAATGGCATAACACCACATGCAGGGACGCAATTTGCACACGTGTTTGGATCGTTCATTGTGCGATTTACAGCGTTGAGTGCAATTTTAAACCACCGTTGTAAAAGAGAAAGATGAAAACATTACGAGCAAACGTGTCGAAACAACAGTTGTCCTCAAATGTGCCACAAATGAAAGGCCATTAAAGTGCACTCTATTCCAATGTTTAACAAATTCAAGATGATACTTTGGAAAATGAAAAAAAAAGACAACAATAAAAAAACTAAAATATTTTATAATTTTTGTGAATACGCTTGAAGCGTAAGCCTAACTATTCTCGAAATAGTTTTTATATTTCATATCACAGAGACTATGAGATGAGAAGATCATGACGTCATTACATGTTCACTGAGCACGCTGCAACCAAAGAGAGTTGCAATCGAAATCCTTCGCCATTGCAAAAACTTTCTAATTTCTGGAACCTTTTTGAAAATTGTACAAAAAGTTTAAAATTTCCTATATGTTTTTTTTTTTTTTATAAGTCTTGCTTAAATTAGACCAGAGCCCTTGAAACGTCATGTGACGGCAACCAAACCCGAGTCCGTAATATATGTTTTAATTTATAAAACAAAATAAGGTGGTAGCCCTGAAAGCTTTAGTAGGGGAATAGTGCCGCATGCGGGCTTGGGTCGGGACTGAGCACCCCCACGCAACTTTTGACCGAAAACAAATTCGGCTGTTCTGACGCGTGTTATGACAGCAAGCAGTTTTTGTACATATACCGGAGCTAACATATGCATTTTCTTTGTGCTGAAAAAAAAAAACAATTTTTGAATAAGTTAAAATCAACACAAAAGTTTTTTTCAATTCGATACATCCAACGTAAAAGTTTGTAACTCAAGTTACCAACTTTTTACGGGACAATGATTTTCGAAATCTGCGTATTAGACTCAATCTTGTGTCAAATTTTGGTACTTCTAGCTTGAAATTTGAAGGACTGGGAGCAATTTTTGAAGTTACAACCTAAGTATATTTAAGTGAGGTCTCCATGCAAAAACTTGGCAACTTAAGTTAATAACTTATGCACGGGACAAAAATAACCAATTGCGTTGGTAACTTAGCTAACTAAAAAAATCAGTGGTTATAAGTCCTACATACCAACGTAATGTCCGCAGAATATATTTTAATGGTAGTTGGCAAGTAAAGTTACCAACTTATTAAATCCCAGTGTGCCAGGCGGTTCAAATCTTCGCTTTTTTATCCGTTACGGATACGTTACTGATCCGTTTGCGGGAGAAATTCCAAAAAAAAAACGAATCGCTTTTTTTTTTGGGAATCTCTCCCGCCAACGGATCAGTAACGGATCCGTAACGGGTAAAAAAGCGAAGATATGAACCGTCTGGCACACTGGGATGGAACATTAGGTTACTGATACAGAATGTAAGTTGTAACTAGAGTTACAACTCATATGTATTCATTTTTATCCAAACTATAAGTTGAAATTGTTAATATCTCTGTAAATCAATTTGGAATAGTGACAACAATTTAATAGTCGAAAAACCTTTATTTGGACTACAGATTTCCAAAGTATTCATTCGATTTTAGTTTTTGGTTTTCTTGTTTTAACGAAAACAATACAAAAATTATCATAACTACAAACTACGATTTTCGAGTTCCCAACTTTTACGTTGGACGTATCGAATTATTTTCCAAGTGCGACAAATCGAAGAGAATCAATCTATATTTATGCAGTAAATTTATTATATTTTGTGATTCAAAACCAAATCCAACCAAAATGATCGCACAACTGAATTTGCATATTGCTTTTCAAAGTGGTTGTGGACACCCAATAGGGTCCGTTGTGGGCACCCCACTTTTTTTATTTAATGCGTGTGATTTACTGAAATTTCGTCGTGGATGTAAAAATAACAAATTTAAATGGTGTTGTTATCCCCTTTTTACGCTTTTTTTAGTGGAAAGGAAAGAACCAATAGACCCTTTAAAGATATCGCAGAGAAAAAGTTGTTGGTAAAGTGGCATACCACTTTGTAAAAAACTCGATATTGAGTTTCCAGACAAGTGGACCGAGGAGCAGATGGCGGAAATGGATTGGTACAAAAAAATCATCCTTGGCAAAAGAGCAATGTCAACAAGTGCTTGAAATTACGTCACCTAGCCGGCTTAGTCTGCAAAAGAATTGATCTGGTATTGACGCCGAATACAATCAAGTGTGGTTTCAGGCAGTGGCGGAACCAAGTGATTGCATTTTTTTTTTTTTAATTATATGTAAAGATTTTAAAAAAATGTTGTTATTATCTAGAAATGTAGTCAATCGGCCCCCCCTCTTGACAATGCTGGATGCACCACTGGTTTCAGGCAACAGGCATGATGCCATTCGATCCAGACGTTTTCAGTGACGCGGATTTTGTTGAAGCCGTTGAACCGAATTTGTTGAATTTGTGTGAGTCATTGTCTCGAAAATAAATTAATTTTGCTTTCTTCTCCATTTGATGAGTTTTTTTTTTTTTAATGCTTGAAATCATTTATTGAATCTTCTCATCTAAGGAGACTAACAATAAGTTTAAAAATCTTAATCCTAAATAACATTATTATACATTATTAATCTTATATATAATTTTGTGTTCAATGTGTCTCCAGAGTTAATAGGGACTTGTACATCCTAGGAGTTCGGTAAACGCGCAGAAGAACGCAGTTGTTGTACGTTCAGTCTTCTCACAAACATGCTGCCCGTCTAGCAGGATGTTTGAATGAAAAGAGCTCCATACAAATTAGCGCCAGTAGTTCCGGCTGCATGTGTAGCAGGAACAAGAAATATAAGAAAGAGTACGCGCCAGATACCGGCTGCATACAAAATTTAGAATTCAGTCAGCTTAACATAGCTAATTGCTAACGATATTCATAGCAGGACGATCCTTTCTTTTTAGTCTCGAGAAATTGTCTAAATTTTTTAACCTCCGTGCCAATGGATTAGGATGATACAGCAATTTTGCAACGTAACTTTGCTTGTATTTGTTGATTTCGTCTTTGACCAAGGGGATGCAAAGGTCCCGATGTATGTTTTCGTTCCGTATATACCATGGAGCACCTGTCATGATTCTTAGAATTTTTGACTGAGTCCGCTGTATTAGTTCAATGTTCGAGGAGCTGGCGTTACCCCATAACTGTATACCATATAACCAAATTGGCTTAATGATGGATTGATATAAAAGAATTTTATATTCGAGTTTCAGACGGGACCGATGATTTATGAGCCAGTGTAGACTGGAGGCTTTTAGCTTAACCTGCGTTTTTTTGCTTCAATGTGCTTTCGCCACGTTAGCCGTTTGTCTAAATGAATACCTAAGTATGTGACGTTTTCGCATTGAGGTATTGATTTATTATTTAATGTGATAGCCGGGCATTCACCTCGTCTAAGAGTAAAAGTAACCTGCTTACATTTTTGTTCGTTTACTTTTATGCGCCATAATAGCAACCATTCTTCGATTGAATTTAAATGAAGTTGGAGTTTTCGAGCCGCTTCTAGGGGACACCGGCTACAGCTTATAACTGCCGTATCGTCTGCGAAAGTAGATAGGGTAGCGCCTGTGATAATAGGTAAATCAGAGGTATAGAG
Organism: Calliopum simillimum; assembly: GCA_951812925.1. Lineage (NCBI taxonomy): Eukaryota > Metazoa > Arthropoda > Insecta > Diptera > Lauxaniidae > Calliopum > Calliopum simillimum. Next base: position 116,596,344 of record OX638371.1, on the reverse strand, counting down.
TAAGTACAGAAAAGGACCTAGAACGCTTCCTTGAGGAACACCTGCATTTATTTTAAAAGAAGATGAAATAAAACTGTTGTGCTTTATTCTAAAATGCCTGCTTTCCAGGTAAGAAATAAATGTTTTGTGAACGTTAGAAGGCAATACGTGTTTAATTTTATTGACTAGACCTTCATGCCATACTTTATCAAATGCTTGGGCTACGTCGAGAAAAACTGCCGTACAATATTCTCTTTGCTCAAAAGCCTTCCTTATTTCATTTGTTATTCTATTAACCTGCTCGATTGTTCCGTGTTGTTTCTGGAAACCGAATTGGTGGGCCGGGAATAAATTTTTTTCAGTTGCATACGGTATAAGCTTTGACAGAATTAATTTTTCAAATAGCTTGGATAAGCATGGTAAAAGACTGATGGGTCTATATGAAGAAGGTAATGTACGATCTTTTCCAGGTTTTGGAATCATGGTGATTAATGAGATTTTCCATGCTACTGGGTAATGCCCGCACTGAATGATAGCATTAAAAAGTCTAGTCAAAAAGACCAAAGCTGTATTTGGCAGTTCCTTTATCATTTTAGGAGTTATATAATCGCACCCAGGGGCTTTTGTCGGACACATTTCTTGAACTAAAACCTTTAAATTGTTAGTGTAAAAACTCATTTGCATAACATCGCTGTTAATTGACAAAATAGGAGGTATAACGCCTTGAATAGGAGGGTTTGGTTGAAAAACTGTGCTCAAGTGATTTGCAAAAGCATCAGCTTTTTCTTCATCACTTCGAGTCCAGTTTCCAAGAGAGGCTCTAATCGGCAGATCACTTTCGATTGGAGTCCTAATTTTTCTACTAGCTTTCCACAAAGACTGTTTGCCATTTTTATTAGGGCCTAGCTTTGAGACAAATTTTTCCTGGTCTAAATATTCTTTACTGTTTAAGACAGACCTTAGTTTGGATGTTGCAATTTTTAGCTTTGCTTTAGAAGCTGGAGATCTATGAAGTTGCCACTCGCGCCTCATTCTTCGTTTCTCAGCTACGAAAAACTCAATTTCGCTATTGGTGAAAGCACAAGTTTTTGAAGTTCTCTGAGCCTGTTCTGGTGTTGAGTGTTTTGCTGCTGCGCATATGATTGAATTAAAAACAGCAACAGCATCGTCAATGTGTTCTTTACATTCTATTGAGTAACTTGTGTGAATATGTGAGCTTATATATTTCTTATACTTAAGCCAATTGGTCTTATACGATGTTAAACCCTTAGGGGGCTCAACATACTTTGGTTCAACCAAAAGGCAGAATATTATTGGTGAGTGGTCAGAGGAGAGTGATATCTGTGTCTCGGCAGATATTAAGTTTCTTTCGATACCTTTTGTAATGGCAAAATCAATAAGGTCAGGGATTTTACTTCGGTCGGCTGGCCAATATGTAGGTTGTCCTGGTGAAGCAAAATCGAAAAGGGTGCTATTTCTTATTAACATATTGTATAGCTGCTTTCCTTTAGGGTTTATAAGTCGGGACCCCCAATATGTGTGCTTGGAGTTATAGTCTCCAGCAGCTAAAAACTTACCTCCCAATGTGTCGAAAAAATCCTTAAATTGCTTTTCACTAATGGCAAAGCGAGGTGGGCAGTAAACTGCCGAAATAGTTAGGTTTTGGGCTGGTTTTGTAGGCAAATAGAAGTAGCCTGAAGAAAATTTTTTGAGTTGGGCTGTAAACAATAATGTTTAAGACGGTTACGAATAAGGATTCCCGTGCCCCCATGTGACTTACCATCGGGATGGTTTGTTCCGTAAAATTTATACCCAGGTATATAGAAATTATACTTATCGGTCAGATGAGTTTCTGAGATAAGCATTAGATCAATTTCTTCTTTATTCAAATAATGGAAAATTTCATTTTTATGTTGGTTAATACCGTTTGCATTCCAGACACAAATTTTTAATTTATTTATTTTTGAGCAATCAAGATTTGGAGGAGCTGGTTTTGAGTTTTAACTAAATCTTGTAAAGTTGATTGCATTGAAATCATGAATTGATTCAATGTTTGCGTTAAGCATGAAATTTGGTTTTCTAAACTAATTTGTTGGGGTGTAGTTGTTCCCCCAGATAATGCATTTGAATATGTTATGACTGGATTCACTGGATTCGCGTTACCTTTTTGTTGTACAAAGTTACGAGGTGTAAAAATAGCTTGGTTTGGGTTACGAGCTACTTGCCTTTTTTCAGAGATTTTTGTTTTAAGCTCTCTATAAATAGGGCAGCCCCTGTAGTTAGCAGTGTGTTGATGAAATTAACTTCATATTTTCTCATTTTCAGCCAATTTTCTAAGGGTACCCACAACCGACCTAAAAATGTTTTTTGCTCAAAAATTATCATTTCACTATTTTTTTGATATAATTTTTCCAACTGACGAAATCAATTTACTTTCTTCACCACCAGCTAAGGTCTCTAGCTTTTGATTGATACTTATATGTCTGATTAATATATTGTACATCTTGTCAAAAGATATGAGTCGAAAACAAAATGGTGCCCACAACCGACACTATTACCCTACAATTTTAAACAAGCGTTGAGCGTTTCTTAAATCAGAAATTTTAATTTAATGATAAAAAAGTAAAATTTAAATAAAATGTTTTGAAAAGTATCTGGAAACCCAAAACATTTATGATGAGTTATTAAGAAGTGCATTATCGAGTGATTTGGAGCAGTCAGGAGAATGAGTTAATTTCGTCGTAAAAAATTTTGAATTATTTTTTTATTTTAAGCTATTAATATTAAAGCTGTTGTTGAGTTTCTGTATTGAGCCCCAGGACATTGAATGGTACATTTTTCGGAGAATTACCCATATAAGTATATATATTTTTAATAATTGCCTTTCCCTTGTTTAAATGTACATAAGAACAGTGTATATGTGGGTACCTTCCATAATGAATTCTTCTTTTGTGAACAAAAAGTACGTACGTACATATATAAATGAAGTTGTTCCGCCGACGCCGAAGGGCGGTTGTTAACTTAATTCTCAGCCAAACGACTGGACAGCTTGTTATCCCCAAATTATGGTAACACTTGTTTTTGCGTTTTGTTATTGTTGTTGTTTCATTTTTTGGCAATTGCATTTATAAATCACTGTCATTTTTTTTTTTGTGCTTTGCGCGGGCATAAATTTGCCCTCATTTCGCCAAGTGGCCAAAAATGTGCGCTGAAATGTGGAAAATGATGAATGAGCAGCATTTAAACGAAGGAACTCATCAAGCGCTGCTGAATTGTAGCGAGTGTGTTACTGCCGTCGCCGCCGCCGAAGTGGGCTGAAGGTGGGTGGGGTGCAAGGATGCCCCTTTGAACAACAAAGCGTGTTATTAATTTCCACTTTGCATGAATGCGATACAATCTAGAGTTGTTGTTGTTCTTCTTCTTGTTCTTGTTCCTGGCAATGTAATGGTACCAAAGATTAAATTTGAATTCCAAGCGAAAAATCTTCATTTTCCAGTGTTGCACTGCTCTTTCGAAAATAAAATCAGCCCAACGAAAATCATTTAAAAGCGCGCTGAAGTAAATCAGCGTACAACTAATGTGCGGTTAACACGCAATTTTATTATTCTGATGAAAAAAAACCCAAATTTTACGTTTTTATCATCAGCATCAGTCCAACAGAAATAAAAGTAGCGATGCTGCCAGAACAATCAGAAACTGGGAAGAATGAAAAAGTACAAATGTTATGAGCACTTAATCAAAAGTTTTCAGCTGTAGCTCTTAATTTGTGCCAAATGCATTCAGTCGTTAACAGTTCTTTTGCCAACATCGGTTGTTGCCACGGTGGATGATAAAGATGTTTTTTTTTTTTTTTTAAAACAAAGTCGCCCATTTGTCCACATGTGGAAGAATAAAGTGTAATTTGAGCTAAGGCTGATTTTCTACTACTTCTGTCCAAAATTTCCCATTCGTTTTGGATGGATTTTGTTAATATTATATCAGGCTGCACTCATATTCATAAACTAAATTGAAGTTTTGCACAGAAGTGATAGAAAGTTAGCATAAACTCAACTTTTCTTTTCGTTACTCGAATTAAGTTGTTAAGCCTTATTGCCGCAGATTTCACAAAGTAATGGAAAGAATTGTTGACCAGACCTACAAATAAAACCGCGCATATTGTTTAATGTGGAATCCGAATTCGAGTTCACAATTGCTCAAACGCTTGCAAGATTACGACGCATCCTCGCAGCAAGTAGCAGAAGCTACTATTTTCAGTTCCAGGAGACAGTAAAACTCACGTTATTTGAACTTCAACATCCGAAAACTTTCAATTCATGACTGAATTTTAGCTTGAACGATACACCATTTTAAAAACTAGTAATTGAACTTTTATTTGAAGTATTTCTTAAAAAATTTTATGAGGTTTTTTACAAAAAATTCAAAATAGCCCAGGAAAATAAGACATTTTCTGCGAAAAAATTCCCAGTGGAAATTTTTCACCGGAATTGTCTTTATTAATGCATGATACACAAACTGTGAAAAGTCCATTGCAAAGTCGTCTGCGCATAAAAAGTTATTAAGGCTCAACGGTCGCTAAAATCAGTTTTTTGCAAATATCTCGCTAATGCTAACTTTTACAGAAAAATGTTGGTCCCCAATTTTGTAGCACAGGAAATTTCCTACAAAAGTGCGTTTAAAGTATTTGCGTACTGCTTCTAGTTTAGGAGATCACCCAATTTAAAAAGTTGTTAACAGTTATGATATGAAATACTACCTATGAGTTCATATTAAAATATCTTACTTTTTAAATTGCAATAACTCTTCAATGAGAAGTTGTACAAACAAGATTAAAATGCCGTTTGAAAGATAATTTAATTTTCTATATACCGTACAAATTTTTTTTCGAACGGCTCATGACCTTAAAAATATTCTTGAATAACCGTTAAGGCTTCGAAATTACTGGTTTTTTAAGGATATCTGCGAAGTGGTAAGTACTACGATAAAAAGTAATGGGACAAAATTTGTAGAGAATTACAAGATCTACAAAAAATAAGCGATATGTGTTCACATACATAGAAGTAACCGTTTAGAAGAAATTCCAAAATATCCTTAAAATGCAAAAAAACCAGTTTCTATTGAATATCTTCTATACGGTTACTTCCATGTGTACACATATCGCTTATTTTTTGTAGATCCTATAATTTTCTACAAATTTTGTCCCATTACTTTTTATCCTAGTACTTACCACTTCGCAGATATTCTTAAAAAACCAGTAATTTCGAAGCCTTAACGGTTATTCAAGAATATTTTTAAGGTCACAAGCCGTTAAAAAAAAAAATTTTGTACGGTATATAGAAAATTAAATTATCTTTCAAATGGCATTTGAATTTTGTTTGTACAACTTCTCATTGAAGAGTTATTGTAATTTAAAAAGTAAGATATTTTAATATGAAGTCATAGGTAGTATTTCATATCATAACTGTTAACAACTTTTTAAATTGTGTGATCTCCTAAACTAGAAGTCGTACGCAAATACTATTAACGTACTTTTGTAGGAAATTTCTTGTGCTACAAAATTGAAGACCAACATTTTTCTGTAAAAGTTAGCATTAGCGAGATATTTGCAAAAAACTGATTTTAGCGACCTTTGAGCCCGAATAACTTTTTATGCGCACACGACTTTACAATGGACTTTTCACAGTTTGTGTATCATGCATAAATAAAGACAATTCCGGTGAAAAATTTCCACTGGGAATTTTTTCGCACAGAAGCTCTTTTTTCGTCTTACTTTCCTGGGCTAAAAGTATTTTTGACGAAAAAATTTTTTTTTCAAAAGTAATAATTTTTTATAAAAAAAGTACTTAAAACTGAAAAGGATAAATTACTTACAATTCTTAATTTACAAAGTTTAATTTAAGCTATGAGTTTTTGAAAAAACAGTCATTCTAAAAAAATCACATAAATCGCCACGCGTCATCTGTAGTGAAAATAGTGGTACTTCAAAGGAAAAGTCTATTTCAATGATTTCATCACAATGGATTCTTCAATCGGTGGTTCTCACTGTGCAAACGCGCAGTAAAGAAACAGAAACTCACAACATAAAAATGTTTGAAATTCATCATTAATAACCACCAAATCATTCAACATTTGCTTACTAACCGAACGTTTGAACAGCAGCAAAGGAACACCTTTTTACAAAGACACATCCACCCTTTATTTTGCAATTTTGCGCCAAGTTCGAATCAACACACAGCATCATCAGCACAATTACTCCGCTCCTTTCCAAATTAAATCTTTTTTCCTTTCTTTTTCGATACTTACAAACGCTGAAGCCGCCGCCGCGTAGGACCTTGATCACATGATTTTCGCCTGTGTTAACTAAACAGCGCAATTTCTGATTAATCGCTTTAACTCAAATAATAAATAAAAATTGTCCACAAATTTGAAAGTCAATTAATCAACCTTCCTTTGGTCTAAAGCATCAAAAAAAAAAAAAAAAGAGTTACAACGGAAGGTGGGAAACAGAATTACAACACCATGTCGGTGGCCATTTGGCAAAGTACGAGAAGAACACTCTGAGAGATGTTACGAATGTTGCTACTGATTAACACTTCATAAAAGGACCATACCAACCGAGTAAGTATCATGACTTTTGAAATCCCAAACGTAAATAAATCGATCGCGGGCTATTAATCTAATGCGATATCATTACGTTACATTTCGAACTTGAAAATTGCAAATAATTGCAGCTTAAAATTCGCAATTCCAACCAACTGTTACCGGAAGAGAACACAAAAATTAGAGCCATGTAGAACACAGTAAAACACATAAAACGAAAACCAGAAAAAGGAACCAAAATATTCACGAAGTAAGTCAGGATCCAATCAACTGTCACTTTGTCGTCGTCAGGTGATGGTTAAATTATTCAGATTTTGTTGAAATTAATCACTTGTTCGAAGAACAGCATTCTGTTGCTTTTGGTGGGAACAACTAGAAAAAGCTACTCATATACCTCACAAACAGCCCCATAGCTCGGTCTTAAAGTGCCCAGTTGGCACTTAAGGGAACCGATTCTAAAACGAACTCAGACTTACAATGTTAGTATTTTATAAAATTAAAAAATTAAGACATACTTTAGTAGCAAAAATTGCACTTATCCCTTGATTAATTGGTATGGATGATTATTTGGTATGATTAATTCACGTCACTGAGAAATAAAAATTAAATTCGATGAATTTAAAATAATATAAATTAAATAAAAATTCAAAATATATTTAAAGAGTTTAGTTCTCTTTTACATCGAACAAAAATTATTTTTTTTTTTTTTTTGTTTGATGTAAAAGAGAACTAAACTCTTTAAATATATTTTGAATTTTTATTTAATTTATTTTTTTTTTTAATATTGCATTAATTATGGCTAAGAGAAAATCATTTCTGTTTATCCAGATAATAATGCCATGTTTACAGGTCCAACTGTAAGTATCTGCCGAACACAATGAATAATTCAAATCAAACCTTACAAATAGTGAACGTGACCAAATGGCGCTACCCGAATACTACAACAACAAGAATAGCACTGCTCAATCTGGTCAAGATGGCACTTGGCCATCCTTGTGTTTATCGCATTTTCTTTTATTTATTTTTTTTTAGATTTCTGTTTGATCCAACGTAAAATAGAGTGGAAATAAAATTTTTGATCGTATGAGATTTTCTTAGGACTAGAAAGGTGCAGAATTTCTGACTAAGATCATTAAATCGGCGCTTGAATTTAATTTTCGCAGTGATGCAGCGCAACAGAGCAATTTATTATCAGCCTAAAATGTAGAGATTTTCTTAGTATAGAGTTTTTTTCTACAGCCTCTCACGATGAATACGCTATATTTTCCAAAATCGTGACTGATCATTTTCGAAAGAAATGCCTATACGCCTATATTTATGATCAAAATCGCAGAAATTTTTTTTTTTGATAGGTATGCTACAGTTTTCCATAAACAAAAAAATAAAATAAAAATTAAAAAACTGAGTATTCAATGTATTAGATTAATGACCTGAAAACCGGAAAATTCTAGATGCTCCCCATCTGGAGATTATGAATTTTTACGTTTTCCTTTCGACTATATCGATATAATTCAGAAACATCTAAAAAGGACAATTAACTGACAGCTTTCTAAAGCCATAAAATAAACGTTCCTGCTGTGAAAATTTAAACGCCTTGAACAGTGGTTAAATAGGTTTCGCTTCCAATTCGAAAATAAAAAGTTATCAAAAAGTTTTCGAAATGAAAAGTACAAGCATCGACGTGGATAATGGCCAGTAAGCTTTGGTTTTGGTTTTTTTTTAATGGATGTTTCAAATTAACTTCTTTTTTTTTAAATTTCTTTTTCGTTCAGTAGTGAAAGTAAGTGCTATGCTCCTCGACCTAACTTTGAGGGTTGAAGCATGACAAATTAGGGTCGATTTGGACCATTCAATGTTCCGAGGCTCAAAACCATGTTTAAATTTAAAACTTGATATTTTAACTATTTAAAACAGATACTTAAACAGAGCTTCTATACGAATTGCTTGAAAATAAAAAATTATTTTTAATATTTCACTATGAAATTGTAACATAAAGTGTTAAAAACTCATTTTTCGTCCTGTCCCTGACAGCTTCTTAATTTAATTTTTTATTTCAGCTACTGTTTTTTTCTGTGTTAACTCTTCGAAAAATTTTTTTTTATGTAGAATTGACAACCATTGAAGTTGGTCCCTCAATTTAGACTATCCCCGCTCAGTTTTTCTTATTCTAACTGTAAATTTTTTAAATATTGAATAAATAGAGAATTGAAAGCGAAGAAAAAGGGAGATTCCGTGTATTTTCAGCTCAGTTAGTTTTTGTTTTTCGCTAATGAGTGTTCATGTGTCTTTTTTTTAAAAAGTTTAAAAATTTTGTAAAGAACGCATGTATGCATCATTCTCCGCATAAGTTTTTTTTTATATTACACAGAAAAAAAAAACTGACGGTAAAATTAACTATAAATTTTGTATTCTATAGTTTTTCAAATTTTCTATAGGAAACAAAAACAACAATTCAAAATTTCGGAATCAGCTTTACTTTTCTACAGTTGAATTCAACTGTACATTTTGTATTCCATAAATTTTTTTTTTCATATGAATAACATTTTGAATTGAGTTTTTAACAGGTTTATAAAATTCTCACATTGTTTAAGAATAAATCAACATAAGTTTGCTAGATTTGTACTGATATATTGCCATTTGAAATGGTGTAGCCGTAGAAGTTGTTTGCTACAATTTCTACGACTTTTTGGAAACAGCTAGTTACAGCCCTTCTGGGGTGCTAACTATTAAACCGTTCCAAAACAGTTTTAACTGTTTGGAACGGTTTATATTGTTAGCTGTCCTTTTAAGAAGATTATTTTTACTGTAACTGCGTTTGATAGTTTCTAAACCGAGTAAACTGTAAATTTACTGAGTTCTACGGTCAAAATACAAAAACTCCGAGTTGGTGCAATTTCTATCGAAAATCTAGGTTAAATTAACTGTTTTCACAGTACAAAAACATTTTAACAGCAACTGTACAGTACTATTTTTACAGTAATTTTACTGAACTGCACAGTTAATTTAACCTTTACTGCGGGTTGGTGCAATTTCTATCGTTGAAATCGGTTGGATTGACCGATATTTTTTTTCCGTGTACTAAACATATTATTTTATTCTTCTATAAGTAAAACAATAAATAATTACAGGGGCTATCCACCAGTTTCAACTTTTTTAAAAAAAATTGCTATTTTTATTTTGATATTACTGTTTTCGCAACATTTTGTCATTCTTCGTTTCATCATTCTCCATTGTTTTTTTGCAACATTTCATCATTCTCCGTTTATTTTCTAAAATCTTATATATTTCTGACTTTTTTTGACTAAATTGAAATTTTTGGTTTCAGAAACACTCAGATAAACTTTTTAAAAATTTTAAAAGAAACTCCAAGGTTGCCACCCGGTTTTTTTTTAGTTTTCTTTTAATCAAATTTCGGTTCCATGAGTTTTGAACAATTTAAACGTCGATAAATTTTTAACGATTTAAACTTTTATTTCTTAGTCTGTAATAATAAAGGCGAACGTAAAAAATAGGAAGATTTAAAATAAAAATTTTCGAAAGCAGCTAGATAACAATGATAATGTTGGATTTTTGTAAACTTTATTTAAGTATTTTGAGACTAAAATTTTATTTTTTATACATATTACTCAAGCGAAACTTTATAAAAAATAATATATGGCAACCCTGAAGGTTTATGTTAATTTTTTAAAAATGTTCGAGAGGTTCGGGTTGTCATATTCCATACCTTCAAGTATTAAAAAAATAAAAAAAATAGGTGGGGACAAAAAAAGGCATGTTTTGGTACATTTTTCCGAGATTTACCCATGTATGTCTTTTTTAAATTTCTTTTTAAACCATCTTAAAACGAACCAATCGAATACATTTATTTTTATGTGTGAGATGCTTTTTCCAACTCCATGAATACAACACTTGAGTGATTGTTAAGTCGACATAGAAGATGTATACAAATTACAAAGCTTTCACTAGTTGGAACTAGAAAAAACGTTGCATTCTGCGCTTTATGCCTTAGAGTGACCCAACTTAAGCAAAAAATCTATGAATGGAAAAGTTTTCAACTACTGCACTAACTACGCTGCATCTATATCTATACTATTTATATAAAATTGCTTATATGAAAAACCTATGTAACGATTTGGTGCAAAATATACCGAACCGATTTTAATAATTGTTTTTGTAAAACGTTCTACGTGTGGTAAGGAGCAGGATTGTATACTTATTTTTTTGGTTTTTATAAGATAAACCTTTTTTTTAGTATGAAGTTGTTGAAAAAAAAAAAAAATTCAATGCTTGCATAAAAATGATAGTTTGCATTTCAGTCGCTATAGCTTGCTGCGCCATGAGTTATGTGTTGTTGTTATCTTTTCCGTCTCTTTCATTTATTGTTTTTTTTTTATTCTTGATGTTGTGTTGTTGATGAGAGCAAAAATGAGAGTGATTTCGTCAGTGATGCCAACTCAATATTTTCAATATTTTTGGACTTTTTACGATGCTTTACATGTATTTCAATATTTCTCAATTCTTTTTAACTTTTTTCGATATTTTGGATGTTTTTCGAAACACTTGGACTTTGACCGATTCCTTCGATGTACTTATTTCACTTTTGATTTTGTTTCGATATATTGGATGTTTTATTTTTAGACTTTTACCGATTTCCAGAATGTGTTTCAATATTTTTCAAAACTTTTGGGCTTTTACCGATATTTTGGATGATTTTCGATAAGCTTAGACTTTTTCCGATTTCTTCGATGTGTTTCAATTTTTTTCGAAACTTTGTGACTTTTACCGATATTTTGGATGTTTTTCGTTATATTTGGACTTTTACCTATACTTTAGATGTTCTTCTATACTTTTAGACTTTTGCGGATATTTTAGATGTTTTTCGATACATTTGGGCTTTTACCGATTTCTTCGGTGTATTTCGATTCTTTTGGACATTTACCGATATTTTGGACGTTTTTCCATAAACTTGGACTCTTACCAATTTCTTCAATGTATATTTTAATATTTTGGGGTACTTTTGGAGTTTTACCGATAAAATAAATATATCGGGGCATCTGTTTATGGCACATTATTTTAAAAAATAAAAAAAAGTTTTAGTTATTAGCTTTTTAGTGCAATCTGGCTTTTTATTAAAACCCGTGCAACGCCGGGTAAAACAGCTAGTGGTTCTATAAAGCGATTACAATTCTAAATATTAAAACTTAAGGAACGGGCTGTGCATTTAAATTAGGTTAACAGACTTACTTAGATCAAGTGTTGTTCCTTTATGATACACTTAAACAAAAGTTTGAATTGGAAAGCTTCCTGATTAACATCAAGACCAACTGTCTAAAGTTAAAATTTTTGAGATTTCCAAGCTTCCTGTCAGGTTTTCCTTTTCCTCATCTATTTTGGAGAGCAATTATTCATTCCATTTCATAAAGTTGTCCTAAAACTGCAATTCCACTGCAGCACTAAAAAGGAGCAACTCTAATGTTGCTGTACAAAAGTTTGAATTACCGACCGTTGTTGTAGTTGCTCTTTTTTATTTTTTTGTTGTTCTACACTGAAGTTGTTGTGCCCAAACATTTACCTTCCTGTAACAATTATTTTCCTCCTTTTGTTGTTTGTTGCTTGACGTGAAAATTCCAATTTTGTTATTAGCATTGCCAGGTTGGCTGTTGGTCTTCAATATCTCACGCATTCTGCAGTCACTACTCGCTGACTGAAACATTTCGTCTCTCCCAGAGCAACGCTTGTGCCAACCTTCAACTGGTGGGGTCTTTTGCAGTTTGGCATCAGAAACTCGTCGAAAACTCAAATGGCTTTTTATGCCATCCATCCTTTTATCAATTCTCACATCATATTTACAACATACAAGACCCATTGTAAGATTGTTATGGTAATTGTACTTCACGGTTACGTTTATGCCGTTGCTGTGCGTAGGTAGGCTTACGGTGTAGAGCGCGAATAGTTACGGATGTATAGTGTACGTAAAATGAATGAACGTGCAAATATGTATCAGAAATGATGCTATCGAAGTCATGTTGGAGAAAAGTTCAGTTCTATGTACCTATTATGTAGGTAAATTTTTGATCAAAATTCATTTCAAATATCAGTCGTTGATTTGCTGCTTTTAGTTATCAAGCCGTTATGGTCGTCAACATTTAATGCCCCATAAGTAAAGTGCTGACATAAATGTGCCAATTTATTTTCAAAATTCTAAGGATATTCGCTCATGCAGCTTAAAATCAATAGATATATGTATGTATTAAAGTCGATCTCTGGAGTTTTATCTTGAAATTTGAGAATTACTTACTCGGAAGGAACTTAAAGATTAGAAAGATAAAAAATGTTCAAAGTTTCCTGACCCCTCCCATAGTTCACATAAGCACACACCACATTGGCATTGGACAGATTAAATCTTTGCTTGAAATTTATCTGACACAAACAACTTCTGTTCTGAACGGTTTTCCCTTTACTCGCGAATTTTTGATTTCCACAAGTTGATGGCAAATAGAGTGGAGGAAAAAGAATATTTTCTATTAAATTAAACAAAACGACGAAAGCAAATAAAGGATTTGATACCAAAATTTAGGCGTTAGCAAAACTGAAAGAACGCAAAAAAAAATACTTACCAGCCACCATCTATATGGGCGTATCCGAAAATAATCTCTTATATTTATGACCCAGGTTTTAAGAAATTTTTTATTTTTTTTTCTTTCATGTTCAAAAACCAAATGTAGTGGAATATATTTCAGATGTATAAAATGAAATTCTCAACAGATGAACAAAAAAATTTCGACCCTAGAGGGTGTCCGGAGATCGTTTTATCTAAAATTTTTGAGAAAATCGAGATTTCCGATAATATACGGGAGAGCACATGTTTCAAAAGTAGAAGTTGCGGGGCACCTTTCCAAATATTCTGGAGTAAAATTCAGAAAAATCGTATATGGCGACAGAATGGGCTAAAAAGTCGAAATCGCTCTTTACGCCCATATAAAAGGTCCTAAAATTCTGAAAAATTTCTAGCAAATTCCTTCACAAAAAATAATTCGACTTCATTTGCGACGTTTATTTAATTTAAGCCCCCCATGTCGAGCAAAAAACGAAAAACTCTAAATTTTGCATTGCGCCAAAAATCACTTTTTTACCCAAAACTTGGTGTTTTTCGTTTTTTACTCGGCACGGAGGTCTAAAATCAAAAAAATATCATGATCTAAGTCGATTTAGTTTTTGTCAAGGAATTTGCTTGAATTTTTCCTGATTTTTAGGACCTGTAATGTGGGCGTAAAGAGCGATTTAGACTTTTTAACCCATTCTGTCGCCACGACCCACATACGAATTTTCTGAATTTTACCCCGCAATATTTGTTAGATATCCAGCTATCTTGCCTAATGTGTCGCTATGGTGTGCTCGATCGTATATCGCCAAAAAACGCATTTTTTACCCAAAATTTTGCGTTTTTTACTCGGCAGAGGGCGCTTGACTTAAAAAAATATCAAAATCAATTTATTTTTCATCAGCAAATTTGCTTGAATTTTTTCAGAATTTTAGGACCTGTTATGTGGCCGTAATGAGCGATTTAGACTTTTTAACTCATTCTGTCGCCACGACCTACTTACGATTTTTCTGAATTTTACCTCAGAATATTTGGAAAGGTGGCCCTTAACATATTTACTACTTCAGAAATATGTGCTCTCCCGTATATTATCGGAAATTTCGACTTTCCCAAACGTTTTTGATAAGACGACCTAATGACACCCTCTCGGGTTGAAATTTTTTTTTCACCTATTGGGAATTTCATTTTATTCATCTAGGAATATATTCCACCACAGTTGGTTATTGAACATGAAAAAAAAAAATTCTTAAAACCTGGGTCATATAAAAGAGATTATTTTCGGATATGCCCATATACTCACTTGACCATGGTTTTCAATGGCTTCTGCCAGAACTAATAATGAACGCTGTAAGTGATGATTGCGTTGACGACGGCGATGACGTTACTTAATGCTTATGGCAGAATGCCCATGAAAAATGCAATGGCATCATATAATGAGCCTTGAGTAAACCCAACTACGGGAATCACAACAACGACCAACTATCACAGATAATCACTGCGAATGTGCAAAAACACAAAAAAAAATCTATAAAGTTGGCAGTACGAATCTAAAGCTACTGATTGCATCACAGCATGGATTGCGAAATTCAATAACTGCAGTTTCAAAATTAACAAATATTTAAATTTCACTTGACTTTAGTTTGCTATTTTTTTATTTCTATTAAAGATTCAGTAAATATATTGAGAGTAAAATATTTGTCCTTGCTTAGATTTAGCTTCAGATTAAGAAAAAAATATTATATTTTTAATTTGGTCATGGGATCACCCTTGGCTCCTAAGCCCGTAATCTTGTATGTTGTTCCTGCGGGCGGTTTCTCACCAAAACGGTCTGATGTCGTCACAAATAGAATATCCAGATCTGGCCCTCCCCACGCACAAGAAGTTATTCGCTTGACTGGCATTTTTATTGTTGATAAAACTTTGCAATTACACGGATCAACTTTATAAAGAGCATTTCCATTGAAAGTTGCCACATAGATGTTGCCGTCTGTGTCAATTGTCATGCCATCAGGCCATAGATGATCATCCTTATTGTTTTTTCGTAGATCAAAAACAACTTTTTGATTTTTGAAAGTACCATGCTGGCAATCATAGTCGTATTCCTTAACGTCATAGTCAACAGTATCAATAAAGTAAAACTTTTGTTTTTTTGGATTCCAGCATAGGCCATTTGATATGCCAATATCTTCCTTTACTTTTTCCACTTGGCCGCCTGTTGAATACTTGAAGAGCTGCCCCAAACGTTGCGACCATTCGTCTTCTCCGTATTTCATTGTACCGACAAAAAGACGTCCCAAAGGATCACATTTGCCATCGTTAAAGCGCACATCCTTGTATTTGTCCTCTTGTTGCACTGTGAATAGTGTGCGTAAAACTTTGCATGTGGGTGAAACACCATCCCATTGTACGATCTGCAGTTTACGTCCACAGCCGACGGCAAACTGATTGCACACACCATCGATAGGGGTAATAAATCCAGCTAAGTCTTCACCTTCGATTTTACTCTTGAAGACCTTGTTCTCCTTGAAGTCATAGCGGTAAATGTGACCGGTGTTAACGTCGACGTAATACAAACATTGAGCGTCAACATCCCAGTGGGGACCTTCACCAACGGTTGCGAAAGAATCGGGAATTGCTTCAATTTTATGAGTCATCTGTATAGAAAAAAAAAAGAAACAGTTAATTTTGGTGTAAATAATAAAAAATGAATAATATATTTTGAAACTTATCAAATATTTTCGACAAAAAGCAACGGTATGTAAGTTGTTTTTGTTTTATTTTAAGTTATGGAAGAAGCCAGAGGTCGAACGAAAATATACATAGATATAACTTAGTGGTCGTTTACACTAGGAAACTTTTTGAATTGGTAGACAGTGGAGGGAAGCTAAAGGACGATGGTGTTATTTCTCGTACAAGCTCAACGAATTTGTTCGGCAAGTATAATCCAAACATGCATCATACATATTAGCTGACCGCAAAATATATCACATCATTTCACTGTAGGACCGACGAAGTCAATTGTCTCAATAGTCCAATCTTTGGTCTAGCTTTTTTGTAAGTAGTCACTTTAAACTACAATAAATTCACTTAAAATCGGTTAATTGTATCAAAAATGGTCCATATGTAATGCATAATCCGTCATTAGTACCAAAAGTGGTCCAATTGTGTATCGATTGTATCAGTTACTGACAACGTATTGCGTTTGGCGATTCGTCGATTGGGAAGAAGAGCAAACGATAGTATATCGGTCTAGTGACTTGCGCTGCGTGGAGAAGCACGGGTTCAAATCCTCCACTCACTGATTTTCGATTTCGATTTTTGAATTTCTATTAATTTGTACGCAATTCTTCTGAAGTGTCTTCGGAGCAGAACATGAAACAAATGTCCAACATAGCCGAGGTATAAAAAAAAAAAAAAAATTAATGAAAAAATTTTCATCCACACTGAGATTCGAAATGTGTTCCAGCATTACTCAGAAATATATTACAAATTCTTTAGTACATTCGGCTATGAAAACTTGTGATATTGTTGTGTAAATTTTGAATTTCAAATTAAATTTGTAGGAATTTATAAATAAAATAAAAAAAAGTTGGCATTTTTCCGGTCCGAGTGTAATGCATATGGAGACAATTGGCCTTTTTCTGGTCCGATTTTAATGCATAAGAAGACAGTTGGTTACGCCCAATGACAAACAATGTAAAACGTAAATACACTTAATATGTGATGGGACCAGAATTTGAACTAGTTGGTTCCTCCCACGGATTAGTTTACAAACTAGTTTTGGAATAGTCCGTGGTCCTCCAGGGTTATGATTTAAGTAGTTTGAATTGCGATTTAAATTTTTTTGACTTTTTCAACATACCTCAACTTTTTTTTACATTTGCAACATTTTGGGATTTTTTTCGATTTTTACAAAAATATTCCCTTTGACTTGGCCAAAAATTAAATACCCTACACTGCAGTGTTTTAAAAATTTTACGTGTGGGAGGTGCCACGCCCACTCATCTGAGTTCACCTAGTTTTTTCTCAGAGCTTGTATTTCCAATAGTTAGTGCCTGAGTGGGATTAGATTGGATTATCTCAGAAAAAGCATTCAGTATAGCATTTTGAAAGTTTTGCTTATACACGTATGGGAGGTACCACGCTCACGGTGGTTTTTAAAAAATTTTAACTTTTTGAAATACCACCCGCGATTTTTTTCAGGGATAATGTTGGCGGACCCTTCTAGTATCTAAATCCGCAAACCGCAAAATCGAACGTCCAGCCGTTTTTTTTTTCGACCTTTTAGTTTTTTAACGATTTTTGAGTATATCTCGGTGTGTATATACATATTATGTACACATATATATGTATATACGTACATATATATACTTGTATATGTATGTATGTGTAATATATATATATGGATATATATATACATACATACATACATATATATAAAAGGTATCGTTTCCGCACCATTTATTTTTTTTAAAAATTACACATACATACATATACAAGTATTAATATGTACGTATATACATATATATGTGTACATAATATGTATATACACACCGAGATATACTCAAAAGTCGTTAAAAAAACTAAAAGGTCGAAAAAAAAAAAACGGCTGGACGTTCGATTTTGCGGTTTGCGGATTTAGATACTAGAAGGGTCCGCCAACATTATCCCTGAAAAAAATCGCGGGTGGTATTTCAAAAAGTTAAAATTTTTTAAAAACCACCGTGCGCTCTCTTGACCGAATTCACATGGTTGTTGCTTAGAGCTTGTTCTTACTATCCTTAGTATTAATGGTAATAAGCTGCTTTATCGCGAATTATGCTGTTAATACATATTACGACTTGAACATCTTTTTTGTAGGGGCGACTCCGTTGACTGATGTCAGTCATTTTCAATCCCACGAATTGGATGAATCAATTTTGGCTCGCCTACAACAAACACCCATTACAAAATATTTTTTTATTATTTTTTTGTTTTCTACGCAACCAACTTAAAACAAAAACATCGACTGATCGTCCGTTGCTTAGGAAAAACTTTTTTGCGACTTTCTTCGTTTCTTTCACTTCTTTAGAATTTTTAAAAGTTTTATGAGTTATCCACATATTCTGTTTTTATTCTTGCTATTGTTATTTTTTCTCACTTATAAAAGTTATCAAGCCACAGATGATAAAAAATTGGGTCTTCAAAACTGTAACAAAACACTTGAATGCTCGTTGCAAACTAAATTAATTTACTTGCAATTCATTTTATACTTCATAAACATATAATTTGCTAGAAGTGGTTAATACGAAATACGTAGATTAGATAGGGGCCGCTCATAGATCTCGACAGGGGAAGAGAGTCTGAGCAATGCTTTGCGCATTTTTTGTGTTTATTTTTTCAATACACGATATCGTCTTGACAAGAAAAACATTTCTAACGATTTTAGCATCAAGAGGCAACTATTTTTAATGGCTTATTTATTTTATTACATCATTTAACTTTCTTTTTTTTTTGTAGATTCCAAGAAAATTCTTTGAGATCGTTGATTTCAAATTCATTTAATCAGAACCACGTTCAAGAAGCAACTCTTGTTTATTTTCATAAAAAACACGCAAAAAAATTTAACAACAAAAAGTCAAATTGTGCTATCTGAAGGTATAATGATAAATTTAATCAGCGATCAACAAAATATCAACAAATCAAATTTACACAAGCACACACTAACGCATGTACAAATACACACATGTTAATATGTATACATATGTACCTATGTATAATAATAAAAGTAGGCTTGGTCCCATAATAAAAAATTATCCTATTGTACTATGCAAGTATTTGACTGAGCTAAATAAAGTCGACTTTTGTGTTGTGTAGTTCAGAGTCAATTTTCATGCTAAAAAGTATTTTCAGTGCCATTTAACGTTAGCAAACATTCTCCGTAGTTTTGCAAATTGAAAAGTGTGTGGGTTTTAGTTTTTAACAACACAAACAAAGATTTTCAGCAGTCTTTCATAGCAGCAAAAGCCCAATTCGATTTGCAAGTTCTTAGTAACGACTTTATTTGTTTACTTTTTAAGGGGTTTGATGACCATCGTTTTGAATCGTTTTTCATCATTTTCGTACGCTCTTTTATTCAATCGTATGGATGTGGCGAACGATCCCGTCAGTAATAAAAATAAAAAATGTATTTTTTTTTTTTTTTTTGTTGTTGTTTTGAACAGATAATAATTTACATTAAATAGCTACCAAAAAATCACGTGTCAAGTGTTTTATGGTGTGGGCTTACTGTTCTGTGTTTTTGAGTAAAAACAACAACATTACAAAAACAAGGCAAAATGCATAGGTAAAAAAACCAAAAAATTTTGTTGGTAGGTTGGTTTTCGATACGTTTCACCCATAACCATATGGGATCTTCAGTCGAATTCACCTACAAACCAAGAACTCGACCAAGCATGCTTTATTCATTTTTTGCATAGATTAGACGAGAATCACAGCAAAAATTCAATGCAGCATATGCAAAGTTCTAATTTTTTGTTTTTTCCCTGTTATGCATCGCCCCGCTGTTTGTAAGTCGTTGATATTATACTTTTCTTGCAAAGCGCCTTCGGATGCACGCTTTTTTGGCGAGTTTCAACCGAAGTAGCAAGCGCGATCTATGCAAAAAATGAATAAAGCATGCTTGGTTGAGTTCTTAGTTTGTAGGTGAATTCGACTGAAGATCCCATATGGTTATGGGTGAAACGTATCGAAAACCAACCTACCAACAAAATTTTTTGGTTTTTTTACCTATGCATTTTGCCTTGTTTTTGTAATGTTGTTGTTTTTACTCAAAAACACAGAACAGTAAGCTCACACCATAAAACACTTGACACGTGATTTTTTGGTAGCTAGTTAAAAAATGTCTTGTCCTCCTAAAAAATGTGAATAATTTTTATAAAAAAGTTATATTTTATAACTGTTTAAGTAATAATAAATACGACCCAGACTAAACATTTTGAGGTGAGTTAGCATGTCCTTAAGAAAACGCTGTAAATAGAGTTATTATAAAGTCCGAATTTCATCTTTTCAATAGATTTCTGTCGTCGACCTACTCATGAAGAATATCACCGAGAATTTTGCTATTGGATAAGTGTATTTTCGAGTTCAATGTGGTTTGTTTCGATGGCAGACCACTATGAAAACATAAAAAATGCATTATCTAATAGACTAATCGCCAGCGGCTGGTTGACCTACGTTAAAGTATCAAATCTGAATATTTTTGAGTGTTCTTCCAATAGAAGATATCGATACCTTAGAGCGCTATAGTCCACTTTTTGCGATTTTGAGATTTTTGCAGTTATCGCATCATTGTGGGTTTCTTTACCGTGTGGAAAACTGTGTGATGTTAAAATACCACTCAAATACAAAAATATTCGATAATTAAGAAAAATCCAATTTCTAAACTGTAATTTTTTCAAGAGCGCTAATGTCCTATCTCCACTGAATATTCAAATAAGTCACATTTTTAAAAAAAATTATTCGTTTTTTCGCGTTTTCTTCGCGTTTCATGAATTATTGCGACATTTTAGTGAATAAATTTGGTTACACCCAAGGCTCCAGTCTTGTTTGTCGGGACCAAAAATTCAAAAAAAAAACAAAAAAATAAATTCGTGTTTTCTACGCGTTTCATGACTTTTTACGATATTTTAGTGAAAAAAATAAAAAAAATGTACTAAATATGTCGTTTGTTTGAATAGTAGTGGAATTCTATATAAGGGCAAAAGTAATGACATACTATAAATTGGCTGGGATTTCGTTAGAAATTAATAAAATTGGTTCAAAACATTAAATTATGTTGAAATACACTATAAGTAAAAATATTGCATGCATCGTAATATCAAAATAGCAGCCAATCCTAAATAACCACTGTTTGAAATCTTCTTTTTGTATTTCCCAACAATTGGAAAAATGGAGATAGGACTATAGCG
The DNA here is from genome assembly GCA_951812925.1 of Calliopum simillimum. Classification (NCBI taxonomy): domain Eukaryota; kingdom Metazoa; phylum Arthropoda; class Insecta; order Diptera; family Lauxaniidae; genus Calliopum; species Calliopum simillimum. The sequence goes on along the minus strand of OX638371.1, from coordinate 116,575,218 downwards.
CTCTAAGGTATCGATATGATCTTTTGTTTGTCGGATGCTAAAAGATGAGAAAATTAGTTTTTTGCAAACATCTTGCTATGGGTTATTTCTACAAAAAAAAAAAAAATGTTGGTCTACGATTTTGTAGCCCAAACAATTCCCTATAAAAAACTAAAATTTAAATTTTTTTTTTTTTAAAAGATGGTCCACTTAATCATGTAAATATGAATCGGTCGATTCGCAAAAAAAATTACAAATATATAATAAAATTTGAATTTTGATATTTTCACTTAATTGGTCATAACTCCGTTATTTATTCATTGATTTTTCTAGTTAGTATCTCTTTTTATTGAGATTCTTTGGGTTTGTAATCAATAAGGTTTTTTTTAGCCATTTTTTTTTTTAAGAAATTTCGCAATTGAAAATTTACAAAAGAATTTTACAATCAGATCGACTTTTTACTGTAAGCTAGTGTAATCAGTCATTTCTCTTGTCTTATGTTGGATGAGCAGAAAAAAAAAATTATTTTCATCGGTGTTGTAATTTATAGAAATTTGGAAAATATTTTAATTTGTGTTTGTTGTAGGCGAGCCAAAATTGGCTCACTTTTGATCTAAGCTGCCACACCTGACTTAGAAGGAGATTTCAATTCGGATGACAGCCAAGTTGTACTCAAATATTTTACTGGATGTTTCTAACATCCAAGCAATTTCGAGATGTGTCCAGTCTTAAAATATAGGTACAAATGAAATTTTGGAACGACGAGGCTGGTTAAGAGGCAATGACTCTTATTCATTCGTTGATGTCGAAGTCATGAAATTTGGCGAAAGTGCTAGATTTTTGCAGAATGTTCGTAATGGATATATTTTCGTATAACTTTTTCAACCGACGTTATTTGCAATACAAAATTTAAGAAATTTGTACAGATAAAGAATCATTTTGCCAAAGCTACAAGTAAATTCAAGGATTCGAGATTTTTATGTTACGTTTTTGTTTCCTTATTTACGAGTTGCAGATAAATCCCTATAACTGCGATACAAATTGCGCATATCGTAGCACAGATGGATGCAATGCGATTAGGGGGCCCAATATACAGTGGCGTTTATAAAAGATTCTATGTCCACTCCAATGTGTCTGTGTGTGTCAGTGTGTGTGTGTGTGGTTAAAAATTTTAAACTGATTACATTTAGCCGTACTGGTAACATGACTTCACATTCACTAACGACGACGACGACGATGCTTACGCAATAAACAGATTTACAATCAAGTGAATTCAAGATTTTGTTTTGGAATTTAATATCATTTTACTATTTTGAGAATCAAAGCAAGAAACGTTGGTTGGGCTACGCCTTTGGCCGTTGTTGCACCAACAGCATAAAAAGTGGCAACTCCAAATGCGACCGTACAATGCAGTGGCAGTGGCAGTGGCACACTCGTAAAGGATTGCAAAAGAGTTGGCCATGTTGGCTGTCAAATGTAACAAGCTGCAAAATTATACACCTCTTTGGATTCCTACATTTGCGCAGCCACAGCCAGGCAGTCCAGCAGTCAGGCAGGAATCAAATGAAACAGAATTGTATGGCCATGCCATGCGAAATTGGACCTAAACTCAAATGAGTTGATGATGCTGAGCGGCGGGCGGTGGAGGACGTAGTGGTGGAAGCGAAATGCAAAAAGACTGCACAGGAATCGCACAAATTATAATCAAGATGCCTTAAAAGGAATTATTCGTTGGAAAGTTACTGTCGATCCTGTTACCGTTTTTCGTTGTCTGTTGTTGTTGCTGTTGCTGCTGCTGCAATGGCTATTCTGCGCTCCGCCGTGTGCAATGCAAAAAGGTAGCTGCTGCAGTGATTTGTTGGAGCTTTCGTTCGGTAGCAGCTCCATTCCAAACATGATATAGTTAAGGGCGTGTGCGTGTGTATTTATTGGGGATAGTCATTACACTAGAAAATGAAACACCAACACACGCGCTGGCACGTAAATCCATATACCGATGTCAAATTGTCAGACAGTCGCAATCGCAATGTTGGTGGCAATGATACCAAGTAACGAACTTATTACTACAATTGGTTACTGGATTTGGTGCATTCAGTTCAGATGTATAACATGGAAGGTGCTGAGCGCTTTTTCTTTAAATTTGCAGTAAATGTTTGAATATTTTGTATAAAAAGCTAATAATTCTTATTGCGGATAATGCCCCAACCACAATATAAAATTGCACATTATCAAAACTACGTTAAAACTTTCTAGGTAAAACTACCAAATGTCTGTACTATTAACAAATTGTCATGTTCAGACCAAATTTTTTAAAGGTAGTAAAACATCGTAATAGATTTTTATAAGTGCTGACAGTGTTTGATTGAAATATACTTTAATGAAAAATTTTAAGGCTTTTATGGATAAAAATAGGACCTTTCCCGGAAGTTAAATTTATACTAGACACAAACAAAAAAGAACCCGAATAATCCTAAAACACTAAAAGAAGAGGACGATTCGGGAAAAAATAGTCCGTATGACAATGCTAATTGCGACCAGTGCTATTGCCAAGACCTTGAGGTAAAATTAAGGGCATAGAAATTGTTACACCAAACAAAAAAACAAGAGATTAAAAACTTTGAATGCCTTCAACTTACTTGTTCCACGGCACAGCCACTCATGCACTGAGGACGCAACTTGACGTGACTTGGACATACTGCACGATGGCTATTTTCATTTTGGTGGAACCAACTACTTAGTATGATGGATGGTGTTACTAAATGATAAAAGTTGCTGAAAATTTTTAAGCAATTCTTTGCTAGCAATTTCTGGCAGATGCTTGGAATCATGCTTAAAACTTTCCAACAAAAGACAAAATGCGTTGTAAACACTATACAGATGCTTCCTGTTTTGTTGCGAAAGCAAATGTGCCAACAGTAAGAAACCCTCGGCAAAAAACTAAAACTAATTAAAATTAACTGAAAATTGTCAATTTTGTTTACTTGCAAATGACACGTTTTGTTTTGTTTTTTTTTTTTTTTTAATTTTTTTCCCCTCATACTATTTAAAAGCTAGTTGTGAAACTACTATACGGAGAAAAATCCGTATCATTATTTTTGCTGCACTCGTGTAGTAAAAAGATTGAAGTATTTTTATATAATATATACTTTTTTGTTTGGACAGACATTTGCTTTATATACAAATTTTATACCTCTTCATCATATAGGTTAGTGGTGTAGCGGTCTAAGTGCCAATTCACACGAAGGGCACGGCCACGTAGGGCACCTCAAAATTGTAGGCAAACGGAGGGAATTGAAAGCACCACTTCCCTCCGTTTGCCTACAATTTTGACGTGCCCTACGTGCCCGTGCCTGTAGTTGGAGTTCGCACTAACAAATTTGTAACTGTACGTTTAAATAATATTTTTCCATGTATCACGTAGGCGGAGCCCTGTTCGAATTCTAGTACGGTCAGACTGTAGGTCATTCGATAATTCTGAATTGACTAAAATAGTAAGGTAAAATTTACTTCTCCGTGTAGGTAGTTTAGCTTTGACTTTCAAGTTTGTGGCTGCTTGAAGCAGCTTTCTAGATAGTTTAATTTTTCTGTCGAGCTAAATGGAATAGACAGAAAAACATTTTAGGAGCAGCTCTAAGCATATTCGGATAAGATTCTAGAAGAAAAAAGCTCATTACTGGCAACTGGATAACCATTTATTGAAACACTTGCTGTAAGCGGATCAGTTGCCTCACAAAAAATTTAAAAAATTTTTTTAAAATATTTAGAAATTCTTTAATACTGCCTACACTCAAAAAAAATTGTTTAGCACAAGTGAGATAGATGGAACTACTTTCAACAATTGCGGCAAATAATAACAATCTTTTGAATCACTTTAAATGTTTGACATTTAAAAGAAAAAAGTTATCTAATGACCGCACTAGGGCTCGAACCTAGGACCTTCCGACTGGCAGTCACTTATCCTCTACACCACTGACGTATGTTATAAACAGGTATACTATTTGTTTACACAATTTGATATTCGAATGCTCCATTGTGTATATAATTTCTATGTAATAAAACAAAGTAAATAAATTAAAAATGGAAATTAGAGAAGTGAACTAAAACAAAATGTAAAGTAAAAAAAAATTTTTATATGTAAAAAAATTACCAACACTAGGATTTGAACACGCGCCCATGAATGCCAAATATTTTTATGATTTGTCGCAAGCGATAAAAAGATTTGGGTATAAAAATTCATGAAATGGTTTGTCGAACTGACAGAAATATTTCCGATGATTTATTTTTTATTTGTATCAAGTGAAATATTTTTCCTAGTGTTTGCTGCAAAAGCTCATCATTTGGGATAAAAGATAAATATTTGCTTGATATAATAAGTGTTTGCTTTAAATATTCGGTAATTTGCTGCATATACTTTCCAAACAATCTTTTTTCTGAGTGCACCTGTGCTACAATAACTCAGTGCCATAGTGACAACTTTCAGTTTAGGTCAATGAACTCCTGACCGTATTATGGCGGTGCTAAAAATAATTCACAAATTTTATTAAATTAATTGAATTGCATTTTGTGGGTTCATTTTATATATTGTGACTAATTCACAAATAATTTCATTAGGCCATAGGGAGATATGAAATAAGACCGTGTACGGTGTGCATGTGTGTCAGTTATTGTTCGAACCATATGCATGTGTTGTGTGCAACCGTTAAAACATAACCGCAATTGCATTTGTCAACGCTAACCGCAATATGATTAGTAAAGTTGGTAAATGAAAATTCACAAGAATTCATATCTCATTACGTTGGATAGAACTCCATTAAAAACCAATACAAAATTTATGAGCAAAAACATTTTGATATTTTGCACAAAATATTTGGTAGAAATTTGAATTAAAATTTTTTTCCTTTTTAATAAACATTAACATGCATACATGCATGAGCGCAGCATACTTTGTTGGCTATAAGGATCCATGAACATCTGTCTGCCTCACAAATAGCAACAGCAACATCGTTATCATCATCATCATCATCATCTGACATAACATCAAAACTAATTGATGGAATTTCAGAGAATTTTGTTGCTATTGCGCTCTTCTGCAAATACATGCATATGAAAATGTATATTAGACTGATTCAAAATAAAAACAATTTATGGAAATTTCACGATTACCCCAAAAAACTGAAAGATGGTGTCAAAAAAGAGAGCTGATAATTTTATAAATTTTTTTGGAGGTCATTTAGAGGTCGCTCAACAATTTTTAGAATGAGAGATGCTTGAGTCAGGATATATAAAAAATAGCATCTCAAACAAAGACCCCCTTTACAAATGGGAGCGGAGATATTATTGTGTGTAGCTGCACGGAGCAGAACGAATGTCATAATTTTTACTCCGCTCGTGTAAAATAATTTAGTAAACATACGTATGAACTATTTGATGGTTCCGTAAAGTATAATTTGGAAATAAAATATAGTGAAATAATAAAGTAATACAAGAGTCACCCAATGGTCAAAATTTTTCCACAAATGTATTAAATAATGTTGGTACTTTTTGCTCAATTTTAGTACTTTTTTTGCTTTTTGGAACAAAATAGAAAAGTTCATTTATCATCCTTGGCACAATAACAATTCTGGAACAAAAAGAAAAACAAAACATGAAGTCAGTAGACTTTTTGTCTTTCTCTGTGTGCTTTATCCTATTTTGAGCTCTGTGTGACCGCATATTTTGTCGTTGCTAATATTGAAAAATTTGCATTGAATTTTAAATGGCTTAATGGCAAAATATTAAAATGATTTTGACTTTGTGCGCATTTACACACAAATACCTTTTTAATGTTGTATAATTCAAAGTCATGCTCCATTTCTTACATATGTTAGTAGAAAAGGTAGGACAAATTTTTTTTCAAAAAAATTATTACACTCTACACTATATTGACTAGAAATTCTAGTAAAATTGACTAGAAATAAAGTAGTAAGAATTATTTGTATTTTCCGTGTGCTTAGAACGGGATGGGTCCAATACTTTAGACTAATATATTTATAAGTACGTATTCAACCCACTTTAACCCATATTTATTCTAACTAGTAAGATTGTAATTACAAAATGAAAAAATAATTTTTTTTTTTACTGAACCAGTCTATTGTGAATGCATTATTTTAAACACATATGTATGTGTATAAACAAACATGTGGATAAAGTTGACCAACAACTGCAATAACTACAACACGCTTCCTGTGCATGATGGTTTTAGTGTTGCTGCTGCAGCAACAAAACTTTGCTGTTGCGCATTTTAGCAACATTTCTCCAGTGCCAACCGAGAGCAATAAAATGCCAAAGTTTTACCTTCATTGCCACTCGTTGCTTAATAACATTAAATTAATAAAATTTTATTAACTTTGCTTCGATAACGAATTTTTAAAATTGTTTACAAACAATTTCATTCTGCTACCCAGTTACAGCAGCAACATCAGCAGCAGAGCAACATGATGAATGAAATATTTTCAAGGAGTACATAAAAGTTGAGAAGGCAAGAAGTGAAAAACACGTCTTAGGTACGAGATAATGACAGTTTGTATGTAATCATCAGTACCTATTTTATGGATAGAAAATTTCCAAAAAGAGAATGCAAAAAAAAACAAACAAACATTATAATACTGATTAAGGTACTTGTTGGAAACCAGTCGACATGGAACGTATAAAGACATATTAAAATTTTAACACCATCTAAATCAGAGGTTCTCAACTGGTGGGACGTGAAGACAATTCTATGGGGGTGCGACACATTTTAAAGAACCTATTAAAATAAAGTATACATAAATTAGAACCCTATTTTCTTAAAGAAGGCAACATTTTTCTTATCGTATTTCATCTTGATGTTCTTACGTTGATGATTTTGAAGTTTTGTATTGTTCTTTTAGCATTACATAAAGCGGTGCCGTGACATTCACGATATGGGGATTATGTCCGCAAGTTATTCGGACATAATCCCCATTTTTTCAATGGGGATTATGTCCGAAACACTTGCGGAAAAAACGGGCATAGTCCCCATAACGATATTTTGTTATTGACAACAGAAGCAGCTCAGGATTTACAACTCCCAAAAATTCCAATACCGTTTCCGCGGCGGCCTTCAGCCGCTGATCAGTCTATAATATATCCAACACCTAGTTTGCTAGCCACAGTAATTTTTCAGGTGCATAAAGTGAGCTATGCAGGTGTGACGAATTTCGATGTTTTTTGGTTGGGAATTTCGAGCTATTTTCGAGCTTTTCAACAGTAATTTCGAGCTGTCTGGGAAATTTTCCATTTTCCGGAAAAGCGGGAAAATTGTTCTGCATAGCTGAGTTTATTTTTTCAGCCAGGCGAATCCGCGGGAAGAGTGAGCGATGAAATCTTTTAACGCAGGAATTTCGAGCTACTTTCGAGCTAATTTTGAGCTGAAAGCATTTTCCGGAAAACTCCCAATTTTCCCTGAAAATCCCAAAAAAACTTTTTTTAAGGGTAACTTTATTTTTTTCAGCCAGACTAATCCACGGGAATAGTAAGCGATGAAATCTTTTAACGTAGGAATTTCGAGCTACTTTCGAGCTGACCTTGAGTGAAGTGTTTTCCCAAAATTTCCCCGGAAAATCCCAAAAAATTAAAAATTTTCTTTTTTCCTATGTTATGTCCGCAGATTATTCGGATTATATCCAAAAGTTTTTCGCGGATCAGCCTATAATATATCCAACACCTAGTTTGCTATCCACAGTAATTTTACATAAGAGTAGGGGTAAGTGGGTGGCCTGTGACCGCAGCTCAGGATTTAAAACTCCCATTGGGATTATGTCCGAAAAATTTGCGGACATAACCGCCATGGCCAAAATGGGGATTATGACCGAACAATTTTCGGACATAATCCCCATTTACGAAATGGGGATTATGTCCGTTGGGATTATGTCCGGTAACCACATAAAGCCTCGTTTTAAAATGCACCTCTCTTCCATATCGAAATCAAATAAAACTTAAAGTGTTCGGCATTTCGATAAATATTTCCAATAAACCAAATTGGCCATCAACTACAATCTGTACTTTTTTTTGTTGCCGTAGCTGATTCCAAATATGGCAATGGTTTTTTCCTCTCAGAACTGTGATTCGAATAATACTTAATTTAAAGTTCAAAAAACGTTATTTTCAGACATTTTTTAAAACAATTGAGACGAATAAATGTTTGGTTTTATCTTTCATTTGTTTTTTATAAAAATTTTTTATGTATTTACATTTTGCATTTGTCAAAAAAAAAAATTATATTTCCCTAGGTTTTTTTTTGAATTTGCAGATGCCACTTGCATGATATTTTAAAAACTAGCTAATTTTTTTCATACAAATCGAATAGCTTTTTATATAGAAAATTATCTTGGTTAGTACTTAATCAGCATTCATCTGGTTAACCAAGGTAAGGTAATTTATGTTTGAAATTAAGTGTTAATTACTTTATTGTTTTTACTACCCGAGTGGAGTTAAAGTTATGACGTGGAATTTTCACCGTGTAGTATCACATATGTGTGTTGGTCACTAAACTAAATGTTATAATTTTATACCAAGACCAATTACATACCATCAATTACATAAAATGAAAATCAATCAATAACATAAGATTTGAACAACTTCCCAATTGATTCTGAATTTTGGCTGTAGCTTAAAATCTCACTTGCATACGATCAACCACATTAAACCATATACATAATTCGATGTATGACCATCCATGTGATAACAATGGAAAATTTATTGTTGCTAATTACGAGATAATCACCAGAGATAAACGTGGCAACCTCTCCAAGCTAAAACGAAAGCGTGTTATTAAAGTCACTACCTGCAGTTAATTAAATTGGCCAATAAACATATCTGTTGCCAAAGCAACAAACTGTCAGTTAAGTGGAGTCAAGTCAAAAGAAAAGGAACACCAAAGGGTTGATTGTCAGACTTAAGAACAGAGATTGCAGCTAAATGTCAGATTTTTTTTTTTTTTTTAGTTTTGTTCGCTGCAAGCTTATACCAAAATCCAAAATTCTGCGAAAATTTTTGGCAGCCAAAACTGTAGTGGCCAATTTGAACTTTTCTTCATATGTTCATAGTTTATTGTCCGATCATTGTGAGATTCTGATGATTTTCATTTTTGAAACTTTTGATTTGCATTCAACTTTTAATCTTTTCTTATTATATATGGTTACGATTTTATACATATCGCTCATTTACGACAAGAATCGCACCAGTCAAAAAACTCGATTTTATAAAAAATACGTTTCAAGATTTCAATTGTAAAAGTTATTTCGTTCTCAAAAGGTGGCTGTAAGAGATATTATTATGAAATTTTCACACAATACGAAGTATGACAGAACGAATAATTTTGCATCATTAACTCAAAATTGGAGTTTTTTGAGTTGTGCCGTTCTTGTCGTAAATGAGCGATATGTTAAGAAATAAGACCGTATCTCGATTTGGCCAAGTTGAAATTGTAAAATGCATTAATGCTGCTTGTTGAGATACCTTTACTTCAATAGATTATATTGATAAGTGTAATAAGGAAGATGACATTGGATAATAATATGCCAACGATATAAGATTATCTATCCTTAATATATAAGATATCCCATTTAAAATATATTTTTCATAAATTAGTAGCTTAGTTTTCCGACGCGAAAAAGTAGGTAACTTTTCTTAAGGCTCACTACCATACCTAAATTAGAGCGTTATTTGTGCGTCAGCGATTTTTACCATCTCAGACTGTTTCATGTAAATACAATTTATATGGCGCATGTTGAAAAAGAGACGGGAAAAAACGCTAACGCTCGAATAACGTTTCAATTTAGGTATGGCTGTCAGATCGAAAATTGAATTAAATCCATATCTCGAATCAACATTCCTAGGTATGACATTTTTACATAAATTATTTGCTCCATCTGAGGTCCCGCTTATCGCGCTACTGTGTCTACAACCTGTAAGTCGTTGTGATTTCATAAAGTTATCGTACATTTTGTTTGTAAACGATTGTAGAAAGAAAAGCAGAGAACTTTTTAATTCCATATCATTACTCTGTATGCAAGCAAAATGTAACAAGTTTGTATTATAACCTTTAAATATTCGCTAAGGAAATATCACGTCTAAAAGGGAACTCCACCGGCAACACCTTAACAACAACAAGCGAACATCTCAATTATCAAATATGTACCACCATACTACCAGTGCCGTACACAAAAAGGATATTAGGAGATGAAAAATTCCTATATCCTTACAAATCGGTCGATGGATAAATTAATAAAAAGTCAATCATTGGAATAGAACCTTTAAGGTACTTAACAGCAAAGGCAGGAAGAAATAAGTGAATTGTGGAATTATTTAATAGAACTGTTTGGTCGGGAACCAAAAATTATAGCCTTCGCTATGCAAAACATTTTAAAGTATAGGGGAGATGTGTGTACCTTGGTCCGCTTTTCAGTTTTTTCAGTGTGCTGGATTTTCCAAAAAAGTTTCTTTAGTTTTTTGATTAAGTTATATTTCTACAATGCTTGCAGCATCAAATGACGTGACAATGATATTTCTATGTCTTACCATTGAGTAGAAATATTACTTGTTCCGTTGCAATCTCAAACGGTCCAAGGTACACCATGCAAGTGTACCTTGGACTATTAAAAATAAAAGAGAATACATTGTATTTTGGTAATAAATTATGAAAGAACCATTTATTATGTAATCAAAAGTAACATTTTTTTCAATAAAAAAAAAAAATTAATCATAAACAAAAATTATAACACAAAAAAGTGCATTTAGTAAAAAACAATTAATTAAACAAAAATAGTTGCAAATAAATACATTAATCGCGTAAATAATAATAATAATATTATATTGAGAGGCGATTATGGTTTTCTGGTTGCCCGTCGAAAAAGGCTCGCTGGTCAATAAGCTAGGTCCAAGGTACACACAGACAGCATGTTTTAAAAACTGTCAACACTCACAACACATGTTAATGAAAATACATCTAAAACACACTAAAAGCTTAAAACAATAACTAAACTTCCTTCCTGATGTTGTAAAACTGAAATATTTCAAGTAAGTTCCTCACAAAACGTTTCGAAGCTTACTCCAAAAACAAATTTTTACACACAAAAAACACTTTTTCCGTCGCTTTTTATACACGCGTACAGCCTGACGGTCTGAAGTCTATTTATATGAGTCACCGGTATGAGTGGAAAATTTCATAGAAGAACATTATCGTACACGTGCAACTGTTGAGTGGCAACCGGCACTCGGACCGAGGTACACTCGGACCAAGGTACACACATCTCCCCTACCTCTGATGAGACTCCGCTACGCTGCTGTAGCGCTGGGAAACTTTGAACACGTTGGGAGTGCACGATGAAGACGATGGTTAAAAATCCGCTTCGTCTTATTATGACCATGGGCCACTTTTACGGACCATGAGCCGCTGTTCATGGCTATGAGCTACTGGTGTAAGCTGGAAATCGCTGCTGTAGGCAAAAATGAGTTCAAAAGTGATGAAACGCAAACTGCTCTAAACAGTGAACTCCTTTACACACCAATGGGCAAATTTTCCTTAGAGAGAAAATAATCTTAAAACACTTTGTTATACTTTAAATTAACTTTTATTGACTTTAGACTTTTTAATATTAGAATTAAACATTAAATTTTATAAAATAACAATGCTGCTGTTGTTTGCGGTGTGGGTTTTATGCAACGAATGAAGTATTTCCCAACTTGAACTTTAGACTCGCTAAAATGTGAAGCTAAGAATTGTGCTGAGCAATTGTCAGCCATTCATGTTGTACACGAGTGAGCGAGACGGCGACACTCGCTGGTACTAAGAAGCAGTGTACATACTTATTTCAAGTTTTGATAGTTGACTGCAACGAGTACTTACAGATCGTGCGGATGGGTAGTGTTACCGTTCATTGAATAATTACAATTAAGTTTAGAGATTTAGAGTTTACTCATTTATAGGTCTAATGCTCTGAGATAAAAGATCCAACAAGAAAAATATTTACAATTTTTCATATATTCAACATTTTTTCAAAGAAGTTCATGTATTGAAAGTATAAAGCCACCTCCCGTCCCCCTGTGAAATTTTTCTGCACACGACCTTGTGCAATACAACAGCAGACGACAACAAAAACATATGCAAATGTATGCAGTTTCCAAAACAGCACAAAACAACAAACTGAGTAAAAATAAAGAGAAAAATTTAACGCAAGAAAAGCCAAGTGCATTCAAGAAAACTAAAGGATTTCACAAATGCTTGACAGTGGAATTTTTAACGCTACGGGCAAGTGAGTGTGGCGGTAACACAAAAATCAAAAAACAAAAAATAGTGGCAAAATTGGAAGAACATGACAAGGAATACCTAAGGAGTAACTCATGCATTTATGCAGCCCATTTACTCGCTGTTGTGCATTGTATTTTTAACACTCCTTCCTGTACCTACGAGAGCAACATGTGCAAATTACGAGTGCTGCTGCGGCAAGGATCAGCATAAGTAAGTGATTATTTTTTCCAAAGTATATGAGGAACCACTTATCGTCGTAAAGGACGTATATTTGTATAAACTTGGATCATGAAATGTTGCAAAGAAGGGGTTGTTCATGGCATGCCAAAGATTGGAAGATGTAAATTTACAACACAAACTGATTTCTAACTCTTTTCAATATTACTTCTGATATAAGGGTATAGTCCTTAGCAAAATATTTCACTGGTTTTACATTTTTCTCTCTCTAAAACAAGGGTGTCAGCGTAGAACAAAAGTGAGCCAATTTTGGCTCGCCTACAAAAACAAGAATATTTCAATGATTTTTAAAATTTCTGAGAACTACAACACACACGAAAAATGTTTGTTGTTTTTTTTTTTTTTGAGCTCGTCAAAATTCGCGGAACTAAATTGTTTTTGTTGTTTCGCATTAAAAAAAACAACAAACATTTTTCGTTTGTGTTGTAGTTCTCAGAAATTTAAAAAATTATGAAATATTGTTGTTGCCACCAAAAAAACAACAAAAAATAAGTTTTGTCATTGTTGTAGTTCGAGGAATTTGAAGTTGTTGTAAAAGCGTAAATTTTGCGCTGACTGCGCTTGTCTCAGTGATTTGAAAACGCTGACACCTTTGCTCTAAAATGTAAAATAAGTTCAGCTTTTCATTTCACGAAAATATTGTATAAGCCAAAGCAACTACGAGACTCAACGAGAAATTTTGACAAATTTTGTGTGTGTGTGGTTTAAATCGAAGTAGACAGATCAACAATATAATATGACGAGATCTTCACCACAACATAAGTAAATACATGATTGCATAATGTAGTGTTGAAAAGAAATATTGAGAAAAGTTGAGATTATTCTTCATCGTAGATGTTTTACTGCAAGCAAAATGGTATGTTTAAAGTGAATAGAGAAATAAACAAGCTAGTAGATAGCTCAAGTACTAAGACCTTTTTATTTCAAAAAACTGTTGAGAGAACCATCGAGAAAGTTCCACCTAATGCCGCACAGTGCTCTAGAATGCGATTCTAGCCAGTCATAAGACATTCGTGGTTATTTTTAATAAAACAAATATCGGCTATTGTGTTTTTGGAGTTGCTGATTTGAAATCTGGAAAAAAAATTTTTAAAATCAAAATGGCAGATACAAAATGGAGAATAATTTTCTCAAAACAATATATCACGATAAAATTGTGGGTAAGAGGTTTTGGGAATCACCGATTCCGAATTCAAGATCACCTTTTTTGAAAACAAAATGGCGGATCCAAAATGGCCAACAATTTTCTTAAAGGATGATAATATGACTACAAAATTGTGGTCATGAGAGTTTTTGAGCACGCTAATTCCAAATTTTAGATAAAATGTTTTTAAAACAAAATGGCGGGCAATTTCAAACTAAGTACATATATGGACGCCGATTTTTAACTAAGAGCTAGATGCTACTGCTTAAATCTAAATAATATTGTTGGCAGATTTTAAACTTTTCAATCCTTTAGATAAAAGTTTAAAATCTATATTTTGATTTGGGAAAATAGCTTTCATTGTTTAAAGATGATTTAAGTTATTATTCCAAATGAGATTGTACGTCTAAATGAGATATTTATTTAAATTTTTTTCCAGGATACTTTTAAATACGAAGATCGTTGCAGTGTTCCTAACACAAGCAGCTTTCCCTTTTTTACCACAGATACTTATTATGAAAATGAATTTTTAGCTGAACTTTTAGTCATATATTTGCAAATGTTCAAATATATTTTATATGTTTAAAATTAATGATACTTCGCTTGGGGCTCCCATTAATTGTTGCCATCAAGCTTTCACCAAACTTAGTGCAGCCCTGACAACCGCAGTCATTATTACAACAACAAACATTCCTTTCGTAAATGTTCCATCCAATGTTATTTCCTTATTATCGTACCAACTTCCATCGTAACGATCACCAAAGATCATCGCAAGTGTTAGATTACTATTATTTTTCCAGCCTCGTACTTGTGATCATCAAACTCTGAATGTCTGCTAATTATTCAAATTAATTGTTGCACTTAATAATTGTGCTCAAATGTGCGAACACGCGCCCAGGCGCAAGTGATCTGGCGCTGCTCGCTCACCATGGCTCATTTCGATTTGCACACGGGTACCCGAATGCTGGTGCCGACATGTTTGAATCTAATCATGCCAATAGGTTTTCCTTTCGTTTCCCAGCAAATGTTGCTGTTGCTGCTGCTGTTAAAACATCTATTCATGCAATTATTGCAACTAAACTAAGCTTTAATTAATACAAGGGGTGTTGTTGTAGCGGCAAGGAAAAGGAAATCATGGAGTAGAGAAAGCAGCCATGATCGTGTTTGCTCTAAATGTCCGCCAACTGGTGCAACATGCCAGCAATGGAAGCATTCAAACAACTAAGCAACCAGCCAGCAAGCAAGATTACTGGGATGCAAAACCTAAGAGGGTCTCGAACGTCGCCAACGTCTCTTGCTTCCTTCGATCCATCCATCCTAATTGAGTTGTTGAGTGTCTATTGAGCTTGTATGTTCATCGGATTGGCCATGGGTTGGCTGCTTGTTTGTTTGTTTGTTTGCATGTGACTAGAAAATTCATGTCTGCCTGTCATTGTAAGATGTGAACTCATTTGTACAGGAAATACTTGCGAGATCGTTCTTTGAATTCTGTGCTTCCAGAGTTTAAGCACTTTTTGTGCGCTTCATTAGTTAACGCTTTCGAAAAGTTGGCTACTGTTGGTGTGTTTGTCAACCCACATGTCAGTGCCATGAAAGCTGTTTCGTAGGCTCAAGTTTAATTATGTTAAATGTCTAAATTGCCTCGCTGTTGTTGGGACTCTGTTGTTTTTTTCCTTTGGTTGGAATTTAGTTTGGAATGTACGCGTGTAATGTGACATGCTGCCTGTCATCAAATTGCTATGGTACAGGGAATGGTTTAATATGATGTTGCGTTTAGAGACGCAGTTGCTCCTTTTTGGAACGATTGCGCTTGGTTAAATTATGTCTCTAAATTGCCATGATTGCTGTGGAAATTAGAATGTAAGTGGTAAGTACCGCGAGAGATATAAATTCGAAATTTTGTCATACTTTTACAAGGTGGAAGGGGACAAATTGATTATTTTTCATTATTATCATAGGAAACGAGTTAAATTGCAAGTTGTGATCAATTTAATCGGAAGATATACTTTAATATATGTATTCTCCTTTTACTCCCAGTAGAAAAATTGGCCAATATGAAACGTCTCCATTTGTTGCGATCCCTTGCGATCTTCTCTTATTAATACTTTCCCGATTCTTGGCATATTCAAAAAACAAAGCTCCCCGTTTTTTTGCGATAGAAATTGCAAGTGAATTTTTTCGATTTCAGTTTTCCGAGTTTTAAATTTTCACTTTTCAGTAAATATCAAAACTGTTCTTTCTGTATGTTTTAAAAAACTGCCGGGAATGAGCAGGAATCACTTTTTCTGTTTTACAGAAAAATTCCACTTTCCGGTTATTAATTTTTGAAACATTTTTTTTAAAACTTTTAAAATAATTTTAGTTTGTTTAAAAAAATTTGCACCAAAAAATATTATAACTAAATGGTGTGCTACTTTCGGCAAAACAAATTTGTTTTCAAAAATATTCAGGGGTTTTCTTAATTCGACTATTTTCAGTAGAAAGGCAACAAAAAATTTAATTTAATCAATTAAGTTTTCGTCAGATGCCGATAAACGTAACACTGTGTGTCGATTTGCTTTATCATCATAGTCACAAATCAATTAAAAATTTATCATCACAGATTGTGTGCAAATTGTACACAATGAAACTGCCATTAAAATCAATTGCTGCCAGCAAATCATAATGTTAATCATAAATTTCAACAACATTAAATTAAATAAAAATACACATTTATTTTATTAAAAATGCAATTGCAAGCGGAATTTAAAAAAATTTATTGCAACTTAAGTATTTGTGGGGAAAAAAATCAAAAATCCCATTCAATTGTAATGCGCGTGCGCAGCTGAAGTTTTTAGCGCTAAATTATTGCGCTTCATAACTGGCTCTAAGAATCAAAGGAACACGCTTGAAATACAAGTGCTGTGCGCTCCCAAAGTTTAGTTTTTTTTTTTTTTTTTTTTTTTTTTTTGTAAAAAAACCAAACAAAAAATACAAAAAGCAGCATAACAATTCATGGTTAGAACAAAACAACAGCGACATTCGGATTTCTGTCATTGTCGTGACCAATTAGCTGAGCTGGGAGCACACTTGTTGTGTTTGTATTCAACGAATACGAGTATGTAGGATTTTAAGTATGTGTGTTCGTATCTATGAAAGTTCTACCGAATTCACGGATCATTGAGCCAACTCAAACAAAATCAAAAGTTTGCTTTTCATAATAAATACACAAAAAAAAAAGTACTTACCGATAGAACTTGTGTTGAAAAATATGAAACAATTCTAATGTGTATCAGATATGCATATTTGTATTGTAACAATATCAACAAAATCAATAGTGAAATATTTTGAAAAAAAATGTTAGAAACTAATGCCCTAGACAGATGACAGCTGAGGTCTAGATATAGACGTAATAATGCGATTCTCTATTGCATGACTCTGAATTGCGAAATTTTCTTTTAGTCAATTTCTATGAAATATGTATTTAAAAAATGCCTAAAATCATGCAATAAAAAGTTTCACATTATTGCGTCTGTAATGTGCATTAGAGCTGCCGTCTGTCTGGGGCATAAGAGATGCTGCTGCAACAGTTCATTCAAAATATGTATATGGAAATTTGAGCTAAGGGGTTCATGTCATTGCTAAAGCAATTAATCAAACAGAAAGCGCGCCATCTCAGTAACACATCGGCTAATAAATTCCCGGCCTAATGAAGTATGGAACACAAGCACAACTTTTTTTGTCAAACTTGATTTATTCATCAGCATGGTCTTCTTCAAGAGCATTACAGGGCCGTGTTTAGGCATAGGCTACAGCCTAGGGGCCCGCACCACAAAGAGGCTCGAAGCTAAAAAAAAAAAAAATTGTATGTAGCATGAAATAAAAAATTTTAATTCAAAATTTTTATTTTAATACAGTAGTGCACATTTTTTAGTTTACCCTCGCGAAAGAAGTAACACTTCAAACATATTTATTACACATTTCACCGTAGCTTCCCAACAAACCAAATGTTCCGATTTTTTCTAAATTCAGAGTTTTTCGGAACAAATTCAAAACTGTTTAGAGATTTCGTAACGATTTCGAAAAGATTTCTCTGAAGAATTTCTTAAACTTTTTATTTCGAATTTTCGGAACAAACTCGAAACTGTTCCGAGTTTTCGTAACGATTTCGTAAAGATTTTTCTAAACCACTTTTTTAAACATTTCTTTCAAATATGAAATGCACAGTAATATATGCAAGTCGTTAGAAAATACACATGCACACTTATATGAGCCGTTCAAAATGACAATGGTGCAACTCCAAAACGAAGCAACAGTAATGTCATATAAATTATGTGCCATAATGATCGGTTACTTGGTCGATATCATTTTTTCAACTTAATACTTAATTTCAACAATTCCATATCATCAAGTAAATTTTTCGTGAAAATAGAAATCAATTTTATTCATCCCTTACAAAATGTCGGCCAATTAATATTATGACATTACTTTTGCCTCGTTTTGGAGTTGCAACATTGTCATTTTGAATGGCTCATATACTAAAAACATACAATAGCTTTGTTCGCGTTCAAAAAATTGTCAACTATTCTTAACAGTTTTTGCCTTAAAAGAGTTTTTGTACACAAAAAATTTTGAAATAAGAGCGAAAAAAATATTTCCCCTCCAAACAATTTAACAAATTTTAACAACAAAATAGGTCCGTTCGTTGAAAATTTGTGGTAAAACTTGAAGACTGTGATATTAAAAATTTTTTGAGACTAAGAACAGAAATTTCTCTGAGTAGCTGAAAACACCACAAAAAATCAACGAATGCAAAAATGGGAAAAAATTTAAGACTGCCAAGAAAATAAATAAAGAAGTCAGAACACCTGTTAGTGTACATTAAATTACCTATTTCGGTGTATTAAAACGTGCTGAAAAAATCACCAAGATCCTTCCTTAACTTCATCAAACTTTTTTTTGTTAACACAAAGCACAGAAATACGTTTTTGTTTTAATTTATTTTTCAAATTTTATTTTTTTTTTTTTTCAAAAGGTAAACAACTTCTGACAAATAATTTTTATTTGACAGTCTTCAAGTTTTGCCCAGAAAAAATTTTTTTGGGTAAAAATTTAAATTTTTATTTGGAGGGGAAATGATCAGCTGTTTTTTACTCTCATTATTTGTGACGCAAATATCAAGATTTTGTTTCAACGAACGCTTTTTGTGGTAAAACTTTATAAATATTTACAAATATTTATAAAGTTTTTTTTGAACGATCGGACCTAATTTCATGAGGCAAAAATTGTTCCAAGTGTCAAATAAATTAAATTAAAATAAATTGAATTTCAAAAATATTTCAAAAATCTGAGGAAAATTGGAAGACTTGAAATATTTTAAAGTCTAATGAATGGTTTTGGAACTTTTGTACAGCAATATGTAGCTTATAAAATTATCTTCCAATAGTTATGCATTTTGCTCAAATTGACCAAAGCGTTCGCTGAAAAAATAGCTTTTAATAAAACAAAAATTCTGGGCCGGCAGCAATTCTGTGTCTTAAGGGGAGTGGTATAGGAAATTATTAAATAAATGCTATTTTTACAGAACGGATTTATCTGTAATATTATTATAAGATTTTTTTTTTTTTTTCATTTTAATTGAAAATCAATGGGAAAAATAACGAAATTAACAAACTGGTGGTGTTTAGAAATAATTTTAAAACAACTTGAAAGTTTTAATTCTTTAATTATGCACTAGTTTCAGTAATGAACTATTTCGGAAGGATTTACCATGTTGTCCCAGTAATATCATATTAAAGACGTTGATTAAGAGTTTGTGCTTTTGCTATGCATTTATATTTTGCGATGAGGTTGAACGGATTTAAGAATCGGTACTATTGTGTCAGATCTAAAACTACTGACACAAAAATAATAATACACAAAAAGTGCGTGGTCCTTTTACCATTTCAGTATTTTTTTATAGAGATTATCTTGCTTGGCCCGCTTCCATTTTTTACATAAGCGCACATTTTTTCGAAACTCCTTTGTATCCATAAAAGAATTCATTTGAAATCTGCCCAAACTTATATCAGAGGCATAAATTCAGGAGTTGCATGATCATATAATTAAATGAAAGGCACTTAAAAAACTAATCTGAGTTTGTTTGATATTAGGATTTTTTTGAGTTAAAATGGCTTCTGTGCAAAATTTAACTGACGATTCACTTTTATTCCAGTTTATCTCGTTCAAAGAATCCTTAAGATACAGGTCTGTTCCGTAATCTCTGCGATTTCAATTACTTTTCGTTTTGAAACGGTTAGTCACACGAAAAAAGTATCGAGATCTCTTGTGGATTGTAACATTAGTGATGAGCAAACCAAGACCAAGACCATAGCAGTCTTGGTTTTGATCTTGGTCTAGGGCATTGGGTCTTGGTTTTGGTCTTGATCCTGGGCATTATGTCTCTTCTTCTTCTTCTAGTTGGTTACTTTTTGGCTAACAAATATGGTTATTATTTATGGACCATACGATTTCGAATCAAACGGTTCTACATACTTATGATCGTAGGACCACTCATCGATTTCATAAAAAAACTTTCAAAATGAAAAGTAACCGATCGGATTCTTCAAAAGGCCTGCTAATTAACCTTATGAACATTTCGTTTCATTATATCTGTGGCAATAAGGAAAAACAGCTAAGTCGGTGTTCGATAAAAAATCAAAACAACATATGTAAATTCTATACAAACAAAACAAAAAATTAAACTGCTTTGTTTTCTTATCAAAAATCGGGTTAAGCAGTTTTTCCTTCCTGCCACATATATGACTCTGTTGTCATTATTGATAAAAAAAAAAAAAATAATAATTATATTGAATATACGAAGGCAGTTAGCCCCTTAATTTCTAACAATTTTTAAAAAAAGCAAAAAACTGTAGATTAATTTAAAAAAAAAAAAATAATATTTAAAGCTATTAATATTAAAGGTATGAGACAATCGCAAAGTTAGGTAAAAATAGTTTGTTTTATTTTTTTCCTTAATTGTTAATTTATTAAGTAAACATTTTTGGAGTCATATTTTCTAACTGATTTGGGGTCGCTGAAGGTGAAAATCGCATTTATTTATACCATACCAGCAGACATAGTAGAAAATTATGACTTTTGAGCTCTCTAAATATTTTAGAAAAAAAAAAATTTCAAAAATCTTTATTAGTTGCTACAAAATTAGATTAAAAAAGTCTTCTTTATCTAAATTTGTTGAACATTTGGATCGGACATGGCTCATTTTGTTCGTAATTAAATTAAAAAAAAAAACAACGCCTTTAGATTGGTGCAGTTTTTAAAAAAGGTCAAATAACGTTTTGTTTTTGTCGATACTGAATGTGAATCCGGTCTCAGAATCGGTCTATCACGTACGGTTTTAGAGATATCCTAACCTAGAAGTTCAAAAAACATGAAAAATCACGAAATTATTTCGCTATTGCCTATTAAATGCATCAATTAGTACTATTTTTTGTCTTCAAGATGAGTTATAATGCAGTTTTAAATCATTTTTCTGGTAGAAGTCTTGATCATTTGAAAATTTCACCATAAAAGTTTAAAATCGTATGTGGATTCTCATATGCATAATTTTTAAGTGGCCATAACTTTTTAAAGAAAAAACACGTAAAACCCTTTATAGCTTATTTTGAAGACAAAAAGCTGTACTAAATGAAGCATTTAATAGAAAAGAGCAAAACAATTTCGTACGTTTTTTATACATAATCATTACAATACTTTTATCATAGAACGATTTGTCTTTGCTCTTATAATTCACCAAAGTTTCAGCAATCACTTCTTTATTTTAGGCACATTTCTTTCCCTGAGACATTTTTTTGAAATCTGCAAAAAGCCAGTAGTCGCTGTTGGGCAGATTTAGAGAGTATGGTTGGAAGCGTAGTTCATTCATTTTGGTGGACAAAAAGCCAATTTTCGACCACTTAATTTCAAATATCTAAGGATGCAGTTTAATAGAGAAATGTTTCACTAAGGAGGCGCTATTAATACTTTTTCTGAAATGTCATAATTTTCTTCGAAAATATGAGCCAAAGTTACTTAATGTTTGTACGTGTGGAACTGATAAATTTTTTCATGCAACTCAGTAAATAAAGTTTTCTTGTTAGACATTTTTGTTGCATTTTTTATTGAAATATTCTTTGACTTTGACGGCTATTTTAGTACATATAAAAAACATAATAACATACTTTAAGTCTTCTTTAATTTGAAAGCACATTTGTCTTACCAATTTTTTGATTTCAGGTCAGGAGAAATAATTTTATGAAACAACTCGCATGCGTTGCGCTACATATGAAGCGCGCCTTGCTTACAAAAAAATTATGAAACGGTATACTAATAAGACCTTTTTTGTACTAAAATGGCCATCAAAGTCAGAAAATAGGAAAACAATTGAAAACATTTAAAGGTCCAGAACTCTGCGAAATCCTTTTAAATCCTATAAACCAAAAATCTCTTAAAAACTCATACAATTGGTTAAGACTTTCGTAATTTTTTGTTAGTCAAGGCCACATCCATAACTTCCTAGTAGCTTTGTTATCTTATGCGATGCAGCTGCATAAATTTAGAAGCAATTGAAGTCACTATTCATCTATTCGTCAATGAAGTCTCCTTCGAATGTGATATATTCATTTCAATACTTGTCGTACGTCTTGTCACGCCCTTGTTATAGAACGATTTGTTAAACCTTTCGAAATATGCTTCAGTTTCTGCGATTGCATCTCTATATCGAAACCCTATCTCTTTCCGGCAAGCTTTTTTGCAGATTTTCGAACAGCTATTAGCCGTTGTGTCTAAATCTGGAAAATACAGTGAATACTTAAGCAATTCGAAATGCAATTTTGCCCTTATTGCCATGTTCATAGATTATATTGCATACGTTGCGCTGCCTTTTAGTTAAATTACCCCACAGTCTCAACTGACTTAACTTTCTTAGCCCCTCGTGTCTCTCATTTTGTAATGTTGTTTGTAAGTAATTAATAAATGTCACTTTGAATGATTTTTCTCTTAACTAAACTTTGCAGCAGCAGCAAAAACAAAAGGATGAGAAATGCACGCAATGCCTGCCAGTGTTGCACTTTCAAGCATTTTCGTCTAGACAACTTGAATTGCAGTGCTGCCATTGAAAATAAAATATTAACAATAAATTAACACTTTCCAAATAAAAAAAAAAAAATTAAAAGCAGAGTTGAAGCCAAGAACCTTTTTTCCAACTCCTTCAAGTGATAGAAAAGCGCTACATTTAAGACACAGACCAGACACACGCGTTAAGGTGTCCTTCCTTTAGAATTCACGGCCGTCTCTCGTTTTGAATGCACTGCTCCTATGCTTTGAGCTTTTGTTGCATTTATTGCTGACTTTGTGAGCAAATGCAACATTTCTTGCTTGGTCTTCCCCCACGTTGTTGTAATCCATCATTTTACATGTGAGTTCTTGAATTTTTTTCTTTTTTTATGACGTACACTTTGACATTTGTTTAACACCCTCAAGCGTTTTTTTTTTTTTTTTTTTTGTATTGTTGCACTTGTTGTTTCTGTTGTGTTTTGGTCCTGCATGTTATTGTAATGCTAAAGAATTCTTGTGGAATTTCATCTTGCAGGATTCATGCAGGTTGATTTTTTGTTTGTGCTACTTGAGACAAATGCTTGAGACATGCCCCCTTTTTTAATGTTGTTTGCCTTAAGTCTATTGCGAAAACAAAAACAAAAAGTTAATGACTAAATTTGTGGAGCAAAACGTTTTTTAACAAAATATAGAAGCGCATTTAAGTTTGAATTCCTATCTTAGAGACAAAGGATTTCATGTTAAATAAAGAGAAAAACGCAGCATTTTTGGGAGTGCGGTGATATTTCTATTTTGATCCAAAGTACAGACTATGAGGTTAGTATTGAAGCACCATATCATACAAATGTCCGCATCGCCCTTACAGTGGCGTTATATAGGGTGCCATGGGCCACCGGTCAGATGGGGCTCCGGTCCTTGAGATCCGCGTATATAAAAAATAATGTTTCGAGATTTGAACGAGGTAAACGCGGTGCTGTAGCAATGTTGTCAGTTATAGAAGATATCGTCGGTTAAGAAGTAAAACTCACTAAGTGCATAGAAATTATTAAGCCCTTAACCGACAATATATTCTGCGTAAATATCGGTGTTACATGGAACAGGGACCCCCGGTCTCCAGGGCCTCACCTTAAAGGCACAGAAAAAATTATTTGTTCTAAGTTGATAAATTTGCATTTTTTGGTTAAAACGCTGTTTTGCCTCTTTTTCTGTAGCTGATGCTATGAGTTCGATTTGAGCGAAAGCTGCTATAGGTGCAGAGATTTATGATTTGACCTAATTTTTTTGTAAAGCGTGCACAACAACCTCATGTCCGAACCCTGCAATTTTTCGCAAGCCTATTGTTTGAGACTATTTATATTCTTGTACCAAGTTTTATAACAATAGCTGTTATTCCTACAGAAATATAGCATTTAAAGTAATTTTTTTTCTTGTATGACGGATGCAATATTCTCTTGCGCAATCCACTCCACTTTTTACACGCTGATTAGAAGTAAAAACATCTATCCACATACCAAGTATTATAACAAAATCTGCTACACCTGCAGAGATATAGCATTTTAAGAGTTTTTTTTTATTTGTATTGGGGCTACAACTCCCGCTCACCCAATCCGCTTTTAGCATGGGTATAAACGACCTGCAGTACAAAACAAATATATAGTACAAAAATGGTTACAATCGGTTTGGCGGTTTCAAAGTTATAAGAGGAAAAATTCCAAGCGCTTCTAAACCAAGCCCTTCAGAAGCACTTACACAATGATTTTTTTAAGGCTAAAGTTTGAACAACATGGGTTCGAACCCACCACGGGTGATTTTTTTTTTTTTTTTTTTTTTGCTTTATTTTTTTTATTATTAAAATAACGAGATTGTAAATGTTAGTAAAAATATGATGTTTCTATCTATCATACGGACGGTCATGGATTCAAATCCTGTTGCTGCCAATTTTTTTTTTTTAATTTTATTGAAAAAAACGCTTACCGCAGCATTACGAATAAGGCCTTTTGAAGTGCAGCTGCGGTAATCTTACATAAGCGCGCTTACATCCTAGGACATGCAATGTTAATTGTTCGTACGGAGCGGAAGCGCTTATTGGTGAAAAAGATGAACTTCAGAAGTGTTTTTGAAGCACTTCTTTTCCTCTCAGGAAGGTATCAAACATACGTACACTACATTCTTATATATGAGGCATTCCATTGTGACTCATTTGACATTTTGCTATGTATGTATGTATTCTTCTTTAACTCGTAGGAGGAGCATAGCGCCAATATGAAAAGTTTCCATTTGCTGCGATCCCTTGCGATGACTTTGATCTCTTGCCACGACTTTCTCGATTCTTGTATTTTAGTCATAACTATGTTATTTTAAGCCCTTAGACTGTGAAAATATTCTTGAAAAATAAGTAAAGAACCCTTCCTTTACGAAGTATAAGGAAATTTTAAAAACATAATGTTTTCTGTCTCAAATTGCTGTTTAAATAAGTGTGACTCATAGAACATGAAACGGAACGCTCTTTTTTTATTCATTATCTTAAGGAAGAATTTTAGCCAAGCTACTGCTATTTTATGATTTTAATTTTTTTTAATGCTGCAATTCCTACAATTGAAGGCTTTAAAAAAAATATAACATTTTGAATTTGTGTGTCGACGGGACATTCTGTTCTGACTTGCGGCACAAAAATGAAATCTGTGAAATTTTTGTAGTGCATAATCGAATTTTTGATGCTTTAATGATGTCTATTGTTATAATTAATAACTGCTTAAGACGATCTTTGGTCACAAATCAAAGCCGCATAAGCCATGTGGTCATAAATCGAATTTGGTCTAATTTCCTTTTTGATCAAAAATTGGCCCAAGCTGCTACTC
This sequence comes from Calliopum simillimum, assembly GCA_951812925.1. Lineage (NCBI taxonomy): Eukaryota > Metazoa > Arthropoda > Insecta > Diptera > Lauxaniidae > Calliopum > Calliopum simillimum. The sequence goes on along the minus strand of OX638371.1, from coordinate 116,549,621 downwards.
CTTATTATCACAGACAATAAGAGAGGATAACTTTATGATAAGTTTTGAAGTAAAAAATCATGTCTCATAAGAAATAATAGTTTGACGTTTGATAATGAAATATAAACCGGGTGGAATTGAGATCAATATGCCAGAAAAAGTCTTCTTTTATAATTTGTTAAAACTTTCTGTAGAGATAAGTAAACAATGGACATTTTACATTTTGATATTGTTAAAATGGAGGTAATCGGATTAAATTTAATTTTTTTTCCCATTTTCCGTTTTGATACGGAATGACCCATATATGTAGATTTGTATAACATAATTTCATGTGAGAAAATTGTATAAATTTAATAAAAACATTATGGAACACATAAATTTATATCGATATAAATTTGGAGACTCAACAGTCAACTCAGCAGAAAAATGTTCTGTAAACTGCCAAAACGTGCCTACATGGGTTACATGTTAAAGTCATGAAAATATTTATTACCACGCTGTGCGCTGTCAGCTTAATGATATTGAGCACGAATGCAACAACTGTTCTACCAATTTTCATCAATAAAAATTACTTAATAAAATTAATTAACACATCATGATACGAGTTGTTGCCGCCGCCGAGTGCTGGTTGACATTTTCATTGTTTAAAACAAAAAAACAAAAAAAAAAAAAATAAACTTCAATTATCACGAACATTCGCAAACATGTTGTTGACTAACAGACAACAAGAACAACAGCAGTTCACTCATTAAGCCAAAAAATATGAAAACAAATAAAAAATTTTGGCAACACACAACGAACATATGACTTCGCTTGATGGTAACCCCCACCATTTGGGGTTCTACCACAATTGTAATAAGCTGCGCATGTGCTAAAGTTTTTTGATCCACTGCAGTTGATATTTTAACCAAAAACTTCATATTTTTCGTTTGGTGAAAGAGATTTTCTGCATGATATTGATAACAATGAAAATCTTAAATCCGAGTTGTGGCCAATAATGCGCAAGAATGATGTAGACCCATGTCTGTAAGAATTTTCTGAATGTGCTGCCTGCCGTCGGAGTTTGTTTTCGCATAAATTATACGAAATGCCGACGACAGTGTGAAATACTGGCAATTTATGATATTTTTTAAGTGAACACGAGTAATAATTCCGCCGTGCTTTTTAAACACCCGCTTGTATAAAATTAGCTGTGCGACTGCAATTTTAACAATTTTGCATTCCACTGTGCGGTGGAGAAATGAAACAACTTAATTTGCTGAAAAAATTCTTTAAAAGTCGAATACGACACAGGCAGCCCGCATGTATGCCGATATGTATGCATACTTATGCATCAGTATGAATGAATATGAATGAATATGATTGGCTTTGATTTGATTTGATAGACCTGAGGTGAAAAAGTTAAATAACAAAACATTATTTATTGTTTTTTACTGTGTACATTTCCAAAAATTTTACTCAAATATGAGTAACCATTAAGTTGGTTCGTGTAACTATTTAACGCTTTTTGTTCATTCTTCCGGATTATGTTTCCTGTTACAATTATCACCAGCCAAGTGACCTTATCGTTGTAACTCCACATCACTTTTGCTTTTGTTGTTTGGCATTACTTCAGCACACAGTTCAAGAGCTCAATACTCGTAAATCCTGTCGCCGGCAACACCAGTTGTTACTAATCCATTGGCCATAAGATGACGCGTATGCGTAAACGGATGCTTTGCAGTGGAATCGCAATAAAAGGAAATGCTGTGGCTGCGCACTGCGATTGCGTATACAACAATCGTGAGAAATAAATATGTAAGCATTAAATCAACAACAACAACGACGGATGCGTCCGTTGACAATTTAATAGAAAAGTCATCGCAAATTTATTTGACAACTCTGCCGTATTTACAGACGGGTAATTAAGGTAAAAGACAATGCAGTGGAATGAATTTAAATAAATATTGAACACAATCCTAAGATGTTGCTTGGCATCTATTATAGTTGCCAATACTTAATGAGAGTGATCATCAAGATATGGTTAAACAAAATATCGACCTCTAAGTCGATCTGAAGCATATTAGCAGATTATACCCAAATAATTTCATGCGAAATCTTGTAATCTCTACTTAGATTTAAAGAATTTTAACCAATCTAATTAATTAGTTACAAACCAAATCGAAATGATAATTTAAAATAAAAAAAAAACGAATTTCCACAACATGTCACACTTTTTGCATTTAATGCAACTGATAACCCCACGTCATTTCATCATTAAATGCATTTTAAAAGCAAATCCCAATTTGTGTTGCTATAAACAATTTTTGTTTTTGTGCTTTTATTCAAAGAAAAAATAAATGTTTTTCTGCACGATCTGTCGTCTTTTAAGAGTTTTCATCTCTCTGTTGCCACGGAGCAATAGCAGGCAATTATCACTCGCCGCTTGGTGTTTGCGATAAGGATCTTAACTATGGCCGCAGGTTATTTATTTGCATAAAACTCATAAAAATGCAATTTTAAGCGCAATTACCAAGTGCAGCAACAACATTACGACACACAAGATCAGCAGCAGCAGCTGCGACAGGCAGCGTGCCTTAAAAGCTTTGGGCTTTCTTTATGCCATGCGTTGCCGTATTTGCACATGCAATGAATGCGCCGTCTGCGCCGCACTACGTCAAGGAGTTGATAATGTCGTCGCATAGTCACCACTGTGCGGCGGCAACGACAACATCGAATCTACACGTTATCGCTCAATGAGGATCAGCGATCGCATCGAATCGAATCGAATCGCAACGCATTGAACAGCTATCGCCAATAATCACAAATTCATGCAAATAATCTGGAAAAGGGCAGTGGTTACAACCACTCGCATAGAGTTACCGCTATCACAATTTACTGATTTGGCCACATTTGTGCGTTTGTCGATTAATGGCGAGTAGCACAGTGACATGTCATCAGCCAAACAGTGGCAAAAGTATTGTTGCATATCGGCATTTCAGCCAAAAGGTCCACCGTGGGCCAAAAAATTAAATCATCATATCTCTGAAACTATTTAACGTACATAGATGTAATTTGGTACATATGGGATATGGGATTTATGAGATTTGGTACACATGTAAAATGGATTGGGACACATGACATCCTTTGGAAAAATTGGTGATGCCACCTCAACTTAACAAGATAAAGTGATGCAACATTCACTGGGAAATCGTGGATTTTTGAAAGATTTTCAATTTACAACTTGTATGGTGGAAAAAATGTCACGTTTCGATACAGATTATGATCAAAACAAAGAAAAGTTCAGAAGATATATGAGTCAAACAAAATACATTATAAAGTAACATTATTGCATAAGATTTTCTGACCTTCTTTGAATAGGCACGAAAAGTACTTCTATTTTGTCACGTTCGTTCCGTGTCTTTTTTGTGTGTATCTTAGAACCAGAACTTTGCCTGCTTTTAACGATGGCATTAATTATAATGCTATCTAAGAGCTATAATGTAAAGTAAAAACTAAAATAAAAATATGTTTACTTCCACTTTTTTCTCACTTTAAAAGTGTTTGACGGTCACGTTCGTCACCTGGGAAATGCCCATATGTATAGCTGATAATTTTCTAACTAATTTGAATTTTTCACTTTATATCTTCAACAAAAAAGTTGATACCATTGTGCACTCTTTCACAGATCACTGTGCGCCGCTGCCCAGAATCCATCAATGTTAGAAAAAAAAAAAATGGTTTCTGAATCGAGCACAGTGTATCATCCTACGTTGTTTTTACTAAAATTTTCCTTACTCAAAATCAATTTTGACAGTTTAACGAGTTTACTCAGTTCAAGGAAATTATCAAAAAGAGTAGAGAAATATTTTTATTCTTTCAAAAGGTGCAGGGTTTTCAACCAAGAAAGTCTGACTGAGCCACTGTACATCTTATAGTATAAATATATGCTTCTTCACATAAATTACTAGCAATTTGTATTGCTGCAGTAACAAAAAATTTGCATTTTATATGAAACGAAAGGTTATGCTGAAAGCTTTTAATTTATCATATTTGAATGTAATAAAAAAAAACCAAAAACCGCTGACAAAATTTTAAGTGATAAACTTATTATCTTTTTGATCTCATCACAATCGTTCAAGCTTCCTTTTAACAGTGCCGGTATTTTAAGTAACTCCATCCAACTCTTTTTAGAAGTTATTTGGGAAATGCAGTTCTAATTGTCCAGGTTTCTGGACTATATAAGGACCTAAATTAGTTACCGAAAAACTGCTTCCTGGCTTCACTTTATGATAATGTGAGCTTCATTAAACAAAGCATTCATTAATATAAATCATATCGAATTAATGAAAAACTTTATTGCATCATAAGCCAACGTACATATTCCACATAAAAGTTAAATCATGAAATCTACTTTAATTTATTGATCTGTAAATATGTTTGTGGAAGTAGCTGTAAAGATCTGTTTACGCTCACATTTGCTGTTAATGCACTGTATCTCTGCAGTTTTTTTTTTAACTTTGGCCAATTTATTTTTTATTGTTGGTTCCTTTAAAGCGAAGATTTATTGCCGCTTGGCATTGTTTTCCGTTATGGCAATGCATGCGATTTTAATTCTGATTCGAGATTTATTAAAATCGTAGATGCATGCCATTATGGCACTTTTTATTTTTGGATTTTGCCAGTGTTGAGTCAGTGAGATCTATGCAAAAACGCGCATTGCAACAGATTTATTAACCAATAAATGTAATGAAGCAGTGACTGGCTGGAGCAAAACATAAAAAAACCACGAATGAACGGCACTTTTTCATTTAATTGTAACCACATACATTTAGTGGGTATTACCCCCTATTGAAATTAACTCATAAAGTGATCAAGTTTTGAACGTATTTTTAATATGTACATATATGTAGATGAGTCAAATTTTTTCAACTGAGCCATCTAAAACGGACTTTTCGAAATGTAAATTTTTTTTCTCCTTATCGGGCACGTTTAAGGATCAGAAATTTTTTGGCGTTTAAATTTTTCCAAAATTTTAATTTTTCTATGTGCTGCGTACAGTAGAACTTTCGTGAGTTGTTTTCTTGCATTTGATATTGCTCAGTAAATACTTAGTGGAATTGAAAAAATTTTTTCTCAGTATATCCGTAAATGATACGCGCACAAACTTTAATGGCGTCAACATTTTTTAATTTTTTTTACTAATCAAAAATGCATTTTGAAATATGCAACTGCAAGATAACTGAACTTCTCATATGCTTTGAAAACAAAAACAACAAGGATATGATAGGGCAAACATACATTTACTTATCTACAAAACAAAATTTTTGTGCAAACCATTACTGACAATGTTATGAATATTTGTTTAATGGCGCGCAGAAATTTTTTATATAGAAAATGATATCTGAGTGCAACAAATTGAGAGAAAACAATTTCTAATGAGATCTCTATAATTGTTTTGGTTAACTTATGGTCGTTGAATCCGAATTGGGCGTCCAATTTTCTCCATCAGGTATATGATCCGTGCTGTCTTTGATTCAAAATTCAAAAAACGCTATTTTTAAACATATGGTGCAGATCCAGGAGGTAGTTTATTTGACTTTTGTCAACGTTAACGGATAGCCATTATCTTCCTTATTATATCTTACCTTTTAATTTTTCCAATCAGATCATTACTTTTCGAGATATCATTCATTGAAGTAAAATTATCTTGACTGTATTTAATCCTTTACATTAAATAAAATCAATTTGTACTCAGTCAAATACCTCTTTTTCATAGAATGATATATCAGAAAGTAATGATCTGATTGAAAAAGTTAAAAGGTAAGATATAATAAGGAAGATAATGGCTATCCGTTAACGTTGACAAAAGTCAAATAAACTACCTCCTGGATCTGCACCATATGTTTAAAAATAGCGTTTTTTGAATTTTGAATCAAAGACAGCACGGATCATATACCTGATGGAGAAAATTGGGCGCCCAATTCGGATTCAACGACCATAAGTTAACCAAAACAATTATAGAGATCTCATTAGAAATTGTTTTCTCTCAATTTGTTGCACTCAGATATCATTTTTTATATAAAAAATTTCTGCGCGCCATTAAACAAATATTCATAACATTGTCAGTAATGGTTTGCACAAAAATTTTGTTTTGTAGATAAGTAAATGTATGTTTGCCCTATCATATCCTTGTTGTTTTTGTTTTCAAAGCATATGAGAAGTTCAGTTATCTTGCAGTTGCATATTTCAAAATGCATTTTTGATTAGTAAAAAAAATTAAAAAATGTTGACGCCATTAAAGTTTGTGCGCGTATCATTTACGGATATACTGAGAAAAAAATTTTTCAATTCCACTAAGTATTTACTGAGCAATATCAAATGCAAGAAAACAACTCACGAAAGTTCTACTGTACGCAGCACATAGAAAAATTAAAATTTTGGAAAAATTTAAACGCCAAAAAATTTCTGATCCTTAAACGTGCCCGATAAGGAGAAAAAAAATTTACATTTCGAAAAGTCCGTTTTAGATGGTTCAGTTGAAAAAATTTGACTCAGATACATATGACAATATATTTAATATGGATTTTCAGATAAAAGTCCATAACACACATTTAAGATTTGGTCAGAGTTAAGGAACTTCAAATCATGTTTATAGATTTTGCCACCCAGGAGTGTTTTAATTTATACTTCACCCGACTAGTAAAAAAATTAAAGTAATCTATACTAAATTTCAAACATAAATAAACATACGTATGAACTCTTTGATGGTTCCGTAAAGTAATATTTACAAATAAAATAAAGTGAAATAATAAAGTAATATAAACTATAAATTACCTACATTTTCCTATACGTAGAGAAATTTTTGCTTTCGCCAAAACCCCGGTTCGAGTCCTAGTGTGGTCATCTTTTGTTTTATTTTTTTTTTAACTTTGGTAAATATCACTTCAATTATTTCAAAAAAACTACTACGTATGCTATAAGGTTATTCAAAATTCTGGATTTACTAAAACAGTAACTTACATTTATTTTATTGGCGAATTTTCACTATTTTGACTTTAAATTCTAGCAAAATTCACTAGAAATAAAGTAGAACGAACTATTTTTTTCTCCGTGTAAAGACAACTTTTATAAGCTAGAAAGTATAAAAACTGAATCCTGAGAGAACCCTATAAGCTTTTGAATATTATGGAACCTATCGCAACGGAAAGAATGAAACTGCTTTCCAGAAGAGCACAATAATAATTTTAAAATTTTTTTTAAAACTTGAGGAGTGATTTTTCAAAAGGGCGTAAAACCACTTCCAACCTCGAACAAACCTAAGGATGCCATCGCCATTACCATGCTAAAATGCATCCTCTAGTCCAAAATTCATCACAAAAAATGCATTTTTCAAAGGTAAAATCGTGATCAAAAGTCGCATTTCAGAACAAAAGGGCTTATTTCCATATAATTTCATAGAAATTTTTAGAGTTTGATATTAAAAGGCGCATTTTGAATAGTGGCCAAAAAAACTTTTAATAGTTTTTATATGCCCCAGGCTATATAGGTGCTTACATACCATGCCTATAGACATCAAAATAAACTTCCAAATGGTGAAATAAGAGTGATCTCAAAACAAAAGGGCTTATTTCCAAACGTTTCAAAACAAAAGGGCTTATTTCCAAATGTTTTTTACTTTTTGCAATTACAACAAAAATGTTAAGGGGATTAGACTCTTTGGTCAACTCGCTATAATACAGGAGACAATGGGCCTTATCGTAAATAAATATTCTCGAGAATTTATTCGCTAACTCCCTGGTTTGCAATCGCAAAAAGAATTTCGTGGAAAGGGAAAATTCACTGGAAAAATTATGTAATCGGCAATAAGTTGGGAGCGAGTTTTTTCACTTTTACTTCTTAAATTTACTCCTCAACTTTTTGCTAGGGAGTACTAATGTGTAAATGAATAATTATAAATAATGTTTGACAAATTAAGAACTTTACCACAACATTTTTAAAGCATATTGAAATAGCTTTCATATGACGCTAAAGTTTTTAATATCCATCCAAGCGTTTCCAACTTATACTGGTTCTGCTAAAACTACTTTTCACTTAACTTTTTTTTTTTTGGAAACTTTTTGGTGGAAACTTTTTATTTTTCAATTCCACTAAAATGATTAAAGACATTTTTTACTTTAAAAAGCAAAGCATTAACTTAAATTTCACTGCTGCAATTGCTTCTTTTTCTTCTTTTGCATTTGGTGTTTCTTGTTTATCTTTTTTTTAAGTCAGCTGTCAAAATCCAGTGGAAAATGGAAAAAAATTTCAACGATTTATGGAAAAAAGCGTTTTTTTATGTGCAAAATGTCTACGAAATTGGAAAAAATCAGCGTTCAGATTGGTTGTTTGCGCATAATGTCAAAGATATGGAAGACTTAGCGTTGCCAGATGTTGTTTTTGTGTAAAATGTCAACGCTCTTGGAAAAACACAGCGTTGCAAACTGGTTATTTCTGAAAATGTCAACGATATTAAAATAAAAAAGTATCCCTGCAGGAAGGGGAGTTTCCATTCATGAAATATTCACTACATCCAGTGCTCCTTCCCCGGGAGGGAGAGAATGGAACTCCCTTCAGATTTACGATAAGGCCCATTAAAAAAAAAATGTTATTGTAAACAGCCCATAAAAGTTTTTTCTCATTACTGAAAATTTGTTTAACATGGTTTTACGCCCTTTTGAAAAATAACTCCTCACTTTTAAAAGTTAAAAAATCTGCCAAAAATTAGAGAAAAAATATCTCAGTATTTCTTCAGTTTCTCACAGTATTTCAGAAAATTATGTGTGCTTCCACTCAACTTCCACGGAAGCGTGTTTCATGTGCTTTCGAAGATATGCAACCCCGCAATGACATGCTGTGTTAAAAATATATGCAGTCAGAACAGCGTTGGAAGCAGCTTCTTGCTTCCCTGGATGTGCATCGGAAGTCGTTGCAATGCGCTCGTGATTTTCTCAAAACTTTCTTTCTTAACAACAAACTATGCCTGTAATTTTTCCGAAAATAATAAAAGATGTTCAATAATCACTTTGAAATGCCCTCACATGAGGACAATGGTTGATTATACATATGTAAAAAAATTCAAGACTACTATTCTTGTTTTTTTGCTGTAGGTTAAGATAAAATAAATTTTTCAATTTGAAAGAAATATCGAATAATCAGTCAATATTTGAAGATGAAAACTTGGTGTAAGTTCATATATAAAAAATTTTGATAATATTCACCATATCGGCCAAAAAATCATACCACAGAGTGGCAAATATCTACTGGGCTTCATATTTTTCTTATGCTCAACGTGCACTCAATTCATAGCTTAAGAGCGAATGGCTAAATTTGGTCAAAATGTATGATTTAGTTACTCACCAATTGCATTTCAACGAAAAATGCACCCACTATCTTTTTCTGATATAACTAATAAAGTAACTCCATTCGCAATTGTGATCTTTTGATTCCTACCAAGATTGTTGTAATTGTAAGGCAAAAAAATCATTGAATCCTGTGTAATTATACAATCGTTTCCATTTGCGCCAGGAACCATACTGTAATTTCAGCCAAATATGTATGTCGCTTGTGTGGCTTACCACATACGGTCATGCAAAAACCAACATCACGCGCAGAAGCCCTATTGCTGCCGCCAAACTGCCCAATTTCTACACAATGAAGGTCTTATTGAGTTGTTCCTTTGTCGCTTCAGTCGTTTTACTGTTTGTGTAACTACCTACCTCAATGATAACCATAATTGATAAAAGACAGCGAAGGCGCGGGTTGGCTGAACATTAGAATGAATAAAAAAGAGTGAATGTGACGCCGGCGATGGTACCTATACAATTTTGGAACTATCAAAAATGACTTGAAAAAACGAAAAAAAACATCTTCATTTTGCATTATTTGCCGGTTGTTGTACATTTTAAGGGATACCAGATTATAATCAAAGCATAAGGCAACAAGAAAGAAATATCCTTAAATCTAACAAGCCGATTTATTGTTTAAAAGGGCTTCACCACCATTTACTTTGTTCACCGTTCCGAAAAAAAAAAAAAAAAACTTACTGAAAAGGTTGTCTGCAGTTGTTGCCGAACCAAAAATGGAGAGAACTACAGCAAAAAACAGAAATAAACTTCCATGTTAAATCAATGTTTATGCAAATCAGTTTTGATCGACGCTTCTGTTTGATGTTACGATCTCAACTACATAGATAACGATCACAGAATGAGTTGTGAAGGATTTTGAAATTACAAATCAAATAATCGAATTGGATTTACTGAGAGGGATATTACTGCGAATCAAAATAAACAAATTAATAAATTAATACAGTGTAAAAAATATGTTAAAAAAATTCGATTTAAGAGACATAATACCAAAAGTTTAATGTTTATGTTGATGGATACCTCTGGAAGACTCACCCTTGGTCGTATGCAGCATCTACATTTACCTTGTCTTAACGATGTCGCTAAAGTATACCTCCGTGTCTATGCCTCAAAAAGCCTTAAAAAATATTCCGCCACACCGTGTCTCCTAATATCTCAGAAATTATATGCACCCACCAGCTTTCGTTACAATTCATTTATTCTAATTTACTTTAAATTACTTTAGTTTCATATAAAATTTTAAGTTACTTTAGGTGTTTTAATTTGTTTTTTTAGTTTTAAGGAAAAATGATACGTGCCACTGCTGTCAGAAGATTATAAAGAAGTGACAAAAAATGCATGGAAAAGGAATGACGTGGCTATGAAATAGTCCATTGTCACGCATTGTATGTCATTTGACCTGCTATTGTTGGCAGCATTCACAACAGCATGTTGAGGGCATGATCAGTGAAAGTAGCGGCGCAACCAAAGTGTAGCTAGCGACTATTTGTTTGCGACGTGAATGGGGTTTTTTGCAAATGGAATTAGTCCATAAAGGAGCAAACGTATTGTGAAACACATTACGTGCCATAATATTCGGTAATTTGACCGATATACTTTTTTTAACTTAATGTTATCAATTGTACATTATCAAGTGAGCGGTATAGAAGCAAAGGCGACAATCTCCATTTTTTTCATGAATGAATCTGGGAATGCCATCTAGTTGCATTTGATGTAAGCTTGTGATCAGTGAAATTTGCAATACCAAATACGCCTCTATCCAATATATATCTAAGGTTGAAAACTTCTTAGAGCTCCGCCAAAAAATAATATTATTTTTTCACCATTTTTATTGGTTTTAGCAACTAATAAAGCCATGTACCTAATTTCAGCTAAATCGAGGGGGATGTGGCAGTTCGATTATTACAAACCTAGCAATTTCCACTTGATTGAAACAAACACGTCAATCTCCAAATTTCTTATAGAATTTGTTCATAAACCCCTTTGAGGATTTGATTCAAACTTGGTTTACATCCTCATCTAACTCTATTCTACAGAATTGCAAAACATACAGTATACTAAATTCGTGTATCTTCAGAGATACACGTTTTTGTTAGTTTTCACAAAATTGAAAAAAGTGGAGATTGTTACCTTTGCTTCCATACCCCTCAAGTAAACTTTCCATGAAATTATATATGTGAGCCAATTTATATTATAACATTACTTTTGGACTTATTTCACTTTCAAAAAAAACCCACTGGTCTTTTACCGATTTCTTCGATGTTTTCAGATAATGGACTCTTAACGACATTTAAGATGTTTTTCAATATATTTGGACTTTTACCGATATTTTAGATGTTTTATAATATAATCCGATATTTTTGGGATTTTACCGATATTTTGGATGTTTTTCGATGCATTTGGAGTTTTACCGATTTCTTCAATGTATTTAAATTTGTTCGATACTTTTGGACATTTAGATGTTTTTCGATACATTTGAACTTTTGCCGATTTCTTCAATGTATTTCGATATTTTTGGAACTTTACGGATATTTTGGTTGTTTTTCGATACACTGATTTCTACGAAGTAGATTCGAATTGACTGGCTTAAAATCCCTTTAAGAGTTAAACAGCTTAACAAAATTTTGTTTCGTGTTTAGGAGAATTTTTCGGTTTTTCATATTGTTAGGGATCCATCAAATGTTCTCTAAAATAAACAAAATTTTAAATAGTATTTATTTTCATCAAAGCGAAGCTTTTGATGCCTTTTTGTATAATGAAAACTTTCGAATGGCATATGGTGCTTAAGAATCAGTTACTGGGATCGTTTACTCTGCATAAAAACAAAACCAAACAAATTTTAAAAACTGAAATTATTAAATTAATGCACTAACTAGAGGTGAAACGTCTAATGTTTTTTTTTTTTTCAGTTTTCAGTGTAGTAAGGTATTCCGTAAGGAAAAAGCATCTTAAGGTTCGAATTACCTGTGGTATTACTAAGATATATTTGTCTGCCATTTGAGCAAAAATATTGATTCTTCAACTCCTATCACTAGTCTTTAGGGTAAAAAAGTAATCAAATCAAATGGATTTTTTTTTTTTTTTTAATTTACAAAACGCTTTTTAATACAGCAAAGATGATGCAAAAACGTTACCTATCTATGCATTATTATAGTCGATATGTTTTATTTAAGGGTTGCATAACCAAGTCATAAACTTTTTCATAAGATAGCAATCACTGCCTTGCATAATCTGGTAGTTAGTTACTCACCGCATTCAAGAGAAAACTGTACTGCTCCTTGCTGTTCGGCCATCATATCTGCAGCGGTACATAACGTGCAACAATGTGTTGCTCCACAACGGCGATAGCAAGCAATATCGTCAGCATCGCCAGGCAACAATAAATGTATATCACTCTCGCTAATTTACATTTCGCATGCATTAAATTGTCAAATGTTTGTGAGTGCGCGCTGCAGTTTATCTACAAATCGCTTGCATATTTCAAGCAAAACTGCTGTTGCTGCCTCCCAACTGAAGAAACGAATATGTTACTATCCAGCTGCCCCCTTCTCCCTACCCTTCCACTTTCATGCTGTTGCGCAGCATGACTTGATATAACAATAACTTTCAATTAAACTACAAATCAAGCGATTCATTGCTTTAGTATCGCATAGATTGTACGGAAAGTGGAAAAAAAAACAGGACAATAGGGAAAAAGTTGCACAGAGACGAAGACTTAAGAGTTAGCGCCTTTAATCCTTGCCACATGCAGCGGCGAGAACTGCAGAAACTCTGCTGCATTCCAAAGTGAAGTGAAACAAACTACAAAAAACTAAGCCATGGTAGAGAGGGCGGCGAGAACGAAACACTTTTTGTTTTCGGTGACAAAGTCAGCCAAAGGCACACTTGTCAATGGTCCTATGAAAAGTGGTGAGCTTGGAGCACCTTGCATTATTTGGTTACGGAGACAAAATCTACGTTCTCCAGTCTGTACCATTCAACTGAAAACGAATTTTGTAAATAAACCGCATTGGTACCACCAATGGAAATCGAAAAACAAATCGAACCAGTTTGTCCAAAAGTCACAAGGAAAAAGAAAAAAAAAAAAAAACTGAAACCGAACAACACCAGTCGAAACCAAATGTCACCATAGCTTGTAAGCTGAACAACAACAAGAAACCATAATCGCGTTCGCTTTCATTTCGTGCTGGTGACAATAGTGACGCTAACTTTATCCAAACGCTCCTGTGGCCGACCTAGAGGTTCCATGTGGCTCTTGTTTGCATTGTTGTATCAAAAGCAACAATCAAAAAAGGGTGCGAGGGGACTTCCAAGTTCGATTGGATTTCGATGCGATGCGATTTTGTTGATTCATATTTACCAACTCTGTTTGATTTTGTTGCATTTTTTTTTTTTTTTTTTTTTAATTTTCAACTTAACAGAGCACATATTTGTTTCGCGATACATTGCAAAAAAAAATCGGCTGCAGTTCGACTTGGCTTGGCTTTGGGAAAAAGAGGAATGATGGTTGTGTCATTGTAAAAAAACATTTTTGTTTTTTGAGAATTTATGGCTTTCTGTGACTTTGGCTTATTTTTGGGATCATACAGTATCAGCTGCTTATTGTTGCGGTTGCTCTCGGTCCAGCATTGTATTTTAATTCATTCAATTGGGAATTTTTCAGCAACAATTCGTATTTCTGTACAAAAAAAAAAAATGGTCACTAAAAACTTAATATTATTAACTGGGTTAATCATTGGTTTAGCTAGATTATTTTTCTAGGGTGGGCAGTAGAGTGGTTGGATTATAATCCAATAATAATTATTAAAATTTTTTGCCGGTTTAAAAAAATAAACTCTATGGGCATCAATGACTGTTGACTGTTGCTGCTTAAGCCCCTCCTAGCTACGCCTATAGAGTTAGTACTATTTACTTTAAGAGCACTTTAAATTTACAGCAAAAAAAAATTATGTGGTATGTAACGCACCAAAACCTTTAATACAAGCTGACTGCAATATTGGAATTTACATGAAAGCTCTCTAACTTCTGATCTATTACTTGTTAAGTTAGTGGTAAACTCTTCGTGTAATAGTCAAGTTGAGTGGACGTGTTTTTTGCTATGATTTGTTCAAAGTGTAATAACTGCTGTGAAGTTGATGAATCTGCTAAATGCAAATTCTGTTCCAAATGGTTTCATAAACTGTGCTTTGGAGTTGATGACACTAATTCGATTAGTCATCCTAATTTTGTCTTTATGTGCGATGATTGTTTGGATGCATCGTCAAATTTAATGCTAAAAGTCAATAGCTTAATAAAAGAACTCTCTGAGCTTAAATTAGACTTTGAGCTTCGTTTTGGTGTAAAGAGCGAAGTTCAAAATACTCTCCCAGTCATTGCCGAAAAAGCAGGTACGTTTGCTGGTGTTGCTGCAGAGGCGATTCTAAATGAGAACTCTAATGGGAGTTCTTCTAATGTTCCTGTTTCGTCACGTGATGAGATGCTTTCTCGTTTACGCGTACGTAAAAATAATAATGCTGGTGCGTCATCATCCCGCATGGGTAAGCGACCCGCTATGTCTTCTGCGCTCTCACCGTGCTCTCAAGCTGAGTCAACTCATTCGACGGTAGTTGGTGTTACTGATGCTGTTGCTGCGGCTGCTACTGCTGCTGCTGACGTTTCTAATTCTAACTCGTTGGCTTTGCCTACTGATTTAGTTGCTAGTGGTGGTGAAGAGTTTGCTGTTGATGATATTGGTGTTACTAATGCTCTCAATGCAGTTTCTCATCCAACTATTGCTGTTGCTGAGAGTGAGGCTGGTTGGAATACTGTGAGCAACAAAAAGAAATTAAGAAAAGCTAAAGCTGTTGTTGGGCTAAAAGTTAGCAACGACTTGGATGTAGTGGTGAGAGAAAAATTTGTTCATCTTTCCTCTTTTAAGCCTAGTGTCACAGCTGATGATATTATTGATTATGCACACAAATACTCTGCCATCGATAAATCACTTTTCTCTTGTTGCAACCTTACTAAGAAAGGTACAGATCTAAGTAAACTTAAGAGCATAAACTTCAAGCTTGGAGTATCCGAACAATTTTACAAGAATATTTTGGATCCAACTCTCTGGCAACAGAATGTCAAAGTGAGACCTTTTGTAAATTTTCAAAAGGTGGGAACGAGTGCGGTAAAGATATAATAAATTGCCCTACTAGCAGTCCGTTTGTTACTAAACTTAAAATATATTATCAAAATTTATCTGGAATCAGAACAAAATCAAATAATATATTTAATTGGACATCGCAAGGTGATTTTGACGTCATCGTTTTTGTTGAAACTTGGCTAAATGCGGATTTTTTTTATTCTGAATTTTTCGACTTAAATATATATCACGTTTATCGAAAGGATAGAGATGCAATTAAAACTGGTTGTAGTCGCGGTGGTGGAGTTCTAATTGCAATTAAACGATACTGTTGCTCATCTTTTTACAACCTGCAAAATAATGATTCGCTTCTTGACCAATTATGTATTGCTATATCTAGCCCTAATGGTTCACTTTATGTTTGTGTGTCTTATATACCTCCAAACAGTGGAGATGAGTTATATGCCTCTCATGTGAACAATATTATTAACTTGCAGTCACTTTTAAATAATTCAGATAATCACTTATGTGTGATTGGTGATTTTAACCTTAGCAAAATTATTTGGAAAGTATTTGAAAATGAATTCTTAGCGACTAATGTTAATCAAGCTTTTGAGATAAACTTAATTGATAGTTTATATAGTATGGATTTAGTTCAAATTAACCGTGTTTTAAATAAATTGAATAAGGTTTTAGATTTAGCATTTGTATCCAAAAACTGTAAAACTAAATTAAACGAAAGTCTATGCCCTATTTCTCCACCTGATATGCATCATAGTCCTCTGGTTTTAGAATTTGATTTTTATGAATTTGAAAATTTTGTTCCAGTGAATAACTGCTACAATTTTAAATTATGCAACTTTGATTTTTTAAATTCAGTTTTTGATCAAATTGATTGGACCGCTTTATTTTTAAGTCATAATGTCGCATCGTGTTTTGAAATTTTTAAAACTTTAATATCTCAAGTTTGTTCTGAGAATATCCCCCGATTACCACAAAAGGTATACAAGTTACCGTGGTACACGAAAAATTTAAAAAAGTTAAAAAACTTGCGTAATAAATTTATGAGATTATTTAAATCAAGTAATGATACTCAGCACCAGCTAAAGTATATTCATTATACGAGAGAGTTCAATTTTTTAAATAAATTCCTCTATAAACAATATATTTTACGCTGTGAAAATAATATCAAAACTAACCCTAAATCTTTTTGGAATTTTATTCAATCAAAAAAGGGGGGATCCTCCATTCCAAACTCAATGTATTATCTTGGAAAACAATCCTTTACTATAGATGACACTGTTAATTTATTTGCTGACTTTTTTAAGTCAAATTATGAAGACCCAGTGCAGTGGAATGATGAATCAATTCTGAATAACGTCAATCCTGTCATTGATCTTGGAGCTATTTCAGTTTCTTAATCCGATGTTTTAAGTGCTCTCTCCATTATGAAGGTTAATGTTAAAATGGATATTGATGGTATTGCTTCAATACTTCTCAACAAATGTGCGTGTGCATTGACAAAGCCGATTACCCAAATATTTAACAACTCACTTGCAACTGGTCAGTTTTTGGACTGTTGGAAAATTGCGTCTATAACTCCTGTTTTTAAAAGTGGCATAAAAAATGAGGTGTCCAATTATAGGCCAATTTCAAAACTGTCCAATATATCAAAACTTTTTGAGACCATTATTAAAGAAAAAATCTTCTTTCTGGTGAAACGTCACATCTGTATTGAACAGCATGGTTATTGTGCAGGTCGTTCTGCTATAACTAATTTAGCACTTTTTTCTAAATATTGTGTCTCATCTTTTGAGCAAGGAAATCAAGTTGATGTCATTTATACCGACTTTTCCAAGGCTTTTGATAAAGTTTGTCACAATGCCTTAGTTGCAAAGCTTTTTAAAATGGGTTTCCACTCTATCTTTTTGAAGTGGATACAATCCTACTTAGTCAACAGATCATGTTATGTTGAAATAAATAATGTCAAATCTGACAAATTTATTGCGTCATCTGGTGTTCCACAAGGCAGTATCCTTGGCCCTCTTTTCTTTATTTTATTTATAAATGATATTGGTAGTTGCATTACTTATGCAAATTTTCTACTTTATGCGGATGACTTAAAACTTTTTCTAAAGATTTCCACTATAAGTGATTCAGTTTTGCTACAAAATGACCTCAATCAAATTTATGTTTGGAGTGTTAAAAATTTTCTTCTGCTTAACATTAAAAAATGTTTCTCTTTAAGCTTTTATAAGTCGAGAGAAAGTATTGACTGTACATATAGTTTATCTGGTTTGCCTTTACAAAAGGTAACCTCAAATCGTGATCTTGGGGTTATTTTTGATTCGAAGTTTACATATGTTGAACACATCAATTACTTGATACCTAAGGCTTATGCATTACTTGCATTTGTACGAAGGAATAGTTCTGAGTTTTCAGATCCTCATACTTTTAAACTGCTTTTTAACTCGTTTGTAAGATCGCGGCTGGAATATGCCTCGTTCATCTGGAATCCGGGTTTTAGCATTTATTCCAATAGATTGGAAAAAGTGCAGAAATCTTTTACTAGATTTGCGTTGCGATCTTTGAACTTTGAAACTGCTTTGCCTTCTTATAGTGCTAGATGCCAACTTTTGGGATTAAAATCGCTAGAGACAAGACGTAAGATTCATTCCCTAAATTTGATTCATGATCTTATATCTGGGTCTATAGATTGTGCTCCTTTATTGCAATGTGTGATTTTTAATATTCCTTCAAGACCGTTGCGACATCATGATTTGTTTTATATTCAATTTCATAGGACTAATTATGCGCATAATGAACCAATAACTAGAGCTGTATCTCTTTTGAATTCGTTACTTGCTCGTGATAATAACTTAGATTTAAGTTCATCAAAAAATAGGTTTCAAAGCTTATTAAATACTTTATTTTTAGTTTGATTTAAAATTGTTAATTTAAGTACTATTAGTTCTTATTATTGTGTACCTCTAGTCTGTAAGGATATGTAATCCAAAGACTCAATAAACATAAACATAAACATAAACATAAACATAAACATAAACAATTCATAACGTTTCAAGACTCACCATAGGTCTATCATCAGACGAATTTTCCACCAACCGGAAGAGCTTACAAGCATACTGTATTTAACAACTATGTTATTCTGAAGTTGTTTAAGGCTTAAAGTGCCGCATTGCTGTCTGAAAGAATATAAATGTTCCCTCAGGCAATGCTCGATTGCATGTACTTCCGCCTAAAACACTAATTTTTCTAGACTCATACATGCAAATATATTTTTATGCGGCCCAACCTCATAAACGCCAGCTCCAACTCCCTCATTTGTTTTAGAGCCGTCTGTGTACTATAGGTGGTAATCACCAACAAATTGAGGTCGTTCCTTTTCCCAAGCATTCCTGTTTGGAAATGCAAGATGGTTAAGTTCTGGTTAGTGTTCAGCTCCTTCCCTATGGCGCACTGTTTTATAGTTTCAGCCCTGCATCTGTCCAGTAACATAAGTTTCGCTCCATACCTCAGCGCTTCCTTCGTTACCTCCAAATGTATAGGTGGTATATCAAGCGCAATTTCTAAGACAGCAGTTTGTGGGGTTCATCATCATTATCCATGTTGATGGTGGCAAAATAACTTAAATAATTATCTGTTACAGTATACAATTATCTAGCATATATTTAGTTAAGCTTAGTTTAGTTAAGGTTAGTTCACCATATCGATACCTTAGAGTGCTGTAGTCCTATCTTCATTTTTTCAATTGTTGGGAAATGCAAAAAGAAGATTTCAAACAGTGGTTATTTAGAATTGACTGCTATTTTGGTATAACGATACATGCAATAAGATGACCTATAGTATATTATAACATAACTTATTATTTTTAACCAATTTTATTGATTTCTAACGAAATCCCAGTTAATTTATAGTATGCCATTACTTTTACCCTTGTATAGAATTGCACTAATATTAAAATAAATGACACATTTAGTAAATTTTTTTAATTTTTTCCACTGAAATGTTGCAAAAAGTCATGAAACACGTAGAAAACATGAAAAAAACGATTTTTTTTTTTTTTTAATGTTTGGTTCCGACATACAAGAGGGCGCCCTTGACTGTAACAGAATTTGTTCACTAATAGGTATGTCGCAAAAATTCATAATATGCGAAGAAACCACGAAAAAACGAAAAAATTTTTTTTAAAAATGTGACTTATTTGAATATTAAGTGGAGATAAGTCAGTAGCGCTCTTCAAAAAATTTTTGACATCACACAGTTTTCCACACGGTAAAGAAGCCCACAATGATACCATAACTGCAAAACTCTCAAAACCGCAAAAAGTGGAGAAAGGACTATAGCGCTCTAAGGTATCGATATAGAAAGCTATTCGATTTATCTGATAAAATTTAGTTAGTTTTGAATGAACCAGATAGTTAAACAAAAAAATTATCAGCTTCCCTGAGTTTAAAAATTCGATAAGCCAGATTATTTTTGGCATATGTTTGTATTTGTAAAGCAGTACACTCTATTGATCTCTTCAGAAATATCCTAATCTTTAATCTGGTCTTCTGATTGAACCTATCACTGAATTATCTCGCGGTTTCCGGCCGAAAAATGGCTTCATACATACTTATTTCTAATTCAAAGTATTGGCCATCGGAAGCTAAAACTTTTCCCCATATTTTTGGCAATTTATAAATTCCGCATCAAATAAATTTCTCGTCTTTTGTGCCCAAGAAAGAATCTAGCCAATTTTTGATTCCCTTGGCAGAAGCGTAGTGGTAGTCGGATGGTGCCAAGTCTGGACTACAAGGCGGGGGAGGCAGTTTTTCCCATCCACTATTAACCAAATAGTTGTCGTGATGAAAAATTACGGACTCGTGCCTGATCTCATATTATCATATTGTAATAAATATCCTTTTCGTCACTAGTCATAATATGATGCAAAAACGACTTCTTTTGATTCTGCTCCAGCAACGCTCCCGCAAATGACGCTTATTTGGCCCAAAACTTACTATGATTTCGCTCGAAAAAATATACGACGCCGATAAAAATGCACAAATATAATAAAGGTATTCCTTAAAACGTTAAACGCCTCAAAAACCTCGTGAGCTCGTAAAACTGTTAGAGTTCGTACTGATTTTGAAAACTTTTACGAGCTTATGAAGTTTTCGAGGCATTTACACTTTTTGAGGAATACCCTCAATGATGCAATATTGCTGATAGATGCCCAAACTTTGAATATGTCATATGAGACCTGACATTTCTGTCCGCAATGTACTGGTGGCGCGATCTTCTGTAAAACGCTGGAAACTTACTTCTAGACCCAATAATAATGAATTCTTCAAGACCATAAGTAAAAAAGTGAGAAAGTGCTGTAATTTGATTAAAAACAAAGCAATTATTAGATAACCCAAAAACCAAGCTACAAAGTTTGAACGGTAATCTTTGGTGTTACTTAGTTTATTCTGTATTCTTTCTGGTTAATCAAAACAGTGAGAACAAGGCATAAATCCATTTATTATTATGAATTTTAAATAAAACTTCGAAAAGTTGCAAAAGGATGTAGGCACAAATGAATATTGAACATGTGCGAAATTATTTAAAAGTTTGACTGCAGGGATAATGCTTTATAAGCTGCTCATTACAAACACATACATAGGCATATGAAAATCAGCTCACAGAAAACCCTTATTTTAAATTTAATCCTTCGAAGCGCTGCTGACCACGTGTATGTTAAACTCGTTAATCACCTCAGTTACAAGCAGCAACGCGAGGTCGTACATTCAAATTTTATGCTCCATAAAACTTCTTGCATACGCTGCAAAATATTCCAGTCAAACGCTAGAAACACTAAAAGCAAAAGAAATAAAACCGATTTCATATTTTAAACCGGTTTCTGCAATTCACATTCCGATAAATGTATTACTCCAATTATAGCATCGGGCCAAAATGAAGTGTCTCCATCTGATACGGTCCTTTGTGGTGACTTTTATCTAAATCCATGACTTTTTCGATGCTTGGATTTATATGCAGTAATTGGACATTCTCTAATAAATTAGATTGAGGAAAACTGTCGATTACTTGAATTCATTTCTACATCCCCATTGCCTGCATTGAATGTTTTTGCATATTGAACGATGACTTAAGCTGCAACTGCAGCAAAATGAAACAAAAACAGAAGAAAGAGAAAAAAATTGAAATAACAAGTGCGAGGAATCGTGTTCGATTGAGCGCTATAAATTAAAACGCCGTCCAAAGGACGCAACCGTAGGAAAGTTGCACATGCGCGGTGGGAAATTAAAAACGGAATCGTAGTCGTAGACACGCCACAATTGGCGGCAGTAGAAGGAGGCCATGTAAGTTTGGTTGTTCAGATCCACATGTGTGTCTGTACAAGGCGACTCCACTCTGGCACAAAATTTTGTTTATTTTGGTGTGAACAAACAACCGTGTTTGACATTCCAATAAATGTTTGCTTAGGTAGGTGCAACGCCAAACCAGGGCATCTAACTTTGGAGCTGTATGATGCCGATAGTGTCTGTTATTGTTGTTGTTGTTCAATCTTCAAGTAGCATGCTCAAAGGGTTGCAAAATAATACAGAAATAATGGTAATATGCGTGATCTTAACTTTAAATAGATGGCTTACATTGGCTGGCTATGGTCCAGAAAGTAATTCCTAATAAGTTTTTATGGGATCCTAATGACCTGGAAGCACTAGCGTGCTTTTCATTTCAAATTTTATAATAATATTAGACAATTTTTTCCTTCTTTAAACAAAGAGAACGTGTTAGTATGCTGAGGTGCAAACAAATCAGGTGCATAAAGTGACCCATACAGGTGTGACGAATTTCGATGTTTTTTGGTTGGGAATTTCGAGCTATTTTCAACAGTAACTTCGAGCTGTCTGGGAAATTTTCCATTTTCCGGAAAAGCGGAAAAATTGTTCTATATGGCTTACTCTATTTTTTCAGCCAGACGAATCCGCGGGAAGAGTTAGCGATGAAATCTTTTAACTCGGGAATTTTGAGCTACTTTCGAGCTAGTTTTGAGCTAAAACCATTTTCCGGAAAACACCCAATTTTCCCGGAAAATCCCAAAAAACTAATTTTTATAGCGGTGGCATGAAATAATCCCCACGGACATAGTCCCCATTTCGTAAATGGGTGTTATGTCCGCGAATAATTCGGACTTAATCCCCATTTTTCAGACATAATCCGAAAGTTTTTCGGACATAATCCCCATAACGATATTCCCTAACGCTTTATTTTGTTATTGACAACAGCCGCAGCTCAGGATTTAAATCTCCCAAAAATCCAATATCGGCTTCGCGGCAGCCTTCAGCCGTGGAATAGCCTATAATATATCCAACACCTTTTGGGATTTTCCGGGGAAATTTAAGGTTTTCCGGAAAACACTTCATTCAAGGTCAGCTAGAAACTAGCTCGAAATTTCTGCGGTAAAAGATTTCGTCGCTTACTCTTCCCGTGGATTCGTCTGACTGAAAAAAATAACGTTAGCCATAAAAAAAGTTTTTTGATATTTTCCGGGAAAATTGGGAGTTTAGCTCAAAATTAGCTCGCAAGTAGGTCGAAATTCTTGCGTTAAAAGATTTCATCGCTAATTCTTCCCACGGACCATCATCTTAAAAATTCCAGAACTTTGCAAAATCCTTTTATATCTTACAAACCAAATGCACTCTTAGAAAACTCTATAATAAGCTAAAAATTTTTCAGACAAAAATTTTCTCTAAAACGTTAGGGTGACTCAAGAAAAAATTTATTTAGTAAAACAAGTCAGAAATCCGTTTTCCCCATAACTCTTTAAAGGTACATTTTCGACCCCACTCCTAACGTAAAATTTTTTGTTAGTCTAGGCCTCCGCAATCACTTCTCAGAAGCTTCGTAAACTTAACCTTTCAACCCTGTGTTCTAAATTTACTTTAACTTCTTTTCATGCCACACCTTTATCGATGATGCGTCACTGAGACCTGTACTAAAAAGAGTTTTCTGATAAAAATGAGTTGTGATAACTACGTTAAGTAGTAGGTATCTAATATCTGTTGTTTGTGGTAGTGGTGATGACTCAAGGACGTTTGCGGACGTAACTCATTCTTTGCAACATGCCATTAAGCAACAACTTTAACAACAACATGCAACTGAACAAGTCACCAATATTTCAAAGGTAAAACACTGAAACTGAAAGATGGCCAAGAAAAAATTACGTTAAACAGTAGCCAACAGCATAATCTCTTACGTGCCAGAATTTTACAACTTAATTATTACTAAACTGATGCAACAACAACAACAAAAATTAAGTGGGTTTACAAGAGTAGCAATCAGTTCTGTAACCAAAGTAAACTTTGTAAAATATGTGCAAACAACAACAACAGCAACAGCAACAAAAACAACTCTAGATGAAAAAGGATAAATATTTAGCTAAAAGCTACAGAAAGAAAAAAAAATCGGTAGATTGCATTTTAAGATACGATCACTTTGCGTTTTGCTGTCGTCGTCATTGACTTATCTATCGACAGATGGCGCTGCTGCCGCAATATTTTCTTCTTTTTTTTCACATACCCGGCACGCATGCACTCACATATATGTATGTTTGTAAGTCAGAATTCCCAGCGCTACTTAAATTAGCATAAAAACGCAATTTTTGAATATTAATGTGCGTTTCCAGCAAAATAAGACGACAACATCATTTACAAACTCCATGCGATCAACCTGTGGTGGAGTCTGTCCGTTTAAATTTAGTTGGAAATGCATAAAGCTGAGAAGCATTCGGGAAATGCCAGAACATTGCTTCCAGCATTGCGAGAGCAAATAGCAAATGGGCGCACACACCCTGTTGGAAATTTATAGAGCATCGAGTGTGAAAGTCGTCGTCGAAATGTCTTACTTTCTATTGTCATGTCAATTTAAAAGATTTTCATAAAAGTAACAGATGTTTTCGGAAGCAAAACATCATAAAGCTCGCCTTGATGGCATTTTTCTCCAATTTTATCAAGCGAGAAAATTCGTGTACAGCACAAAGTAGAAATTGAATGTTTCGGGAGTCATCATGAAATTTCCAGCTATCGTCGGTTGAGTTCGCTGGTTTGTGACGCAATCAAAGTCATAAAGGGCCTGTTCCGTAATCCGTGTGTTTTCAATTACTTTTGATTTAGGAGGCTTTTTGATGAAAATGGTTAGTCACACGAAAAAAAGTATTAGAACTTTTTTTGTGGGGAATTGCAGGTTCTACAAATATCATTGACTTGCATTAACAAAAAAGTAATTGTTAAGGAAATATTCTTAAAAAACAACAAAAAATCCAAAACAGTTACTTTTTCGTAAATAAAAATCAATATTATTTGTAGAACCTGCAATTCTCCACAAAAAAGACTCTAATACATTTTATCGTGGGACTCACCATTTTCATCAAAAAGCCTCCTAAGTGAAAAGTAATTGAAACCACGCGGATTACGGAACAGGCCTGATAATTCCAATTTGTTTGACATGTCTTTAGCTAAACACTCAATCTTAAACAGTGCGATAGTTAAATAAAAACTAATAGTCACAGAAAAAATTACTTAACATAGCTAACTGCTGGCATAGTTGGAATCTTCTCTATGAAATAAAGCCTAATGAAATAACGGCAAAAAAAAATAGCACGAAATACAGCCCAATTATTGAAATATATCGCTCAAAAACAAAAACTATATAACGCCAAAAAATTGGACTTTTTTTCGATTAATTTGTGCGTTATTTTGTTTTTATATTGGGGGTTACTTCATTTAAGAAACATGAAATAACTACCAAAAAGCAATCAAAAACGAACAAAATAATCCAATAAAAAAAATATGGATCCAAATTGTTGTATCGCACAGAGCCAAATCGACCACATAAAATAGAACAAAAGTAAGAAGATATCTCTATGGTTTTCATCCAAAAAGAAATTCACACCAAAATCATAGAGAAAATCTTTTTAAAATTTATGATGCCATTTATATGAAAACCTTGTGATATGTATTAAGAAGAAATCTCATCGTTTTCAATACGATTTCTACTTAATTTTATAAGAAATCTTCTGGAAAAACAATAAGATTTCTTCTTAATACATATTACAAGGTTTTCATATAAATGACAAATGGATGAAAACCATAGAGATATCTTCTTACTTTTGTTCCATTTAATGTTGTCATAATTCGGCTACCAGGTTTTCCATACGAGTCTATTTAATGAACAATTGGAGCTTTTTCGATGACGACCCATCATATTTCATTCTGTAAGAATATGTTAATGGTAAAGATGATTTATACAATAATATAAAATTACTTACATTGCATGTGTTGTATGTATTGTATACATAAGGTTCTGTCAAATCAAAACAAAAAAAAAACAAACATTTTATACGATTTTCTCCTTAAAACTAGAAAATAATAAGTTTCTCACGTTACTTACATCTTGCTATGTTTAATTCCATATAGAAATGATGCGATAATCTTTTTAAAATTTTAAGAAGATTTTCTTAGTAAATTTATAGAGATTTCTGTATGGAAAATTTATATTGTTTTCTACTTTTAATACGAATTCATAGTAAAATAGGTTAATACGACAATCTCTTGTCTTTAGGGGTCATTTTTTGCTCTGTGCGAAAAGTCCAATCCAATCTAATCTAATAAAATAAAATTCGCACAAAATCAACTTACATAACTAACTTACATAAAAAAGAAAGTTTTCTAAGCCATAAAATTGTGAAATAACCTTTTTGCTTGAAATAACCATTACCAAGATACTAGAAAAAAAAAACTGCTTTTCTCGACCTGATACGAGGGCTGCTAGATATATTTCTGGCCTAATAATGAAAATGCGAATATTTATCGTCAAAAATGGTTTTATTGTGTTTCAAAGTATTCTCCAGCATGATTTATACACTTTTGCATGCGCTCAAACCAATTTTCGAAGCACTTTTCCCACTCCGATTGAGACACCTCCAAAACATGGTTTTTGAACGCTTCAGCAGCATCTTCTGGCGACGAAAATCGTTGACCACGCATTTTTTTCTTGATGTTCGGGAATAGAAAGAAGTCATTGGGTGCCAAGTCAGGGCTGTACGGCGGATGATCCATCAATTCGACGTTTTGGCCGGTCAAAAAGGCGCTGGTTTGAGCCGATGTGTGAGAAATCACATTATCATGGTGAACAATTCGTCTTCTCTTGCTCGTTTTTCGAATTTCTCCGAAGACTTCAGGCAAACAAATTATGGTGTACTACTCAAAATTGACCGTCCTACGTTGCTCAAGCGGAACAGTCGCCACATGACCAGTTTTGTCGAAGAAACAGGCGACCAATTGCTTCGAAATGCTTTTCTTACGAACAACTTTCGTTTGATTTGGCTCGTCTTCGAAGACCCACACGGTCGATTGCTGTTTTGTTTCGGGCTCATGCGCATAGATCCATGATTCGTCATTTGTTACAATCTTATAAACGTCTTTTGAAGCACCGCGATCGTATTTTTTCAACATTTCTTTGCACCAATCGACATGAGCCTTTTTTTGAGCGATTGTCAAATTGTGCGGGATCCAACGAGAAAATACCATTTTTACGGCTAGGTGTTCATGCAATATCGAATGTATTGGAGTGGAACTAATGCCCAAAGATGCTTCTATCTCACGGTGTGTCACATGATGATCTTGCATTATCAGTTCACGCACGGCATCAATGTTCTCAGGCACAACGGCCGTTTTTGGACGACCTTCACGGAATTCGTCTTTGAGCGAGCGTCGGCCACGATTGAATTCATGAAACCAGTTTTTCACAGTGCTATAGGATAGTGCTTCATCGTCATACAAAGATTTAAGTTCATCGATGCACTCTTGTCGTGATAATCCACGTCGAAAGTTGTGAAAAATTATCGCACGAAAATGTTTACGAGTTAATTCCATTTTTTGCCAAAATGATTTTTTCAAGTCACTGTAAACAACACAAATGATGGTCGTACGTTAAAACGTTCTGAGTACGTTTATGCTAAAAAATGTCAAACTTTCCAATGGCAATGTCAGATTGCACCTAGCAACACTTAGGGGAATGTCGTCAGGGTTGGGCCACTTTTTAACTTTCCTCTGTATCTTTTTTATTTATTTGAATATTGCCAAATTTTTTGTTTTATTTAAAAGTTTGGACCTTTATCTGTAACATACCTTTAGGACAACTCGCTTCGATTTCGAAAAAAAAAGTTATTGACGAAACTAAAAAAAAAAAAGTAGTCAGGGTTGGGCCATTGTAGTCAGGGTTGGGCCACCACCAAATATCGATGAAATATGTACTAAATAGTCTGTAATGAATATGTATGAAACTCTTTATTGTTTTTCATTTGATTATACAAAATTTTGATGAGAAATCTACATAATAACATTAATCTGAATCACAATTTGGGCATCATAGTAACTTTTTGTGTGATTGACGCACTTTAAGTGCACGTCTCGCATGCGATTGAATTGTTTCGATTCTGTTTCGCGTGCATCGATTCCAAGCATATAATGCAGAAGTCTTGATCCACATCTTCGTCGGATGAGGATTTTTTTGTGCTTTTTTCGATGGGCGACCTCGTTTAGCAGGTGTTGTGCGTTCGATTTTTCGATTTCGGACGTTTTGTAGGCGTTTTCGAAGTATCGCGCATCGCTTGCTTTTTACATAACTCTTCGCTGTTCTCTGGGGAGGTTAAGACCGTGCTTTTCATCGAGCGGCGCCCCCGATTAGATTTCACTGTTGGCGCGACCGCTTGCAGAGGCTCGACCAATAACAAAATCGTAGAAAGGGTGGACTTATGTTCTTTGTTCCGAAAAACCGATTGGGTGATGTTATTTTACTGATTCGAAATAAAAATTGATGTGGCCCAACCCTGACTACACGAGTGGCACAACCCTGACGACAAGCGTGTTTTTCGATCGCT
This sequence comes from Calliopum simillimum, assembly GCA_951812925.1. Lineage (NCBI taxonomy): Eukaryota > Metazoa > Arthropoda > Insecta > Diptera > Lauxaniidae > Calliopum > Calliopum simillimum. Next base: position 116,521,201 of record OX638371.1, on the reverse strand, counting down.
CAATACTACATGCGAACAGGTAAGGGAATCGAACTTTCCCTTTGGGAATTTGTTAATGGTTCACCCCTTAATGGATATATATACTTTCTTTTGTGGTGGCATTTTTCTTTTCCAAGTTTTGAGTCGTTTTTCACTGCTATTACAAAATTTTGAACTATCGAAAACAACATGAAGGCACAAAAATTTTTAATGACAATCCCGGTAACAAGCAATACATAAAAAAGTTTTCTGGCATCGAGAACAACAATTCGACGCTATAACACAGATCGCAGCTCGTGTCATATACGAGAAATAGCAGTGGCCCAACCCTGACAGTGGCCCAACCCTGACAGTGGCCCAACCCTGACGACATTCCCCTAGTGTTGCCTAGGCCAGAAACATATCTAGCAGCCTACGTATCTGACAAAGGCATCACCTGTCAAGATTTTACTAGAACAAAAGTTCATACCCATTATTAGAAGAACATCGACAAAAAATTCAGCTCTCATACTTTGACGTAGGTCAGTCAGCCTTTGTCTATTTGTTTCGTAAGAATATAAGGCCCGTTTCGAAATCCGTGTGATTTCAATTACTTTCCATTTGAGAGGCTTTTTGATGAAAACGGTGTGCCGAACGATAAAAGTATCAGAATCTCTTTCGTAAAGAATTGTAGGTTCTACAGATAATATTGATTTGTATTAACGAAAAATGACACGTTTATGAAATATTCTTAAAAAACCGCGAAAAGTTGGAAAATTTGATTTTATCAAAAATTTCCAAAAAGTTTACTTTTTCGTTAATGCAAATCAATATTATTTGTAGAACCTATAATTGTCCACAAAAGAGATTCTAATACTTTTTATCTTGTGACCCCCCCATATTTATCAAAAAACTTCAGAAATGAAAAGTAATTGAAACCACACGGATTATGAAAAAGGCCTGTATGTTTAATTTTTTACGAATTATTTTCCAATTATTAAATTTTATAAGAACATATACTTAAATCTTAATTAAATTTTTAATATTTTCAGAGATTCAATGCATCAGATGTTAGGCATTCACATACTACATTATTGCGCAATTATACTCCCTGTTACCTACTGGGGTTGTACGTGTTCATCTGCACATCAATATCTCTTTTGAATTTCGCTAAGAATGTGCGTGCCAACACTGCTCGTGCACTCGGCTTTGTCTACTGAAAATAGCTCGTTTGTTCCACTCTCCGGGAGCAATCAGATCCTTTTGCAGTGATAACGCCAATTCAGGTGCTGCCATTTGTGCGAATCTGCGCCAAAGTTCCTCAATTGGCACGCATATGCAACTGCAACTGCAACAGGCGGCGCAAGCGCAGTAGGTGAAAAAATGAAACGGCAAAGAGCTATAAGGCCTAACGTATGATTTTCATTTATTTATTTTTTTAATCTTTTAGCCAAGATCATTTAATGCAAAAGTTTTTAAAATTTCGAAATTTATTACGTAAGTCCAGCAGCCAACGTCACTGCACTGCTGCTGCAGTTACAGTGCAAGCCGATCATAATTTACAGTGTACTCGTAGCTGGCTGTCGTTGTTTACTTTGCGTATTTTATGGCAAATCCACAGGAAATATATCTCGAATAAAGGCCGTCCGTCCGCTAGTCCGTCGTCTCCAGTGGAAAAACTTTATTTAGTGTTGACAGCTGCAATTGAGGTGCATCTGCATCAGCAATGGATTTATTTATCTTGCCGCATGATCGATGCATTCAAAATTTAGTGCAGAAATAATGAACTAATGGTGAATTTAAACTATAAATTTGTTTTTTATAATTCATACACATACATATTTGTGTATATATTTACCGTTAAATGGCTGTATTCTATTAGCCAACTGGTGGCTATCTTTTTGCGAATAAAATGATCAAAATAGTGATGAATTGCGTTATCAGAAAAATAACGATAAATTCTGGGTTATTTATTGCCACTTCTGTGTGAAGAGCTGACGAATTACGGGATGAAGGTACTCTCTACTTCTAGAACGATTCAAAGTCTTACAACTCAATTTTGGGATCGGATTTATTTTTTCATAAAGATAAATTTATCCGGAGTTGGTTCCCGACTAGAAAATTTTGTTTGGCGGCAATTACGGCCCCGTTGGCTTTGCCTAACCAGAACGTTAGGGCCAAACGCGGGAGCCTAAAGAGGCCCTTATATAAGATGTAACGGTGTTCCCCATAATTAGTGCTAATTTGAGTATCATTATATTCTTTATACTTTTAGAAAGAAACACTGCATTTATTCCTAATTCCGAACTAAAATTTTGCGTTGAACCTAACTTCATAAGCGCGTGCACCCAATTCCGTGCTAACTTACAATTTGATTTATTTTCTTTAAATATCAATATTTTCTTAGAATATCTAGGTTCTTCATTTTATATATTTTAAAATTTATTTATCTTTAATTCTGCAAACATAAGGTTATTCTTTCTTTGAGAAACATTACAAATTAAGGAGTCAGCTAAATAAAAATAGTCACGCAATAAGGTTCACTTGCACAGATTTATGTACGTTATTCTGGCAGTAAAGAATTCATAGCATCTCTAAAGTATGTAAGAGAAATGTTCACATTGTACACAAGTATTTATAGTTTTGAAAGAGAAAATCATATGCCGTAATTACATCGCTCTATTCAGAAAAGTTTACTTATAACGTGTGTATAACTTTCACTTGTACAAAACTATGCACCCTACACGTCTGTCCTGTGGGTGATTTGAATAAAATTTTCGAGTGCCCCATTTTTTTTCGGAATTCTAATAAAAACTGTATTTCAACATGATCGGCTAACGAACGATTTCCATATTGCTTTAGCCGAAGCAAATAAGGATAATTCTGAATAATAGTTCTAAATGAATTTTGTTTTTCCGGAATTGTATTCACTAATGCATAAAAAGTAACTTGTGAAAAGTTCATTGAAAAATCGTATGCCCAAAAAAAGTTATTTAAGGTCAGAAGTTGCGAAAATAAATTTTTTTCAATTATTTCGCTTACGGCAGGAATTACGAAAAAATAGTGGTCGACAGTTATTTACTGAGTCAACAGTTGTTTAGCTTCAGTGATTTACTGCGAAAAAATTCCAAAAATTTTTTTTCTATTACTCTTGGTTTAGGAGGTATTTCAATTTAAAAAGTTTTAAAAATTCACGATATTTATATGTTGTACTTTTTAAATTGAGATAACTCTCGAACGACTAATCGCACATAAAAAGTAAATATATATTTGTTTGTAGAAAATTATATTTCCTATAAACCATTCTCAGCTCTTTTTTTTCGTACAACCTATGGTTTAGGAGATATTTTTTACAAACCGTTCATATTTGAAAAACTAGTTTTGCTAAGGAAATCTCTGGAGCTGTTTGTTTTTATCTTAGGTATTTTACCCACCGTAGTGAAAAAGTTATTTTTAACCCAACACCTAATTCGGCGCTTTATATTGCTCACCTAAGAAATCTGTCATTCCTGCGGAAAATAAGTTTAGATCTTTTTAATCCATTCTTATGGGTATTGTTCACATTTGATAGATTTTAATATTTTTGACTAATTTTCAAAAAAAGTACCAAAAACATGGTTTCGCTTTGGCGCCCATTTAATCTTTAAAATAGGGCGTGGCATAAAAAAAAAATTTACAAAAGAGCTAATAGATATTTTTGGCAAAAAATAAAAATTTTCCTTTTTGGGTGGGGAGGCAATTAAAATTGTGTTTTTTATATAGTATAGTTTTTTTATCGAATTTATATTATTTTTTTTTATTGTATTTTTTTTTATATTTTATTACAAAAGTTTTACGGTATGTTTTCCTTGTTTAAGTAAGATATCTCAAAAAACCGTATGAGAGAGATCCAGCAAATTCTAAGGCCGGATTCGGATTCACCATTGCAAAATACATTAATTAAATGAATGTGGATTTTTTTGTTCTGGTTTTTTTTTTTTTTTCTTAATTTTTTGTATTTTTTTACTTACGTTGGTTGTAAGTAAAACGTAAGAAATGTTGGGTTAATACGATATCAGAATATCGTAAATTATTTTCAAATATCGTATATTAAGGTTTGAGGCAAGAAATAAACTTTCTGCTGCAAAAAGCTAGATGCCATGCGATACCTAGCGGAGACTAATCAAAGCACGAGCTTCTTTATTTGTGGCGAAGACGAAGAGATATATATACAAGAGGCGCAAAGAAGCATTGGAACAATTTTTTTGACGTTTATACTTTTCGCAGAAGCTAGCAGAGAGAGCTAAGAAGTTGAATGGCAACGTATTTCAACCAAAAAGTACGTACAATGCAAAGAATATAAAGAAGTAGTAATCTTTATCTTTCGATACCAAATGTCAACAGCTGTATTTTTAATTGTTGCCTTTTGTTGCATCACTTATAAATAAATATGAAGAAATTGCATTTTGAAAAGTTTTCCCGCCACATAAACAAAGTTTCAGTCAATTTTTAACCAAAAAAGGAAACGTTACCTACTGTTTTTTATATTCAGTTATGTCTTTTCTATCTCTGACTCTAAAAAAGTTATAGACAAAAGAGTAAAAAACAAGAATTCGAACTTATTGCCTTTTTTTTTTGGTTTCAGCCTTTTTCGGATAAGCAATTTTTTTAAATTTTACATAATTCTCTGCAAAAAGTTTTCTATAAAAAAAATTATCCGGCCTGTTCCGTAATCCGTGTAATTTCAACTACTTTTAATTTCGAAGACTTGTTGATTACTTTTTATTTTCGATTTCAACGATATTCAACGACTGTTCGACGTTTAACTTTTCACAGTAGAAATGCTAACTTTTTCGCTGTCAGTTAAAAAATGCACACAAGTAAACAAGATTTATGAATAAAAATGCTTTTTTTTAAATTTATTAACTTTAATTGAGTTTCACGTTAACAACGGCTGCTGCAATGCACTTGAAATTATAACTGCTCGCAATTTTGTCTGCAAAATAATGTATTAGACGAGATGCCCATTTATGGGGTTTCCTCTGATTTGAGGAAATTTCAGAAAGTTTTGTTTCATGCTCAGTGCATTTTATTGGGTTAATTAGATGTTTTATTGCAATTTAAGAAATAAAATCAGGTGGCATCCTGTTTTCGAACTATTCTTACTAATACCATGATATAATGAAATGTCAAATAATTCACACAAACACTGACTTCGAAAATGCCAATTTGCCGACTTTTTACTTGTCATTGGAAAAAATATTTTTTAGTTAGAGTTTTTTATTCCAGCAATATTTACAATATTACATTTGCAATAAAAATTAGAGCTACTAAACTCGCTAAAAAAGGGAAAAACTCTGGAGCTTATACGTGTGTATTTTTTTTTAAATTTGATTGGTAAAATAGCTTTAAAAAGCAAAATTAATTGAAAAGTCGTAGCATAATGCCGACTTTTGAAAAAGTTTTGCATTCCACTTTTTATCCACTTTCACGTGAAAGTGGAATTGGGAACAGGGCGGTATATATAGCTTTTTCCGCTAAATAAATTGAAAAACTGCAAAGTGTGCATTTTCCCCCTCTCCCCGATTTCCAATCTCTAATTTAACATCGTTCCGCTGTTTTTTCTCACAGGTTTCTGTAATAAAAACCCGTAAACGTCTTAGTTCCGCAGAAATAGTCCCAGAACTATCATTGTGGCGTCGAGAGATAAAAAATGATTTACCCAAAATCGAAACGAACTTAGCACAACATTTCAAATCAAACCATAGGAAAATATAGGAACATACCTTAATATATATGTATGTGCATTAGGGTGGGCCAATTTACAAGCCGACCTCGGCTATACCCGTATGTGAAAGTTCACTCAATTCTATGGATAAATGTCAAACAAACCATACCTCTTCGTTCAACTTTAGTTCGGCGCATTTTCGATTGAAAATTTTACCTTGCATTTTTATACATTTTGAAAAATCTTACAGAGACAAAAGTAATGTCATAATATGATTTGGCTGGTATTCTGCCAAAATTGAATAAAATTGGGTTCTGTTTAGACAAAAAGTTTACTGGATAGTGTGGAATTGACAATATTTATTCTCAATATTCAAATCAATTGGCCGATTGGGCACTGTTCCACACTTTTCACTGTATTAAAAATTGCTAAAAACGAATGCATAATACAAAATGATTGTCTAACACAATTGGAAAGCTTTTTTAAAAAAAAACTTGATAAATTATGTAAGTTAAAAGTAGATAAAATAAGCAGATAGGTACGGTCAAACTTTCCTAACTCGAACTACTTAATATCGAGGATTCAACCTCATGAATGTGATACAGTCAAAATCACAAAATAAGTTCAATTTCTTTGAATCATATTCCAAGTGCTTTCGGTAACCGAAATTCGGTTGTAACTAATTGGTATAACAGTCTGAGCTATTCTCGCTGTTTCTTTTCGCCAGGGTGCAATAAAATAACTATCTTAGCACATATTTACAAAGAAGGTATCTAGATTGAAGGAAATGCATATGAACTTACTTACAAAATTTCAAGGTTTTTGAATACACTCGCTTGTCCTTATCGTATATCAAACAATTTTTATGGACAATTCTAATTCCAAGTTATTGAAGTTTGACTGTATTTATTTGATATGGTATAATACAAGACTTTTTGCAATTAAAACATTTAAGTTTACAACTGTAACTTGATACAGAAAATCAAATTAAGATGGCGTTAATTATTTTTTTACAGTATTCAATAAGGTCACAGCACATGACAGTAATTTGGAGTAGCTTGAGTAAATTTGATCATCATTACTTTGATCAATTACCAATAACTTTAAAACTTTTGCAACATACAATGTATGCTAAACATTCTTTATTTTTGCGGAGTTAAAATGCTGCTTAGAACCAAATTACTATTTTAATTCTATAAAATTTAAACAAAATTGAATATCTAGTTAATCAAGTACAAAAATGCATTAAATTATGTTTTTTATTCTGAAGAATTTGGTCGCATTTCAAAATTTTGTAGACGTGACAATAAACTCGTACTACAAAACATAAAAAGAAATTGCAACAAAATTTAATTCTAAAGTAACATTGATGCAAATCAATGAAATCTTAACTGAGAAATATACCCACATATGAAGAATCTACATCGTAGATGCATATGGCACACGCTGTACAAAAGCGCATTAAGTTAAAATTGTGGAATTTTTCAATAAATTTTGTTGATCTAGTAAAATCATCTCTGCAATCATACGAAATAAGTTAAAATTTCTCTCTGATGTTAAGGGAGCAGAGGTCAGCAGTGTTGCAACGCTAATAACTCACCAAAAATAAAAAAATAAAATGGTTTGATTGAGATTAACAGGATATTTTTAAATTTTATGATATAATACTTTTTAGAAAGACAAATAAATTTCTTTCTCGCAGTGGGCTTTTTGTTATGATCGTGTAAAAATTACCCAATCTGTAGTGAGCCAAAGTTCGAATTTCACTCAAATTTTTATGTTTTTCAGACACTTGCGTCAACTCTGTCAACATTTTCTGGACCAAAATAATCAAGTGTTAATTTTTGATCAATATTATATTTTATCACAATCCCATTGCACGGTCAGGGATCAAATCTTATATCTTTTAAAATAATTCAATTTCAAAGTGTTACCTTAATGAGCTGGGCTGGAGGCACACACTGTCGCTAAAGGTCACGGCTACAACTGCACTTGGATGACGTGGCAATGGCTTTGGATGGCGAATGTGGTCACAATGGTTACAGACTGTCTCAAAAAGAAAAACTCCCTTAATCCCGGAGTGAAATTCACTTCTTGTATTTTTAGGTTAGGTTAAGTCTTTATTTTTAAGGGGTATGAATACTATAAACGCTCTAATTTCAGGTGGTTTTTATTTTATTAATTAAGAAAAATTGGCTTGACATATAAATATAAAACTTTGTGTATGCATTAATTGAAGTTAGTACTACATGAAAAAATTTGATATTTTGGCCCACAGTCCACCGTCAAACATGACGCGCCTAAAAATTGATCCCAGTGTTGTTGACAGCATTGCAGCAAAACGGAGCGTCTAAAAGCAAAAAACCAAAAATATTTTAAAAATACATATATGTAAATGACTATAGTTTGACGTAGGGGTTTTTTAAAATATCCAATTTACAAAAAAAAATACAACCGATTAAAAAAAAAAAAAAAATTCATGAAATTTTCACTAAATAATAGTTCATAAAAAAAAGTAAAAAACGATAAGAAAAAAAACGGCTACGTCCTGTAGTAGAAGCATGTTTTTTTCTACAAAATGCCGTTGTGATCAAGTCGATCGGACAAAAACTCTTCAAGTTATGCTGTCAACGCGGTTAAAAAAAGTGGTTTCGTAAAAACGGCGTTTGAAGTTTTATAAGAGACAAATTGTATCAATATCAAATTTTTTCATGGATTACTAACTTTAATTAATATATATACAAAGTTTTATATTTATATTTCAAGCCAATTTTTCTTAATTAATAATATAAAAACCACCTGAAACTAAAGCGTTTACAGTGTTCATACCTCTTAAGTAGTATAATTGCACAACTATCACTTTAAGCTTGTTTTAATTCTAGCCGTAAGTTTCTTTAGATACATAGTCACTAGTAGTTTTAAATTTAGTGTACTTTTAAGAATAATATTAGCGTTTTATTTGCGGAGAAATAACTTGCTGCTGTGCTGCTGTTCTTTATGACGAAAAAATTCCAAGTGACGATTTTTCATTGCTGACGTTTGACTATAGGGTATGCACTCGAGTGAATGAGACAGCGGTCGCATGCCATAAAACTAGCGAGTGCGAATTTGCCGCGTTAGTGGGTAGTGTTGCCACCTTTATGAGTCAGCTTGGGAATATGTTTATAAAGCATAAAATAGGGAGTTTCTGTTTCTGCGTAAATTTTTTTTTTTTGTTAATTAATAAACTGTAATTTAGTAGGTTCAGTCATTAAATATAGATAGAACTGGCATTTGTTGTCCGATATTGGTTCGTAAGGGCTCGAAATTTTTGTAATCAAATATGTGATTGAAAAAACCAAAAAACTTTAATTATTTTATTTGTTCGGTTCAGAAAATGAAGAAAGATTTTGAAAATCATCAAAATTTGCGTGAAATTCTCAACAAGTAGCCCACTGTTAGTATGGCAATTTAGTTAAACCACTAATCCGCTGGGAAAATAATTCAAAATGCGTTCAAAGGTGATTGAATTGCCTTAAGTTTAATATCTGTGCTACCAATTCAGAGCTTATGGCTTGAGATATGACTTAAAAAGTGAACCCATGTTCGAAAATAAAAAAAAATTCAAAAAATCATGTCTCGAAAATCTTTCCATAACAATTTTTTTTTCTGTGATTTTCGAGTTATGGGGACCAAAGTGCGTCAGAAAAAATTTGTGGATTATTTGTAAATTTTTTTTTTAAGAGTTTTTAAGCCATTAAGTAACAATGACATTTATATATTGAAAATTAATTTTTAATTGAACTTTTAGTCATATATTTGCAAAGATCGATTTACATATAAATCTATCAATGCTTTTTCTAACACATAATTATGACAAATTAAGGAACGGATTCAAAACACGGCTATAGTGACATATGTTTCGTCTTTCGCCACAAGGACTCATCAGACTATTTTTGTTGTAATTATAATTATATTTGTTTTACGAAATTAATTATAATTGAAAAATTGCAAGTTGAAAAACTTGTGTTTTGGCCTGGGCGGAAGTTGAACCATTTTATTTTTAAAAGCTTGTAAACTAGTGTAATCAAAGTTTCAAAAGAAGAAATAAATAACTTTAAAGATTGTAGTATGGTTATTTTCGGATATGCAGCTCTTAAAATAAAATAAAAGGATGAAATCAAAAATATGAAATAAATATGAAATCCATTTCAGAAATATCATTTAAAGCAAAACATCTTACAAATATTTTGGAAAAACAAAATTACAATCTTTTTGTTTTTCAAAATTGTTGCAATTCAAAGATCATATAATCTTTTTCTGTTTTTTAGGAAAAAAAATTACATGAAATAGAGTGAACAGTTTTAAAATGTAATCACGAAGAGGGCAAATTTTGAGTTAAAACACTTTTGTAGTTCATGTGCCATGTGTATACAGGTGTATATATGTATTTCACAATCGCATACAATATTACAAGTTGTTTTGAGTAGATACGTATATGTACATTTGTAGGCACGAGTCATTGCGGCATGGTCAACAGACATGCAAGTCAACCAAGCGCATTATGTCTACACGAATGGCTGGCACTTTGCACACATCGTCACACGTATCACGTGCTTTAAAATGACGTTATTTTTTCATATTTTATGCAATTTTTAAAATAAACAAAAAAAAAACATTTCTATGATAACAACAAAGTCGGAATTCCTCGTAGCGAATTTCTTGCTCTTGATCATGAATCATTCGCGCCTCTTTTTAAATACAAAAGGTGACCAACTTCTCTGCTTATGACGAAATTAACTTAGGTATTATTTTAAAACTGTTGCTGTCATGAACAGATTCATGCAAGAAAACATGTATATCACACATACATATGTATGTGTGTTTGTATATATAAATACAAAAGAATCAAACAATTGTTCGCTGCACGTGATTCCATCCAGGTACAATTCAAAGTTTTATGTATGCAGTTTACTACCTCAGTTTACATACCCAATGCGCAAAAGAACGGATGCGGATCAGTTTCGAACCCGTAACGTACATCAAAAACGAATTCAAACGGATATGCTTTTAATAATGGTAATTCTGTGTTTAAAAATAAATAAAACATTTTGAAGCGATTATTAGCAATTAAAAAAAAAAAAAAAAATAAGAAACAAAAAGAGAAAAAACTGAAACGATCCGCCTATGGTAGGATTCGAACCCTGGCAAATCCGCAAGACCTGAAACGAACTTAAATACGAATTCAAAACGGATTCGTTTTCAGTAATGCTAATGCTGTATATTTACAAAAACAAAATGTTTTGAAGCGCTTATTAGCAATTAAGAAAAAAAAAGGTAAAAATTCACATTTTTTATTTCGATACCTTAGAGCGCTATAGTCCTATCTCCATTTCTTCAATTGTAGGGAAATTTGAAACGAAGATTTCAAACAGTGGTTATTTAGAATTGGCTGCTACGTATATTTTGATATAACGATATATGCAATAATTTTACCTATAATATATTTTGACATAATTTAATGTCATTAATCAATTTTATTAATTTCTAACGAAATCCCAGCCAATTTATAGTATGTCATTATGTTTACCTTTATATAGAATTGTACTACTATCAAAATAAACGACAAATTTAGTAAATTTAATGAAATTTTTCTACTAAAATGTCGTCAAAAGTCATGAAACGCATATAAAACACGAAAAAAACGAAATTTTTTTTTTGCTAATTTTAGGGTCCGACATACAAGAGTCCCCCCTTGGGTGTAACAAAATTTGTTCACTAAAATGCCGTAAAAAGTAGTAAAACGCGAAGAAAACGCGAAAAAATGTGACTTATTTGAATATTCAATGGAGAAAGGACAATAGCGCTCTTCAAAAAATTACAGTTTGGATTTTTCTTAATTTTCAAATATTTTGGTGTTTTAGTGGTATTTTGACATCACACAGTTTTCCACACGATCACGAAGCTCACAATGACATAAGTGCAAAAATCTCAAAATCGCAAAAAGTGGAGGACTATAGCGCTCTAAAGTATCGATTTGTTTTTTTTTTATATTTTTATTTTAACTAGAATCGCCGAATGACCACAAATGTATTAAATAATTTTGGTACTTTTTGGACAACTTTAGTACTTTTTTTTACTCTTTGGTACGAAATAGAAAAGCTCATTTATCATCCCTGGTATAATTCAAGCGAAATATAAACAAAACAAAAAACATGAAGTCAGTGCTATGCTTTTTGTCTTTCTCTTTGTGCTTTATACTTTTTTCAGCTCGTATTTTGTCGTTGTTGATACTGAAAAACAATGCATTTAATTTTACCTAGCTTAATGGCAAAATATTGAAATAGTTTTAACTTTGTGCACATTTACACACAAATACCTTTCTAATGGTGTATAATTCAAAGTCGTTCTCCATTTCTAACATAGTAAAAAAGGTAGGACAATTTTTTGTCTTGCGTATTAATATATAGATGCGTATGATTTTGTGTAATTTTTTTGTAAACGGTTTCGATTCCAAATTTGAGTAGTATTTTTTATCAAAAGGAGGGAAGAGAAAGAACACAATGCTTTAAAAAAAAAACAACAGAAATTTGTTTAAGTCTACATCGGATTCGTGTAGGTCAATAGCCTAGTTGTTTAAAGTCTACTGTTTGTAAATTTATACTCCGGGGGCCCGGGTTCGCCTCCCGGTGGTCGATAATGATTTTTTTTTCTTTTTTTTTTAATTAAAAATAAGCGCTACAACATTTTTTTTTTTTTTATAAGCCGCATTAACATTATTAAAAGCGAATCCGTTTTGAACTCATAAACTCGAATTCAAAACGGATTCGCTTTTTTTAGGAATTTCTTCCGCAAACGGGTCAATAACGGATCCGTAACGGATTCTATTATCCACCACATTATGGCAACTGCTCTTTACCGTATAAAATGCGTATCTGTTCAACTTCACGTGCCTGTCTTTTGCCGGCTGTTGCTTCCTCCAAAACATTGGCAACAAAAAAAAAAAAAAAAACAATTCGCCCCCCTCCCCATACGACAAACTACAGAAAAGGTCACCTTGGCGAGCGAATTTTTGAGAATACAACAGAGCTCTTTTAACATATTTCCAACAAAATTTCATCATCATCATCATACATCCTGCCTGCGTACTCAATGAGACAGTGGTAAGTCAGCACAAACATACGTACATATGTATGTTTGTATGTATATATATCTATGAGTCGCTATCGAAAACTGGCTATAAATTGTGCTCACTCCACTGTGCGAAACCAAATTTCATTGTAAGCACCAAAACCATTTTTACTTGTGAGAATAAAAAACAGTTCGTTGTGAATCCGCTGACTGAGTAGACGTCTGGAGAAAAATACAGAATACGGAACCAAGCGTTTGGATACAGTATCTTCAAGTATAAAGTGATTTTTTTGGAATAGTGATTTCATTGCTAAAATTTCACAAAGAAAATAATGTAAGCAAAAGAACTTTTCAAAGAATTTGTTGATATAAAACTATAGAAATAGTGAAGAAAAAAACCCACTTAGTGTTCGGAATACGAAGAGTAAAAATTCTGGGTTTTGACTAACGGCAATAATTGTATATATTTATTGGATACTAATATACATATATGTATATGAATATAAAAAGACATTTTAGCCAAAAAAAAAGTGCAATTGGAGACACAACTTTTGTCCAATTCGTTCCAATTCGTTACGAAAAATAAAAATTATTTAGTGTGATAAATTTCAACTAAAGTTATACTTATATATAATATATAGTATATATAATCAATTTAAATGAAAAACTATGAAAAAACCAACTTAGCACTGATGACATCAGTCATGCTTCGGTTAATTTCAGGCATTACAGAAAAAGTACGGAATGATAATTGTAATTTTTTTCTAAAATAAATATCTTACATTGCGAGTTGCAACAAATTAATAAATTTATACTTTTGTTGGATTTTTGTTCATTTGTTTAGTGTAGAACTGAGGAGTAATTTTTCAAAAGGGCTTATAACCAAAACGAGGCAAAAGTAATGTCATATACATTATTTGCATAATAATCGGTTATTGGATAAATATGATTTTTTTAACTAAATGTCATTAATTTCACTCCATCAGGTAAACTTTTCATGAAAACAGAACACAATTTTATTAATTTATAACAAAGTATCAGGCAATTAATATTGTGATATTACTTTTCGTTTCGTTTCGTTATAAGCCCTTTTGAAAAATAACTCCTCAACTATTGTATGTACTATCTAGATTGTTGAAACCTTTTGCATGTGATTCTTAAAAGTGCATTCACCTTCTGAAAGACTTTCTCTATGTCCGTCCATAGCGTTGGCATTAACTTGCACTTTTTAAACAGACATGCGTACTTTGAAGTGAATTTCCGGCGCCAGCTGTCTTTGCGGGGTGTGCTGGTGTTATTTCGATGCTTTTTTCCGGCATGTACCACGCTTTTAGCCAAATAAGCTGAAAACTGGGCAAAGGCTGCGTGGTTTGGATTGATTTGACTTTGAAAATGTACGCTGAAGGACAAAGTATAAGGGTACAAAAACGAAAAGGGGCAATAACCAAACGTATTGAGGTTGTTTTGGCAAGAAGCTTTTTAAGACAATAACAAAACCTTTCGAGAGGGTATAGTGAGAATATTTCCATACATATGAATGTAATACATTAATGTAGTACATTTATTTCAAGTTCAATGTACTGCACGGGGTAGAGTTTTTTTTTCTTATGTTTATTGAACTTGACAAAAACTAAGATGAAAATTAATTTTTATTGATTCAGTAAATTATTTATTCTTTTGTGGATTTTTGATGAAGGTATTCATTTGATTAAGAGTATCTTGGAGACAAAAATTTATTATTTTTTTTTTTTGACCACTAAAAACAGCATTAATCGTATTATTCCCTTAACTTCCGATTTATATTTAAAAATAATATATTGTTGTAAAGGGCTTAAATAACACGTTTTGGTTAAGATGTAAATATATTTCAAAAGGCTTTAATTTTATAAGGATACTATAAAGTGTCATTTAGGGGGATACGAAACAGAGAAACTAGGTCGCTCTAGTCGTATTTCTGATTTTAATTTTTTTTTTTTTTTTTTTGTGGACCGGTAACGCTTTACATTCTTTTGCTACCAATAAAAATGGATGAGATGGCATTGTTGGTTTAAGCCTACTGTTCAGTGTTGTTTATGTTAAACACTGACAAAATTACAAAATCAACGCAAAATGCGTAAATTAAACAAAAAATATAGAAGGCTGGTTTTCGTTGCGCTTCAATGATCACCACAATCATATCATCAGACGAATTTGGCGACATCCAGAAGAACTTAGAAGCAGACACGTACTATATTTAACCTTTAGTAAAGATCTGTTGAGAATCACAGAAAAACTGTTAAATCTCACTCGAAACTTAAAAAAGTTGAAAATTAAATCGAGATCGACTTTTGATTCCATGTAATTCTCCACAAAAGCGGTTCTGCTAAATTTCAAAATATGCAAAAAATATTATAATACTAATGAGTTATAACAGCTGGACGATGCATAACAAGGGGAAACCAAATATTAGAATTTTTTGCATGTGCCGTATTTTTCTTTTTGCTGTGATTCTCAACAAATCTATGTATGCTAAAAGTTAAATATAGTATGCTTGAAAGTTTTCATGGATGTCAGAAAATTCATCTGATGAGAATGAACTATGGTGGGTATCCCAAAACTAGTAACGCAAAGCAGCCTTCCAATAAATTTTTTGTTTTTTTTTTATTTTATGCATTTTGTTTTGTTTTGGTAAATTTTTGATATTCTACATAAAAACATTGAACAGTTAGCTCAAGTCAACGATGTCATCTGTTCCATGTTTGTTTCGGAGCAAATAACATATTAATATTTGCCAATTTGTTAATAAATATTTTAAGAAATATTGTACCAAATATATTTGTTTGACAAAAAGCTGTTAGATTCTTACGAAGTAAATTTTTGCCGGTAAACTCCAATTGGTTCATTTTGCTTTTTGTCCTGTGTGCACTTTTGATGTTAATCACTTCCTGGCTTCATGCGATTGCAAAGTTCAATACCTGCGTATAAAATAAATTGCTATTAATGCAATGTAAAATACACAAAGTTATATCAAGTGAACAAACAACGTTTTAATTGGAATTGAAGTTGGTTACATGAACAACATCATTATGATTAATAATCGCAAAATTCAAGTCAATACAAGCAATTTATTAGCGATAAGATAAGTGAAATTAAGTTCTAAATATTTGCAGCTATCATGATCGTACTATCAGAACTTTAAAAGCAATATTTACACATCGCTCATTTACTTCAAGAACGGCATAACTCAAAAAACGTGAATTTTCATATGAGTATCTTTTATGGTCACCGTTTCCAATTAAACGTATTTTCTGCAAAATCGAATTTTTTGATTTGTGCCGTTCTTGTAGGAAATGAGCGATATGTTTATGTGCATATATATTAGGGTGGGCCAATTTGCCAACCAACAGTGGCTACGCCCCCTATGTGAAAGTACATTCAATTCTAAGAAAAAATGCCCAAGAAACCATCAACCTATACGTTCATTTTGAGTTCGGCGCATTTTCGATTGAAAATTTTACCTTGCATTCATTATATTTTAAGTTTATAAGTATACAAGAAAATGTTTACTTTTTCAATGATTTTTCAAGCATGGCTTATAAAATAGAACTCTTACAGTTTGAAATTCTTTAATCCCATTTCGACAAAAGCAAGTTTAAAATTTTCACGTATCTGAAATCTGTCCTGGCGAGAAAAGTCCCTTTTCAAATACAGTAGACCCCGCTTAATTGACTTAATGAAAAATGCAAACTTTTTGATTGAATTAAGCGGGGAATCAATTAAACGGGGCCCTCTTAATTGACCCGACTGATCAAAGAACCCCGGATGATTGATCGAGTGAGTCAATTAAGCAAAGAAAAAAATAGCATTCGGCGATTTTTAGTTTTAATATAATGTTTTTTTTTTATTTTTCAAAGTACTTATTAAGACTTTCTTTAAATCAAAATATGTACATAAGGTACATAAAAAGAACTTCAATTTAGCTTAAAATAAGGAAAAAAAAATTAATATAAAATTCAGGTATTTGCGTAGTAGACTTAGAGCTGAGCACATAAATTTCGAAAAACTAGGTGTAGGGAAAATTTACTTATATGGGAATCGATTACGAGTCCATCTGTAAGACTTATATTCGTACGGCTTATAGTTCGCGAATCATAGTATTTCGCAAATCGTTATTCATATTACTCTGCTTACTTGTACGAAGCATATATCTTTAGTTAGGATACCTTCCTAACGATAAGTTGTACAAAATCACTTCTCATTTGTTTTGACAGGTAATTTTCCGAGTTGCGATATTGTGGCCCTACATTTTTCTATAGAAGTAACTGTTAGCGCGGTATTTACTAAAAACTGACCTTTGCAACCTTTGACCTTGAATAACTTTTCACACAAATTTGTAATGGACTTTTCCCACTGTTTTTTAAGCATTAATAACGATTATTCCGGTTAAAAATTATGTGCGCATAAAAAGGCATTTAAGGTTAAATTTCAAAATTTTTTAAAAATTTCCAATGGTATTAGAAACAGAAATAAGCATCAGACGTGAATTTAATGATTTATGACCTTTAAGGCCATCACATCTTCTGGATATACATAACATGTGTTGGAACAGCTTTCGGCATTAAAAATATCAGCTTGATCAAAACCCTTTTATAATCCAGGAAGAATTAAGTTTTTGAAATCATTTGCACCTTCTGCGTTTGCACTTTACGAACGAAGTCATCGTCGCACTTTTGCCATCACCATAGACAGTCTGGAGTAGGTTTAAAATCTTTATTAAGCTGTATTGAAAACTGTTTAGATTTTTCCATCAGTATATTTTTTGTTCCTTTAATATCGTTGATCTTTTAAAAGGCGTATTACATGTATTTTTCATTTGGAAACGATTTTCTTCCTATTAATTAACCAGGAAAACCATTTAAGCGGGAATCAATAAACAGGGGATTTGGGTACCATTTTCAAGGAGGACAGTTTCATCAGTCTTTTTCTAGTTCAATTATGCGGGGAAATTAATTATAAGGGGGTCAATTAAGCGGGGTCTACTGTATGTGAGAGGACAAAGAGAATATTTATATCATTTTAAGGATCCTCAACTTTTGAATAGAATTTGAAACCAAAATATTGTTAATCGTTATAAGTGTATATCATTAACATAATAAGATCAAAACTGATTTGTGTCAATTAATGATGTTTCCTAGTTGTAAATATATGGAAGTAAACATATCGTCACCTCCTATATAATCATTCCGGAGATAAGTGGCACATGATTTTCTGCATGGTTTGGTGCATAACCCTGCTCAATGTGAGTTCTCTTAAATGACACCATTGTAAGCAAAAAAAAAAAAAAAAACAAAACAAGAAAATTCGAAATGCAGTGTAAATTCAAATTTTAAAAAATATTAAAATTGAATTATCACAAAACTAGAAAATTAGAGTTATCTTTTGACAAAAAAAATATAACGATCACAAAAGAAGAATGCATCCAAATGATCAAAATCAAACATACTTACATACATATGTATGTATATAAATAATAGTCATGAAAAATTGTGGAAAAGAATAGATAAAATTAGTTTAGCAACAGAGTATTTTGGCACATGATGTGCGTGCGTGCTGAGGCAGCGGCGTTACTTGATGATTGGTATATTAAAATGACCTTCATTAAGGTTATAGCTATTTTGGAAAGTAGATATTTTTATTTTTGTTTGTAGATAAATTGGAAAATTTTTTCGTGTCAATGAATTCGGCGAAAAAAGAAAAAAACGCTTTCGCGTGGCTTACTTAATTTAATGCTGACAAATATGGTTGTGAATAAATGTTTACTTTAACTCAATTCAGTGAAAAATTATAAACAATGTGTTTGTTGGTGATGTAGAGAAAATACATATGCAGAGTTTTATCCGGTATTCTGAAAAAAGTCAAAAAAAAAAAAAAAATTGAAATATTTCGAAAAATTTCAATATGTTTCTCAACATAGGACTACCTTTGAGGTATATGGAAAATTTAGCAAAATTTATTATTATATGTATATGAATGAAAAATGAAATGATTGTCCTCTCAAATATTTTTAAAAATTTTCGCTTATTTTCCATTTACCTCAAAGTTGGTCCTAGGTGCCCTGAAAAACATATTGAAATTCAGAGAAAAACTGAGTTTTCGAGATATTTCTATTAAACATTTTTTGACTTTTTTCAGAAAATTTAAAATTGTCGCCTTGCTATACGAGATAATAAGATCAACCTTGCGGCTTTTGAAACCAGATCAAATATAAAATAAAAATTTATAATTGGCATACAAGACCGGAGTTATGGCAATTTTCTGAACTCATCTTTTTTTTAACTCGAAAACAGAAAAACCTACCAACATTTTTTTGACATGCCCCAAAGGTTAAAAAACCAGTTTCGAGCAAAATAAAAAAATACGTGTATATCGGTGTTGGACGACCAGAAAGTTTGTTCTTAACTCAATATATCAAAAATTTTGAAATCAAGTTGTAACATTAACCTGATGATTCTCTACTTTATGTCTCTATCCATTCGCTATAATTATTTGTTTTCGTTTTATTTATTTCTAGAAAAATGGCTTCTGTTAAGGAAAATCTCATGTCACAAGTCGCCGAACTTTTACCTTCGGCTGGCAACAAAATTACCATTGTTGGTATCGGCCAAGTGGGCATGGCTTGCGCATTCAGTATTCTCGCACAGAATGTATCAAATGAAGTCTGTTTGATGGATGTGTGCCAGGATAAGCTCATCGGTGAAATGATGGATTTGCAACACGGTTCAAATTTCCTTAAGAATCCCAAGATCACTGCTAGCACAAATTATATCGAATCAGCTGGGTCTCGACTATGCATTGTGACCGCAGGTGTGCGTCAAAAGGAAGGTGAATCGCGCTTGTCGTTGGTGCAACGTAATACCGACATCCTAAAGCATATCATTCCAAAATTGGTTGAAAACTCACCAGACACCATGCTATTGATGGTCTCAAATCCTGTGGATATTATGACCTATGTTGCCTGGAAATTATCAGGTTTACCTAAAAATCGCGTTATTGGCAGCGGTACCAATTTAGATTCATCACGTTTCCGTTTCTTGATGTCACAACGTTTGGGTGTTGCACCCACCTCCTGCCATGGCTGGATTATTGGTGAACATGGTGATAGCTCAGTACCCGTATGGTCTGGTGTCAATATTGCTGGTGTTCGCTTGCGTGAGTTAGACCCAATCATTGGTACCGGTGAGGATCCCGAAAAGTGGAATGAACTGCACAAACAGGTGGTCGATTCTGCTTATGAAGTCATTAGATTGAAGGGTTACACCTCTTGGGCTATTGGCCTCAGCGTTGCCTCCTTGGCTTCAGCCGTTTTGCGAAACACGAGCAATATAGTAGCAGTATCAACATCAGTACTTGTAAGTGCAGAACATGAATAAGAAGATGCACTTAGTCCAAGTTAATGAAATATTTTGTCTCTTTCTTTTCAGGGCGAGCACGGCATTGATAAGGATGTCTTCCTGTCACTACCATGTGTTTTGAACACAAATGGCGTTACTGCTATTGTCAAGCAAATTTTGACGCGAGTTGAAATTGAACAGCTTCAAAAGTCGGCCAATCTTATGTCCGAGGTACAAGCCGGGCTTAAGTTCTAAACGCAAAACTTCAACGCGAACCAGAAATCATTACAAAGAGTTGAATTTTAATTAATTTAATTAAAAAACACAAGGTCATTATTATAAATAGCAAATTAGGTAAACAAAATCACATGAAACATTTAATGAAAGTATTTCTCTGAACAAGGTTCTTATTTATTTTTTTAATTTTAAATTTTTTTGTTAAGTTTTAATTGTAATACATCTTTTTAAAAAAAAAAAAAAATCTTATCCAGATAATAAAAAACTGCTTTAATTTTTTAAAAAATTTTGTATTTTTTTTCTTTTTCATTTTATTTTTATAAACGCAGTACAAATTTTGTGTTTATTAAAAAGTGTACAAAGATATTTGTAATGCTATAAATCAGCCGCAACTACCTCAATAGTGTAATTTATGTATATAAACAGTGACGTCACACGTGACATTAATGACGCTATGAAAGCGCACTGTTTCAATTAGTCAAATGTAGGCAAATTATTTTTAACGTACGGATTGTGTACAAAAACATAAAAGAAAATATTTAGTTAATAAAACTAGCAAAAATTTATTCTCGTAAATATCTATTAATAAAATGCATGTTTAGCTTTAAACAGCACATACTACATAAAGATTTCCTTAGCACCTTTGTTAGTTTGAAATAAATTACTTAAAGAATTTCTGAATTTTTTTTAAATGTATTAAAGATTGGTAGAACCGCAGGACAGTACGATTTAATTTTTATTTAGAACCCAGATGTTTAATATTTTTTTTTTTTTTTTTTGAATTTGTAGCACAGTGTAATCGAAATTGTTTAACATTTTCAGACTGTTAAGGTACGAATTTCTATAACATAATTTTCCCATGCGTAAATATTTCTCCCCAAGTTTTTTCTGATAAATTTTGTTCCCCCATAACTTCCCTCAGATTCTTCCAATAGATACATACATAACTCGTTTTGTGGTTTGCCCTCTTATAACTCAGACAGCGTTAATCCGCATGAGCAGTCTTAATTCGAATTTACTTTATCCCCATCTCAATACGCATCAACTCTTACGTTAATGCATGAAATTAAACTAAAATCAAATTCAATTTTTTCATTTGAAGACGGGAATAAAAAGAAAGCGCACTGTGGAGAGAGAGGGCGATCAGCTGTTTACTTTTACTTAATGCAGAATCTTTCGTCTGTCAGGGGAAAGTTTTCATTACTGCCGTTTAACTTCTTAATTCGCCAAAGCCACCGTCTGTGAACAATACATAACTCAAAAAATTGCTCCACTGCGTCTCTAGATAATATATCTCTTTGCATATAGCGTTCTTGTACGGTGGCATTCGATCTTGACGGAAGTCGAATTGGTTTAGCAGAAACAAGGAGTCAAAGGTTCGAGTGTGGCTTCTGGCAAGAATTAACTGAAACTGATCTGATGAGGCTATATACATGTTTATATATATGAAAAATATAAATATGTATGTGGAAATAGCCGAAACATATGTAATCAATTTCCATGTAAACACTTGTTTGCGTCTGTGTTGAAAAATTGCAAAAATGACTTTAATAAATTCGATATCATATTTCAATTAAAAACCGCGTTGGTGCTTTTATTAGTACTTTACTATTAACTTCATACATTCAATTAAATTTAAATTCAATCTACCGCACTCTACCGTAGCTACGGTTGAAAACGATTGAAAAAGCAGTGTTATTAATTGAACGGCTTGAAAGGCACTGAAAATACACCAAGCACATCAGCCGAAGAGATATATATTAAACACTTCTCAATAGTGAGCCTGGACACAAGGCAGACAAAATAGTCAGGCAACTATTTGATTCTCCACTGCGGCTCGTGAAATTTGCTATCGCTTGTGTGTTTGCTTTACAAACACAATTCAGACAAGAAAGTTGCCCGAAGATTTTTTTTTTTGCGAAATTTCAAATAAATCCAAAAAATTAAAACCCAAATGTTTTGATTTTTTAGAAAGGTTTATAAGACAATGCACCATGTGAATTGTAAAAAATGTAATGCAGAATGTGTCCATCCTTTATGGAGGTAGAGTTAACATTAACAATAATATGACCTTTGTGTTTTTCATGGGTGGTGCCCGCCTCAAAATGAAAAATACGCTCTCCGGCTAAACCGCTACATCGATTTTTATGAAATAAGGAAAGGTACTAAAAGTTTTTGGATCTTTAGTGGGCGGTGCCACGCCCTTAATGTTATAATATGTTGCTACGGCTAAGCCACTGCACCGATTTTAATTAAACTTGGAAGTGAGGTAAGCTTAGCAGAAAAAAAGGATATTAATTAGTACAATCATTTGGGAGAATAAAATGATGTTACCTGGAAAGTTTTGCTGGATTTTTGCAAAAGAGTTATTTTATAGATTTCGATGTGCTCTTTCAGAATTTCAACTTTGCTACCTCGAATCGAGTTCGCTTGCGCCGCAATAATGGAAACATGGCGTTCAAAATCAGTTTTTAACAAATATCTCTTTAACGGTTACATTTAGAGAAAAATATTGTAGTGCAATATTTTAACTTTTTTAATTTTTTATAAAAATTACCTTTCAACTGTTTTCGTACGACCTATAACTCAGGAGATATCCTAATTCAAAATTTGAAAAAAATTATTAAATTGCGCATGCCGCTTATGAATAGGCACAGTGATGTGTTGAGATTAAAATTATGATAACTCATGAACGGTGAGTCACACGTTTAAAGTAAAAATATCAGTTTATTGGAAATTACTTATGCTACAATCTACATATTATTTTTTTTTCAGATGACATATAATTTGGGAGATATTTTTTAAACAAACCTAAAATTTAGAAAAAAACCGTTTTTTCAAAATAGCTCCGAAACGATTCGTGCTAGAAAAAAAATTTTTCATGTATTTTGTAGAACGTTCAATTTCCTATAAGGATCTTTTCAAAGTGTTTTTTCGTCAGACTTACCCTTCATGGGATATCGCGACTTGAAAATGATTCAAAACTGAACATAGTACTGCGCATAGTACAATGTTCAAATTTGAATGATTTTCAAGACGCGTTATCTCATGAACGGTAAGTCGGATGAAAAAACAGTTCGGAGAGACCCCTATAGGGCATTGAACGTTCTACAAAATTCTGGAAAATGTTTTTTTCTAGACCTTACCGTTTTGGAGATTTTTTGAAAAAACGGTTTTTTTTCAAAATTTCGGGTTTGCTTAAAAAATATCTCCCAAATTATAGGTCATCTGAAAAAAAATCATATGTAAAATGTAGCGTAAGTAATTCCCTATAAACAGTATTTTTACTTTAAACGTGTGACTCACCGTTCATGAGTTATCATAATTTTAAGCTCAACACATCACTGTGCCTACTCATAAACGGCATGCACAATTTACTAATTTTTTTCAAATTTTGAATTAGGATATCTCCTGAGTTATAAGTCGTACGAAAACAATTTGGAGGTCATTTTTATAAAAAATTTCATAAGCTAAAAAATTGCATCACAATATTTTTCTCTAAATGTAACCGTTAAAGAGATATTTGTAAAAAACTGATTTTGGACGCCATTTTTCCAATATGGCGGCGCGAGCGAACACGATTCGAGGTAGCAAAGTTGAAATTCTGAAAGAGCACATCGAAATCTATAAAATAACTCATTTGCAAATATCCCGCAAAACTTTCCAGGTAAAACTACCAAATGACTGTACTAAAACGGTTATTGCTTTTTTTAGTGAGCGGAGTTTTGCCTCTAATGGGGCAATATGTTATCAGTGCGTATGAAATTCGGTACTGAGATGAGTTGAGCTTTAAGAAAAAATAATAAGACGTACACGTTTGTAACCACGTATATGGAAACACGCCATCAGTTCTGCATCGATTTTCATGAAATTTTTAATAGAAAAAGGCTCAACACTAAAGTTGGAGATTAGGAACTTTTTGTATTTTATTGCATCCCAAAAGAAGAGAGAGTCTGGCCCCTATTGCGGTTGTCGATTTGCGATAAAATCGATGGCCATCGATTGTTTCTACTAGCCCTATCTTTGAAACCTCTGCAGCGATTTGAATAAAATTTTCTCCATTTGATTGCAAACGACTTTAAATGACACAGTGGAATCGGTGATGTAGTTTCAAAGATAGGTCTAGAAGAAAAAATCGATAGTCATCGATTTTATCGCAAATCGACAACCGCAATAGGGGCCAGACTCTCTCTTCTTTTGGGATGCAATAAAATACAAAAAGTTCCTAATCTCCAACTTTAGTGTTGAGCCTTTTTCTATTAAAAATTTCATGAAAATCGATGCAGAACTGATGGCGTGGTTACAAACGTGTACGTCTTTTTATTTTTTGTTTAAGTTTACAGTTTATAGTCTCTTTAATCTCAAACTGAAATCTTATTTCGGACACAAATCGCAGTGCGGATGAAATTTTATTTATAAATTTTTTTATTATTTTATACGTCGGCTATATTGGACACATATTTCATTTTCCGCTCCGAAGACTCTTTAGACAAATAAATGGAAATTTAAAATTTGGAATTGAAATTTACCGAGTGGAGGATTTGAACTCGGGTCTCTCCAAGCAACGCAAGTCATTAGACCGATGCACTATCGGATGTAAATATGTACATATGTACTGGCACATTCGACCACTTTTGGTACTAATGGCTGATTATGCATTACATTCGGACCATTTTTGATACAAATAACCAACTTTACATTACATTTGGACCATTTATGGTGTAATTGATAACACAGGTTCACAAAAAAAAAAAAATGTCATGGCGTTTTGATCAGACTATGTGTTTCCTAGGGACTTTGACGTCCTGAATCCGAATCCGGGGTCCGTTTTTTTCCAGAACGTCTGAGAAAAAAGAGTTCAAGGTCATATGGAGGTCAACATGGGGTTCATGTGTCGTTTAGTGATAAGTTCGCTAAAATTCTGAAACTAATTTTTAATCATTGAGCTCTTAGGTCTTAAAAAGAATATGTGAGCAAAAGAGTATCTCGGACCTGGTTTCAGAGATATAGCCATCGGAAGATCAGAACATACATCTTCTACGAAAACCGCTATAAGTTGGGAACCCCTGAATGTATTTGGAAAATATTGGTGTCATATGAAAGGTATTTTGTTGTTGTTGTTATTGTTGTTGTTGTTTTTGTTGTTGTTGTTGTTGGTGTTGTTGATTTATTTGTTTTTGTAATTGAAAAATTTCACAAAATTTCAAAAAAGCTGATATCTCAAAAACTATGAACCCAATGGAAAATATTCCAAAAACATTTTTATAGGCTGTTAAAATACCTTTCATATAACATCAATATTGTACAAATCCATCCAGGAGTATCCAACTTATAGCGGTTTTCATAGAAGATATATCCGGATCTTCCGATGGCTATATCTCCAAAACTAGGTCCGAGATACCTTTTTTGATCACATATTCTTTTTAAGGACTAATAGGCGAGGAGCCGGCAATACTAAAAGTGCCGTCATCGCGGATTCTGAAATTTTTAATGCAAAATGGTAGTTTACATTAAGACGAATAAGAAAAGCTTGGTCAGCATGGCTGTAGCCTGGCAGAAATATTTTTAAATGGTTTTTGAATTATAAAATTTGCGGAATGTTTTGCCGTCATCACGGATTTTAATCAATCTTAATATTAATCGATGGTAAATTTCATAACCATTCAGAAAAAATCCGGCTGACCCAATTTTTTTTGCCGAAAATGACCGGCAGACCTATTTTAATGGTGCGACAGTGGGAACTTCCGGCAGTTTCTATGATCGCATACCAAGATATTTTTAAATTTGACATTAAAACACGTGGATTAAAAACAAAAAAAAAACAAATTTCCGTGATAACAGAGAAATTGTACCCACCATTAAAATAGGTCTGCCGGTCATTTTCGGGAAAAAAAATTGGGTCAGCCAGATTTTTTCTGAATGGTTATTAAATTTACCATCGATTAATATTAAAATTGATCAAAATCCGCGATGACGGAAAACATTCCGCAAATTTAATCATTCAAAAACCATTTAAAAATATTTCTGCCAGGCTACAACCATGCTGACCAAGCTTTTCTTATTCGTCTTAGTGTAAACTACCATTTTGCATTAAAAATTTCAGAATCCGCGATGACGGCACTTTTAGTATTGCCGGCTCCCGGACTATAAGAAATCAATGATAAGAAATTGGTTTCAGAATTTTAGCCAATTTATCACTAAACGGCACATGACCTCCATATGACCTTGAACAATTTTTTTCAGACGTTCTGGAAAAAAACGGACCCGGGATTCGGATTCAGGACGTCAAAGTCCCTAGGAAACAGATAGTCTGATCAAAACGCCATGACATTTTTTTTTTTTGTAAACCTGTGTAATTTAAGTGAATTTATTCTACATAGTTTTAAGTGTAGTCCGTTTTGGTCTACTTGCAAAATAACTGGACCAAAGATGGAACTGTTGAGACAGGGTATATTTAAATTATATTTCTATTGTACTTTTAATTTTATGATGTTTATTGAATTGGCAAGTGGGCGGTTCAGTAAACATTAAATAAATTTCACAAGTCGTTTACTTTTGGGAAATATTTAAAAAAAGTGAATTATTAATGAATTCAAGGATTTTATTCCACATCCATCCACACACATTAGTAAGTGTGCAAAAAATTGTATGTAGAAATGTTACAAAAGATTGCCTTCTCACCAAAGTCTCAAAAAACGAACGTCACCCTATTGGCAAAAAAGTGACCATAGTTGGTAGCGGTAGTGCTGGTGCAACTGCAGCTTTCACAATTCTCTCCAAAGATGTTACGGAAGAAATATGTTTACTGGATGTTGATGAAAAGAAAATTGCTGGTGAAGTGAGTGACTTAGTGCAGGGTGCGATTTACCTAAATGACCCTCAAATAACCGCTACTACAGACTACGCGATGACGGCGAATTCCAACGTATGCATTTTAACTGTTGGAGTGCCTCATAATACAGACGATCCACGTCCGGTTTTGATACAACGCAGTGCTGATCTTTTCAAGACAATAGTTCCAAATCTTATAAAATATTCACCCGAAACTATATTATTAATAGTCAGTAGCCCAGTTGATGTTATGGAAACTATCGGGTCTTCCTGTTAATCGTGTCCTTGGCACTGGGACCGCATTGGATTCGCTTTCGTACCTTCATATCTCAACGATTAGGAATTTGTCCGTCAGCCATAGACGCTTTCATAATTGGTAAACATGGTAATAGCTCGATACCCGTCTGGTCCAGCGTAAGCGTTGCGGGTGTACGGCTGACTAAACTGAACCCAAAGATTGGCACTGAAGAAGACGAGGAGAAGTGGGCTGATGTGCATAGGGATGTCGTTGAAGCTGCTGCTAAGATTGTTAAACTGAAAGGTCACATAACATGGTCAATAGGATTGGTTGCGGGTGCTTTAACAAAGTCAATATTGCGAAACTCCAGCGAAGTGCAACCTGTTTGTACATCTGCAAATGTAAGTTGGGGGTTTTCAGTGACTTTGATATGGACAAAGATCGCTATCATAAACTTATATTCTTTGAAGTTTTATCGTGGGATAATTGGGAGAATGAGGTAGTAACCCTCATTTTCAACAATAGCATTTTTTTCATAAAAAATATACGAGCCCTTAATACCAAAATTTTAGATTTTTTTATTCAAAATAATGTCAAAAAATTCTTGTTTTAATTAAAATGTCGTGCTATAAAATTTTCGTGAATACTAAATTAATTAACCTCTCGAAACCTCTCCTCGTCCAGTGTACAAAACTCGTCAAACAACGTAGAATACAATGTAGATATTCAACAAAAGATTGTCTAGTAAGCGAAGTGTCAACGGAGCAACCCTGTTCAGCTGGAAAGAAAGTTACCATTGTTGGCGCCGGTGCTGCAGGCTTGGCTGCCGCATTTGGTATTCTTTCAAAAAATATTTCCGAGGAACTTTGTTTATTAGATGCCGATGAAAAACGAAGTAGCGCTGAGAAGATGGACCTAGAGCAGGGAGGGATTTACATACATAATTCAAAAATAAATGCAAGCACAGAATTTGCTGAATCAGCCAATTCTAACGTATGCATAGTAACTGCAGGAGTGCGTGGAAAAGGCGAGTCACGCCTGCAACGGGTACAGCGTAATGCCGATCTTATGAAACAAATAATTCCAAAATTAATTAAATATTCTCCCGAAACCAAATTGATTATTATCAGTAATCCTGTTGACGTTATGACCTATGTTTCCTGGAAATTATCAGGTGTTTCTAAAAACCGTGTCCTTGGAACTGGTACTATGTTGGACTCGGCACGTTTTCGTTTCTTTTTATCACAGCGATTAGGAATTGCTCCCACGTCGGTGCACGCTTTGGTAATTGGGGAGCATGGTGACAGCTCGGTGCCTATCTGGTCGAGTGTAAACGTTGCAGGTGTACGGTTGGCCAAAATTAACCCAAAGATTGGCACAGAAGAAGACGAAGAAAATTGGGGTGCCATTCATGAAGACGTCGTTCAGGCAGCTTATAGAATTATTAAGCTAAAAGGTTACACTTCATGGGCCATTGGTTTGGTTGCAGGTGCTTTGACAAATGCTATATTGCAAAACTCTAACCAAGTTCTACCTGTTTCTACGTCTGCATGTGTAAGTTACGTTCTTTCTGTAACTTACTTATTTGGTATGGATAAAGGCACTATAATTCGAAAACTTTGTTTTTGTAGCTGCGTAAATGTACTTTTTCCCCTCAAAGGACTATACTCATTTAAAAAAAAAAGGTTCATTAACCATTTTGATAGTTTTAACGAGCTTAGGAGGGTTTTAAAGGTTTTTCACGTTCGGTGGAATATTCTCATTGTTACAAAATTTAGTTCTTAAATTATAGTTTTCTCCTTATAACGTTTAATGGCATACTCTTTGAAATGCCTCTATTTTAAATCGCTTCAGAGGCTTACACTTTTTATACAATAATCAACACTTAAAATCTAAATGTACTGTAATCAAACCAGTAATTTGCATTTTCTCGTATTGAGATTCTGTTGTGGTTCATATATTTTGATCGTTTGGAAATGTTAAAATTTGTTGCATGCTTTTAGACTTATCTTATTGAAAGCTTACTACAGTGGAGTCGATAAAAGTATTTTACGATCTAAAGAATGCCAAGAGATTTCTGATTTATTTTGAAATATTTTTGTTGTTTTCTATGATAACGTTTTGTTTTTTGTAAAATTTTTATTTATTTTTTTTTAAAAATGTCGTGTCGTAAAATTTTTGTGAGTTCCAAATTATTGAACCGTCAATACTCAAAAGCCCTCTATGTCTGTTGCGTGAAACTCTTGAAACATCGAAGGAGCCAATGTAGATATTCAACGAAGGATTGTCTTGCAACCGAAGTTTCCACAGAGAAACGTCGATCAGCCGGCAAGAAAGTTACCGTTGTTGGTGCCGGTTCAGTTGGTTTGGCTGCAGCATTTAGTATTCTTGCGAAAAATGTTACCGAAGAACTTTGTTTGGTGGATGTTGACAAGAATAAAATTGCCGCTGAAAAGATGGATCTTGAACAGGGTGGGATTTATCTAAATGATTCCAAAGTAAGTGCAAGTTCTGACTATAAAGCATCAGCTAATTCCAGCGTCTGCATAATAAGCGCTGGAGTGCGCGGGAAAGCAGACGAACCACGCCTTGCACTGATGCAGAGAAATGTCGAACTTTTAAAACAAATTGTTCCAAATATAATGAAGCATTCTCCCAATACCATAATAGTTGTTATCGGTAACCCTGTTGATGTTTTGACCTATATCACTTGGAAATTGTCGGGAGCTGCGAAAAATCGTGTTCTTGGCACTGGCACCATGTTGGACTCGGCACGTTTTCGATTTTTTATATCACAGCGGCTAGGAATCGCTCCCTCGTCTGTGCATGCGTTAATAATTGGTGAACATGGTGACAGTTCGGTACCTGTGTGGTCGAGCGCTAACGTTGCAGGTATGCGATTGGCTAAACTAAATCCAAAGATTGGCACCAAAGAAGATGAAGAGAATTGGAATGAGTTGCATAAGGAAACTGTCCAAGCAGCTTATAAAATTATAAAACTAAAAGGTTACACATCATGGGCTATTGGATTGGTTGCGAGTGCGGTAACAAAGGCAATATTACAAAATACTAACCAAGTGCTACCTGTTTCTACCTCAGCATGTGTAAGTTCTAATTGATGTGGGGACTTTCATTTAGATTTTAGTCTGAGCATGAAATACACATGCATGTATATTGCAACAGATATAGATTTACTTTCTTAACTCTCGAGGTTCTGATTACCAATCCTAAAAATCTTGACACTGAGTTAAAACTTAATTCTTTTACGCTTTTAGTTATTAATTAATAATTTGAAATCTTTTGCTTAATAGGGTTTTCATGGAATAGAGAAGGATGTTTTCTTGTCGCTGCCATGTATCGTAAATTCAAACGGTGTGCAGGCGGTAATCAATCAAAATTTAACAGAAAAAGAGGTTGAGCTACTTCAAAAGTCTGCAGAAATTTTGGGTAAAGCTCAAGACAGTGTCAAAATATAACTTCATTTGTCCGGTTTTTTAAATTATTTGCTTAAAAATTGTATGTGAAATGTTTGTATTACATAAAATTGTATATGTTATAAATAGATAGTCTACTTATATAGTGAACAAGTTACTAGAAATTCTATTCTTCAAAGGTAAATAACTCGGAAAGAAAGAATCCAATCAGAAAAATTTGAATGTAAAGTTGGTAAGGAAGACTATTGCTATTCGTTGTCATTGAAAAAATTGAACAACACCTTTTCCTGCAGCTGCGCTATAGGCCTGAAAACAGCGCTTCCTGCAACTTCAAGCAAGGATATCTCGAATGTTTAAGGGTTTATGAGCAGTTTTGACCTCGGAATCGGGTTCAGAGTACCAAATAGATAGAGTGCCGGTGTAATTATCTTTGCCAGTAGCTTAGACCAAAGGTCAAATTCGATCTTGGTATAAATCCGTAACGGTACTTTAAACAGTTATGAGACTTGATTCCTAACAAAAAAAAGAAAGTATAGCGTCAAGAAATTAACTTGAGTGGTTTAGTTATTGAATCATTGTCAAGAGTGTCACGTCTTAAAAATTGCAAGTCGGTATACGGTTTAAATACATATGTCATTAATATGAAATCTTCGTTATTTTCAAATGCACTAAGCTATATTATGTATTACACACATCACATTTCCTTGTGAAAACACGCGAAAAAGAAGTCATGAGTGTCACGTTATTTATGAAAATTATTTTTAAGTGTGGAATTATTTTGTGATATCTATAGTTCCGTACACTTGGCATATTATTATATACTAGAATCGCGCAATGGTCAAAATTTTACCACAAATGTATTAAATAATTTTGGTACTTTCTGGACAGTTTTAGTACTTTTTTGCTATTTGATACAAAATAGAAAAGCTCATTTATCATCCATGGTAAAATGACAAATGTGAAACAAAAAACATGAAGTCAGTCAGCTTTTTTTCTTTCTTTTTTTAACTTTGTGCACATTTACAAAAAAATACCTTTGTGTATAATTCAAAATCGTCCTCCATTTCTAACATAGCAAAAAAGGTAGGACAAATTTTTTTCTTGCGTATTAATATATAGATTATTAATTAGACC
Organism: Calliopum simillimum; assembly: GCA_951812925.1. Classification (NCBI taxonomy): domain Eukaryota; kingdom Metazoa; phylum Arthropoda; class Insecta; order Diptera; family Lauxaniidae; genus Calliopum; species Calliopum simillimum. The sequence goes on along the minus strand of OX638371.1, from coordinate 116,489,182 downwards.
ATGGCATTGGAGAGGAGTTCCAGTAGGTGCAGAGAGTGGATGGAACAACGAATTTTCACTCCAAGCGAATGACAATCATGCGCTGATGTGGCCAACTTTTGGAAACTCAGAAAATGTAATCTAGTGTTGTTCTATCAAAAATGAAGCCTTCAAAATTTAAAAAATTTGATATTTTGCAAAGCCTCATCATAATTTGTTTACAAAAATAATAACATGACATATTTACATAAATTTTAAGTGAATTCATAATTTTTTCCCTCTTTTTTCGGAATTTTGGCCTGCAATAATTGAAAAATCTTTGAGAACAAAATGACATCGAACACGACAAAGGCTTTGCTCTTTGATAAAATTGGCGAAAAATCTGCTTCAAGTGGACAAAAAGTCACAGTATGCGGCATTGGTAATGTTGGCACGGCAGTGGCCATGCTTCTTTTGGCACAAAAAGTGACCGATGATATTTGCCTGATAGATGTAAATAAAGAAAGGATGCAGGGAGAGGCTTCAGACATTCAGCACGGTTCGATCTATCTCGGGAACCCCAAGATCCATTGCAGCACGGATTTTTGCCACACCGCCAACTCTCGCATATGTATTGTCACCGCTGGTGTTGGACCAAAACCAGGTGAATCACGTCTCTCGGTTGCACAAAAAAATGCCGATATACTGAAAAAAATAATTCCAAAACTCGTCAAGTATTCACCGGCTACTGTCTTAATGATAATTACGAATCCTGTTGATGTTATGAGCTATGTTGCTTGGAAATTGTCGGGTTTACCAAAGACGCGAGTTATTGGCACAGGTACATCATTGGAGTCAGCACGTTTTCGATTACTACTATCAGAACGCTTAGGCGTGGCGCCATCGTCCATTCACGCTACGGTTATCGGTGAACATGGTACCAGCTGTGTGCCCATTTGGTCCAGCGTAAATGTTGCAGGAGTGCGCTTGCTTGATATTAATCCCAATATTTGCACATGCGCAGATGATGAGAAATGGTCTGACATGCGGCAAGAAGTTATCGAAACGCCCTACAAGGTGGTCAAAGCTAAGGGCTATGTCTCGTGGGGCATCGCATTGGTGGCGGTAGATTTGACCTCTGCAATACTACGCAATGCAAGTGAAGTTCGTGCCGTGTCAACCTTGGTTTCTGTAAGATAAAATCAAGCAAAACATTGGAAATTATTTAATTTGTAAATGTTTTTTCTCCCTAAGGGCATACATGGTATAGAGAATGAGGTTTATTTGTCGTTACCATGTGTTTTGAATGCGAACGGTGTGACTTCAATTGCTAAGCAAAAACTGACTGCAGCTGAAGTTGAGGATCTTCAAAAATCGGCCAATATTTTGTATGAGGCACAATGTGGAATAAAGTTATAATAACTGTAATTGATACTTTTGCTTAAGTATATAAGTAGGCGTCATTTTGATCAAAATAAAATAAAAATTGTTAAGATCTAATCTATTTACTTTATGAAACTGACAGTAAAGCTAAAGGTTTGATTGCTCAAACATTGAGCTGAAATCGTATGACTCCAAAATCATAAAATGTATTTGGCTTGATATTGGTCCGAGGCCAGCCTTAATACTTTCAGTACCTTTAAAAAACTACACCTGTGCTATTTATATAATATTGCGTACATAGAAATGGTATGTAACGCTTTGGCGCAAAATGTACTGAAGCTTTTTTAATAATTTAAAATAGAAACAACAAATGTGTGCTACAGAAGGACATGGCATACTTATTTTATGATTTTGTAAAGTTAAATATCCTTTTTTAAGGATTATGTTATTGCAAAAAAAAATTTCACACAAGCATAAACATTTTCGACGGCTATTACGCTGTTTACAGTGCTTCTTGAATTCCTAGTTTCATATATTTTTTATACCCCACACCCTGGGTATATTCGCTTTGTATTACCATTTCTAATGTGGATAAGGAGGCGTGGCAGAAATGGAAAAGTACATATGAGCATATCCGAAAATAATCTTCCCTTATTTGACCCAGTTTTTCATAAAATTGTTTTCATATTCTTTAACCAAATGTAGTGGAATATATTCCTAGACGTGTTATGTAATTTACAATAGGTGAACAAGAAAATTTCATCATGAGAGGCTTTCAGGATGTCTTTTTACCTGAAAATTTCGGGAAAATCGAGATTTCCGATAATATACGCGAGAGCACATATTTAAAAGGTAGAAGATATGTTACGGAGCACCTTTCCGAATATTCTCAAGAAAAATTCAGAGAAATCGTTTGTTTTACACGGTGAGGGAAAGAGTCATAAAGTCTAGATCACTCATAACGGTCACATAACAGGTCCTAAAATTCTGGAAAAAATCATACAAATTCACTAATGATGTTTTTTTTTATTTAAGCCCCCCATTCCGAGTAAAAATCGAAAAATGCTAAATATTCAGGAAAAACAGCTTCCTGTTAGCACCTCATTTCGAAATTTTCTTGTTCACCTATTGGGAATTTCATTTTACAAGTCTACCACATTTGGTTACAGAATATGAAAAAAAAATATAAAATTTCTGAAAACCTATGTCAAATAAGGGAAGATTATTTTCAGATATGCCCATATATTCTTGATCAGCGTCACCTTCTGAGCCGATAAAGCCATGTCCGTCTGGATGTCTGTCTGTCCGTTGTGTGTATTCTCCTTTAACTCCTAGGAGGAGCATAGGGCCGTTGAAATCATTTTAATATTTTTTGTGAGCAATATAATCTAATGAAATTGAGTACACTTCGTTCGTCGTCAAAGTTTATTCGATTTATTGAAAATGAGCGAAATCGGTTAATGGACACGCCTACCGCCCATACAAAAAATATATTCAAAATGCTATATTAAGAGCAGCATTTGCAATAACAAAAGCAAAATACATATAAATACTAGGAACGGTAAGCGAAAGCTCTGAGCAAAAACTAGGCGAACTCGGACAAGATGGCGTGGCACCTCCTATATAAACAAGAGCTTCAAAGCGCTACACTGAAAATATTTTTTGAGATAATCCAATTAAATTTTACTCTGGCATTAAAACAGTAAAGGCAAGCTCTGAGCAAAAAAATTTTAAAAATTCTAAAAAAACTCACATGCAAACTTTAGACGATTCTTAGCATTTCATGCCTTAAATTTTTTCAGAAGTTTTTCTGACATTTTATTGTATAATTTATAAAACATTGGCTAAAAAAAAAGTTCCAAAGATTTGAAAAAAAATTTACATGTTAAACCTTATACAAAAAATATTGCTATGTTCGAGTGGGTTATATTTCGGTAAATTTTTAACCTAAAAAATATGCATTTCAATAAAGCATTTTAAAGGAAATTGTATCTTCTTTTTTTATATTAAGGAGCATTCCACGGTTGGTACGGGACAAATCGTACGCATTTTTTGAGTTTAAACCTTAAATTAAAGACAAACCAGAATGTTATCAAAAAAAAGCATCTAGTACATTTATTTTGCGTGACGTAGACCTATTAAAACCAATTATTTGTTCTTAATAATGTTTATAGATAGGGGGTAATTAATAAGAAAAGAAGTTCGTTTGTACGGGACAGCCCAAATCTACCATACTTTCCATTTTTTGACTTTGGAGCGAGTTTTTAGCTAAATTAATAAGCTTTAAAAATTAGCAAAAATGTTTTTGGATAGACTAAGGGTCATGGTATAGTAAAACAATAAAAGTTTGAAAAAATATTTATTCAAATGAGAGTTATTAAATAAAAATTAAATTGTTTGTACGGGACATTTTTGTTTGTACGGGACTCGTACGAAATACATGCATATTTAATTGGTTTTAAATCATTTTTTAGATGAAACCATAACACTACGATTATCCCAAGCGTATTTCTTGCATGTTATTTGATGGCCATTAACTGAAATTTAATGAACTTTTGATATTCCTGGGATAGGCTCTCTTGGCTGAACATTATTAATTTTTTAAGCTACTTATTTCTGATTCAGAGATGAAAAAATTCTCGTAGAGGGTACTAAAGTGGCTGCTAGTGTCGCGAAATTTTTTGCGTTTTTGATTACGGCACCTTTTCTTCGACTTCGACCTTTTTGACTTACAAGTCGTTTCATATTATCCCAGAATCACGCCATTGGGATGTGTCCATAAGTTACATAGATGCTGTTTAAGCATTACGTAAGCAGATTTTCAAGGATATAAGCAAAAATTAACAAATCGTGAACACGAACCTCTCTCTTATGATTAGACGTAAGCAGTTTTTTAGATACGAACAAGAATTCAGGAACTAAACTATTTTTATAATTAAAGCAATAGCGGTCATATGGAAATTGAAAAAATCCTTGACACTTGAAATCAATTTTAAGGGCTTAAGTTAGACTTTAATTTAAAAATTTTTTTGTCTTACGTAAGAATTTTATCGACCTCTCCTCCTGTATAAGCAACAATAAGCAAATCTTGAACCACTCCCAACCTAAACATACTTACGTTATACTTGAACGGCCCTATATGAACACCATTTCATTTTTATAAAACAGTTTTGCTCATATCTCATATAATTAATGGTCACAATTTCTTAAGTGCATATACATAATAAAGCCCCATGAAAAGCAGTAACCAACGGTGACCGTACCCATATATATAATTTTTAAAGAGTTTTCTCAACAATATTAGAAAAAATTAATAGAAATCTTAATAAAATAAATATTATGTTTGTACGGGACAAGTAATAAAATAATAATTATTTTACATTAGGCAAAATAAAATCCGAAAATTACTGCACTTTTTAAGAGTACCCAAGTAACTAGCTTTAAATAAAATGTTAATAAAATGAAACCGTTATGTGTGTAGCCAGAAAATTAATTACATCGACTTGTGCGTTTGTACGGGACACCCATAACTGTTTTGTTTGTCGCGGTATAATACAGATTTTTGCAAGATAGCTTTTTTGCAAATACTATTTATCAATACACTATTCTATGACCTTAAACGACAGATATAATTTGTAACGCAACTCTTCATGGTTTAATAGAAAAACAATGATGAATATGATCAAAAATATACCTAGTAAAAAAAAAACTTTGGCACTTTCTTTAACTGTAAAAAACTGAGCCTAATACCAAGATTTTAGTAAGAAATCAATTTGGATAGAAAAGTTTAATCCTACTAAAATATATTCGATCCATTAAAACCAGACCCTGAAATAAACTTTTTTAAAAGTTTTTTTTTAAGTTTATTTAGACTAAAAACTTTTAAATCATTTAGATAAAAGTTTTTAAAAACTTTAAACTTTTTGAAATAAAAGTTTCAAAAAACTTATAAAAAAAACTTTTAAAAATAAAAGTTTTTAAAAACTTTTATCCTTAAAGAGTTTTTTATAAAAGTTTTTTGAAAAAGTTTTTAAAAACTTTTATCCATAAAAGTTTTTATATAAAAGTTTTTTCAAAAACTTTTATATAAAAACTTCTAAGCAAGAAGTTTTTCATGAAAGTTTTTGATAAAATCTGTCACATAAAAGTTTTTTTTTGGGAAATAAATACCTTGCAAAAAGCCCCTGTGTAAAATTACGGCCCAATTTTGTAAAAAAAATTTATTGCACCAATCGATGTGGAAAGGTTGAAAACACATTTTGGACATGACCAGAGGAGTCCCCGACCCCTCTAAGTGACCGATTTGGGCCCATTTTGGTGAAAAATTTTTATTGCACCAATCGATGGGGAAAGGTCGAAAATAGATTTTGGACATGACCAGGGGTGTCCCAGACCCCTCTAAGTGACCGATTTGGGCCCATTTTGGTGAAAAATTTTTATTGCACCAATCAATGGGGAAAGGTCGAAAATACATTTTGGACATGACCAGGGGTGTCCCCGACCCCTCTAAGTGACCGATTTGGGCCCATTTTGGTGAAAAATTTTTATTGCACCAATCGATGGGGAAAGGTCGAAAATAGATTTTGGACATGACCAGGGGTGTCCCCGACCCCTCTAAGTGACCGATTTGGGCCCATTTTGGTGAAAAAATTTTATTGCACCAATCGATGAGGAAAGGTTGAAAATAGATTCTAGACATGACCAAAGGCGTCTCCGACCCCTCGAAGTGACCGATTTGTGCCCATTTTGGTGCAAAAATTTTATTGCACCAATCGATGGGAAAAGGTGGAACATACATTTTGGATATGACCAAATGTACCTCCGGCTACTCCTGTGACCGTTTATTGCCACATTCAAATGACAAAAAATAGAGCTTAACCTACTGCATCTAGCGCTGCTGTTGCTTTTGCTTTTATGTTTTGTTATTGAATATGTAAGCACATTCTTATTTTTCTTCGCATGCAAGTTCGGTAAAATCTGAATTTGCAAGTGATCATAGGTAGAAAAACATTATGCACATACATATGTGAGTACGTATAAGGAAAATAAGAATGTGCATACATATTCAATAACAAAAAATAAAAGCAAAAGCTACAGCAGCGCCAGATGCAGTAGGTTATGCTCTATTTTTTGTCATTTGAATGTCCACTAAAGAAATTTTAAAAATATGGCAATAAACGTTCACAGGAGTAGCCGGAGGTACATTTGGTCATATCCAAAATGTATGTTCCACAATTTCCCATAGATTGGTGCAATAAAATTTTTTTTATAAAAGGCGTCCAAAACGGTTATTAAGAGGGGTCGGGGACACCCCTGGTCATGTCCAAAATGTATTTTCAACCTTTCCCCATCGATTGGTGCAATAAAAATTTTTCACCAAAATGAGCCCAAATCGGTCACTTAGAGGGGTCGGGGACTCCTCTGGTCATGTACAAAATGTATTTTCGACCTTTCCCCATCGATTGGTGCAATAAAAATTTTTCACCAAAATGGGCCCAAATCGGTCATTTAGAGGGGTCAGGGACTCTTCTTGTCATGTCCAAAATGTATTTTCGACCTATCCCCTTCGATTGGTTCAATAAAATTTTTTCACCAAAATGGGCCCAAATCGGTCACTTAGAGGGGTCGGGGCCACCCCTGGTCTTGTCCAAAATCTATTTTCGACCTATCCCCTTCGATTGGTTCAATAAAATTTTTTCACCGAAATGGGCTCAAACAGTCGCATTTTATCTTTCAGCTCTATAGATAAGCGTGTAATTTGTAATATTCAGTCACTGGATTTTTTTCAAGGTATTTCTTTTTTTTGCCATGTTTTTTTCCAAAAAAAAAACTTTTATATGAGAAGTTTTTTGAAAAACTTTTATATAAAACTTTTAAAAATAAAAGTTTTTAAAAACTTTTTCAAAAAACTTTTATACAAAAACTTTTATGGATAAAAGTTTTTTGAAAGAGTTTTTTGAAAAAGTTTTTAAAAACTTTTAAAAATAAAAGTTTTTATAAACTTTCATACAATAAAAGTTTTCAAAAACTTGCAATTGCAAAACTTTTTGAATAAAAGTTTAAAAGTTTCAAGGTCTGATTAAAACATATGAAAAACACATCTGAAACATCTGCTAAAAAATACCATTTTCACTGGAATGCTCCTTAAGCAAAAAGAACAAAACAGTTCGAAATTTTTGTTTTTATTTATTATTTTGTTTTTTTTTTTTTTTTTGTTTAAACATTTTTAGCTTAAACAATTTTTTTTAAATTTTTTGGAAAGCTTTATTCTTTACAAAAAGTTCTCTAGAAAATATTGCTTCATTAACTAGATATATTGGAAAAACTATAAGAGATGCATTTTCACCCCAGTTTCCGATTTCCACCCTCTAATTGATCGATTCCAATCTATAAAAGAACTTGCCACACTTTAGGCTGATAAAAAGTCACACACCAAACGGGGGGTGTGCGTTTAGCTAATCAAGGGCCTATCTTGGTATTTTTTACATATTATTTATATTTGGGCAATACTTTGACGTTTAAAAAGTGGAAAAAAATGCTCAAAATTAATTAAATTCGGATTTAAGGTCTTCACCTTCAGTTAAAAGCACTAAAAAAAATGCAAATTCCAAATTTGGTTCGGTAATTGAAAAGAACAATAAATGCGAAACACCAGATGCTTATAACAACTCTTAAGACATAAAATACTGACCTGACTCATTTCAAGAATGAAATAAAGAAATTTTATTGAGCGGTATCTTTTTGATGCAGATGAATTTTTGATTAGCACCAACCGAAATAAGTTCACCAACAATTGTTTACAATAAGATCTTACTGATAAGATAAGTGGTAATCAGTGCAATAGTAAACGTAAGTACTTCCGAACGATATGAAAACGCTTCCGATAATTGAACACGGAAAACGTGCTGCGAATACTAAACTGATTCATTTGAAGAGATAAAGCGAAACTAGATCTTCTGCTACAATTAAAGTGTGATAGATAAAAGGCTATAAAACACAAACGCAATGAAGCCAATACAGCAGTTTAGTTTCTAAATTTTTTAAGCGTAGGCAGCCGGGTAATGGATTTGTAATAAAAATTTTTGAGAAATCGTTGCTGTGAATATATGTCCAGATATATATCGTATGTGAAATGACACTCCAAGTGATAAATGCTGTCTTGGCATATTTTGCAATCTGCTGGCTAAGCGCCTCAACGAGCGCTAATGGCACAAACACCACAACCAGCTATCAAAGTGTAGAGGAAATTCAGGAACTTAATATAGCAGTACTAAAGGATAGCTTGGCAAAGGGTTGGCGGACATTCTGTAAGTGCTGACTATTTCTTAAAGATTTTATCCCAGTAGTTTTATTTATAATTTTCACTCTGCAGGTGCCGCACCTATCGATGAAGGTGTCATGTCCCTTTACAGTGGCATTAACCCCAGTGACGCTATGCTGCATGTTATGACTGTGAACAATCAAAGCATTGAGTTGCCCATAAAATCCTTATCTGAGTTGCGTGATTTCGACATCGATCCTAAGCGCAAGACCCTATTGTATGTGAATGCTTACTACAGCGACGATACTTTTTTGAGTGTGATATCACATTTGAAATTTCTACAGGCAACACGACGTGATCTCAATATCGTGATCGTTGATTTTGCAAAGGACTTGCTGCAACTTTACACAGCCGTTCGTCATCATGTGACAGTACAGGGTTATTTTATATCAAAAATTTTAGCAGCACTCGAGGATCAGGGAATTGTGCCACAGAATGTGACATTAGCTGGTCATTCAGTTGGTGCAAATATTGCTGCTTTGGGCGCTAAACTATTTGCAGAGCAGCATGACGGAAATGGTACACAGTGTTATGTTGGTCAACTTATCGCCATTGATCCGGCGCTTATGTGCCGTGATGCTGATATCTTTGTGAGTTCTAACGTCAGTACACGTGTTGTAGTTATCCATGGCGAAGGTGATAAGTTTGGAGTGCGTGCTTCAGTAGGTACCATCGATATCTATCCGAATGGCATTGGCTATTTTCCACGGCGAAAACAGCAGCCCGGTTGTTCGAGCAGTGTATGTAGTCATTTGTATCCATTTTTACTTTTTATGGAAGCTCTGATTGAAGGTGTAATGATACCGGCCGTTAAGTGCAATAGTTGGTTAGAGTTTCGAAAGAATACCTGTGATTACAGTAATAAAGTGGTGATTGGCCTTAAATATCCTGCTTATGCGTCAGGTGTATATTTTTGCATGACACAATCGAGTCCCCCCTTCACTTTTATGGAGCATGGCCTGAAGTACAAACGAAATAAAAAATTAACAAATAAAATAAAATAATATTCTCAGTAAAATAAAATAAAAAAAAAAAAAAACAAAAAAATATGAATTTTGATTTCTAAGGATCCTTTTTCTATAGAAAATCAGCTTTTTATATTGACATTTAAATAAATGGCTACTAAACTGGAAGCTGTGAACTGATGAAGATTTTAGTTTTAAGTCCTTTAAAGCAGACTATTCGAAATGCCGATTTTTATTCGCAATACCAGTGAATTGATTGATATTACAAGCATTGCCTCTTTAAAATCTCACGCAGAATTATCAAAGGTTTGACTCTCTCAGTTTTAATTGAGATATGTATGTGCGTATATTCAATGCCAGAAGAGAGTGATTTTTTTATCCAAAAAGTATGAAATACTAAGTATCATACATATATTTCAAAGCACTAGCGTTACATCCATCAGTTACAAAACGAAAGAGAATAACAATCTTGGAACAAAAAAAAAAAAAAAAATATATGAAGCTTTATTCTCTCGAGCACACTCTATTTGTGACAAATCTAAATGAAAAACTCTCTCAGCCCAGTTACAATACAATGGCTGACAAAAACAGCTGATTGGCCATAAAATACACCAGCAAATGATGCTGAATGTACTCGAACGCTTTTAAGCCACGATATTGTTAAATGATCACGTTGTACGTGTAGATACTTGCATGCGTGTATTTGTATTTAGATATATTAGACTGTCCGTTATTTAAAAAATTTCATTAGAAAATAATTTTAGTTGAAATTTTCCGAATTGATTTTTTCATCGCTAAATTATAATGAAAATGTCAGGAAGTTAGCATGCTCTGTCGGACAATGTGATTCAAATGTTACGAATTAATGATATTGTCTGTTAAAAGCCGCTATCAAGATGACGGTTGCATGACATTGTCTATTACGTGTAGCTATCAACGAGAAAAAGACACTAACAACGAGATACGGCTGACTGTTAATTATGTGTTAAGTGAATTTATTATTTATTTGATGACACGTGAGGTTTAAATCCTCGCCCTTTCTCGCAAAAATATTTCGCTATACTATGAAAATTCTACTAGATTTTATAATAATAGTTACACTTGGTGCAAAGGTAAAATGTTGCAACTGTTTTTTGTGTGGGGGGTGCAGTGCCCCCTCTTTTTTTTCCATGTTGCTTAAAAGATATCACTTACATCCATGCACCAAATTTTATAATGATAAAGGCGCATAGACAATGCCTTAATGATAATAACACTAGTTTACAGCCAAAATTCCCAGCGAATGCTGTTACTCATTTTATATGGAAAATGGGCTGCTGATTCCGAAAATCGCATTTTTTTTTTTATTTCGTGTCGTGTTCGAGATATCGGTCATTTTCGGTTTTTGGACCAAAAAAAAAAAGATAGTTCCATTAAAATACAAATATCTCAAGAACCAATGTTTGTATTCAAACAAATAATATGTCATATTAAAGGTAATTAAATTACCTACAAATGATTTGCACATCACTTTTTGGTTGGTTCGTTAGTTTCGGTGAAATAAATTGATTTCTAAAAAAAAAAAAAATCAAATTCAACTTCAAATTTATACAAGAAGACATAACTTTTTTATAATATTTTTTTTTTGTATCATAGACTATATATTTGTGAAGAAAATAAGATATCTTTTAAGAAAATCGATGGAAAAATGCAAAAGTTGTATACAATTCATTGATAAGTTACCAAAATGCGTTTTTCCCTATTTTTCCGTTTTTTTGTAATAAACTGTTCGAAAATTTGAAACTTTTTGTAAAAGAAATTAGAAAATCCAAAAAATTCTTAAAGAAGGCATTAAAAGGAAATACCCGTGCCTCGCCGTTTTTCCCTAGCACGTCAGATTTTTTTTTAATCGATTTTTGAAGTTTTTTAATCCATTGTACATGAAAAAACAGAAATAACGGATTCTTGTGTTAAATCGATGAACTTAACTATATGATCCTTACATCTGAGGTGTATTATGTGTTCTTTAAACTTATGCTGGATACTGCGAGGAATATTTTTGTAGAAAATTTTAACCCTCTAAAACCCTCGCATGCGGGTCATTTTGACCCCCACATGAAGGTCATTTTGACCTACATGTGGGGGTTTGAGAGGGTTAAAATTGTCTACAAAAATATTCCGGGAAGTATCCTGCATAAGTTTGCTGAAGACATGATACACCTCAGATGTAAGGATCATATAGTTAAATTCATCGATTTAACACAAGAATGCGTTATTTCTGTTTTTTCATGTACAGTGGATTAAAAAACTTCAAAAATCGATTAAAAAAAAATCTGACGTGCTAAAGAAAAACGGCGAGGCACGGGTATTTCCTTTTAATGCCTTCTTCAAGAATTTTTTGGATTTTCTTATTTCTTTTACAAAAAGTTTCAAATTTTCGAACAGTTTATTACAAAAAAACGGAAAAAACAGGGAAAAACGCATTTTGGTAACTGATCAATGAATTGTATACAACTTTTGCATTTTTCCATCGATTTTCTTAAATAGTATTTTATTTGTCTAACAAATTTATAGACTATGATATAAAAATACAAAATGATTTTTAAAATTTTTTTTTCTTGTAAAAATCTGCAGTTGATTTAGACATTTTTGTAATTTTTTCGGAAAAATATACTCTTTTTTTTCAGAAATCAATTTATTTCATCGAAACTAACAAACCAGCCAAAAAGTAGCGTGAGTATCATTTGTAGGTAATTTAATTACCTTTAATATGACATATTACTTGTTTGAATACAAACATTGGTTCTTGAGATATTTGTATTTAAGTGGAACTATCTTTTTTTTTGGTCCAAAAACCAAAAATGACCGATATCTCGAAAACGACACGAAATAAAAAAAAAAATGCAATTTTCTGAATCAGCAGCCCATTTTCCATATAAAATGAGTAATGGCATTCGCTGGGAAAAAAAATTTTAATCATTTGTAAACTAGTGTAATAAGTGTATTCCCAAAAACGTGTAAAAACCTCGTAAGTGTTCGTATTGATTTTGACAACTATTACGAGTTTACAAGGTTTTCGTGGCTTTTACACGGTTTAAGGAATACTCTAAATGAAATAACTAATAATTACCAATTGAATATATAGTCTGTGACACTCATGACATTCTTTTTTTTTTAAATCACCTCTCATTGATTCTATTTTTCCTATTTATAGGAAAATACATTGATAATGTAAAATATTTTCAGACATCTATTTTTTACAATCGATTAAAAGAGTTGAATACAAGAATGTAGGTACCGAACTTCTCCAAATAAGGCACACTCTAATGCACATATACATAAGCAAAGAAATGCCTACTGTGTCAGCAACAGGTATTAAGTAAGCAAACTCCAGCAAAGCTGTTAAGAGCAAATCTCCAATAATTTTTGAGCGCAGTTTTAATAAAGTTTTCAAGCGATCGTGTTGTACAGTGAATAGATAGATAATTCGAAAGGTTTCAGCGTTAAAACAAAAAAACAACAACAAAAATAAAATAAAAGTTCAGTGCTTATTTGTCGAAAAAAAAAAAATAAAAATAAAATGAATAGTTTGGTTGCATATATTGCTAATGATCGCAAAAAAATATTGAGTTGATGAAATTAAAAAAAAAAATAAAAAATTACAATTTGAAAGTCATCGATTTTGTGTATTTTGTGTTGTAATTAATAATTAAAATAAAAATATTTTGGATAAAAAATAAAAATAATGCGATTGAACGCTTAAAGAGTGGCGCATTACGACAAAATTTCATTAGCGCTGCATTTGTACAACGGTACGTTAAAAGGTGAAATAAAATTGAAAAAAAATTACATCTCATAAATACATGCATATTCATATGTATGTACAAATGTACCTACTGTGTATATCTAGATACGCGTGAAAAAAGTACCGACAGACCACGTCGCGATCGTGTATTTAGTCGTTCGATTGGCTATTAGTCTTGTTGCTCTAATGAAATTCATCTAGTGATTACTTTTTGTACGGACAGTGCTACCAAAAAAAATAAATAAATCTATTAGATATCAATTTACTGGGTCTTTTGTCTCCAGCACAAAGTGATCTTGCACTTCGCCTACCCCCTCTCAATCATCTCAGACGTTTGTGTTTTGCTTATGACCGAAAGTCATTGCTTTTTTTGGCATTATTAATCCATATTTGGTGTATTTTAATGTATAATTTTACAATTGGCTCAAAGCTGCTATCAACGCCAAAATGTGCCAGTGATAAATTGGCTTTAATTCAAACTTATTTGCATTTATAACTCAATTAAAGCAGAACCAATGGTCTCTCAAAAAATTCTACAATTTTCACCGAAAGTTTTTAAATTTTTGAATCTGTATATGTATGTATGTGTACTTGTGTCTTACTATATATTTTTATCATTTAATTTGGTTAACCTACTTATGACGAATTTTGTTAACAATTTTGTGCAATTTATTTATTCATTTTGTTTGTTTATTTGGTGTTTTCATGATTCAGCAGCTGCTGTTCACAGAAACTACAACATTTTTTTTTGTAAACAATACTCTAAATATTCAAATAGTTTATACGGAATTGTCGTGTCTTCTTTTTCCGTCAAATTTCTGGCTGTAGAAAAAAGTACTACTATTGACCCAATTTAGTACACAATCAGGCCTGTTCCGTAATCCGTGTATTTTCAATTACTTTTCATTTAGTAGCCTTTTCGATGAAAATGGTGAGTCACACGACAAAAAGTATATTGATATTTTTTGTGCAAAATCACAGTTTCTACACATAACATTGATTTGCATTAACGAAAAAGTAGCCGTTTAGGAAATATTCTTCAAAAAATACAAAAAAAAGTCGAAAAAGTCGATTTTTTGGAATATTTCCGAAACAGTTATTTTTTCGTAAACATAAATCAATATTATTTGTAGAACCTGTAATTCTCCACAAAAAAGATTTGAATACTTTTCTCATGTGACTCACCAATTTCATCAAAAAGCCTCCTAAGTGAAAAGTAGTTGAAGCCACTTTGATTACGGAACAGGCCTGAATATCATTTAATTTGGTGTACTTGTAACCGTAGTGACAGTTTCATGACTTCCTGAAAGAGCTCTTAAACAGAAGTTTTTTTTATTTTTTTATCTTATGTGACAAGTTTTTAAAAAAACTTTAAAGAAAAAGGACAAAAAAAACTAATAAAAATCATTTATTTTTAAAAATTTTTTATCCTTAATTTTTGAAAGTTTTTTTTTTCAAAGGATTTTCAAACTTTTATTTCAAATAGTTTTAAGTTTTTTTTTTAACTTTTATCTAAATAACTTAACTTAAAAAAACTTTAAAAAAAGTTTAATTCAGAGTCTGTTTCAAACATATTTGGAATCGAAAGTATTTCTCTGAACAATGGTAAAATGTACTATTTTTTTTTTTAAATGTGCAAAAATAATCGAATTTCATTGATTAAGGAATATTAAAATTTTCACACTCTTAGCCGAATATTTATTAATATTTTTTGAAAATGTTTATTTAAAATATGTTTTTATTAAACAGTCATATAACATGCTAATTTTGTATGCATACAGTTTTTTTTTATTTGTTATGAAAACAGTAATAATAAAAAAAAAATTAAAGTAACTAGATACCTGGAAAACATTTACTTAAACGTTCAAATATGAAGTGTACATAGAAATAAAACTTTTAAATAGAAATTTAAGTTTTAACTCTTTCAATACGGATTTTTTTTTTTAAGATACAAATTATTTTTTGATGTGAAATGTTTGATAATGACTCAAATAATATACCATAAGTGGGCTTAGGAAAAAGATGACCAGGGCAAGAAATATGTTCTGGGGCACGAATATCCCATCAGTACTTGATTGTGGACATATATGTCGCAAAAGTAATGGTACCTACTACATGTTACATACATATATGGGTGATTCTTAGATAACTGTGCTTTTTCGAGTTGTAAAATTGGCAGATAATTTTTTTGGATTTTTGCAAGTTTCTTCATGCTATCTTGTGTAAACACACTCCTAAAACTCACCTTTTAAGTAGATCAACTACAAGTGTGAATTTACGGCTTTGAGGTCGAAATTAAGAAATTTTGCTGCCACGTTTGTGACATTTTAGCCACAGTATGGAAAAATTATGGTTTTGAAGCGTTTTGAAGAGAGATACTTATATTGCATATAATGACAAATTTACACTTTAAGACTTATTTTGCAACAGTGTCATGCCTCCAGTGGTCCATTTTTTTTACATATACCCTACCACCCTAAAGATCAACTATGGTTTCCTGTCCTCTGTTTTTATAGCCGTTTATGGTGGATTAGGATCTCTTAATTACGAATCTGATCTTGATTTTTTTCTATTACATCAGTATCCTTAGTTATCCTTGCTCAAAAGTGAAAAAATCACAGTTTTGACATCTACTTAATAAAAACAGCAACAAATAAAATTAATTTTTGTCAATGGATTCAGACAGCCGAATTTATTGTCCACAAGATATAATTTACCGTTTTTCAATTGGATTCCTAGTTTCCGAGTTATAAGCTTTTAAAAAAAGGATACCTCTCAACAACACACAAAGGATTTTCTGGACCGAAAAATTAACAAAAATGGTAAGTTTTATTATTTTTATCAAAAATATAATTTATCACAAAAATTTTAAGCCCTTGCAGACTAAAATCGGATGAAAAAATAAGGCTCTATTGTAGATTTAGTGAATGAGCAGATGAAATTTTTATTCCGTTAATTTGCAAAGCAATAGTTTAGTAGTGTCATTCACTAAATCTAGAATAGAACTGTCATTTTTCATGCGATTATGGTCTGCAAGGTCTCGAAATTTTTGTAATGAAACATGTTATTGATAAAAATAATAAAACTTTTCGGTCTCGAAAAATCCTTTGTATGTTATCAAAAGATGTCCTTACTTTAAACGCTTATAACTCGGAAGCTGGGAATCCAATTGAAAAACGGTAAATTATGTCTTGTTGACAATAAATTTGGCTGTCTGAATCCATTGACAAAAATTAATTTTACTTGTTGTTGTTTTTGTTGTATAGCTTTAAGTAGATGTCAAAACAGTGTTTTTTTCACTTTTGAGCAAGCATAACTCAGGATTCTGATGGTGTAGAAAAATTTTTGTATTAAAAACATAATTAAAAGCCTTCAACTTAACATCTGTATACTCAAACTTTATATCGAAATATGTTTTTCGCAGACTGATAAAAAGTGCCACGTTTGTGACATTTTTGTAGTTTATCGCTCATTGTAAAGCACGCTTTTGAGTTCAAGATTTTTCCGAAAGAATTTGGAGCCATCATGTATGCAAATCCTACAAAAAAATTGTTTCATGCATAAAATAAAATGTACAACCTGGGAGTGCCGAGTGCCACGTTTGTGACCATAATTTAAAAAAAAAAATTGTTCTTGTTTATAAACTGCCTTATAAAACACAAACAGATGCAGTAGTAGCATAATACTTTCAAGAAATTTTTTTTTTTAATTCGAAATTGTGCCCTCTAAAAATTATTTAAAACTGCAGATGAGCTCAGAATATTGTAGCCTTAAGTATTTACTTAATATGTGTAGTAACTTGTTTTCTGTTCATTTTCGTTTTTTGGTCGTTTTTCATCGTTTTATGTATAAAAAGTAGGGGTAGGACATGCCACGTTTGTGACATTTGGGGTATATTTGCAAACTTTCACAGTAGACCAATAATTATTTGGTGGTAAATTGATCCGCTCTGTTAGAAAAACATAGTTTCTAACTTATAGCGTCATTTTTTGTGAAAAAAAAGCCTACTGTATAGGTGAAATCGCCAGAGGTACAGTTATCTGAGAATCACCCATATCCCAATATTAACGTTGTGTATGTTATTATGGTACGCTTAGTAAAAACTTAGAAAACTTTTTATGCTCGAAGTTTTGATGTACTTTTATGGAAAAAACTTTCATATGCAAAACATTTTGAATAAAAGCTTTAAGGTCTGGTTTCAACATTATACTAAAGGAGAAAGCCCAACACTATTCCATTCGGATGTAATTTGAAAGAATTTCATTTAAGTACCCCATTGGCCGGAGCTTAAGCCCTCAAAATGAGTAACATTTTTTTTTTTATCTCAATTTCGTTACAGATATTCTGCATGGAAAGCTAAGAGCTATTGAGTGCCATCCTCAAATGAATTGAACATGAGCAGCAAGCCAGCAATTTTGGAAATTGATTTCTAAGTAAAATTTATAGAAATAAAATTTGTTTATTCCGTAACATCGAAAAAAAAAGAAAAAACTCGGACGTGCTGGAATGCAAATTCACTCTTTGAAGTGCAGTAACAACAGCAACGACAGCAACGACAGCAACGACAGCAACAACAAAACAAAGTCAAATCACCTGCTGGCGTCGTCGATACATTCGATTCGACAACTCCAAAACAAACCAACAACAATAAACAGCAGCGCAGCGCGTTAAGTAAATTAAAACGTTTCGATGACTTTTCCACAAAAACCACAAAGGTGTTTTTGACATTCGTGGAACGCTTTATCGTCCGACCGTCCGTACGTTGGGGTGTGCATATGTTTGTGTGCGCGATTGTGCGCACGTTGTAGAGAGCACAGTGGTGTGCAGTCGTTCAGCGCTGCTTTGAAAGTTCAGTTTTTTTTTATTTGGATTTCCAGCTTTCGCAAAAATGACAGTTTCCTATGCCGGCGAAGTGCCAAATGGTAGCAGTTTCGGTTGCTTTTGGAAAATTCTATGGAAGTAAGTACTCGCACCGCAACCTTTTCAAAATGAATAGTTTTTACTTAATTTAAATTTCAATTAACTGAAACCAAACGCTTTTTGCCAATTTTTTTGTATTTTTGATTATTAAAAAAAAAAAACACATTTTTCCATCTAAACATCTTTGTAACAGTTTTTCAATTCAGCATTTTCTAAGTTATTAGTCATTCGGCTCATTAGCGAGAGAATGTAACTTGGAATATACAAAAATAACTCATTAAAAGTGTAATGTATGTATGTGTAAGTACAGATATTAATATATGTATGTACTTAGTTGTTTTTCTAATTAATTTTGTTTAGTGTTTAAGTAAATGCAATTGTAAAAAATTATCGGCCTGGTCGAAGTTTAATGCACTCTTTTCAGTTTTTGAAACATAAAATTTTATGTTTCGGCCCAAGGGGAAAAATTTCAAGCTGTCCTTAGCCAAGCACTTTTCAGGCGCTTGTTCCCATAGAAATTTAGAAGCACTTAGTACGCAATGATTTTTTGTAAGGCTGCAGTAAGCATTCAAATATCAAATTCTGCTTGGAGAGAAATGTTTGTTGCAATTTTTGAGTAGTATTTTAAAAAAGAGAGGAAGTGAAAGAGAACAAAATATAAAAAAAAATGTGTTGAATGTAAAAATTCTAATTTACAAAATTGGTCCCATTACTTTTTATCGCATATATGTAGAAAATTTCCTGTGTTACAAAATTGTGGACCAAAATTTTTCTGTAAAAGTAAGCGTTAGCAAGATATTTGCAATAAACTGATTTAAGCGACCTTTGAGCCTGAATAACATTTTATGCGCGCAATGGATTTCAATGGACTTTTTGCACTTTATTTATCATAATAAATTCAAATAATTCTGGTGAAAAAAATCTCTTATATCACAAACGTTGTACAAGTTTGCCATGGATTTTTTTAATTATTTTTTGTTTTTTTATTTATTTATTTTTTTATTTCACTTTTCTATTTTCCTTTCTCTAATTTATTTACTTTTGTTTAACTGAATTGAAATTGAATGCACATTGATTTTTTGTAAGGCTGTAGGAAGCATTCGAATGTCAAATTCTGTTTGGACAACGATCGCTAAATATAAAAATTTAAAAACTCTACATCATATAGTTCAGTGGTGTAGCGGACTTATAAGTTTGTTATTGTGAGTAAAAATAATAAGTTTTTATCTATCACGCGGACAGTTCTAGGTGGAAATCCTACTGCGGTCGGTTCCTTTTTTTTTTTTTTTTTTTTAATTGAACGCTTACTGCCGCATAAGCGCTTCAAGAAACATTTTTCCGTAAGGATGCGTTAAGCTTCAGAACGCTTACATCCTAGGACATGCAATGATATGTTAAAAAGTGAGAAAAATGATATATACGCAGCACGCACGCATATTCTCATCTACTTTGTCCCAAATCCTTGTCGAACGCGGCTTGAACTAATCAATTGTTAAGCCTATCGTATTTCCCGGACGATTTGTAGCATCATTTTTTAATGCCAAATTTTTTATTAGAACATAGCTTTTATTTTTAAAGCAACCTTGGGTATCCAGTATCTAATGATACAAAAGTTATCAGCAAAAAACTTGATGCAAATATAGAGGGTTATCGATAATTTTAAAGAGTTCTTCTAAATTTTTGAGTTGGTTTCGGGATGAATCTTAATTTCGACCCTACTAATATGGATTTATCGTAACGTCATGAAAACAGGGGCTTAATCGCCGATTCAGTGATCGTAATTACTCGCGACGTAAAATCATGCAAATACGTCACGGGTTGTACGTTCACGGACTCGTCAATTCGACCCCAGGTCTAATCAATTGTGACAACTCGACACAGAAAGTCGAAATTGAACACAAGCAAGCGAGGCATCTACCAGAAGTATAACTTTTTCATCGCCTAGCGCTCGCTGGTCCTTTTTGTTAAAAAACTATTATCCTAAAAAGTTTTTTTGTGTGTACAAGCGAAGTGGCTAACTGAATGTATCAGACAGCTTGTTGTATATATTCGTACATATGTAATAAACAATTTTAATTACAGTCAAGTGCAACGAATCGTAACCATTTAAAAGTATCGATAAAAGCTTTTTATAACTTAATAAACACTTATTGAGAATTGTTAACATATATATGTAGGTAGGACGAAAATCGGGGCAACAAAATTTTTACGTTTCCAGCTTGGATTTTGAATGCCAAAATATTTTACAAATTTTTTTAAAACATCATAGTTCAAAACTCATAGTGCTGTTTTCATAAAAATGTACATTATATTTTTTGTTTTGAGCAAAATTTTTCAAGCAAATTAGAGGAAACTGACAAATTTAAAAACGCCGTTGGCAAACCCAGCTTTAATGAACTCATTCGGGCAGGAAACCGATCAGGTTTTGAGTCCCTACAAATAATGTATTCTTCGATACCTGCTGTTCAATTAAATAATCTCATCCAAATATAGAGTTCACCCACCTCATCGAACTTTATTTATTGTTGCTAAGTCATATTTTGGTATAGACTTGATATGAACGCTTCCTAATGACTTTCCCAATGGTCATACGTCACACGTCACACAGACGTAGGATGCTTTACAGTGCTGATAAAATAAAACGAAATGTTGCTTGCAACATTGTTGCATATATAATTTATTAATTATAATTAATTAGTATAATAATTAACAAGTATGAGAACCGGTAATGAGTAATTTGCAACTATTTACTTAGTTAAAAAACAACAGGAATTATTGCACATCTCGTTTGCGAGCACGTCATGTTTCATGATAGCTACTTTTGGAAAGTTCTGAAAAAAAATTGAGGAACGGCAAACAGCTTTGATCCAGTCTAAATTGTGGTGATCCTTTGGAAATCAAGAACATAATTGTGAACATTTTAATTATGCAAAAAATTTGGGCTAGAAATAACCATCTTAATGAAAGATTTCTAGAAATTGTCAGTAAAAAATCTAATTATTCGATTAAATACTTCGTTTCTACCGATACTTTATGAGGTGATTTACGGCTGTTTCGATATTAAGCTCTAAATCTTGGCGTAAATCACGTTATTTACCATATAAAAATAATTCTATTTCTGAAGAGTTTTATTTTAAAACTGCACATATATTTCAGCAGGGCTACCGAATCTCTTTCGGACGGAGGAAATAGGTTGCATATAACGCCATGATTTATAGATCTGTGATGAGATGGATCAAGTAAAATTGCATTTTAATTTTATTACCATTGATAAATCAATATTTTTACGGAACTTGTACCAGTATGAAAATGACCTCTCTATAATTAAAATATTTTTATTATTGCAATTAATTATCATCCATAAAAAAACCATAAATCCTAAAAAAAAAAAAATAATTTAAAGACGACAATAAACAGGCAGATATTAAAAAATATTTAAGGGTTATGCACAAATTACGTTAAACAATTCTTGAATTTTGTAGACTCCCTCTCCGTGTAAGATTTTTTCCTAGCTTTTTTTAGTCTTTTTTATAGAAGCGTAAGTCAATTGTCAAGGTTAAAGGGGGTCACTTGGTTGAAAGTAGCAAAAATCGGTATCCCTTTGAGACTTATATGAAGATTTAAAGTAAAATGCGTCAGAAGTAGATTTATTTTTGTATGGTAAATCACGCGATTTCCAGCGCGACTTAGAGCAAGGATGTCAGCGTGGAACAAAAGCGAGCCCATTTCGGTACGCCTGCAACAAACACAAAAAAACAATATTTTCAAAATTTCTCGGAGTTGCAACACCCATAAAAAATTGTTTTTTGCTCTTTTTTTTTTTTTTTTCGGCGCAACAAACATAAAACAACAACAATGAGTGTTGATCCAATACTTCGCATCAAGTTTGTATGCGATTCTTGTGCATGAAAAAAAAAAAAAAAACAACAAACAAAAAAACAATTTTTCACGGGGGTTGTAGGCCATGTAAACAGATATACTCATTCATGCTTAGTTCTTTGCTTTGCCAGATGAAGAATATTTGTAAGTCCTGTTTTATTTAAAATTAAAACTAAATCGTTTAAAGCATAAAAACTAATCGACCAAAATTTTAAGCTAATAGAAACATGCAAAAAGACAAGTTTTTCATAAATACCTCAAGTCTCATTTTCTATTTAATTTCAGATGGCGCGGCAGCGTTTATAAGCTCGTATGGAGAGAATTAGTAGCATATTTATGTTTATATTATACGATTAACTTTTTATATAGATTTGTGCTAAGTGATGATCAACAAAAGTGAGTTCGAACAAAAAAAAAAATAACAATCTTAAATCCATACTTAACATTGATTTATTTCACATTTTGTTGTTTATACGAATATTTTTATTTGTTTTTTTTTTTTCTTGTTAAATCATACAAGCTATTAACATATCTAGCTAGATACTGATTGCTAGACTTAACAGACTGACTTGTATTTTTTTTTTGCCACGTTTCAATTTTATTTTTACTATTTTTTATTATTTTTTTTATTATTGTTTTTTTATTTTATAATCATATCATTAATCAAAACTACTAGTCAAATGTAAATAAATTAATGAAAATATTTAAAACTTGATTTTCCATTATTTTAAGTTGTGATTTAAGCAAAAATCATTTAACCCTTAAATTACTTGCTAATTTTTCTTTTTTTTTTTTTTTTCTTTTTTCATTTGTTCAGATTATTTCTCAAACTCAGATCCTATTTTGGCCAGTCAAGTGAGAGTAATATACCCATGTCTTTTGTGCTGGGCTTTTATGTGAATTTGATTGTGGGGCGTTGGTGGCAACAATACAAACTCTTACCTTGGCCTGATACATTAGCACTTTTCATAAGTGCTGCCATACCAAATACTATCGGAGCTGTTAATGTATGTACCAATCAAAATCTTATTCAAATATTGTAAAAATTAGGGATGACGAGAAAATAGGTTGACTAAAAATTTTAATAAACTGCATCTTAGAAAAAGATTTAAAATGTCAAGCCAATTCATATTATGACATTATTTTTGCACCTTGAATGGACTCATTCTAACCCACTCAAATATATGTAAATATTTGTAAGCCAGCCGTCCCAGTGTGCCAAACGGTTCATATCTCGTATTTTTTATCCGTTACGGATCCGTTACGATTCGCTTTTTTTTTGGGAATTTCTCCCGCAAACGGATCAGTTACGGATCCGTAACGGATAAAAAAATCGAGATATGAACCGTTTGACACACTGGGTTATTATTTTATAATGGAAATATCTACAAAAAAAAAGTTTTTTTTTTTTTCTGTTTAAAGAATGAAACTGGCCGCCTTATGCGCCGAAATATCATGCGTTATATGGTACTTGCATACGTCATTACACTGCAACGTATCTCACTGCGTGTGAAACGTCGTTTTCCGACAACGCAACATCTCGTGGATGCTGGTCTCATGCACGAATCGGAAATGAAAATATTCGAAGCAATGAATCAAAAGAGTCCCATGTCCAAGTACTGGATGCCATTGGTATGGGCCACCAATATTATAAATCGTGCACGTAAGGATGGCCTGATTACGTCGGATCACATTGTGCAGACAATTTTGATGGAGTTATCCGACATACGTCGCAGGCTAGGTGCCTTAATAGGCTACGATACGGTGTGCGTACCACTTGTTTATACACAGGTAAAACTTGATCAATTTATTTCAAAAACGTAACTTCTGTAACCCTGATAAAAATATTTGTTCAGTTTTTTTTTTTTTTCATTGTATTGTTGAAAATCACCCTTAAAGTGTATTATTCAAGAATTTATATTTACTAAGTTTTTTTATCTTCCAGGTGGTTACCCTTGTGTTGTACACCTATTTTATTGCAGCACTCTTAGGACGCCAAATGTTGCCGGATCTGCCTCCTAAACCTAATAAAGATGAATCGGACTTATACTTTCCGCTGTTCACAGCATTACAGGTTTGTTATTATTAAATTGAAATTGAAATTGTGAAAAGGAGTCACGCTGACATTGTGAAAAAACTAGCTGGACTTACGAAAATGTAATTTTACCTACTCCAAACATAAAGTCAAAGTATCATACATAGCTCACGTTTTTGAATCCGGAAGGAAAGTGCAAAATTTAGTACTGTCCCCCGCAAAATCCGTGACGGTTGGACACCCTAGCCTAGGACAAACTTATGGGAAATAAGAAATAGTTCGGTAATATGACGCAGGTCCCACTCTTTTTAACTCTTAACTGAAAAACCTTAAGAAAACGAAAATTTATATTGTGGTTTAAATTGGCAAAATTTAATTTCCTGTGAAGCCGCAATAAAATATCTGTGGTTTACAAATATGATGGTTGGTTTTGTCAATATATTCGTTAAAAATATTTGCTTTTAATTAAAAATTAAATTTACGAACAAAAACAGAAAATCACAGTTTGAAGTGTTGTTTAATAAACAATCGATAAGACACATTGTTAGATAGAATTCGTTTTAAATATTAAGTGTACCTACGATACGTACGTAAAAGATTCCATAAAAGAAAGAGGCTACTTTATAAGCTCCAATTAGTGGCGCTGACAGAAAACAAGCGTTTGCGATCATTAACTTTTGCATAGCGACATCTGTATTTCTGTGATATAGGCGATGGCAATGGCGATCGTTACGAACATAGAAAGTGAAATTTTTTTTTTTTTTATTTTAGCATTCGTATTTGCATTTAAAATCAATAGATACTGCAAAAATTCGTATATTATGTCAATTTGACAAATATAAAACGAAAAATTTGGAAAACGTACACAGCAAATAGTTTGGGTTTAAAATTCAAATCAAATTGGAATATAAAATCTATGCTACAACTTGGTATATAAACCGTTTATTGGCTCGTATATCTTTCCATGATGAAGTGGCAAACCTTACTGAAGAGAAATGTTAAGAGAGCGGGAAAAAATATGGCGTCGTTTGCTGTCCCTATTGGTCTACTTTTGTAGCGTCCCTATTGGGAAACCCTTTACTTGTTCGTATAAAATTAATACAAATAAAGTATTAATACAATTTATACTATTTTGGTTTAAACTTAATAGTATCAACATACAAATAACTTTGATACTATTTTTGTATAAATTTTATACATAATTTCATATGAAAGTATTTTAAACCATTTTATAAAAAATTTATATTGCGCTTTATAAAGCAATTTTGCATAATTTTCGAATAAATATTTCGGAATTGAAAAATGATAAATTCATAAACATTAATTCTGTAACAAAAAAAATATATTACAATAATTACATGTGTTTATTCATTTCATAAATTATATAAAAAATTTTCAATTATATATTTCCTACAGCATAAATGTAAATTTTGTTTTTTCTAACATCGTTTTGTAAGAAGAAATTGTTTAAGTTCTTAATAGACAAATTTTGGTAATAGAAACAATTTCTAACGTATTATGGCGCTTATAGATTCCATACTTCCAAAAAGTGAAGTGAAGGATTTACTTTATGCATTAAACGCGTTAATTTATATATAGTTCAGTATTTTAAAGTTTTCTTGAATATGTTTTTAACCTGTTCTGGTAAAACCAATGATTTTATTCTTCAATCTAATTTATCATATTGGTAACCCTCATCGTATACATATATTGTGTTGTGTGACTTTCATCGTTTCACTTAAAGCTATTTCCCAATTTTCTGCATTTTTCAGATCCGTGGCATCACTTTTTGGTTGCACATTTTTTCTTAGGTTCAGTTCTAATAAAACAAACTGGGTTTAAGAAAGTTTTTTTTTCGCAAATATCACGCTATCGCTTACAGTTTGGTTGGGGGTCCAAATTATTTTGTTTTCAACTTATATGTTTATATGCGAAGTTGAAATGCGAAATACCTTTTACTTCCGAATCGTTGTCCTCTTTGGCAACGGAGATTCTCTTCTTCTCTGATTCTTCTACAAAACATTCTGAGCTGGTAGGCCAATGATGGTGCCGATGACAATATTGGTGGTGATGGCGATGATCGGTGTAAGTGGCGTACTTGCTGCAAGCGGCGATGGTCAAATTCATCAAAAATTGTCGTTGGAAGGCAAAAAAAACAGACACTATTTCTTTCTTGTTTTTAACACTTTAACACTTTTTCATACCACACAGCATTTTTATTTTACTCATAGTAAGTACTTATTCTTTATTTTCTAACACTGCGTTCCTTTCAAGTTTTTTATTTTTAACAATTTTTACTCCGAACTGCTGCGCAAAATGATTTTTCCACAAATGCTAAATTTTGTGTATATTCGATGACGGGACGTTTTGACGTCATAACAATTTTGGTATAAAATTTATGGTTCATAACAATTTTGGTTTAAAAGTTAGGTTTAGAATAACTTTATAGAAAAAAATTGTATAAATTATAAAAAAAAATTGGAATACATAAGTTTATAAAACAAATAGTATAAATAAGTTTATACTTTATCTCTTAACTTTTTGCTGTGAAGTTATGCTTCGCCAGCCGTAAGTTTCATAAAAGTCGAAAATTGCAGGAATCATGTGTATTACAGAATCGACTCTTATCTTCTTGTTTTGTAGATATTTTTAAATCATCATTATAGTTTACTAAGTAAAATATTTCTTAAACATTACCAAATATTATAAAATCCATTTTGTTTTTTCTAATAGAACTTTAATTCTGGAAAATATAAAAATCCTATCTATGTAAAAATTATTTAATATTTTTATTTCATTACGTATTTATACCTCTAGTTTGTTTTCTACACCGGCTGGCTAAAAGTTGCAGAGGTCTTAATAAATCCATTTGGAGAAGATGATGATGATATTGAACTAAATTGGCTGATTGACAGACATATCAAAGTAAGTATATTTTTATTTAAAGCTTTTTGTGAGTAATTTCTAAGATTTAACTTGCAGACAAAAAAAAACAATATGGTTTTATACAAATTAATCTTCTCCTTCTTATATCTTCTCTTCTTATAGGAGCTAAAATTGTATGTTTTTTGTTTTTTTGTTTTTTCGTTTTTTTGTTTGTACTTATTTCTGTGCCAATATTTTTTCTCGAAAATGGCTGCAGCGATTTCAATGAAACTTGGAATAGTGTTAGATATTAGCAAACAATGAAGAATGAGCTAGGTTTGAACTTTGTAAATGCTCACCAGAGGGCGTGGCACTGCACTAAATTTTAAATTTGATTAAGTCATAACTCACAAACCATACAAGGTATTTGGACGAAATTTGGTGAGCGGCTACGGCTTAATATTGCCTTGTAACAGACAAAAAGCGGGATCGAAGAAGTGCCACGCTCAGTTTTCAGCCCTTGAAAATTTTGATTTAATATTACTCGAAAACGACTCCAACAATTTTTATGAAAATTTACCTCTGAATACAAGGATTCATATGTGATATGCCGTTATATTGGGAAAACTCGTTGAAGGGCGTGGCACCGCCCACAAAAATATAAAACGGTATAAAAAGAGAACCAATAAAGCAAACATTCTGAAATTAACTGTGAGGAGCCTAATTGCAACAGACCATCTCTGATTTGAAAGTTGGCGAAATGTCGCCATTGCGCGTGGAACCTCCCATACAAGCAAAATACGTTAAATGCTATTTCTCGCAAATGTTACAAGATATTTTAATGAAATTTGGTATTTAGGTACTACTTATCAATGCCTTGTAATAACCGAAAAGTGGGAGGTATCTAAGAAGTGCCACGCCCCTTTTTTAACCATTGAAAATTTTAATTCAATATTATTCGAAAACGAATTCAACAATTTTAATGAAAATTTAATATATTTTCCCCTGAAAACAAGTATTAATATGTGATATGCCGTTATATTAGGAAAACTCGTTGGAAGGCGCGGCACCGCCCAAAAAAATTTAATACGCTATGAAAAGAAACTACTAAAGCAATCTTTCTGAATTAAACTGTAGGGAATCTTCTTTTTATGAGGCACCTACGAGCTGAAAGTGGGCAAAATATCGCAGGTGGACGTGAAACCTCCCATACAAGTAAAACAAATTAAATGCTATTTAACGCAAATGGTACAACATATTTTGATGAAATTTGGTATGCGGATCTGGATCACGAGTATCTAAAGCATAACGAAAAGTGGGCTTTGTTCAATAATTCAATTGGAATGAACTTTCCGAGGCATGATGATACGATATTTCAGCCCCCATACAAGAGACGAAATATTTTGGGTGCGTGGCGTATCCCATTTATTTATTTTAAGTCATTCTATTTCTCTTAAAAAATTTGGAGTTCTTGATATTTTTCTATACCATTCGATATTTTCCGAGTTTTTTCTTATTATTTTTTTCATCGGTTAATTTATCATTTTGAAAGCATTGGAGGTGAAAAGGTACGAGTTTCATAACAAAAAATAGCTATGAATAAAAACATCGACTAAAATAATAAGATCAGATTGTTGACCGAGCAGGGATCGGTCTCCAGGTACTGATATCTTATTAGCAGTATTTTGAACGAAAATATAATGTTGAGAGCGTCTGAATTTTGAATTCTAAGTTTATGAGTAATTTTTGCAATTTTCGTAAAGTTTGATAAACTTAAAATTTATTTGTGATCATGTTTGTAGTTTCATATTAAAGTCTCCTACTATTGACGGACATGATATGTTTCAACTTCCTGCAAAACCAGAGAGCAAATTAAAAACATATTTTATAAAAAAAAGCCACTGAACTTTATTGGAAGGTTTTGTCTGTTTTATAAATGTCAACAACATTACCATTTTCTATATAAATTAGAAACCTGTTTACAAAACTTTATTCCATGTGGCTTGCATATTTACAAGCGGTACGTCAGAGTTTAACCGAACGTGTTTTGAACACTTTTAAGCAGCTTTTGTTCCAGAAAAATATAAAAATAATAGATGATAACATGGCTTAACCCTTTTGTCCTATGATTATAATACATATGGTTCTGGGACGAAAGCATACTACCGTAAAGGTGTAATTTCTAAATCAGCAGAAGAATGATCCGCAATTTCTAATTGGGAAGTTTTATGGAAAAACGTACATATGTAGGGTATGTCAGTAGTCGCAAGGTCGAAAACAATATCGTTTGTTCGTTCTTTGTTTTCTTTGTTGTTTATTTCGCTTTGCTATTATTAGCACGTGCCACTTTTTGTTTCTTTTTTTTTTTTGGTGCATAAGAGAAATCATGTTTTTGTGTAGTAAATAAACCCAAAAGCTTGTTTTCAAGAAGAGTTTATGAGAAGACGGGTTCATAAATTGTTTGAGAAGGGGGTTTTTTTTTTTGTTTTTTTTTTTTTTGTTTTAAGCATACACCTTCAGTCATTTTTCATTGTCAAAAATTATAGCTGAGGTGAGGTGAGGCTGTTTTTATTCCTATGTGCCAAGCCTTGTTAATCAATTAAGGGTTCAATCAAAATCAATATTCATTTCGAAATAACCCCCGAATAGCAATGAGCGCTTACAAAGACCCACACAGTGATAAAATGTAGCTTCATAAAAACGTGCTAATTTTTGCCGTTTATAAAAATATTAAAATTTTTATTTTATTGTTTAAAAAGCACAACATGGTAACCAAACCTTAATTTATACTTTTGTTTAAAACTTGTTGCTGTCAATAATCTGTGGAAGTTTTAAATAAAAAGTACCTACTTCAAATTGCAACAACTTCTACGATTACATATGCACATTAGACCGGGTCGAAATTAAGGGATCAGTAGGGTAATCTTTTTTCAAAAAATCGATTTTTTTTTTTTGCATTTTCTGTTCCTTTATACCCTTAGAATTAACTTAATGCCCTATCCACAATCAATGCAGAAAAAGGTGCAAGTGAAACAGTTAGTTGAAATTTCATAAGTTAGAGCAGAGCAGAAAATTCTCAAAACACACTTTTTTTTACTGGCCGACATGATTCCGGCCAAACTGCTTAACCGATTTGCTTGAATTTTTTTTTAAATATTTACGAAACGCCTGGCTATCGTCCCTACCAAAAAAATCATTTTTTATTAATTATTGGCAATGTTATGACAAAATATATGTTAAAAAACATAGGGACGATAACCATTTATGTACTTTTTGAGAATAAATTGAGTTTTTATGTTTCAGATGATCCAAACATGAGAAATCGCGTCGGCCAGTGAAAACCAGTATTTCATTCACCCAGCCATTTCTCCGACAGATGTCATCAAAAAATTCCAAAAAAATTTTTTTATACACTTTACAATATACCTCATTACATGTAAAAAAGGTTTCATTGTAGAATAAAAATTTCAATAAAAAAAAAATATATCACATTACTGATCCCTTAAGATTCATCCCGAAACCGACTCAAAAGTTGGAGGTACTCTTAAAAACGATATCTGAATCATTTTTTTTTTTTTTTTTTTTTTTTTTTTTTTTTCATTCTGAGAAAAACCAATGGAGCACTTTTGATTCTATTGAAAGCCTATTTTGGCTAACAAGCATGGATACCCAAGAGTGCCTTAGATATAAAGATTATGTTCTTACAAAAACTTTGGCGTTTAATAATTTTTTTTTTTTTTTGGGTTATAGATAATATTCGGTTCTAAAAATCAATTTTTTACGTTTTTCAATAACGTGGTCGGAAAAACGGAACTGTCCAAAAAATACTTGTGAATTTTTTCATAATTTTTTGAGATATTTTATAGTTTTTCAAAACTTGGTCAAAAAAATTAAAAAAATTCTGAAAAAATTCACACCAATCCTTTGAAGGATTCTAAGCATTTTACGTCATATTCTTTGGACAATTTTTTGCATTTTTTGCTTTAAACACTTTTTTCGTTAGATGCCTTGCTTTTAAATAAAAATCGTTTTTTTGACCGCGTAATTGAAAAACGTAAAAAAATCGATTTTGCGATTCGAATATTACACTACATATGTATATATCCCCAAAAAAAATTTATAGTTCTATAATTTTTTGAACCAAAAGTGTTCCATAGATTTTTCTCAGAATGAAAAAAAAAAAATGATGCAGATATCGTTTTTAAGAATCCCTCTAACCTTTGAGTCAGTTTCGGGATGATTTTATTTTGGTCTAATGTACATATAACATTTTAATAATTTTTGCCAGTGTGTATGAGCGTATGTACATACCCAAGGGGAAAAATTTCACACGCTTCTAAATCAAGCACTTTTAAGGCGCTTGTGCCTATAGAAATTTAGAAGCACTTATTCAATGATTTTTTTTAAGGCTGCAGTAAGCATTAAAATATCAAATTCTGTTTAGAGAGTAGTATTTTGAAAAAGAGAGTTAGAGATAGAGAGAACAAAATAAAAAAAAAAAACAAAAACGAGTTTATAATCAAATTTTAGACACACGTTATAAAACTTTGCTATGGACCCGGGTTCCATCCCCAGCGAGGGTGATTTTTTTTCATTTATTTTTTTATAATAATTTTTTTGTTTTACATTTTTTTAATTGCACTTTTCTATGTTCCTTTCTCGAATTTATTTTCTTTTGTTTAATTGAATTGAAATTAATTATACAATGATCTTTTGTAAGGTTGTGGGAAGCATTCGAATATCAAATTCTGTTTGGGCAACATTTGCTTAATATACAAATTTTATACCTCTTCATGATATAGGTCAATAGTGTGCAGGTCTAACAAAATTATTGTTGTAATTAAAAATTATATATTTCTATCCATCACAAGAACGGTCCTAGGTTCAAATCCTAGTCATCTCTTTTTTTTTAAATAAAATAACTATAACTACCGCATTACAAATAAGCACTTCGAAAGACCTTTTTCCGTAAGGCTTCAAAGCGCTTAGATCCTAAGGCATGCAATTTTAAAAAGAAAAAATAGTTCTTACTGACCGAAAATGCTTATTGGTGAAAAAGAAGTACTTCAAAAGGCTTTTTGAAGCGCTTCTTTTCCCATTGGGTATGAACCTTTGTTTAGAGATGTAGGTACTTGAACATATGTACTTACATAAATAATTTTTATTTTAATTGTTTGTTTGCACGATTGAATTTGTACCATAATTACCAAAAATTGACACAAAAGAAATGAAAAAAAAAAAAATGAAGGACAATACAAATATTTATACAAGAAAATCTGGTTAAACAAAGTACAAAATATTAATGTTAAATATTCGCAGTTGAAATGCGAAAACGTTAAGTGAAGGTCGAACAGTTAACGCCGTGGAAGCAAACTTTTGCTGTATTGTGCTGTCTAAAGAGCACAACACAATGAGTGATAAAATTCGCGGAACATCTAACAAGAAAAGATTACGGATTCCAGTTTTTTTTTTCTTCACTTTAAAATCTTGGAATTTTTTACGTTAATCACTTACGTAGAATTGAGCATTATAAAGCATTATTTTTCAATGATAATTTCAAGTAGGCACTATTGTGCGCTGTAGATCTTTCTGGTTTGTTACTTTCAAAATATTTCTGATTTTATAGTGTGTGTTTCGTTAAATGGCACATACTTTGAGCTCACAACTCTAATGATTTTTTTAAGAGACTTCTGAAACTAATCAGGTCTGCTGATTGATCTACTCCTGAATTACCTGTGACTGTCCACATGAAAACTCACCTTATCTTCACAAAATCAAAAACCGGTTTTTTGCATTTTTTAAAAATACACATTATTTTGAATAAAATTATACCTCGATCACTGGAAAGTTCCAAAAGTTGACTGAGTTATGGCATTTTGAAATCGTAAAATGAAAAACTTAAGTGCGTAGATATCGAAGTTCAAAGTTTGTCATTATCAATTTTTACAGGGTAGAGGTTGATAAGACAGCTTTTTTTTTTCAGAACATGTCTAAGGACTAAATTCCACCTTTAATTAAAAACCGGTAACATTGACCCTATCTATGATTTTTAGCTTTACTGCTAAATTTTGTCAGTGAAGATAAGGTGTGTTTTCCTGCGGACGATTTTAATGATTTTCGTCCAAGTGAAACGGAATTAAACCGCCAAGAAAATTCTACACATATTTTTATTCAATCCGTTTACGTACAAAACTACAGCACTGATGCAAAACTGCTAGAGTAAAAGAAGACGAGAGCTAGGTTCCCCAAATTTGGAAGAGATGTTTGTTCGGATAAAAAATTTAAAATCTGTAAATAAACCTCCCATACGAAGTAAGAGCGGGGTCAAAAATTAATTTGATAGCGCTGATTTCAAAAATGTTTTAAATTAAGAACCACATTTTATAGTTTTCAAGTTATGGAAAACGAAAATAAACTTTAAGAAAATAAGATTTTGTTTCTTATCGACTCGGAAACTACTTAATTAACCGATTTTAAAGAATTTTTCACATTGTGTTGGCATGAAAAAGACTAAGTCATAGGCTTAAAAAGTGGGCGCTCTCTAAAAATTAACTTATCATATAAAAGTGAGCGGTGCCTCATCTTAACCCTGAAAATATGTGACGCAGATAGATATGTCAAAACCATTAAAATAAGTTATTCTTGCTATAAAAATAGCCGATGTAACGCCCTAGATTTAAAGTCTGACTAAACTTAAAAAAATTAATTTTTTAAAAAGCTTATTTCAAGGTCTGATACAAAAATTACTTTCAATCATTGCAGGCCGCCTACATGATTGTCGATGAAATGCATGAGGAGCATCCGGAATTGTTACGAGATCAGTACTGGGAGTGTGTTGTGCCCAAAGACTTGCCATATACAGTTGCCTCCGAGCACTATCGCAAAGAAGAGCCCAAGGGCTCTGCAGAGAATTATAAGATTAAACAGGCCGATGCCATGTACGCTAATGTTTTACCAAGTGGCGGTAAGCGTGTCATTGCTGATGATGTCTATGCGGACTATGTAAGAGTTTATGCTTTGCAATTGTTTGTATTTAATTATTTTTTATTTTATTTTTTGTTCCATCACAGGAAAGCGTTGACACACCCATGGTAGAGCGTCGAAAAAATAATTGGCTGGTGCGTCAACTTTCACGCATGGGCTCTATGCGTAGCCAATCTACAGCGTATTCATCGGGTGGTTTGGCATTCAATCGAAATCGCTTGAATTCAGTCTATTCTAGTCCAGAATCGGGATTGCCACTGACAATACTCCAGCAACAGCAGCAGCAACAAGCGCTGACTCAGCAGGGCATTCATTCAAAGCCCAGTTTATATGAAAAGTTTGTGCATCGAAAATCGTTGCGTGCCAAACAGCTGATAAAGCAAAGTAAGTGCCACCAATTTCTATTGCAACTGTAGTTGTAGTTGTAGCTGTTGTTGTGCAATTAGCAATATAAAATTTGTTTTCTCACACGTAGACTCAAAACTAAATGGCCTCACTGTTAATATACCCAAAACATCACGTCCACGTATTCCCACGCCCGAAGTCAGCAAAGATATTGGTGAGAAAGAAATCAATGGTAAAACAAAATTAGATTTTGCACACCCTGTAGTTGCACCCAATTCACTCACTTATTTTAATTCCATTGCACCCGTAGCTACCAATGCCGTTATTATGTCGGCACCACAATTAAGCACCCAAACTGCTATGTATCCCTACACGAGCACCAACCACCACCACCAAGCGGGCCAAGATGGACAAGTGCTGGGCACTCTGCTTCTGTCGCCCATCAAAGAAATGGAAAGCTCATCATCGAATAATACTTTGATTCCAGGGCATCCCACAACAACAGCGCTTGCACAGGCGGTGCTACCGGCAACAGTGAAGGATGTTGCTGGATTTGGTGTAACCTCAAGTAAGTCTTGTCTTAAGAACATTTTGAATCGAGTATGAACTGAGTAACTAACAAAAATCTGCATTAAGAGATTTTATATATAAACTTTTCCCTATTTTGTTTGGGTTTTCATAAATTTTTTTTAAGAAGAACTTTTTTAAAGAACTTTTCGTATTAGATAAAGATGTATAGTTTCTGGAATAAATGTTAGATGTTCGTTATATAAGAAAAAATCTATATTTATATGTTACTTAGGCGTGGATTCACAGTCATTTGTTAATCAATGATAGGGGATTAACCAACAACATTTTATATTCAGTCATTAGTTAACATTTAGCTAAATCCTCCAATTTCATTCGTTAACCATTAGTTAACCAACAGCTAATGAACCGCCACGCAACATCTTTGCACGGGCCGATTTTTTTGCACTAAATTATATTCTTGCGCCCTTTCACTAATTTAGTAAGAAAATTCATTTTATAATCAATAAAATTTGCTATGCGAACCATAAACAGAAAAAAAAATGTTTTCAGAAAATCCACGAATTACAGTACGGCCTTTATTTTTTGTTCATTGCTTTAGTTAATTAAAACACTTGAATATGAAGTGTTAGTTAAACTCTTGTCACCATTTAAGCTAACAAATTGGTTAACTAATGACTGAGAGCCTGGGCCTTAGGGTGTGAGCGTTGACTTTCATGAAATAACCGATTACTTTGAAGAATGAAATTTAACAATTTAAAAAAAATCTTTCTTCTTTTCGTTTTCTTAAAGCCATACCAGCTACAACAAATATAACAACGTTATCATTTCCTTTCACCGTTACTACCAGCCCCTCTGACACTATGCCAACGGGTACATTAAATATTGTACCCATCTCAGCTTCACATTTACCTGCAATAACCACTACATCTGCAGGATTTAATGCCAATGATGTTATAACCAGCATACCGGTATCCCTATCCATACAACGTTCACCGTCGATACGCTCCATCGCCGAAATGTTTATTAACCAAGCGCCCGATGCAATCGATGGACCAAATAGTATAAACTACAAGAACAACAACAACAATGTCAATATCAGCAGTAGTGGTGGCGGTGCATTGCTCACTGTTAAGCCATTAAGTGTTGCGGAACAGGAAACTTCACGCAACAATAGTTTCAGAGCGACTTTAGGCTTGGAAGATTCATATATTCTAGAAAGAAAGCCCTCTATACGTTCCGTTGGGCAGCCGGAGTCGCTAACTGATGTAGACACGACATCGCCAACAGCAACAGTGAACAACCAAAGTAGCAATGGAGTCGCATCGGCACCATCTACATTAGCAAAACGCAGTCCAGACGTTAAAACCGGAGAGGTTTATGTGTAAAAACTAAATGAAAAAAAAAAGTTTGAGTCGATGACGTTTAGCAGAGTTAATCAAAAATGTTTATTCTGTGCTGAAAATTTGTCAACTTGTTGCTTCCAAGGGTTGGAAAAGAATCGAATCCAATGAAATAAGCTGTAAACTTTGACTTAAAATTCTCATTCTGGAAATAAACAATATTTTTATTATCTTTTTGTTCTGTCCGGAATTATGAAAAAACAAATCAATCAATACAAATATAATACATACATCCAAATTGAACTATGTGTTCACATGAACGTCATTTTATACTTTTATTACAAGTCTGTTAAGTGAATATAGGCAAAAAACTAAATATTTTTAAAATAAAAATTGTTAAATGTTTTCAAACAAAACAACTCAATCAATGTAAATATTTGTATTTGTATCAGACAAATTATTAATCCTATACATAAGATTAAAGAAATATCCAAAATGATTTTTCAACTGTTGCCAGAACTTGTAATTGCTTAAATTGATCAGTTTATGCTATTGAAAACAGCCATAGTCTCTATATATATAGTAATACAATAGTTACTATCAATTTAATGGTCTAAAAATATTGATTTAATGTTACATTCTATAAGCACATCAATGTTTGGACCTTTGAATTAATAGTGGGATAGCAGTAATCCAATAGTTTATCTTATTGTCATTGAATTAATGAGATAATATCATGTGTTCGCGAGTATTTCGACTATCGATTGGTTCAGTTTTGCTTAATTTTCTAAAATTAAAATCTATTTTTCTTCATTTCGGTTAAAAATCTATAAAACTAATAAACCTCATATGTAGAAAATTTGCTTTTCGTGGCTATCATTATTTTTTCCCCATACATCCGTCACTTTATAAAGCTTATTGTGTTGTCCCATTTCACTTTTAGATTTCACTTTAATATGGAATATATTAAAGGAGCAAAAAATTTTGGGTACATTTATTTAAACGTAATAACTCGAACCAAACTTATAAGTTTCTGTTGCTTAAATTTTTCAAGAAGCTAATGAAGTGACTATACATTTGGATCAAAGGTAGAAAAAATGATTTTCAAATTTTATTTTAAATAACTGATCCAGGCGACCTAAATTTTCAAACATAATAACTCGCATATTTGGTACAGCGAACAAAGTTACGTTTTGAATCAAATGTCCTTTGCATAGATACACATGAGTGTATATTGTGTGATTATTTGAGATTGCAGTCAAAAGTATCTTTATCTTTATATGTAAAATAAGATAAATGTGCTATAAAAGTGTGTACGAACGAGTATGTTTAGATATAAACATATTTTTTTTTTATTCACTTTTCTTAAAATAGATTTTAAATAAATTTCTTTTCTAACAAAATTATTCAGGTATGTTCTGAAATCCGATTCACTTCGGAATCGGAATGAAAGCAATTTTCAAGAGCTCCGCATTTCAATAATTAACATCAAATCAGGCGTTTAGGAAATTATGAATATAGTTTGAAGAGAATGTAGTTTTCCACAAGAGAGCTCCTATTATATTTCATCGTGTGATACACCGATTGTGAGATATTCTTGATTTCGTCAGCCAAAAACGAACTTACATGAAATGGGTTGTTAAGCTCTCAAGTAATAAATACATAGAATGGAATATCTAAAGCTAAGCCCATTTTTATTTTTTTTTTTTTTTAGAATTAAGTCTTATATGGATCTATAAAAAATCTACAATTATGTGATGTAATTATTATAAAACTAATATGTAAAAATTTGTATAAATATTTGTTTACCATTTATGTTAACAAAAATAGGAATATTAAAGAAATTAGGGAAATAACTAAAAATTGTTATATGTATAAGTAAAAATTTATCAAAATAAATAAGCCAATAAAAAAAAAAAAACAAAAATCCGTCATAAATATTTCAAAGGACTAGTTCCAAAACCAAACAACTACGATTTGCTACCAACAAGCATGACTCAGATGACATTGTACGTTTATGCTTATTATTCAATGTTTTTATGTAAGACACCACAAAAAAAAAAACACAAAAACAAAACAAAATGCTTAAAAGGAAAAACAAGAAAATTTATTGCAAGGCTGGATTGCTTTACCAGTTTTGGGGCCATAGGTCAATACTCATCTGCAGACGCATTTGCCAACATCGAAAAGAACTTTTCAAGCATACTATACTTAACTTTTAGCATAGATTTGATGAGAATCACAACAGAGCTATGCATAACAGCGAAAAACAAAAAAATTAGAATTTTTTGTTTCTGCTGTGATTCTCATCAAATCTATGCTAAACGTCAAATATATTTAGTATGCTTGGAAAGTTCTTTTGAATGTCAACGAATGCGTCATTGAACAGTAAACTCTAAACAACAATGTCATCTGATCTATGCTTGTTGGTAGCAAATAATGTAAATCATTTTCTGTACCAAAAAATAATTCAAATACTACAATTCTAAAACGGCATCAAAGGTTAATTAAATACCTTTAAAAATCAAGTTCAGTTGTTACAGATGAAATTACTAGGCATATGATAATTTTTCAGAAATTAAGTTGTTCAAATTTCTCATTTGTTCAATCTTATATTGATCAAAAAAACTACTCAGTTTATTTATAGATTTCTAGTGGCAGCGTGTCTCCATTATCACTTTCCGAAGATCACCAAAATTGAAATTATTTAATTAAGAAAAAATTACTCGTCGTAGGTACATACATCTGTACACTGTCATCAGTAAATGCACGTTAGCATTATTAATCATCAAGGCCGCCGCTGATCTAATTAATGCTCTCTCAATCAAACACTTTTACCTTCCCAGATGATCTCTATGAACTACATAAATGAACTCGAAATGTTTAAAGAAAGAGAGCCAAAAGTGATTTGTTTAATTTGTGTTTTAAGGATCATGCGATATGATCGTTCAACTTAGGCGCGATTGCTCTTGAATGCTCAATATGCATCGAGTGTCTCTTTGTTTTTGCGAGTATTGTGCATGATCTTAACCGAATACCATCCATGATCAATTAACTGAAAAGATGCAAAATAATTAAAACTAATTTAATCGTCGTTGTAGTCGTCGTCGTCGTCGCCTACCAAATATGCTCTTGCATGAACCCAAGATTTATTGACAAGAAATTTAAGTGACTATTTTGAGCGATTTTTACTCAGTTCATCATCGTTTGTCATTTAAAACGGTTCTACATTTTGTGGAAACAAAAAATCCTTTAAATAAACGCTTCTAAAACAAAAAAAAAAAAAAATATTTCGCTTTTCAAGAAAAGTGTTAAATTTTAAAGCTTTTGAAAATAAAAATAAAAGTGAGTTTGGCTTATAAATTTCATTCAATTCAACATAAAATATTTATTACACTACCCCATCGTTAGGTTCTCACACATAGTCAATCTTGCAAATATGTAACGGTCATTATGGCACCCAAATTTGAATATTCGTTAACGCGCATTCTTTTAAATATATATATCAATCAAAACCTTTGACTTTCAAATTGAATACGATTTTACAACTTTAAATGACAACAAATTTCCGCCTATTAAAAACTCTAACCCCTGAGGTCAACTCAACAATCAACTTTAGATAAAGCGTCAGACTTGATTGGCTAGAAAAATATGAAAGTCTAATTAAATTAAATAAAATTTGATCTAAAGTGTTCAGTTATAAGAAGGAAGAATACTAATGATGGAAGAAAGCTTAGTTTAGCAGTGACGCCCGTTGGTATCGCTTTTACATTTACTTTCCTACAATTTTAACAGTAGCAAATAAGGACCCAGGACTCAGTGAAAAGTGCGAAAAGTTGTCGAAGGCTAAGGTAGCGTTTTAAACATATATTGTGAAAAGTTTTGTTTGTAATAAAAGTTGTTTTGATGTCCAACACACGTCTACCTTAAAACTTAGTCAGATAATCTTTTGCTGTGACAAACTCATCTAAACATTTTTTAAAAGATTAAAAAAGTGAAAGGTAAAGTGCTTTGCCAAAAAATATTACTTATTGCATTTTTCTTTCAATATAAGACATTCCGACAAAATTCAGCTTTTGGTTGACTACTGAAAAAGTCCAATATATATTGAAAATATGGTTAAAAATAAGGTATATGTATTTTCCCGATTTTCTGGATCAGGTCGAATTTTATTTTAATCAATTTTTTAAGTTTTCTATTAATCTGTACGATAAATTTTTAT
Source organism: Calliopum simillimum (assembly GCA_951812925.1). Lineage (NCBI taxonomy): Eukaryota > Metazoa > Arthropoda > Insecta > Diptera > Lauxaniidae > Calliopum > Calliopum simillimum. Next base: position 116,448,650 of record OX638371.1, on the reverse strand, counting down.
AAACAGTAATATTCTTGTGTTGAGGTATACCACGTATTCTGAAAACTTACGGAAGATATTACGAGGAATATTTTTGTAGAAAACTTTAACCCTTAACATATCCCACAAATGATTAATTTTTAAAGTTTTCTTAAAAAGTACAAAAATTATCCCTAAAACAGGGGATAAAACTTGTTGTCCCAAAATCATAACGAAATCACGCACAGATCATTTTCTTGAAACTCTTTTACCCATTATTTCGTGTTTTTTTTTTTTTTTTGTTCTTTTAGACCGCTTTTAATAAAAGCTGGGCTATCATGGATTAAAGTATTACACAAAAATATTCTACTCAAAACTACACTAGGGGTCGCCAAAAGGATATAACGTATAAATTTGATTATTTGTATAAAATTGAGAGAAGAGTATCTTTAATGGCTTTTAACTCGAAAAATATATATCCAATTGAAAAAAAAAAAAACACGGCTTTATGAGGAAAATTTTGGATATCCCAATCACTTGACAAAACTTAATTTCTTTCAAAACAGCGGTTTTTGCATTTTGAAGCAAGGATAACTCAGGTTGCTGGAGAAAACGACGAGACACGCATGTTTTTTTTAACGTCTATTTTCAGAATATATTGGACACTAGCATTATCCGGTATACGTGCTACACCTCCTCTTGTACAGTTATTAAATTTTTTTTACACAAAAATATCTTAAAACTTCATGAAACACGTAAGAAACGCGAAAAAACCAAAAAAAAAAAAAAATTTTAACAAATTGTTGCTTCCGATTAATATTTTATGAAAATTGATTCTTTACTTGAAACCCCCACATATTGATAATATTTTCAATTACTTAGAAATTGAGTCAAACTCAACATGGATCTCGAAAGCTCTACAGCTTCGAAGTCTACTGAAGATACACCAATAGCTGCTGGATTGGAACCATCACCACCGATCAGCTTTTTGCGTCTTTTTCGCTTTTCCACACCATGCGAGTTGTTTTTGCTCTTCATCGGTTTCGTAATGTCCGCAATTAAAGCGTTAACTTTACCGGCGGTTGTCATAATTTACAGTGAATTTACAGCGATGTTGGTCGATCGTACATTACGCATCGGTACCAGTTCAAAAGTTTATGCTCTACCTATACTAGGAGGCGGTAAACCCTTGTAAGTTTTAATTACAATTTTAAATTAATCAATTAATAATTCAAATCGAACAATTATTATTCCAGAACAAATGCTTCGATTGAGGAAAATATGGAAGAACTCTATAACGACTCTATTTCATATGGCCTTCTACTACTTATAGCTTCGGTCGTATTGTTTATTTCGGGAATATTTTCCGTTGATATTTTCAATTTAGTGGCCTTGCGGCAAGTTACACGCATGCGTAAGTTGCTTTTTCAGGCAGTCATGCGACAGGATATTGGTTGGCATGACTTGGCTTCGAAGCAAAATTTTGCGCAGAATATGACAGAGTAGGTTGCATATCCTTAATTTAAGCAAATAAAATTTTTTAAATCTTACACTTTTTATGAACCTACATTGTATAGTGACGTTGAAAAAATTCGTGATGGTATTTCGGAAAAAGTTGGCCATTTTCTCTATCTGGTCATTGGCTTTATTATCACAGTTGGTATATCCTTTGGCTATGGGTGGAAGCTTACATTAGCAGTCAGTGTTTATATACCGATTGTCATCATACTGAACTATTTTGTCGCTAAGGTATGTGGTCTATTGGTTTTTTTTTATTAAAGTCTTCACAATAATTTACTGTTAAGATCTTCACACTGTTTTATTAATATTTAATTTACTTGAAGATCACATTCAAAACTTATTCTTCACAGCACTGCAATCGAACCAACATTCTAAGTTATTCTCATTATTTCTTTTATAGCACATGAGTTTCTGCTGTGCTAAATAGTGCAATTATGTTTATTAGGGGCCTGCACACTGTGCACTGATTTCATATTGACACTGAAGTACACTATCATAACTTGATTCTAACAAATACTTCAGTGTACTTTATTTTATACAAGCAAATACTTCAAGTCAGTCTAAAACGTGCGCGTAGAACTACGGTTTTAAGAATACTTACACTGTTTTTAAATCTCCAAAATTTTCCTTTTATCGTTCTGGTGTATAAGATTTTCATCTTCACCCGTTAAAAGACTCACTCATTCATTAACGAAAAATATACCAGTTTTTATCATTTTGTTACTTGTTTTTTGCTTATATTCAAAAACTAAACATCTGGCAACCCTGTTTTTTTTCATTAAAATGTCTACTTCTGCCAACGATGCTAGCGGTTAATATTGGAAGGATGTAACATTACACCTTAACCCCTTAATGGCGAAAATACGGAAAATTTATCATCACTATATGTTTAGTCCTATGCTCCTCCTAAGAGTTAAAGGATAATACATACATACATATGTTTTAGGCAAATATCACAGAATATTTACAAATGGGCACTCTATTTTTAAATTTCCAAAATATTCTTTTTATCCTTACGGTGTATCTTGGATGGATAAGATTTTCATCTTAACCCATCAAAGAACAAAAGATATACTAGTTTTGCCCATTTTTTTACATGTTTTTTGCTTATATTTCGAAAACTAAACATCTGGCAAGTCTGTTTTTCATGATATGGTAACACTTGCAAGTTGCAACATATTGGGAACCCAGTGTGGTAGTAGCTCCCATTAATTTTCGCGAGAGAGAGAGAACGTATACAAAAACAGCGGCCTAAGAAGAGGGCGAAAAACTACTTACGTCACTAAAATAGTATTTCGTAGTGTACACTACAACTTATATATTCACTGAACTGAATTGAAGTAAGTCAAACAATACAAGTCTGTTCATTCATATCCAAATGCTGTTAAGACATTTACAGGTGACACTGAACTGAAGTATTTGATAAATTAAAAGCAGGAACAAGACATACGTATCATAAAACTCCAACAAGACGTGTTGTGCAAACCACTAATGTTTATCAGATAGCGCTGATCCATGGGCGTACGCAAGGGGGGCAGGGGGGGGGGCAGCTGCCCCCCCCCCTAGTTCTAGCTTTAGAGTTACAAATATATCATATTCATTCATTTTTACAGTAGTTTTTACAACTTTTCATATTAAAGCCAAATAAAACACGATTTTTTGGACAATAGTTTATACAAATACACTTTTTTTATCTGTACTATACTAGTTATTTATTTAATTGCAAACAATTTGAAAGTAAAATCGGATAATATTTTAGAAAAGTATTAAGGTTTCAATGAGGTAGGACTATTCGTTTTTTTATCGAAAAAATTAACAGGTACAATAAAATGTTTTTTGCTCATAACTTTTTTTTCTTCTCAGAAGGGATACCCAAAGCTGCTTAAAACTAAAGGCTATGTTTTTGCAAAAAATGCTGCGTTAAAAAATTCAAAATTTTTTGTGCAGGTAGTATAGATAATATCCGGTTCCAAAAGTCGATTTATTTATGTTTTTCAATTACGTGGTCGGAAAAGCATTCGTTTACTCAAAAGGAAGGCTCTTACGAATAAAATGTAGAAGGCTTAAAATGCTTAAAATCATTCAAAGAATCAAAGTATTTGATAAATTTTTTCAGACCTTTTTTAACTTTTCAAAAATTCAAAAAAGAAAAAAAAAATTTCCAAAAACTCTAAAAAAATTCACACGTGTACTTTGTACGATTCTAAGCATTTTAAACATCATACAATTTTTTTGCTTCTTAAAAAAGACCCAGTTTATTGTACCTGGTTTTTTTTTTATCTCATTTTAGTAAATTTGGGCTTAAAATATTTAAAATTAAATACACTTATAAATAAAAATATAAAAAATATTGCAAAATTGTAAAAAATTACTATGAAAATGAACTTTTCGCTCAGTTTTAACTTTTAACTTTATCTCAGCCAATTTTAATAGGATTTTAGTAATTGATACATTTCAAAGAAGCGTAAGAATTTTTCTTTAAAATAGTGTATACAAAAATTCGATCAAAATTGGTTTTCCCGAAAAAATTTTTTATAAAATTTGAGCTATAACCTCAAAAATCGAAAGTTTCGATTATATCTAGAACGGCTCCTCGGAAAAAAAAAATTTATGCGTTTTTTGGAGTCAGCGACCTCAAATAGTTTAGAAATGTGATATGTATTTAAAAGATAACATACCTAAGCAAAGTTTTATTTAAAAAGTTATCTAAGAGTACCTTCATAAGTTATTATGAACTTTTATTTAATATTTTAGTGCACAAAATAGACACAGCTCTTACATTGAAATTTCTCAAAAAAAAAAAAAAAAAGGTTCGCAAAATTTGAGCTTGGCCCCCCCCTAGATGAAATCCTGCGTACGCCCTTGCGCTGATCATTGATTAGTGTTGTGCTTGAAAATTCATTGCATGCTTTTAGAACTGGTTTTGCATTAAGGAGGCCATACAATATATTTAATTACTTTGATTAACTTTGAATTTTTGTTGCCCAACGTAGTTTCAAAGCAGTCTAACGACACGTGAACAGGAATCTTATGCGGGAGCTGGTAACCTCGTTGAAGAAGTGCTAAGCTCTATACGTAGTGTAGTTTCATTTGGTGGCGAAAAAAAGGAAGCGGAACGTTATGATAACTTTTTAGTGCCAGCACGTCAAGCCAGTCAGCGTAAGGGTGCATTCTCTGGCCTGAGTGATGGAGTGCTGAAGGCGATGCTTTTTCTTTCGTGTTCTGGTGCATTTTGGTATGGTGTGAACTTAATTTTGGATGATCGCGATGTCGAGGATAAAGAGTATACACCGGCGATTCTAATGATTGTAAGATATTGTTTTATACGAAAGCTTCCGATAATTTCATTGAGTGTAATTTCATTTCTTACGATTTTCGTAAAAGGCATTTTTCGGCATTATTGTTGGCGCCGATAATATCGCACGTACTGCGCCATTTCTGGAATCATTTGCCATGGCACGTGGTTGTGCAGCCAACATCTTCAAAGTTATTGATTCTACATCAAAAATTGATCCATTGTCTACTGATGGTAAAATTTTGAATTATGGCCTACGTGGTGACGTTGAGTTCCAAGAAGTTTTCTTTCGATATCCTTCACGTTTGGATGTTATCGTGCACCGTGGTTTAAATATCAAAGTAAAAGCTGGTCAAACAGTTGCATTGGTGGGCTCATCAGGTATAAATATTTTCAGGTATTTTATAAATAAATAATATTCAGGTATTATATAAATATTTAAGGTTGTGGTAAGTCAACATGTATTCAGTTGCTGCAACGTTTCTATGATCCGGTATTTGGGTCAGTGCTTTTGGACGATCTCGATATACGCAAATATAACATTCAATGGCTTCGTTCAAATATTGCGGTTGTTGGACAGGAACCGGTATTATTTTTGGGCACAATTTGTAAGTGGAACGAAAGGCGGAGCATTTATTAAAGTGATTCTAATGGGTAACCTCTTTGCAGCGGATAATATATGTTATGGCAAGGCGGATGCGACGCAGCAGGAAATTGAAGCTGCAGCAAAAGCAGCTGGCGTTCACGACTTCATTATAGCTTTACCTGATGTAAGTTTTCAACAATAGGGGCATGTTGCTGGCCAAAGCTAAACTATTTCAACCAAATTTGTTTCATCTCTCTCTCCCTCTCTCTCTCTCTCTCTTAGAGCTACCAGACGCTTATAGGCGAACGTGGCTCTCAGTTGTCCGGCGGCCAGAAACAGCGTATTGCCATTGCGCGTGCGCTCATTCAAAACCCCAAAATTTTATTACTTGACGAAGCCACTTCTGCACTTGATTATCAATCCGAGAAACTTGTGCAAGAAGCTCTGGACTTGGCAAGTAAAGGCCGTACCACTATAGTAGTATCGCATCGACTTTCTGCCATCAGAGGAGCTGATAAAATTGTTTTCATACATGATGGTAAGGTTGTTGAAGAGGGCTCACACGATGATCTAATAAAGCTCGAAGGTATGTATTACAATATGGTGCGCGCTGGTGACATCAAGCTACAGGAAGCAGACGATCATGAGACCAACGATGATTTGGATGAGATAAAAAGTAATTCAAAGGTTTAATTTCATTTTACTTAAAACAAAAAAATAAAATTAACAAAAAACATTATTCCGTGTATTATAGGAAAAAGTATAGCGCTGTATGAGAAGTCGCTTGAAACGAATCCTTTGAACTTTGAAAAGAATCAGAAAAACAGCGTACAATTCGATGAAAACACATTCAAGGCGTTAAATAGAAAATCACTGGAGCCCGTGCAAAAAGAACCAAAGCCAAATTTTCCTGCTATTTTTGCACGTATCGTAAAGTTATCACGTCCTGAATGGTGTATCTTAATTTTGGGAACCATTTGCGCAATCGGCTTCGGTTTCACTTATCCAGCATTTTCTGTAGCTTTTGGAGAATTCTATGCAGCACTCGCTGAACCCAGTGCTCAAAAAGCATTAGACCGTACCGCAGTGCTTTCGATATGTTGTCTTGTCTTGGGCATACTCACTGGTATAGCTGCGTTTCTGCAGACATATCTCTTTAATTTAGCCGGCGTTTGGTTGACCACACGTGTGAGGTTGTATTTTCCTTGAATTATAGGTACGAAACTTACTAACTCTAGCAAAATGACTCTAGATCCATGGCGTTTAGATCCATGATGAATCAAGAAATGGGTTGGTTTGATGATGACAAAAATGCTGTGGGCGCCCTCTCTGCGCGTTTATCTGGAGATGCAGCTGGTGTACAGGGTGCAATTGGTTATCCACTAAGTGGTCTTATACAAGCGATTTCCAACTTTATTGTTAGCATAACCTTATCATTTTACTACTCATGGAAATTGGCGCTGTTGTGTCTGAGTACTTGCCCACTTATTGTAGGCTCAGTGATTTTTGAAGCAAAGTAAGCGATATAATGTTTAGCATTATAAATTAATAATGACCATTGAAAGTAAGTTAAAGCGGTCTTCAACCAAAAAGGTTGAATTGCTACAACCCATTTACACTTGCTTGGTTAAGGCGATGTTGTGGGTTTACACTTGATTAAGGAAAAACTAATTTAATTTGCCATGATATAAAGATATTGTAAAGTACTAATCAAAAGGTATAAAGACGATTTGTTTCAAAAAAACTAGATATTGTATTGTATAACCAAATTGTAGTCAGAATGACAACCCACTTTTAACTATTTCAACCATGAATCACATACATTCCCAGATTGAAATTTTAAAAAAAGCTTTTTTTGACACAAATGAAATCGAAAAGCTCTTTATGTGGCAAGCCAAATTGGTTTGTGCGTAACCAAGCAAAAACCAACAAAATCATCTATTAAAAACTCAAATACTAAAGTTTTTATATATGCTTAGATATATGACAACATCAATGATGCGTGAGAAGGAAGTCATTGAAGAGGCATGTCGTATCGCCACCGAAGCAATAGCTAATGTTCGCACTATAGCCGGACTGCGAAGAGAGGTTCAAACCATCAAACGTTATAATGAGGAAGTACACAAAGTTGAAGTTTTAATACGACAAAAGCTTAAATATCGCGGCTTGATCAATGCCTCAGGACAAGGCATATTATTCTTTGCATACGCTGCTGGCTTATGCTATGGCGGAGTTTTGGTCTCCGAGGGCAAATTACCATTTCAGGACATCATTAAGTTATAATAATGGCAATACCAAATTGCAGTATTAATATTAATGCAATTTATTTTACAGAGTTTCCGAGACACTGTTGTATGGTTCAATGATGTTAGCTCAGTCTCTAGCGTTTGCACCAGCATTTACAGCCGCTTTGGTTGCAGGTCATCGTATATTCCAAATTATTGATCGGAAACCGAAAATAAAATCTGTGGAGAAACGCGAAAAAAACACTTTCGCAAAGCAGCTTAATTTGTTTGAGGGTGTACGTTATAGAGACATTGAATTTCATTATCCGACACGCAGAGATGTAAAGGTTTTAAATGGCCTTAATTTGGAGGTACTACATGGCAAGACAGTGGCCTTAGTAGGACATTCGGGTTGCGGTAAATCAACATGTGTTCAGCTGTTGCAACGTTACTACGACCCAGACAGTGGAACTATAGTAAGCATAATGATTTTAAGCATAAAAAAATAAAAGTTAAAAATCACCCTTAGAAACATTGCACTTCATCTCATTGTAGATACTAAACATTTATCTAATGCAATTAGCTCTATCCTCTATTTTTTTGCACTGGAACATAAAAAATTCCGGAAAATAGTTCATGTAATTTCATTTACTCTTCATTTTTGAAAATTCAGATTGAAGTGAAATTGAAGCGTTTTCAACAACGATTTAAGACGTTTTGCTTTACGTAGTAGAAATATTACTGTTTTGGCTTATTACAACGGGTTAATTTTTCAAGCACAGTCAAAAGTATGATATTTTTTTGGTTAAGAAATAAAGCTTCTTAGTTGCAGTTTAAAATTTAAGATCCAAAAAATATAATCTTACTTATGCGATATTAAATTTTTGGTTTTTATAAGCAAGTTGTTTTCATTTGTAAGCGCTCGAAAATAGTTGATTGAGGACTGTCGATGGTCTCGAATAAATATTTCTTAAGCGGTTTAGCTGCTTCTCTATGGCTCATTGTATTGCCATAATGTTCAACAAAATTTTATACAATAATTCAAAATATAACACTAAGGGCCGTTTTCACAATGTCCAGTTAACGTTTAACTGAAACTTTAACTGTAAGTTTGAATAAAATTGAGGGGGTTAGAAGCAAAGGGGTACAAGTAACAAAAAGTAAATTTTGAGTAAAATATAGTTAAAGTTAACGTTGCTTCATAAATTGCAGAGTGAGTTAAAAAATAAAATATTGCGCGTCAAATAACATTTAAAGCATGCTTCATCTAATGTTTTTTTCAAATTTTTTCTATGAGTCCCCCTTTAAAAGTTATTAGTATTTCAGTGAAAGCCTACACCATTTTACTCAAATTTTTTTTTTGTATTAAAAATGGAGTAAAGTTAGCACCGTGTAGCAACTAACATAGCAGAAGAAAAAACTAAGAATTATAACTCTAAGAATCCTTAAAACGTTCTCTGTTAAACGTATTTTTTAAAATTTTTATAGAGGTCCGCTTTTAAAAGTTATTAGTATTTTACTGAAAGCCTACCGCACTCGTTACTTTTCATTTCAAAACGAAAATATTTTATTCAATATTTTAAACTCGTTTAGAAGCAAAGGGGTACAAGTGCGGTAGACTTTCACTAAAGTACTAATAACTTTTAAAAACAGACCTCTAGAAAATTTTTAAAAAATACTTTAAAAAGGGAATTTTTCAAGGATTCTTAAAATTGAGGTAATTAATTTTTTCTTAACCTATGTTAGATGTTACGTTGCGCTAACTTTGCTTCTTATTTGCTAGAAAATAAAATTTTTGAATTTTTTTTTAAAGCAAAACTATAATTTTGTGAACTGGCTTACCTTAATGGGGCTCTATAGAGGTGTAGGAACTCAAAAGCTTAGGTAATGTTTGTTTCATAAATAAAGCAAAGCCCCTTTGCTTCTAACCCCCTCAATTGTTTTCTCAATGTGAAGTTATTTATTAACTGAAGGAAAATAAACTCTAACGTTCAGTTAACTTTAACTGGCACAATTTTTTCAGTTAAAATTTAACTGGCAGATTGAAATAAATTCAAATATTTTTTGAAATTCATATGAAAAAATTTGAAATGTTTACATATTTTGATAACATTTGAAGGGGAAATTTGTTATTAATTCACAATATATATTTAATCATAAGTTAAAAAATGGAATTTATTGAAATCCAAATAATTTAACGGAAAGTTTATACCCATAGCTTCCGTTAGTAAACTTTAGTTTAAAAATATCTTAACTGTACATTGTGAAACCGGCCCTAAATAACTTTTTTTTTCTCTATCATTCGCATGATAGCATATCAACCATGATGATATTCAAACAGAATTAAGTCTCGAAGTTCTACGCAGCAGATTGGGTACCGTTTCGCAGGAACCTACACTTTTTGAACGTACAATTGCTGAGAACATTGCCTATGGTGATAACTCACGCGATATCTCCAAGCCTGAGATAATTGAAGCCGCTAAAAATGCGAACGCCCATTCATTTATCATTTCTCTACCAAATGGCTATGACACACGACTCGGTTCACGTGGCACTCAACTTTCTGGTGGGCAAAAACAACGGATTGCTATTGCGCGTGCGCTAGTGCGTAACCCTAAGGTACTGATTTTAGATGAGGCCACTTCCGCTTTAGATTTGCAGAGTGAACAACTTGTGCAGCAAGCATTAGATGCAGCGTGCTCGGGTCGGACATGTATCGTTATCGCACATCGTCTGTCCACTGTCCAGAATGCTGATTTAATTTGTGTGCTACAAAATGGTAGAATCGTTGAACAGGGTAAGCATCATCAGCTTATTGCTAAGGGAGGAATTTATGCAAAACTTCATAAGACTCAAAGGAATCATTAGAAGAAGACACCACAAAACATTTGTATAAGTTATGCAGTTCAATTGTAATCAAAGATAATAGTTTATCTCTTTTATTGTAGGATTATCTACATAATCTACATGTTTGATTCATAATATATTTAAGTTTTACACGAAATAAAATTATTCTTAAAAAATTTAGCAGCAACAAATTTTTATTGGAAATGAAAGATGGATGCGTATTGAAAAACAGTACCTATCTGTCGCTTGGTTCCACCTAAACGATTTTTTATGTCAATTTTTCAAATTTTATGTTTCAGGAAAAGACAACTGTCCCACTGTGCAATACCTTTTCACCAGTCTCTAGAGACAATTTTTAACGTAAGCACTTCCCATTAGATAGTATCGCAGAAAAAAAAAAGGTTTGCTTTAAGCCGCCCATTTTGAAAGCTTATCGGTTTTGATTTTTAAGGAAATAAAAATTATTTTGTTCGACCCCTAATTAACACGCGATTTGATTTTTTCCTCTTGCTCCGCTGTTTGACGTCCGGTCATCAAGTATAGTATATCGTTGTTAGTGTCTAGGTGTGGGCTATATTTCGTTTATATATTTCAAAATATGAAAAACAGGAAGTTAGAAAACGAAAATTGCACTCTAAAACTATGCAAGATTCTTTTTTTATTTATTTGCTTACTGTTTGAAATGTCATATGTAAAAAAAGAACATTGCATAGTTTTAGGAGGCGATTTACGTTTTTAAGCATCCTGTTTATCATAATTTGTACTGAAGTTTTAGATTCGCTATAACTTCTTCAATTTCAACAATTTGAAGAATTTTTGTAGGGATGAATTCTATGATTTTTATGGGCTTCAATTTTATGAAGTGTCCTTGGCAGCTTAGGGTAGTAGAAACTGAAGTAATGAGTATAACTAGTCGAAAAAACCATTTGAGATAAATTACTTCTATGAATGAAACAAAGCCTACATAAAGACATTTACAACGATCAATCGACAATCGGATGTCAAATGGCGGAGCAATAGGAAAAAATCAAATCGCGTATTATTTAGAGCTCGAAAAAAACAATTTCTTTTTCTTTAAAAATCAAAACCGATAAGCTTTCAAAATTTCGGGCTTACGGCGAACTTTTTTATAGTTCTTGGCGTCTGAGTAGAATTTAGTTCAATTGTCTCAAAAAACGTTTTCAGTATAGCGTTTTGAAGCTTTTGCTTATATGAGAGGTGCCACGTCCTCTTGTCCGAATTCGCCCAGTTTTTTCTCAGAGCTTGCGCGCTTACAATTCGTAGTATTTTATGTCTTTTGATTGCATTGTCGTGAATAATACTCCTAAAGTTTTTAATATATTTTTTTTATGGGCGGTAGGCGTGTCCGTTAACCGATTTCGCTTGTTTTCAATCCCACGAGCTAACTTTGACGACGGAGGAGTGTACCAAATTTCATTGAATTATCTTGCTCAGTTTTTCAAAAAAATGTATTTCCACGCACACCCAGCCAGCCAGACAGACAGACGAACATGGCTATATCGACTCAGGAGGTGACGTTGATCAATAATATATATACTTTTCTATATCTGCCACTTCTCCTTCTCTGCATTACAAACGGAAGGACAAAGTATACATACCCTGGGTGTAGGGTATAAAAGTGAAAGAGCGAGCGTTATAATTTTAAGCAAGATTTTCATACAACAGTGTGGAACCTATATATTGGATTAAAGATATCATAGATCGGCACCTATAAGTGCCTATAATATAGAAGTGTATACTGCTATATGCTACCTAAGGAATGGCACTGCTTTGGGTTTCTCTTCTTGTCAGGCCACCAAAATAAATATGCCAAACCTCAATACAATTGAAAATCTGTAGTGCAACTTGAAGAAGGCATTCGGCCAATGTCAGCCGACAAATATTTCACAACTTTGGGATACGGTCAAATATACTTGCAACTTTATACCAACCAAAGAGGCCAAAATCTTGTAGACTCTATGCCAAAGCGCTGTGCTGGTGTTGTTCCAAACAAAAGGCACAAAACTAAATACTAAGTAGTGATAATGTTATGTTCCTACTAACTCTTAATATAAAAAAGTAGCTATTTTGGAAAATTTTAGCGACTGCAAAGCTTCTACAACTAAGTATTATTTTTATCAGCCAAATTTGAAGAACCTGTGCAAATTTGTTTTTTGTATTTTTGGCCGACTTGAAATCTTCCTTATTTTTTTTTAATATCTTTTAGGATACCCAGTGGCGGATTAATCCTAAGGCATCAGGAGGCACCTACCTAGGACGGCAGATTTTGGGGGGCGTCAAATTTTCGGAGTGATAAAAGAAAAGAATTATAATTTAAGTATTGAACTTGATTTGGAAAAATAAGTGCTTAGGGCGGCATATTTTCAGCCAAAGCGTTACATACGATTGCTCGTAATCAATTTTGTACAAACAGTATATAAATGAAAATCAGATAACTGAATGTTACTTCAATGCATGATAACTCGAAAAGTAAGGATTCAATTCAAAGCTAAAGTTTATTGAAGTAGAATTGCGAAAATGTATCACACTATCTGCTGTAAGTGTGATAAAATTCATTTCTCGTATAACTCTAATTAGCAGGTCTTGCAATTTGAAGCAAGTATACCTTAGTATCTTGACTTTATAGAAAACAACCAAGATTAGACTACGAAATAGAAGATTTCAAACCTTTATATTCGACTACAAGAACTGTGTAAAAACCAGCGAACATTCTACTTTTGTTACAATGTACCATTAAAAGTTCTCCAAATGTTTTCTGCAGCATCATCTTTAATAATTCATCCAAGAAGAGTGCGCACATTTTTATAAGCAAACAGCATTTGCCAAAATAGCCGCAGTCGCGATCTAACGATGGTACACTGAAGATACAAATAATAAATAAAAAAAATTCAATATCAGAATTTCATCAAACGGCGAATATCAGAATTTCATCAAAGTATGAAAGCCAAGCAGCAAGGGTGTCGCAGCGCCATCCAATTAATATAAATAAACAAAACGACTCGGTATCACAACTAATGTGAAACATAAGCAAAATTTTTGAATACGGAACATTCTGTTTGAGTATCATAAAGTGTGTGATAAGAAATTTGCCATTAGAGAATTGCACGAAAACGCTGATTACGAAAGACTATAGTAGATACATTCTAAACTATCTATCTATCTATCCAGAGTGATAACAACGAAATAGTGGAAAGAAATTATCGAGACACTTAACGGTTGTAAAATTAAATTTGTTTGCAATAGGGTTACATTATCTACTTGCAAATACCAGGCGACTGCGAATTGTAAAACCTAATAACTTTATTTTATAAAAATCTTAGATGTTAGTAATAAAAATCAATTAATGTAAACAATATTGCGCAAGGCAAGCAAATTTCGTCATTCTTTTCATGAACACTAAGGGTGTTTCGAAAACTCGAACAACTGATGCTTTATTGCTGAGTAAAAACGAATGTTTGTCTGTATGTCTGTATGAAAATTTATATTTATAGGTTTTTGGGTACGGCGCGTGTTTCTGCATCATTAGTTTTTTCGTGTTATTTTTTTCACCCAAGAGTCCCTTGGATGTCGGAAACAAATATCAAAATTTATTTTTTTTTTTTTTTCGTTTTTTACGCGTTTCATAACTTGTTGCGGTATTTTAGTGGAAATAAAATTTTTTCGTCCAATGGTCCCCCTTGGAAGTCGGAACCAAACATTTTTAAAATTTTTTTTTTTTTTCTGTTTCCAAAAAAATTAATTTATTAAATCTGTGAAAATATTTGACGGACATGGATGATTTTTTGTATGTGTATTAAGAGCAATCAGGAAAAATAATGTTCAAAGGAAAAATTTAATTAAAAACAAAGTTATATGCCTTTGCTTCGACTTGAATTTGCAATTTTTCAATACACCCTATTTACAATATGTGTATTCTTCTTGTTCTAAAAAGCCATCCCAACTAGGAAGGCTACCTGCGCAAATCAGCGAAACATTGAACTTAAAAGTTTAATTTAATGTTCTGTGAAAGCTTGCTACATTTCTTCTAATTGACCCGGTCACCGATATTTAATTGATGTTATATATTCTATTCAGAGTGTCGTTTGGTATATGGAGCAAGTGAGTTTTAATTAATCGCTCGCTACCAACCATCAGTTGTGGTCGTTTCGATTGTGTCGTTCCTTTCGCGCTTTTAAATACCAAAGTGACTTTGTTGGTGCAACATCGCTTCCGTCATCGTCGTTGTTGCTTATAAGTATACCGTTAGAGTCATAAAGTGTACTAAAAATGGACGATTCAACAGCAGAAGCGACACGTGCAAGTGTACCGAAGAAATCAGAGGATAAAATGAAGCATGTCGGTTATTTTGAATTGTTTCGTTTTGCCAATGGCTGGGATTATTTTTTACTTTCGATCGCTTTTACAATGACGTTGTTAAAATCCTTAGTATTTCCGGTTGCCATTATTGTGTTCAGTGAACTGATGGCCATGTTTATTGATCGAAACTTGGGTTTTGGTACGAGTACGACAACGCATATTTTGCCATTATTTGGCGGGGGAAAAGTGCTGTAAGTTTGAAAATGTTATAAATTTATAAAAGTTATTTTCATCATCCTTAATAATCTAAACGCATCAGTATTTTAAGTCGATGTGAAAATTCGCTTATTTTAGAAAGGGAAGAGAAAAAAACCCTTTCTTAAAAATTTTGAATTTAAAGGATATGAAATTAAGAAGACTGAATTTTAACCTTTAAAGTGATTTTCGACTTTTTCTGATCGTTTAAGGAACAACAAAATTATAAGCGTTATACATACTTAGTTTAAAATTAATATGAAATATTTAAATTTTTAGTACTCGCTCGTGTTAGAAAACTAAAAAACGGACTTTCAGTAAATTTTTATGCTAGAAGGATATTTTAAAATTTTGCAGAATTACATCAACATTTAAAATTTGTTTATCTGATTTTTTTTTTTTCGAAGCATAGTTTTTGAGTAATTGGTCAGAAACTGTCTTTTTTGATCTTTATACCCTCAAAAATGGAGCTTAAATGAGGATGACCAACCGTCCCGGATTTTTCCCTTTCGTCCTGGATAAAATGGACACATCTGCCAAAATATTTTTTTTTCCTGTCTTAGATTGAGCCATCAAATGTTCAGCCTAGGTTAGACTCATTTTGAGTAGTGGATCTATTTTTTGTTAAGTGACTGCATATAGTCCAATAAACAACTGTGCTAAGGCTCAAAACGGCAGCAATTTTTTTTTTAGATATTTAATTTTACTGTACTATTAATAAAACAATGCAACAAAGTTCGTTAAAAATTTTGAACAATAGCTTGGTAATATTTTTTGGTTAAATTAGGGTCATTGAATCCGAATCTGGTAACCGTTTTCTCTATTCTGTGATCCGAGTAGTCTTTGTTTTAAAGTGCAGAAAACGTGCAAGTGTTGTTCAATTTTGTCAATGGCTAATTATTTTCCGAGATATCCTTCACAGAGTATGGGTATCTCGCCTCCATACAAATTTGATTTAGTCCTTTACATCGAGTTGCGAAACATTTATTTCAATGGATGATATCCTAAATTAATTAATTTTGATTCAATTTGAAAAGTTAAAAGCTAAGGTGTAATGCGAAAGACTTGGCTATCCGATGCCGATGACAAAAGTGAACTACACTACTTCTTGGATACGCACCATATGATTGAAAAGAGCGTTTCCTCTTCTGCACTTTAAAGCAAGGATAATTCGAATCCCAGATCTAATAGAGAAAAACAGATGCGACATTAAAAATCGATGACTATAATTGACTCAAATGATATCAATACGTCATTTAAAATTTCGTGTTGAATACTATTATTAATAATCTAAATTATATGTTTCTAGTTTACGTTCTTCACGAATTACCCGTATGCAAATATTATTAAATAAATTGATGGCCTTCAATTGATCCATAAAATAATAAAAAAAATATTAAAAAAGGAGGTCGCGACTTTTATTTTGACCTTTAATTGAACCTAACTACAAAGAATTTTGTAAACGTATAAAATTAATTTGCAAGTCCTTGTGGAGGATAATTATCCTTTGGATTGTATTACATACATCTATATCAATTCACTGAATGAAACTCTTAATTCAGCTGGGACTATCTACCCACATAGACCAATAAGATTCAGTTTTCTGAAGAAAATTAACTTGATGATCAATTTATTGCTTATATTACTCTACATTTTAAATAGAACTAATGCCACATTTGCTGAGAATATGGAAGAACTTCGGAATGACTCTTGGTCGTTTGGCATTCTCATTACCATTGATGCAATAGTGCTTTTCATAAGTGGGGTCGCTTATGTGGATATCTTCAACCACGTTGCTTTGCAACAGGTATTACGGATGCGTATGAAATTTTTTGAGGCGACTTTGCGTCAAGATATTGGCTGGCATGATATGGCAGAGGATCAAAATTTTGCAGTCAGGATAACAGAGTAAGGGCAGAAGGGAATTATAAACAAATTATTTTTGTGACTCACTTGTGCCGTTTACTTTTTTCAGCAACATGGAAAAAATTCGTAATGGCATTTCAGACAATGTCGGTCATTTCCTTCAACTTATGGGTGATTTTCTTATAAGCATTATCATATCGTTTGTCTACGGTTGGAAATTAACTTTGGCCATATGTGTTTATATTCCAATAACAATTGCCGTTAATGTCATTGTGACAAAGGTGAGTAAAAATCAATAGAAAATCAATTAGTTAAATTTACACATACGTGTTGAGAATGACAATTGAATTTGTGATCCTTTGTTGAAGTTGTTTACTTGATTTGCGCAGTACTTTATTAATTGAATTGTCATTCTACGGAAAATAGTCCAACTAATAAATCCCCTGAATATTTTTGTAAACTAGTTCCCATGATACAATTAACAAGGTAACGTCAGTAACTGACACGTTTCTTGTTCTTCTTTTTTGGTAGCAAGTACTGTCAAAATTAACTAGCAAAACAACAACAGGTTTACAGTTTTCTGATTTTGACATTTGTCTCTAGGCGATTTGATTGGTTGATTTTGTTCTCCGCTTTGTTCGGTTTGGCAATTTGGCGCTACCTCTATAATTGTATCATGCTAGTTCCGTTTGTAAATGTTACAGCTTGTAAAAGTCAAAGTTGTGTTCGAAAAAAAAATTTAAAAATTACTACACCTCAACCACACAAGAAATCGTTATATGGCACCATTTTTGTTGAACTGCTATTAAACCAGAACTTAAAAAAGGTAATTCCATGGTAACTCGCGTTACAATTAGAACATTTTTTAAGAGTTTAATGGAGCTTTTGAGGCTCAGCCTTTGGATTAACTAATAAAATTGAATTCTTTATAAACAAAATACTTTGTTCTTGTTGCATATTAGTTGAAATTTTCAGTGATAACTTAATATTTAACCAGTAAAATAGTGAATAGTGCTGGTAACTCGCGTAACCATTTTTGGACAACATGTTCAGAGCGTAAATTTCTTTCCCAAGTTTCTGTGAAATTTGTGGGTAAATTTCTTTACATTAGACATAAATTAAGGCAGCAGGATTTTAAGTGGTATTTTTTAAAATAATGCAAAAATTATGTGGTAACTCGCGTTACAAAAAAATTGGTAACTCGCGTTACTATCGATTTTTAGACCAATACAGAGGGCCTTTTCAAGTTGATAGGTATAAACATTAAAATTGGGTCAAAATACAACAATAATAAAGAACTACTTCTGGCTTTTATGCACAGGAACCAAAACTAGATCAAAATTTAATAATTGTTTAACTAATAGGGCTATTCTGGCGACAGTATTAGAGCTGTCAAACAGCTCACCACTGTATTCACTGCTACGAAAGTAGTAACGAAGATGTTTTGGTATTCTGGTAGCATTTCAAAAGCTCTTTTCCATCTTTATGAATACGACTTTTAATACCTGCTACGTAGGAGGTCTTTGAGCGATCTTAAAGCTTTTAGTTGCTTGCTGTCAGGTTTTTATTATGTGAAAAGTGAAGAATTAAGAAAAATTTTATTTTATTGCTTGTTTATAATTTTTTATCATAAATCAGCTGAGCTTAACGTTAGATTATCGTCTGTTAATATTTTTTTTTTAATCTTAATTTTACTTATTAAGCTTCTAATTCTAAGAAAGAATATGTAATCAAAAATGTATGGTCGGATCTACTTTCGGAGATATAGCCATCGAAAGATCGGGATATAGCTTTAATAAAAACCGGTATAAATTCGAAACCCCTGTCTGGATTTTAATAATATTGGTGTCATATGAAAGGTATTTTAACTAACTACAAAATTGTTGTTTTGAATCCGAGCCAACATTTTCGAGATATGGCGTATTTTCAAACATTTTGACCAGTTTTTCATTTTTAAAGCACTATTTTTCCAAAAAAATGTCTGATTAACCTTTAGCTTTTGTAACAAATTATGGAGTCCTAATCAATTTTATTCGATTTGATATGCAATTTATACCTCATTTCCTTCATTAGCACATTTTTTATAGGAAAACAAAAAAGTAAGCCTAAGAAATTTTCATGAACAACAACGGAAATTTGGAATTTTTCTAGCAAACTAGGTGATGGATATATTATAGACTGCTCCGCGGCCGAAGACCGCCGTGAAGCCGGTATTGGATTTTTGGGAGTTTTAAATCCTGAGCTGCGGCCGAAGCCGCCCACTTACCCCTACTCGTATGCCAAATTACTGTGGGAAAAAAAATCGGCCCAAATTTCAGAAGAGTCGAAATATCTCGAAAACTACGAGTCAGATTTAGAAAATTTTGTGTTCAGTATTGTAGCTTATTAAATTACCTTTCATATGCCTTTTTTGTTAAAAAGACATTTTAACACATTTGTTATCGCTGCAACCAGAGCAATTCAACCATGCTATTTTGCACGATTTGACAAGTTCACCACGAAAGCTTTTGTGTGGTGAATCTATGAGCTTTTTCTAAACGATTTCTGCGCCAGAATACCGAATGTCTTCGGGAGTCTTAAAAAATCTTAGAAAGTAATTCTGACATATATTACGAAAGACTTTCTGCTGTCTTAGCCAGAATAGCCCTATAAGTCTATTATATCGCGATTGAAATTATTTATGGTTTAAATACAGATGGTATATTATCATATCAACTATTACTGTCACCACCAGATTCATAACTTTTCTCGCAGAAGTACCGTTTTATTTTTATGCCCGTTTTTACATCTTCTGATGTGCAGACATTAACTAAAAAACGCGATAATAACGAATTGCAATGTCCAATCTTAATTTTGATACTAATAGAGCTATTCTGGCTAATAGGGCTGTTCTGGCGACAGTGTTAGAGCTGTCAAACAGCTCACCACAGTATTCACTGCTACGAAAGTAGTAACGAAGATGTTTTGGTATTCTGGCAGCATTTCAAAAGCTCTTTTCCGTCTTTATGAATACGACTTTTAATACCTGCTACGTAGGAGGTCTTTGAGCGATCTTAAAGCTTTCAGTTGCTTGCTGTCAGGTTTTTATTATGTGAAAAAGTGAAGAATTAAGAAAAATTTTATTTTATTGCTTGTTTATAATTTTTTATCATAAATCAGCTGGGCTTAACGTTAGATTATCGTCTGTTAATATTTTTTTTTTAATCTTAATTTTACTTATTAAGCTTCTAATTCTAAGAAAGAATATGTAATCAAAAATGTCTGGTCGAAGCCAGAATAGCTCTATAAGACAGCAGTTAGTCTTTCGGAATACATGTCAGAATTACTTTCTAAGATTTTTTAAGACTCCCGAAGACATTCGGTATTCTGGCGCAGAAATCTTTTAGAAAAAGCTCATAAATTCTCCACACAAAAGCTTTCGCGGTGAACTTGTCAAATTGTGCAAAATAACATGGTTGAATTGCTCTGGTTGCAGCGATAACAAATGCTGCTTCTTCTTAAACTACGAAAATGTCAAAATTCTTTGTTTTGATTCTAGACTTTTGACAGATAGCAAGGCAAGATGCCCGGTTCCATTTTTTTATTTTGACATGCAAAATAAGTTCTTCTTGCGCGCCGCCATATAATATTGTGCAGAAATTGTTGCTACATGTTTTTACACAAACTTTTCTTTTCTTTTGTGACTATTAGAACAAATATTAAACCAAAATAATTATAATTTTGTTTTTAAATTTTTCATTATCACACACACAAATAAAAATTTAACAACTGCCAAATCTTAGGCAACAATTTTACTTTAAAAACTGTTGTTGTTTTTTTCATATTTTTTTTGCCCAAATAGGGCTCTGAAAATTAATTACAACAACAACAACAAAAAGTTCTGGTCGAATCTACTTTCGGAGATATAGCCATCGGAAGATCGGGATATAGCTTTTATGAAAACCGGTATAAGTTCAAAATCCCTTGATGGATTTTAATAATATTGATGTTATATGAAAGGTATCTTAGTTTTAAATCCGAGTCATGGTTTTCGAGATATAGCGCATTTTCAAAAATTTTTACTAGTTTTTTTGTTTTTAAAGCACTATTTTTCGAAAAATGTCTTATTAATAAAAACGGCATATGAAAGTAAATATAATAAGCTACAATACTGATCATAACATTTTTGAATTCTGGCTCGTAGTTTTTGAGATATTACGACTTTTCTGAAATTTGGGCCGATTTTTTTTCACAATTTCTTTGGCTTACTTTTTTGTTTTCCTATAAAAAATGTGCTAATGAAAGAAATGAGGTATAAATTGCATACCAAATCAAATGAAAATGATTAGGTTTCCGTAATTTGTTACGAAAGCTATAGGTTAATCAGACATTTTTTGGAAAAATAGTGCCTTAAAAATAAAAAACTGGTCAAAATTTTTGAAAATACGCCATATCTCGAAAATGTTGACTCAAATTTAAAATTTTTATGCAACGATTTTGTAGTCAGTTAAAATTCAGCGAGTTGTTCCGAACTTATAACGGTTTTTATTAAAGCTATATCCCAATCTTTCGATGGCTATATCTCCGAAAGTAAATCCGACCATACATTTTTGATTACATATTCTTTCTTAGAATTAGAAGCTTAATAAGTAAAATTAAGATTAAAAAAAAAATATTAACAGACGATAATCTAACGTTAAGCCCAGCTGATTTATGATAAAAAATTATAAACAAGCAATAAAATAAAATTTTTCTTAATTCTTCACTTTTCACATAATAAAAACCTGACAGCAAGCAACTAAAAGCTTTAAGATCGCTCAAAGACCTCCTACGTAGCAGGTATTAAAAGTCGTATTCATAAAGATGGGAAAGAGCTTTTGAAATGCTACCAGAATACCAAAACATCTTCGTTACTACTTTCGTAGCAGTGAATACAGTGGTGAGCTGTTTGACAGCTCTAATACTGTCGCCAGAATAGCCCTATAAATCGTAATGTTTCTTCAATTAAACATTAGTTTGGATATAGTTGAAGGTTGAAAAGAAACGAGAAATTTTTCAATACATTAACATGGAAATACCCAAAAGATTTTTAAGGGAACTAAAAGCAAATTTATCCTTTATTTAATTTTAAACAAATAATTGTACTACAACTTGAAAAAAATGCTACCTACTCTCGGGTGATTTGGCACCATATTATTGGTTAATTTGGCCTTTAAGTTTTTATTGCCAGAATCCTTATATAAGATGCAAATGTTTAATCTGACCACATGCAGCACATCACGCATTGGATCCCATCATCTGGTTTAGTGGTTCGTCCACAGTTTTCTCCGCACCCAATCAGTTTCATGCTGGAATAAAATATTTTTGATACCTTCATCGGAAAAACTAGTAACTTACGTTTTTTACTCCTCTCCATAACTCGAGAACCATTCGTCTGATTTGCATAATTTTTTCTTTCCTTTATAGATATTTTGCATGGCAAGGTATAAGGATACATTTTATTTCGAAATACCCTCGGCTTCGTGCAGGTTCTTGGAAAATCCCATTACACTGTGGAACAAAATTTTGTCGTCAAACGTATTCTCGGATCTGATGCTGCGGGGTGAAAATATAGGACAAAATAAGAGACCGTTTGGCTCAGTTTCTTCAAACCAACTGAGTTTTATTATATCTGGTGATTAAGTTTTGTTCGTCTCGTCCATATCTACACTTTCACTACCAACTCATACGTATTCCTCAGATAATTCTAAGCATTTTATGCCATATAGGGGAGATGTGTGTACCTTGGTCCGAGTGTCGGTTGCCACTCAGCAGTTGCACGTGTACGATAATATTCTTCTATGGAATTTTCCACTGATACCGGTGACTTATATTAGTAGACTTTAGACCGTCAAGCTGTATGCGTGTATAAAAAGTGACGGAAAAAGTGTTTTATGTGTGTAAAAATTTGTTTTTGGAGTAAACTACGAAACGTTTTGTGAGATACTTTTTGAAATATTTCAGTTTTACAACATCAGGAAGGAAGTTTAGTTATTGTTTTAAGCTTTTAGTGTGTTTTAGATGAATTTTCAATAATATATGTTATGGGTGTTGACAGTTTTTAAAACATGCTGTCTGTGTGTACCTTGGACCTATGATAATTGACCAGTGAGCCTTTATCGACGGGCAACCAGAAAGCCATAATCGCTTCTCAATATAATATTATTATTTACGTGATTAATGTATTTATTTGTAACCATTTTTGTTTAATTAATTGTTTTTTACTAAATGCACTTTTTTGTGTTATAACTTTTGTTTATGATGAATTTTTTTTTTATTGAAAAAAAATGTTACTTTTGATTACATAATAAATGGTTCTTTCATAATTTATTACCTATGTAAATGCAATGTATTCTCTTTTATTTTTAATAGTCCAAGGTACACTTGCATGGTGTACCTTGGACCGTTTGAGATTGCAACGGAAAAAGTAATATTTCTACTGAATGGTAAGATATAGAAATATCATTGTCACGTTATTTGATGCTGCAAGCATTGTAGAAATATAGCTTAATCAAAAAACTAAAGAAACTTCTTTGGAAAATCCAGCACATTGAAAAAACTGAAAAGCGGACCAAGGTACACACATCTCCCCTACACTTTTTTCGTAAGATGCCTTGTTTTTCATGCTGAAAAAAGACTTGCACGATATCACAATATTGTTAATAACTTTTGAACGAATATCGATTACCCTAATTTTTATTCTGAGATATATTGGAAAAACCACCCACTATTTGAAAGTCTACCATGAGGGTATCTAGAACAAAAAAAAAATAAATTTTTTTTTGGACCACTCTGAAAACAGCAAGTTTTTTTTCATAGCCTTGCATGAAAACAACATGGAAGGATGCATCATCAGTATGGTAAATTTTTTGAAAATCGAACCATAACTTTGGAAATGCCGTTCCGTTGTATGGAGTGACAGCACTGTGGTTCTTCTCAATGGTACTTCTTACCTTATTCGGGAATGAGAAACTCAGTGGTAGAACTAAACGTTTTGCTGGATTGATTCGTGAAAGTGTTGTTTTTTTTTATGCAACAAACATTGTTTCCTCCGCGTGAAATGCTACTAATACGTGGTACACGAATAACTTAACACAAATTTACTTAAACACAAAATTTTTCTATGTTTATCCGTTATAAGAAAACATAATCCATAAGGGGACAAAAATACCGTATCGGTGGGTGTCCGGTAATGGAAGTTACATAGTGATGAGCCAATCAAAATCAAGACTTAGACCATTGCAGTGTTGGTCTTAGATATTGAGTCTTGGTTTTGGTTTTGATATTGTGACTGAAAAGCAGTCTTGGTCTAGATGATCACCGTGACCCTCGGTCTTGGTCTTGAAATGATATCAGCGTCTTGGTCTCGAAAAATTACCAAGACCAAGAATAATTTTGCTCATCACTAATGGGAGTTTTCCCTATAGTTTTATGCATATTAGATAATTTATTAAAATTTTTATTTAGTACCAAAGTAAACTGACGATTCGAGAACAAAACTCATATGTCCACGCGGGATCCGTAGCCGAAGAAGTTATAGGTGCTATACGCACCGTCGTTGCCTTTGGTGGTGAAAAGTCAGAGTCCAAACGTTACGATGACGGTTTGATTCCGGCACGTAATGCTGGCCGTCTTAAAAGTGCCTTTTCAGGACTAAGCGATTCTGTGCTGAAGTCGTTGCTTTTTATCTCAAGTGCAGCTGCATTTTGGTATGGGGTACATCTGATATTAGATGACCGTGACAAAATTGAGAAGGAATATACACCAGCCGTATTAATAATCGTATGTAGATTTTTGAAAATTTACTTTTAATTTACTTATTCCATAACTTTCAAAGGTGATTTTTGGTATTATCGTGGGTGCTGACCATATCGCACAGAGCACACCGTTCTTGGAATCTTTTGCGTTGGCACGTGGCTCAGCAGCGCCGATTTTTAGTGTCATTGATGCAGAAACGAAAATAGATCCAATTTCTAAACATGGTAAAGTACTCAATTACGGCTTAAAGGGTATCATTGAATTTCAGGATGTATTCTTTCGTTATCCTTCGCGTGAGGACTCAATTGTCTTGCGTGGATTTAATTTAAAAGTAAAATCAGGCCAAACGGTGGCTCTAGTTGGCTATTCAGGTTCTGGTAAGTCTACTTGTGTGCAGCTACTACAACGATTCTACGATCCTGTATTTGGAAAAGTGATGTTGGATGGTGTCGACATCAAACAATACAATGTGTCTTGGCTACGTTCAAACATTGCGGTTGTTGGACAGGAGCCAGTCCTATTTCAGGGCACAATTGGTTAGTCCGATCTTAAGTAACTTAATAAATGTAGAGCAAATTATACAGTGCGTATTTTAGGTCACAACATACGTTATGGCAAACCGGAGGCTACACAAAAAGAAGTTGAAGAATCGGCACGTGCTGCTGGAGCACATGATTTCATAATTGCATTACCAAATGTAAGTGGGGACAAAATATAAAGAATTTTTAATTCAAAATCAAAAGGAAAAAAGTCCAAATCCCTCAAAAAGCCCTTAAGGCTCTCCAAATTTGTATTGACGATATAGCGAGGCTTACGAGGGATTTTCAATTGTAACAAATATGAAATTTTTACATAGAACATTTTTATGCTTTCTTTCAGAGTTATGATACCCTGATAAGTGAAAGAGGAGTTCAGCTTTCCGGGGGCCAGAGGCAGCGCATAGCAATCGCACGCGCTCTTATTCAAAATCCGAAAATTCTATTGCTTGATGAAGCTACCTCTGCTTTGGATTATCATTCCGAAAAGTTAGTGCAAGAAGCCTTGGATCGTGCAAGTAAAGGCCGTACAACTCTTGTAGTTTCGCATCGTCTGTCAGCAATACGTCACGCCGAACACATAGTATTCATTGACAAAGGGAGAGTAGTTGAAGAAGGTAGTCATGAAGAGTTAATGCAACTGGGCGGAAGTTATCAAAAAATGGTTGCGGCACACGAATATGAAGGAACTATCGAAGAATTGTTGGAAGAGCCAGAAGAAGAGACTGAAACACTTGATTTAGATAAGAGAAAACCCAGCGAGTTTGAGCCAAGATTCTCAGAAGCCTCTATTAACAGCAGCATAATTAAGAATGTTGCTAACGCTAAGGCCATAGCTGATGCCGATGCCAAGGAGAAAGAACGCCTTAAGGAAACTAAATATATAAAAACATTTTTTCGAGTAGTTAAGTCGGCTAGACCCGAGTGGGGTTTTCTCATAATCGGTGCGATTTGTGCAGCCATTTACGGCTGTACACAGCCAGCCTTCTCAATAATTCTATCAGAGTTTTTCGCTGCAATGGCACATCCAGATCCTGCTGAAGTCCTTAAACAGACCTCTGTTGTATCTATTATAAGCACAGCAATTGGTATATTGGTGGGTGTCGTTTGTTTCACACAAATATATTTCTTCAATTTGTCCGGAGTATGGTTGACAACAAGAATGCGGTAAGTTGTAAGCGCTCACCATATCTTTGTTGACATCTAATGCGTAGTTTGAATTTGCTTCCAGTTCGTTGGTATTTAAATCAATAATGCGTCAGGAAATGGCATGGTTTGATGAGGAGGAAAATAGCGTTGGTGCACTTTCGGCCCGCTTAGCTGGAGATGCGTCGAGTTTGCAGGGTGCTATTGGTTTTCCATTAAGCAATATCATTCAATCAGTGACAAACTTTATATTATGCGTTGGCATAGCTTTCAGCTATAGCTGGGAATTGGCGCTGATTTGCTTGACTACTTCACCAATAATGGTGGCATCAATTGTATTCGAAGCCAGGTGAATATCAATTTAAAATATGTAGTGTTTTCTTTGTATATCTAAAGCAGCATTCACATAGATTTACGGCAAAAGCAGCTGTTCACGAGAAGGAAATACTTGAGGAGACAAGTCGCATTGCAACCGAGGCGATAGCTCAGATTCGCACTGTTGCCAGCTTACGTAGAGAGCCTTCGCTAATGGTGGAATATGGCAAAGAAGTCGATCGCTATAAAGTAGAAATAAAGAAGCGACTCCGTTTCCGCGGTGTTGTCAACTCACTGGGAATGTCGGTGATGTTCTTTGGTTATGCCGTAACATTGACCTATGGCGGTATGATGGTCACTGAGGGCAAAATCAAATTTGAAGATGTCATGAAGTAAGTGATGACTATCTGTTTTCAAATCACTAATCAATATCGTCGTTTGTATTTTTCATCAGAATTTCCAATTCGCTGCTTTATGGTTTGTTTATTCTGGCCCAAGCGCTTGCCTTTACGCCTGCCTTCAATGCCGCACTAATATCAGGTCATCGGTTATATCAAATTTTGGATCGTGAACCACGTATACAATCGCCAAAAGTCCGCTCTACGATACAATATAATGGTGTTGCTTCTACGAAAGCAACAAACGCTGTACAAGGCGTCAGCTATCGGGATCTTCATTTCCGCTACCCTACACGTCCGGAGCAGAAAGTATTGCGCGGTCTCAACTTGGAAGTTTTACAGGGCAAAACTGTGGCTTTGGTTGGTCCATCCGGTTGCGGCAAATCAACATGTGTTCAATTGTTGCAGCGTTTCTATGATCCAACAGCTGGAAAAATTGTATGTTGCTCAGTTTAGTGTTTGGCGATTTTTCCGTCATATGTAATTTTGATGTTTTATTTATAGTTGCTAGACCAACAGGACATACATTGCGACTTGGAGTTGCCAACTTTACGTCGCCGGCTTGGTATCGTTTCACAAGAACCATCACTTTTCGAAAAAACTATTGCCGAGAATATTGCTTATGGTGACACTAGTTGCACTGTACCGATGCAAAAAATTATTGATGCTGCTAAAATGGCAAATGCACATGACTTTATCACAGCTTTACCACTGGGCTATGACACATGTTTGGGTGCACGGGGTACCCAATTGTCAGGAGGGCAAAAACAGCGTATTGCAATAGCGCGAGCACTTGTGAGGAATCCAAAAATCTTACTTTTGGATGAGGCAACTTCGGCACTTGATTTACAGAGCGAGCGGGTAAGTAATAGCGTAATGCTAATGTTTATCACAGATTTGCTTTACTTGTCAATTGCTCCATATGGAGTTCTTTCGTTGTTACTTGTGCGTAGGTTCACGTGGGCGTGGTAATCGGAAATATTTAACATTTTCTCTGCAACACTAAATATAATCTCTTTTAACATATTGAGTACTTTTAGGTTGTACAAGCTGCATTGGACACGGCTTGTTCTGGGCGAACATGCATCATGATCGCACATCGTCTGGTTACTGTACAAAACGCTGATCTTATTTGCGTTTTGCAGAGCGGACGCATAATCGAACAAGGGAATCACTCGCAACTTATAGCAAAGAATGGCATCTATGCAAAACTTTATCGTAGTCAACCAAATATGCAGTAAAAGCTGCTCCGGATTTAAGCTTAACTCGCTATGCTTTTATATTCCTACAAAAGTAATAATTCTTTTGGTTTAATGTTACTTGCTAATTTTATATTTTTATTTTAGATTTATTGAAATTTACAATGCAATATTTAACTTTTCAGTTTATGTTATCATTAGATATTTCAAAAATTCTTCAAATCTTTATGTTTCAATTATAATTGTGTTTTTCTTGTATAATTAGTTGTAACATATTTCTATTGTAGATGCTGATGTTTCAAATGAAAGTGATATTTGTAATGTGTATAATTTAAAGTTGTACCTAAAAAATAGTTTATACAATCGCTGCTGGAAATAAATTTTTCTAATATATCGTTGTGTCTACACTTGTTTCAATTGGATATTGCAAAAGGATCTATTAGATAACAGACATACACATATAGTAGATACATTAAAACAACAACACAAATTACAAAACAAAATTAGTACTATCGTATTTGAAATAGGAAATTTAATTTTGTATTAAAGTAAACGTATAAATCGCAAACATTACGACAGAGCAAAATTATTTTAACGTACAGTCATTACAATAAATATTCCTTGAAACAAAAGAAATTTTCATATACAAATAATATGGGTATCAGTAAATAACTTAAGCACTAAATAGATGTAGTAAAACAAAACATATTTTAATAAAGGTATATCATCGAAATACTTTGATAATATGCATGTTTTCTACATGATCATCACACTATTTTCGACACGTTTTATTTTAAAGGCCTTTCGAAATTTTCAATTGTTAAGCCCTTTTTTGGCAATATTAAAAAATGTCAAAAACAGAAAAGATTCGAAAGAAAGACTTGACGAAAAATATGATCAATAAAAAGTGTGAAAAAATCACAAAAAAAAAGAAGTTAAGGTGGAAACCGAAAGAGAACGCAGTTCCATTTTATTTAAATTATTGCGGAAAGTCCACATCTCTTGCAATTCTTTTGCATAAATATTTTAGTCTATTTTTACATTGGAATAAATTTTCCTGACGAACACACTTGTGCCAGCATAGCCCACAGTGCCGCATATAATTCCTAAAGCGCCGCTAAATAATGCCATGTAACTGAAGTAAAAGGCCGTTTGGAAAAGTCCATACATTCTAACAAATAAATGTTATCATTAAAATGTGAACATAAATAGTTGATTTTACTTACTTTGTTTTAAAGAAGAAATAATAAAATGAGTATGCATAAACGTAGATAGACGTAGATGCGGCTGACATAAAGCTCGTCCATTGCCATCGGTAATCTTCGGCATTAAGCAAAAAGTAAGTACAAACGATTGTTACACATACGGTAACAACTGTTAAGATGGTGAATACCAACAGCATGAAACCATAAACATAATAGATTTTGTATGCCCAGAATGAAGTGAAAATAAAATACCTGCAAATGAGTAAATAATAGAGTTGTAGGAACAGAATTTATGTTGGTAAAAGGGCTTTTAGTTGAGGTTTAGCTTGATCAAATCAAGCTGCATTTTGCGATAGCACAGAAAACACAAATACTTGCCAGCTTACTCATACAAATTTCACACAATGTATAATTAACACAAACAAATACAATACACTTACATTTCAATGAAAATCGATCCAAATGGCAGTACACCACCTAAAAGAATAATAATTGCGGGTTCCATGAACCACTTCTTTTCTGGTATAGGCCTCGGCACAGCATTCACTCGGCATGGAAAATCTGGTTGTCCATCAAGATTACGTCCAACAACGGTACCCACTAGTGTTAGCGGCAAAATAACAAAGAAACAAATACAAGTGACCGCGACCATTGTACCAAAAGGTATCGCTCTTGAGGCATGATAGCCTATAGCAATGAAATTGATGAAAAATGCAGTTCCACATACAAACCATGGCACCATAAAAGCTGAAATTAGCATTTGACGTATCCACATGCGTCCACCGAGTCGTGCGTATAATGAACCACCAAAGTACCCGTTAATGGGAGATGTGGCAGCATAAACAAAGATAGCGGTTGACAGCATTGAACCACGTCTATAAACAAATGTGTGGCACAATAAGTAAAAAATTTTACTTCATTTTTTAGTGTGTTGAATGAAGGACACCTACTCTGTATATAATTCACCAACAATAGCAATCATTATTACGCAAAATACCACCGAAATCAATTGATAACCAGTGCCAATAATTGCAGAAAAAACTAATGAATGTGGTGGTGTTCGGAAGACATCACCATGTACCTGTTTCCAGCCGTATTCGTCGCCTAAATCGCGTTCCTAAAACAAAATGAGTTTATTAATGTCAATCATTTTTTGTAAATTTTCAATTATTCTCATAAAGCTCCCGTAAATAACGCCAGAAACTTAAACACGAAAATCTCTATAAAAAATTTTGTTTTGAAAATATAGCCAGAAATTTTTGGACCACTAATTTTTGGAAATAAAGCCAAAAATTAACAAGAAAATAAATGTTTGGCTTTATTTCCAAAACAAAAGGGAAATAAAGCTCCCAGAAATAACGCCATAGGAAATAAAGCCGGACATTTTTTTGGATATAACGCCAGAAATTTTCTGGCTTTTGGATCAGTGCATTTCCACTTTCTATCAATATGGACTAGTCATAAAGTATCTGTCAATCGCGATGATAATCCAAGTGTTAAGTGCTGTACATGTCTACAAAATCAAACTAATTTATGAACTTAATTTAAAAAATATAAAAATTGTTCTGACAAAACGTAGCGTTTGCGCTGATTTATCAATCAAAAAAGCATTGGCTTTCTAAAATATTTGATGAAAATATTTATATTTATGTACCATGAACATTTCTCTATATACCTATCTTAAATAAAACGACTATGAGCTTAGTTATTGCGAGTTAAAAGTAGTATGCTTTATTCAAAATTTAGAGGCAAAGAGTGCTTAAAGCCGATTTCTGCACAAGGAGTTGTTTTGATTCATTTTTTCACCTTATCCCACTCAAGCAAACTTACTGAACAAATCCTCATCAAAAGTTTTCACTGCCAGTATTTCGAGGTCGATTTAATATTAATAGTTTAAACATACAAAGAAAAAAGGCGCTTAAGCTCGGTTTATTCGCAATAAGGAACTATTCCGAGTTAATTTTCTTATTTTCCGACTCTGAGCAAATAAACCAACAAAACCTCATCAAAAAAGTTTCACTTCCAAGACTTCGAGGTCACTATAATATTAGTAATTCAAACTTGCCTCGTAAAAAAGGACTTAAACTCAGTTTAATTGCAAGAAGGACGAGTTGGGATTTTCATTTTCACAGTTACCAACTCAGGAGAGGTAAACAAACAAAACCTCATCAAAAAATCTTCAGTGACTCCAAGTCGAGGTTGTCGCTATACAAAATTCTGGCGTTATTTTCATTTTGTTTTGGAAATAAGGCCATAAGATTTTCTGGCGCTATTTTTTAGTTAATTTTTGCTTTTATTTCAAAAACAAAATGTAAAATTTTCTGGAGTTATTTTTAAAAAATTTTCTGGCGATATTTCCTATGGCGTTATTTCCGGAAGCCGAAATTCTGCCGTTATTTCCATGTTGTTTTAAAAATTCTGGCGTTATTCCCAAATAATTTGTGCTCTTAATTTCAAAAATTAATGACAGAAAATTTCTGGATTTATTTCGAAAAGATAGATTATCTGGCGCTATTTTTCTTTTTGTAAACTACATAATTTTTCCAAATAACGTCAGAAAAGTTTTTGGCTTTATTTCCAAAACAAAATGGAAATATCGCCAGAATTTTGTACGAAGATTTTTCAGGTTTAATTTCCAAAGAATTTTCTGGCATTATTTCCTATGGCTTTATTTCCGAGAGCCAAATACGCCTAAATAAAAAAACCAAATGTATTTAAAATCCTATTCATTTTGTTTACAAATGACGTCAACTTAAACCGCTAGACATGATAGCGTTTCTATTTAACTTAGAAACATGGCAATTTTAAATACGAATAGTTACATTTATATTTTCTTATCGTTGATCATGTAAATAAGATTATGCAAAAGTAAAAAATATATAAAGCACTAATTAAGTTAGTAATGGTTACTGCATCAAATCGAAGTGGTACCGCAGATTAATGCGAAACATGAAAATGCAAACACGTTTCGTTAATGCAGTTAAAATTTTGTTTTCCATAGTACATACGAGCCAACCAATTTCAAATTAGTAGGATATTTGAGGAGTTATCATTGGCGCCATTTTACGTTTAAAATAATTATAAGTTCAATTTTATCTGTTATCTAATAAACAAAAACGCTTGGCAATCAACTTATTGTAAGCTTATTTTAGTGAACGTTTCGTTCAAACCAACTTAGCTAATGCGTTAATGTGCCAGTTATGCTTCAGATGCCATGTGTTTTACTTCACGTTATCCGTCATTATATCACTTTAAAGCAGCTGCAAATTCATTTGGAAACAAGCATTTTCCAAATGTTTTATTTTTTATTTTTTTGGGCAAAAGATTGTGAAAACATTTGAAAATAAGCAACTTACGAATTATTTGTGAAAATAATAATAATATTCTTCTTCAAAAAGTAACCAGATACTATATCCAAAAATAGGATAGTTTTATGAGAAATGCTATGAGTGCAGAAACTCATATATCAATAACTTCACGCTTTTTGGTCACAGGCTATAGATTTAGCACGTAAATGTTCTTATCTCCGGCATCTGACTTTCACTTTGCGCAAATTATTTTAACTCTTTTCGTTAGGTAATTCTCATATTGAAAATTTTTTCTTCATTGTATCCAATAACTCCATACATCATACAACAAGTTGGCACAATCTCAAAAAAAAAAAATGTAAATGCAATCTTCATGCGTTTATACAACTGCTCCATAAACTATACAATTTGTTGTAGAATTTGACTATTTATACTTATTGTACAGTGTATGACCGCGGTAAGGGTTGGAAAACTTTTAATTTATCAAAACATGGTGTGTAAACTAAGCGATATCTGACTCACCATGTCATCCATTTCTTCGTCCTTGCTATAGCGAGCATAGTCTTTACGTAGGGTACGCATTAAAATCATTGATACCAAGCCTACTAAGAAAATTACCATCATAAAACTGTTGAAGATGCTAAACCAATGAATCTAAGAAATTAAGTAAAAAAAAATTAATTACTGTGACATTCATTTATCTCTTCTGATTTTTTAAAACATACCCTGTGTTGAAAGAAATTTGGATCTAAATATTTATCAAAACGATTCTTAAATTCAACTTTGCTCTGGCTCCAATTTACTTCGTAGGAGAATTTTATTTTAGCACCTTTTGTTAATAATTCTCTTTTACTTGGAGTTAAACTAATATCGACAATTTGTTTGCCATTATAGCCGATGTCAAATTTCTTGTGCGTAAATATGTAATATTTGCCATCTTTTTCATCTTTTTCACCAACCTTGCCCCATATGGGCAAGCCGTCAATGTACATTTGATACCAGTATTCATTCATTACAGCATATGTAAAAGCCTTAACTTTATCTTCCGTAAGATCGACCATACAGATAACAGTTGGAGCAACATCCGCTAAAGAAATATATATGAACATACAATAAATTAACAAAACTTTGAAAGGGAGATAATTTTGTGTCTTGCATGATATAAGATTCTTAAATGGAGACGAAAATTTGTTCTTTTTTCCCAGGAAACTGGGAAATCTCCATACTAAAATCTATTCCAAGATATCTTGATTTAAAAGGAATTGTGTTCCAGCAGGTCAATACTTTCTTAACAGATACGAGCGATTGTTTAAATAAATACATATATTTTTTCTAGTACATATGTACATACTTGTAAACGTTATCTCATAGCCACTGAATTCGAGTTCCACTCCTTGCAGCGCTTCACTCATCGTCTCATGGTAGTGCGAAATGCTCGTTTTAGCTCCGCTACAAAAAGGCAATGAAAAGTAGGCGTACGTCTCCTGACGATTATGATATGGTCCAACAGTGTTCATCCAGAGCACAACTTCATCGCGTTCGTTGTACTGCAAAATAAAGAGGAAAAATCCATAAAAATAAGTTTAGCCGAATATGTGGAAGCAAAGGATCAGTTTGTGTGGGCTCACCAGATGATTGTGCTCGTCTGCTTTAACTAATCTGCTACTGCTAGCAAGCAGACAAAGCATCCATATCCATATGAAAAACATTTGTGCCACAAAAACTTTACCACGTCAAATCAGGAGCTGTTGAAAATGTAGTAAATTTTTTGGAAAAAAAATGGAAAAATTTCATGCGTGTTAGATCGAAATTTTCTGCCTGTCAAGACTTTTTTTATTCTGATCGTATTTCACTAGCGCCGTTAGTGTTTTTCCAACATTCTGGAATTATGCTCTTGCAAAAGTTTTCACTTCAATTTTATTTTAATATCAAAGATTTTATTTCTTTTTTCCTTTTTCTTAAATAAATAAATTTTTTTTGCCAGTTGTCAGAAAAAATCTAAACACGTCAACTGACAGGAGTGCTGCCATATCTCAAAAAATTGCAAAAGTGGAATGTGTTGTAAAAAAAGAGTTCCACAATTGTGGAACCAATCAAATCAAACCTATCAAACCAAACCAATCAAACCGAAAAACAACTCACATAACCCAGTAAGAAAATTGATTGTTGGTGATTGAACAACTTACATAACCCTGCAAGAAAATTGATTATTGGTGTTTGAACAACTCACATTACCCTGTGAGAAAATTGGTCATTCATCAATAAATAATTTAAAAAAATGCGAAAACAAATTTTAGCTCTACCTAAGTGTTGTACACGTTTTCCTTCATCTTATCATATTTAAAATTTCCCCTGTGAATGAGTTTAAGGACCTAGGAGTTGTATTTCATTCTGGTTTCTCATTTCATGGTAATTTTGACTACATACTCCTTGCTTGCTTTCGTAAGGCGTAATAGTTCTTCTTTTACAGACCCATATACCCTTAAGGTACTTTATAAATACTAGTCTGGTACGATCCAGATTAGAGTACGCGTCTTTCATTTGGAGCCCATATTACGAATCCCATAAATTGCGGCTTGAAAGAGTTCAAAAGTCATTCACTAGATATGCTTTACGATCCTTTTTTTTTCGTTCCAATGATGTTCTTCCTGCATATAATGCCCGCTGTCTCCTTCTGGGTCTAAAAACACTTGAAGATAAACGTAATGTTTTGTCCCTTTTGTTCGTATTTGATATTATTAGTAGTGCTGTTGACTGCCCTGTACTTCTTAATCTTATAAATTTTAATGTTCCTTCTAGAGCCCTAAAGTTTAAGCTCCCTTTCACTTAGGTATCGTACGCACAAATTATGCCACAAAAGCTCCCATTTATAGAACATTAAATTTGTATAATGATATTAGCCGTGTTTCTTTGACGCGTATATACAATTGTGGATATTTTTGAATTGCGATAACTCATGAACAGTGGGTCGCATAATAAAAACTCTCAGGAACTTTTTTATGGAGAATCACGTTTTCTACAAAAACTTTAAATTTATTTTTGAAAAAATTTATCTTTCAGGAGTTATTCTATAAAAACTGATTAAGCGCCGATAAACGTAAAAAAATCACTTTTTTTAAATAACTTCTAAATAATTATTTTTTTTTTACAAGAGACTCACCGGATCCGAAACGAGTCCGTTTGGCACACTGGGATGGGACACTCTTATATCTCAGGAACAAGAAATCATAGAGACATGGCGATTATACCAATAGAAGGCGATTATACCTGGTGATTTGTCTTATCTCGACTTAGGTTGTTTTGTCAAAAGTCTACAGACATGTTCTACCGCAAAAAAAGGAAGAAATTATCATTCCAGCATGAATATAGATTAAAAAATTAATATTCTTCAAAGAGCTTCGCTCTTATGAATCTAAATATGTTGCATAAGCTCTAGACTTTAAAATATTTCATTTTCCAATTCGTTAGTGAAAGTACAGTTCGTAAGCGATTCGCTTTGGGTACGCAATTTACGAACCGTACATTTTTGATGGAGGGTATTTTTTATTTATTTATTTAATTTGGTCTATGAATATACATTCTAACAGACTATATAAAAAAATGTGAGCATAACAAAATAAATACATTTAAATTAAAAAATATTATTAAAACATACCCAGTGTGCCAAACGGACTCGTTTCGGATCCGTAACGGGTTCATATTTTCGTTCTTTTTATCCGTTACGGAATCCGTTATGTATCCGTTACTGATCCGTTTGCGGGAAGGATTCCTAAAAAAAAAACGAATCGTTTTTTCTTCTTTTATGGATCCGTTTCGAACCTGTAACGTACATCAAAAACGAATTCAAAACGGATTCGCTTTTAATAATGTTAATGCTACTTATAAAAAAAAAAAGAAAACAGGGTGAAGCGCTTATTTTTAATTAAAAAAAACAAAATAACAAAAAAAAAAAAAAAATTACTAGCCCGACCGGGAGTCGAACTCTGGCTCCCGTGGTATTACTCTTTCATACACGAGACGTTAGACAACTAGGCTATTGGCCGATATGATGTTTATTTAACTGATGTAGACTTATTTGATGTTGAGATTTAAAGTTTGTATATTAAACAAATTTCTGTTGTTTTTTTATAAGTATTCTGTGTTGTTTTTCTTCCCTTCTTTTGATAAAAAATGTTATATACTCAAATTTGGAATTAAAAACATTTTCTCAAACAGAGTTTGAAAAGTTTACAAAAAATCATACGCAATAAAATAAAAAGAAAAAAAAAAAAAACAAATCAAAAATATTTTTTTTATCATAAAAATTAAATAAAGCAAATCCGTTTTGAGTTCGTATTTGAAGTATTTACGGAATCGAAACGGATTTGCCCAGGTTCGAATCCTACCAGAGGTGGATTTTTACCCATTATTTTTCTTCCTTTTTTTTCTTTTTATTATTTTTTAATTGCTAATAGACGCATCAAAACGGTTTTTTTCTGTAAATATACAGCATTAACATATTTAAAAGCAAATCCGTTTTGAATTCTTTTTTACATAAGTTTCGGATTCGAAACGGGCCCGCACTGCGAAATTTAATTTTTTTTATTCGCTAATAAGCGCTTCAAAATGTTTTTTTTTTTTTTTATCCAAACAAAGCGTTTTGAATTCGTTTTTGATGTACGTCACGGGTTCGAAATGGATCCGTTACCGCGGATTACGTTTTTTATACCTTTATGAACTCGTAATGGATTCGAAACGGATCCTCATCCGTTTTTGTGCACATTGGGATTGTTCACGCAAGATTTGAACTTATCGCCATTCGTGCGGTGAAGTGTTATGAACCAAAAGAAAAAAATAATTTGACAGAGCTCTGACACTTTAAGATTAGTAAAAATGTATGGAAAGAGGAGATTCAACGCTGCATCAACGAAATTGAGCCACATTATTGAAAAGCAGTTAATCAGTTTTTAGGCTCTCGTGAAAAGTTGCCGATTTCGAGTTAGGTTGTTTTGTCAAAAGTCCACAAATGTGAACGTACTTTTTCAGGGTATACAGCTTTAAAAAGACATCAGCGGTAAGAGAAATTGTGCACCAATTTTCAGTCCATCAATTCTACACCATTAAGTAAACTTTTCATAAAAACAGAACCCAATTTTATTAACTTTAACAAAACACCAGCCAATTAATTTTATGACATTACTTTTAAGCCGACGATATGTAAAAGGACACCGGGACAAAGTTGAGACAACCGCTCACCAAGTAATGGCCAGTTATTCATAAAAAAGTGAATAAAAAACATCTGAAAGTCGGGCCGGTTTCCAAATTAGCTTTGCAAGCAGAACTTTTCCTCAAATTTCGAATCATTAAATTTTCAGATCGAACATATTGAAATATGTTATAAGATAAACACAT
Organism: Calliopum simillimum; assembly: GCA_951812925.1. Lineage (NCBI taxonomy): Eukaryota > Metazoa > Arthropoda > Insecta > Diptera > Lauxaniidae > Calliopum > Calliopum simillimum. Next base: position 116,410,506 of record OX638371.1, on the reverse strand, counting down.
TTTTAATTTATTTTAAGTTATATTTCAGTATTGAACTTTTCATTTACAAGTCGTTAAAACATACATATTGTATTATACATTTTGTTCATTTTTATATTTGTTTCGATTGAAATATTTATAGAATTAAACAAAAGCAGCAATGGAGTTCTTGTCGCTATGATAGTAAATATTAAGATGTAATAAAATGCTGAATTATATATTTTTAAATTATAATAATATTATAAATATTGTATTTTCATTTAACGATATTTGAAGATATCGTTTATACTTTCCCACGTCAGTAATGTAAAAATTGATAAAATTAAAGTGTATTCATAAAACTTAAATTCGTATCATTTAACACACAAACGTATACATAGCAAAAATTTACATACATACACTAAGCTATGGTGTAGCAAATCTTTACTTGAGTTCTCAACTCTATTTCATAATGTAGCAAATGTTAGTTATTGTTTTAACAATAAAGTTATGTTTTTTAAGTTTTTTTTTTGTTTTACTATAAAAAACAAAAAACATACAATAATTAATTTTTACAGTTCTCATTTCTTTCTAAAACTAATCTATAACTAAATTATTTAATAAAATTAACATACAAAAAATTATTTAATTAAAAGTAGTACTCATTTTTGTTAATTATGTTGTTTGTTGATCTTTTTGGTGTGGCAAAAGTTTTGCAGTAATAAATATGATGACGCTGCAATAAATTAATAAATAACAGTTGAACGAATTTAAATTACATAACTTAATGATATACGAGTCAATCAAATGAAATTAAATTCAATATAATGTAGTACCGTTTCAGAAAGTTTTGTGCATTGATTTTCAAAGTAACATATAAGCATTTTTGTTAGTTACATCAATTTAAGTCATACGTCCTGAACATTCACACCTGCTCAAAATAATATGAGTGTTCGTTTACAGTCCAGAAATAAGTTTTATGCTTTTCGGACTAAAACTTTAATTTTGGACAACTAAACGAACACTCATAATAGTTACATTCTTCAATTTCCCCTTTATGTTCAATTATAAAAATATTTTGGCAATTTAGAGAAAAATAACAGGGTGTTAACATGATTAAGACAATCTGGCAACACGATCTTCAGTAAAACAAGTCCTGTGATTCCCCTCAATTTTGTACGCTTCTAATTTCTGAGCGTAGTTTGGAACTTTTGCTGCTCAAAATAATACATATTTACATCTGCAAGTTAAGTCAAATTTTTGTTGAATAAATTGTTCATTTAAACTTTTCTGAGCTTTGCTTAGGAGAACGGTATGTTTTCTTTTATTTATCCTTGAAATCCAATATATTAGCCGTGTTTTTTTTGACGCGTATATACAATTGTGGATACCTTCAAATTGCGATAACTCATGAACAGTAAGTCACACAATAGAATTCTAAGAAACTTTTTTATGGAGAATCACGTTCTCTTTCATTTTACATTTAAAAAAATTTATTTTTAAGGAGGTATTTTATAAAAACTGGTTAGCGCCGATAAATGGCAAAAAATCACTTTTTTTTAAATAACTTCTAAATAATTATTTTTTTTTTTACAAAAGATTAAAATTATTTGTAGAGCATGTGGTTCTCCTTGAAAAAGACCCTTGGACTTTTTATCGTACGACTCACCGTTCATAAGTTATCGCAATTTGAAGGTATCCACAATTGTATACACGCGTCAAAAAAAAAACACGGCTATTGATACATAAATTTCAGTCGAATAGGTCGTAAGTCGCATTGCACTACTGAAGAAGCGAAATTTGTTAAAAATTTGAGAAAAGAAGGGAAACTTTTTCGAATCATTGGTATCTCATAATTTTGTGAGAAATGTATTTAAAACCAAACTGTAAAAAGAAACTCTTTAGCATATGATCGTAATATTGTAATCATCGCCAAAAAAGATCCATTTTCAAAGGCAATAGCAACCAAATGAGACATGGTGGGGGAAACATTATGGTGTGGGGTGTTTTTCTTGGTATGGTGTAGGCCCTATATACCAGATAGCGACCAAAATGACAGCATTTGAATACAAGAATATAATTGAAAACACAATGGTATCCCATGCTGAGGAAAATATGCCCTTGCTTTGGGTATATCAGCAGGACAGCAGGATAAAGACCCAAAGCACAACTCTAGACTTGTAAAAAAAAATTTTGAGGACAATAAAGTCAATGTTTTGAACTGACCAAGTCAGTCACCGGATTTAAATCCAATAGAAAACCTATGCTTGCATTTAAAGATGAAATTGGCGAAAAAATCTTTCACGAATAAGGAGCAATTGTGGAATTGTGTCAAAAAATGTGGTATGTGATATTCAAAATAGAGGCGGATGCACTAGATACTAGCTTAGTAATGAAAAAATAAAAAGTTCATACCTTTGACATTTTCTTTCTTTTAATATTATATCTTTCCAGTGTAGTTATCCTACATTATTTTACATACATTTACTTTTGGTTGATATCTGAATTCTGGTGTGTAACTACTATTTTAAGCAGGTGTGTATTTTTCTTTATTTTTCGCTTGGATTTCCAAAAATAGGGATAAAATTCTAGTTTTATAAAAAATTTTTGGCTCGTTGTTCGAATCAAAAATTGCCTCAAATGTCTTCTTTTTTATATTGGGTGTGTGCATTAATTTCCATCGTTTTTCAAAAGATGTCGCCATCAATACATGGTAACTTAAATGTTAGATCAGCTTAGGCATCTGTCAACAACTCTACATCATTAGATTTGAAAATTTTCATCCGCATCATAAATTTTACTGTGCTCCAAAATGTCCGAGTTCGTGCCGAAAAAGCAACATTTGCGGGAAGTTTTACTTCACTACTATATTTCAAAGAAAACAGCTGCCGAAAGTCATCGCATTTTTGTAGAAGTTTATGGGGACTATGCTCCAGCTGAATTAAGCTGTCGTGAGTGGTTTCGACGGTTTAAAAGTGGTGATTTTGATGTCGAAGACAAAGAACGTCTTGGTCAGGACCAGCTAGGTGTGATCCATTATGAGCTGTTGCCAGGTGGCCAAACCATTAATGCTCAACTCTATCATCAACAATTGATCCGATTGAAGCAGAAAATCCAGGCAGAGCGGCCAACGTATGCGACCAGACACGAGTCAATAATTTTCCACCACGATAACGCCCGGCCACATATTGCTGCCCCAGTCGAAAATTACCTGGAAAACAACGGATGGGAAATTTTGCCTCACCCGCCTTATAGCCCAGACCTTGCACCATTAGACTACCATTTGTTCCGATCGATGCAGAATGCCCTATCAGGAATACGCTTCACTTCAGTTCAAGATATCGAAAATTGGCTCGATTCGTTTTTGGCCGCCAAGCCGGCGCAGTTTTTCTGGGATGGAATCCATAAATTGCCAGAAAGATGGGAAAAAGTAGTGACTAGCGATGGGCAATACTTTGAATAAAATACATTGTACCATTTTCTTTGAATAAAGTCTCAAATAAAAAAAAAAAAAACGATTGAAATTAATGCACACACCCAATATATAAGACTGGCCTAGAAAAATTTATAATTTTAAAACAAAAAAATTCATTCAAATCAAAAATGATGAAACTGAAACATTTTGTTTTTTTTTTCGATTATGTTTTCAAAACTCCACCTTCTGAGCCGAACAAGAAAAAAATCCTTTTTCTTTGACCATTCCAATATTGTTTAAGTATTTTAACTCATTATTAACTTATAATAAAGCAAATAAAAATTCTGTTATAGAAATGATATCTACCTATTTACTGACGTTGCATGTTATACGGAGATACCATTGCTTGTGGACTGTTTGCTAGCCCAGTGCTAACTTCATCTCCAACTGGTGGTGCTCCATCTGGCGGTGGAACAAAAGTATGACGACTTGGTGGTGGTAGAGGTGGTGGTGGAGGTAATGATTGCATATAGAACTGCGGTGATGGATGTCGATGATGATGATGATGGTGATACATGTGGTGGGGTGGTGCCTGCGGTCCAGTTGGTGTAAAGTGCGGATGTGGATGTTGGTGATTGTGAGGCATAGGAGGCTGTGCTACTGGGTACGGCTGATTAAGATGATGCATATGTGGTGAATTTGGATGTGACATCGGATGATAGTGCTGTTGCTGCTGTGGTGAAAATTCTGGCGATGGTGACATATGTTGTGGTGGTATCATTGATGGTGGTGGCATATTAAACGAATGTCTCATTCCAACCACAGCCATAGCTGGACCACCATTACCACCATTATTTGGAGGAAGTGGACTGCCTCCATGGCGTGCTAAGGGCGAAGGTGGTAGACGCATAAAATTGTTGATCCGCATTCCCATAAAACCAATTGGAGAGCTTTGACGTTGTGTTGGCATAGGTGTCATTGGAGGGCTCATATGGGATGGTGGCAGTGTGTTGGAAACGTTTGCAGGTATAGCATGAAACGAATTCTTAATCATAGTTTGATGAGTTTCAGAATGAGTTGCTTCAATTGAAAGCGTTTTTATGTTTGCCTGGCGTTGTGACGTAGCTGAAGAAGTAGGAGGCAATATTTTGGGTGAAGATCGTTCATTATTGCTAGCGCGATTGGAGCGATTCATTGCTGCTAATGTTGAGAGTTCTTTTTTAGAACCTTGCAAATTTGTCGTGCCAGCAGCTGCAGCTCCAACTCCGGCAGCACTAGTTGCAGCGGCGCCATTAGGTGATTGAGTATTCGAAGGTGATTGTGCGGATGGTCCTGTGGCAACTGGTGGCACTGCTTTAGGATTAAGAAGTCTCGGCGGTATAGCACGCTCTAATTGTGAAACATACATTGAATGCACAACTGAATCAAAATGGAAATAGAATAGTGGTGTTGGGGATGGCGGGCGTAAGTATATCGGTTGTTCCAAATTTGGTGCTGGTGTACCGGGTGGTGGTGGCGGTGGTGGTGCATTTTCTAGCGATGGATCTACTATTTTATCATCGTCACGTTTGTGTTCCTTGACTAGATTTATAGTATTTATAGTTATACCATGAAGTTTATGTAAACGTCGCAGTTTTCGACGCAATTTGTCGTCAATGATTTTTCGATCTTCGTCATCACTTTCACGATTGGGAAAGATTCCATCCTCGAAATAAACTTTCTTTTTAACAATTTTACTGAAATGAAAAATAAAATGTTTTTATTTGAAATACTTAGGACAAAAGGCGTGCAAGCAAAATAACAAAAAAATTACAAAGTTTTGTCGTACTGTTTTAGCGAATTCATTCGGTTCAAAATTAATTTTATCTCAACTGAAATCTGGCATTTGCTTAATGAACCAAAGTTTTAACTTTAACTTCCGAATTTTCATTTTTTTTGGCGCAAATTAAGATCATCAAATGGAAAAATACAAAATTATTCAAGAGTAGAGTTCTTGTTTTCATTAAATAATGGCTTCTTTGAACGTATTATATCCTTGTTATTGAGTTGCTATTGCATTTTAACATAAAAATATTCAGAAAATATCAATTGGATGACGTCAAAAAGCTGGATATATTTATTGATGATGATTTTCAAGAAAATACTTGTAAACGTTTTACATGATATTTTCTTTTTAATTTATTGCTTTCAATACTTACTCCTCATTTGAAGAAACATTTTCAAGAGAAGTCTTCTTCAAGATACCCTTTGATGCGCTTTCGTTCTCCCTGCTGAGGCGCAGCACTGCCGCAGTGACGTGGCGATTATTGACTTCTTCTTTCCATGATAGTGTCTTTTTTGGCTTTTTAACTTTAGCCTGCTTAAGAGGCGTCAAGGCATTAGCATTCTGTGTAGCTGTTGTTGGCTCGATGCGTTCAGACATTTCTGTTGAAGGTACAATTTCCAGGACATTTCCTTTTTGAACCGCTACAGTTGCTTTCGGTAACTCTTTAAGGACCGGCGATGGCTGATGGGCATTCGTGTGCCCACTAAATTCATTGTAGTAGTAATTCGAGTGAGCAGTATGTGTTGACATGCCAGCGCTGCCGCCAATTGTTGGTATATTCGAGTAGACTTGTTGATGGGCTAACGTTGACGGATGCGACAAGTCACTGCTGGACATTGCAACGTACTGATTGCCAGCATAATTAATGCCATATGTATTTCCATCGGGGTGTGGAGGAATTGACATATACTGGCTGCCGTACTGGCTGTAATTGGTGTAGCTATCGAAGGAGGCAGTGTTGTTCCCTTCCTGATTTGGTGGACCATTTAATACAATATTAATGCGTGCATCCAGGGAAATCCTGTTCGGTGAAAGATTATAATAGTAAGAAGAAGACGCTGATGATTCGGTTCCATTGCTTGGGTCTTGCAAAAAGTATTGACTTTGCAAAGAGGGCGATCGACGATCATAGCTACTAGAACGATGACGTCGCTGATCATCGTAACGTATAGAAGGTGATCGCGAACGTGAATGGGACCGTGAACGACGTATTCCGGATGAGTCCCGTGGACGTTTCTCTGGTGATAGGCTTAGACGACGCTGTAAATTCGGCGAAAGACTTCGACGCATTGGTGGTGAGGGTGGCTTAAACGGCAGTGGTGAGCGTGACGAATAGCGCTCACGACTATATGAACGTCTACGGGATGAAGGCGATGAGCGCGGTGACCGTGGAGAATGCGGACGTGGTGGTGAACGAGGTGTTGCCGGGGAACGCAGTGGCGTACGCGAACGCGACCGTGAATCACGGGTCGCTGATCGCTGTTGTTGTGTAGTTGGTTTGCGATAATGTGATTGGGAATGTCCGACTTGTGTGGTGCCTGTGGCCCGGCGTGAACGATCGTTGCCTCTGCGAATACCCTGTCGCGTAGAACTGCGGCTACGACTACGACTTCGGCGTCCAGTGCTTCGATAGCTGCGGGATTGGTTTGTGGAAAATGCATTACCCCCACCACGACGAGCAGGCGATAGGTAACGTGCAGGTGCACAACCACGTCGCGGAGGCGGACTAACTGATAACGAGCGTCCGCGTTGCTGGCGTCGCTGTTGTGGACTGTAGCGTGAACGTGAAGTCGAACGGCGACGATCGCGATGATAGCCAGAGCTTGGAGACCTTGTTCTGGGCGGAGTCGAACGTCGATGTTGACGTGGCTGACTCGAGCGTAATTCTTTTGTTTCCATCATCGGTTTAACGATTGCAACTTCCTTTGCAGGTTTTTGTAGTTTTTCAGTAAAATCGGGTTCATCTGGTTCTGTAGGATGGGACTCTCCGTCTGTGTTGGTTGCCTTTGCAAAAATTGCTGGGGTTCTTGGCAGCTTTATTGGAGAGATAGTCAATTTTATAGCCTCGCGATTTGCGTCAAATATTTTGTTATCTCCCGCAGTGGTCGCTTCTTGTTCAGCCTCACCTGCAGTCTCCTGAAGAGAGGCTACAAATTGTCCCGATGATTCAGTTGGTGGAGTAGTGTTAGTAGTTTTGCTTTCAGTTGCTGGGGTCTTGGAAGATTTCGCATATTTTTGCAAAATCAAGTTTTTTTCGTGCAGAAAAAGTTTTTCCATTTTCAAAAGTTCATCGCTTATTTCATCAGCGGAGTCATAGTTAGCACGCATCATTTGTATTCGTGATAAATTTGCTTCAAGACTTTTTAGTTTCTTAAAATCCTTGGCAACATCAGATTTTTGTGACTTAACAGTCGGTGTTGTTGCTGTTGTTGTTGTTGAAGCAGCTGAATTTTCAGTTTTCACAGGAGATGGTTTTGGCTGCACAGAATCCGTTAGAGTTGGCGAAACAGACTTATTTGTAGCTGTTGCTTTAGGTATATGAGTTACAATTACCGGGAGTTCTCTTTCTGGAGTAACACTCTTTTCTGTCGGTAGAGGCGGCGTGAGCGGCGTCTGCTTTTCTATTTTAATAACAACCACCGGTTTAGTTTTGACTTCTTTTGGTTTTGGCTTAGGCGAATCTAAGGTTATATTTTTGAAACTGTCAGCATCATTGCTTTCTTCAGACGATGATGCACTTGATGAAGAACTCGAATCACTGGACGTAGACGAGTTTGATCCTTCAGATGATGATGAACAAGATGATGATGATGTAGATGAAGAAGTTGATGTTGAAGACGTAGATAAATGATCTTCTTGGCTGACGCTAACAGAACCTTTTATATCTTTTTGTGCTTTCTTGTTGGATTCAGTTGATTTCAAGTCAACACCAGATTCTTCTACGCTTTTGATAAATTGATCGTAAATATCCTGCATACCAAAGAGTTCTTTCTTCTGTGTTTGTTCATTAGAGACTGGCTGGTCATTTTCAACTTTTGTTTTTGGGTTGTTTGCTTCAAGAGTTTCGGACAAATTTGTTATCAATGGCTGATCATTTGCTGTTGTTTCTTTAAGTGACTGCGAAAAAATATATATTTTAACGTTTGACTAAATTTTTCTTTTTGTAATTTCTTTAGTTTTAGCATTATTTCATTAGTACCTTTTTGTAAGAGAACATTCTCTTAGCAATAGGTACTAATTGCAAGCATACAATTGTAATTTATTTCTTAAACTGTAAACCTAAAGTTAAATACACAGCTTAATTACATACTATGAAATCCTTTGAAAAATGTTGTAACAATAACTTTCAAACCATAAAATATACTTGGCGAAACAAAAAAAAAAACCATTATTTAGTTTGAAGATTATTGAAGGTTTTTCCTTTAAGTGATGATTTTTAGTATTAAGAATAATGCCATGAAAGTATTTTATCAATGTTATTATTATTTACATATGAAGTTATATTAGTTCACTGACGATACAATTGTATAACATACGGCATAAAGTTGTACTAGATATGAACTAATTATGTGACCAACTCCAAATATTGTCCATCACCTTTCAAATGCATAATATATTGTATTTTTTTTATCATGGAAATTGTAAAATTGAAATATTTTTTATTTTCTATATGGCATAATTCTGTTGAAAATGATTTCTTTCTAAAACCGTTAGAATAACCCACACAAGATTTAAATTTCACGCCGTTTATGCAGTAAAGTGTTGCCAACGCAAAAAAAAAGACAGCGGAACAGCTGACTATTCGGTGTTATTAGAATGCAAAATTAGTAAAGTAAAGTGTGGCAACTACAGTTTAATCGTACACAGCGATGGGGCTTTGTTCAGCGCCAAAAGCTGTAGAGTTGAATTTGGGGTTATTATACATATGAAAAATCCTGATGCAAATTAAAATCTTGATAAAAATGAAGACGGATTTGGGCGTTAAACTCGTAGAAAAATCAATATACATTTTTTTAAGGGAGTAGTCAAGTAGTTTTTTTTTTTTTAAAAAAAAATTTTTTTTTTCCCCGTTTCGGATACCTTAAACCCTCAAGAATAATGTAGAAACCTTCTTTTCCCTCAGATGTTATCGGAAAGTAATTAAAAACTTGTTTCTAGTTTAAAAACTAGTTTAAAAACTAGTGTACATTTGTTGTCGAATCGTGCTCTTCTGTTGTAAAAACACGCGTTTTGCAAAAGTCCTATTACTTCCCGACTCGTGCACTTATAATTGCACCAAAAAACATAAAGTACAATACTCAGGTTTTGAAGAAATGATTATAAAATGTATTATTGTGTCGATAATATTGATAATTTGTTGTGAAGTCTTTAAACGAGTTTTTCTCAGAACAGTGTTTTTTGAACTGGTACCCACGATTCCAGCTGATCTACTGTACCGATTACTTCAATTTTTTTTCAAATGTTCGTAATAGATTTGGCTATCTTGGGTACTAGAATCAATACTGTCAATAAATATTTAACAATATTATTAACAAAAAGCGAGGTTGAAAAAGACCAAAAAAATTGAAAATTGCACTACTTGTTTATTTATCAATATTTTTTTCCAGTTCTAGTACCCAAGATAGCCATTTACATGTACTTTAAAATGCAATTTGTTTTTTGTGTTTCAGATGATCTGAAATCGAGAAATCGTGGGCACCACATCAAAATCGGCCTACTTCCGGTCGCCCACAGCTTCACCGGAAGTCAACGAAAATTGAAAAATTTTTTTTTTTTTGCTACTTAAAAATATGTACAATAACATATAAAAACATCAAAAATGTTGAATTAAAATTTATATGAAAAAAAATTGTTTCGCAAAAACGCCACTTCTACCTGACTACTCCCTTAAACAATCATCATCAAATCCTTTTCTAAAAATTCTATATTACCCAAACAGCCATTGTCGGCAAGCAATAATTAAATGTTTTTTTTTTTTTTAAGTGGAATAAGTCCATATTTTCAACTACTGACATATGAAAGATTAAGCTTTTATATCAATTTAAAAGTATTGAAGAGCATTTATTAAGTGGATTAAGATTTTAACCACTATAAATTTAATAAATTTTGCTAGGCAGTACAAATTTTTACAAGTCGAGTTTTGTGCTCCGAATGGACTTATTCTATTTCATTTACAACAAATTGAAAAATTTTTTATACTTTAGTGGAACTTTTCCATTTTCACTTATAAAATCTTCTGTAAATAAAGACAAAGGGAAATTAAAACTTTTGTATGTTGCACAATTTATTCCGATCCCTGGAGAATTTTTCTATAATATATGGTTCTCGATAATTTTTCTGTTTTATCAGATTCTTTTCAATAATTTGTGATTCTTTCCGAATTTTTCAACTAATTTGGATTTCTGCAGTCTTCGGAAACTATCAAAAATATCGAAAAAGTCCACAGTAACCGAAGTTCATTTAAGAGTATCGAAAATCACTGAAAGCCTGAACTTATTGAAAAACATCGAAAAAGTCTATAGGTCAGAAATCATCGAAAAACACAAAAAAATCGGATATATCCTGAAATTTTCGAAAAACATCGAAAAAGACTGCAGAAATTCGAACTAATCGAATAACATCAGAAAAATTCGGCAAGTATCCGAAAAAAAAATAGGAAATCGCTAAGGACCTTATATTATCGAAAAATTAATTTCCAATTTAAAACGAAAAAATTTGACACACAGTCGTTTTCAAAATAATAAGAACTAAAGTGAAAATTGAAAATGTTCTTAAAAATGTGTTCTAATTTATTTTAAAAAATAAGAAAAAATGGAAAATACGTGGATGCTTCCCATGGAATGGTGTTGGACCTCATGTAAAGATCGTCGGCAATATGGATGCCTCTTATACTGTAGGACAAATATTAAAGAAGGTTATGTTGCCTTACTCTGAAGGAAAAATTCCTTAGCGATGGGTCTTCCAGCAATACAATGACCCGCAGCACACATCAAAGAGAGCGAAAGCTTGGTTTCAAGTCCAAAATATTAGGGTCATGAAGTGGCCAGCGCAATCGCCGGACCTTAATTCAATAGAACTTTTATGTGACAAGTTTTCATGAAAAGCATTATAAAAAACTTTTTGAAAAAACTTTTATGCGAAATTGTTTCTAACATAAATTGTTGATTTAAAAAATGGACCAGGTCTTTATTTTTAATAATTTTTATTGTTGAATATTTCGATCCTCTTCGAAGACCAGCAGATGTTAAAAATATTTACTACAAATTTTTTTTGAGGAGGCTTTTTGATGAAAATGGTGAGCCACATGATAAAAAGTATTAGAATCTTTTTTGCGGAGAATTATAGCCTCTACAAATAATATTGATTTGTACTAACGAAAAAGTAGCCATTTAGGAAATATTCTTATAAAACTGCAAAAAGTCGGGAAATTCGACTTTACTGAACATATCCGAAGCAGTTACTTTTTCGTAAATACTAATCAATATTACTTATAGAACATGTAATTCTCCACAAAAAAGATTCTAATACTTTTTATCGTCTGACTCACCGTCTTCATCAAAAAAACCTTCTAAATGAAAAGTAATTGAAACCACACGGATTACGGAACAGAGCTGATAGTAAAATTATTTTAATATCACATATAACACATCCCGCCAAAGTTCATATGAGCCGTCAGTCAAAAAATTATTTTATTATGTTTAAATTTTGTAGTTAATATTTTTAACATCTAATCTTCGAAGAGGACCAAAAAAATCAACAATAAAAGTTATTAAAAATTAAGACCTTAAGCTTGGTTTTTTAAATCAACAATTTATACATCAATAATGGTCGAATAAAATAACCAGTTTATAAGTTTTTTTTTTAAGTTTATTTTAAAATTTTTTTTTGAACTTTTATTTATTTATTTATTTAAACTTTTATTTTAATGATTTAAAAGTTGGTGCCGTGACATAATCCCCACGGACATAGTCCCCATTCACGATATGGGGATTATGTCCGCAAGTAATTCGGACATAATCCCCATTTTTTCAATGGGGATTATGTCCGCAAGTGTTTCGGACATAATCCCCAGGAAAAAACGGACATAGTCCCCATAACGGCCGCGAATCAGTCTTTAATATATCCAACACCTAGTTTGCTAGCCACAGTAATTTTTCATAAGAGTAGGGGTAAGTGGGCGGCCTGCGGCCGCAGCTCAGGATTTAAAACTCCCAAAAATCCAACACCGGCTTCGCGGCGGCCTTCGGCCGCGGATCAGTCCATAACATCCAACACTATATAACTTTTTGAAATGGATTATTGCAAAAATTTTGTTCAATCTTAATTAAATTTTTCGGACATAACCCCCATTGGGATTATGTCCGAAAAATTTGCGGACATAACCCCCATGGCCAAAATGGGGATTATGACCGAAAAATTTTCGGACATAATCCCCATTTACGAAATGGGGATTATGTCCGTTGGGATTATGTCCGGTAACCTTAAAAGTTAACAGTCTGACTCGAATCATTGAATTGTTTTGAAAATAGTTTCTGATAACTAAAATTTTTATGAATTTTTCTTTTTACGTTGCCGGTCAATGCAAATTATTCAATCAAAAAAGCTTATTCTTACTTCGAGTCCACGCGGCTTCTCGGATAAGCCATAAGCCGTGGTCAAATAATGTTTTTTTACTAACGTGGTCACACAGCCCAGTCCTATTAAGGAAACATTTGAATCGACAAAGATTTTTTACAAATTGCTAAACTTTCAGGAATATTGAAAAATTTTCATGGGCTTGCTGAAATTGAAATCTCTATTTTCATAAAAAAGACATTTTGTTTTGATCTAATTTATGTATGCTTTTATTTTTTACATTGGCTTATGGAGGTTTGTCATCTGCCTTTAGAAATTGGTTTATAACAAATTTTATAAATAATGATATGTTGTTAATCCAAATTGCAAGGAAAAATATGTTTATAATTTTCCGCGCCAGGAATTATGTAAGCTACAGAACCTAGCCAAAAAGAGAGAGAAAAAAGAAGAATATGTATAACTTTTGATCGCAAAAATTTGAAAATTCTCTTTATATGCTATGATAGGTCTACTTTGTATTTTATTTTAAACTTATGACATATTACTGAAAGGGAGTAAGTGGGTGTGATGCCGCCATTCTAGTGAGAATCAAATATGATACATATTAAAACATATTCTATGTTTTGAATTAAGGCCAAAAATATGTTAACATTTTGGGAAGTATGCATGCCGGCAGCGATCGTAATCAAGTGTTATGTGTGTTTCTGAATATTCAATTTATTTATTCATAGCGAAAATAGGTTATATACGCGCTAAACCACAGGAAATAGAGTTTCATAAAATTCTAACCACTCATTTTTTATTCTGAAGACTGACTACAAAATTAAGTGGCACAAAATTCAAGTAGACTATTGTTATTAAAGGTTTCAAAAAAAAAAAAAAAAAAAAAAAACGACTTACCTGTAGGAAAAGTGGTGGACTCGGATTAACAAAACGTGCAACAAATTTTTCCTCATCCACATCTTCCTGAGATGATGAGCGCATTGGTGTTGAGCTATCGCAAGCATTATTTGAATTTATATCCAAGTCTACATCATCATTCTCCCAATTATCCATGTAATCATCTGTATCGGGACTGTCATCTTTGTGAGATTTAGATTTCTTTGCACGGTTACGTGGTTTTTCTGAAGATGTAGTATCATCTTCAGCAAAAAATACTTTTTGCGATGAGCTTTTTGAACTATCGTCTTCATTGTTATCATCATCTTCGGGAAATAAAAATTCTGCAGCGGTAAAAGAAAGTGGGACCCGGCTTTTTTTCTTTTGGGGCGGAAGTGACGAAGAAGGCTTTTCTTTTCCACGTACAGTAAAAGATTTTGATTTATCTTTGGATGCACCACGCAATATAAGCGGAGACCTAGAACGTTTTGTGTCAACTCTGGGTCGTTGCCTTTTATCGTCTCTATCTCTCTCAGTTGAACGTGAACGATTGAAGGAACTGGAGCGATTAAGAGAAGTACTACTACCGCCTCTAAGTCGACTTTTAGAACGTCGGAAATCATTACGATATTTATCAAAATTAGCACGCTTTGGGTCTCGGCTACGTGAACGACGTTCTTTTTGCCATTCACGTGAAATTGAGCGTTTAAACGGATTTTTTGGTCTTACATTTTGCAATTCTGGAGTAAATGAACGACGCGTCTTGCTTTGCTTCTTTTCGATTGACTTTTCGTGTTTTTCATGTTGCTGCTTGCTTCCACTCTGGGCTTCCTTCTCTTTTTGACGTTTATGTTCCAACGATTTAGCTTTTATTATAGAAATAGCCGATGAATCTAAGTCATCATCTTTAAGTAGTTCATCAATACGGCTTTGCGCTTCAATTGCTTTCTGTAATGAAGTTTTTTGCGCATCAAATACTGATTTGATTTTTGCTTTCGATGTGCTTGGAGCAATCGAAACATCTTCATTTAAGAGCTTATTAATACGGTTTTTTGCTTCGATTGCTTTAAGCAATGCAGCATTTTCCTCATGTAATGATTTGGATTTAATTTTGGATGATTTCAATGCACTTGCTTTTAGTTGTGCGTTCATTTCACATTGTATTTCGATTGCTTTCTGTACGGATGATTTTTCTAAATCGATTTTTGAGTAATCTTTTAACAACGATTTTGGTGGAGTACTACTACCAGCAGTGTCAATTGCTTTATCATCAATTTCCGCAGATTTTTTGATATGTTTATGTTCTGATTTGTCATCTGCAGCTTTACGCGCTGTCAAAAGTAGTTTGTCAATATCTTTAGCACTGGGTTTTAAAGGTGGTGTCAATGGTCTTGGTGGTGAATCTGCAAACATGTCAAAGTTTTTACCATGATCTAAATCGTCTGTATCTGCAGATGTTTCATTGTCGATTTGTGGCGGTAATGCGGGACCTTCTGGTATAACATTCTCATCTAATAATTCCGATGCCGATAATTTTGGGTTGGAAATATTTTCTTCATCTGAAATGTGTGACTCGTTTGTATTCATAGAAGGGTTTTTTATTAGTTGAAATGCTGGCGAAGCTGGATGTGGTGGTGTAGATATTGAAAGCTCATCAGCGTCCCACATTTCTTCAGAATCGTCAGTCGCCTGTTCAAATTTAGGTTTTTTCTTTGCACGTATCTCTATAAAATCATTGGATTGCTTTCTTATTGTTTTCGTTGCAGTTTTTATAAATTGCATTTCAGGTGTTTTTGTGCGCTTACGTTCAGATGATGACCGTGAAATGTGTGATTTATCCATTTTGTGTTTACCTAACTTTTCGCTACTGTTGCGACTAGTTCGTCGTTTTTTAACATGTTCGCGTGACTTTTTTAATTTCTTGCGAATTGTACTTTCCGAAATCTGTAACGATAAATTTTGCGTAGATTCAGTCTTAGTGATAGGCGATAGCTCTCTTTCGACAGGCTTAGAGAGTAATTTTGTCTTAGAGTTATCCCGCGTAGTAAATGCATAGGAAATGGAAGGTTTTGTTGTTGTCCAACTAAAAATCAGAGTAGAATAATATTTTTTGATTATCGCCCACATTTAAATGGAAATATATTAATATTATAACAGATGTATAAGCTCTGTAAATTAATATTACTTACATCAAATTGTCGCTTGGTGGAGCCAAAATGGGTGAGTGACCACGGGCTGGTGGAGGCGTTTGTTGTCTCGGTATGGCGTTTATTATATGGCGCGGCGGACCACCACCGTGGAAAGGTGGACGAAAACCTGGAAAACGCATTGCACCTCGCATGCCTCCACGTCCACGCATATGAAAACCACCACCGCCACGTTGATGATGAAAATCAGGACGTGGCATACGCATGAATGGATTCATGGGTCGATAGCCAATAAATTGATCTGGGAAAGGTGGTAAATGTGTTGGCATTGGTCCAGCTGAAACAACAGAATAGCGCGGCGCGGTTGGTAGCGGCGCTGTTGTGCCAATTGAACACAATTGATTATCATCATCGTCGTCGTCATGATTTTCGCCTTCTTCTTCTGATGAATAGGACTCTTTATCACGTTTTTTCTTTTTCATTTTTGTTAGTATGGTAATGTTAGTTTCATCATTTTCATCTTCACTGTAGAGTTCAAGAGCAACTTTTTTCTCTTCTGAAATGAATAAAAAACAAATAGCAACAATACAAAATTTATTTTTGTATAATATAATGTAGTCCCCGCAGTTATATTTGGAACAAATATCAAAAAGTAAATACCCAACAGGAAGAAATGAAGCTGATTCCAAAAACAGCGCAATAGAAGCATATCTCTGGTAGCATACAAAATTTTTCAAATTCTATTTTTTTTTATTGCTTATAAAAGTTTATAAATCTACCAAAAATTACAGAAAAAAAGTAATTTTTGTGAAATGGAACTTAAAATTTTGAAAAACTTCCACGAAAGCGTATTTGAAGCGTATTTCATGTACTTCTGAAGATGTGCATCTCCGCTAGGACATGGTGTGTTAAAAAAAGATAAGCAGAGAGAACAGCACTGGAAGCAGCTTCTTGCTTCCCTAGAAGCGCAACTGAAGTCGATTCAATGCGCTTCAGTTTCCCGTTGGGTAGTTCTACAACAGTGATAACTAAACTCAATACTCAAGTGTCCGCGGGCAAAGGCTTTGGACATCACTGTTCTTTAAATGTACTTTTCTTCACTTTTTACATATTTCAAAGCCGCCAAGGTTTTAATTATAGATTTTAAGCCTCGTTATGTTTGGGAAAATCTATTCAATAATTGTAATAAAAACAAAAAACCAAAACTTGCAAAATTGCAGTATCTACCATTTTTAAGAATATAATTTCTTCATGAATTTTTGTTTTTTTTTTTTTTTATTAAGGCAGCAATTTTTCGTTTAAGGAACTTTGCCATTTTTCAACATTTCTGAGGCGAAAACTTTTTTATTATTATTCTATGTGCAGAACAAGACATCTTGAAATATAGTGTCCTTAATTTTACTCGCACATTTTACACTGAACTGCGGTATTTGATCCAAAAAATTTAAGATTAAAATCTTCACTGTACACTTATAGTCTAGGTGCCAGGCGACACATTGTACTACTCATACATAACAGCTTATAACAATTAGGATAGCTTAATTATACCTAGACCCCCAAATATCTCTTGAGAAACTTTCTGAATCGGGGGCTTTTCCTCTCCAGCTTTTCCAAAAGTGGTCAATTTGAAGTGGTGTACCAAATTTATTAATAACATATTGCTGTTTAATAAATTCAAAAGTCTACTTCGTGAAATATCCGAAAAAAAAAACTTGTCCGACAAAAATTTTGGTTCCATAAGGGTGTCTGCCAAACTAAACATGCCAAAAAAATGACTTAAAAAAATTTAGTAATAACAAGCTGATTTTTTCAATATCGTTTAAAAATAACGTGCAAAATAATATTTTTACATTGTCCGACAAAATATACTTGCCGATTTTTCCTTCCGACAGTGAAAATTGGCTTTTCCACGAGTTAGTGGAAATTTATAAATAACTGTCGGACAAAAAAAAAAATTAGATTTGTGAAAGGTTTACATGCTTAATTGAATGTGTGTCCGACAAATATAATGCACCCAAATTGCAGTCCGACAAAAAATGGCAATTTTTTTTATTTATTAAATCTATCTAAAGTTCAGATTTTACTCAAAGCTTAAATTTTATTAATAACCGTCGGACCATATACAAAGATAAGTTTTTAGATAATAATTCAATGTTTAATACTATTGGCGGACAAATCAAGTGGTGCGGGAGCGCCCCATGACAAGTATAAGTCGATAAATATTTCAATATTTAGCGTTTTTCAAGCATTACAGAATTTTAGGTTTTTATAAATAAAGTTTAGAGTACAGGTAATCCTCGTTATAAGCGGAGGTGCGGTTCCTAGTACATGAATCATTATTCTTATGGAAATAAGAGTATACATGAACTCAAAATATTTCGAGTAAACTTCTTCACTAGCTCTCTTTTTTTATAATTTCGTAAAATACATTAAAAGTTATATTACAACACGTGCTACACTACAATACCAATGATGTATCAACGTATTTCTCGAGTTGGAGCAGCGTGGGCAGTGGCGGATCTAAGCAATTTGCCGTCCTAGGCACTTTTTTTTTCGCCGCCCCCCCCCCTGACCTTCAGATTTTTTTTTATAGTAAAAGAAACTTATTTGAAAATGAAATGAAATAGATAGGTTACATTAACACTTTAATGATTTATATGTTCAAATACATCGTTTATCCATACATTAAAAAATTGTTCATCTAATTTTGTTAAGTGCAAATTGGTGAATAATATCCTCACAATCTAATTCAAGCAAAATATCTTTTTCTTTTGTTAAAATGGCAAGTGCACTCAATCTACTTTCCCCCATTCTTGATCTTAAGTAATTTTTGACTCGCTTTAGAACAGAGAAAGACCTTTCTGCGGTGGAATTGGAAATTGGTGCACATAATTAGTACACGCCATGTCAACATTTGGGAACAATGTGCAGAGATCATTTCTCTGAAGAATTTGAAGCAAATCCTGAGCCAAATTTTGTATTAAAGCTTTTTCAGCACAATAAGACTTAAACTGGAGAAGTTCGTCGCTTAAATGATTTTCTAAATTTTCAGGAAAACTTTTCATTATTTCCTAAGGCTGCCATATCAATTAGACCGCCAAATTTTTCCAGAGCCTTCACATATGACACAGATCTTATTTTTAAATCACAGATCAACTGATCTAAAATTACATTGAATGTAAAAATTCTGAAATTATCTCTGCCACTAGTTTCCTCATCTCTTGTTTCACCAAATTACAATGCACACGTTATTTTTCTTAAAGAAACCGTTTTGTATTCCTTAATGACAGATATCTCCAGAGCATTTTTTTCGTAAAGATCAAATTCGTCACGAGTAGCTTGAATAATACTGATTAGGCCATCGTACAGTTCAACTCCTTTCCCCAGGTTTGTTTTGACAACTTGCAAGATCGTGCTAACGGCGTTAATTTTTTTTTTAATACAAAATTCCATATACACAAAAGAAATGATGTTTCGAATATTTCTAGTTTATTACTTATACCTTGTATATATTACGATTTTTAATAAAACACCTTAGAAAAAATCAGCTTGTTATTTATAAATAGGACGCCTACAACTTTAATGCTCATACATTCTAAAAAAAAGTAATATCGACTGTACTTTTCTGTCATTTTTACATAAAAGGCCCTATTTTTTTGTCGGACAACTCATTCATTAAGTTGTACTCTTCATTTAAAAACTAAAAATCATAAAAAAACATTGTTATTAATAAATTTCCACTAACTCGTGGATAAGCCGATTTTCACTGTCGGACGGAAAAATCGCCAAGTATATTTTGTCGAGTAGTACAATGTGTCGCCTGGCACCTAGACTATTATTTCATTTTGACATTGAAGTACGGCTGTTTTTTTTTTTTTTATCAGTGTCATTCTAAGAAATATGTACTTCAGTGTACTGTATTTTATACAAACAAATACTTCAGGTCAGTGGAAAACGTGCGAGTAGAAAAACTACAGCAAAATTTATGATGTGGTAATACTTGCAAATTGTAACGCATTGCGAACCAAGGATTGTAGTAGTAGCTTTCATACATTTTGGCGAGAGGGTGCGTAAACAAAAAAGAGGCACAAGAGTAAAAAACTACTTTTGTCACTAAAGAACACTGTTGACAAAAAAAAACTTTCAAAATTCCTCGAAAAATCGAGAATTTTAAACGAAATTCCTCTAACCTAAAAAAAAAAGACGGCGAAATATGACATGTCCAATTTTAAAGATTTTTCAGGAGATGGAATTGAAACTAATATAAAATCTAACATATTTTATTTTAGATTACTATATATACGATAATTGGAAAGATGCAGTATTAGTAATGGTCATATATATGTTTGTCTTTAAATTTTGGTGATACCACAGCGAGCTACAGCGTTTTTTCTTCAAAATTCTTATTTCAGTTGCACTCTAGAACATATTTGTGATCTAACAATTCAAGTATTACAGGTTGATATTAACAAACTCAAACCGCTCCCTAAGCAAACTTAAAGTTTTTAAAATCTAAAGTATGCGTATAATATAAATTCAAAATTAATCTTAGTTAAATAGATCAGTAGTTTTGGATGGATCCTCAAAAGCTCAACTATGATTTCAGAGGTTCATATTGTTCCAATAAACATATCGTCGGGTTAAAACTACAACTAGACATCTGCAATTTTTGATATTTTAAGTATACAGAGATAAGAAGAAAAGACAGCTCTATGTCTCAATTTACTCGGTTTTTTGAAGTATAGTTGAACTTCAAATTCTAAACAAAAATTTATTTTCAAAAAATTTTAAAAAGTTTTCCTCAAAACACCAAAAATTTTTTAGATGTCTAGCTTTAGTTTTAACCCGAAGATATGTTTGAATTGAAAGGATAATAGAGTTTTGCGGATTCTTACTGCAAAATAGTGCTGAAAATTTTGTAATCTTCCTAACTCACATCTATGATAGTAAAAACAGAAGGTTATTAATAAATAGATATCAAAAATTGTACTTTGGTTAAAAAAATTCATCAAAAATTCCTCAACCTCAACTGAATTCCTTCGATTTTAAGGAATTCCTCACGTTTTGGCAACACTGCTAAAGTAGAATTTTGTAGCATTGCGCTGAACTAAAGCAAATCAAAAAAGACAGGTCTGTGCAGTATTTGTTTTTTCTTCTTTCATATCCAAGTACTGTCAAGACATTTGCACGTGACACGAAACTGATGTAATTGATAAATAAAAAACAGGTACAAGCCATATCTTGAAACGAAATGTCGTAAAACTTTAACAAGACGTTTTGTCCAGAACCTTACTTTACATACTAATGTAACTTTGATTTGCTTATCTTAAAAAAATGCTGGCTACAATTTAACAATTAAGAATAAATAAAATACAATATTTTAAGTACCTACATATTTAGCATTACCTTTTTTTAGTTTTTTCAAACGCTTTTTTTCTTCTTTTGCTTTGCGTTTGCTTTCTTTATCTTCAATGTCCTCTGACCCGCCTTGTTTAGCTTCTTGTAATTGTTTTTTCTTTTCAGCATCCTCTCGACGCTTTATTGCATCCAATTCTAGAATGGCGCGTACTTTTTCCTGACAAGCTTGTGCATCCGATTGAGACGTGGTTTTTGTCCGCTTCATAGCTATAGGTGGTGCAGTCTCATTATGCAATGCAGCGGCAGGTGTCACTTGAGAAAAACGTGACGGCACTTCTTTTATAAACGAGTGCGGACTCGGACTGGGACTTGCATTTGAACCATGTGGTGGTGTTTTTACTTCACCCGGTTCTAAGCTGCTATCAGCGTGGTGATCATCTAAAAAGCTGAAGGTCAACTTGGCAACACCCTCAGCCGAAATTTTTATTTCATTTTTATTGCTGCTACTGCCGGAACGTGCCGTGGTACCAACTAATTTGGTCGTAGACTCTTTAATGGGACTTTGCGACATAGACATATTTCGCAATGTACCAGTTTCTATGGAAATCTAAAAATGCGATTTCACCCCAATACAAAGTAGTTTGTATAGATCATTCAATATTTTTGCCGTTTACACGCAGAGCGAGCGGACATCCACATTTTACACAGTAAGAGGTTTGGCCACAAAATTTTTTCAGTTTTTTCAGTCCAATTTTTTTCAATTTAATTCATATTTTTTCACTGAAGCTGCAGTTGCATAGTGAAATATGATCTTTGTTTTATATTTTTCAAATGTTTTTATTAAGGAAATGTTAATTTTAAAACGATTAAAAAAGTTTTTCATTCAGCAATCACAAAATGACGCCGAGATTCTCTGCAGAGAATTATACTTTGACAGTTTATAACACCAACAAATTCAAGTTGTCACATTTTGACAAGTGCAATTTTCCATTCGGTCTTGTCAAATTCTTCGATATTATTTCACTTTTCTTTTCAAATTCTTCGTCAAGTCGCGAAATGGCCATCAGTGCTGCCACATTTGACACAAAATTTTCGGTAACAAAAGTTAAAGGGTGGTCCAATCTGCAGGTTTTTTTATTGAGAAGTTATCTTGACCCAGGATGCTTTTTCCAGCAACAAAATAACATAAGCAAGCAAGCAACGTTTCACGCTTATTATCCACAGAGTGGGCGGGAATCTGTAGAACACCGGAAAGTGTAAGACCCTTTGAACTATTCTGAACAACTTTTCTTAGCTCCATTTTTCGAAATTCGCAAAACCAACGGAGTTATTCCAGTAAGTACATAGAGAGACAATAGTAATGTCATAATATGAATCGGCTGATTCTGTTAGAAATTAATAAAAACGGGCTCTGTTTCCACGAAAAGTTTACTTGATAGTGTGAAATTTATGATACTAAGTTGAAATAAGGATATCAATCAAATAACCTGTTATTATATTACAAAATATGTATGACACTACTTTTGCCCCTTTAAGGATTTATTCCACTTTAAAAAACAATGGTAAAAATCACTCCGTAATTCCAGGAATCTAACATTTTCCGGTGTTTTACCGATTTTCGTATAGAGCAGATGTGACTCTTGCGAAAATATAAAATATACTTCATGAAGAAATCTTCAATTCCTCCCTCTGATGGAAAATACCTTCTCATAATGAACTGATTCTCGCTAGAAGAGTCAATCATTCGAGATCCTCCATATGAATGGTACAAATTTCACACAGAAAACGAAAGGAGGTACCAAGAGTTTGTCCTTAAGTGATTTTCAAAGAAACTTCAGACAATTACACAGTACCGACACGCTAAGCATGGTATTAGATAGGGGAACTTTGGATATTGTGGTAAAGTCAGGATCTTGGGATTTGGATAAGAACTTGCGAACGTCATACGTTCAGACCACAAGAAAAAGTAGTGTTTTTTGTGCAAGTTTTGTTTACATTCGGTTAAGGTTAGTGCCAAATATTGTGAAATAAGTGTTTAAGTGTTCACAAAGTTTTCAATGTTATTTTTATAATTTTGAAATTTCTAAAAATTGGCCAATGTCGTACAGTTGAACGCGGGCAATGTGGTATGAGAATATTTTTTGTTATCTTTAACTTTATTTTATTATTATTATATACCTCATTACCGACAACTTTTCAAACACAGCTCTTTTGACTTCTTTCAGATTTTGGTCTATAACTTTTTTTGACGAAATTGCACACGTTTTATTGAAATATATTCTGTAGCCAATACTTCACTCATATCAGCATAAAAAATGTTGCTGAAATTGATCCAACGATTTGCTTGCAAACTCCAAAAAACCAGAAGGTATTCCACAACATCCGAGGTTCCCCCATAAAATTTGTATGCAAAGTTAATTGTTTTTTGTTTTTATTTATTAATTTATTTATTTGTATCATTTATTATCCAATAAGGAATGGTCCTTTTAATTATAATAAGCATATTAATATAAACATATAAAATTACTTGTTTTAGAATTATTCTGGATACATAGTAGATAGTTACTTGAAATGTTTGACCGTTCGAATAATTTGATTTGAACTCATTATTGTGCGCTTAATTCACATAAGTACCTCTACAAAATTTATCCATCAAACCATGCTAAGTACAAATAACTGAAATTAATCCGCACGTAGACTTTTTTCTGTTGTTATTGTCGTGCAAATGCTTTTGACCTAGAAAATTTTTTACACATATTTTTGTTGTTGTAAATAATTGTTTTCCTAGTTAGTATGGATATCTACATATCTAGCTTGAGATCTGTAGTTTAAAACATTTTTTGCTATTTAACACACATTTTTTAAGAAGAATGTCATAATACCTGCATTTGTTAGGTATAATACCTACGTATATGTTATATTTCTAAAGCAAAACTCTGTTTATTGCGTTTATAAGTTTTTTAAGTTTTCTTCAATGTGGTTATTTTCATTTTTGTTTTTCATTCGAAAAACAGATAATTAGCAATAATTTGCCTCATCATGCATAAACAATATCTTAATTGTTATACGAGCGCAAACTTTTGGACAAAATACCTCAAGTACTATGAAGCGTGCAGAAAAGTTTGAATTAACATAGATGTTGATTCAAAAGACTGACAGTGGAAGCTCCGTACAGGTACGTGCAGGACAGCAATAGATGTAACTACGGGCATCTGAGATCTTGTACTTAAGTGTAATTTGCACTTTATTTGCATCATAATGTTAAAGAGAGCATCTGTTTTCCTTGTTATATTTAGTAGTTGAGCTCTTGTTTTCGAGATATTCGAGATTGATCCATTTCACAAAGAATGTGCCATATGTGAGATATGTCACATATTTCCAAAAGTATATGGTTTTAAAAATTATTAAAATAATTTTAAATTTATAAAGTTCCTTACGTTTCCTAATTGATAATGTTCCACATGTCGTATGAGTAACATATAACAAAGATGTTTCTAAATCAATCAAAATAAACATTCTACTTGAGACAAACCATGCCAATTGTGTACCCCAAATTCCACTTATTGATGAAATTTAATTCTAATAAGCTGAATCTAATACTTAGATTATTAGTAAACATTCCGTATACAAAAAATTTTTAAATTTTTAAAATTTTAATTTTTACATAATTTTTTATAAAATTCAAAATTGATCGAACTAAAATTTTGAAAATTTATTTCATGAAAACTGTTTACCCAAACTAAATGAAATTTTGCAGGCATGTAAAAAAAATGTCAAATTTAAAAAAAAGTATAAAAAAAAATTTTTTTTTATTCCGTTACTTTTTTCAAGTTTTTAAATAAACAATTTTCTTTTTTTATGCTTTCTTAATGAGATAATTTTTTTATTTTTTTTTTTATTAGAAGAGTATAATATTGAAATTCGTAAGAAAATTTAACTGCCCGGTACTATTTATACCAAGTTTAACTTTTTAACTGCGTAGCGGCGAGATGTAAATCTAAAGCGCGCCTATTTAGACTAGTCAAAATAGGATTTTACCTGGGAATGATAGATAATAAGCTTAAAACTGGTATACACCTTCATTATAGTGTTCTAAAAGTAGTCTCAAAAGTCTCGTGTCTACGTCGTAAGTTATTCAAGGTCAAAGATTAAAAAATCAGTTTTTTGCACATATCTCGCAAGCGCTTGCTTTTTCAGAAAAATATTGCTGGACAGCTTTGTAGTGATTTTCTATAAAAATGTCCTCAGAGTTGTTTTCGTACAACTTATAGTTTAGGACAAGGGTGTCAGCGTTTTCAAAGCACTGAGCCAAGCGCAGTCAGCGCAAAATTTTCCCTTTTACAACAACTTCAAGTTCCTCGAACTACAACATTTACAAAACCTATTTTATGTGGTTTTTTTGGTGGCTCTTGTGGAACAACAACAATATTTCAATAAATTTTTAAATTTCTGAGGACTACAACACACACGAAAAATGTTTGTTGCTTTTTTTATGCGAAACAACAAAAACATTTTTTCATAAATATTTTAATTCCGCGAATTTTGACGAGCTCAAAAAAAACAACAAACATTTTTCGTGTGTGTTGTAGTTCTCAGAAATTTTAAAAATTATTGCAATATTCTTGTTTTTGTAGGCGAGCCAAAATTGGCTCACTTTTGTTCTACGCTGACACCCTTGGCTTAGGAGATATTCTGATTAGAAAAGTGGTAAAGCTTGTTAGTTCATACATGCAGCGTATTAGTGTGCATAGCAGTATGTTGGTTTTTAAAGTGCCATAACTCAAAAACGATGAGTCACACGAAAATATCAAAACCATTTATTTATATTTTATGATCTATAAATGATAAGCAAAATATATATACATACAATTTACCTTTTAAGAGTTATTCTATAAAGTTTAAGAAAACGTAAAAAAACCTGTTTTTTTAGAATAACTCCTAAACTCCTAATTTGTTTGTTATCATATATTCACTTTTTCCTTCCGTTTGTAACGCAGAGATGAATTCGTATATTTATATGAAGAAGTATATATATTCTTGAGCAGCTTCACCTCCTGAGTCGATATAGCCATGTTCGTCTGTGTAGCTGGCTGGGTGTGCGTGGAATTAAATTTTTTGGGAAAGCGGAGCAAGATAATTAAATTAAATTTGGTACACTTTGTCCGTCGTCAAAGCTAGCTCGTGGGATTGAAAATGAGCGAAATCCGTCAATGGACACGCCTACCGCTCATACATAAAATATATTCAAAATACAACTTTAGGAGAATTTTTCACGACAATGCAACCAAAATGCACATAAATATTACGAATTATAAGCGCAAGCTCTGATAAAAAATCAGGTGAATTCGGAAAAGTGGGCGTGGCACCTCCCATACAAGCAAAAGTTTCAAAACACTGCAATGTAGGGTATTTAATGCTTGGCCAGGCCAAAGGTTACATCCTTACTAGTTTTTTTTTTTATTCTAGAAGAAAGAATATAGAATTTGATGATACGAGAGTGATATTATCAGTGATGCCAACTCAATATTTTCAATATTTTTTGACATTTTTGGACTTTTAATGATGTTTCTCAATGCTTTTGGATTTTCCGATATATATATCTGTGGACTTTTGACAAAAAAACTGCTTTGATGCTTCCCAATTCTTTTTGTGTATAAATTGCAACAAATGTTAAAGTTTTTATTACAAATGACTACTAAACAAATATTATGCATTAACTTTTTTGCTCTAAAGTCAAAAGTAGAGTAGAACGGGGCAATGTCGTGCACTCAACTTTGACATGCTCGTAAAGCCGTACATCTCAAGCGAATGCAACGAGTAAGCATCCGATCAAAAGATAATTTTGTTGGTTACATCCATGTGTAACAACATTAGTGTAGCGAGAAATTGTGTTTGTGTAAGTGAAGAAAAAAAAAATGTGCACGACATTACCCCCCTCAAAATTTGTGGGGTAATGCCGTGCATTGTTTTCCGAGTATAGTAAAGGTACCAAAATGTGTGAGAAATGATAGGTAGTGGTTCTATTGGAGGAGAGTTAGCATTATCATGTATTTATTTATTACTATACAAGTGTGAAGTACATAATATGTTGTGTAGAGTAGAACGGGGCAATGTCATGCACTCAACTTTGACATGCTCGTAAAGCCGTACATCTCAAGCGAATGCAACGAGTAAGCATCCGATCGAAAGATAATTTCATTGGTTACATCCATGTGTAACAACATTTGTGTAGCGAGAAATTGTGTTTGTGTAAGTGAATGTGCACGACATTACCCCAATGGTCGTTTTAAAGGTCAACTTCGATAACTCGGTGAAGCCCAAAATTTTTTTCGAAAACCAAATACTTATTTTCTTTGGCAGGATATTTCGTTTCAGAAAACACTTACCTGGTATATTTTCCCGGAAGGAAAATTATTTTTCTGACCCGATAAAAAAACACTTTTATCGTCCCGAAAGCGTGCGTTTTGAAAAAAAGGTTACTCTGTAGAGACGAATTGGTGAAAATTGCTAGTATTATATGCATAAGCTCAGTAGGTCAGCAGGTCCCTACCTTACGAACAGTTGGTAAATCATTCAATTCTTTGGGCTAAAACAGCCAGTGCACGATATTGCCCCCTGCACGACATTACCCCGTTCTACTCTATTTAATAAAATTGAAATAAGATGATTTGTCAAATATTTTTTATTTAAAAAATTGTGCTTCTTTCCATAGAAAAAGTAACTTATTTCGTAGAAGTGCTTTGTCGAATTTTTTTTTGCCATTTAACCGTATCGTAATTCGACTTAAGATGTTTTGTGAAGAAAAAACCATTTTCTTATGTCGATTTAAGATGTTTTGTGAAAGCATTTGTAAAAGTTTTTAGTTGTTGCAAATACTTGACTTTTTTAACCTATTTGACATAAGATGTTTTGTCAAATGCAATTCGAAATAAAACACCGAGATAGGTTGATTTTCGATTCTATATCTCTGCAACTAAAGGTCATAGAGATATGGCGATGTCACCAAAAGAAGCGTATTTAAGTTTAATGTTTGTGATTAAAATCTTGGCAAATTGTCTTATTTCGAGCTAGGTTGTTTTGCCAAAAGTCCACAGATATATATAGGATGTTTTTCGATATATTTGGACTTTTACTGATTTCTTCGATTTTTTCTAATACTTTTGGACTTTAACCTATATGTATGAGATGTTGTTCAGTACTTTCGTACTTTTTCCGATACATTGGATATTTTCCGATATATTTGGACTTTTACCGATCTTGGGATGTTTTTCGACATTTTTGAACTTTCACCAATATTTTAGATGTTTTTCAAAATTTTTTTGATATTTTTGGACTTCTACCGATTTCTTCGATGTATTTCAATATTTTTCGGTACTTTTGGACTTTTACCCGAACATAATTTATGTAGATGTTTTTCGATACACTTCGACTTTTTTCGATTTTTTCGATGTATTTTGATATTTTTCAACACTTTTGACTTTAATCGATATTTTAAATGTTTTTCGATATTTTTCGACTTTTACTGATTTTTCAATGTATTTCAATATTCTTCGATACTTTTGCAATTTACCAATATTTTTCGATATTCGTCGATACTTTTGAAATTTCACCGATTTCTCCGATGTATTTCAATCTTTTTCAATACATTTGGATTTTTACCGATATTTTAGATGTGATTATTTTATAGAAATTATATTGCAGCATCTGTTTGTGGAGCATTTTTTCTTTTTTAGCTTTTTTAGTGTTTTTTTGCTTAAAATATACATTTTTTTATACGAATATATATATGCGAATAACCCCGAGTAAAAAAATAATCAAAACCCAAGCAATGCCGGGTAAAACAGCTAATATAAGTTAAAATATTTTTAGTTCAATACCAAATTTAGTGAAAAATATTTGTATTAAGAACGTATTCGAATGTTTCACAAAACGAAAGTTTTATTTTCTAGTGAAATAAAAAGTTGATAATTTCTCATCAAAATAAAATTTTCAAATCATTATTGCGATTTTATCTGAATTCACTACAATATTGGCAATGTTATACAGACAACTGAAAATTATGTTTTAGCTTTGATTAAAAAGAAAATTACTTTCCTAAATGAATGTTACTCATACGTCACGTTGTGCAAAATCCAATTTGAAACAAAAATGATTTCGTTGATCGTATTTTGATTAATGTATTGTTAACAGAAATCATAAGACATTAACAAAAATCTCTGTTTTCTAAGTGTAGCTGCATATCATTTATTATTTTTCTCAAGCTTAAATAAATTTACTCGTCACTTCTTGTGCACTCAAAATACAACCCGCTTTGATGCATCACAATGCATTTGGTGGCAAACAATAGAAGTGCCGACAATCACAAAAATAGCAACCACTCTATAGGTTCACCAGCTCATGCTGCACCAACAACGTCAACAAAATCTAAACAACATTGCACACACATCAGCTTATCACCATGATTATCGAAAATGAAACAAACAAACAAAAAATGGTGAAAGTTGTAAACTTTTATTCAAATGGTTTTGCTGCTTCAACAAAACAAAAAAAATACTTCTTCCATTAGATATTGCATACACCCTCTAGCCATCCCTCCGCCTATCCCCTTTTTGATGTCTAAATTAATATAAGTATGATGCTGCAATTATGCTGGTTTTAGATATCAGTGCCATGCACTGCTAGTGTACGACTACAATGATCTTTTGATGGTGCATTTTTAAACCCATGGCATTTGTCACAAATTTCAAATAATTTTTTGAGTACAAAGTTCTAATTTTATATTGGTTTTTCAAAACCTAGAGCACCTCAAGATTGATTCTTACTTAACGTAAGATATAAAAATGGCTCTTTTGTTCCTTAAGATTATGATTTACCTGATGATATTGCAGGTCCAAATATGGATGCTATTTTTTTCTATATAGCATAACGATTAAAAAAACATATAACACTTAGAGACATCACTTCAAACTATAAATATCTCTAGCAATCATGAAAAAATTCACGAACTTATTTTGTTCACTTGCCTGAAAAAACCAGAATCAAAATATTCAGCTATAGCTAAAAAACTGGTCCATCAAAAATCACTGTCCAAAGGTTTATTTTGAATTATATTTAGAAAAGGTTAACATATTGTGCGAAAAAATGGTTCAGATAAAAAAAGCGGTGAAAAAATGAAGCAACTTTTTAGGTAAAACCCCAACACTTTAGTACGAGATATCCGTATGGCTGCCTGGGTAGGTACTTAAAAATCTTCTATACAAAGACTTAATAAAAGAAGGAATCTGAAGACCTTCAGAGTTCAAAAATTCACAGACCGTTCCAATGAAAAGCAGTTTGAGGGTTAAAAGCGAGCCTAAAATTATATGAAGGTTACTTTACGAATACACTCTAGCGTCTTTTTTGGGCATTGAAGGAGCTTTTAATAACGTCCTTCCAAGTGCGGTAACTGCTAGTCAGCGTCGCATAGGCACAGAGCCTTGTGTTACTGCTCTGATTGAAAAAGTTTTATTATGTAGGGTTGTACAATCTGAAATTAACAACTGTACATTAAGCAAGTCAGTTTCAAGAGGAACTCCGCAGGGTGGAGTTATCTCACCACTACTCTGGAATCTGGTTGTTGATGACTTTATAAAAAGTTTAACCAAACAGGGTGTACGAGTAGTGGCATACGCTGATGATATTTGTATAATGGTAGTGAGTAAGGACTTGAATATCTTAAGTGATGTCTTTGTCACTTAAATCCATTAAACTTTGGACCAGCTCAAAAGGCTTAAGTATAAATGCCGAAAAAACTGAGGTTGTTGTTTTTTCAAATAAACATCAAATACCTCAATTTAGGCATCCAATTTTGGATGGCGTTAGTCTTCCTATAAAGGAAAGCGTGACTTTCCTGGGTATTGTTCTTGACCGTAAACTTAAATGGAAGAAAATAAAATTAGGAAAGCATACGTTGATTTCTATTCTTGTAAACGCTTGTTTGGTAAGAGATGGGGCCTTAAACCGAAAATAATTTTTTGGATGTATAAGGCAATCATCAGGCCGATTCTCATGTACGGAATTTTGCTGTGGTGGAACTATTTACATAAACAAAGTTATTTAGATATTCTGTCCAGGGTTCAAAGAGTTGCGTGTCTCAGTGTTACTGGGGCTTTTAAAACTACTGCCACTGCTGCACTGGAAACTCTTCTTCACCTAGAACCTCTTGATATTTTTGCCAGAAGCATGGCAGCGAAAAGTGCTATTAGACTTAAAGAATTGGGTTTCTGGAAATCGAAATCTTTTGGTCATAATAGTATTTTACTCCAATTTATGGATTGTGATGTAACAGGTGGTACTGACTACCTCTTACCACACCTTCTCTTCCCAACGAACTTCAAGGTGGTAATACCTGAAAGAGAAAAATGGGCTCCTTTAAACGCATCTTTTGAAATATACACGGATGGGTCAAAATTGGATATAGGCACTGTATCAGGCATTTATTCTAAGCCTTTAGACGTAGCTAAATCTTACAGACTACCGAACGACTGTAGTGTCTTTCAGGCAGAGGTTTTTGCTGTCCTTAAAGCTTGTGAATTCCTCAATGCCCATAAGTCCCAATTTCTTGGAAGCGTTGTTATTTACATTGATAGTCAGGCGGCTATCAAAGCAATCTCATCAAATTATATCACGTCAAAACTTGTGTTAAGCTGTAGAAATATCCTTTGCGATATTAGCGAGGACTATAATTTAACACTTTGCTGGGTTCCAGGTCATAGTTATTTCGAGGGCAACGAAATTGCAGATGAACTGGCTAAAATAGGGTCAAACCAAAATGCCCTTTTGGCTGACCTTTCAATAAAAAAACCCATTAGCGTAATCAAGGGAAAAATCGAAAATAAATGTATTCAGCTTGCTAATTCTAGATGGTCAAATCTTCAAACTTGCAATCATATAAGATCTATATGGCCATCATATAGTATAAATCGTACTAAATTTTTAATAGCAATGGAGAAAAATAATGTACGGATCTTAATCGGTGCTATTACTGGACATTGTGCCATGGAAATCCATGCATCTCGTTTAGGTTTCTCAAACATTGGCGACCTTTTTAGAAGTTGTAAAGACTCTGATATGGAAGAAACAGTCTTTCATTTCTTTTGTGAATGTCCAGCGCTTGCGCTTAGACGTAGAAAGAATTTTGGTCATTTCAATTTGGAATCGCTTGAAGCACTGTCTGAGCTTTGTCTTAAATCCATATGGAAGTATATATGTACATTAGGGTGGGCCGATTTGAAAACTGATCTCTGCTACCCCCCTATGTTAAAGTTCATTCGATTCTATGAATATTTGCCCAAGGAACTATACCTCTGCGTTCAACTTCAGTTCGGCGCATTTTTGATTGAAAATTTTACCTTTTATGAATATTTTTTTTTATTTTCATACAAAATTTTAAAAATTTTTATAAAGACAAAAGTAATGTCATTATATGAGTTGGCTGGTATTCTGTCAGTAATCAATTAAATTGGGTTATGTTTACACGATAAGTTTACTTGATTGTGTGGAATTGATGTTATATATTTAAAAAAGTGATATGGGTTAAACAGCCGATTATTATGACCGACTTGCAAAATAAACGATTCATATTTTTGGATGAATTTTTTCAAACAAAGCACCAACCTAGGCTGAAAGTTCATTCAATTTGATGAATATTTGCCCAAGGAACCATACCTCTACGTTCAATTTTAGTTCGGCGCATTTTCGATTGAAAATTTTACCTTGCGTTTAATATTTATTTTTATGCTTAATTTTCAAAATTCTCATAGAGACAAAAGTAATATCATAATATGTTTTGGCTGGTATTCTGTCAGTATTCAATAAAATTGGGTTCAGTTTTTACGAAAAGTTTACTTGATAGCGTAGAATTGATTATATTTATTCCAAAAAATTTTATCGGTCAAATAACCGATTTCAAAATAAACGAGTCATATTTTGACATGAATTTTTGGTATATATAATCCGTCTTTATCAGCAGAACTGGCATTGTACCCGCAGGATTTTTAAATATCCATGCTTTAAGTTGCTACAAGAAAAGGTGAAATTCTTTTTAATTAATAGCATCGAATAGCCCCACTCTTCCTTATTAAAACATCTTAATACGAATACGGTTTTTTACAATAGAACTATTACTTTCCGAGCTATGGTCCTATGAAGATAAGATATTTCAGCCCACATACAAAAGACGAAATATTTCGGGTGTGTGGCATACCCATTTTTTTATTTTAGGGCATTCCTCTGATTGGCACTACACCACTGCATACCCTGCAACTCATTTTGTTTTTTGGCCATAAATCGGTTTCTCGATACTAATACAACTTCATCCTTTGTATGGGGGCTGACAAACCTTCTCTTCAAAAGATCATAACTCTGAAAGTAATTTAATACTATTAAGCTTGAAAACAGCGTTTTCTTAAACTTCAGGTATGGATATCTCGAAATAATGAGGGTAAGTTATTCTTTAACTTATATATATTGAAATTTAATATCAGGAGTGCTGCTTAGTTAGGTTTCTTTTTGTTACGTTTTTCTAGTTCACCAAAAACCATCAATTTTGATATTTTTTTATTGCTTCCGATACCGATTCGATACTTTCCGAGTTTTTTTTTATTAGTATTCTCATAGGTAAATTTATCATTTTGAAAGCGTGACCATTGGAGGTGAAAAGGCACGAATTTTAATCACAAATAATAGCTATGAATAAAAAACATCGACTAAAATAATAAGATCAGATTGCCTACCGATCAGGGATCGGTCTCCAGGTACTAAATTTACTATACGCAATGTTTCTTTTCTCTATTTCATATACCCATGGCTGCAAAAAAAAAGTACCCAAAGTACTATTGGCTTTTTCAAAAAAAGTACTATTGGAGAAGTGCGAATATCATGCCTGTCATGTAGCAATGTCAGCAGATATTCCAGTGCCAACGCAGCAAGAGATTCGGTTTGCTATTTTTTTTGGATTTCGACGTAAGCTCAAGCCTGTGGAAATATTTAGTGAATGCCAAGTTAATGAAGTTAATGCGCCATTCCTCGTGACTATTTCAAAGTGGTTCCGAAGATTCCAGAGAGGTAATTTTTCTGTGGAGGACGAACCTCGAGAAGGCCGCCCAAAAACTTCGACTGATTATGCAAGTGTAGCGCTAGTGAAGTCTAAAATTGACGAAGATCCAAGAATGACCCGGGAAATCATTGCTGAGGAACTGGGCTTGAATGCCATAGCTGTATCGCGAATATCAAATAATGATCTTGGATACACGAAGATATCTGCGCCATGGGTTCCTAGAATTTAAAGTGATGCTCAAAAAGAGGCACGTGTGCGTTTTGCTAAGTATTTTCTTGAAAAATTCAATAACGGAGAGTCTAACACTTTCAAGGAAATTGTAACAGGTGAAGAAGCATGGTTTTAGAAGTACGGCCCTGAAACCAAACAACAATCCATGGTGTGGAGCCCAGAAGGTGCAAATCCACCTGTTAACGCAAAGCAACAAAAGTCAGCAACAAAAGTAATAATGTCAGTTTACTTAACCAGAGAGAAAGTTGTAGCTGCTACCCCTTTGGAAAAAGGTCAGAATTATACTGCTAAGTGGTATACTGAAACCTGCTGACCAAAAGTTTTCCAAAATTTATTGGGAAAACGCCAAAAAAGGAGCTACGCCGCTACTTTCTACATCACGATATTGCGCCAGCGCACACTGCTGAAAAAACGCTTTCAGGCATCGAAGAAATTCGTCCAGTACCTTATTCCCCATACCTAGCTCCTTGTGACTTCTAGTTGTTTCCAAAAATAAAAAAAAATTGAGAGGGAGAGTCTTCAAGAGCAATGAGGAGATAATAAATGCGGTTAATGATGAAATTGTAAAACTGCAAAAAGCCGATTTTTAAGACTGTTTTTCAAGATGGATTTATCGACTTCAAAAATATATCAATATAAATGGCGACTACGTTGAAAAAATACAAACAGATGAAGAAAAAAGTTATAAATTTAAAAAAATCTTTATCCAGTTTTTTCAATTCTACTAAGCGAACTTTTTTTAAGCCCCTCGTACACATGCGGTCTGAGGGCACAATTAACTCGAAAATTTATATCGATGAATGTATTGGAAAACGTCGTTTGCCATTTATTCATGGGCACTGTGATACTGTAATGCTCTGGCCTGATTAAGCAATCTCGCTCTCACTACTCTTTGTCTATTGATTGAAAAACTTGCTAAAAAGGAAGTAAGACGTTCACGAGTTTTTATTACAGAAATCGGTCAATTGGTCATTAAAGATGAAAAAACCGCGGAATGCTATTAAATTAGAGGGTGGAAATCGGAGGAAGGGGAAATGCACACATAACAGTTTTTTCAAAATATCTAGCGAACGAAGCAAAATTTCGATATTTTTTTTTAGAAAACTTTTTGTAGAAAATTAAATTTTTTATGGAAACAGCTTATTAAAACAATTTAAAAAAAAATTCTTATACCAACAATTTTGAAACAAAAAAAAAATAAATTTACAAAAACTCTGAAAAAATTCACATGAATTTTTTAGACAATTCAAGTATTTTTTATCATATACACTATTTTCGTTAGATGCCTTGTTTCTGAATAAAAAATAGTTTTTTTGACCGCGTAATTGAAAAACGTAAAAAAATCGATTTTGGAATTCGAATATTACTATATCCCCAAAAAAATTTATAATTCACCCTCGTTGTCTTCAATACGTATATCATTGGTTGCTCCTTGAATGGTTTGAAGATTTCTAAAAAAATTGTGATGATAGGTGGGACATATGCCACGAGTTCGAGCAGATCTTTTTCTTTTCTACACTTATAGCGTTTTGCGTTGGGTGTAAAATTTTTAAGTTTGTAAGTATTTTCGTAGTTCTTTTTTAAGATCAAGCTCTTCAAATGGAGATCCGTTTTTGGATATTATAAGTATAAGCATAAAGGCCTTAAAGCTTATCCACTGGATTTTGAGGCACCCCACCTATCTTCTTGTTTTGGTTACTTTCCGTCTTATTATATTAATATCTTTTTACATTCCTAACAAACTTGTTTAAATTGGTAGCATTATTTTGGAACAATACAATCCTTAATGCTTGCTACGTAGAGACAGATAACGCCATATTCACTGATTGTTCGCTTGAGATGGGTTAGGCCACTGTTGCATTCATTCCCAACGAAATTTGCTTCAAGGTCAGATAGGCCAATGTCCTGCCATCTATCGTGACAATTAAAACTTAATACTTTTACTTGTCCAATAGCAGCAGAGAGTACTACAGATATTGGAAATAACGTTTTCTCAATTTTTTGGATTTTGTGTGCGATGATGGACTCATATAATAAGTTATTCTTTTATTTCATAAAATTTTAAGTTTTTATTTAAAGGCTTTAAGTCCTAAGCTTAAAAAGTTTATTTCAAGGTCTACTTAAAACAATAGTTGAAATTGCATTTGAATGTATGTATGTTTTATTGCATTTAAAAAGGAAAAAAATTTGCTTGGTTTTCTGTAGCGTTAACCAGAGCAAAGATCAAAGTTCCATTTTGGATTCACTTGCAATTTTTTTGGTTACGTGTATTTGTGAATTTGTGGTTTTTGTTTCCCTTAACTTTTTGTGCTGCTTTCATTTATAAAAAACAGAAAGACGACCGGCCAGCAACTTGAACGTGATGTATGCGCCTTCTTTCAAGTTGCTCCCAATCCACTGCTGATCTTCAACGCACTCTGAACCCTGACGTCGTTCGTTACAGCTGGTGTGGTGCAAAAAAACAGCAACAATACCGTTGGGTTTGTATGGCGGCGGAAAGAAATGTTTTATTGATGAAATAACTCTTTTTCTCCACTGCTGTTATTGCAATTTCTCTTGAAGAAAATCACTTAATTTCGTTATTTCTTTTGTTTTGCTTTGGTTGTCTTTTTTTTTTTAATGTGGAGTTTATTTTATTGAAGAGGAAGCGGAAGTTAATTTTGTGGTGTAAGTTATTAGTGTGTGTGTGTGTGTGTGTGTGAATGTTTATGTAAACATACATTGGCGAGTAGGAAGCTTAAGAGGTAGTTTTTTGATTTGGAATAAGCTAATACGAGTAAATAATAAAAAAGTAATTAAAAAGTTTATAAAGTTATAAAGAAATAAATCAATAAATAATAAATTGCACCTGGAGAGGAGACCAAAATGCACCCCTGAAGGGTTACAGCGTCAAAACTGATTTTCTTACTTGTTTTACAAAAATAAATTTCTTGGGTCACCCTAACGTTTAAAGGAAAAAATTTTGCAGGAAACTTTTAGCTAATTGTATCGGCTGTCTAAAGGTGTATTTTGTTATAGAGTTTCAAACGATTTCGCAAAGTTCTGGACCTTCAAAAACGATATTTTCAATTTTGTTTCCTATTTTTTGACTTTGGCGGCCATTTTGGTATGAAAAAGATCCTTGTATTCGGGAGAAGGGGAATAGTGTCGCCTGCGGGCATGGGTCTGGTATGGGCACCCCCCGTAACTTTTGACAGAAAATAAATGCGGCTTTCTGACAAATTTTAAGCGCGTGTTAGGACAGCGCGAAAAAATTTAAAATATCAACTTTAAAGGTCCGGAACTTTCCGAAATCTTTTAAGCTCTATAAACCAAAAACACGCTTAGAAAGCTCATACAATTAGCTAAAAGTTTTCTCTAAAACGTTATGGTGATTCAAGGAAATTGTTTTTTAAAACAAGTCAAAAAATCGGTTTTCACTCTATAACTCCCCAGGGTGCAATTTTTTATTAGACTAGGCCTATCACCTCTGAGAAGCTTCGTAACATTATCGATTACACCCTATATACAAACCATTATACGTCAAATTTCATAATGATGGTTGGTGCTGGTGCAGATATACAGGGTGGGTAAAAATCATTAAAACACCGAAAAATCTAAGATTTCTGGAACTATGCTGGACAACTGTTTCCTTTGACATTTTTCGAAATTCGCACAACCAACGGAGTTATTTGATTTTAAAGTGAGTCAATAGCGGTATGTTGTAGACGCCCAAAATCCCTCCCCTCAGCATTATCGATAATTTGATTCTTGCGAATTTCGAAAAATGTTAAAGGAAAAAATTGTGCAGAATAGTCCCAGTTATCTTAAATTTTTCGGTGTTCTACAGTTTTCTACCCACCCTGTGTAGCACTTAAAGTGATTTTATTTGCATGAGGGTACAATACTCCAATGTCTTATTTTTCACACTTTTCGCATGGTGTTCTCTAAATAAAATATGCATCTACGTGCAAAGTTTCAAAACGAGAGTTGGTATAAGTAGGTTAACAAATATAGTAAGGTGTTGTTAGGTTCTTCGTAGGTGTAGGTAGGTTATTTCTCTCACTTTTTGCATGATGTTTCTTAAATAAAATATTTGCTGATGGAATGAATCATGCATCAAGTTACAAGTTAATACAGGGGAAAAACATGTTTTTTTTTTTTGTTTTGTGGTGTAACGACCCCTTATACAACGCACAATTTTTGGAGGGTTTTTGGTAGAGACGGTATACGTATTAAATATTTACGATATAACTCTGTCGGAGGACTAGGCGCAGATATGCTGTTATGTAATATGGCCTTGAGGCTTAGGTGTGACGCGGTTTCATACAAAACCATCAACTCTTTAGTAGTATTTGTCTAAAGGGGTAACAACACCCCTTTGACTAATCTTCCCCAATTTAAAAAAAAAAAATATATCGGTGCAGCAAAACCCATTAAGTCAATTTCGAACATTTTGGATTTTTGGTCATCCAAAAAAGAGGAACGCAAAAATTCATAAAGTTTGGTTGACACACTTTGTTTCTTTAGGCTACCACCATCTACGAGACGTCCACTAAGGAATTCATCACAGCATTTTTTGCTTTTGGTGCTTTTGTTGCTTTTGTTGCTTATGGCATTTTAAAAAATTAAAATTTTAAAAATGTTTCTTTTTTTTTTGTATGTACTTACTTTGGGGTGTATCCCAAAAACCGTTTTTTTGAAATTCAAAAGTGCAAATGGATAAAAGTTGTCACCATAGTCACATAATTATCGAACTAAATTTTTGGTCGAATTGGAAAATGCTTAGGTCCCCCAAAAAGAACCCAAAAGTTTGATTTATTTTGTCAAAAACGAAATATGTGACTTTAGTGTGAACTTTTTATCCACTCGCCCTTTGGAATTTCAAAAACAAGTTTTTCGTGATACACCCTAACGTATATATATATTTACATGCTTATATGTATGCATAAGATAATGAGAGACAACGACAAAAAGTGAAATGAAATAAAAAATATTAGAAAAAATCAAGCATCAAACCCAGGGGCAGATCATTGCAACGGGCAAACGGGCGTATCCATGTTGGCATGGTCGGTCAGTGCAATTTAACTACATTTTAATGTGCTTTCGGTCAAAGTAAAATCTCTACCAGTTTATGCCCGGTTGACTGACTTTAGGCGATCAATGGGTACAATGCTGATAATGGTGCCAGAGAGATGACTGTATCGCGGTGGTGATGATGGTAATGGCAATAGTTGATGGTGATGGCGTTGGTAAGTGACTAACATGTGTAAAAGGCTGTGGTGTGTGATGAATGTGCCATGTTGTACTAAGCATGTTGTGTCAGTTGAGAGATGAATAACGATTTCGATGCCGTGGCAAAACTTTTGAAAACACAACATAACAAATCACTTAAATTGTTCATATGAAAATAGCGTACAAACATATAAGTATAAATACTTAGGTTTTTTTTTTATCATAGTATATGCAATATTTCATTACATTTTGTAAGGCCATTAATAAAACTCCTAAAAATGACGTATGCGAAAATATTAAAACCTTAAGGATGACCTCTGAGAAATCGATTTTTCGTCACTTTGTTGTTCTAATAATTTCACTCAAAAATAAAGTGTGGAGAGTGTGCAATTACATATGGGTGATTCTCCGAAAAATGTCCCATTCAATGTCCCGGGGCTCAAACCCATGCTTAAATGTAAAATTTGATATTTTAAGTATTTAATGAAGATACATAACAAGAGCTTCTATACGAATAGCTTAGAAAAAAAAAATATTCTAAATATTTTACTATGAAATTATAACATAAAGTGTTAAAAAATCATTCTCCCTGCTGTTCCTAACCGCTTCTTAGTTCATTTATTTTGCTCATTTCGCATATTACGTTATTTTCTAAAAAAAACTTATACAATTTTTCTGTGTAAACACTTGGAAAAAAATTTTTTAAAAAAAGACCATTTTGTAAAGAACCCAAGTGTGTGTCATTCTCTCTGCAGGTTTTTTTATATTACTATACATATTATTTTATCGTTAGATAAATAAATCAATAAACATTTATGGCTGATATCAACCAGTATTAAGTTTTTCAAAAATTTTTCAAATATTTTCATTGTGATATCTCCTGTCTCGTCATTTTTCCGTTTCGTCATTCTCCCGTCTCGTCACTTTTCCGTCAAATTTACTTTCTTTCTTGACTTGTTGAACCAATTTTCCTATTTATGATTAAGGGCTGTCCATAAACCTTGCGATGCTCCAAGGGGGGAGTAATTCTATGGAAAATGGTATAAATGCCTATTATGAATTTATCTTTCAGGGCTGCTACCTGTTTTTATTTTTATTTTACTTAAATGGCTTTCATCTTATATATGATGGCTTGTGGCTAAAAATATTTTGAATTTTATTACAAAATATTATAGCTAGCGGCTCTCTATATATGTATGTACATAAGTACAAGCAAAAGTCAATGACGCAGTTCCAAAATCAAAAACCATTAGCAGGGTATTCTTCTCGAAACCGAACCGATTTAATTGCATTTAGAGACCAATTAACAACAATTTTATTTGCATTCAAAGTGATAAAATCGCAATATCTGTTACTGACAATACGTGAGTGAACTTTTTTTCAACTTCAATACCTAAAATTTTTCACAGCCTCTCTTGCCAGGCGCTTTAATATTCACAATAATATTCAATAACTTAATTAATAGTTTGCGTTTTTTATTTTCATTTTATTGTCAGAGTATTTTTTGCTCCCGGTACCATGTTCAAACTGGTACTTGTCTACCCCTTAACGCTGCGGAGGGAGGGGGAGGATGCAAAAGTTTCAAACGCTTTTCGTGTCCGTTTCAGTATTTTGAGCGTTTGTTTTTGCGCCGTCTTAAATTAGAGTCGAGATGTGATGTGATGAGGGATATGTAGAGAAAGAAAATAATAAAAATTATGTAAAATGTATCTATCTATCTGTGCACTTTCATAGTATTTTTATTGTGGCTTTTGCTTTGTGTTTTGTTTTTTATTTGTTTGTTGCTGTGCCTTTGTTCAGTTGCAGTACTTCAGTTTGACGTTGAATTTTATTCATTCCCTCAATTAAAAATTGCAGTTTTTTTTCTTTTTTTTAGAAAGTTTTACAGTGCAATCCAGTGACAGGCAAACAGTCACTCGAATGTGTATCTTCAAGACCAAATATAATAAAAAACATAAGTATCTGCATATCTGTTTGTTGTTAATGAGATAAATACAATAAGAATTGAAAGGTATATACTAGGTATAGGTAGAAAGGTACATAAAAATTAAATTAGGAAATATACATTCGAGAGGGTCTGAAACAATTGATATGCATGTAAACTTTATGGCTCCTCAATGTTCATGGCTTATGTGCTTGTATGGTAGGTGCCACGACCTCTTGTCCGAATTCACATAACTTTTGCTCAGATTAGCATTTTGAAACTTTTGCTTATGTGAGATGTGCCACACTCTTTTGTCCAAGTTCACCTAGTTTTTGCTCAAAGCCTGCGCTTATCGTCCCTAGTATTTATGTGTATTTTGGGTGCATTGTCATGAAAAATATTCCTAAAGTTGCATTTTGAATATATTTTTTCTATGACCGATTTCCCTCATTTTCATGAATTAGATTATCTTTAACGACGAAGGCAGTGTACCAAATTTCACTAAATTATCTTGCTACAAAAAAATATTAAAATGATTTCAACGGACGGGCAAACAGACAGACGGACATGGCTATATCGACTCAGGAGGTGATGCTGATCTAGAATATATATACTAGGGATGTTCAAAAAAAACAATTTTTTTTCTAATTTCTTAGATATACTTTGGCTTCATATAATGACGTTAAAAAAAAATTTTTTTTCTAAAACAAAATAAAAAAATAAAAACAATTCACACTTGTTCTTTTCATGATTCTAAGCATTTTATGTCATGTGCACTTTTTTGTAAGATGCCTCCCTCTTGAGTAAAAAATTACTATGTTTCAAACGTTATATCATCGAGCCTGCTGGCCCAAAAAAGTCTTAACATGTCTTTTCTTGAAGGTTTTCAAGAGCTTTTTCGAATGAGATCTTGTAAATTAAGAAATGTTCATTTCGTTTAAAGCACGATGACATTTTTCTTTGAAAAACTGTTAAATTTCGCCTTTTTAAGGTAGTTTTTCGTTTTTTAAGATGTGTAAAATTTTTTTTTTCAAAATTACGACATAGGTTTTAAAGTTCATTAAAAAACAAACAAAATGAATGTTTTTATGTTACTCTAAAACAAATTGTTTGCCAACATTTTATAATTAATGCTAAAAAAAAATATTAAAAATATATTTTTGCTTTGAGCCACCTTTAAAAATGCATTTTAAAATCTGAAAAAATTCATGGGATATTCTGTCATGATGTAGAACGTGATGTCAAAGTATATCTAAGAAATTCGAAAAAAAAATTTTTTTTAACAGCCCTAATATATACTTTCCATACCTTCCACGTCTCCTTCTCCGCATTACAAACGGAAGGACAAAGTGAATAAGCCCTGAGTGTAGGGTATAAAATTCAAATTTTATGCTTTTGGGGTCGTTGATTCCAAAACATCCTTTAAATATCAACATATCGCATTTTCAATTCGGAATCAACTTTATTGAATGCAAAATGTTGATTTCAAAATGGCGGAAAATTTTCTTAAAGAATAATTACAAAACGTCAAAAATATATCTAGAAAAGTTTTGGAACTCGCTGATTCCAAATTTTGGATTTTTCGAAAACAAAATAGCGGACAACTTCGGACTATATGGCAGGTGGACGTGTTCTTGATCCGATCATGACCATTTTCAACCAATAACTAGATGCTACCGATTATGTCTCAGATATCAAGTATTATTGTTG
Source organism: Calliopum simillimum (assembly GCA_951812925.1). Taxonomy (NCBI): domain Eukaryota; kingdom Metazoa; phylum Arthropoda; class Insecta; order Diptera; family Lauxaniidae; genus Calliopum; species Calliopum simillimum. Next base: position 116,367,174 of record OX638371.1, on the reverse strand, counting down.
TGCTTGAAATATTCCCGAAGCTATAAAGTTTTCAAATTTTTAGTTATATGAGAGGTAAGCGTATCCTTCACCCGATCTCGGCTTGACGCGGTTTTTATTTTATTACGATCTCAAAAATGATCGGAATGAAACCTACGATATTTCAAAAAGACCCATTAGAACAGAATATAATGGGCTAAGATGTGCTTGAAAATTGTTCCTTGAGTGAGTTCATGATAGCCTTGATACAAAATGAAAATTTAGAGTTTTACAGTAGGGTGAAGTTTCAAAAAGACCTTTTTATATGGGTATTTTAGCTAAAAAGCCAATATGTGGTTGATTTTAGGTTCTAATTTAAATTTTTGTTATATTCCGCGCTTTTTTGAGAAATCGACGTTCAGCGACCTCTAAATGACCTTCAAACAAATTGAAAAAAATCTCAGTTCACTTTCTTGACACCATCAGATGTTTGTGCAAGATCGTTGAGTTCCCTAAAATGTTTACTTATTTCTTACAGCAGTCTTATAAATATGATCAAAATTGGTTGACAACGAGGAGGGTATGCTCATTCGGTGGGTCGGTAACACTTACTGTAAGTTGTTTTTGCGACTGAATCTGAATAGTAATATCATCATTGTAATCGAAGTTTTGAATTGATGTTTTTTTCACGGGCACCTGAGTTCCTTCAAAAACTTCCGTTACTGCCGTAAAATACAAAATGAAAAAAATTAAAGAAAATTGTCACGCGATGCTTTTTACATCTCATATTTTCATTCGATTGCATTTCAAAATGTGTTTTCTCTCACGCTGCAACAATTTTCATATGAATTGTTAGCGGAAAATTAAATTCAAGTGTAGGTACAGCTGCGGGTATTGCGATTTATTTTCTACGTTTTCACACATGCCAGCCCCGAGTTTACATACCCATGATTACCCACTTGTAAATACGCCGATTAAGCAGGCCAATTCCAACAAATGGTGTGCGCTACAACACAATATACAAATACAACACAAGTGAACGCTTTTAAGTATATAATATAATAGATAAATATACGAGAAGGAAACAATACAGTCATTGACATTACACAATTCAGCAGCATTAACACATAATTTACTATCAGAAACATGGCTTATCTGTGATTCAGATATCATGCCGATGAAAACATCTGTGTGGGGTATTACGTAAAAACTGACAAACGTGCAAAAATTAAAAAGAAAATTCTCTTCTACCGAATATTTTTCCATCATCTGTTTTACGAACCAACGAACTACAAAATGCAAAACGCGAGTATGTGAATTCACTTGAGAGAACCATATTTTCAATGTTGCAACTCAGAACATTCCATTAAAAAACTACGTATATATTACATAAAATTGTATAGACTTTAAGAATTTTATCTTGTTATTTAATACGCTGGTACACTGAAAAGAAAAAAATTATAAATTAAACCGATGTGCATTTTCCTGCAGTACCGAAAAAATGTAAAGTAAGATTTTATAATCTTAAAGTATTACATAGCACTGTACAGTAGACTGATTCAAAAAGCGATTTTTGGACATTCCATGAGGATCTGAAGGATCGTGTCAAAAAAGTGAACTAAAAAAAAATTTGAAAAAATTTTATATACATAATTCGCATTCCATATTAAATTATGCCATCTGATCCCCAGCACTCAGCAACAATCAGTGGAGCAACCGCCAGACTTAGTAAAACAGCACCCTGCACATAGCTACCGGTTTTTACCACATATCCCATCCTGACAATTCTTACTGGTCTGCCAAAATCCTGCACATTCCTCCTACGGGATTGTCAGCAAACCTAGACCTCACAGGTGTATTAGGATGGACTTCCGGAGTCATAGGGCAGCCATCTTGAACGTCCTGTCCCACTGCTGGGACCCTGGACTCACGGATAGGCCTTCTATGCTCTGTATCGGCACCTTGCCAGCACGGCTGTTGACTCACTGGCACTTAATAAAGTGCTCAATATAAAAATCACTTTCGAGGTAGGCAAGGTGCACACTTGCAGAAACTCGTTTGGGCTACTCACTCACCTTGATGAATTACAGTGTCCGAATCATTGAGGGCACCGATCCACGGTGCAGTGGTAGTCCACATGACAGTTCTAAATTACATATTTAACTGTCCTCCCGTTCAACCAACCTCACTACAACTGACCTCTGATCCAGCCCTGCAGAGGTAGCCTGGACCTCTCGGACTAAGCTCGATCAGAATTAAATTTTTATCATCCCCTAAGCTAGTAGACAAAAGGAATAATTATTTTTTTAATTGACAAGCCTGGCACTCGAAACGGATGTAGTATCCCAACAAAACTTTTGAATAAATTTGTAGCCTCTTATACGATAATTGATTACCTAACGCATTACTTGAATGTTAAACCATTTAAAAGATTACATGTAATGCAATAAATAATGAAATACTTTTTCAATTACATGTAATGTAATGGGTAATTTCGAAAGTTTTTACTTAAGATTTTATGATTTTTAAGTCATTTTGATGTTAATGTTCGTTCATATTTCAAAAGAAATAAATAGTAAAAAGAAAATATTTTCGATAATGCTTCCCCTGATAAACTTTTGGCCCAAAACAGAACCCTATATATCTATAACGTCCTACTTAATACATTGATTCAGTACTTATATAACGCAAAAGTAATCCAGAAAGTAGTCTATATAAATAATTTTTCGATTACTCGATCGATTACATGTAAGCAAGTGTTTTATTAGGGTAATCGATTACGCCATGTATGTGTTAAAATAATGCTTTATGTAACCCAGAAAGTAATCGATGCAAACAATTTTCTAGAGTACTCGACCAATTACATGTAAGCGAATATTTTACTGGGATGTACTTTAAAATACATTACAAAACAAAAAACAACAAATTCAAAAAAAAAAAAAAAAAAAATTTCTGTTTGTTTCATTTGAAATTATTAAAACTAGAGTTCGCCTTGTGGCCGAAATTCGACCATTTCGATTTGACCATAAAATAAAGCAAAAAGTTTTTATACCCTTCCTTGGTCGATAAGACACAAAAAGCTTTTAATATTCTTCTTTAGGGTTAGGGTTATCTGCGTCGATGCAGCAGCTAAGTTGCAATACCGTGCTTTCCATTTAGAGGCGTGTAACTCCTTCTCAAGAGCAAACAGTTTTTGATATCTTTCTGTCCCGTTCATTTTATGCCCATACCAAAATTCATAAAAATCAATCATGCTATCGTCCCTTAGTGCTTACCTTATATCTATACCAAATTTCATAAAAATCGTAAGCAGCAGTTTAGCCGTGGGAGCATTTTTTCCATTTAGGGGCATGGTACCGCCCACTGAAAAACACAATGGTCATATTATCGTTCCTTAGTGCTTACGCTATCTCCACACCAAATTTCGCTAAAATCGATGCAGCGGTTGAGCCGTGAGAGTGTTTTTTCCATTTAGGGGCGTGGCACCGCCCAGTTTAAAAACAAATATGGTCTTATGCACTGCTCCTCTTCACAGCCTTTCCAACAAAACAAAAATCAAGCAAATCGATTGAGATTTAGGTATAGAAACAGGGACTGAACCGATTTCGATTGCCTATTTATATAAAGATATTTGATTTTTTTTTTATACCCTACACCCAGGGTATATTAACTTTGTTCTTCCGTTTGTAATGCAGAGATGGGAGGCGTGGCAGTTATGGAAAAGTATATATATTCTTGATCAGCGTCACATCTATCTGGTTGGCTGTCTATGCGTGGAAATACACTTTTCAAGAAAACAGAGCAAGATGAATCAATGAAATTTGGTGCCCTGCCTCTGTCGTCAAAGTTAGCTTGAGGGATTGAAAATGGTGCAAAATTGGTCAACGGACACGCCTACCGCCCATACAAATAATACGTTCTAAACGCAATATTAAAAGCATTATTTACGATAACGCAAGCAAACTACACATAAATACTAGGGATAGTAAATACTAGCTCTGAGCAAAAAGTAGGTGAATTCGGACAAGAGAGCGTGGCTAACTCCATACACGAAAAAGTTTCAAAATGCTATATTGAATGCGTTATTTGGGATAATCCAACCAAATTTCATTAAAACACTAAAATCAGTAAATGCAAGCTCTGACAAAAAACTAGGTGAATTCAAACAAGAAGGCGTGGCACCTCCCATACAAGCAAAACTTTCAAAGTACTTCACTGAAACCATTATTTGAGATAATCCAACCAAATTTCACTAACAAACAAAAAACAGTAAATGCAAGCTCTGAGCAAAAACTAAACAAACTTGGACAAGAGGGCGTGGTACCTTCTATATAAGTAAAAGATCCAAAATGCTATACTGAAAACAGTTTTTGAGATAATGCAACCAAATTTCACTCAGACACTAAGAACAGTAAGTGCAAGACCTGAGCTTTGAGAATTCTGAGGAGTGGTCGTGGAATCTAACGTAAAAACAATTTTTTCAAAATACTGCAATGTAGGGTATTTAATGTTTGGCCAGGCCAAAGGTAGCACCCTTACTAGTTTTTTTTGTATTGTATTTTAAAGTAAGTACTACATCCAAACTTCAACGCAAATTTACGACGCACACTGGGAGATTGTGGCCATAAATAGGTAAAATTTGAAAGTGCTATGGATTTAAAAAATTTTTACGCCAATCGTCAGATAATACTTAGTGACGGAAAATAAATTTTATGTGAATTAAAGTGATTTTTCAAATATTAAAAAAAAAAAAAAATGGTAAATATGGAAAAATTGCATACTTTGACAGTAAAAAAAAAAAATATATATATTCTGATTTTCAATATTTTTCAATATAACATGTGGCCAAGTATGTTTAATCGAAATGCAAAGTCCCTGCTGCCTTTTTTGACAACTTTTTTTTATGAACTTTTTCATATTGTAGTTTTTGACGGGACAAAATAAATAGACTTTTTTGGAACGCTATTTTTAATTCGTTTGCATCGAAATATATCAAGATAGCATTTTGGCAAAAGGTACAAGCACTTAGTTTTTAAAAAAATATTTGTTTGAGTTTTTATATATAATAAAGGAATTATGGTGATTTTTCGAAAATTTAAGCTCAAAAAGCCAAAATCGAGAAATTTTAAAAACTTTGACATTAAAAAAAAAAAATACATTTTCTGATTTTCATTATTTTCCAATATAATATGTGGCCAAGTATGTTTAATCGAAATACATACAAAGCCCCTATCGCCTTTTTTGAGAACTTTTTTTTCTATGAATTTTTTCCTGTTGCAGTTTTTGAGAAAACAAAAAAATTGTATTTTTTTATATTCTTCAACTAGTAGAGTTCCCAGGGCGTTAAAAACACGTATGTGTAGGATTTCTACAAGACCGCATGAAATATTATTATTAAAAGTGGAATGTTTAGCTTATAATATAAATAAAAAAGTGTAGTGCGGTCATTTGTTAGTTTTTGCCTAGAAAATTTTTCGAGGTTTTTGAAACTGAGTTATTTTTTTAAATTGTGATAACACATGAACGGAGCGTCGCAGTAAAAAAATAAAAATACCAGCTTATAGGGAATTGCTTGTTTTTTTTTTCTTTTGTACAACTTAAAGCTTAGGAGATATCTTTTGACAGCCCTAAAATGCAGAAAAAAACTGTTTTTGCAAAATATTTCGGAACGATGTACCGTAGAAAAAAATTTTTTCTTTGATTTTGCAGAACATACAATTCTCTATGAATGACTTTACGAACACTTTTTCCGTCCGACTTACCGTTCATGAGATATCGCGATTTGAAAATGAACATAATTTTATGAAAAGTCATACGCAGTTGGCCTCTTCGTTTTGGCTTTTTGGACAAAACACCGGTGTTGGAAACAACTACAATTACGATGAAATTTACTAGAATTTTTCTCTTGAAGTACCAGTTACAGAGATAAAGATAGTAATTTTCAATGTGTTTTACGATTAGTAGAGTGCCTGGGACTTTTAAGCTAGGATTTTTATTAGAGTGAATGAATTTATATAGTCGAGGTGGGATTTTGTTTTTCATACTATACAAAGAAAAGTTTACCAAAAATTTTTTTGTGCATTTGATAATTCTTTATTTAAGCAATAACTATAAAAAGTTAATAAAATACTAAATTCAAAATATGCTAAAACATTTTGAAAACTATTTTTTCTTAACTAATTTGGAGTCGCTGAACACGAAAAACTCTTTTTTTGTTATTCCTTTGGACCGTTCCCGAGTTATTCGGACATTTCTATTTTCGAGGCTATAGCCTCATATACATCAATATATTTATATAATGCCTAGTCCGATCGATTTTGTTTTACCACGTTTACAAAGAGTGAGCAATGGCACTCCTGATAAGTATACCACGTCGTGCTTGAACCAAGTTTAAATAAAAGTTTCTTGCATATGAGTTTTTTGACTGAATTACGTTACGTAATAACTTCACGAATCAAATGATCCCAAAATTAAAAAAATCGAATGGGCCCTTTTTGAAATAAGGAGCCTTAAACAATAACTACAAAAAGTTCATACAACACAAAATTAAAAATATTTGGAACATTTTGCAAACTATTTTTTCTAAACTAATTTGAGGTCGCTGAACACGAAAAACGCATTTATTTTTTTTTCCTTGGGGTCGTTCCTAAGTTATTCGATAATTTATAATTTCGAGGTTATAGCTTCATATACATCAATATATTTCTATGACGCCAAAACCGATCAATTTTATTTGTCCACGCTTACAAAGAGTGATTAACGGCGCTTCTAACAAGTATACCAATAATTATGCTCCAAACAAAATTGACTGAGTTAAAGCAGGAAAAAGCATGATATTTCAAAAATTTTTTTAATTTTTCACATCAACTTCAAATGAAACACTTTGTTTTTGGCACATATTTTTTTTTAAATAATTATTTTTAGAAATTTTATTTAATGGCGCATATAAAAACAAACATTTTAAGCCTATGTTGAGCAAAATCGAATGAAATTTCCAAGAGATATAAAGGCTTTAGTGCAATAAGGAAGATGTGAGAATTTTCGAAATGTTCGGCCTGAGTCAACAGATCCAATTTTTCAGCCTCCAAATAGGACACCCTACACTTATTGAACACTTTAAAGATGATTTAAGTAACTTCTAATCATTCTCTGTAGAAGAACATTGCGAATTGTATCAAAAATATTAATTTTTAAAAGAAATCGAAATTTCTCTATTGCACTAAAACCTTAATATATTTTGGAAATTTCCTTCGATATTGCTCAACATGTTTGCAATTATATGCGCCATTAAATAACATTTCTAAAAATAATTATTTAAAAAAAAATATGTGCCAAAAACAAAGTGTTTCATTTGAAGTTGATGTGAAAAATTAAAAAAATTTTTGAAATATCAAGCTTTTTCCTGCTTTAACTCAGTCAATTTTGTTTGGAGCATAATTATTGGTATACTTGTTAGAAGCGCCGTTAATCACTCTTTGTAAGCGTGGACAAATAAAATTGATCGGACTTGGCTACATAGAAATATATTGATGTATATGAAGCTATAACCTCGAAATAATAAATTATCGAATATCTTGGGAACGACCCCAAGGAAAAAAAAATAAATGCGTTTTTCGTGTTCAGCGACCTCAAATTAGTTTAGAAAAAATAGTTTGCAAAATGTTCCAAATATTTTTAATTTTGTGTTGTATGAACTTTTTGTAGTTATTGTTTAAGGCTCCTTATTTCAAAAAGGGCCCATTCGATTTTTTTAATTTTGGGATCATTTGATTCGTGAAGTTATTACGTAACATAATTCAGTCAAAAAACTCATATGCAAGAAACTTTTATTTAAACTTGGTTCAAGCACGCCGTGATACCAATGATTATGCTCCGATCAAAATTGAATAAGTTATAGCAAGAAAAACTTCAATTTTTTTTCAAAAATTTTCATATCAACCTCAAAGAAAACACTTAGTTTTTCGCAAATATTGTTTTTAAATAATTTTTTTTGTAATTTTATTTAAAAGCACATTAAATTTCAAACATTTTAAGCTTATGCTGAGCAAAATCGAATGAAATTTCGTGAAGATATTAAGGATTAAGTGCAATAATGATGATGAGAAGTTGTCCAGAGCATTTTCAAAATGTTCAGCCTCAGTCAACAGATCCAATTTTTCTGCTTCCAAATCGGACACTCTACACTCATTGAACATTTTAAAGATGCACTAGACAACTTCTTATCATTTTCTGTAGAAGAACATTGCGGATCATGTTGCAATTGTATCAAAAATATTAATTTTTGAAAGAAATCGAAATGAAATTAAATTTTTAAAAAAATATACTTAAAAACAATATATGCGAAAAACTAAGGGTTTCATTTAAAATTGATGTGAAAAATTTGAAAATTTTTTCAAAAGATCCAAGTTTTTCTTGGTATAACTCAGTTAATTTTGTTCGGAGCGGAATCAATGGTATAAACGTTAGAAGCATCATTAGTCACTCTTTATAAACGTGGTAAAACAAAATCGATCGGACTAGGCATTATACAAATATACATATTGATGTATATGAAGCTATAATCTTGAAAATAGAAATGTCTGAATAACTCGGGAACGGCTAGAAGGAATCAAAAATAAAGTGTTTTTTTATGTTCAGCGACCGAATTAGTTTAGAAAAAATGGTTTGCAAAATTTTACAATTATTTTTAATGTAGTGTACTAGTGTACTTACTTTTCATAGTTAATACACAAATCAATGGAAATAACTTATGAAAATTATATCAGTCTACAAAGTCAAAGTTTAGCGTGCTGTAGTGATGAAATGGGTTTGTTTCAAGTCATTTGAAAAATGGCAAATAGTACGTTGGTTAATATTGTGCTTAACCAATATAGAAGGGTATCCTGAAATAACATTTAATTTTTTGAATTATCGCCAGGTATTGAGAGTATCTGCCCCACTGTGCGACGTCTCGATATTTATTTTTGACCCATGGTTTCCAGGGCAAAGTTTTTAAAATTTCCGTAGATTTTTTTGTTGCTGTACTCTTTGCCGCAAAAACATGTATATATATATATAAATGATAAAAACTGAGTGTTCCTAGTAATGTATACTTTTCGAACACGATCTGACTAACTTGCCTGATTTTTCGTTATTTCAAAAGTGTTCAGTAGTTGTCATTTAGTAATTGATAAGCAAAACAATGCGTATAGAGTGGCAGAAACCGTACTTTAGTAGTTAGGTCTAAGCCAGTGTTATTATATTTCTTTTTATTTTCAAAAGTTTATATGGTCTATTTTTTTCCAATAAGAAATCTTAATAGCAACGCTAATAAATAAAACCAAAACTGACTGATTGCTACCATGGTATGGGCCAAACATCTGTTGGAAGATGTTTACATTCATTAGGTAAGAGCGGGTTACATGTTTTGCTATGTGTTTTTGTTTTTTGTTTTAAGACGGAAACGTATCCAATCAAAGGGAACACTTAAGTCCGCATCAGTCGATCTTTTGTTGTTGTTGTTTTCATATTATTTCGGCTCATTTGCAGACTTAGGCAACGAAAATTAAAATCAAAACAAAAATAAACAACAAATAAATTAAAATAAAAAAAAAAAAAAAATAAAATTAAAAAAAAACAACAACAACAACAACTATGCAGCAATTTGGGTATCTTAATTAAGCCGAATTTGTTTTTGTTGCTACAACAAAGTTGGCAGCACTGCCTGCGTCAGATTACATAACATAATAGTTGTAATTTGGCAGCATTATTTAATAACATAATTTAATTATGCATTTTGTTTCGGATGTTTTGCGTCTTCTTCTTTTTTTTTTTTTTTTGATTAATTTGGGAGTTTGTTTTGTGTTTTTTTTTATTTTTTGAATGTTTTCAGTTTTCTCAAAGTCGACATGGCTCAATTTTAAATGATGCATTTCGTGTTTGTAGACAAATTATAAAAAACAAAAAAATTAATTTTTTCCTAAATTAACCAAAGTAAAAATTTGTTCGTAATTTGAAAATCTCTGAAAATATTCATCGAAATTCCAGTTTTTTATACTGAGACTGCTAAGTTATATTTTATATTTAATCAACTACATAACCAACAAAGGGCATTTCTTTAATTTTTTTTTCTCATCACAAATTCACCATGAAAATCTCAAATGAAATTTGCATAATGCCACAAATCAGTAATTGACAAATACCAAGCTGCAGCTTCAGCTTCAGTTTGCGCAAGTTCATATTAAAAGGTTAATAATAAATACAAATGGAGAGAAGATCTACAGCAGCAGTCGCAAAGGTTAACATACAAATTGGATGCTTCCGCTAGAAAAAGAAACTATTTTTTATAGTAGATTTCAAATTGTAGATAATTGAAGTAACAAATCCACAGCGAAGAGGTAAAAAATACTAAAGAATTTACTTTAGATTTTTCGGTCTAACTGTGCTTTATATTGATTTTGTGCTTTTAGCCCATTCCCACTTGCTTGGTTAAAGCGATTTAGTTAGTTATGGCTTAGTTAGTTTGGCATATAAAGAGTTTATAAATTTTTATGTGAAAATTTTTGTTAGTTTCAACTGAACTAACTAATGGGTGATACATTTTGAAGTTGTTTTTAATTTTAAATGAAACACTTAACATAGAATTGAATCTCGAATCTTTGTTATGACCCGAAGGAACAGTCTTTGTGACATTTACTTTTTAAAGATACTTTCATTGTAATGTTGGCCGCGACTACGCCGTAGGTGTTGCATTCGTAAGGTCCAATTTTCGATCACTCTTGCCAGCATTGCTGCCGGTAAATCATGAATTACATGAGTAATGTTGGCTTCCAAGCATTGCATCGTAGCTGGCTTATCGATGATAACTTTTGACTTCACTAAGCTTTTAAGAAAAAATCCAGAGGTGTGATATCACACGATCTAGGCGGCCTGTTGAAGGTGCGAAACGCGAATTTATGTGCTCACCGAAATCATCGTTTTGCACGCTGTAGTAATGATCTTGAGTCTTGGCCTTGGTCTTGGTAATTTTTCGAGTACGAGACGCTGATATAATTTCAAGAGCAAGATCAAGACTGCGATGGTCTTGGTCATGATGATCTTCAAGACCAGTCTTGGTAATTTATAATTAATAGGTGTGTCACGCCACTTTCAAGCAAGAACAGCTCTTAATTCAAAGTTTGGTTTTTGGAAATTTTGAACACTCAACAATCATTAGACTCAAGACTCAATATCATAATCAAGACCAAGACTACAATCGTAGCGTTGTCTTGTTAAAACCAAGTGTCGCCGACATCACGTGCTTTAATTACAGGCAACAAAAAGTCCATTATCATAATGCGGTAGCGCGCGCTATTGACGGTTATGTTCTGTACGCCTTTATTTTTAAAAAATATAGACTAATGATTCCACCAGACCATGAACCACACTAAGCTGTGCATTTTTGAGAAACTCGTTGGGTTATTCATCAGCCGAACTGAAGCAGTTTTTTTTATAAACATGTTGATTGAGCTAGAAATGTACCTCATCACTGAACGAAATTCGGCTCGAAAAGAGCGGAGCTGTTGCAAACCCCATTGTCTGAAACTAAAGTGTGAATTCAAGACTGGCGGCTTCAGTTCTTGAAAAAATTGGAATTTGTAAGCCTTCAAACCAAGATCCTGGTGTAAAATTCGCAGAGTTGTTGCGTATGGGAGGAAAAGATTCTAAGCTCGCCGTAATATTTTTCTCACTATGGGCTGGATGTGGTCATACTTTCAGAGTTATGTGGATAAGTGGAGGTGTGAAATTAAAAAAAATGGACAATGCCACGCTCCCAAAATATGTTGCCATAACTTAGAAAGTAAGAGTACCTACTATTTGAAAAGTTCATACAAGGTATATTTTTATACCTGAAAACAGGTTTTTCTCCAACTTCAAGCAAGGATATCTCGAAATTCTGCAGGTATATTGACAATTCTGAGGATGCAGTCGTATTTGGCATCAAAAAGTTCATAAGAAAAAAAACGTTTATTCCACTTTTCTTTTTGTGTGTGGTTGTTATTAATTCAGTACAATAGAAAACCAATAAATTAACGTTTTCCAAGGCTGTTAATGCTGTTTATGTCAAAAATGTCCTGTACATTAATTGAAAAAAGCACCACATTAATATTTAATTGTCATAGTTGTGCATTTTGCTGGGTCAATGCAAGAGCAACCGGTGCACAAAACTTGATAGCTCTCCGTTGGATGATACCAAAGTCGATTGCTGTCTATTAAGTAGTTGGTACACAATTACCTTTTGGTTACGGTGGCGTAATGTACATGTGTATTTGTGTAAATATGCACATATGTAAGTTTGCATGTACGTAGCTTTTGTTCGCAATATGAAACAAACTTCATGTTTGCACTTTTCAAAGTGAATGTATTTTTGTGGTAACATTATGCTTGCATGTTAGTCTTAACCCTTTAAGCACTTTTTGAGTCACGATTACCCGCATGTGAACCATGCTATTTATACATATTTAAATATCAATTATATATAAGAAAAGCGCAAATGAGGCGATGTTGCTAAAACATTTGATAAAAGTATGACAAAATCAAGAAACTAATTCCACAGAAATTTGTATAAGTAGCTTATCCCAAGATGACTATTAAAATTAAGCTGATTGTCTAATCTTTCCTTTCAACCATTTCTATGTATGCTTCTATATATGCTTCAAAAGCTAAAATAGCGGTAACGTAAAGTTTAAAAGTCTCTTACAATTCAAAGGATGCCCAATTGCCATCACTATCCCTAGGCTTAAGCATCTAAATGTGTTAAAAATCACTAAGCAAAATAGTACGTTCGTAATGAAGATACATAAGAGCTTAAAATAAATTTTATTTTTTCTATGATTTTATTTTGCATTTTTTGTACAGTGGAACAAATCAAAAAAAAAATGTTTAATTTATAGTATGAAATTTCAATCGATGCATAAAATCTTTTAGACTAGGAGCCAGCGCTTGGCTTAACTTTCTCATAGTATCAAAGCTGAATTTTTTTGTGGCTGTTCTACTAAAAGTAGATATGAACTTTTGTTCTAGTCAATCTTGACAGGTGGTGCCTTTGTGAGATAATCAGTTTTTTACAAATATCTTGCTAAGGGTTATATCTACGAAAAAAATTACGATCCATAATCTTGTAAAAACCAAAAGCGCCATGACAAATAATGTGTACTGGGAAAGATAGCGGTACCATCACGCCCCCACAAAAATCTCTTCAACATATCTTTGAAAATATTTAACGCACATAAATTAGATTTGAAAATGTGTACAGAGTGCCGAGACAAATAATGTTCACTGGGCGATGCCACGCTCCTTAAAAAATTCATCACTTATGAGATTTGGTACATATGTACGATGGATCGGGACAAATAACATCCTTTGGAAAAATTCGTGATGCCACGTCAACATCACAAGATAAGGTGAAGCAACGTACACTGAGAAATCCTGGTTATTTGTAAGATTTTCAATTTTAAATTTTTATAATGGAAAAAATGTCCCATGCGACACGTCCCGTGATTAAAATTAAATTGAAAAAAGTGTAAATCATTTTTGAGTAGAATTTAAACCATTTTTAAGAGACATTAATGCACACATTCTAAAATTAGTCACATTGAAAAATCAGATTTTCCTGAAATCCACGTTTGAATTGTTGGTCGTCAAAACCACTTGTTTTTTGTCCCGTGTGAACGTCTTGGTTTTTTGGAACTATCTTGAAAACAAAAAATGGCCCAAAATCAACTTTAAATTAAGCCTCTTGTCGAAATAAAAACCCGTTTTTTTTTTACTGTAAATGTGTTCGACGATCATGTTTGACACCATAGCAATACCCATATGAATTACTACTCGGTCGATTTAGGAACCAAAAAAAGGACTCTCACTTAAAAATTAAATATCTCTGTCAATTTAAATGCTAGAGGCTACAATTTCTCATTGAAGTTTATTTTTTTAATTTGACGTATAGTTTTTGAGTAATTTGTCAAAAACTGATTTTTTTAACTCTAAGCCCCCAAAAAGGGGGGGTTGAACCCCCATTGAGCGGTGGACTTTTTTTTTAAAAGCACACGAAGAAAAAAGATAGTTCGTACCACTTTATTTCTAGAAAATTTTACTAGAATTTCAAGTCAAGGTAAATTAAACCTAACTGTTTTATTGTAGTTAGTTCAGAATGTTTGAATAACCTTACAGTTTAGATATTTTTTTTTTAAATTGAAGTGATATTTACCTTACTGTAAAGTTAAAACAAAAAAAGTAAGCAAACAAAAAAAAAAAAAAAAAACTGACCGCACTAGGATTCGAACCGGAGTTCGTCCGCGTGTTAGATTAATATTATTTTTCATACAATACAAACTTGTTGTATATTAAGCAAAATTTTAAGTCAAAATGATGAGGTGAATTTTATTTGAAATATAGTGTAAATTTCTTTAAAATTTTTACTGCTAGAGTGGAGTAAATATTATGACACGGACTTTTCTCCGTGTAACTATAGTCTAATAAGAAACTGTGCAAACTTTCAAGACCGCAGTCATTTTTTCCTCTTCGATATTTAATTTTACTTTACTAAAAATCCTTAAAACTTGCAACTTTTTTATTTTTTTTGTGTGATTTGTCCCACTGTTGTGTAACTGCGTTACTGGTACGATGATCAAACGACAGCAGCAGCAGCAAACCAACGTGTAGATTCATTTAAAAAGGTACCTTTTCGAGCGGTGTCTGTTTGTCGATTCGTTTGTTTGTAGGTACGTGAGTGTGTCGGTCGCACTAAGCTCGTACTCATAATGTTCAAGCTAAGTATCTATGTATGTATGTAGTTATGTGCTAGTGTGTATGTATCTTTGTTATGATATATCGGTGTATCGTCGCTGAAGCTGCTGCTGCTGCCGAGCAAATAACAACCTTTTTCCGTAAGTCATTTGCGATCGGCAACGAAGCGGCGCTCAAGCTGAAAGCTTAGATTTACGTTTTTGCTACGCTATCTCTTTCTGGCAGCTTAAAAAATTACTTTTTTTTTTGCATTTTATTTTGCTGCTGTAATTCGTGTTGTGGTTGGGTTTTTATTTTTATTTTTTAATTTTATAATTTGTTTTTTTTTTTTTTGTTTTTGTTCCACTGATTTTACTTTTTTTTTTTTGCTTTTTCACACACTTTGAAAAATAACAAAACATAATAGTGGCAGTGAAAAAAAAAAACAACACCAACAAAAAAAAAAAACGTTTGTGCACAAAAAATCCATCAAATCTGGTAGAAAAATCTCTTACCAAATGCGCTTACAACTTCAGACGTCGAGTGGCAGTCGTACTAACAAGACGTGTTTTCACCCCAAAACAACAACTCTGAACTACAGATCAGAGCAACAACAACAGCTGTAAAAAATATATAAAAATATTCAAGAAATACAAAAACAAATTCCTTTTACTTTTTTTTGAGGTTTTTGGTCTGGAAAAAATTTCTATATAAAAAAAATTTGACCAAAAAGCCTGATACTTTGTTTGTGAACTAACACCAATTGATTATTCAGAGCTTTGAGCTGTGATACTTTTAACTCTTGTTACTTTTTTTTTGTTTTTGTTGTATTGCGCTTGTGATTTTTAACTTTAAAAAAAAAGGAAAAAAAAATTCTGCTTTTTGTGCTTAATTGAACTGTGAAAGTGTGCACCGTTAAAGGAAAATCGAAAAAAAAATAATCATTATCTATACCTTTCTGTGCTGCAGATTTTGGGGAAACCAAAATTCGAAAAATCCAGGATTATCTTCGACTTACAGTTAGATGACCGAAAAGGATAACGTCTCAATGACTACCGTGCAAATGAAGCCCGAATATGCTGCCAGCGAGGTGTACAGCACCGCTAGCGAAGCACCACCGGTAAGTTAACTAATGATATATCACTAGACATTTCTAGCACATAAAAGGGCATAAATTATAATTCAAACTAAGGAAATTTCAACTTAAATCAGTTAAGACAAAAGTTGTCCACTAGAAATATTTGAAATAATCGAGGTCGAATTTTTTTTTCATCAACCTCTCTTACAAAACGCATTAACTCATTTAATTTAACATTTTGTTAAAATGAATGGCAGAAAAAAACACCTTTTGTACTTTGAACGTTCAGTTTTGTGTCATTAATTGCTTTTTGTATGCTACCTGCCTTCAAAGCAATCGTGTTTGCGGTACAAAATGCAAGATTTATTTTTTGTGCCTCTTCTCTGGCTTCTTTTTCCACCAGTGCTTCCACACTGGTGCAGCTCGTTTTGGCTTCGTGTGGCAATTATTTCGTTGTTTTTGCTACAGCCGTCGAAGAAAACTGGGTTATTATGTTGCTTGTTTTTTTTGCTCATTGCTGGTTCCTAATAGGCTGCAAGCAGCAACATCATCATCATCATGATCATCGTCGGCATCATAACTATTAGCATTTTCTGAGATTTCTACAGATTCTATTTTGCAATTGACTCTTGTTGTTGTTTGTTTCCGTTCCTTTTTTTTTTCTTCAATTTGTTGTTTTCATGTCTCAAAATGCCAAGTACAAACTCCATCCATTGTTGTTAACCATTGAACCATTCTGCTAACGGAAATGTGCGCCATGTTGCATGGCATTAAATGCTAAAATCATGACGACCGAGAGTGTTTCTAAATTCCAACGATTTATAGATATCAATTGCTTTGATTCCGACGCACAGTAAAGATATAATAGATTATCTATTGCCAAAGTCTTACGCTTTCGAAAAATGGCACAGAGCAACAAATTGAGGGGAAAAAATTCTGATTCCGAATCTCGACCCCGTTTTTTTATATCAGGTCTGTGATATGAGTTATTCTTGCTTTAAAGTGCATAAATTTCTTCACTCAGATATATGGCATACATCCGGGAAATAGTATGATTCACTTTTACCAACGACATCGAATAACAATGACCTTCTTCTTTAAACTATAACTTTAACTTTTTCTATTGGATCATTATTTGCTTAGATATCAAATGTAATATAGTCCTTTACAGGGACTTTGTTTTGCTCGATAATATCTCGACAAAAAAAGCTTTGACAAAAGCTTACTACATTTCTTCCCGGATGTACGCCATTTGTCTGAAAATATTATTATCTGCTTTTTAAAGGAAGCATCATTACTATTATCACAGACCTGATTGAGAAAATTTTTTGCCAGATTCGGAATCAGCGACCCTGAATCAGTTAAAGACCGCCCATTTTGAAAGCTTTTCGGTTTTGATTTTTAAGGAAAAAAATTTAGTTATTTTCGACCTATGAATAATGCGCTATTTCTCCGCCATTTGACGTCCGATCATCATTTATAGTATATCGTTATAAATATCTCAATGTGGGCTATATTTCATTCATAGAAGTAATTTATCTCAAATGTTTTTTTCGACTAGTTGTTCCCCGAGTAAAAATATAAAGGGCTGAACGTGGGCTTTTTGGCTTTTTTAAGGCCGTACGTGGTCTGTTCAAAACTAAAAAAGCCCAAAAAGCTGTACAAACGGCTGAACAAGGGCTACTTTGTCACACTATTAACATGAAGCTTCTGTTGTGGAACCATAAACCTTGCAGGAATACACCAATAGACTATTGATTGATCTATGTAGTTACTATTCTGCTGAGTTTGAGTGCTATAAAAGTATTTTAAGATTAACTTTAACGTAATCAGTAAATTTATAAAGAGATATCTGGAGTTATTATTGAACTAAGAATTTTGTAAAATTTCTTTAATTTTGGAATTGATATTCGGAGCAACTTTAATTTTTGAAATAACATTACACCGAAAAATTCCGGCTGAAAATCGATTATAAGCCGATTTATACTCGCATTATTCCAATTCCTGTGAAAAACTGGTTTAATGAATTCAATCGAAACCAACGCTCGCTCAAAGACGAATTCCGTGAAGGTCGTCCAAAAACGGCCGTAGTACCAGAGAACATTGATGCCGTGCGTGAACTGATAATGCAAGATCGTCATGTGACATACCGTGAGATAGAGGCATCCTTGGGACTTAGTTGTAAAAAACGTTTGTTCTCGTTGGCAACCCCATAATTTATCAATCGCTTAAATTATCAATGGAAAAATTAATTTTCTTAACTCACTGTAAATAAAACAAATAGCGCTTGTACATCAAAACGTTGTGAGTACTTTTATGCTAAAAAATGTCAAACTTTATTTTGGTGTTGCCAGATTTTATCTATTGACATTAGTGTTGCCTAGGCCAGAAATATATATAGCAGCCCACGTACAACTCAGAAAAGTATCTCAAATCAGTTTTTTTTTTTAATTTTAATTAAAATGTAGTGAAAACCAATAAGAACGCAATTCATATTCCGGACATTTCCAGTTTGATGAAAAATAAATACAAAGTTTCTTTAAAACGCCTAAACTGCCACTGTCGATTTCGCATTCAATATGCAATGCCAACAATGAATTTATCAGCCTTCAAAATGTTTAAAACATCAAAAGGAAAAAAAAAGTTGATTTTAATTTTAAGAAGCTGTTGCTGTTCCACAGGGCATTTCTTGAATATAAATTAATTGCAATCGGCCACTGTGCAACTGAGGTATTTTCAGCAAGAAGCGCTCAATGAGCAATGCAACTTAAGCAAATTGCAATTTTATGCAATCAACCATCAATAAAAATTTCAAAAATTTCTGATTAAAAGTCAGACATTTTGTCCATTTTTGAATCGGTCATAATAAACAATTCCTTTTTTGTGAAGGCCTACAAGTCTCAAAAACAGATACAGTCACGAAAATAGGAAAGACGTACTACTACTTAAACTTCATATAACTATTTATGTCCCAAAAATATTAACGGCACCTTCATAGTGAAACATTTCTCTATAAAACTCTGCATCATTAGACTTTTTTAAATTTAGTGGTAGTAATTTTTTTTTTTTCACCAAAACTACCACTTTGCCTTCTTTGCTAAAAAAGCAAATTCCTTATATAAAGTAGGAAGCCACCCATAATGTACGTTTATAATAAATTATAACAGATTAGATTTAATAAATAAACATATGAGTATGTAAGTACTATACCTTTATTCCATAAGTAATCAGTACAATTTCAACACATTTGCTTGATTATAACAATGAACGTTGCTTCTAAATAAAAAAATATGCATATGTATATACTTAGTATATACTCGTATGTATATAAATTTCTATTTGGTCAAGTAATTTGCATATTATTGACAATAAAAACTTTTGACGTAGCATCGCTAAAAATTTATTTATTACTTGTGTACGCACATGCAAACATACACTACTACCTACACTACTAAACAAATGCGGTTTTCCTCATCCATAAATTTTCGTCAAAGTTTAATATACATAAACATTTACTGTGGTTTCTGTTGCAAGTATATTAGAGGGGGATTACCAAATTTGTTTTGCTCAACGATTCTGGTTTTAAATTTTTTAGCTGCGCCATTAATATTCCACTGATTTATGATATATGGAGATAATTGTTATTGCAAATAACGCCACTATCTATACATTAACACATATGTACTCGTATGTATGTAGCTTTATATTTTTACTCCCAAAAACCCCCTAAGCGACGATCATTAGCCATGCAGTGAAGATTTGAAGTTCTTTCGAAGATTACATCATCCCATTTGCATTAATTGCAAATGTTAGAAAACAAAAAAAAAAATATTTAATTGGCTTAAACTAATGGTGTTTGTTTGATATTCAACATCAGATAATACATACTTAAATTTAGTTTTAATTTTTATGTTTATGTTTTACAAAATAATCGATAGCAATTATCATTACAAAGTTTTAATTTCTTAATCAATTAATAGGAGTTTCTTCCATCTTTCTGAGATCGAATAGATTGCGAAAATATGATTACCTACTTAGATACGTAACGCTTGTGTAAGAACTGTTTTTTTTTTTTTTTTTTTGTATCGGACTATATGCTCTATCTGTTCCTTTGACACAGAAGAGATATTTTGTTTTTGTGCCCGAACAAATTTTTCGATAATTTACGGAATTTAAGCTCCGAGTTCGTACTTATGTTTAATGCGTATTATTCAAGAATTCTCAATTATTGTACTTATCTAAAGAACGGAGTTGCTCAATTCTTTTTTGGAATAGAAAATGATTTATATTATTTACAAACAACAAGCATGAATTATTTGTTATTGTTGGTTTGAGCTGCGCTTTTTTTATCCTTTGCTACTAAAGAATTAAGAATCTTGCGAAAAGAAGTACATATGTATATTAGACCGGTGCGTTTTGGACGAAAGTTTGAAATTTGTCGCGCAACTGGCAGAATTGTAAAGTTTACCTATCGACATGAAGATTGCCGACACCCTAGCTCTGAGAGATGACGGGAAGAGGTGTCGATATATTTTTGAAGGTTGAAAAACGTGGTTTAAAAATGCATGCTCATAGGTCCGAAGTGAATCAATTCTCAGCTTCGTAGTAGGTCGAAAACTGAAATCCAAGACATGGATTCTTATGTATTTTTTCCCGTAGAATCGAATAGCATCATTAGTTTTCTAATTAAATGTCCATTTTTGGCGTTAAGTGAACTTTTCAGCTCAAAAAAGTCGAAATTTTTCCAAGTCCCCTGTTTGAGCACACCACAATTGAACAGAAAAAATCTTAGAAAAATTTGAAATATACATTTTGTTAGGATTTTTTCTGACAAATCTAGTGGTACAATTTTTTTTGCGCTACGACATTCATTCATGAAAAACGAATTTTTGATTTTTATTATCAAAAAATACCACGAAATCGGGCGTAAATATTTAGTCAACGACGGTTCCAAACGTCCGGACGGTTTTTTTTTTTGGTGCCCCCTAGTAAAATTTTTTTAGAATATTTTCGGAAATTTTTGTAACCCATTATAAACAAGTTTTTGAAAAGGGGTCAAAAAGACCCTTAAAAACGGGATATAATGGGTTAAGATGTTCACATAATTTAATGTAGAATGAAGCATGGAACAATATTTTAGAATATCTTAACCCATTATAAATAAGTTTTTGAAGAAGGGGTCAAAAAGACTCTTAAAAACGGGATATAACTTTATAAGCCAATTCCATTTTTAGAAAGTTTTTTTAAAAGACTAAAAGTTTCCCATCAAAAAGTTTTATCTAAATCCTTAGGGTGAACCAAAAATTTTTTACTTCGTAAAACATAACAGAAAATTCGTTTCTTCACTATAAATCCTCTTTGGTACTTACATCATATAAACTTTTTGTTAGTCTAAGCCTCCTCTATCACTTCACAGAAGTTTTTTAATTTTAATATTAACACCTTGTATATGTAAGCACATGACAGCAAAAACTTGATGAATTTTCTGCAATATTTTTGAATATGTTTAAGCAACTTAAAAAAGGTGTGTGCCTTAAAACTATATAGGTTGTGTGACGAAATCCAAACAGATATCTCTTGAATATTTGTAGATATAGATAAAACTAAATATATATTACTCATAAGTTTTTTCAATATAAAAATGTGTATTTTGCATACGTTAACTTTTAACATTTACTTTTTTTTTCTCTGTACTTTTATCATTTGTTTCTTCACTTTGGTACACCAACCATCCCACACTACCATAATAACGATCAAACGACCTACATATATACATATGTATGTATATGCAAACCACCTTACCTACCTACTAAATCACAACAACTGTGTTATAATGCAAACAAAATGTTTTCTCGCAGCTGGGATTGTTTAACTTTAATCAGCAGGTTTGTCTCTTAAGTCTTTTGTTTTTTAATTTACTTTAACCCACCACAACCACAAGCGAACGCAGCACAATCACACTTTTTTAATGCTATAAATTTCTACATCACTCTGCACTTAAATCACATTTCTTTGGTGCTTCTATTCATATTTTTATTTATTATTTTTATTTCTTTTTGTTATTCATACAAGACAGTGCTTCGCAATATGGCAAATTTTATAAAAATACGAAAACTTGAGACTATTTTCTCTTTAAAATCTTAGCTGTTTTTTTATTGGTAACCCAATCAAATATTTATTATAGTTTTTTCAACATTTGATCTTATTTTGTGTCGGTTGGGAAGCTCTGAAACATCTAGTGCAAACTTCTACACCTTTTCACCATAGGCCATTGCAACATTCACTTTGTGTTTGTGTTGGTTTATTTATTTGTATTCACTTATTAATATAAAAAATTGTGTGATTTTATGGAATTGTTAATTTTTTTGTCAATGAAGCGTATAAGTTTCCATCTTTTTTCAATTTGTTTTGTTAAGAGGAACTCTTTAAAGAAAAAACTTTTGCAATAAATGTATTTTTTTTTAAAATAAACCATGATGAATTTCATATACTTTGAAATTGGCACACTTGTAGTTTATTTGCAAATATCACACATTCCATACAATTACTTCAATAAACTTCAATATATACATACAAATATATGTATATTGCGCAACTGCAAATAACAAAAAAACAGCTTTGTGTTCAAAACATATGTCGCCGCTGCTTAAGTATTCCGAAACGTCGTTATATTGAAATCTCAAATGTTTTTACAGATTTAAAGTTTAAATTGCGCAAATCACACCTTTTGAATAATTGTAAAATTTTTAACACAAAACGGCGCAATTTGCTTATGAAAAAGTAGTCGAAATGCCAAAAAAAAAAGCAAATCCAAATAAACGTCTGACATTTGAAGCCGCAATCGAACTTAATGAATTAAATTAACACAACTTTGCTAATAATAATAATACTATAAGTATTATTAATAAGATAAATAACACCTGATTTCCATAAATAAATACATATATAATAAAATGTCAACAAAAATTCACTTATATATAACTCAAAACACAGCTACTTAATTCGCGAAACTGAGGAACAAACTTGTATAATTTGAAGGACTTGTTCCAGCTATATTCCAGCCATTCGATTCGACATTTTATATTTATAACTTTCTCAATGTGCCAAATTAAATGTGTTCTATGGCAGCACCATACTGCGCAAATCTACTTAAAACTGTAAGGTCAGAGAAAATGTCGTCCATCTGATTCTTCCACCTTCTTCCATGCAACACCGCAGATTGTTCGTCTATATTCGTCTGTAAGCTTGATGTGTTCAAGCTAGAGTACTCGCTTATAATAGTACTATTAGAATGAGCCCGTCGATAGAGGATTTTAGCTCTCAATTACACGCTGAACTCAAATAGCGCTTATCCGCAGTCCTTCTTGTAAGCTAAATTAGCTTTCGCTGGTTTTGGTAAAAAGTATTATTTTAACCACTTTTTAATATCTACTAGGATTAAGAAAAAACGCAAAGTGGACTATTTTTCATATCTTCAAAAATATTTTTTGTGGCAAGAAGACAAAACTACATATTTTGACTCGTCTATGACAACCGCAATATTTTCGAAATTTCTCGGAACTAAAACACCATTGAAAATTGAATTGTTTCTTTTGTTTTTTTGGCTGGTCTACAGCAATTTTAATATTTAAATATTTTTAAAATTTCTTGGAATCTCAACACCCATTAAATTTTTTGTTTTGTTTGCTACCAATATAAAACAACAACTTGGCTCAATGATTTTGAAACGCTGACAAACTTGATTTAGAAGTTATAATTTTTGAACTAAGTCTTAAAGTGGTGTATATTTGGAAATTTAATAAAAATTAAATATATCATAAATGTATGGATTCGTATGAAAAATAGTTTATATATTTATATAAGTATAAAAAAAGTAAAAGCAGTAAAAACAGTACTTTTTACCAAGTAATAGAACTACTTACTTTGTGCCTGATTCAAAATGTGAAAATCGACGAAAGAAATATCGTAGTTATATAATGGTTTATTTGACGGTTTTGGTGTTATTTTTAAAATTTCAAAACAAGAAATAGACGTATTGTTCGGCCGAGAACTGAACATTTTTTATGTATATTTAGCGGGCGCCGAATATAATTGATTTTAAAGGAATACCTTTTCGTAGTTTGTATGCTGTGCAAAATTGCCGCTGCCGACGTCGATTGCGGACGGCTGCCACTGGAACTGCTCCTTGAGACGATAATGGCTGTGATAATGGATGACCACTGCAGCGATGCTGATGACCACCAGAATGATGCTGCTGTTGTCTTCGATGATCAAAATGCTTTTGCGTTATGATGTTCCCAAAAGTAAAATGCATGAAACAAATTTGCTAACGCCGAATCTTTTTTGCTGAAAGAAAAACTAACTACTTTTACTTTATAATTTATTGAACAATATTTAACTTTAGATTTAAGCGCTAGTTTTAAGTTATTTTAAGTTTTCAAGTATTTATTATATAAAAAAAATTTAATTAAGTAAATTTCGGTGGCCGCTACTAAGCACGATGGAAAAACGAATGATCAAAACATGAGTTTGACGCATACAACGTATACGCATGAGAGTGAGAGAGATGGAGGTATGAATTGAAGAGTTTTCAATAGGTACAATTCGCGTTGCCAAATGTGGAAAATTAAATCCGGTTTTTGGGAGTTAATGCATGTTCTCGCGTAAGCACGGATACTCCTTTAGAAAACTAGACTGATTTTGTTTTCTTACCAAATACAAGAAAAACACCTCAACAGGTGCTTATGGCCTTATTTAATACCTTTCCAAAATTGATTCAAATATGAAAATTGAATACAAAATGTTGAAGCTATGGACAATTTTGTAAAGCAGTGTTTGTCATAATTTGCCGATTTTTTCACTCTAGAATCCACAAAAAAATGGTATTTTTATTAATTTTGGCCTGAAACGAAGCCATTTACCAAAAAGACAATTTGGCTGAAAAGTAGAAAAGCATACTTGTATGTTTTGGAATTTTTTGTATTCCTTTGGTAGAAGCTATTATCATCTTGTTTTTCAACTTTACTTATGCTTGAGGCTATAAAATATATCATGCAAAATAATTTTTTTAAACCAAAAGTAAATATTCTTAGGAATGCACACCCTGCCCAGTCATTAAGGAATGAAAATTATTGCATGGTAAAATTTGCAGTATTAAAATTTCTGGAATTTACTGAAAAACATTGCCATTATTGCAGAATCGATGTTAAGCAAGTACTTTGGTATTTAATGTTTCACTTGAGTTATTACTCTTTTTACACCGATTGAAATTCTTCTGCGACTAAGCTTTTTTTATTTCAGTCTTTAAATGGCCTTTTGTTGAACTGCGCAAGTGCAAATTTTACTGTCTGCCAATTAGCATAAAAATCTACGAGCTGTTTGTGTTAATTACATTTTCTCATTTGCCTAAGAAAAATCCAGTTCCTGTTTATTGCCAACAGAATTTGCATAAAATTGTTAACTTAACAAATAATTTATGTTTAAAGCACTAAATGTTTTTGGTCAAAGCAGCACCTACATACATATGAACGCAGTCGTATAACAATGATAAACAGATTTAGCCAGTACTGGCTGGAATGAGTCAAATCGAAGGCCGCTAATAAGTCAAGTTTACATATAAGTGGATGTGTGTTGTACACAATACATAAGAATACCCTGTTATATGCAAAGAAGTCACGAGTGCATTGCATGTCAAGTAAAAATTGGTATTGGCGTTGAGCATTGAGCATTTAGATTCTGCGCAAGATTTGAGATAAGCCTTTTGAGTTAATGCTTCAAAGATAAGAACAAAAAACCACGTGGCATTTTAGTTAACAATAGGAAAATCAATGGTTTTTTAAAGTAAAACTTTTTTAGCTGGATGCTGGGGGTAAAACTTCAAGGCCGCAACACGTTCGTCACATGTCATGTAACGATCGTCACAGAAATCCAAATTCTTTAAATCGTAATTTTCGTTGCTTTAATCTTAGTATTCAGCCAACATTTTGGTAAAAAAATGTTTTCTAAAAGTAACCGTTAGCGAGATATTTGCAGAAAACTGATTTTCGCGACCTCGAAAAAGTTTTTTAGCTCAAATGGGATCAGTGGGGACTTTTGATATTTTATTTGTAATGTTGTATTTATTGCAATTTAACCCCTTATTTAACCCCTTTTTATGGAGTTGGAGAAATTTTTAAGGCTTAGACACAAACTGAACTTTTGGATTCCTTTCAATGTTGACGTTCTTGAGTATGAAACATATGCAGGTCTGTTTCTGAATTCATGCGTTTTGATTTTCTTTTCGTTTGAAAGCTTTTTGATGAAAACAGTAAGTTGAATAAAAAAAAGTATGAGGAGATAATTGTGTGGTCTAGAAACATTATGGATTAGTGTAAACGAAAAAATTACCGTTCAGAAAATATTTTTTAAAAATCGCAAAACGGTAAAAACGGTTTGCTAGTGATGAGCAAACCAAGACCAAGACAATAGCAGTCTTGGTCTTGGTCTTGTTCTTGCACATTGAGTCTTGGTCTTGGTCTTGTTTTTGATATTGAGTCTTGGTCTTGGTCTTGATCTTGCTCATTAAGTCTTGGTCTCGGTCTTGGTCTTGGTCTTGAAAAAATTTTCAGAGATATTGAGTATTCAAAACCATATTTTTCCAAAGCAGTTGGGTTTTTAAGATGACAAAATTCAAATCGAGAGATGATTTTATCTTCAAAACGTGCGTGAAACAACTTTTAACTATAAATTAGCAAGACTGAAAAGCAGTCTTGGTCTTGATAATTATCGTGAGCAAGACCAAGACCATAGCAGTCTGGTCTTGGTCTTGCAAAAATATCAGCATCTTGATCTTGGTCTCGCAAAATTAGCAAGACCAAGAACAAGACGCAAGACCAAGACTAATTTTGCTCATCACTACGGTTTGCAAATATGATCATTATGTTTAGAATAAAATTTCTAACACTACTTACCGTTTTCATCAAATAATTCTGAAAACGAATTCCGGAACAGGCCTGATAAATACGCAAATCATTTATGTTGGTTGCGATAAATTCACCAAGGTCAAATTTTTCAAAGTTAATATACGTATACTTATATACATTTATTATACATTTAGTGTTGTTACTAAATTTTTAGATTTTTTATTTTTTTTTATCGTTTTTTTGGATCGTTCCACCATTATATGTTCATTTAGAAATTTATATAGCGATTCTTTATTTTGCACTTGCTTTTTCATCACGTTGCCAAAACTTTTGCTACATCACTATTTATTATTTGTAATTTATTTCAATTTTGTTTGTAGTAAATATGTATGTAGTTTATATGAAATGCTTAAAACTTTTCTCTGATCTTTCAAAGCCATTAGCCAAGTTTTATTTTGCTTAATCGGCAAAAATATTAATGCACCATCATCAGCCAAAAGTATCATCAACCTTAAGTGGAGAGTTGCAGTGGCTGACTGTGCACTTAACAAGGTCAAGTCCAAATATCGTGACATTCACAACGACAAATTATATAGCGTTCAAGTTTATCGTAGTTGTCAGTCACCATTGGCTTGACTTGTAGAATTAATGGCTAAGATTGCACTTTTATTAATTTTATTTTGTCTTTTTTCTCTTCATTTATTTTCATAATTTTATTTAATTACTTAGTGTGCAAATAGATTTTAATTATAATGTGTGTTTTTTTTTTATTTTTTTATTTTTCACTCAAGGCTTACAAACGACAATCGAATTCAGTGAAAATCGCCAAGATTGCTGCATTCACCATCATCGTTTGCTCCTTTGTTGTGGGCTCGTTCATTTTGGCCTCTTCTTATTTGCAAGCCAAGGCATCATGCAATCAAATGGAAGCTTTGGATTCAGTGCTTGAAAAAGAATTAATGTTGGAAACCCTACAGCAGGTCAGTAAGGTAAGTTGATTGCTGTAATTATAAACAAATAAATTTGAACCTTCACTGTCATGAAGCAACAATCAGTAGGTAGTAGTCAGTCATCAATCATTGGACTTAATCGACTAAATCGAGTTGTACTTAGTGATGGGTAAATATTATCGATGTGCTCAAGGTTTGGTTGAGGTTGTTTTTTTTTCGAATGAAAGTCCAATCTTACCATAAATAAAATGTGACAGACTTTTGCTTTAAGCAGTTTTACTTAAGGCTTTACTGCAACAGTGCTGTGCCATAAATATTTTGCGTCAGAGGCAAAGGATTATCAGAAAAAATTTTTGATAAATTTTAATTAGCTTTGAAGCAAGTCTTCTATGTATTAAGTTTATAATACTATTTCATTTGTTCGATAAAAGTGAATTTCTTTTTGAGTTTGTTTTTAGTCAAATTAATGGGTGTTTTTGAAAGTGAAATAAGTGCAATTTCTGAAACTTTTGAGTCATAGTTAGCCCTTTTACATTTAAAATAACAAATTAGTTAGATCACGATTTCATCATAAATTTCTCAAAAGAACCCTGCAGGACCATGGACTATTCCGAAACTAGTATGCAAACTACTCCATGGGAGAAACTGGTTATAATTATAATTATAGTCAGTTTCTCCCATGGAGTAGTTTGCATACTAGTTTCGGAATATAATTATAATTATAATTATCCAGCTGAAAATTGCAACTTTTTGCCTCAAATTGGATTTTGAGCGATTTTTCGATTTTTTTATATGGCTATATCTCGGTAACGAGCCAAAAATATTGTTTTGATGACTTCAGCAATGTTGTAGCTATTAAATAGAAGACAAAAAATGCCGAACAAACTTAACCGAAAAAATTCATCTAGTGCCCTAAATTCGCAAAAATTACCATAAAATCCTTATATGAGCCAACTTTGCAAAACGCTCTGGCAGAATTACTTGTTTCGGCGAGTACTTTCGACGCCTTATAACGGATTTTAGTTCACTTTTCATGTGTCGCACTGTGTTATGAAATCGTATTGAGAAGAATATATTTTACTATATATTAAAACAAACCTTTGGGACGTTTCAATAAAAAGCCAACTGTCGAAACTAAGCACCTTTATTTTTTTCTATTGGGTGTACAACTTAAAAACCGGAATTTTTTAGCGAAATTTGATGCTTTATTGTGGAAAAATGTTACAATATATTTTATTCAAAGTATTGTCCATTGGAAGCTACAACATTTCCCCATCTTTCAGGCAATTTATGAATTCCATCCCAAAAAATTGCGCCGGCTTGGCGGCCAAAAATTAATCGAGCCAATTTTCGATATCTTGAACTTAAGTGAACCGTATTCCTGATAGGGCATTCTGCATTGATCGGAACAAATGGTAGTCTGATGGTGCAAGGTCTGGGCTATAAGGCGGGTGAGGCAAAATTTGTATAGATTTCCCATCCGTTGTTTTCCAGGTAATTTTTGACTGGGGCAGCAATATGTGGCCGAGCGATATCGTGGTGGAAAATGATTGACTCGTGTCTGGTCGCATACGTTGGCCGCTCTGCCTGGATTTTCTGCTTCAATCGGATCAATTGTTGACGATAGAGTTGAGCATTAATGGTTTGGCCACCTGGCAACAGCTCATAATGGATCACACTAGCTAGTCCTGACCAGGACGTTTTTTGTCTTCGACAACAAAATCACCACTTTTAAACCGTCGAAAACACTCACGACAGCTTGATTCAGCTGGAGCATAGTCCCCATAAACTTCTACAAGCAATCTATGACTTTCCGCAGCAGTTTTCTTTGCAAAAAAATGACCCA